>BSBN01000277.1:0-2400000 GCA_027924645.1 Cunninghamia lanceolata
AAAAAGAAAGCAAGTACACTCCTAGGGTTCAAATGGATTATAGGGGTTTGTGGCCACTAGAACAAAGGTAAGTAATAAAGGCAACTGTTCGAGTGGTTATACATGCGGTAGCACTACTCTCCATTATGGAGTCTCCCAGCCTGCAAGGGTTGCACCTTGGAGGGTTTTGGGGAGGTTGGTGGGAGGTTGGTTGTCGATATAACACAACTGCACTCATTGTTTGAGCTTCGCTCTAAACATAATTTATTTATAGTGGTTTGGAAGGCTTGGTGTCTAGCCTGTTACCACTTAGGGTCGTTCCTACTTGGATGAATGGTATCCAAGAGCAGGCCCCTCTAAAGGAAAAACACATGTAAAAACTATATGTCTGGCATTTTGGTCACCTAAGATAGGGGAGAGCATAGGCCTGGTATCATTCCCAAAACATAGAATATAGTGGTTCCTTTCCCCTAATTAAAATGAGAAAAACTAGATGTGCTATCTACTTGGGCAAGCACAGAATTTAGTTAACTTTAAAGTGATAACAAGATAGCAATGGTCTAGTTTTACCAAGATAGCAATGATGAGTTCAATTTTATCCAGATAACATGAATTGTTAACTTTGAAGTGAGGATCGAAATAGCAATGGTTCAGTTTTAACCAGATAGGCAATGATAAGTTCAATTTTATCCACGTAGCACGAATTGTTAACTTTGAAGTGATGGTCGAGATAGCAATGGTTTAGTTTTAACCAGATAGCAATGATGAGTTCAATTTTATCCAAGTAGCACGGAATTTGTTAACTTTGAAGTGATAATCAAGATAGCAATGGTTCAGTTTTACCCAGATAGCAGTGATGAGTTCAATTTTATCTAGATAGCAATGAGTTGTTAATTTGAGAAGATAGCAATAGCAATGATTCAATGATATGCAAGATAGCAATGATCTAATTACCGCCTTCCTAGTTAAACTATGTGAGATTTGCATGAGCATCCATTTTACTTTCCTGTTTAGAAATCAAAGTGTGAGCTAACAAGTGCAACTATATGATCTAAACCAGTACTTAGCTTGTAAAATAGATCAGAGAGTTCTTGCACAAAGACGTCAGCGTTAGTGAAAACTTCAAGGAAACCCTAAAAATCATTGTCTAAAATAGATGCGCCACTTCAGAGACTGAATGCACAGAAATAGAGAACAAAAGTGCCGCAGTACATATGCGCTAAGACAAAGGTCAAAGCACAAGAAAATAGTGTATTTGTGCTGATATAATATATGCACCGTATCTAAGGGTAAATGTGCCGTAACAGAGTCTGTATGCACCGAAATGGTATATGCGCTAGAACAAACAGTATATGTATCAGAATAGAGACTATACGCACTACGGGAACGAATGCAACTGTAATAGACAGTATATGCATGTTAGGATGTATCAGATGCGCTATTTCCTCCTATGTACGGCTTCTAAAACACAAAAAACTTAGTTTTAGGGTAAAATTTGGGGCTAGGCCCCATGGTGGGTACCAAAAATGGTAAGGAAAAATTAGAGTAAACATGAATAATCAATGTATCAATATCAAAATACCCAAAACTCAACAAAATACAGAAACAAAGAGATCAATCAAATAAAATAACTTCAAAAACCCTTACAAACCTCAAAGCTTCATAGCTTCCGTTGGTTGCCTATCTCAATCGATCTTGCACGTATGAATAAGGCCCTCAGAGAGTGCATTCCTTGCTATGATTCTAAGATTGTCAATGGAGAACAACTATGATAGTTTCGCCATGAAGATGAGCTCACAACAATGGTAATAGTATGGTAACGAGTGTGATCACAAGCAATGAAGGAATTGGTGCCAAAGGCGTGCTGTAATTCCTGCAGAGTAACGATACTTAAAGCTTGGATGAATGAAATGGAAGAATTGGGGTTGAATTATAAACTTGAGAGAATGAAGATCAATGGTATAGAAAGAATGAGAAGATCAACGGTTGAGAACAGTTGAGGAACTGCGTGAATAAGAAGAAGACAAGTGTCACATAAAAGTTGTTTTGTTTGAGTTAACTGCTTTCTTTTCTAAAGATAAGACATGCTTTTCATAAATTAGAAATCTTTTTTTCTAATTTAAGAGATATTGATAAAAACAAGGTTGATTGAATAGATAACTCAACTTGAGATTTGCTTTTGCATGATTTGAGAGAAATTAAATAATAATTATTTAATTTTGTGTGCATGAAGAGAAGACTTATTTTTAGAAGATTTGGAAGATATTTGAAGAATTAGAAGATAAGAAAGCAAATTAAATAAATAAATTTATTTAATTGTTGTGCATGATTTGGAAGAATAAATAAAATATTTTATTATATTTTATTTTTGGAGATTGAGAGATTTTAAATAAATTTGATTTGATTTATTTAAATTTGGAAGAATGATTTGATTTAATTAAATAGTTAAGAATTATTTAATTGTTGGAAGAATTTAATTAAATAAGGATTTTATTTAATTTTGACTTTAGAAGAGGTAATTAAATATTTTGATATTTAATTAATTTAGAAGAATATGAATCAAATAAACAAATTTGTTTATTTATGTATTGATAGAAGAATTAGAAGAGAATAAATATCAAGAATATTTATTTAGACAGAGTCATGTCATTTTTAGGGCATATACCAGATTTAATTAGTTAGGAGTTGGCTTGATAAATTGAAATATTATTTTTAGAATCAAATGTAATAGATGGGATAGTTAGCTTTAGGAATAATCATGATGAATATATGTTGATATCATACAAAATCAAATCATTAAGGTATAGAAAATTAAAGTTTTTATTTTGATGAATATCTCAAGTTTTGTATTATTTCAAAAATCTCTATGGGTCAAATATGAGCCCCTCAGAATCAAACCTAAATATTGTAAAAAATGATTTGATGTGTGAGATTGAATTGTGACCCACACAAATGACTTAGTAGAAAGCTGCATGAGAGACCTCTTTGCTTAACCTTCCATGTGTTTGAGTATGCCAAGAAGGTGTTTATAAACACCTTAGGGGAGCTTGTTAGATTGTTAGGGTCAAGTTCTCTTAGGTCAACCCTAATTGAATCAACTTTATGATTCTAAATGATAATTAAAGACCACATGCATAGATGTGAATATGGCTTATATGTATTTCTTTTTCCCTTATAAATCATAGTGTGGTCTAGATTCTTTTAGTCCCAAAATCCAACATGATAATAAGTGGACATTATACATCTTTAAATACCAAGACATAGCAATAAGTCACACTTGAACTTGTGTCAAGTTGCCCCAATAATGGCTACTAGGAAAGGGCAAGAGTCTAGAAACTTGAATTTCAAATTTCAAATTTTAGGGTCAATCTTAAGGCATTCAAGATTGACCAAGATAAAAAAAAAGTACAAGCTTTAAGGCAATGAATGAATGTCTGGACATGGTGGGAATGTAGGCTAATAAATGATGTGTAAATGGTGAATGTGTGGGAATGTGTGTAAATGAGACGGGATAAGGTTAAATGCATGGAAATAGGTGTAAATAAATGTGAAACAGATAGGGATAAGCATGGTGTCATAAGCCATAGTTATCACAAGAGTGTGTCACTTGTCAACATGTAATAGTATTAAGTCATTCCATCAAATGGGCCCAAAATGATATGGGAATTGGCAATGGGTATTCTAATTTCATCTTTACACCCCCCACCTTATATGAGCATGTGAATCTAATATGAGCATGTATTTCAATGTATATGCTCATCTCATTCTCAACCAAAGGATATTTGGTCCTTGTAATACAAAAATACTCTCCTTGATGTCTCAATGTGATTCAACATGTTCGATACGACCATGAAAACTTTACTCAATATTAAAAAATGTGATTTACTAATTAGAGTAATGCAATAGAACTTTGTTCAATTATGGGTGTGATGAGTATCTATGTAGGATAATTCACTACCTAAAATATCAATCATTGAAACATTAGTGACACTATATACCCCTCTAATCAATTACATACATAGTATGCAAGGAATTGGAGGAGAGAAAAATAAACATGATAATGTGATTGACAAAAAAAAATAATTAAATTATATGTAATCACATAAGTCATGATATATCATTGTAATACATATAATAAGTGCCATAAAGATCATCTTGTAACAAACATATGACAAATATTGAATCATAAAATTGTCGATGTGAATCAAGGCAAAAGTTTGTCCCTAATATAGGCAAAACATGAAGCAAGGTTGGTATGAAGGCTAAGTAAAGATCATGTAAGCACATAAATAATGTAATGAAATTAAAAGATATGAATACAATTACAAATAAGTAGGATGTGACCATGAAAGTTCATGTAAGGATGATTTCCCCTAATAGAGGCAACATGATAAGATAACTCTAGAAACATGATAAGGAAGTGTAAGCTCATGTGATGATAAGATATCAAAATAAGATAAACATAAGATAAAGACATTCAATAAGTGTTGTAACTTTGCATAGTAGCATAGGTATGGCAAGATGATAAGCATGGAGTGACAAACATGGAGTCAAATGTGGGTAGACATGATAAACATATAATAAGTAGCCATAAATCATGACAAAGATAAGCATAAAAAGTATAAAGGGCATGACATATAGAACATATCACAAGTAGGGTGTTGTCACAATAGTGTGTCCCACTTATGGGACATCCTTATTTTTGTCTGAAATCACATATTTTTTAGAAAAATTAATGATTTAAACCTTGAGGGGTTCTATCTAAAGGGGTTTAATTGAAGGGTTCGATAAAACCCCATTAAATCAAATCCCCTTGGAAAGAACCCCCTAGTCTTAAATCAAACCCTCGATGAAGTTTCCTCCACACCTATCAAAATGCTAACAAAACAAATTGCTTCACCTTTTGGGGGATCAAATGAAGTCATTTAGAAATTCTATTTTGTAAATATGTAGCCCTTAGTATAAGATTTCTGAAAAGTATGATTTTGAATATGTTTCATTTGATTTTATATTTATTTTCTATTTTCTAGTGAATGTAGGTTTTTCACCAAACATCAATGTCTCTATTCCACACACACGGAAAAATAAAAAATATAGAAAAAAAAATTCTGAAAAATATTTGTGCACTAGGTATTGATGTCCTTGTTTCACCCAAAAAAAATTGAATTTTGATATATACACAAGTTATGCTTGACGACATACACCTATGTCCGAATTATAGTTACCTTGACTTGAAAAATTAATTAAAAAACATATATGTAATGAAAAATTATGAAAAAATATCCATGCACTAGATATTGATGTTAAAAATCTATATTTTAAAAATTAGAATTTTATCCTTTCTAGAAAAAAAAGTTATGCTCGACGACATAAACGTTACTTTCTAAAAATGTTGTTTACTATTAAAAATAGTTATTAAAGGAGACGTTGAAAGATTCATGATTTATTTAAAAAAAAATTAAAAATATATTTATAATCTACACACAAATCACTAGTTTGCATCATCTCCAAATTCTTAATAGTTTAGCTACTATAGGTCTTAGAAAGTGAAGATTTAGTTAAAAATGTTGATATCAATGTCTATCTTGACCAAAAAGTGGGACCCATTATTGTGGGATTACCCAGTATATAGGAGGATAAACATAGGTAATAAAAACATATTGAAACAAGGAACAAGTGAATACCCTATTGATGAGGTTTTTGACACACCAACTACTTGTGCACCATGAAGCACACAAGGTGGAATGACAAAGGTTCCCTTGCTTGGAAGGTGGCTAGTCTCAAGAGTCTTCATTAATTTGTATTAGAGGTTTATCAAAATCCCTCAGTTAGAGAGTGCTTTATCTGGTCTGATTAAGGGGCTCCATGGAGTTAATTAAGAGTTGTTTAATTGAAACGGGTGTTTACTTAGTGAATCTACCACTAAGTAGCTATGCAAACATCCTATTTCTCTCTAAACCTAAATTAATGATTTTCTGATTTTGATTTAATTGACTTCTTATGAATGATTTCAGCATTACAATTAAATTTACAAATAATTAAAATACATAATCTATCTTTTAAATCAAAATTTTAAACTAAGGAATTTGAAAAATTATGCCTAAAACTTGTTCTTTTTATGAAAAATCAAATTCTAAAATTTGGGATTGTGTTGTTCAAAATGTGACTCAAACATGACATAGTTGATTCAAACTCTAATGTGACACATGAACTATATCCTTGCTATGGGTGACTGCCTAGTCACTCCCACTCTCATGGCAAGGGCTAGTCAAGTAGAGGTAGAATTGGGGGGTTGTTCTATTCATGAGGGAGCATAATGTCACATATTATAGTTGGGTTGATCATGTGATGTATGGATATATGTGTTTGGTAGAGTTTGTTATGAATGTTGTGATTTTGATGAAAATGTTTGAACCCTATTGTGGTTGTGATTGTACTATGACCCGAAGGGTTACTTGTTCTTGTTAGGAAATTACCAAGTTGATCAAACCATTTCTTACATAACCCTGTGAGAGAAAATGATGCATATAAACTTATAGAATAACCATAATGCAAAGATCGAAATACATATCATAAGATATACCTTGGGAAAACCCTAAAGGGGGAAAAATCTATCCTCCAAAAGCATTCATACTCAATGTATTATTCAACAATGAAACATTACAATACACTTACAGAGTTTCCATGAATACTTCTAAAACATCAAGCTCCTCTAATGCATCCTCCATGTGTCCAAGCAAGTAACCACACATCCCATGCCATGCTTCACATATATGCACTCACAAGAGGAACTCGGTACAAATGGCAGCCCACTTAGCCAGCCAACCTAAACCACTCACCATGTGTTTGTTTTTATAGAATCAAGCTCACGCAAAAACAACTTGTGGTATTGGAAAAACCATGTGTCTCAAAACCACAAGAGCACAAAACCATTGACCCCCTCATTTACTTTTTGGTACTAATTTTATAAATATTAATTATTTATTCTATGTCTCCCACACATAAAATATCTAACCAATATTACAATACAACTTTACAAGTGGACCAAAATAAATATTTAATGTGGTTAAACATATCTTCTAGATGCACCACAAATAAATATTTATTTAACATAATTAAAATATTTCATTACTTGAGCAAGGTGTACAACACCCTTTTCCAAAAATTCTCCCACTTATTGTATACATTGCATAAGGGTCAATCAATGAAATGCATCATCATAGTGTAGACACCTAAAACTGACCATGTCTTACAACATTGCCTTTCTACATCCCCTTGCATCCTCTTGTGACACTTAACGACACCTTGTCCTAGGTCCCTTTCATGACCCCTTCCATCATTCCCATTAGTTAAATAAATTACATTTATTTAACTAATCCCTTTTATCCATTTACCCTCCTTTTGCACCAAATTAAATAAATCTTATTTATTTAATTTTGTTTTCCTCCATCATCCAATTTAAATAAATTAAATATTTATTTATATTCCACATGTCTCTCATAATTTAAATATTTTATTACTTAAATTATTTATCCCCACTCACATCCCTATTTTTTACCTCATTAAATGTGCGTCATAAGCACTTCTTCTCCAAAATCAATTACAAATCACATTTATTCCCACTTCCCTCCTTATTTTAGTCACTTGTCATCCTCATTTATGGTGCATCATAAGCACCAAAATTGACTTTCAATCCTATCCGTCCACCTCATCCCTCACCCTTCTAATCCCAGTCATCCATTTGATTCCCTCTCCTTTTATAAATTAAACTTCCTTTTTCATTTCAAACCCTCACACTCTCTCATCAAATCTCCATACACACACATATCTACTTATTTTTATTTATCTCATATCATTTTCTATCATGGATATGCTAGTTGTGTGAGCAGCCCACAAATTATCCACAGGAAAAATCTATGGAGCTTGGGTGCACTTCATTCCCTCCTATTAGAATTTTAATTTTGTGCAAGGTTTGAAGGTATATTTGCATTTTTTATCTTTATGTTATTGTCTTGCATGATTTTGTGATTTCACATAGCCATACATGAAATGACATGAATCTCCATCATGCTCTTGTGCTCGATCAAGATACCTACAATAAAACCAAAGTGACCACCATCTCAAGAAAGAAACCCTCTCATCCTCTAACATGCCATCTATGGAAGAAAAGAAACATACCAAGGTGAAGATGCACTAATCCAAAGAACACAAGCATCAAATCCAAGTGATAACAAAGGTTCCCAGCTGTTGCTAAAGGTAAAAATCCACATGAATGGAAATAGCACCCACAACAAATGCTACTGCATCAACCATCCATACCTCTTAGGTATCAACAACATATCTAACCCATATACTGCAATCACAAGCTCCTTGTATAAAACTAGTCAATGAAGAACATGCATATCTAGGAAGTCCCACTGAATGGGTATAGTTAAAAATGAAAATAGATCAAGGCATACCAAATCTACCAATAAATGCTCAAACTAAGGTGTGGCTAATGATCAAAACTATGTAGTACAAAGAATAATCACAATGATCCACACGTGCAACACAAATCACTAATACTTGTGGGATGTGAAAAAGAGTGCCTAAACAATAATGAAGTAATTAGATCAATCTTTCCTCATCACACATTGGAACACAAGCCACCAACAACTATATGCTTGGCTACTATCCCTAGAGAAGAGCCAAGCTATAGGTTGGTGGGGGCTCTCTTCCTTTGTTGTAATGATTAAGGATTGATGATAAATGTATTGATTAAACTATGCAATAAGAAGACCTAATTTGCAAAACTAACTAAAAGTGCAGACATCAAATACATAAGACAAAAAATAGTAGCAGAAATGAAGTAAGTAGAGAAGAATGAACCTATCATCGGAAGCGGGGCCTGTTGGAGCCAGACATGGGCATTGAGCACCCTAGTCCTAGGGTTTGGGGGTAGACAAAATTCTATGTGAAGATCTTTGTCTCCGTGATTGCATCTCAAATTGGTTATAGACAACCAGTATCACTTCCAGAGATAGAGGAAAATAATAAATAATAAATTTAGTTTACAGAATGTTATTCATCCAATCAATTGACTCTTTATCCAAGCGACAAGAACATAGACAAAGGTTATTCATTCACATAAGCGATAGAAACAACTCACACAATAGTATAATATTAATGGGATCCATTATGCATTCATTTACAAGACATTGGTATAGTAAGATTATTTTATTCAATAATCAGCCAATTCATTCATGCATAGAAATTACACATTCCATGAATTTGAGACCTACGGTCTTTAAACAAAACCTATTATTCTGGGCTCTTAAACTCACTACCCTATTCCTCTAACCTAGTCTACCTCTGATACGAGTCCTCTTTCACATTAATCCCTCCACACTTTTGTCTGCCCTGCAAAGACATCGACCCCTCCTCAAAACAAGCCGATCTTGGTCATTCATTGTTTTTTTGTCATTTCAACAATTTCCCTTTCTTCTCTCATCATTGGACATTCACCCACCATTTCCAAATAGGGGGCGACAGGAACTTACATAATTTCTCTCCAATCCTGTAACCTAACTTCCCAACAAACAAAAAATATCTCAATCTTTTTCCAATCTTTTCATAGTGACCATTATCAAAGGATTCAATGAAACAACTAATCGGTCCCCCAAAACAACACTAAACAAATAAAAATAAACAAAAACAAGATAGATAATCAAAAATAAAATTTGATGGGATGAATCTTTGATGCCCCTGCATCAAGCTTCTCAGGTGAGATGTTTGTGAGTGTATCTCACAAATGGAGTTGGGTAGTAGAACTACCCTTTCAAGATGTGCAACTTGCAGCATACTCAAATGCTTGGACTCAGTAACTAGCAACCATCTACCTCTTTCTCTTTTTCCAGCATGTGGCTGGAATAGATCTTGCATACCATGACAAAATGAATTCAACCTCTTCAAGACCACTTGTGGATCCATGTCCACCATGCATCAAACTCCTCCACCTTTGCCACCCACTTTTTGGCTTCCTATTATGACAACCTAGCATTAGGATTAACTCCTCTTGATCCATCCTCTTCACCTAGAAATTTTGTTATTACACCCCATCACATCCTCTACAACCTCCTTTCCCATCTCACTCAAACAATTTTCACCTTGAACATAAACATGAACAAAATCATAGAAACTAACATAGGTATGTGAAACATGATTTGCTTCCAATTCTGGTAGTGCACATTCATGGAAATGAATTGTATCTACATCAAAGGAGTTTGAAAACACAAAATGTACCTCATTATCTTCTGCTGCTATATTTGTTTCACCTTTTGTCAACTCAACCCATTCCTTTTCCATGACTATAATTTGTAGTAATAGGTCATCTTCATCATCTTGTTTGGCTACCCCTTCACGTTGTTAATGAGGCATCTCATCCATATGTTCATCTTGATAGTACTATTCCAAACTTTGTAGTAGTTCTATGTCCTTCATGGGACCATCCTGTACTATTGTCCAAACATCATATGCACCTATTTCAACACCTTCTTTCCATTGTCCTACATGCAAATCAACATTGTCTTCATGCTTGTATAACTCATAAAATTGAAGTAACTCCTCTTTGGTTGCTGTTGCAACTTCTTCTTTGTTCCTATCATTCACAAACTCCTTCACACTCACTAACATCACCTTACTATTGTTGCTACTATTTCTGTCCTCTTTTGTTTCTTGTGCAAAGACAATAAGGTATGTTTGACACCACCCTTCTCAAAAGTATAAGTATTGGTTCTTCCATCATGTATAGCATTTCGGTCAAATTGCCAAGGCCTACCAAGTAACACGTGACACACATCCATAGGCATGATATCACATACAACATTATCCTTATAACTAGCAATTTAAAATCCAACCAAAGCATGTTCATTAACCAACAACCGATGCCCTTTCTATAGCCAAGAAACTCTATAAGGTGTAGGATGTTTAATTCTCTTAAGACTGAATTTATCTACCATTTCAGTAGCCACTAAATTATCTGTGCTCCCACTATGTATAATCAATTTTTAGCACTTATCTTTAGCCTTAAATTTTGTCTTGAACAAATCTCTCCTTTGCACCAGTTCTTGGTTCTCCTTAGGTGGCTTTAATAGCACTCTTTTGAACAGCAAGGAATCTCTGGATTTAGGTTCTTGGTGATAAGTAGGTAACCCAACACTCTCTTGATCTGCTTGTACACTCTGATTGCTTCTCTCAGTTCTTGTATGGCCTCCTTGTGGGAACTCAGGACACTCCCAACTCTTATGACCAGCATATTAGTTACATTTGAAACACTTACTGACAAAGCCTCTTCCTCTTCCTTGAAAACCCCCTCTTCCATATGATCTATCTCCTTTATTTTGAAATTCTCATCTTTCTTAATTGGTTGTCCCACTTGAACTTCCATCTACTTCTTCATGGTGGTGTTGTTTCCCTCTTCCATCCTGTTGTCCTCTTCCTCTAGCTCCTCTTCCTTGTTGATTTTGTCTCCTCATAAGCTTCTCTTCTACCTTGATGGAAAACTGATAGGATTCTTCAAGAGTTCTAGAGGATACTAGACTCAACTCATCTTGCAAGCTATATTTCAAACCATTCAAATATCTTACTACCTTTTGCAAATCTTCTTCACTATGACCTGACCGAATCACCAAATTGTAAAACTCTTCCGTATATTCCTTCACGAACATGTCCTTTTACTTAAGATTATGCAATATTTTGAAAAGATTAGTTTGGTAATCTCCCAGAAGGAACTTGGCCTTCAACTTAGCAACCATTCTATCCCAAGAGGCAATCTTCTCTTTATTCTTCTTTCATCTCTCCAATTGGACATAGTCCCACCACATAGCAGTGTGGTTTTTGAGCCTTGTACATGCAAATTTAACCTTCCTTTCCTCTGCAAATCCTTCATACTCAAATTATTTGTCCAGATCATTGATCTAGTCAATGAGTTCTTCCCCATTTAAACTTCCAGAAAATGTAGGAACCTCTATTTTAGGTTTGGCTCCCACACTCATAATTATCCTCAATAATCTCTCTTTGAATCTTTCAAGTTCTTCCTGAACTTCTTCATCATCTTGTAACTACTATTTCTCATCAAATTCAATAATATAATCTACTGTTGCTCCTCTTTGTTGTGTCATTTCTATGGCTTCCATTCTCACTACCAATTTTTGCAACATGTCAAAAATTCCTTCATCATGGTCTCTTTGGCCTCTACCTCGAGCACCTCTTCCTCTCATCACTCTCAGTGGAATTCTTCCCACTCCACAAAAGCCCACTACGACAAAAGAGGAATGAATGGGAGAGATCAGATGTGTTTAGTAAGGTTGACGTCTCAGTAGAGAGAAAGATGGAAGTTGGGAAGACATAGTTGAAGGCATCTAGATTGGCGAGGATGAATCACCATTAGAATAATAAGAAAGGAATTGTGGTGACAGAGGATGTTGATGTTGATGTAAATATAAACCAAGGAAAGGTCATGTTTGAAGAGATTCAAATTGGGTGATTCGGTTGGGAGGTGAAGCCATGATAAACAATGTTGATAAGACTATTAAATATTAATATCTGTTATGTTAAATATTAACATTTATCAGTGTGTAACCTCTGTGCTATTTCTATTCTCATGGACAATTTGGTTAAGTCTAAATAATAGTTTCTTGTTGAACAAAGTTCATGTCATTGAATGTAATTTAATTTAGTGCAGAGTTATTCTATGAAATTGCTCATGTCACTGAGTCGATCTAACCCATTGAGTATCATAATGTAACCTAAGTCTACTATTTGATTGTTATCCTTTGTTTCCTCTGTGTTCTTGTTTGTCTGTAATGATTTGGGTTGCCATCACTTTGTATCCTTCGTCTTCCTGTCATTCATCGATATCAGAAACCTTCACTTTGGATCTACACACACCAGAGGAGGAAAAATGGTTGTGTTGTATAGGGGCTTGCTTCAGTCAAACCTCGTGTAAGTGTTCCCACTTCCACAATAGCATCTATGATAGAGTGTGTGTCCGCGATGAATAGAGGCATATATCTAATAAAGATTGTGATGATCAAATGTAATGAATGAACTCACCATGAGCATGAAACCCTAGTTGGACTTGATGTCACAACACTAGTCACACACTAGGAGATCTTGGAGAAGGAAGAAGCTTCCTCAAATACTTGCAAAGGTTAGTGCAATAGAAGTAATAATAATTCACAAGTAGAGAGCTTCAAAATTGTATAGAGAGCTTGTAGATATGTATAATTTATTCTTGCATCCTTTCATATCCTTGTAAATGAGAGAGAGTTATACATATATGAATCCCAATTACTTTTTGGAAGAGTCGTGTTAGGTCAAGAAAAGGTGTACTACCCAATGTATCAAGGTCGAAACTTTAATTCCAAACTTTGTTCAGGGTCAAAAGGTTGGACCTAGGCACTGAGCACCCTAGTCTTGGCTAAATTAGCTCCTGAAATCTCAGTAATTAAAGGATTTACTGTTATTTCTTATTCAGGTGCTAAAACAGGCACTTCACAAATGGAGATAAATATTAACATTAATAAATGTGCTAAACGTAATGTGAAATTGTAAGTGGTAACAATTTTCAACACTACATTTAGCCCCCACTTTAGTGAGGGTATGAGCTTACGTTGACACATACACTAAAGTATAGAGAAGGCAGATCTCTTCGCTAAACATTGAAGAAGTAGAATGTCACTAAGTTGAGAGGTGCGATAGCCCCCAAGCTTAGGATTCTATGAGTCTGTAAATGCTTAGAAATAGAGGTTACACACACATAAGACATATAGCATGAATCACACATACACACATGTACACATATATTTAAAAACATAATAAACACGAGATGAGACTAAATATTATATACCAAAACAACTACAGTTAGCAAAATAATATGGTCAAATCCAAACATACACAGAGAATACATGAAGCATACATGAAAAGCAATAGCATACAAGGTTTGGTTCTCGGGCTAGCAAGTTGTGTTATTCTAGGAATCAAACCAAAAACACACATCATGAACCATAGGCTAGTAAAATCTGTTGTTTACAAGGTGGTCGTGAATGCGTGGCAAAATGAAAACATCACAAGCTAGTAAGATCCATATATTTACTAGGTGTGTTCCATGTCAATAGGTAGTAGATGAAAGCATCACAAGCTAATAAGATCCTTAGATTTACTAGATGTGTTTCATGTCAACAATATCATATATTACAGGCCAAGCAAAACACATTGTTTGTTGGGTAAATTTGGTAAAGTGCTACAAGGATTATCAAAAGGTGTTGCAATAGCATGACCAACCACATGGTGTGTGAAAAAAGTGAAGTGCATAGCAGAGTGTATGCCCCCACCTTAAAGTAATTGCTAACACCATTAGGGAAAATTTTCCTTTAAGGTAGAGAGAGAGATACACGCAAAACATACACAAGAGCTTTTTGGAAGAACATGCCCAAAAGATATGTTTCCAAAAGCTACATCATGACAAGGGGTTTCCCCCAGGCATAACATCAAGTATAAAGTAATATCATACAATAGCATCAAGGGATCTACTTGATTGGAGTCAATATATGAATGGTTGTATAAAGGGACACTCATTTTTTGAACTGTCATCATCCTCCAGCCAACATAACTACGAAGACAGAGGAAGAAATATCACATGAAATCAAAGAAAATATGGGTCAACAAAGGAAGGATGCTAAATCATCCAACACTTTGCATCATCCCCAAAAGGCATAAAATTTCATTTGTGAAAAATAGAAGAATAAAGATACATAAAGAGGAATGTCACAACAGATTCATTCCCCTTGTATCCTTACGCCAACAAGAGAGTCAAGGGTCATCCAAAGAGAACAAATAAAATACACACCAAGCAGCACATACAGGGATAACATTACTACAAGCATAACACAAAATATTACACATAAGTCGAGGGTACTACTCTTGTGAGTTAGACTATAGCAAATCATCCTCCTCCCATTCTTGCTCATCATAAAGGGATGGTGGACAAGATACTAGAGGGACTACAACAAGTGTGATACAAGGAGTGACACATGGTTCTTCACATACAGGACCATTCACTGAGGAAGGATCCTCATGGAAGCCCCCAGAGGCCAAGTCCATCAATTTTGAGAAAATCAAGGACAACTCTGAAAGATTTCCCAATGGTTCAGGGGTGTCCTCTGAATCACTATCAAAATAGACCACAATAGGTGATATAATAGTGCTAACTGCGGGGTTGTGAGCACTATCAATCACAAAATAAGTAATAGAAGGATCTTGTAGACTCAACGAGTGCTTAAGCATTTGGAATGGTTGGATGACATGATGATGAGTATATAATGATATTTATGTCATAATTGATTTTTGTGATGCACTAATATATGGGTACTTTTTATCTGATGTATGTGATGATGCTATGATTAATGATTATGATGTGAATGTAATAATGTGATGATGATGATGATTTTGATGACTTATGCATGATTATGGAGTATGCATGGTTATATGTATGTATGATGTATGTCTGGATATATGGTTGTATGTTGATGATGGATGCATAAAGGATTAGATGATTGTGGATTAGGAATGCTTATTTGATAAATTCATTTATGGATGATTATGGATTATGGATGCATAGATTAGATGTATGATTTATATTTTTCATGGAATATGTGGAAGAAAATGATCAAAAAATGATGTAGAAATGTATGATACTAGAAAATGATAGAACATGTTAGTTAGAAAATGAGGAAAATAATGATAAGGAAATGGTGGATAAAATAATGATCACATGGCTATGGATGGCTATAATGATAGATATGATGGATTCTATGATGAGTATTTGGATTTTGAATGCAAGTATATGTTGAGATGTGGCGATCAACCTAGATTTTGTAAGTACTAGATGTTATGCACCAAGGTATAAAGACCAAGGTGTTGATGTGTCCCATGCATAGAGGACTTATTCATAGATATGTAGCAAACAAGAGGATGCCCCTACACATCACAAGGCATTTGACGACCTTGGTGGGAACTGTGATGGGACAACCAACAAACATATCGCCAAAAATGAAAGACATGCCCTGGTATACTAGTCAAGACACACCATGATATAAGGATCATGGTGACCTTGAGGGAGGCACATTGCAAGTCAAAGATTATAAACAAAGAATCAAATTCAATGGTTAGATCACAACACACATGATTTTTACCTCTTGCCAAAGTGTTGAAAAGGACTAGGTGATGATGATGCTTAATGTGGAGAATGATGTATCCCATGAAGGAAAATGATGGAATGATGGAATAGTAGGTAGTGATTCAACTAGTGTACATCGATGATGTTGGATAAGGATCTTTGTTGTTTTTAGATATAGGATGATTTGTTGAATTTATGGTTTTGGATCATGATGGTTACATGTTAAGTGCTTTAATAACACATCCTATAAGGAGACACATCAAAATTCCAAATAGGTACAAAGGGGATAATATCAAAGGAATCTTCCAAAGCAGGAATCAAGACACTGCCCTTGACATAAGATAAAGTCAAATACGAGGAAATGAAGATGGGTGATCATGAGGGATGATAAGATGGTATAAATGGGATGGTATGATGCAAAGATGACCTAAGTGATAATGGAATCTGACTCTATGCATGGTTCCTGTAAGCAAGTTTTCACCATGGTACTTGCCCAAGGTGCCACAAGGTGGTTTTCATGAGAGGATGATTTTTCTCTTTACTTTTTTTTTATTTTTGCAATTTTTTTTTTTAGATTTATGATTGTGAACGTTTGTAGATTAGGCATGGAAGTGCTTGAGGTGCACTGTATTCATGGGTTCTTCAAGTCCCTGGCCATCTAGAGTAGCCAATTGATATGCATCTAATCCATACTTAGCAATGATGATATAAGGACCTAACAAATCACGCTTGAATTTGCCTTTTATTCTTGATCTTGATTGGTGTTTCTTTGATTTTCTTTGACAAGATCACCAACTCAAAACTCTTGATTCTTGATATTTTTGTTATAATTGTGATAGAGGAGATTTTGATAGGCCTTCAAGTGATTCAGGGCATTGAGGAACTTCTCATCAAGTAACTCTAGTTCATGTGGTTATGTGATTCGATACTCTTCATCGTCAATAATATCACGCAAAGAGATGCGTAATGATGGAAGTTTAATCTCTATTGGAAATATGGCTTCAAATCTAAAGACTGAGTATGGGATAACCCCTATGGGTGTGTGAATGATAGTGTAGTAAGTCCAAGTGGTGGGATAGAGCTAAAGATGCCAATCATGATCAACATCATCGATGATCATTTTGAGGATTTTGATTAGGGTTTTATTAGATTACTCAACTTGATTGTTACCTTATGGTTTATAGGGAGTGAACCAACAATGATTAATATGGAATTGTTTACATAAGGCATGAATCTCATGGTTTTTGAAGTATTTACAATTATCAATGATAATGGCAGAGGGGTTGCCATAGTGGCATATGATGTGATGGAGGATGAACTTTGAAATTTGTTGGCCGATAGTGTAAGTGAGGGGAATGGATTTGACCCTCTTGATAAAGTACTTAGTGGTAGTAATGATGAACTTATGGCCACTGGAGGAGGGATTAATTTTCTTAATGAGATATAGACCCCATGTAGAAAAGGGCCAAAATGTAGTAACTAGTTACAAGGCTTACGATGATAAATGAATTAGGTCTTTGTGTTGCCGATAGGATAGGAACTTCTTGACATATTGGTATGTATCATTTTCCATATTAGCTCAATAGTGCCTATTATGAGAAGCTTCTTAGCTAGGACCATACCGCTAGTGTGGGCTCTATAAATACCTTCATGAACTTTGAGTGTGAGGTTGGCATCTTTCAAAATTAGGCATCTTAGTAGGGTAAAATCAAAACCTCTTCAATATAGTGTGTTACTAGGGAGGGTGAAGAGAGATGAATGTTGGAGGAAGGACTTTTTTTGATTATGTGAAAGGTTGGCTAGTAAGATTTGGTCATAGTATATGTCATGGTACCAGGTGGAATTGGGACCAATAATCTTGAAAGCTAGTTCAAAATTAAGGACATCGTAAGCAAGTACCAGAATTTGTTTAACCAAGAATTTACATTGTTGGCTATCTTGTGGTATCTCTAGAAGTGAACCAATAGTGACCATGGCATTGGCTACTCTAATGTTAAGGTGAGACACCTATTCAAATTGGATGTGTGTAAAATGTTGCCTAAAATTGTCAATCATCCATTTGTAGGAGATAATTTTGTTGTCCTTAGTTTGATATTCATCATGGACCTATTGTATAACCAGTTGAGAATCCCCATAAATAAGGATTTGTCAAATGTTCCAATGGATTGTTATCTTAAGACCTGTAAGTAAGGCCTCATATTCTACAATATTGTTGGTAGATGGAAAATTGATTCTAAAGGATTTAGGTATAAGATCTCCTTGTGGTGTGACAAATAAGATATTGTTGAACCATGACTAGGGAAGGAACCATCAAAATAAAGCCTCTAGGTAGGATAATCTACAAGAGTCTTGATGGACTCATCGAGGAAGTCAATGACCAATGGATGAGTGTTAATGAGAGGTGCTCCGACTAGCTGATCTACTATAACCTATCCCTTGACTACTTTACAGTCCACATACTCAATGTTGGACTCACTCAGCATCATAACCCACTTAGCCATATGGCCTGTTAGAGAATCTTGTGATAGAAGATACTTGAGTGGATCAATCTTGGAAATTAACTTAGTATGATGGTTGAGCATGTAGTGTAAAATATTTTTTTAGGAAAAGACAACCAAACATGCTTGTTCCATGGTTGTATAATTGAGTTCATATCCAACTAGTGTCCAATTGATGTAATAGTTTGCCCTTTCATGGCCCTATTCATCATGTTGTGTTAAGAGTGCCCTCAAGGTGACTAGTGTAGTTAAACTGTAGAGTAGTAGGGGCTTGTTGGAAATAGGTGACATAAGTATTGGAGGGGATGCAAGATATCTCTTTGATGCAGTCAAAGGCCTATTGACAAGATTCATCCCAATAGAAACTAGTGTTATTTTATAGGTGGGAGAACAATTGACACTTATTAGCTAGTTGGGCAATGAATCATTAGGTCCCACCGAGTGTGCCAAAATGAAATCAAGAAAATCATGCAAGACAATAACATAAAGATAAATAATGCAAATATACCTTCAAACCTTGCACAAAATGAGACTTTTGATAGGACAGAATGAAGCGCACCCAAGCTCCATTGACTTGTCATGTGGATAATTTGTGGGCTGCTCACACAACCAGGATAACCATGATAGAAAATGATATGAGATAAATGAAAATAAGTAGATATGTGTGTGTGTGTGGAGATTTGATGAGACAGTGTGAGGGTTTGAAATGAAAAAGGAAGTTCAATTTATAGAAGGAGAGGGAATCAAATGGATGGATAGGATTAGAAGGGTGAGGGACGAGGTGGATAGATATGATTGAAAGTCAATTTTAGTGCTTATGACGTACCATAAATGAGGATGACAAGTGACTAAAATAAGGAGGGGAGTGGGAATAAATGTGAATTTTAGTTTATTTTGGAGAAAAAGTGCTTATGACACACATTTAATGAGGTTAAAAATAGGGATGTGAGTGGGGATAAATAATTTAAATAATAAAATTATTTAAATTATGAGATATATGTGGAATTTAAATAAATATTTAATTTATTTAAATTGGATCATGGAGGAAAATGGGATTAAATAAATAAGATTTATTTAATTTGGTGCAAAAGGAGGGTAAATGGATAAAAGGGATTAGTTAAATAAAAGGGAATGATGGAAGGGGTCATGAAAGGGACGTAGGACAAGGTGTCGCTAAGTGCCGCAAGACAATGCAAGGGGATGTCGAAAGGCAATGTTGTAAGACATGGTTAGTTTTAGGTGTCTACACTTTTCTTGGAGACTATAGAGCTTCTTAAGGTTCTTTGGAGGTGGCATTTCAGTTATAGTTGCAACCTTGGTGTGATCCACTTTTATGCCATGTCTAGAGGTAATGAAACCCAATAATTTCTATTATATGATCCCAAAGATACACTTCTTCGAGTTGAGATGGACTTTGTATTCCATTAACCTATTAAAGATGCACTAAAGGACATGTAGGTGCTCTTCCCTTGTTTTTGATTTTCTCAGGAGGTTGTCTACATAGTCTTCCATGATGTCATGGAGCATGTCATGAAATATTACCAACATAGTTCATTGATATGTGGCCCTTGCATTTTTTGACCCAAGGGGCATGACCTGGTAACATAACGTGCTCATACGAGTGGTTAAGGTTGTTTTATGTTGATCTTTATAGGCAATTTCAATCTCATTATATCTAAAAAAGTTTTCCATGAGGGAAAACATTTTGTAGCTTTCTATAAGATGATCCACAATCATGTTGATGTTAGGCAATGGCAAATTATCTTCTGGACAAGCTTTGTTAAGGTCTCAAAAGTCTATATAGATATAGTTCCCTTTGGGTTTCTTATTGATGGGGATGATGTTAGATATCCATTTAGGGTAATCAATAGGGCATATGAATCCAACCTCCAAGAGTTTCTATAGTTCCTCTTTGATTAGGAGAGTTATTTTTGGGTGTATTTTTTTGAGTTTTTGCTTTATTGGCTTCGTGTCAGGATGGACCACAAGGTGGTGAACCATGAGAGGGATGGATCCAATCCAAGCATGTTAGTATAAGACCAAGTAAATATATGTCACCTTCTAAAAGATGGAGGTGACCCTTTCGTATTCAATGGATTCCAAGGATGCAACAATGTATGTGACTTTGGTTGTCTTTGGTGCCAAGGTTGATTTCCTAAGTGTCTTCAACTAGAATTGTAGGCTTTTCCTAGCACTATCGAGAAGCCTAGGGAAGATTGAGTTCCTCATATATTGATGCCTTGAAGAGGTTTTCATCAATAGACACATCATTTTTATTTCTCTTTTTGTGTTCGATAGTGTCATAGAGAGGTTTACACTAGGTGATGATTTTTTTTTCTTTTTCATGTTTTTGATATTTTGATTTGTTAGGATTAAGGAACTCATCCTACTCCCAAAGTAAATTGATGCGTCAAGGTCGATCTCAAAGCCTTTCTTATGATCTTTAGCTAGAATACCATTACAGAGTCCCAAGAATTCAGTGATAGCCTCATCATTTTGCAACATGGATAGAAAGACATGGTATCTTGTTGGTCCCAATTGATTAGTTCAGGATAAGTAAGGGGAAGGTCAATGGTGCAAATGGATATTTCATGGAATAAGTTGGTGATGGTGAGGTCATAGAAGGAGGTAGTGATGGTTTGTCCCTTGATGTTGTCAATGTCATTGGAGGTTTCTTCCATAATTATGGAAGTGTCATGAGGTTCATTAGATTCCTCACTGGGTGGTATGTATCCCAACCCTTTAACTTTGATGCATTTTTTTGATGTGCACTAACTCAAGCATGCCTTGCTTGTGGAAGCCAAGGCCTTTACCCTTATAGTTTGTATTTTGGCACATATGGAGTGTTTGTAGGTTATGTACTTTTTAGAAAGCATGGTGTAAATTCTCTGTCATTTGTATAGAGCCAAGAGTTTCTAGAACCTTCAATGTAATCATCATCTAAGAACCTAATTTTCACAAAAGTAGTGGTACCAAACTACATGGTGTAGGATGTCTTCTTTGATTGTGGTTTAGGATGACCATGGGATCATGGAGATAGAGGCAACTTTCCATCATGGAAGGACTCATGTAGCTCATATTCTCCACATCCTATGATCTTGACCTTGGAGATATTGGAGGGTTGGGTGATAGAGGTAGATGCAAGATTTCCAAGATCAATATAGGAAGAAAATGCTTTGGCTTTGTGACTAATGGAGATATCAGTGCTATGACAATGATAAGATTTATGATAGGGACCCTCCAACATCTTACAATATTGGAAGGGATGAGGGTCAGTGGGAATAGTTACTTCCACACCATTATGGGGGAATTTGAGACATTGATGATAAGTGGAAGGGACAACCCGTATGGCATGAATCCATGGGTAGTAGATGTCGCACCTCATTTTTAAATTAACATACTTATCATTTTTATTTTCAAGAAGACAGATAGTTAGTCAAAGAAAATATTACGATTAAAGTAATAATAGAAAATGCATTTGATTTATATTAGTTTATATACAAAGAATAACTATTTATGACGTTATTATTAAGCACATGGTTAAATGATGTAATGGACTAACTACCATTGTGTGACTGAGGTGGATGTAGGAACAATGTTTTCCCCCCTCTGAGATGAGGAGAGAGTATCACCATGGAGAGGATGCTAGATCACGTGAATACAATGATCCTTATGCCATTTGGAAACACACAGACACACATACTTATTAGAGGATAAGCCAATTTTGGATTAAATCTTAATCTCTGTCTTTGGTCATCTAAGAAATATTTTTCGCATTTAGATCATCTTATCTTGTTAATTTTTGTCATCATCAATTTGATGGCTAAATCTTCTCCATCAACAAATAGTAAGGTAGTGTATACCTTTGAATGTTGAGTCGATGTAAGTAATCAACCAAACAAGTCCAATTTTGTTGATTAGGACTAAGTCAATTTTGTGAGTATCCATCGTCAATAATTGTGCTTGAAAATAAGCATAATTAAAGCATTCAAAAGAATGTATTAGTGACATCTATGAAATAGCTATACTATTGTTTAGTTTAAAATATTTTTAATCCTAGTTATGATTAAATATAATGTCTAGTTTGAGAAAGAAGTAAAGTCTTTGGTGGATAGACTCCCATCATACATTTCCCCTAGATGCTAGGAGGACTGGGGAGGAGTGGTAGCTCCATACTCCCTTTTTCAAACATGAGAGGCTACAGATGGCTGAGGGAATAGGGGAGAGCTGGTAAGTATGTAGTTCCATAACTGACAGTAGTTGGAGAGAGGATTTAATGGGATTCTTTCTTGCATAAAAGTACATTGAAGAAAGTAAAGAGAGTGTGGAATCTCTGGTATTGGAGAAGCAAGAAGGATACAAAAGCTAAGGAGTATGAATTCTGCTTGTTTTAGCATTATAGGTAAGCATACCATCCTTAATAAACTGTATAGATACTTTGAGTACACAAGTTGATATCTGTAAGAAACAAATAGATGGTGGTGTATACACCTAAAAATGGTTCAAGTCAAATTTAATAAATATTTTAATATTTATTTTATTCTTATTCCTCTATCAATAAATAAATATACTAATTTATTTATCTGATTCACATTCATCTTAATCTTCCAAAAATTAAATAAAAATCAATTTATTTAATTAAATAATCCAAAATCCTTTAAATCATCCTTAATTGAATAATTCCAAATTATTTAATTAATCATCTATCCTAAAGTCTTAATTCTATAAATCCACATCATTTCCACCTCACTTTACACCTCATCATGTTGCACACATAATTGGATATTTTTAACATTTAAGTATATAATTATCTTCACCCACATGTCCTATTTATCCTTTAACCATCCCTATTCTTAAGAGCTTGGTCTTTCCATGTCATCATAGTCAAAGGACTCTTAGAGACACATGTCTCATAGTTCCTAGATTCTTTCCAACAACCCTACAAAGAAGGACTCCTTCTTTAACCTTTGTCTTTTGGTCCTTGAGAGCATTGTGATAAGTGGCCTCTTGCTCACACTTTTCTCTCCACCTTGTCATCGTAGGAGGAGTTCATCTCCCACTTTTATCTCCCTCATCCCGACCAACTTGATCTCAACCGTACACATAACAAGACTCATTCCTCCATCGTGGATCTTTTGACATGACTTGGATTTGGGCCTCTTTGGCCTATAAAAGCAAGATCCTCACCTCCATTTTGCATCACATGAGCTATAGTACTTACATGCTACAGAAATTCCATCAAGAAATCAAGTGTGCCTTTGGCCTCCCATTTGCATTAGTTTCATAATCTTCATTGTCTTACAATATTTATCTTCATTATCCTCATATCTCATCATATCAATATCATGGCAATATCAAAATCCTCATCATTTAGCATAGTTGCATTGTAGAAATCCTTCACATTGCATAGTTGAATCCACAATTCCATTCATCTCTTTGTCATCTTAGAAAGCAAAGAAGTACATTTATGAGAGAAACATCATCATCAACAAGATCATTGAGAAGATAGGAGACAATGGAACTCACAGGATAAATCAATTTGCAAAGGTATAACTTATGTTTTCTGCATTTTTCTTAGTTTCATTGATGTATTGAATTTGAGTAGTAATTCTAGAGTATTTGTGGTATCTTAGTAGGTTCTTACATTTAGTTTCAAATTATCAATCATAGGTGGTTATATAGATAAACCCTGCTTTGTGTGCTTTAAGAGGTTGATTTACTTGCATGATATCATAGTGCACTGTATCAATAATTACCTTACTGTTGTTACACTTTCAACAAAGGTCCTTTGTTATAAATATATCATATAATAGTTTTCAAACAAGATTTGTATTATGCATTAGTACCTTTTAGAAGTCAAGAGTTTCATATAAAAAGATTATGTTATATATATGTTATTCTTTTTAAATGTTGTGAATAACATACTAATCTGCGGTCTGTGATATAGTCATATGACTATGTTTGTTAAAGTCGATTGGCTATTATCCTTTGTATAATCTATTTAAGGTTTTTCTTAAGCAAATAAACCTCGTGGTTCAAACTATTAAAGGTTGACTGTACGTAATGGTCGAGCATTATATATTAGCTATGCTTTGATTAATTCAACCACCTGAGTAAGGCTAAATTTTGGTGTGTTCAGTTGACTTGAGCAAGGCTGATATATGTATTCCAATCTTACCATTATCTAGTGATGAGATCTTTTTAGAAAACTATAGCAGACCGAGAGTTCTTATTTTCTTGTGTAAGACCGCAGTAATGGCATTAAGTTATCATAGTATCTATCTAAGAGCCATAGCTATCTATTATGGAAGGTATCGTCACCTTAGATAGTAATAAAAACTTATAGCTTGTTATTACTTGATGTCTTTGTTTAAAGGTATTTGATATATATACTTCTTATTATGTTAACATGCAGAAGAATTTTTTTATCTTATTACCTGTAGAGGTAGTTTGATATGGATGTTACCCTTTTATTATCAATAGGTAACCAATAGTTATCATGAACTATATTTATTCTAGTTTAAAAAGGAATATTATTTATCCTAATCTAGGCTAGACTAGCCGACAAATTGTCGTGAAATATACTTACTTTACTATGGCAATGTAGGGTCAATTTTCTATAGTTTTTCATTGAGAATAAAACTATTTATTATTTGGAAGTCTCTTTTGATATACAAGTGGAAATGTATCTAATATGAAATATTATGAAGTTTATTGTTTTCTTTGACAAGTTATAAGTTGAATATAATCCTAGACTAAGACAGATAGAGTCTTTAATTATCAAACCAGTGACTTAATGTTAGAATCTTGCATATGATTATCAAAGAATACTAAATTTACTAATGAGCATGAAATTGGGTAGATAAGCCATTGAGTAGTTGACAGGTTGTCATAGACCCGAAATTGCAAGGATGCAAAGAGGAGCTCAATGCATGCTTCATAAGTCGCCTAAGCTCTCATCTTATATTTTTCTTGTTGATTTATAGTAAAGGGTATATTTTATGTCTTTTAGACTGATATTAAACAAACAAGTCAAAGTATCTTGATATATATTATTTACTGAATTATAAGAATGTTGTCTCCAAGTCAAGAAAGGAGTGTGTGATCATACGACTCATTATATGAAACTTTGGCCAAAGTAATGCAAAAGTCACTGCTTGCATTGTCAGTTCACTGTGTACTAGATAGTTGAACAATCAGAGTGGGTTATACATAGCTAGAGCTAGACTAGAGTTGTAAGGTGTGCAGGGGACTGTTGGTTTGTGGTTGGAGGAAAAGCACTAGGGTGATGCTCTCTCTCTCTCTTGCAGTTGACTGTCGAAGACTTGTGAATAGGAAACATTACTTATTATGTAAATGAAATTGAGAAATATTGTAAGTCATGAGGAATGTGACCATCTGTTATATGTTCATGATAAAAATGTAAAATTTGCTAGTCGCATGTGAAGTGACCATCTTTTGAAATTATGTATTGTACTAGGAAATTGCAAATGTAAGATTATTGGATTTTGTTATATATATAAAAAAAGAAATGAGATTTTTGTATTATTTGTGTTTAATGTTATTTAATATTCCAGTTGGGATGTTACATTAGAGGAGGATGTTATAGGGGAGGTCAAGATCAATAATGTGACACACCATCCATTGCAATATGGGCCCTACTTAAATAAGAAGACATATAGTTCCTTTTGATTCCCTCTTTGAATTGTCATAGGCTTCAAATGATGGTGATTTTGTGTGGTTCCAAATCATTTGTAGAGTATCCCAATTGTTTAACCAATCTTAAAGTGCACAAATTTAAGCTAGATCCATTCTCCAAAAGGACTCTTTTGACCTTGTGTTTTGAGATGAAGAATTTAATATGGAGTGGTAAGTTACGGGATGGGTCGAGGGGGGACATATTATTTTGTCCAAATGTGAGTTGATGTGAGGAGGATAGTTGGTTGACGAGGGCTTCAAATTGATCGAGATCAATGTTGTTGGGAACTCTCAACTCCTGTAATGCATGTTCGAATATATCTTGATGAATAATAGATGCTTTACGAAGTTCTAAGATGGATATTTGCACTGGAATCTTCTCAAGGTGCTTAATATGATTATATCAGGTGGCTAGAGTAAATGAAGAGGCCCCTTGAATAGTGACATAACCATGCCTTGTGGTAATGACATAGCTAGAGGATTTGATCTTAATGGTGGCTACTTACATGTGGGCTTGGTTAATATGATTGACGATAATGTCATATGACGATGAAGCCTTTTCGAGTGGACATTATGGGTGTGATTATTTTGAGTGTGACCTTGTTTGAAATGTGGAAGGTTGTGACTAGTTGTGCTTAGGGAAAGGATTTTGAAATATTCCCATTTGATTATTCAGCAACGATG
This sequence comes from Cunninghamia lanceolata, assembly GCA_027924645.1. Lineage (NCBI taxonomy): Eukaryota > Viridiplantae > Streptophyta > Pinopsida > Cupressales > Cupressaceae > Cunninghamia > Cunninghamia lanceolata. The sequence continues at coordinate 27,076 of BSBN01000277.1, forward strand.
ATGTCTCTTCTTCTATTTCAATTTCACCTCTATTAATGAGGTCTTGTATGTAGTTTTGAAGCTTCATGCAATTGTTCATAGCATGGCCTTTGATGCAATGGCAATCATAATATTTGTGATCTTGTAGGTGTCAATTTTCTCTATGAGAGTCAAGAGAATTTGTAGGTGTCAACACTTGGAAAACTAGTGTACAGGGACAAGTAACATAATGCAAACATGTTGGGCGGGCACAAAAAGTTGGGGGGCCAAAAAGTGGTCAACTTTTAAAAAAATTAAGCCATAACACGAGCACATTATAACGCACTCGCATTATAATGCACTCACATTATGGCTTGGTGATGTTGAGCCTAAGGCTCCGCAACACCAAGCCATAACGCACTCGTATTATGGCTTGGTGATGTCGATCCTAAGGCTCGGCAACACCAAGCCATAATGTGCTCGCATTATAATGCAAGTGCATTATGCTCTGCTATATTAAAAAAAACCTACATTTCATTTCATTATTTCAAAACATTTCATAGAAAACCCACGGCTTGGAGACAAAGGAGAGCACACTCGCGTTATCGAAGGGCATATCGTCAACAATTTGTCATTGATTCATCATCAAAATGCCACCACGACGTTGGGGAAGCCAAAGGAGTAAGTTCTATTTACTTTCTTGTGTGAATTTGTTGCTAAATAGGTAGGTTCAAATAGTTTTTTGATGTAAATTTCTTTAATTTATAGGAATTGATAATGCACCTCCTCCTTCTCCTGAAAATCCACAAAATCCTCCATCACCTTAACATCAAATACCTACTGAAGAACAACCCCAACAACAAACACCTCCATTCATTCCTCAATATGCCCCTGGAACATAAGAAAATATATAATGGGGCAAATTGAAAACAATAAAAAACAAATTAAGGACATAATTGGAAGGTTGAAAGAACCTGCAACTTCAACCTTGCATAGATCCACGCTTGCTTAATCTCTTGAATCTATGTTATCAAATGTAGATTCAATTAGTAAGAAAATCTCTAGTTGGTCAAAAAAGAGGAGAGAATTTAGAGAGTTCTATGCAGATGAGTTGTCCTATGAACAAGTTAAAAATGAATAAATTACAAAATTAGACTTGTGTTCTATTTTCACATACCCACGAACAAATCAACCTCTACCCCTTACATGCAAGAGGTTCCCTATCCATTGGTGCAACAACCAAACAATAAGGGACAATTTAGGGCAGAGGTGGTGGATGTTTTTTGACCATCCTCCATGCAATTCAATAATGAGGTCCCACAATATTTTTTGAGGAAACTCTATTGCGAGTTTGTCAAAAATAAAGTGCCAAATTATTTTGATATGTGTGAGTTCCAAGGTAGAGGTGGGGGGTTAGCATAGGATAGACTAGGAGCACATGTTGACCCATAATGGCCAACGAGACGAGCACTCGCTAGACCAGCCCATGAGCATGTGTCTATCCCTTCTATTGTGAAGGAGTGTTTTGAGGTTGAGACACTTCAATCCATTAGTGCCTTGACCCAGAGCATCATAGAGCATGCCAGTCCTGCAACACAGCATGGGCCGGGGAAGAGTTCAATTAGGGTTCCACCCCATACTTGTCAGGCTTGCGGGTTAGCTTGTGGTTATGACCCCATGGGTAGTCGAGATGCAGGTGCGCAGGCTACATCTACAGTTGACTAGATGGTGATGACAGATGCCCTCCTAAGTGAGACTTTCGGCCTTGATACTCAGGTAAATCTTAGCAAGTTCATTGAATTTAATTTATTAAATTTCATTTTTGAAATGCACTATTAACTAATTTAGTTTAATGATTTTAATAAAATTTCAGGGTCATAGCGTTGATGCAGTTTTCAGTAGTTCTCCACCTGCATATTACACTACAACATCTACTATCAGGGTATGTAACTAGTAAACAATTATTAATATTACATGTGAATAGCATCATTATATGAATGGTATTCTAATATCTGATTTTGGTTGTTGAATAGGTTAATATTGGATATTTCATGGCAACACTTGCCAGTGATGGTGGACTTCAAATCTTCACAGTGGTAATAAAATAAACAGTTTAATTAATGAATTATACTTACTAGATTTTTGTATTTTATATTCATATCATTGGATACATTTCATTGCACATCTTTCAAACTCAAAGCATTACTAGACATTGCATAACTAATAACTAGATGTTGATAGATGACAAAATTTCAATTACAATATAGTTATTTGAAAAAATGCCTCAAAGAAATGTGGTCTCATGGAATGCCATGACAAGCAGATGCATAGACAAGGACATCACCATGAGACCACATTTCTTTGAGGCATATTTTCAAACAACTCACTACCTTGTCTATGCTACAACATTTTCCATACATGTCTACCAAAGCTGGTTGATCCCCTCCACACTATTCTTCGACAAATTCTCTCTAATTAACTCATCCAATTACCACCAATTAGACCCCAGGACATGACACCAGAGAGGGGTATGAGCCTATGACATCTTATATAGCATATGACTAACTCCAACATCATCTAGGTCCCTCCTTTGTTGACTCTAAAACTCCCCATGATGGTAATGTCTTCACCATTTCTCATAGCCCATACCAACTAGTTGTTACCTTAAGACACTTCTCCTTAGATTATTTTTTGTCAACCCCTTCTGGTCCACCTCAACCTTATACCAATTCCCTATTTCACCTTTACCTATCTTATGCCTTTAAAAACATTGCTTCCCCAACCCACAACCTCTTTCTATTACTTCACCTACTCCACTAGCTATGCCCCTATCTTCCCCACCATATATCCACCTATTACTACTTCACCTTCCTCATTGACTTCTATCTCCCCTCTAACACCCCTCCAAGATAAAGTAAAAGAAAAAGTGTAGGACCTTTCCCCATCGACTTCTAAAAGTAGGCTTAAGAAACTTCTGCAACACTACACCCAACCTACGAACCAACCCATATCTACCCTACCTATTTCCTAATATACCCCTACCAGACATCATAGACCTAGTTTACTTCCAACCCACCCCGTGACAAACCTCAAGACAAAGAAAAAGATAAGAAATTTTTAAAATTAGGTTTTTCTTCTCTTATCTAGTATCTTTCCTCCCTCCTATTATCTCACAAATTCTTGATATTCCTCCTTCTCGTAAACCCATAAACTTACCTAATGTCTATGTGATTTCTAGTTTAGGCATTGTCCCATAAACCCACAAACTCTATCTTAGGCATTGTCCTACCTCCATGACTACCAAACTGGTGCAGTCACAGTAGGAGGATTCACATAATGAACTATCCAAACTGTGCAGCAAGAGTAAACACAACAGAAACAACTCAAAGATATGAGACAAATGCAGATTCAGTCATTCAATATATCAAAGAATTCAAATATAGATTGGTCGGCAACATGTAGGCTTATAATAGGGCTCATAGGCCTGATTATAGAAGATCAGAATATGCACAAGATACAACTTTGAAGCTCCTTCACAAGAATCCAAACTATGAATTTATGCTCTTGATCCTAACTATCAAGGTTTGCTTTCCTAGGGATCTATTACATCAATACATATCATCTCCGGAACATGAGATTCCTCCGTGTCAGCTAAGGAAGATCACAATCTTCAATGAAGAGCTGTAACGTGTGTACATGGATAGATAGACCTAAATGAATAGAATTTCTCCGCAAATGAATGGAATGATGTCAGATCTTAGGGATGGTTGGCCACGAACCAAAGATCATTGAATGATGTGTCGTTAGGCTCTACAAGTTGGGAAATGCTCCGCATGTCTTCTCCTTTAGCTGATTGTCTAAGACTGCCAGGATGCTCTATTCCAAGAAAATAGTCAATCTTCTGATAGTTATATCTTTCCAGTAACTGATCCAAATGCTCTAAATTCTGGATATGATGAAGATGAATATGTCTAGATGCTAAGTCCAGCTCCGCAAGGTCTAAAATGCAACTGCGGCAGAATGCGGACTAAAATACAGAAATTGCTACTGACTGAACTACCTGAATTGAACTGGAAAATGAAAAGAAACAAACTAAAATGCAAATGTTTTTGGTCGATGCAAGATTGCTCTTGAACTAGGGATGATCATGCATTAGACATCTGAAGTTATTGAAAAAGTGAGTCGCTCACTTTGCTGGGGCTAGAGGAAAACCAAGACAGTCCACCTCAGCCTAGGAAATCCATGATGAATCTTCTTCCAGTCTGTCTTTCCACTTCACAAGATATTCTTTGTATTGTCTTCCTTTGGTACTGCGTCCAACTCTACTATCCAAAATGTCTTCAATCTCCTCCAGTGCTTGTTGTGGTAACTGCTTCTGCAAGTCTTCTTCAACGTTGTCACTGAACTCTACTTCATGATACTAATATAGGTCTGCATTTCCTGAATCAAATTTCTTGAGTATCTTACAAGGTCCAAACTTCTTCATCTTCAACTTGTTATATGTTCCAACTAGAAATCTTTCTTTTCTCAAGTATACCATCACTTCATCTCCTACTACAAATTCCTTATGTCTTCTCTTCTCATCTGCCTTTTCTTTATACTTACTATTCATTTCCTCCAAATGCTTCTTAACCTGATCATGCATTGTCTTCATGTGGTCTGCAAATTCTTTTGCTTCTGCACTTCTCTTTTCTTCCATGTGGATATCTCTCAGTTCTACAACTCCTTTAGGGTTTATTTCAGTAACAATCTCAAAAGCTGTTCTTTCAGTACTCCTATATACTGAATTGTTATATGAAAACTCTGCTTGTGAAAGAATCAAATCCCAACTTCCTATCTTCTCTCCAACCAAACATCTCAACAAGTTTCCCAAACTCCTATTTACTACCTCTGTCTGTCCATCAGTCCATGGATGAAATGCTGAACTAAACTTCAAATCTTTCTTCATCTTCTTCCAAAGTGTCTTCCAAAAGTATCCAATAAATCTGGTGTCTTTATCAAAAATTATGCTCTTAGGTAATCCATGCAATCTCACAATCTCCTTGAAAAATAAGTCTACTACATGCACTGCATCAATTGTCTTCTTACAATGTATGAAATGTGCCATCTTTGAAAATTTGTCCACCACTACAATTATTGAATCATGTCCTCTTTGTGTCTTAGGCAATCCCATTACAAAATCCATACTTATGTCTTCCCAAGGTCCCTCCGGTACTGTCAAAGGTTTATACAGTCTAGTGTTCTGACTACTCCCTTTTCCAACTTGACAAACTCTACAACTCTGCACAAATTTCCTAACATCCTTATGTATCTTAGGCCAAAAGTAGTTTTCACTCACCAAAGCCACTGTCTTATCAATGCCAAAATGTCCTGCCAATCCACCACTATGTTTCTCCTTGATCAAATCTCTCATTGAACTTCTAGGTATGCATAACAGGTTCCTTACATGCTTTCCAAGGTTCTTGAAAATCAATGTCTCCCTCATACATGTTCTTCAATTCATGAAATCCCAACACTTCAATTCGCATCTTTGTCAACAAGTTTTTTCTCCTACTCAAGCATAAACAACTTTGTTTAATTTACAACTCCTATGCTTCAACACAAAAGTATAACTCTGCATGAACTCTACCCATCTCATCTCTCTGATTCAACTTACCTTGACTATTCAAATATTGCAAAGCTTGATTATCTGTATACAACACAAACTCCTTAGGCAACAAGTAATGTCTCCAATTCTTGAAGGCTTGGATTATGTCATAGAACTCTTGGTCATAAACTGAATATCTTCTCCTTGCATCATTCAACTTCTCACTGAAATATGCTACAGGTCTACCTTCTTAACTTAATACTGCTCCAATTGCATTTCCACTTGCATCACAATCCACTTGAAATACCTTATTGAAATCCGGTAATGCCAAAATAGGTTGCTCTATCACTTTCTACTTCAACAATTCAAAACTTTTATCTGCTCCTGATGTCCACTTGAAATATTTTCTGTCACCTCTCATTGTCTCTATCATAGGGTTACAAACTGAATTGAAATTTTTGATGAACTTCTGGTAGAAACTAGCTAATCCATGAAATGATCTGGCTTCTCCAATGCTCCCCAGTGTAGGCCATTCAACAATTGCTCACTTTCTCAGGGTCCATCTTCAATCCTTCAGCAGAAATCACAAATCCCAAGTATACCAATTCTTCCTTCATGCAACTACATTTCTTGATGTTTATCAACAATTTCTCCTCTCTTAGTCTCTACAATACTTGTCTCAGGTGTTTTAAATGTTCTTCTTTTGTCTTACTAAAAATTAGAATGTCATCCAAGTATACAATAACAAACTTACCCAAGAATTTCTTCAAGACTTCATTCATCAATCTAATGAAAGTACTAGGTACATTTGTCAATCCAAAAGGCATCACTAACCACTCATACAGTTCTTCATTTGTCTTAAAAATAGACTTCCATTCATCACCTTCTATGATTCTGATCTGATGGTATCCACTCTTCAAATCTATCTTTGTGAAATATCTTACTCCACTCAAACAATCCATGGCATCATCCATCCTAGGTAAAGGAAATCTATACTTAACTGTGATCTTGTTGATTGCTCTAGAGTCAGTACACATTCTCCATTCTCCATCTTTCTTTCGTGCTAATACTGTAGGTACTACACAAGGACTCAAACTTTCTCTAATCAAACCTTTCCTCAACAACTCTTATATTTGCCTATTCAATTCCTCATTCTCTGTCAGTGTCATTCTATGTGCTACTTTGTTAGGTAAACTTGCTCCAGGTATGAGATCCATGTGATGACTAAAACTCCTAATTGGTGGTAATCCTTCAGGTACATTGTTTGAAATGATGTCTTCATACTCTATCAACAACTCCTTTATCTCCTCCGGTTGTGATTCTTCAGTCTCCTTTAATGTTTCAGGCTTTTTAGGAATCAAAGCATAACACATATTCTCATGTCTCAAACCATCTAGAAATTTTCTTCCATCTACCAAATAGATTCTAGCATTCCCACATACTTCACTTTTAGGATCATCCCCCAAAGGAATCAAGGTAATTATCTTTCCATTTGATGTTATAGTGTATGTATTCTTCCTCCCATCATGTATAGCTTTTCTATCATACTGCCAAGGTCTACCCAACAAAATATGACAAACATCCATAGGCATAATATCAGACAAGACTTCATCATGATATGACCCACTATGAAATTTTACCAAACATTGTTCACTCACCAGTACTTATGATCATCCTAGATCCATGCTATCTGATAGGGCTTAGGGTTTTTCAATCTTTCCAACTTCAGCTTAGTCACCATCTCCTATGAGACTAGGTTATCTGAGCTACCACTATTAATTACAACTTTACAACATTTACCTCCTGATTTGCATCTAGTTCTGAACAAACTTTTCCTCTGCGGTGGTTCCTCATTTGTGTCTATTTGAAAAAGTGCTCTCCTCATCACAAGTGATTCTCCTTCCTCCGGTTTACCAACTAAGCTAGGTGATCCAATAGGTTCTTCTTCAACATAGGCTACTCTTCCACTATTCTCTATCCTCTTGCTTGTACTTCCTTGATTACATCCAAATGCTCTATGTCCTTCACCTCCACACTTGAAACAAGTGCCTCTGAATGTTCTCCTATCAGGTCCTCTTCCTTCTCTTCTGTATCCTTCATTCCGGTATGAATTATAATTACCTCTATGATGAGAATTTCCATCATTGCTCCAGTAGGCATTGCTATCTTTGTCCTCCTTCTTAAATGGGTTGTCAGGCTTATTCTACTCTAGATGTGATCTGTCTCCTCCATAAAATGTTCTGCCTCTCTAAAATTTACCTCCTCTGCCTCTCTGTCTTTGATCATGCCTCTTATTCAGCTTCTCTTCAACCTTCAGGGAAAACTGATATGCTTCTTCCAGAGATGTCATCCTTCCCAAACTTAGTTCTTCTTGAATGTTCAATCTTAGTCCATTGATGTATCTAGCCACTTTCTCTTTGCTTGCTTCACTATGTCCTATCCTTATGATCATCTTATGGAATTCTTCAGTTTATTCCTTCACAGATTTATCCTTTTGTCTCAGGTTTTGCAATATTTTCAACAGCTCCAATTCATAGTCAGCAGGTATAAACTGATTCTTCAATTTTATCACCATTCTATCCCATTTTGTAATCTTTTATTTTCCTCTTCTGTTCCTATCCAACTAAACTTCCTTCCACCATATAGCAGCATGTCCTTTCAACTTTGTTTTTGTAAATTTTACCTTCTCTGAATCTTCAACTTCTTCATACTCAAAGTATTCATCCATGTCATTTATCCAATCAATCAACTCTTTAGGGTTTAGATTGCTAGTGTAATTAGGTACATCAACTCTAGGTCTCTTTCCAATCTTTGAAATAGCTCACAACATCTTTACTTGATCTGATTCTTCTTCTACATCACCTCCTAGGGTTTCACCAATTTGTTCAACAGATTGAAATTCTTCTTCATCATCACTTTCAACATTAGGTCTCGGTGTCAATCCTCTTCGCCTATCTTCCTCAATAGCATCCAATCGAATTCTCATTGTTTTCATCATTTCCATCATCTCATCCATCCTCCCAACCATTGTTCCAACATCAACAACTCTCCTCGGCAGCATCTTCCTAGGATCAAGCGCAAACTGCCTCAAGTTCGGTGATTGGGCTACAAGGTGACAACTGACTCACAATCGATGATCAGTTGCAACACAATAAACTTGCCTCAATTCAGCGATCTATCCATAGCAAGATCTTACGGAATTCCCTAGCCAACTTCGCTCAATTCGCTCCCAAAGATTCAAACTTTCGCTCTGATACCACTTGGTGTAGTCACGGTAGGAGGATTCACAGAATGAACTGTCCAGACCATGCAACAAGAGTAAACACAATAGAAACAACTCAAAGATATGAGACAAATGTAGATTTAGTCATTCAGTATATCAAAGAATTCAAATACAGATCGACCGGCAACATGTGGGCTTATAATAGGGCTCACAGGCCTGATTACAGAAGATTAGAATATGCACAAGATATAGCTTTGAAGCTCCTTCGCAAGAATCTAAAATATGAACTTATGCTTTTGATCCTAAATATCAAGGTCTGCTTTCCTAGGGATCTATTAAATCACTATATATCATCTCTAGAACATAAGATTCGTCCGCGTCGGCCCAGGAAGATCACAATCTCCAATGAAGAGTTGTAACATGTGTACACAGATAGGTCAGACCTAAATGAATAGAATTCCTCTGCAAATGAATGGAATGGTGTGTGGATCTCAAGGAAGGTTGGCCACAAATTGAAGATCAATGAATTATGTGTCATTAGGCTCCACAAGTCAGGAAATTCTCCCAAGGTCTTCTCCTTTAGCTGATTGTCTGAGACTGTCAGGATGCTCTGTTCTGAGAAAATAGTCAATCTTCTGATAGTGATATATTTCTGGTAACTAATACAAATGCTCTAAATTCTGGATATGATGTAGATGAACATGTCTAGATGCTAAGTCCAGCTTTGCAAGGTCTGAAATGCAACTACAGGAAAATGCGAACCAAAATATAGAAACTGCTACTAACTAAACTACCTGAATTGAACTGGAAAATGAAAAGAAACAAACTGAACTGCAAACAAACTAAAATGCAAATGTTTAATGGTTGATGCAAGATTGATCTTGAACCAGGGATGCTCCTACATCACAAACAAACAAAAATTTGAGCACAACCCTACCCCACCCTATCACCAACCTAAACCTAAACTAACACCTTCACTCCCTCTCTGACTTCTTAAACCTAAAATTTGATTCTCCTATGGTCCCTCCTTTGTTGACCCTTATACCACACAATAGTCACAAATCTTAGTCTAATTTGTATATAGACATGTGACTTGTGTGCTTTATTGTGTGTACTTCCATGTTTAGGTGAATGTGTGTGTATGTTAGGAGCCATGACTTACATCACTATTATAGTTTTTGTAATTGAATAATGTTGTTTTATTTTTAGATGATGCAGGTTGCGGAAACACCTCCTAATGTTCATAGGGCAATGGAGCATGGTGTGTCCTCTGCGATTCATAGCTCCATGCCTTTGACGGGGGTATGAGGTAGATTAGTAAATTTCAAATTACATTTGTTGTTTTAGTTGTTTATTTTTGAAAAATCAAATGATTATTGATTTGAAGTTTAATTTCTATTTGGATGGTTTCTATAGGACATAACATCGCCACAACTTAATCCTGGTACTAAGGAAAATGAGGAGACAAATTTTTAGATAGTGGTAAGTGATTATTTTGTTAAATGTTTCATTTTTATAATGTAATTTCTATATATTAATGTCTATACTTTTTATTGTAACAACTACAGATCCATGAACAACTAAATAAGAGGAGCAGCCCTCGGGTTCATAGTAGACCAGCCTCATATGCGTCTCCATCCCCTCAAAGATCAAAGATTGCTCGTGATCTATTCTCTTCACCGGACAACATGAAAATAATTTTTTTTTGTCAGAACACATGCATAAACAGAAGAAAATAGAGTATGTGGGCCTAGATAATGGCAGTCTAAGGCTTTTTACCATTTTTATAGCAAGCCAAAATGCGAGCGTGTTATAACACTCTCGCGTTATAACATGAGTGTGTTTTGTCCTGCTATAGATTGATCCATAGAAAAATATGTGTCTAAAGCATAAAGGAGTTCAAAGAGTTCATGTGTTACTGAGGGTTCCTTGATCCAAATATTAGCAGATTGATGCTTCAGAAGTCGAGGGATTGGCATGTGCATAATTCAAGGGATCATCATCCTTCTTTTTGTAGTGGTCTAGGTATTTTATTTTGAAACTTATGAAGTGAATTAACTAAATGTATTCTCTTTATAATGTGCCACTGAGTTGTCATGGCAAAGAAGTGCCAAGTAGCTAGAGGTGAGATATATTACAAAATATGATAGAAAGGAGTGCCTATAAATATTTGTGCCTATCTCACCTTTGATAACACCTTTGCAATATCTCTCACCTCTAGTTCCATTAGCTCATGTTCTATCTCTCACCTCTCTATATCTCACTTATCTCTCCCCCTCACCTCTCTACCTCTCCCCTCTCTACGTCTCTCAATCGCTCCTTGTCTACCTCTCCATCCATCCTTAGCCATCTAGGTCTCACTTAACCCTAAACCCTAAATCCTCAACCCTTAAACCTTAAATCCTAAACCCTATCCCTAAACCCTATCCCTAAACCCTCAACACTTTACCTTAAACCCTATTCCCTCAACCCTAAACCCTAATCCCTCAACCCTAAACCCTATACCCTATACCCTATCACTAAACTGTCAACTCTAATCCCTCAACTCTAAACGCTATCCCTAAAGCCTCAACTCTAAACCCTAATCCCTCAAGGTCCTAAACCCTAATCCCTTATCCCTAAACTCTAAACCCTATCCCCAAACCCTCAACCATCAACCTTAAACCTTAATCCCTCAACCCTAAACCTTACAGGTTAAACACTAATCCCTTATCCCTAAACCCTAAACCCTATCCCTCAACCCTTAACCCTTAAACCTTAAACCCTTAACCCTTGACACTATATCTTAAACCCTAATCCCTTAACCCTCACCCTAAAGCCTCAACCCTCAATCCTTAAACCTTCAACCCTAAACCCTAAACCCTATCCCCAATCCCTCTACCCTTGACACTCTACCTTAACCCTAATCCCTCGACCCTCAACCCTAAACACTATCCCTAAAGCCTCAACCCTAAACCTTAATCCCTCAAGGTCCTAAACCCTAATCCCTTATCCCTAAACTCTAAACCCTATCCCTAAACCCTCAACCTTAAACCTTAATTCCTTAACCCTAAACCTTATAGGTTAAACCCTAATCCCTTATCCCTAAACCCTAAACCCTATCTCTCAACCCTTAACCCTTAAACCTTAAACCCTAATCCCTCTACCCTCGACACTCTACCTTAACCCTAATCCCTCTACCTCGACACTCTACCTTAACCCTAATCCCTCGACCCTCAACCCTATCCCTAAACCCTCAATCCTCAACCTTAAACCCTAATCTGTTAACCCTAAACCCTATCCCTAAACCCTCAACACTATACCTTAAACCCTAATCCCTCAACCCTAATCCCTAATCCCTCAACCCTAATCCCTAAACCCTCAACCCTCAACACTATACCTTAAACCCTAATCCCCAACCCTCGACCCTAATCCCTCAACCCTAATCCATCATCCCTAAACCCTAAATGCTATCCCTATTCCTAAACTCTCAACCCTATACACTATACCTTAAACCCTAATCCCTTATCCCTAAATCCTAGACCCTATCCCTCAACCCTTAACCCTTAAACCTTAAACCCTAAAACCTATCCCTAAACCCTCGACACTATATCTTAAACCCTAATCGCTTAAACCTCGGCCCTAAAGCCTCAACCCTCAATCCTTAAACCTTCAACCCTAATCCCTCTACCCTCGACACTCTACCTTAACCCTAATCCCTCGACCATCAACCTCAACCCTATCCCTAAACCCTCAACCCTCAACCTTAAACCCTAATTCGTCAACCCTAAACCCTAATCCGTCAACCCTAAACCCTATCCCTAAACCCTCAACCCTCAACACTATACCTTAAACCCTAATCCCTCAACCCTAAACCCTAATCCTTCAACCCTAAACCCTAAACTCTCAACCCTCAACAATATACCTTAAACCCTAACCTCAACCCTCAACCCTCAACTAAACCCTACACCCTATCACTAAACCCTCAACCCTAAATGTTATCCCTAAAGCCTCAACCCTAAACCCTAATCCCTCAAGGTCCTAAACCCTAATCCCTTATCCCTAAACTCTAAACCCTCAACACTCAACCTTAAACCTTAATCCCTAAACCTTATAGTTTAAACCCTTAACCCTAATCCATCTACCCTCAACCCTATCCTTAAACCCTCCACCCTCAACCCTAAAATCTCAACCTTAAACCCTAATATGTCAACCCTAAACCCTAATCCATCAACCCTAAACCCTATCCTTAAACCCTCAACCCTCAACACTATACCTTAAACCCTATCCCTAAACCCTCAACCCTCAACATTATACCTTAAACCCTAATCCCTCAACCCTCAACCATAATCCCTCATCCCTAAACCCTAAATGCTATCCCTATTCATAAACCCTCAACCCTCGGCACTATACCTTAAACCGTAATCCCTTATCCCTAAAACCTAAACCCTATCCCTCAACCCTTAACCCTTAAACCTTAAACCCTAAAACCTATCCATAAACCCTCAATCCTCAACACTATATCTTAAACCCTAATCCCTTAACTCTCATCCCTAAAGCCTCAACCCTCAATCCTTAAACCTTCAACCCTAAACCCTATCCCTAATCCATCTACCCTTGACACTCTACTTTAACCCTAATCCCTTGACCCTCAACCCTATCCCTAAACCCTCAACCCTCAACCCTAATCCATCAACCCTAAACCCTAATCCCTCAACCCTAAACCCTCAACCCTCAACACTATACCTTAAAACCTAATCCCTCAACCCTCAACCCTAAACCCTCAACCCTCAACACTATACCTTAAAACCTAATCCCTCAACCCTCAACCCTAATCCCTCATCCCTAAACCCTAAATGTTATCCCTATTCCTAAACCCTTAACCTTCGATAATATACCTTAAACCTTAATCCCTTACCCCTAAACCCTAAACCCTTTCCCTCAAGCCTTAACCCTTAAACCTTAAACCCTAAAACCTATCTTTAAACCCTCAACCCTATACCTTAAACCCTAAAGCCTACACCCACAAACCCTCATCCCTATACCCTATAACCTCACCCTTTACCCTAAACCTCGAATATTGTGCCTCAACCCTATACTTAAATTAACCTAAACCATACGTGCTCTCAACCCAAGTCACCCTATGTCTTATATACCCTCAATCCATATCGTAAACCCTAAACCTAATATCCTAAACCCTAATCCCCATGCCTTACACACTTAATCTTAGACACTCAACAACCTAAATATTAACCCTCAACTGTAACCCTTAACCCTCTACCCTCTACCTATTACTTAAGCCCTAATCCCTCAACCCTCAACCCTAAAAACTATACGGGCTTAGGTCCTTATATACCCTAAACCCAAAACCCTTACATACATACATGCATACATACATGCATACATACATACATACATGTACATACAAACATGCATACATATATGCATACATACAAGCATGCATACATGTACATACATACATGCATACAACCATACATACATACCTACAAGCATACATATATACATATATACATCCATCAAACATACTTACGAAACTTGAACATAAATCATTCAAAGGGAGACATAATGTGAGCATGTTATAACACGCTCGTGTTATGTCAAACTGGGCAAACACTGGCAAACATGCAAAAAAGGAAAAAAAGCACAACATAATGCGAGCGTGTTGCGTTATATTTTGCTTTGGGAATCCCAGGCCTTAGGCTTGGGATTTGCTTTGGATTTCCAACCCAAAGGCTTGGAGTGCATTCCCAACATACATGTTTTTGCAAATTCTACAATATTTCACATAATTTTGTTCGTGCTAAGCCTCAAATTTGCACGTGTTTCAAGGTCAAACAAATTGAACACTTGGGTAATGTTAGGCTTTCTCTTAGCTATTTAACGATGTAATTTTTTTCACATTTTGACAATGTTGAGCCTTTCATCTTTAATTTCTTTTGTTTGTGTGTCTATTTTTGGGAAAAAAACCAGTGTTTAGTCTTTTTTCATTATAAATTAACCATTCATTGAAATTTCAAATAAATTACATTTTTTTAAACTAGACTTCATTCTACACATATTAAAAAAAAATCAATTAGTTTTCAAAATTTACAAGGGTAGCACAGCCAAAATTGTCTTTTTTAGGATGTGTCCACTTTGAAAATTAGTAAAAATCAAATATTCATTAAAAAATTATTAGAAAAATTGGGCATAAACTACATGCTGTTAGCTAATTTCTCACTGAAGCGATTTTAAAAATACCAAAAAAAATTGAACCTTTTGAGGGAGCCACAAAACACGCTATGTTATGTTTTTTTGACAGAAACAACACTAATTTTTGTGGCTCCTTGTTTTGAACCCCTTAATCTATACCATTTTCAAAAAAAAATAGTAGTTTAGAAAGTAGACTCGGAGCACTATGAACATTGTTTTGGTTGCATCTTTAAATTTTGAGTGTAACTATGTTAAATTTCTCATCTAAGGTCAGTATTTCCTAATTTCAGGAAAAAAAAAAAAGTGGCCATTTAAGACCCCTTTTTGGCCTCCCATCTTCTTGCACTTACCCTGCTCAAGGATGCTTTAAATGAGGGATTTTTGCACATATAGCACAAATGCATTAATGTATTTCCTTTATTTTTTGAACACAAGGTTGGGATGTCAACTCATGCCCTAAACAATTTAAAATTAGATCGTAAATCAATAGTTCCCATGCATAACTAAAAAGACCTCAAGATCTAGTGGCCAACACATAGTGGCTATTCTAAATGAGTGAGCAAGTTTTTTACCTACCAGACTTAGTTTAGTGATTGCTCAATAATATTGGCCATGTATCCATCTATGACGACACAAGTCTTCAATGTTGACCCCATTGCTAACATCATTACTAGCACTCATGGGAATGAAGTGGCATTATTTGATTTGTTTCCTCAGAAAATGAATGCCACAATGTAGTTACCCTTTTACTCTGGTTATCCAATGAGAAATGATCATACATGCATTGACCAAAGCCCTGTTGGCATAGTGGTTCATAGTGTGCTACATTAAAATTACATTAATGTCTAGCATTGAGAGAGTGCTAAACTAATGGAAACCACATAATGAAAAAAAGAGGAACAACACGAAAATATTTTGCTTGTTGGCCAATAGGTGATTACCACATATCTTTCTACAAAATCAACATACTTAGGATTGTTGTTCCACCACTTGAGACTACTTGGACAAATAAGGAAACACTAATGCATAAAGTATGAATGAAAAAAGTGCACGACATGCACAATGATCAACAAAGTGTGTTGTGCAAAGCTTTGATCCAACAACAAGTGCATGGTGGCTAAAAATAAAGTTGCATGTGAATAATCACCCATTGGCCTATGAAAAGCAACTAGGTATCACAATGCTAATAAAGTTTACAATGGTATTGATAGAGACGAGTGGTAAGTGATATAGTCTAAGCCAATGGATAGTGTTTAGGCAAAAATAAAGCACATTGACTTAAGTTACAATGTTTCCAATTATAATAAGTAGACAAAAAAATAGACTTAAAATGCAAAGCGAAAGACATAGGAATTTATGCATAAACATAAAAGATTTTGCTCAGGTTTTACCAAGGCTCATAACATAAAAACCAATGCTTGTATTTTGAACATGGTCCCAACAGTAAAATAAAATAAAATTAGGCACATTATTGGCTAGAGGCCAACAAATTGCATAGATAATAAAGCACATTACATGATGAAACCTATTCTAACACTAAAACATATTTTCCAAAGGTAAGTATCTACAAATACTTTACTCTAAAACTTATTTCTCTTAGTGTACGCTCTATTAACAATCACTCAAAACCTTACAACTTTAACTATAAATTTATTTATAACTTAATCAAATGATTTAACACATAATTAAATCAAATACTACTTTTGTCATAAATAAATATCGTATATAGTAAAGATAAAAATGCTTCGCATGGCTTCTGCCCCTGCAAACCCTTCGTTCGCCTCCAGCAAATGCATCTGTAATGCTGGAATTTCCTTCCAAGGCATGGGTGGACCGGGACTTGGTCCCTCAGACCAGGATGCTAAGGCTCATTCATCCTTTGATCACGATCAAAAACCCTGGCAACAGGCCTCGCCCTTGGGCATCCAGGGTATGGTTCACGAGGATCCCTCACAAGCTGAAGCCGTCGCATTTGTGAGGGCTTCCACATCTTCTCCAAAAACTTGCTCACCCAAGAGTCATCTAGCCTCTGAGGAGATTAATCTGGATTCGATGAAGGCCATTGGCACAGTCTCAGCTAGGGTTTTGCGAATCAGTAAACAACTTGAAACTTCCACGGAATCTGTGCCTGTTATCAAAATTTGCATGGATAAGGAGGTTGTTGAGCGAGAAGAATACCAAAAAGAGTATGCGTTAATATGCAGATTTTCCAAACTTTGGCCCAAACTATGTGAGCTTCATGCTTGGATCGAAGAACATTGGAAAAAATTGATGGAGGATGACATCTACATCTATCCATGCGCTAGAGGTTTCTTTATCCTTGAATTTGAATCGCTCAAAGATATGGAGTTGGTTTTAAAATCTGGTCCTGTGGTTTTCAAAGGCGACTTTCTCTGCTACAAACCCTGGGTCCCAACTTTCAATTCCCAAACTGATTCATTCTCCTCTGCTCTTCTTTGGGTGCGCTTGCCGTATTTACCCTTAGAATTCTAGGAAATAAGCAGTCTCAAGGCCATTGGCAACGGAATTGGGAAATTTGTTGGTGTTTCCGATGAGACCATCAAAAACCAATGCACCACCTTCGGATGCATTCTTGTGGAAATGGACCTCACAAAGGATCTTCCTACTAAATTTTCTCTTAAGGTGGGTCACAGGAGTTAGCGGCAGCCCGTTGATTACGAAAAGATCAACTTTAGGTGCAGAATATGCTTTTCCACAGGACATCATTTCTCCCAGTGTCTTAAAAAGAAGGGGTTAGATCTAGATAGACAAGCTCCGAGTGAGAAACCCACTTGGTGGAAAGGCGCAGACTTTCATCACTATGTCGTGGCCCCAGAGGTGGTCTCCAATGGGTCCCGAGAAACTATGGCATTCTCTCCTAAGGCAAAGAAGGGTACACTGGGTGATGATCATGCGGCTATAACTAGGTCTGTTTCTCCAAAATGCTCCTCTGAAGTGAGGGACCCTTCGAATGTCGAAGTTAAGCAGAAGCCAGCAGCTTCATAGAATGCTGACAATGTGAGAACGCAGGATCCGGCCACAAAGATATCGGTTGGGGATATGGAGAAATCTGTGGAGGAGTTTCGTCACGCCACATCTTAGCATGAGCAAGAAAGGACTGTAGTCAAAAACAGGAAGACTTCCTCCCAGAAAGGAGGAAAACATCAAATATCTCTAAGATCATTCATGAAAGGGATTGGCGGTCAGGGTAGTGAAACATAGTCCATTTAAATAGGTTGTTTTATTTTGATTTTGGCACCCCTGGGTTTTCAAGGCATATAGTTCTTATATGAATTTTGTGGTCGCGGTTCCCTTAATCACATTTATTTAATGGGAGCTATCCCCTCTGACTTGTGCTTACCTCAAAAAAAAAACTTAAATAAATAAATATCATATATTACTTTGTAATATAAATTAAAAAACTACCAAAACTAAATACTAATTTTCACATATTAAAAAAACTAATTACAACACAACCTTCTTTTAACTTAAAAAAATATAGATAGCACGTAAATAAAATTTAAAAAGTGGCTCTAGGGAAACCAAACCCTAAATAAATATGGGACGCTCTCTCTAGAATTGCTTCCATGCATTCTTATGTGAGAATATACTCGTTCATCTTACTGAGTGCGATTGGACGTTCTCGCGATACTAAATCCTAGAATAAATGTCGTCGTGACAGGAAATAGACGGTATACTCGTTCATCTTACATGTCAGAATAGTGCGATGGGACATTCTCACGATACTAAATCTTATGGAGAGGAAATAAGTGCGATGGGACATGGAGAGTTAAGAGAGAAAGTCTCACGATACTGGTGCGATGGGACATGGAGAGTTAAGAGAAATTGAGAGAAAAGTTGAGAACAGTAATGAGAGAAATTGAGAGAACAGTAATGAAATTTGAGAGAACAGTAATGAGAGAAATTGAGAGAAAAGTTGAGAGAGAAAAGTTTTGAACACATCGCCAAACCAAAGGGAGATTCTCCGGAGCCTCTCTCTATATAATTACTTGCTGCTTGCATTTCGGATATTTCAGAACAGAACATGTTCAAGTGAGGCTCAAATTTCTCTCAGAGAAAATACTGAAGCTCTCGTTACTAAAGCGGCCATGGCATTTTCCGTGCACAACTGGCTTAAACTCTTCGTGGAAATTCAAATCCCAATACTAGTAACCATCCTCTCTGGAGAGTTGAAGCCTAACAGCCTCCTCTGCTACAATTGGGGGCTTGTTTTCTTCATTGCCGCCATTTTTTTCACTGGAGTGCTCGTATCACTGGCAGACGAATGCCTTACGCAATTAAGGGACGTCATACGTATGCGTTTGCCATTCGGACGGCCACCTTCATTTCATGATAATCTGAGGTTATGTATATTGCATTTGAGGCAGCACTGGAAATATATTATCCTCCTCTTTCTCTTCATCGTCTTCTATGCAGTGATTTTGAGAGCGATCTACGGCCTTCCCCTATTGTATAAGCAATACGGATCCACATCCAATTGATGAAGTTTCATCTTATTCAGACTGATGTGTTATGCTTTATTAATTATTAGTTATGTAGAAGAAGGAAGACAGGTTACTGTTATTGTAGATTTAAGAATATTTGTGTGCAGGAGGCTCTGATTCAATAATGTCGTTGCCAGGCAAGGGATTTAACAGATATTTCTGTTATGCTCTGTTTCATACAATCTATTCCGTATTGGAGTAAAGAAAATCAAGGGTCGGCATAGAATGACATTTCCTGTTTGTATTAAAAACTGGTTAAAATGTTAATTTAGCAAATCTACTGCGATTGTTCATTGTTATATTTTCACTCTATGTAAATGTCATCCACTTTCAGAGTTGAACTGGTCAAACAGCTAATAGCATTTTTCTATTTCATTCACAACAAAAAGTGTTAAATATAGAAAAACTTTTCATTGGCCAGAATTTACCATTAAATATTGAAGTGGATGACATTTAAGATCAGCCATTTTTTTTTTTTAGTGTGTTTCTGGCTGAGCCTTTAATAGAACCCAGAATTTTTTATTTAAAAATTAGTAAAGTTATTATTTAATAAATTAAATTTTAAATAGTATTATAATATAAAAATAGTATATATATGGGCCTGTTGAAATATCGTCTCTCTTATTTTGTAAGAGGTAATATTTATTGACTAATTTTGTTGTTTCAGATTTTATATGTCCTACTTTTGACTTTTTTTTAATAATCATTAGATACAATTTCTTTCAATTTTGTTGGATTTAATACACATGCATGCATGTATACATACATACATAAATATATTTAAATAAGGGTTTTTATATTAGTTTTAATTTTTGTGGAGGTCTTATATAAAATATGAAGAAGATCTTTTGTGTTGATGTACAAAGTGTTATCAAATTTTTATTATGATGTAAAAGTCTCAAAAAATAAAATATTTTCTTTTTAAAATTTCTTTTTAAGCTCTGTTTAGATTAATGTGATACAATGTATATACATAAGTTTAATTAATTAAAATTAATTAATAATGAAATGGATATTGATATTCTAATAATTTTTAACAATTACAAGTGTATTTAATTTGATAAATGGAGAATGCATTAAGATTGATGTGGATCAAAATCTCAATGAATATTAGATTCATAATCATCTTGGAATCAAAATATTCTGTTATTGTTGAGTAGGGGAGAATCCTCAAACTAAGGATTGTTTTTATCAGCTATTCCCTAAGCTGATCTCTGTATTGCTTGGTTGGCAGTAGTTCTGTTTTTTCTCTATCTTCTCTGTTAGGTGCTCTCTGTGGTGTGCAGCTGTGCATGTCTTTTCAGCTGCAGTTCTATATGGCTGCTGTGTATTTGTTTTGTAGAACGGCAATATTTATAAAACTACCTTTGTAATCCTGCTCGTATATCACAATGAGACACATTCTTCTAAATCACATGCTAATCATATTCAAATTTTAATATATTATGGAGTGAAGGGATAAAAAAGTAATTAAAAAAAAAAAATCCTGTCCAAAAATCTCTTAATTACACCCTTAAAAAAATAAAGCCTTTAGGGTTTTTTTGGGGGGCGCTACATGAGGAGCAAAGGTAACAGGGAGTCACACAAGTGAAAAACAATTGGTCTATATTTGGGAGAGGACAGAAAGATGGACCCAATTTCATGGGTTTGTGTTATTTAAGGAATGAGCAGGGACGCTTCCCTGCTATATGCTGATAGGTGAACATTACAAAAACTAAGAAAACTTTTGCAAAAATGAAGTATGCAGAAAGCACACTTTGTACAAGGTTACTCAGTAGAAAAAAGGTAAGGAAGTCTTCCAACCCAAGGCGAGTCTTCCCTTTTGCATTCTTTTACTGGTAGAAAAAAGAACAAATAAGATTGTGGTGAGGTTGCTATGCCAGACTGGCAAACATGTCTCACATTATCCAATGAAGTTATTTGCAGAGTATTATTTAAAATCCAAGTATTATTGCAACAGTACAACCACATTATCTTTGCATATTGGTAAATGCTTTTATTTAATTTTCTTTTACTTTTTTAAAGCACCGCTGCAAGCAATTTGACATCCGTGGAGAAGAGCGGAAGGGAACTTTTTTTTGTAGGCAGTTAATGCTCTCCTTTTGTTTGAATAGTTTACACTATTTTTATCTACAGATATCTGAGTCAAAAGATTTGATTTCAAATGACATTCTAGATAATATTTTGATGCTGATTTAGAAAATTTATAAATTTTTTGTTTACGTGTTGTTTGGTTGCCTCTCTCCCATTAAATTTCCTATTCTTAACGTAAACTTAGAACCAATGAATTTTGTGAGAGGTGTTTTTAATAGTTAAAATTGGTACTTACATCTTCTCAGATTCAACTTGGTATACTTTTATAATCTATTAAAATCGTGACTTGTAAGATGTCAATTTAAGAGAGTGAATGGAAAAGAAACCTACCTTAAAAACTGATAGAGAACGAGGAAGTGGCTCCCATGTGAGAGAAATTGCTATTTGACAACATTTAAAGTCAAAGTTTCATATTTTAGTTTCTTGGCAGCTGCTGCAGCAACATAGGTTTGCTTTGTGGCATGAAAAATATTTCCTAACTTATTTTGAAGCTCCCTTTTAATATGTAAAGTGGTGGTGGAAATGTATTGTGAAGAGCGAACAAACAATTAAACAAGGGCTGCAGAGCAGTTGTAGTCCCTGCCGAAATGCTTCATTGTTGGTTTGTGAAAAGCAGCCATGCTGATTCAAAAGAGAATTTTGTGAAAGCTAGACAAAATTGAAAAGAGTCGTGGACTTTCCAAGTTGACATGAAACTATTAGAATCAGTTGGCAACTAAAAGCCACTTTCCAGTGACTATAGCTTAATAACTGAATTCATCCAGTTTCATAATTGATGTTGAGTAAATTAGACAAATGAAATATGTGCTCCTCTTAACTTTGGAAAGGAAATAAGGAAAAAACAAACTTATAATTGATGTTGAGTAAATTAGACAAATGAAATATGTGCTCCTCTTAACTTTGGAAAGGAAATAAGGAAAAAACAAACTTATGTAGCTCTTCAAAATCTAAAGCTCCTAAGCCCGAAATTCATTAAGACCAAGCACATAATTTCAATTGGATAACCTAATACTAATAGCAAATGATTAAACTAGATTATGTTGGAAACATATTTTGAAAATTTTGGAAACTGTCGTATTAAAAGCAAAACAAACCTTTCTTTTTTAGCTTACCCCTGGGTAAGCAACTAAAGGTTGGTTCTAACATCTGGGTAATAAATGGCATAACAGTAGATGGTGGATTTACTGTCAAAACACAAGCCAGTAAATGGCAAGCCAAGTAACTATTTGAAAATCAAATAAACAATATTTTATTATCTCCATTGTCATATCCATGAATTCTTTCTTGTCCTCTAGGAATGATTGAATCAGCAGTTTGCTCCAAATGGTATAGTCGAGTCAAATTTACATGTAAGTTTACCAATTAAATTTTTTTGGATCAAATTACATGAAAATTAAACATATACCTATTCCAAAATTAAATTTAAAAAAAAAAAAAGTTTACCACCAAAAACATAGGTTATATCCAATATTTTAACAATGAATTTGGCTAATAAAGTTGAACTTGTTTGTTGTCTTGCATCCCAGGAATGATTCTTTAATATGTTTACATTATGTTAAACCTTAGATTTAAACAAGGTGTTAATGTCTTTCTTCAATATGACTTATGTTGGTGGGCTTCAACAACTTGCATCTATAAGGCAGGACATTTCTTCTTTACATAAGCAAAAAAGGGCCATCATCTTTTTCTGTATTATTACAGTCCAAGTGTCCAACTAAATGAGTTAAATTTTTCCCAGAGCTCAGTGGCAAAAACTCTACAACCAATACTTTCCCAAATAAGTGGTGGAGCAGTCTAGTATTGTTGCCTATTTGAATTATGGCGTAACAAATAAAAGTGATGTTTACAAGAGCGCAAAATGCTTTAGATATTAGTACTCTGACAAGTACTTTTCTCAACCATTGAGAAATTAAATCACCGGTTAAATCTTTAAAAATTAACTAAACTAATTCATTAAAAATGCTAGGTAGATTGCCTACCTTACCAGCAAGATTAATCAAATCATTTACAAAGGAAGTCCACTTTTGGAATGGACAAGGCTGTTTCAATTGTTACATGCAGAGCTAACAGCACTGATAAATACAATGGAAAAGAATAGCAATCTGGATTCATAGCAACAAATGCTCGATCACACGAATGATAGGGATAATGACTCCCACTATTTGTGATGAAAGTGTGCCACAACACAGGTAATATTATCTGCACTTCCTTTCCGATATGCTTCTTCTGTGAGTCTTTTTGCAGCATACTCTGGATCCTCAATAAATTGAATCATAGCAACTGCATCCTGTGAAAGGCAGCAACAAGCAAAATAGAGACGTATCATATTAGTCATAGCGGGAACATGACAATTCCATTCCTTTGGACTAAACAAATGAAAAATCATATATATCACTGGATAGGGCAATCAAAGTACAAATAGCAGTCAATGTCACCATAATCAGTGCAAGCCATGTATCATTCCTCGTTGAGATGCCATAAGTGTCTCTGCAGTAAAAAATTGTACTTAGCTAGTGCATTATACTAAAACAATTTTGAACCATCTCATGGGCTAAACAAGTGAAGAACAATATAAATTTAACAAAAAAAACAAAAAAGGAACCTGTCCTTCACTTGAGAACAATAACACCTGGGAAGATAAAGCCAATACATACTGCTACCGTAGCCCCTGTTACCTGAAATGCATCCCAGATACAAGGTACGAATGTTGCCCCTAGAAAGACAATGCGTACTAGTCGTGCTGTGATCCATGTGAATCTCCTTGAATATACAAGGGGGGGTGCTGATGGAAAGACAAGCCCATCAATGTTGAGACACAAGGCAAAGTGAACCACAAGAAAGACCGTCATCAAATGAACAACATAGCTTATGCGAACAATGTCATTCAGGAGACTGTACGGGACTCCTGAAATATACTTTCTCGGAAAAAATTAAATATTTATGCGAAAATTGAGTTTAAGAACTGCTTATTTCAACAAATTGCATTGCTTGAACAGAAAATAACTTATTGAAGGTAAATAACCACAAATAGGAGTTTTTTCTGGATTGCATTATACTTCAATCATCTTATGAATTCTCTCAGAATTTATTCAGAATTTGCGAAACTTAACAAACTAACAAGAACATGGACTTTAATGCTATTATGGAATATACACTTGCTATTAAAAGTCCAGAACCTCTGTTTGATGCAGCGCCTGGATATTGAGAAGACCTCCAACACAGAAAATCAGCTTCTTAAGTCCATGTGATGCCTGGATGATGAGATATTCAAAGTAACAGACTACGTTTAGGCCCAGATTGCAACAATTCAGACTCAGACAAGCAACACGTCCTCCCAGACTGACCACGGATTGATTCCTTTCTTCACATTCACTTTCATTTAAGTAGACGTCTTAAATTTGCACAGGAGACTTAGATAGTATCAAGCATTGGCATGGGGTTTTCATCCCATTCAATTTAGGGCCAGGGGCTTTGTCCCAGTGAAAACGTTCTTCATAGTTTGGCAGAGAATAAAAATCATAATAATTTCTGAATGCCTTCCTCTCCAAATTGACTCCAATTAATAGAGAAGTTACCAAAAAATCCTCTACAAAAAGGCAAGCAATCTCTCTCAAAAAAACTGAAGTTTCCAAAATCAAACTCCCAAAGGCAATCGATATCCACTTAAGATAGAATATTTCCATTTTGAAGAAAATCAAACATCTTTTTCCTTGTGAGCGCTCAAAGCTGATTTTAGCAATCTTTTTTTTTTAAATTTTATCAAATGAGATGGTAAACGGCCCCCACCATTATTCAAATATGAATAATAAAATAAATTAAATCGACTAGAGACTTTCAGCTTTTATTTAATTATTCCAAATTCCCTTGCAATTGGCTATTCTCCTAATCTAGGGAATTAACAGATTAGGAAATTATTCCATAATTACTACCCGATGAAGAGGGACATTACAGTCCTCCCTTCCCGAGATTGCTGGTCCTCTAGCAACCTCAAATTGGGGTGCTGCAGAATCTCTTCCCCTTCCCGTGTAGCATCCTCAACAGGTAAATCCTTCCATTTGATCAGATATTCTCGAAACACCTTATTGCTTAGCTTCATTTCTCTCCAATCTACAATACCCTTAGGAACTAGCACCAATTTTCCTTCTTCATTAAGTGGAGGAAGCTCTGGAGATGCTTCAACCTGCTGACCCAATGCCTTTTTGAGGCAAGAAACATGGAAGACATGAATCTTACTGCACTCAGGAAGCTCCAATTCATATGCCACTTCACCAATTCTCCTCACTATCTTGTAAGGTCCATAAAAGCGTGGCTCAAGTTTTTTTGCACCACTTTTCTTCAATGAAGATTGTTTGTATGGCTGCAACCGCAGAAAAACTAAGTCCCCAATCTCAAATGATCTCACTTTTGTGCCTATCCGCATACATTTTATGTTGGTTCTATGCATGTTGCAGATTGTCCTTCAATGCCTTGAGAATATCTTGAGAGTTTTGCATTCTCCTTGGCCCGTGGAACCCTACTATCATCAAAGGCCAGATCTACAAACGATAAGGCATCATATCCATATAAGGCTCTGAAGGGAGACATGCCAATCGACATGTGGTAGGTAGTATTGTAGCAATACTCACCTAGATGTAACCATCTAATCCAAGCACGCTGCTGCCCCGAGACATAATTCCACAGATATCCCTCAATCCATTTATTTCCTATCATTGTCTGACCATCGGTTTGGGGATGGTAGCTTGTGCTTGGTGTCAACTCTATACCTGTCAAACGAAACAACTCCTGCCAAAACATGCTTAAGAATCTGTTGTCACGATCACTGACGATCGTTTTGGGGAGTCCATGTAACTTGAACACCTCTCTGAAGAATAACTCTGCCCCCTGAACTGCGGAGTAATCTGTGGATATAACAAAGAAATGGGCATATTTTGTCAATCTATCCACAACTACAAATATGCAATCTCTACCTTGGACACGTGGCAACCCTATGATAAAGTCCATGGATATTCGTTCCCACTTCTGTTCAGGTATCGGCAATCGTTGTATAAGTCCTACAAGAAAAATGTGTTCCGCCTTGTTCTATTGACAAGCCAGGCATTCTCTGACATGTTGCAAAATATCATCTTTCAAACCCTTCCAGGTGAACCTCTCACAAATCTGACGATAAGTTTTGAAGAAACCTGGATGTCTTGTTAGAGGGGTATCATGCATAGCCCTCAAAATTCTAGCCTTCAACTTCAATCCTGGTACAAGATAAATTATGTTCTTATAATAAATGATGTCACTGACTACTGAATATTTGTCATCCTGTACCTGGCCATCAATCAAATCACAAGCAAAAGTGTTTTTGGTATATTCAGCCACTAATTGAGATTTCCAATCAACTGATATCTCAGTGAGAGAGCAAAGTGTTGGTCTTCTGGAAAGAACATCGGCAACAATATTCTTCTTCCCCTTAATATAGACAGGACGAGGTTGCTTGCGGCGACGCATGAACCGGTCTTTAGGAGCATAAGAATGCTTTTTAGGGAAAGTACGCTTCTGGAAAGACAACTGGGATTTTTTATGCTTTTTCTTCTGCTTTCGCTGAGCGCGAGTAAAAGGGTTACAGCCATAAGTATTGATAAAAGCAGGAGCAATGCGCTGGGCTTCATGGCGTGTAAACTTTTGCTGGTATTTACATTGATCAATAAATTGCAAAATTTGTTCTTTAGCAAACTGAATAAGATCAGTAATTGGACAGATATCAAAATCAATATCTCTGAGCTCAAGATAAGATAAAACCCTATCAGCAATATTATAGGGAAGACCTTCCAGGTATTTGGTTTTAGCAACATCAACTTTCTTTTTATCCTTGAGCTGGTATAACAAAATTCTAAACTCTTCAGAATATTTTTTGAAGTCTTTCAAATCACAACACTTCATTGAAAGGATATCTTTCATAAGTCGTTCTTGCTTGGAGAGTGATTCTGGACAAAATTCATCTATAAGCCAATCTAACAAACAATTGAGAGCAGGTAACTGCTGTTGCTGCTGTTGACCTTGAGAATCTATAATAACAATAATGTTATTATAAACACGTCTGTCTTTTTCATCATCGGGAATGCCATTCCACCAATCTGTGAGAATACCCCAGAGATAGGTAACAGCCATCTTGACCATATTGGCTTGTGAAGTACCAGAAAGGCTACTGATTATAATGAAAGTGTTGATCCATTTAGTAATCAAATTTCGAGGATCTTCCACATGATCTATATCCAAATACCATGGAGTAACTGGACATGTAGTCTGCATCATATGAGCAGATCCTTTTCCACACTGCTTTATTTTAGGAATTGCTGGAGAAGGTATAACCAAAGTAGTTGACACAGGTTTTTTCTCATTATCAACTAACCAATCTAAAGCAGAGGAGAGATCTCCTAGAGTAGTATCAATCTTATCAAAACGGGATACAAGGATATTATTTACAGATATTAACTGATTTTCTATAGACTCAAACTGGGTTCCTAAAGGCTGTACAAGGTTCATTGCTTGACTAGTGGAACCTTCTATTTTACCTAAACTAGACTGTATAGAATCATATTTTACAGAAGACTGTTGGACAAAGTCTTTCAGACGAGCATTAGTATCATACACAATATTTCCACACTTTTTCAAATCAAAATGAATAGTGGCTACTGACTCTTTTAGTCCAAGAATATCTTGGCAGCAATCATCAAGATTTTGTTGAAGATGAGCACAAAATCTTCCCAAGGAATTTCTCTGCTTAAACTCCAAAGAAGGTTCTCTTTCTTCAGAAGTAGTGGGTTGAAAAGCATATTGAAACAGACTAATACTTCCTTCTGGAGCTTTATAGTATCCTTTAAGAGGAGGCCATCTTCCATTCTTATAATAAGAAATCTCTTGTTCTTTAAACCATTCTAGAGTTTCAGCTCTAGGTAAGGTCTGGGCCATATTACAGAAAGGATGATCTATTTTGACTGGTTTTCCAGCTTCTTTCTTCCTTCCCTGGGTTTCTTTTCCTTTTACACTAGGTTCAGGACCTGTATGCAAAGGGTCTTCTTCCACTTCTACAAAGAGTTGTGCCTTTTTTCTAGAAGAAGTAGAGCCAAAAGATGATTGGGGAGTAAGAAAGGGATTTGAAGCTTGTCCCTTTCCTTTAAAAGATAAGCTGCGTGGAAGGATACTAATCTGATTATTTTTTATCTCATGGACAGGTTTGGTCTGGTCTAGCAATCTAGGAGCAACATGCTTCATCCAATCTAATTTCCAACCTGCAGGAATCTCTATATGGTCCATATGACCTTTTTGCAACTGGACCTCACCATGAAGAGTCTTAGCATAAGGCAGGTGTTCTAATATATCAGGATTATTGGTATTTGTCATGGAATACAAAACTTGAACCTGAACAGAAGCATATTTAAATTTACCAAACATATTCAGTCCGAACAGGGAGCTGAATATGCCCCAACAATTTAGAGATCCTTTCTTAACCTCAGGACATCCTTTATCTCGGGCAGCTACAGTCAAATTAGGATAATATGTAAAACACACAGAATTCTTGGTCAATCTAGATAGACTTGACAACTGACAAGCATGACGATATTCAACTTGACGCTTATCACATAAGGCAAGATAGCAAACCGGGCGTATATTATCAGGGACACATGATCCTATCAGGACTCGGATAGCACCAAAATGGACAAAATTAACATCTTGACGACTCCTGATGTAATCGATTTCGTCAGCAGGTAAAACAAAAAGCATTTTTGTCTGATATGTAAGAGCAGGGTCATATTCAAGAGTAAGTTCAACCATTTTTACACGGGGAATGACAAAAGACTTAAAAGTACTCTTGAAGATGAGATTTTTTAACAGATTAGGTTTAGCTAAAGCTTTCTTTTTATAGACACCATCTGCTGAAAGAATAGGGGGTTTATAGTTACTTACAGTTCCTTCGATTACATCCTCAGAAGTATCTATATCAGGAGTATCTTCAAGAACCAGATCGCCTTCAGTTGGATTAATCTGTGGGAGCTCAAAAGTGCCTTATTAGTCTGTTTCAATATGCTTTTCAACCCACTACTTCTGAAGAAAGAGAACCTTCTTTGGAGTTTAAGCAGAGAAATTACTTGGGAAGATTTTGTGCTCATCTTCAACAAAATCTTGATGATTGCTGCCAAGATATTCTTGGACTAAAAGAGTCAGTAGCCACTATTCATTTTGATTTGAAAAAGTGTGGAAATATTGTGTATGATACTAATGCTCGTCTGAAAGACTTTGTCCAACAGTCTTCTGTAAAATATGATTCTATATAGTCTAGTTTAGGTAAAATAGAAGGTTCCACTAGTCAAGCAATGAACCTTGTACAGCCTTTAGGAACCCAGTTTGAGTCTATAGAAAATCAGTTAATATCTATAAATAATATCCTTGTATCCCGTTTTGATAAGATTGATACTACTCTAGGAGATCTCTCCTCTGCTTTAGATTGGTTAGTTGATAATGAGAAAAAACCTGTGTCAACTGCTTTGGTTATACCTTCTCCAGCAATTCCTAAAATAAAGCAGTGTGGAAAAGGATCTGCTCATATGATGCAGACTACATGTCCAGTTACTCCATGGTATATGGATATAGATCATGTGGAAGATCCTCGAAATTTGATTACTAAATGGATCAACACTTTCATTATAATCAGTAGCCTTTCTGGTACTTCACAAGCCAATATGGTCAAGATGGCTGTTACCTATCTTTGGGGTATTCTCACAGATTGGTGGAATGGCATTCCCGATGATGAAAAAGACAGACGTGTTTATAATAACACTATTGTTATTATAGATTCTCAAGGTCAACAGCAGCAACAGCAGTTACCTGCTCTCAATTGTTTGTTAGATTGGCTTATAGATGAATTTTGTCCAGAATCACTCTCCAAGCAAGAACGACTTATGAAAGATATCCTTTCAATGAAGTGTTGTGATTTGAAAGACTTCAAAAAATATTCTGAAGAGTTTAGAATTTTGTTATACCAGCTCAAGGATAAAAAGAAAGTTGATGTTGCTAAAACCAAATACCTGGAAGGTCTTCCCTATAATATTGCTGATAGGGTTTTATCTTATCTTGAGCTCAGAGATATTGATTTTGATATCTGTCCAATTACTGATCTTATTCAGTTTGCTAAAGAACAAATTTTGCAATTTATTGATCAATGTAAATACCAGCAAAAGTTTACACGCCATGAAGCCCAGCGCATTGCTCCTGCTTTTATCAATACTTATGGCTGTAACCCTTTTACTCGCGCTCAGCGAAAGCAGAAGAAAAA
This sequence comes from Cunninghamia lanceolata, assembly GCA_027924645.1. Lineage (NCBI taxonomy): Eukaryota > Viridiplantae > Streptophyta > Pinopsida > Cupressales > Cupressaceae > Cunninghamia > Cunninghamia lanceolata. Next base: position 57,951 of record BSBN01000277.1, read on the forward strand.
GCATAAAAAATCCCAGTTGTCTTTCCAAAAGCGTACTTTCCCTAAAAAGCATTCTTATGCTCCTAAAGACCGGTTCATGCGTCGCCGCAAGCAACCTCGTCCTGTCTCTCGTGAAATTATTTGCTATATTTGCAACAAGCCTGGTCACAAAGCCCCTGATTGCTCTTGCAAAAACTCTGCTATTAAAGCTGTCTATGCCGATCCCTCTGCAGCAGCGTGGTGGGATGTAGTTGATGCTGATGAAGATCTTTTCCAGCAAGATGATATCTATGAACCTCTTTTTGAAGCGTATGAATATGAAGATGAGGAAGAAGATGCTTTAGAAGATCTTGCTGATACCCTTCTCAGTGCCGAAGCACAGCTCGAACATTATGAGACTGCTGAACCTTCAGCATTCATGAACCAGACTTGGAGACCTCCAAGAGATACTCGCCGTGGTAGAAGACGTGGTGGAGCCCCTTTCAGACCTCATATGTCTTATGAACCAGATTGTGCACAGACAACATATCCAACACAGTATCCTCCAAATGTGCAGTCGCCAATGCAGACAGTCTACCAGCCTAGCATGCCTCCTCAGGTAACTGTTTTCTCTGGTGATTTTCCTATTATTACATCTGCACCCAAAGATCGTAAATATTCAAGATCTCCAAAAGATACTGTGACTCAAACTCTTGCAAATTTTGCACTGCACAATCCTTGTCCTGAATATGTTAGTAAACCGCAACCTTCTATACATATAGATGATTTCCCGTCTACTTCTGGTACTGCATATCCATTTCCTGATCATTCCTTGTTCCAAGAACAAATCCAAACCCTATATGAAGAAGAAGAACAAGAAGTTGATATTAAGCCTCCTATTGATCCCAGTAAAGTGAAATTAGTACTGTCTGTTTTACCTGATCCTTCTGATCAGTTAAATCCCACTTATTTAGTACATCTCTTGACCGGCAAGTTTTCCCAGTACATTACAGTTCAGATTAATGGACGTCAGTATGATGCTCAAGTAGATACTGGTGCCTCATTATCTTTCTGCAAGCCACAGATTATTAATCATTGGGAACAGTTAACTTCCAAGACCACTTATACTGCTAAAGATATCCAAGGCAACGAATTTATCTGTGACAAATACTGTCACCAGCAACCACTCTTAATTGAGTCTAAACCTTTTAAGTGTGACTTCTTTGCTATGAACCATATGCCTGTTGATGTCTTACTAGGTGGAAATTTCATTGATAGATATACACCATATGGATGTACTAAAAAGAGTATTATGTTTACTCTTAATGGTGAGAAAATCAGTACTCCAAGACTAATTTATGCCTCTGAGAAGTATCCTGCAATCCCACATCGAAGTCATAAGCCTGAATCTTGCTCACCCACTTTTGTTGCTGCTCGTTCAAGTCCTTTTGCTCCAGAAAATATCTGAGACTATTATGATCAGTCCTAACCATGAATTTAGCCCCCACTAAGTACTGCCTGAACTTAGCTAGCGCATGCATAATCGCTAGCATCTCCTTATCATATGTGGAGTACAACCTCTGTGTCCCTTAGCTTTCTACTCTCGTATGCAATCGGATGTCGATTTTGCATTAGGACTGCACCAATTCCCTGACCCGATGCATCACACTCCAAGACAAATGGCTGTGCAAAATCTGGCATTGCTAATACTGGACATGAGCTCATGACTTCTTTGAGCTTGTCAAATGTTACCCATGCCTCCTCAGACCAAACGCACAAACCCAGAAAGCCTCTCAAATCTGATATGTTCTTTGGTGGCGGCCAGTCTAGAATGGCATGTATCTTCTCTTGGTGTACTTTCACACCGTCAGCCCCAATCACGTCCAAGATAGAGTATCTTAGTCATCCCGAACTCACACTTGGAAGCCTCCATGATACCCAACACTACATCCAAATAATGCAGGTGATCCTCCCAAGTCCTGCTATATATCAAGATGTCATCAAATTAAACCAAAACAAATTTTCGTTACTCACAGAATATGTGATTCATGCACGACTGAAATGTGGCAGGTGCATTTGTGAGACCGAATGGCATGATGAGGAACTCAAAATGTCCGTAGTGACAACGGAAGGCAGTTTTATGAATATCTTCCTCCCGGACTCGTATCTGATGATAACCCAAGCGAAGATCAATCTTGGAAAAATACACGACACCGTGTAACTCATCAATCAACTCATCGATCCTGGGAATAGGATATCTGTTCTTTATTGTCTTCTTATTCAAAGCCCTGTAGTCTATGCACATACGCATAGTCCCATCCTTCTTTACTAGAACAACCGACGAGGCAAACGGACTAGAACTAGGCCAGATGTGTCCCATGCTCAGAAGCTCCTTGATTGTCTTCTCAATCTCCACCTTAAAATTGTGCGGGTGTCGGTAGGGCATAGTTATCACTGGTTTAGCCCCTTCCTCAAGCTCAATGACGTGCTTGAACCCACGATCAAGTGGTCGACCTAGAGGAATGTCTCCAAATACTACACTATGCTTATCCAACACTTTCTGGATGTCAACATGGTATTGTGGCTTGTTGTCGGATGTAGGCTTGGTAGAAACAAAGCACTGTACTACCTGTTGTGACCAAATCACACATCGCCCCATTGCAAATGGGGACCCCCTTTTTTTTGAATTCCAGTGCTTTGCTAAGTCTAGGATGATGTCCTTTGCATGATGAAGTCAGTGGTGTTTGAGTCTTAGAGCCCCTTGATGACTTGATCCTAATGTTTGAGACCCTAAAAATGACTAAGTCTGGTATCCTGATCCTAAAAATCCTGAAAATTGGCTAAGTCTGAAATCTGGTGGATCCTCAAAAATCTAGAATCTACATGTTAAATCCAGTGGATCTGAGACCTATCTCAAACATCCTGAAAGGTATATTGAAAAATATTTAAAGTATAAGAAATTCAATCTCTAAACTTATACTTAAATGTATTTTTCAATATACCTTACCTCGAGCACTGTCAGTTCTGGGCGCAAAATTGCTCCAGGATCACCTCAAAACTCCGCCTAGAATTTAGAGCGCCTTCCATCATCTAGACAACCTCAAGATTGCGCCTTGGGCAAGGAAGGCTTCAAATCAAAGCGCCTTGATTGAAATTGATGTTGGGAAGCTCGAAACATTGTAAATTTGACAAGGAAGAGACATTAGGTCTAGGCGCCCATTACAGGTTCAAGTGATCATCAAATTAGCGCCTTAGGTTGAAGATGTGTAGTTTAGGCGCCCCTTCATACATTAGATTATCCTTTTGGCGCCTTAACATATAGTGAATGTTTCAACCATGACAAATTGCGCCTTAAGAATGTTTAAAGGTTGAGTTTCATAAGAGGATCGCCCATTCTATGCAGAGCATCATCATTGGCGCCTTAGATGAGTTGATCACCTTTAAAAATTAAGATCAAGCTTGAAAATAGCGCCTAGCCTTGTGAAGAGTCATAATCACCAATGTGAGTCTGAAATGATAAAATTAATGTCTTATGAGTTAGGGCGCCCTTTGACCTTTGTGCAATCCTTCATTAGCGCCCTGAGGAGAGAGGTCATTTTAAGTCATTGTAATTGTTTGAAATCATTTAAATTCATGAATGAGGGACTAATTAAGTTAGGCACACTTTGTTCCTATTTTCACCTATATTTGCGCCTAAGTTTGAAGTGGCATTATTACATGTTTAAAGCTGTTTTATCTTATGAGGTCATTGATATATCGTTTACCTTGACTTGTAGGATCATCAATGATGCTAAGGAGTTATCCAAGGAATCACCTTCAAGCAAGGAGTAAGGAGCATCATGCTAGCCGCCTTTGAAGATCATCAAGTTGCATCATTGAGAGGAGTGTTGATGAAGTCAAGGAATCATCAAAAGCAAGTACTTGAGTCACCTTCAAGTTGCAAAGGGAACACCACTCTAAAAGATCACACCTCAAGTCTCCTACATTAATAACATCATGTTGGATCATATCAAGTTCAAGTGTACTTCATCAAGAGCAACATGATTTGAAGCATTCATTTATCCAAGCTTCAAGTCAAGATTCATCAAGTTTCAAGTTCTTCCAATGCCTTCAAGTCTCCTTGAGAGGTCATCTACTACACTCCGAAGGGTCACTTCGAAGATCATTGTTCAAGATCACTTCATCAACTTCTACATCATGTCAAAGACACTTCATCTATCATACTTCAAGTTCTATTCAACCTTCAAGTCCAAGAGAGACTTCTACTCCATGTCATTAATGAAGTTTCATCATCTACTCTATTACTCATTTTTCAAGAAGGAGCATCATCAAAGGAGATTATCATCATCATCAACTTACCTACAAGAAGAAGAAAGAATTACAAAGTCAATCAAATGAGCTACAAGTATCATACATCCAGTTGCAAGAAGAATGAACAAGGCAAGATCTACAAGATGTATTCCTAAACATACAAGTTCAAACAATCACATTGAATACATCACACAAAGATGATACAATTTTCAAACAATGCTGAGTTGGCATCTAGGTGGCGAGTACACATCATTCAATTTTGATTAGCCGCATTATTTAATGCATTCAATGTATCATTTAATGAAAGAAGCGAAAGAGATTCCTATGTGGAAGATATTTTAAATGCTTTCGCCTTACCTTATCACATTGGAAAATGTGCCTTCATTGCCTCTCTTTTGTGCTAAAAATAGCAATTTGTTGTAACTACCTGTGAGGTGGCACAATCTAGACCCTTGGCTATCAAATTGATCTAAGCCATTCATTGTAAACCTGGACTACTATATAAAGGCCTTCTTGCCTCATTTGTAAGATATAGAATATAGAAATTAGATTGTAGGCAAGTAGGAGTAGAATAGGAGACTCTCAAAATTTTCTGAGAGGACTTGAAATTGTTGTAAATATTTCTCAAGAGTAATGCAAAACATTGGAAGTTTATTTGGTGTTGAGTGTTATCTTGTGGAGTAACTTGGTTTCTTGTACTTCAATGGAATGGAGAGATGTTTCAAGTAGAAAGTAAAATAGACTAGAAGCTCTTTGATGTAATGTTTGTTGTACTGAATATTTGATCAACTCCTAGCTCATGCTTTTAACATTCATCGCTGGTGAATTGTTGTGTAAAGCTAGTCTGAGCCATATTTGTATAAGTTCGATTGTGGATGCTTGTTTGAGCTGCGCCGTCTTATGGGTGCTCATATGAACCTTCATGATTTGAAAACCATTCGCAAACCTTAGGAGATTGCACCAACTTCATGTAGTTGTAGGCATCCTTGGCGAAGTGAAGTTAGGTTTACTTAGGAGTTTGTCTATTCATACAACATCATTGCTTCATTGACCTTAGATTAACTTTCTGAACCCTTAACCTTTTTCATTTTATTTATCATTGAGACCCTAAATACATCATCCACACTGAAAGGAGGAATAAGCTAAACAAGTATGAAGAAGAATCTGCGTAAGTCCCTTTGTGATTATCAGCAAAATCACATGTAATCACTGAGTTAACCCATCACGAATCAAACAAAAGGAACCTTGGAGTTACTTCACTGGATCACATAGTTCAGCTTTTGAAGAGCTTTATTCAAGAGAGAGTGGGATACTCTAGTGTTTTACTCTATTGTTGACTTGTCCAAAAACAAACATCAACACTACCCAATCCACATCTCCATGTCTAAATAAAGCCTCCACCCTCCTAGCTAACACTACTCGAGGACCACCATCAGGCATAGCCTTTAGCAGAATCTTTTTATCACCAACCATAAACTCTAACTCCATCTTGTGGAAGTCCTGACTGTACCTCCCAACTGACTGCAACCACTACAATCCCAAAACTGCATCAATATTACCAAGACCTAGTACATAGAAGTCATCAGTCAAGGTGTAATCCCCAATCTAGATGATAAGCTAGGAAACCATCCTGGTGCAACTCAACTGAAAACCATCTGCCACAGTTACATTGAATCCCAAGAACTCCTCAACCTGTAACTCATGCTTCACCACTAAACCCTCATTGATGAAATTGTGTGTGGCTCCACTATCCACCAAGCAGACCATGTGTTGTCCTTTAAGGACACCTTTTAGATAGAATGGATGAAATCTATGGACTCCAGATAATGAGGCTATGGTACTCTGGGGGGTCTCCTTAACTCCCGTATCTTCCAACTCTAACTCTGGAGGCTACTCCTCCTGTCCACTGTCATCTCCCGCATGGATCTCATGATCATCCTGCTCCTCGTCATCTAAGATGACCTCGATCAAATGAACCTTGCCTTTCCCAAGGCAACGGTGGCCAGGCTCCCACAACTCCTTGCAGTTGAAGCATAACTTTTTCCTACGCAGTTCATTTCTAGATTCTTGTTCAGATTTTGGTGGGATGTTCTTTGTTGATTGAAACCTTTTTGTTTTGGCTGAAATCCACCAAAAGCCTTCTTCTAAGGTTGGAAGGGAGGTGTAGTCTCCAAACCAAGCGCTAGGCCAATGGCGTTGTTGATGATTGTTTTTAGACAAGTCAACAATAGAGTAAAACACTAAGTATTCCACTCTCTTGAATAAAGTTCTCCAAAGGCTAAACTCCCTATGTGATCCAATGAGGTAACTTCAAGGTTCCTTATTTATGATTTGCAATGGATAAACTCAGTGACTTGATGTGATATTGCTGATTATCACAAAGGTACTTGTTGTGATGTTCACAACACGCCCCATTATTGCTCCTTAGCAAAATGGGGACCCCTGCTGATGTTTTGCTTTTTGCTTCTGCTTGTGTTTTTCTGCTTTCTGGCGGTTTGGTAAAAATGAAGGTCAGGTGCATCATCATCATGATAATTTGATGAGGTAGGTCATCATCATGAGGTCAGTTTGTCAAAGTTCATATTTTGTTTCTGTGACCTCATATTTAAAAAGAGCTTGAAATTCCATGCAGGTTTGCCTTTTACTTCACTTGAAAATTCGTCCATATGTGGAAGTTATGCACAGTCAAAGTTTTGGTCAAACCTGATATTCGCAAGGTGATCATCATTTTTTTTTCATGTTGACAAGGTCATCATGATCTTGGTCTATCACCCGATAAAAATCATGCAGTCGCAATATCCAGACGTCAATCTTAGGTGGTAGTGCCCTTTACCCGTCAAAAGGCCTTATGCGCATCGTGAGCATCATGATTTTTTTTAGGAGGGTCATATGTTATAAACTCGGTTTTGGTTACATGAAAAACAACATCATCATCATATTTGAAAAGCCCCCCCCGATAATATCCTGAGGTCCAAATATCATGATGACGTCAACTTTAAGTCAAGGTAAGTTCCCCCGTCGAGCGGTCTTTGTATCGCGAGCATCATCATGATATCTTTGCATCGCCTAAAATTAAAATATCATGCTGATAATATAAGATCACCCTGACTTAGAAAATCCACCGTCGGCATATTTGCGTGCGCATGTTTAAAATCCTATCGGAGGGTCATCATCATGATATTTGCTGAACTTCGCTAATGTGATGATGACGTCTTCATATCCTCCTGATCTCCTTTTGCATAATGATGATCATCATCATCCTGATCTTTCACGAGGGTCATTCGCTGAAACTCGCTAAGTGATGGAGACATCATCATGATATTCACAAGAGGATCATCATATTCATATCCTCCTGATCTCCTTTTTGCATGATCATGATGATCACCCTATCTTTTTGAGGAAGGGCGATATTCCATTCCTCAGCAGCATGATCATATTTTACAATATCACCCTAGCGCAAATATCATGATGACTTCAACTCATCCTTATGCTCCGAAAACGAAATATGATGATGACGTCATCATGATAATTCGATGAGGAGCATCATCATATTTTTTATCCTGTCATATTGTCAAGATCACCATGATCTTGTTTGTCCACCTGATATTTCGTAAAGTCCTCCTGCCGATGAAGTAAGACCTTTTGCAAATATCCTGATGATCGTCATCATCACATTTTCCCTTCGGCAGGATATTTTCCAAAACATGATCCGGTTAGCGAAATATCATGATGACGTCATGTTCTAAGTTTAACAAAGGCTTCGGATATCATGATGATGTCATCCCGATCTGATAAACGAAGAAGCTAATATCCTGATGATCAACATCATCACATTTTCCCTTCGACAGGATATTTTCCAAAGCACGATCCGGTTCCCGAATATGATGATGACGTCTTATTCTAAGTTCGATAAAAGCAAATATCCTGATGATCATCATCATCCTGATCTTTCGAGAGGGTTGCCTTGGCCGCAAAGAGGTCGTATTACATTCATCATCCTGATCATGCTCCTTAGGTGACCCGATATCACAGTTATCCCCCTGATCTTAACTGAACATGATGATGACGTCATTTTTTGCATTTTAATGAAGCCCGAATATGACGATGACGTCACCATCATCTTCCTTTCCTCAGCAGCAGGATCATATTCCATATCCTCCTATTCTTCTTCAACATGAAGATGATGATGATGTTGTTCTTTTCCCCAATATGCAGAAGCGAAACATCCTGATGACGTCATCTGGACCTTCAGAAGGGAGAGCATCATATTTCCAGAATATCATGATGATGAAGTAAATATCGACCAACATGTTTTTTTGACACGCCGATAGCGATAGTCATGCCGATGGGCGGGAAATGAGGCGATGGAATTTTAAAGTGTTTTTTTGGCGCCTGTGGCATTTTCCCGGTCAGCGATAGTTGACCCGATGAATTTTGAGCAGTCTGAACGCATTTTGGACGCATTTTGAGGAGTGTTCTGGATCCGATTTCCACAATCTTGCGCAGTCACCTGGGTTTAAACGGTTATTTTAATTTCATGCTGTTTATGTGATAAATGAAATACTTATTGCTTGTCTTGTCTTGCAGGCTTGCAGTTGAGGAAGCAGCTGGAAAGTCAACACAGTGACCTCATAGAGGCAGAAGATCCGATCTCAGGAGCAGGAAGATAAGGATGAAGTGCGAGAAAGTCAAGGCCATTCAAGTAAAGAACAAGGTTGCAGCTGAAGGTATTACTGCAACAGACACAGAAGTTATTACCCAGCTGCTGGAACTTCTCAGAAGGGGCAATATTTCTCCCAGATTTGACACTGCTCAGAGATATTTTTTGAGAGCTGGTTCACCTGTATTTATTGCTGTAACCAGGAGTTTGAACCAGGGGTTCAGTTAGGTTTTTGCTGTAGTGAGGACAATCAGAATGTCTTTATATTGTGCCTCTCTACACTGTAATACTTTACAACAGGGATTTTAGGAAAGCAACAAGGGTTACAACAGTTTTTTTTAGAAACATACAGCAAGTTAGCATAGTTTAGAGGTAGAAGAAGGAGGTCGCCTGTTTGTCTGCAGTAAGGTGCGCGTGGAATGTCTGGCTGCCTTACTGTATCTGTAAAGCTTGTAAGTTCTCTGTAGTATGATCAATGAAACTAAGAGTCATTCCTACATTGTAAATCGTGTATGACTATTCGTTTCTAATACAATAGAATCTGGAGTTCTGCATCTATCTTCTGAGTGTTCTCTTGCTCCTCTTTGTGTTTTGAAATATTTTCTTTGAGAGCTTGCAATTTTAAATGTATGTTTGTGAAAATGCTCAGAACTTACATTTAGGGTTTTTACTGTGGATTTGATCAAATTACTGTGGTATTTACATAGTGCATAACAGAAACAATTAGATCCTTCGGTAGATTAAATGAGGTATAGATTAGATCTTTCTAACTTTTCCCAACCCATCTGAAATATTTAGCTGAAAACGTAGAAATCTAAAGGAAATTGTCTCAAATTTGAAGAAGCATGCATAACAGAGCTATAAGTAGACAGTTTTCATAAATAGATAAAGAAGAAAGCTGCAAAAAATTTAAGAAAACCATCTAAAACTTGCAGCCCGGTAACACTTGTATGCAAATGAACAGAATACTTGTTGAAATCTATGACCTTTTTGCATATTCTTAGTCCAGTAAGCCACCAAACAAACCTAAACTACGTAAGGCCCCTTGAACATTACAGCTTCACATTGACCAACTGAACTTGACCAACCGAACCATTGTAGACTTGGGATTAGTTGAATCTCAAATGATTCCTTCTTATCTTTCAAGTATAGTTTCAGTTCATTATATGTGAATTTTAACTTTTTGTTATGATTGCATCAAAACAGTCATCAACAGTTTTCTGGCGCTAGAAAGAGGGCTAGAAGGCTGTATATTGTAATCATCAACAGTTTTCTAGCGCTAGGAGGGCTAGAAGGCTGTATATTGTAATCATCAACAGTTTTCTAGCGCTAGAAGGAGGGCTAGAAGGCTGTATATTGTAATCATCAACAGTTTTCTGGCGCTAGAAGGAGGGCCGATTTGGTTTAGGGTTAAAATTAAAATTTTTAGTTGTAAATGTTATATTCTGAGATATGTTAGATCTCATAAAATTTCAAAGGCTTAAAAAGTTGAAAGAAGGTCCCATTTTTTTTAATGGACTCATATAGGGACAGTTTCCAAGTTGACATTCCTTCATTTCAGAAAGCTTTGAATAACCAGCTTTATCCTAAAAATTTATATAGCTATGGTTTATTTGGAAGGTGTAGGATACATAAGTCCGCAGAGCATGGTGAGCTTAATTGTCTAGCTTTCCTTACAAGATTAGATTTATATTTGAAAGGACTAATCTCTCTCTCAGATGTGTATAAGGCTAAAAGCTGGCAGGGAAATGAGGAGATTATTGAGCGACAGGAGGATGCAGCATCAACGGTCATTAAATGTGCAGAGGATACAAAGATGGAACCAATGCTAGGAATAAAGGATAGTAAGATCTCTTGGCAGGAATCATGTGATGGTAAGAAAAAAATCTGTCTTTTCGTCAGGATTCGGCTGTGATTAAAGTTAGTGAAAAGTATAAATATCCTAAAAAATGCAGAGAAGAAATCACAGCTCATGTCCCTTTTCTAGATAATAAGCAAAAAAGATTTAATGAAAAAGAAAAGGAAAGTGAGGTTCATCTTGATACATTTGATAAATATATAGGACTACTAAGGAATATTTGTCAAGAAGAAGCCTCTGGGTTTGACCTGAAAAGTTTTAACGAACATGATTTGGCAAAGAAATGTAAACAAGCATTGGCAGAATTAAAATGCACTAAAACTGATAAGATCCCTACTGTAGAAACTAGTGAAGTCATAGAAAAGAAAGTAAATCCTAGTGTTACACCTGACTTCTTTAAACTAAATGATCAAAATCAAGATTGTTGCAGGTCCATAAGATTAGACTCTTCACTAAATGACAAATGTGAGTCATCTGATGAACAATTCTTGAAAGAAGAGGATACAGAGGATCATAGAGCTGCTGTACACAATCAGACATCACCCCCATGCCATGTTGAAAATAAAACAGGGGAGTACTCCTGTCAATCAAAAGATGTTGTCCCACCTTTACTCTCAAGTGATTTAGAAATGATTAATTTCTGTATGTCAGATTATGATGATGAAGATACTTACTTAAGTGCTGATGTGCAGGAAACTAATGAGAACATTGAGAGATTTGCTGAATTTGAGGATAAACTGAACATCCAGAATGAAGGAACAAAGCTGGATGAAGATGAAGAAATGATACATCTAGAGTCATTCATCTTTCAACTTGAAAAAGGACTAGACATAGAGCTGGGCAATGAAAATGCAGAGCTAAATGAAGAGCCAGCTATTAATAAACAAGTGTGTTCCACAGAGCTAAGGGCACATCAGGTTGTCTCTTTCCTTTCCTTAGTAAATAATGATAAATGCTATTTTGATTATGGAAATTCAAGAGATAGGACATGCATATGGATTAATCATAACCCTGATGAGCTGCCTCAGTTATTAGTCATTGAGAGCTATTCTGATAAACACAATGAATCTAGAATACCAGATTTTTTTTCAGAATTCAAAGATAAATCTGCTAGGATGAGGACCATAACTAGTACCCTGTTACTCCTGCACAACCTAAAGAAATATGCAAGTAGGGGTGTTTTTGGGTCTTTTTGCTGGGTTTCTAATTGCCTTGTAGAGGCTTGTATATAGTCTGGTAGGGTAGTTTTTTTTTGTTTTTGTTTTTGTATTCTTCTTTTGCTATTTTCTTTTTGGTTGGCTGTTTGTATAGCTTGTCCTCTGTTTTGTTTTTGCTTTTTGTTTCTTTCTGTTTGTACAGTTTTTTCTTTTGTTGTTGTGTTGTTTGTACAGCCTGTTTGTTTGGTTTGTTTGTTGTCTCCTCAGCAGGGATCTTTATTTTACTTTAGAGTATTAAGGAGCAAAACTAGCAACCATTCAAAACAGTATAAAATTTAGGGTATTCAGGTTAACCATTTGCAATTTACGCATAATTTGTCACTGTCATGAATGTAGAGAGTTGTTCATCTTCTGAAGTTTTGTATTCAATAAATGTGATTGAGAATTCGAAGCAGGTTTCTCACGATGACACACCTAAAATCCTTCCTACCAGTGTAGATATTAGGTGAAAAATCAGAGGTCACCCTTGCTACCATTACAATTCTCAGCTTAATTTCAGCAAGTGCCCACTCCTTGCATCATGAAGTTACAAATTGCTATATCTTATGAAATCTTTCAAAATTAGAAAACAAAAAAAATATATATATATATATATAAATAAATCAATAAAGCGGATTATACTGAAAATCCAGATTATACTGAAAATCCAGATTAAGCCATCTAAGTAACTCTACCGGGGCTATGGACGCTCGCTGGCAGTGGGGCTCTACTTAGGAGAATTGTAACGATAACCTTGCCGGGGCTATAGACGCTCGCTGGCAGCAAGGCTCTATCCGGTCGGCTATGAGGGAATATCCTCACCTACGTAGGCTAATGTCAGTCACTGGTTTGTTCAACCGATCTTCAAGATGAGGATAATTAATCACGTGCACACAACTAAACTGAAAATGGAAATTCATGCATCTTTCTTGAATACCTTGAGTCTCAAGCTGAATAGTAATTTGCAGGAAAGATAGTTGGAGGTAATGAGTTCATTTCATCTAGTTTCCTTGAACACTTTGAATTTAATTGTTTTGTTTTGGTTGCTAGTTGTTGTGATGTTCACAACACGCCCCATTATTGCTCCTTAGCAAAATGGGGACCCCTGCTGATGTTTTGCTTTTTGCTTCTGCTTGTGTTTTTCTGCTTTCTGGCGGTTTGGTAAAAATGAAGGTCAGGTGCATCATCATCATGATAATTTGATGAGGTAGGTCATCATCATGAGGTCAGTTTGTCAAAGTTCATATTTTGTTTCTGTGACCTCATATTTAAAAAGAGCTTGAAATTCCATGCAGGTTTGCCTTTTACTTCACTTGAAAATTCGTCCATATGTGGAAGTTATGCACAGTCAAAGTTTTGGTCAAACCTGATATTCGCAAGGTGATCATTTTTTTTTCATGTTGACAAGGTCATCATAATCTTGGTCTATCACCCGATAAAAATCATGCAGTCGCAATATCCAGACGTCAATCTTAGGTGGTAGTGCCCTTTACCCGTCAAAAGGCCTTATGCGCATCGTGAGCATCATGATTTTTTTTAGGAGGGTCATATGTTATAAACTCGGTTTTGGTTACATGAAGAACAACATCATCATCATATTTGAAAAGCCCCCCCCGATAATATCCTGAGGTCCAAATATCATGATGACGTCAACTTTAAGTCAAGGTAAGTTCCCCCGTCGAGCGGTCTTTGTATCGCGAGCATCATCATGATATCTTTGCATCGCCTAAAATTAAAATATCATGCTGATAATATAAGATCACCCTGACTTAGAAAATCCACCGTCGGCATATTTGCGTGCGCATGTTTAAAATCCTATCGGAGGGTCATCATCATGATATTTGCTGAACTTCGCTAATGTGATGATGACGTCTTCATATCCTCCTGATCTCCTTTTGCATAATGATGATCATCATCATCCTGATCTTTCACGAGGGTCATTCGCTGAAACTCGCTAAGTGATGGAGACATCATCATGATATTCACAAGAGGATCATCATATTCATATCCTCCTGATCTCCTTTTTGCATGATCATGATGATCACCCTATCTTTTTGAGGAAGGGCGATATTCCATTCCTCAGCAGCATGATCATATTTTACAATATCACCCTAGCGCAAATATCATGATGACTTCAACTCATCCTTATGCTCCGAAGACGAAATATGATGATGACGTCATCATGATAATTCGATGAGGAGCATCATCATATTTTTTATCCTGTCATATTGTCAAGATCATCATGATCTTGTTTGTCCACCTGATATTTCGTAAAGTCCTCCTGCCGATGAAGTAAGACCTTTTGCAAATATCCTGATGATCGTCATCATCACATTTTCCCTTCGGCAGGATATTTTCCAAAACATGATCCGGTTAGCGAAATATCATGATGACGTCATGTTCTAAGTTTAACGAAGGCTCCGGATATCATGATGACGTCATCCCGATCTGATAAACGAAGAAGCTAATATCTTGATGATCAACATCATCACATTTTCCCTTCGGCAGGATATTTTCCAAAGCACGATCCGGTTCCCGAATATGATGATGACGTCTTATTCTAAGTTCGACAAAAGCAAATATCCTGATGATCATCATCACCCTGATCTTTCGAGAGGGTTGCCTTGGCCGCAAAGGGGTCGTATTACATTCATCATCCTGATCATGCTCCTTAGGTGACCCGATATCACAGTTATCCCCCTGATCTTAACTGAACATGATGATGACGTCATTTTTTGCATTTTAATGAAGCCCGAATATGACGATGACGTCACCATCATCTTCCTTTCCTCAGCAGCAGGATCATATTCCATATCCTCCTATTCTTCTTCAACATGAAGATGATGATGATGTTGTTCTTTTCCCCAATATGCAGAAGCGAAACATCCTGATGACGTCATCTGGACCTTCAGAAGGGAGAGCATCATATTTCCAGAATATCATGATGATGAAGTAAATATCGACCAACATGTTTTTTTGACACGCCGATAGCGATAGTCATGCCGATGGGCGAGAAATGAGGCGGTGGAATTTTAAAGTGTTTTTTTGGCGCCTGTGGCATTTTCCCGGTCAGCGATAGTTGACCCGATGAATTTTGAGCAATCTGAACGCATTTTGGACGCGTTTTGAGGAGTGTTCTGGATCCGATTTCCACAATCTTGCGCAGTCACCTGGGTTTAAACGGTTATTTTAATTTCATGCTGTTTATGTGATAAATGAAATACTTATTGCTTGTCTTGTCTTGCAGGCTTGCAGTTGAGGAAGCAGCTGGAAAGTCAACACAGTGACCTCATAGAGGCAGAAGATCCGATCTCAGGAGCAGGAAGATAAGGATGAAGTGCGAGAAAGTCAAGGCCATTCAAGTAAAGAATAAGGTTGCAGCTGAAGGTATTACTGCAACAGACAAACAGAAGTTATTACCCAGCTGCCGGAACTTCTCAGAAGGGGCAATATTTCGCCCAGATTTGACACTGCTCAGAGATATTTTTTGAGAGCTGGTTCACCTGTATTTATTGCTGTAACCAGGGGTTTGAACCAGGGGTTCAGTTAGGTTTTTGCTGTAGTGAGGACAATCAGAATGTCTTTATATTGTGCCTCTCTACACTGTAATACTTTACAACAGGGATTTTAGGAAAGCAACAAGGGTTACAACAGTTTTTTTAGAAACATACAACAAGTTAGCATAGTTTAGAGGTAGAAGAAGGAGGTCGCCTGTTTGTCTGCAGTAAGGTGCGCGTGGAATGTCTGGCTGCCTTACTGTATCTGTAAAGCTTGTAAGTTCTCTGTAGTATGATCAATGAAACTAAGAGTCATTCCTACATTGTAAATCGTGTATGACTATTCGTTTCTAATACAATAGAATCTGGAGTTCTGCATCTATCTTCTGAGTGTTCTCTTGCTCTTCTTTGTGTTTTGAAATATTTTCTTTGAGAGCTTGCAATTTTAAATGTATGTTTGTGAAAATGCTCAAAACTTACATTTAGGGTTTTTACTGTGGATTTGATCAAATTACTGTGGTATTTACATAGTGCATAACAGAAACAATTAGATCCTTCGGTAGATTAAATGAGGTATAGATTAGATCTTTCTAACTTTTCCCAACCCATCTGAAATATTTAGCGGAAAACGTAGAAATCTAAAGGAAATTGTCTCAAATTTGAAGAAGCATGCATAACAGAGCTATAAGTAGACAGTTTTCATAAATAGATAAAGAAGAAAGCTGCAAAAAATTCAAGAAAACCATCTAAAACTTGCAGCCCGGTAACACTTGTATGCAAATGAACAGAATACTTGTTGAAATCTATGACCTTTTTGCATATTCTTAGTCCAGTAAGCCACCAAACAAACCTAAACTACGTAAGGCCCCTTGAACATTACAGCTTCACATTGACCAACTGAACTTGACCAACCGAACCATTGTAGACTTGGGATTAGTTGAATCTCAAATGATTCCTTCTTATCTTTCAAGTATAGTTTCAGTTCATTATATGTGAATTTTAACTTTTTGTTATGATTGCATCAAAACAGTCATCAACAGTTTTCTGGCGCTAGAAGGAGGGCTAGAAGGCTGTATATTGTAATCATCAATAGTTTTCTGGCGCTAGAAGGAGGGCTAGAAGGCTGTATATTGTAATCATCAACAGTTTTCTGGCGCTAGAAGGAGGGCTAGAAGGCTGTATATTGTAATCATCAACAGTTTTCTGGCGCTAGAAGGAGGGCTAGAAGGCTGTATATTGTAATCATCAACAGTACTTACGCAAGCTTCTTCTTACTTCATTCAACTTATCTCTCCTTTCAGTGTGGATGATATATGTACAATGCTTCAATAATAAAGAAAATGAAAAAGATAAGGGTTAGAGGAACTAATCTAAGGTCAATGAAGCAATAATGATGCAAGAATTAACCTAACTCCACTTCGCCAAGAATGCCTACAACTACATGGAGTTGGTGCAATCTCCTAAGGATAGCAAAAATTTTTCAAATCATGAAGACTCATACAAGCACCCATGAAACGGCGCAGCTCAAATAAGCATCCACAACCGAACTTAAGCAAATTATGATGAAGCTTAGACTAGCTTTACACAACAGTTCACCAACGATGAATGTCAAAAGCATAAGCTAGGAGTTGATCAAATATTCAACACAACATACATAACATCAATGAACTTCTACTATTCTACTTTGAAACATCTCTCCACTTCATCAAGATACAAAAAAACCATGTCATTCCACAAGACAACACTTAACACCAAGTGAGCTCCAATGTCTTTTGCATTAATCTTGAGAAATATTTACAACAATCTTCAAGTACTCTTAGAGAATTTTGAGAGTCTCTTCTACTCTACTCTTCTAGTCTAATGACTACTGACTACTATCTCTTTTGACTTCTATATTTACAAATGAGGCAACAAGGCCTTTATATAGAAGTCCAGAAATACAATGAATGGCTTAGATCAATTGAAGTAGCCAAGGGCTCAGATCATGCCATCTCAGCAATTAGTTACAACAATTTGCTATTTTTAGTACATGAGAGGTAATGAAGGCACGTTTTCCAAGAAGATAAGGATAAAATAGAATCTTCAAAGTATCTTCCACATGGATGTCCTCTTTGGCTTCTTGCTTGTTAAATGATACATTGAATGTAGTCATATGGTGTGGCGAACTGTGATTGAACTGATAATAGGTACATGCCACATAGGCACCACCTCAGCAAACTTGTGGATTTCAACTGTTTATTCAGTTTGCTCTGTGGGCATACTCCCAAATTGTATCATCTCGTGATGTCTTCGAATGTGATTGCTTTGAATGAATTTGTATGTTTGGGAATGTATCCTATTGATCTTGCCTTGTTCATTGTAAGTTGAATGTGTATGATACATGTTGCTCATTTGTCTAACTCTGTTCTTCTTCTTCTTGCAGGGTATATTGATCTCTTCGGAAGCTTTCTCATGTAGAGTGTAGTGAGATGATGATGCTACTTCATTGATAACATGGAGTAGGAGACTCCTCAAAGACTTGAAGATTCAGGAAGAACTTGAAGCTTGAATAGATGAAAGTCTTCGAACATGATGCAACTGATAATGAAGTATACTTGCATGTTAGACTTGAAGTGTTTCTTGGGAGTAGCTAGATGATAACTCTTCCTTAGTAGTGACCTTTAAACCTCATTCCTCGCTTGTTGGTGATTCCAAGTGCTTCATTCCTTGAATGACTTCTCAACTTCATAGATGCTCCTGCAAAACAAGGAAACAACGTCAATTACTTGATAAAAACTTGATAACACCAAGAAATCATCATTAAACATCAAATAAGCCTACCTAAGTCTAGGCGCCAAATTAGAGTGGTGAATGCATAAAGTGCGCCTTGTCTCTTGGCTGTTTTTTAGTGATATTTTAAACATGTTTTCAAATTTCACAAGTCTTTATGTCCTTAGGCGCATGTTGAGAGTGATGCTGATATAAATCAACGCCTTGATGAAATTAGGGCTCTTCAAATCTAGGCACTGATTTGAATGAAATAAGTGAGAATGTGCACCTAGCTCCTTTAGCTTGTTTCTTAACCTTGTAACATTCTCAATCAATCTTCTAAACTTCAAAGAGATCCTCTTATCACTTGTATGCCAGATCAAGATTTGAATGCCGTTTTGTCCAAGGCGCCAATTCAAGGTTGCACAGGTGGAAATAGGCGCCTAAAACACTTAGCCTGCTTCTTGGCATTTTAAGGTGTAATTTGATGTGTTTAGGACTCTACAATTACTAAGGCGCAAAATGGGGTGATTGAGGCATGAAGTGCGCCTAGATTTACTTAGTTAATATGACTTTCTAACACCTTCATTGCTAGGTGCATATTAATGATCAAACTGGTAAAGATCAGCGCCTTGATTAAATGAGTAGTCTTCAAGGTTAGGCGCTGATTTAGGTGTAAACAGATGCAGATTGGTGCCTAACTCATTCCATGTTTGATTGCCCATCCTCCAGTGACTTCAACTTCATGTTCAAATGCTTAAGAGATTCTTCTCCACCTTGGTACCACCTTCATGTTAATTTGCTATTCCTTGTAAAGGCGCTGATTTGAACAGGCGCTGATATGAGGTGAAAGTGACAAGGAAAAGCGCCTAGACTTGAAGGCTGACTATCTTTATTTCCATGCGTTCAAATTCTTGTTGAGGTTCAAACTTACTCCTCCAAATTGCTTGATAACATATCTCTTGATGTTAGGCGCTCAAACTGACCTCTTCAATCAATCACATACTTAAGCACTCATGATGACAAAAACAATAAGAAATGGCACCTAAGGTTTAATAAATGTTCATTCCCATTAAGGCGCTCTTTGACGATGATTTAAACATGTATAGGCGCCTAAGGTTTAATGTGGTGTTTACCTCCAAATTTCATGATCTTCAAACGTTGTATAAATTCTTATGAATGAATTTGTTCAACTTAAATGCATTCATTATTAATTGATCCCAATTTGATTCCTCTTGTAGGCGCCAAAATGATATTGAACATGGGAAACTAACGCCTTAAGCTATGATGCTCAATTTGATGCATTTACTCCATTTGGAAGCTCAAGGTAAATTGATGCTTTTAAAACGCCACTTAGTCCTTCATTTGCATTCTAGGCGCCATTTCCTATTGACTTATATATTCCTCCTCATGCTAAGGCGCTAAAACTAGGTTGAATAGACAAGAAAATGCCTTGATTCTCTTAAAGAAATCACTCTATGTTAGGCGCAAAATCACTTTGGGCGCAATTTGAGGTTTGAAGCTTAGGCGCACTTTGTTGATAGTTTGAATATGAAAAGGCGCCTAGACTTAAATGTCTCTTCCTTGTCAAATTTTCAATGTTTAATGTTTTCCTTCATCGGTTTCAATCAAGACGCCTTAGTTTTAATCTCTCCTTGCTCAAGGCGCACATTTGGGTTTCTACCTTAGGCGCAGATTTGAGTTTCTGCAAGTGGGAAAATGTGTCTAACCTGTTAGAGAAAATATTGCACCTAGAAATGTAAGTCCCCAAGGTAAGGTATATTGAAAAATATATTTAAGTATAAGTTTTCCTTTCAGGATGTTTGAGATAGGTCTCGGATCCACTGGATTTAACATGCAGATTTTAGATTTTTGAGGATCCACCAAATTTTAGACTTAGCCAATTTTCAAGATTTTCAGGATATCAGACTTAGTCAATTTCAGGATCTCAGAACATCAGGATCAAGTCATCAAGGGACTATGGTAT
The DNA here is from genome assembly GCA_027924645.1 of Cunninghamia lanceolata. Taxonomy (NCBI): domain Eukaryota; kingdom Viridiplantae; phylum Streptophyta; class Pinopsida; order Cupressales; family Cupressaceae; genus Cunninghamia; species Cunninghamia lanceolata. The sequence goes on from BSBN01000277.1 coordinate 78,166, forward strand.
TCACCACAAAGCCATAAACTTAACAATACTGACTTCATCATGAAAAGGACATCATCCAAGACTTAAGCAAAACACAGGAGCTCAAAAAAAAGGGGGTCCCCATTTGCAATGGGGCGATGTGTCAGTTGGTCACAACAGGGGTCATGTAGTGTAATAGGCTTATGACCCTTCACTAAACCCTTCAATTTGTAACTCTGACCCTTGACAAACAACATAACAACTCGCCTCTCAGTCATATCAGTAACCATGACTGCTATTTTCTTAAACTCATTGATGTAGGTCTCAACATGTCCAACCTGCTTCAGCTGAGCCAAATCCCTGTAATAGATCTCCATATCCTTCCGGTCAAAGTGTTCAATCAGTTTATTAACAAACTCCTCATATGAGTGTATCAAGGCATGATCCTGTGATACCAACCCATGGTGCCACCATTTATATGCGATGCCCTCCAGATGCATCATAGCAAATTGTATAGCCTTATCCTCTTCCATAGGTTTCAAGGACAGGAAAGTGTCAAGTTTATGTACCCATGATCTGGCACTTATCTTCCCACTTCCATCTAAGGTTGGTACAGGAACCCTATTCAATGCTTCCTTGAATTCCTGGGGTTGAGTGCCCTGTCTTGTTGGTCTTCTGAGTCCCCTGTCTTGCCTTTCCAACTTGAATTTGGTTTTATCTTTCCGCTAATTCATAAACTGATTCAGATTCATTAATTGTCTACATCAGGTGGAAGGGTTATCTATTCATCGTGGGCCACCATAACATCATCAGTGATGTGTGTCTCTTCCTCTACCTCGGGGATTGCTTCTTCTTCAGTTTGCTCTGGCAAAAAGGTAGGACGAAGAGGTCGATCAGACCTTGTGCTTGCTACCCTAACAGCATTAGAGGCTACTCTACCCTGATTTCCTTGTCCAGCATTGCTTCTGCTATGATGACTACTTGATCTCCTGGATCTTGTATCATCCATTCTCATTTGACCCATAGTTGTGATCATACGATCCTGGAATTGCTGTAGCATTTCCTGCTGTTGTTGGGCAAAGGTGGTCAATAAATCATCAAGCTGATTATTCAAATCCCTAGGCGGGCTTTCACCTCTTCTTTCACCCATTTCTACTTCAGTTGGGATAATATCAGCTCCTTCTTCTTGTTGTCCTGACTTGCTTCTGGTGTTATATCTGTGTGATCCTACCTCTATAGAGTGCATAGAGTCAAATCAACTAACATGCAATATTGAAACCCCAACAGGCTGGCAAGATTACCAACTCTGATACCACTGAAATATACTTTCTCGGAAAAAATTAAATATTTATGCGAAAATTGAGTTTAAGAACTGCTTATTTCAACAAATTGCATTGCTTGAACAGAAAATAACTTATTGAAGGTAAATAACCACAAATAGGAGTTTTTTCTGGATTGCATTATACTTCAATCATCTTATGAATTCTCTCAGAATTTATTCAGAATTTGCAAAACTTAACAAACTAACAAGAACATGGACTTTAATGCTATTATGGAATATACACTTGCTATTAAAAGTCCAAAACCTTTGTTTGATGCAGTGCCTGGATATTGAGAAGACCTCCAGCACAGAAAATTAGCTTCTTAAGTCCACGTGATGCCTGGATGATGAGATATTCAAAGTAACAGACTACATTTCAGGCCCAAATTGCAGCGATTCAGACTCAAACAAGCAACACGTCCTCCCAAACTGACCACAGATCGATTCCTTTCTTCACATTCACTTTCAGCCAAGTAGACGTCTTAAATTTGCACAGGAGACTTAGATAGTATCAAAAATTGGCATGGGGTTTTCGTCCCTTTCAATTTAAGGCCAGGGGATTCGTCCTAGTGAAAATGTTCTTCATAGTTTGCAGAGAATAAAAATCATAATAATTTTTGAATGCCTTCCTCTCCAAATCGACTCTAACTAATAAAGAAGTTACCAAAAAATCCTCTACAAAAAGGCAATCGATCTCTCTCAATAAAATTGAAGTTTCCAAAATCAAACTCCCAAAGGCAATCGATATCCACTTACGATAGAATATTTCCATTTTGAAGAAAATCAAACATCTTTTTCCTTCATATGAGCGCTCAAAGCTGATTTTAGAATCTTTTTTTTTTTAATTTACCAAGCTGAGATGGTAAACAACCCCCACCATTATTCAAATATGAATAATTAAATAAATTAAATCGACTATAGACTTTCAGCTTTTATTTAATTATTCCAAATTCCCTTGCAATTGGCTATTCTCCTAATCTAGGGAATTAACAAATTAGGAAATTATTCCATGATTATTACCCGATGAAGAGGGACATTACAACTCCCAAATCTTTGTCAAAATTGGCTAGAACATCACTCGTAGTCTCTTCTCCAAATAGAAGATAGCCAAAAAAGCTCGTTGTTATATATACAGTTGAACATAAAACAAGTGATGCCTGAACAACTGTTTTCATGCCTGAAGGTTTCGCTAGTTCATTGTGTATTGGATGAACTGCACATGCCAAAAATATCTGAATTCAATACTGAATATCAACATTTAAGACCAAGTTAAGGTTACAATTTAACTCAATTAGGTACAACATTATCTAGATAATTTAGATGGGCAAATTAAAAGGTAGATAACATAGTCTTCAGCACCATTATAATGGCAGATATAGAAAGTGACCATGACTGGAACAACTGTAAAAAGCTTCCAAAATGCAGCCTAATCAATGACATCAGGAAGAAGCCTTGGTATGTTGATATCACCACGAAACATTTTGGCAATTGTAATACCAGCAGTGATCACCACAAAAACAACAGCCATTGATATTGATAATGCTGAAGTAAGATTCAAGTTATCTGCAATCATAATGGAGAGAGAAATAATCCAGCAATTGCAAGAATTCAGAGAGCAAACTACTTTCCCTCTTAACTCTAATTAAATCAATATAAATCAAAACTTCAAAAAACAAAGGCAAAAAAACATATTTAAAATTTTTCCTTGAACCTGTCCCAGAAGATTTGCAATCAGATAATTTACGAATCAAACTTTGAGCAAGGATTTACAGATAGCAATTTTGGTAATGCATGTCCAGTTATTTTGCACAGCAAGAACAAATTTATTAAGATCCAATTTTGCATTACCAGCCAAGGAAGTCCATTCTTATTTCAGCATTTCGACTCAGGATACAAGACAAGAATAAGAGTCTGTGTTCTTTTCCCTTTTTGCTTCAACTGTAAGCAGTTCAATTTCAAATACAATTCGAGTGCAGTGAACCATAGTTGAAAAACTCGGACTCGGCAAAAACTCGGCAAACCCAAAAATTTTAAAAACTCAGGACTCGCCAAAAACTCGGGGAAAAACTCGGCAATAACTCGGCAAACATAATTTTTTTAAAAATATTCTTAAAAAACACACATTTCTGAAATTGTAGAATGCATTGGTGATTTCCTTCATATATAAATCATAATTAAGAGTTTAATACATATCAATGATATCATAGACAAAAAAAAGAGTTCAACCTTCGAATACATATGAAATTCTAGTTTAATAATACATATCATAGACCAAAAAAAGAGTCCAGCCGACAAGTATGGTTCAAACTTGAACTACAGCCAAACTTCGATGCACACGGTCCACATATAAATTTAATAGAGTTGTAGCTATGAACTCACCTATGCACCTAAATGATACCAATGGAACTAGGATAAGAAAATGATACCACTGGAACTAGGATAAGAACTGTTGTCAAAAACATGGGAGCAGTTCACCCAGTCCACCAATAGACTCCAAACCATTCTTCCAAGAGCCAGTATGATGAACACCATTTGATGATGTGCCAGAAACCACATCGCCTACCCTCACGAAAAATATTTTCAATAAAAATTTGAACATATACAGGTTTAGAAAATGGATAAACACAACAAAGGTTAAAACACATAATCAAAGAGATAAACTCAGGTTTTAACTTTTAACTATGATGCAAATTTGTAATACAATTCTGCCAGGCCATCCAAAAGCATCAGCCATGACAAGAAACCCAATCTAGTAGCCTAACAAGCGTCAAAAAGAATAACAAGAACAACCGATTCCTTGTGTGATATTATGATATTATGACAATTAGCCCAGCAAAAAACTGAATAAAAATATTAAAGATGAATAAGCTAAAAACAAGAAGCAACAAGACACTTCTTATTTGGCACAAGGGCCTCTGTTTGATCAAAACAATATCAGCAATACCCAAACCCACTTCTTGTCAAAATAAGAATTCAATAGCATTAAAGAAGAAGATAGAGTAAAAATCATTCTCTTTTCTTTATCAAATGCTTCTCGGAAGAGATACACCAAAAGAATTTTAAGTATTAATCCACCTGAGTTTTAAATAAAGAATGACACTAACTTGAAAATTCATAAAATGGTGAAATACTATTTGCATCAGAGTCGAGCATACAGAAATATATGGTCAAACTTTTGCAAAAGTATTGAATGCTTGAAAAGAGGAACCATATGAAACGTACCTGATTGGCAAAGCCCCAAAACAGCAATGAAACAACCACTCTTCCCCATAGCTCTGCCATGACATAAAACAGACAGAATGTCCATATCCTAAGAATTGCGAGTAGTCCCAAAAATCTGGAACCCAACATCTGAAGAAGCTTGTCTACCAAACCGGTCGGGTGCAAATATTTGAGATGATACAGAATAAATGCGAAGGCACCGAAGAAGGCTATAAACAGTAGTATGCAACCTGTGTTACCGATTCTTCCTGCAAAATCCCTGGGTCCCGGTTCGGTCCGGCCCGGGTCCTGGTTCGGGTTCGGTCCATCTTGGGATACGCCCAGGGTTCTTCATTTTGACTGTGGGTTCGTCCGGGATGAACCCGGGCGAACCCACAACGAACCCACACCGAATTTCCCAGAACCCGCGACGAACCCACAAGAGGACGCGAAAAAGTCAAGTTTTTTTTTTATTTTTTAATAAATTTTGACATTTTTTAATTGTTTTTTTTTGAGTTGACACTCCTCCAACCCTAAAAGCATAATATGGAAACAATTTAAACACCAAAAACAGTCTATTTTGCTCATTTCAAATGAAAAAACAAAACTCTTCCATATTGAGCTGAGCTATTTTTTTGTCTTGCCATCAAATCTATAGAGTTGAAGATCGATTGGTGAAGGATCTAAAGCAATTGTTTTGCTATTCCTATAGGTGTGCAATAGCTCGTTTGCTACAAAGGGGATTTTAGAGGCAGATTTGCAAAAAAGGTTGGTTTTTTTGGTGTTTTTTTTCTACATTTTTCTTTTGTTTTGAATCTTTTTTGTTTTTTTTTCTAAATTGAAATTCTTCTATCTAGATTCTACTATAAATCAATGGCACATTTGTAAAGCTTTTAAACTCAACTAGGTTCTAATTTTTTTTTTTTGTTTTCAATTTCATTTGTTTGAAACTTTGAATTCATGGAATGTGTTCATTGTGTTGTTTATTGATTTTTTAAATTTTTGGCATAGGGATTACAATGGCAAGTGGTTCAACCTCGTCGGAGAAATCCAAGTTCAAAACAGATCCCAATTCTCCCCTTTGGAAATATGTTAAAATGTTAGAACCACTTCCAAGCGGTGGAGGTTATATATGGATGTGCAATGGTTGTGGGGTTCAGTATAGAAGCTCTTACAGTCGGGTGAAAGCCCATTTGTGTAACATACCTGGGTTGGGCATCAAAGCTTGCTTTGGAAAAAATGGTGTACCCATCCCACAAGCTCAAGTCCTTGCATATATCCAAGAGCAAGAAAAAGCAGAGGAAGCATCAGGGCGTAAACTAAGTCACCCTTTGTTAAAGACTCAGAGAGGTTCTCGAGGAATGAAGCCCCCTCAATCAGCATCACCATCAGAATTTGAACAGGAACATGTAGAGAGCCACCCATTTTTGCCCACAGTTGAACCTGTAGCACGCAAGAGATCAAAGGGACCATTGGAAACGGCATTTCACAATGAGTCTCGTGAGTTTGCTGATCAACAAATTGCAAGATGTCTCTATGCGAATGGCTTAGTTTTTAATGTTGTTCGCTCACCGTATTGGAAAGAAATGGTGAAAGCAATTAATGATGCTCCAAAAGGTTTTAAGGGCCCAGGTTTTGAGAAGGTGCGCACCACCTTATTGGAAATGGAAGTGAAGTTTGTAGAGGATAAATTGAAGCCCATAAGGGAATCTTGGGCTGAGACATGTTTATCCATCGTTTCTGACAGATGGAAAGATTCAAAAAATCGGCCATTGATCAATGTTATTACAGTGTGCCCTAAAGGGGCTATGTTTTTTAAGGCAGTCGATTGTGAAGGGGAGGTGAAGAATGGTCCATTTATTGCTAATATTCTTTGTCAAGCCATTGAGGAAGTGGAGCCTCGAAACGTGGTTCAAGTGGTAACAAACAATGCAAAAAATTGTAGAGCAGCTGGTTTATTGGTTGAGGAGCGTTACTCACACATTTTTTGGACACCTTGTGCAGTCCACTCCCTCAACCTTATGTTACAAAAAATTGGCAAAAAAATTGATTGGATCAAACAGGTGTATAGTGAGGCAGAAGACATCCAGATGTTCATCACCAACCACCATATGTCACAAGGCATTTTCAGATCATTCTCAAGATTGGAGCTGCTAAAGGTAAGTGAAGCTTCAAGCAATTTTTATTTTTTCTTAAGTTTATGTTTTGAGTTCTGTAAATTTATTTAAATTATTTTTTAAGAAGCCCTTTTTTTTTTTTTTTTTTTAATTTTTATAGGTTGCTGAGACCCATTTTGCCTCCAACACAATTGTCTTAAGACGGCTTGTGAAGGTTAAAGAGGCACTCTCTAGCATGGTCACCAGCCAAAATTGGTCCATATGGAGGCAATCTAGCACTGAAAGGGCAACAAAAATTAAGCAACTGATCCTAGATGACCATTGGTGGGATCGTGTTGAGTATCTCCTCAGTTTTACCGAGCCCATATTGAGTATGATCTGTTATACCGACATGGATAGGCCTTGTTTGGGAGAGGTATATGATGGCATCGACTCAATGATTGAGAAGATGAAAGCCATCATAAATGAACATGAGCGAGATCCTAAAGAAACTTTCTTCAATCAAATACACCAAATTATTGAAGAGAGATGGGACAAAATGACCACCCCATTGCATCTTCTTGCCTTTGCACTGAGTCCCAAATATTATAGTGCTCAACTCCTTTCTGTGGGGACAAGGGTTGCCCCATATAGAGATGTTGAAGTCAGCCGGAGGTACAAGGCAACATTTCGTAGACTCTTTGTTGATCCTGACATACGAGAAGTAGTTAGAGCCGAGTTCATGCATTTTGTGAGCTCCTCGGACATGGGTGTTGATGCTCTTATTGACAAATATAAGGTTGATGTTCATATGTGGTGGTACTTCCATGGCCAATCATTCATACACCTATAACCTCTTGCAATAAAAATTTTAGCGTAAGTAAGTTTTATTATCTTTTAGATTTTTAAGTTTAATTTCTAAATTCAAAATTTCTAATTTGTAACTCTAATTGTCTAATGGTGGTACTTCTAAGGTTGCTAGTTCATCATCTTCTGAGAGGAATTGGAGCACATACTCCTTTATCCACTCAGTAAAGCGTAACAGGTTGCACTCAAAAAGGGTGGAGGACTTAGTGTATGTGCATTCCAACTTGCGCCTCCTTACACACAAAAACAAGGACTACAAGGAAGGGTTTCTCAAGGAAGTGGGATATTGAGCCAGAGCATACTAACCTAGATGCTACTATTTCCCACCTTGCCGCACTTGAAGTTGATGTTGATGTTGAGATTGGTAGTGGCCCTAGTGGGCATGAGAGTGTCAGTGCCAGTGCCAGTGCCAGTGCCACTTTTGGTGGTTCTACTAATATACCAGTATCTGATGATGCTCATATGGCTTGTGGTGATGATATTTTTGATGACCCATATGACAGTGATGCCTAATTAGTGATGGCATTGGCTGATTGTTGACATTTGGCATTATAATTTTGATTTTTGAATTGTAATAACTATATATATCATGACATTCGACATTCGTGTTTGACTAATTGACATTGTAGTGTTTTTAATTTCTAACACTAGTGTGGTTTTGTTTATTATATGATTATATTCATGATGCTATGGTATTCTGAACTTAATTACTGCTACAAATATGAATATATTTCTGATTTTTATATGTTTTTGTATGGACGAACCCACACCAAAAAAAATTTGACCGAACCCGCGAACCCGAACCAGAACCAGAACCAGTAACTTAGCAGTTGCACTTGAAATGTTCAATAGTATGGACCATAGAAGCAGAAATCGCCAAAAAATTGCGATTTTTTGTAAAAATCGCGAATCGCCCAGTTTACCGATTTTTAACCCAAAAAAATCGGATTTTTATATAAATCGTGCTCAACAGTCATCATTTCGTTTCTAGGGTTTTCGTATTTCGTTTCCAGCGGGCGTCTAGGGCATTCTGCATTAATTTTCCCTGCGTGCGAACAACCGACGACTTTAGAAAATCTTTCGGCATGAATTTTTTTGGAAAATCTTCCGGCGTGTACTTATTACGAGTTTAGAAAATCTTCTGGCATGAATTTTTTTTTACGAGTTTAGAAAATCTTCCGACGTGAATTTTTTTTACGAGTTTAGCAGCGTGAATTTTGTTTACGAGTTTAGCATGAAGAAATGGGATCCAACCATTCCAAAATTATTTAGATGCCTTTGTAATATATTACAACTAATAATTTAGTATTTATTATTCTATTTATAATATTATATAATAATTAATAATATTTATAATATAATACTTGTGTTATTAATCTATATATATACATCAATATATTATAATAATATAATATTATATATTATATTATTAATATTTATTATCATATTTCTATATTATAATATTAAAATATAATATTAATATTTTGAATATATAATATATTATTTGTATATAATATTAAAATATAATATTTATATAATTAATCTATATTTTTCTATATTAATATATTATAATAATATAATATTATATATTATATTATTAATATTTATTATAATTTTATTTTTTTTAAAATAATACCCCTGGTAAAAATTGGGATCCAACCATTCCAAAATTATTTAGATGCCTTTGTAATATATTACAACTAATAATTTAGTATTTATTATTCTATTTATAATATTATATAATAATTAATAATATTTATAATATAATACTTGTGTTATTAATCTATATATATACATCAATATATTATAATAATATTATATTATATATTATATTATTAATATTTATTATAATATTTCTATATTATAATATTAAAATATAATATTAATATTTTGAATATATAATATATTATTTGTATATAATATTAAAATATAATATTTATAGAATTAATCTATATTTTTCTATATTTTGTATATATTATATTTGTATATAATATATTATAATAATATCATATTATATATTATATTATTAATATTTATTATAATTTTATTTTTTTTTAAAATAATGCCCTTGGTAAATTGACACTTCAAATCCTGCGGGCGAAAGCGTAAAGCCTGCGAGCTCGTTGGCCCAGCGGGAGTTTGAACTCTAGTGGCCGCCAATACAACCGAGCGACTTAACCACCAAACCACGCCCTTGTCGGCATATTTATTATAAATATAATTATATTATTAATAGTTATATATTATAATATTAAAATATAATATTTATATCATTAATCTACATTTTTCTACATTAATATATTATAATATTATATATATTATATTATTAATATTTATTATAAATATAATTTTTATTATTTATATATTATATTATTAATAGTTATATATTATAATATTAAATATAATATTTATCATTCTATTATAAAATTTATATCATTTAAAAAACCTCAGGGCTTTCTTTCTTTTTTTATATTTTTCTACGTTTTTGGGAGATCCGATCTTTTCCTGATTTTTTCCCCATTTTTTCACAATTTTTTGAAAAAATCTTATACTTTTGGTTTGCAGATTTTATCTCCAAACGATTTTTGCTTCCTTGGTATGGACTATGGCTAAGCCTTACTACAAAGCAAGTATAGATTGGGAACTAATCTTCCAGCCTCTAGTCACTCATTTCAGATCGAAAAAACAGGCTTTTCCATCATTTGAAGATTCATTGTAAAGAGGGGAAAAAATTTCTCTGAAAACATGTAATTTTAATTTATTCAAACAAAAGATCTTATAAATTAAATCAACAGATCATAAGCTCCGAATCCCATCATACCAGAAACATTATCCAAAGATTTTAAAGGTCAATGGACATAAACCATTTATCATTCCATTAAGATGACTGCAGTAGATGATGATAGGAATTATATTCCACAGCCTCACGTAAAGCACCTTCAAATTTGCCATAATGTATGTGCAAAGCTACAAAACCTTACAACAGTTGACACCATTTCGGAAGTAGAGATCATTACAGATTATACTGCTTATAGCCAAGGAGGAGTGAAAACCCATTTCACCAATCAACTTTCTAATACCTACTAATATAAGGGCCGTATAAACAATACCCCATATTCCTGACATTTTAAACCAGCATTTAATCATAAAGAAGACAAAAGCACTCAAAATCTTTTGTGGAAAGTGTTTGAGCTGCCTTGCATCAAAAATGAAAAAAGCAATTGCTGTTCAAATTTACAATAGAAATGCATCAAGAATTTAATAAAGAATTTTTAGTATCCATGATACTTACATATGCACTTGAGAACTGTTGGAGTGCAATTTCATGTATCTTGCGTTCTTGTTAGTCATATATCTGATATCTGCCTGTCCACTGCTTGCAAGGGGCATTATATATGACATTTCCTCAGTGAGTCAGTAATAAAGGCCCTGCTGTAATAGGGAGAATATTCATCTTCTAGTAACTCTTGTTGATAGTAAAGGCCCTGCTTTGTCAGTGATAGTGCTTGTACATACATGTGTCTGATTTTGTGGTTGTCCACAAACTCCAGAGTTTTGCCAACTTTCGTGTTGGCTGCTTCTTTATAATAGGAGCTTCTTTCTCTACAATACCTCTTTCCCAGTCAGATATGCATCAGAGAAGTCTATATGTTGGCCCTTGCATAAATTACTCCTTTCTGATGCAAAGTCCAATGCTCTGCCTCTCAGATATACTAAGTCCGCTTTATGACAGCAGTCTGGAAAGTGATCCCTGTATCCAAAATGTTATGATCACTGGTGACTGCATCATTCTTCTGGCACAAAAAATTCTGAAACTCCTGTTTCAGATTGAATGAATAAATAGCCTAGGGATTTGCATTATTTACTGGAATTTTTTCTGTGGCTCACTTCCAGTCTACGGCTGTAATCTGTACACCAACATTTATATGTTTTTGGGCCAAATCTTTGACATGCTGAATTGAAAATTAAACAAATTAGCATTTCAAGAATCGAGGCAAAATTGAACCTGGAGCTATCTATCCATGCGAACCCAGATAACCAGACACATTGTTGCTAGATTTGACATCTAGCATGCAATATTGGAGGGCATATCACATAATCTATTGTTTCATGCTCATTAATCGAATGTGATTGCATTTGTTCTCAAGAGTGATCAGTTCACCTTATACAATGATGTGTCACTTATATGAATGTATTCACAGTGAGATCACATATAATATTAGAAATGATAATTTAATAGGCTAGTATATATGATACATTGAAGCATTTAATAGGCTACTAGCCACCTTTCTTGGAATTTTCTAGATTCGGTGCTAAACATTTCACATTTCGCTTCCAAAAGCCTAAAACTGTAATTATTTTAAAGGCAAGACTAATGAGTGATTTTTTTAGTGGCTAATATTCGCCAATTAGCTAATAGCTGAGATTGGGGATTCCAAATTTGGCTAATAGTTCAAGTTGTAAGGTGACCTAAATCGCCACATTTTTACAAAATTTTAGTTTAGTCTTGGTTAAATTGCCAGAACATTTATTTTATTAAACTTCTAAACTCAAAAATCATGAAAATAATTCGCCAATAGTAATATATAATTATTGGTTACTTTAGGGCCATATCACCAATTTTTAATCACCACCATTGATTTTATTTATAATCTAATGGTTGGGGTTGTATTCCATGGGTTAAAATGTACCCACAGAGCTCCAATACCCATCGAGCCCGAAATTGTATTTGGGTCATTGATCTTAATTTATAATCTAACAGCTAGGGTTAAATTCTGTGAGCCAAAAAGTACCTACGAAGCTCCAATTCCCATGGGGGCCCAAAATTGCATTTGGATCGTTTGAATTTGAGATCAATGGCTTGAAATACAAACCCAAATGTAATTTTGGGACCCATGGGTATTGAAGCTTTGCAGGTACATTTTGGCCCGTAGAATAAAACCCAAACCATTAGATTATAAATAAAATGGATGGTGGTGAAAAATAATTTAGGGCTGATTTAAAATATTGAATGCTCGATTTAAAATATTAAGGAATTAAGGAATTATAGACACAAGTACTATACCTTAAACTAGTCAATCACTGCCACCCTCAGGCCCTTACTTTTCCATAGGAATTTAACTTTTTAAAAAAGGAAGGACTCACCATGGTAATTAATGTATTTGCCTCTTTTTCATCAAGATTCACCATGATTTTCTACAAATTTGTAGTGATGTAAAAAAAATCGCCAATAGAAATTAATATTTTTCCCAAAAAAATGAAAGATTTGTCAGGATTTTATATATTTTTTCAGGAGGGATTTCTTAAAGTTATCACTGAGGTGAACATCTGTTCCTGCGGATTAATCTCCAAAAAGATACCCTGATCCTGCAACTGGAAATAGAAAAATCTTGACTGCATCCAAGCTAAAAAAAAGTTGGAACTCAACAAGTTAGGGACATGTAAATTTATAATCTTCTACTCTCAGCCTGATCCTATAACAAAAACAACAAAACTGTCCCAATACAGAAGAAATTTTTCTAATATTGAACATGTCGGAAAAACAGAGGGGACAAGACATAAACATTTAGATTGTTCCAGGTTACATCCACACTCTTGGAAAGCCTGGACCTGTTAAGCGCTGGTGGCTCAGTGGAAAAGTACCAAGAAGTATTAATGGTGAGGTCCTGAGTTTAAATCCCAGCCGGTCCATATCTTGGAACACAGTATCAGAGTAAGTAGCTAAGTGTGGTTTTGCAGGTCAAATCCACACTCTGACAAAGCCCAGCCTTGTGAAGGGCTGGTGGCTCCATGGTAAAGCGCCCAGAGATGCCACTAAGAGGTCCGAGGATCAAATTCTCAATGGTCTGGTCTGTCCATAAGTTACAAGTAAATCGTGTCTGCTCTGTCCATAAGTTACAAAACTCACTTTCCAAACATATCTATTCTCATTAAAACGTAACGCGGTTATTAAAAGGAATTTAAACTCTTCCCCACAAATCCAACCATAATCATATTATTAATGGCTGATGGAAGAAAATGGTTTGGTTCTACAACAAGAGAAATAAGTCATTTTCAATACAGATTTTTGGTGCCTTGTCAACCAGTACACAGAACAGCAGTTTTCTGGTGTCAAGTAGACATCTAAGTGGAATCAAAAAGGACTTTACAGAATTCACAATCCTGATTGTAAATTTCAAAATCAACACCATGTACAAAACATTAGCAAAAATGGATCAGCTAAGACATGAAATGTTGAGTAACATAACCAAATAATTTTAAACTTGAGTTAGAGCATTCCTCTAGCACCTCCAAGCACTTATGCTACCGACCCACTACTCAAGCCTAAGACCGCCTGAGCTTTCTCATCTCTTGGAAAGCAAAGACCAGGTAATCCAGCCAATTCAGGTGTAAGTTGATACCTTCAACATAAAATGAAGAACATGGCTCTCACAGCCGATTCAGATTCATTTTTTTTCTCCCAGATTGCTTTTGAAAAAAACTCACAAATACAGCAAAATCTTGTATAAATTCCTGGGCCTCTTTCACAAATGTTGACTAGTACTAAATCTAATTTTGAGGAAAGCAACCAGAACAAAGACAATAAAATCCTACCACCGCCATAAAACCCCTCAAAAACATTCACTACCCACTCTCCACATGCCAAAATGTACTCACAACAAAGCCTCTAAAGCCCATACTCATCTACAAAGGTTATGCCAATTACTCAAATCCATTCTGTTTAATTAAGGATTATGAGCACTTAGGGTTTGTAAATTTAAAGCGTAAATCATAAATACAGTACAAACTGAAAATCTGAAATGGTAAATACATATATGTAGACGTTAAACATGATGCAAAATTAATGTATGCTAACCTCATCTCTGCCAATAGTATCATTTTCCTCCTTTCGAGTCCTGTTTCGGCCATCATCTCTTGCCATTTTTCAATATTATCCATTTTGATTTGAGATATCTTTCAATTCTAACCCACAATTATCATTGCAAGTCCTCTATTTTAATGAATTTGTTTCCCTTATTCTGCGCGTATAATTAGAATTCGGAGGGGGAAAAAATCACAAGTCTGAGGGCTTTTGGAGGAATCTTCAGAAAAGTGATAGATCAGGAGTGATGCAACTAAATTTGTTCCAACTCCACCTGACGCTGCAAATGTCCCTAAATTCTGTTACATTCAGTGTCAAAAAGAATGCCTTGAAACAGAATTTATACTGAGTCTGCGTTGGGCTTTGAAATTTAGAACACTTACATTGGAACTGTGCAAGAGTAACCCTGTAACGGCGTGAAATAGAGTGGAAGGGTTTGAGATGAGGATGAGGAAGGTTGAAGCGAGGTGAAGATGGGCATTGATGAGCGTGGACGTTTGGTAAGGGCTAAATTAGTGGGGGTTGACACATACCATTCGTATATTTCATCGCCATTAATCAAATCTCTACACCACCACAGAACATCTATTGTTTCATACTATATACCCAAATGTGTAAGGTGCAGAAGCAAGCGGTGTAAAAGGCACAGAGGGTGAGAAAAAGTGTAAGTTACAGATCAATCCCGGGGCAAGGAGCACAGGGCAGATAGAAGATAAAAAATGAAAACTAAAACAAATACCAGTTAGAAAGTATGAGCGGTTTACCGACAAACTGAATTGTTTGTGGGAAAGGCCTCGGTAGTATCGGGGGAAAAAGGGCGCAAAAGCTCCTATAATGAAGCCTATCGGCTAATTAACCTATGTTACAAAACATGGTAAAAGTGGAAAACATTAAGGTATTGGCTTCTCTTTATTAAATTTGTTTTTAATAATTTTTCTAATATTTAATTATTAAATATTAATTATAATAATAAAAAGAGTTTATATTTTTTATTTTTATTTTTTTTTTATGAAAATGTAAGTTATCTATTAAAATAAAATAACACTTTACAAAAAATAATGGGTGGTTAAAAGGCACACCCCGATAGTCACATGGGCTATGCCCAGAAAGTTCTAGATCAAAGATCAAAGGGTACATTTAACCCATATAAAAACATAGAAAAAAAATAATTAAGTTGCAAATGCCACCCCTACAAATAGCAGATCCCTATCATCCGATTTCCCCTAAATATCAACGGGGTCCAGGTTGACATCAAGCATAGCCCAGCCATCTTCATTTTCTTGTTCTTCATTATGAACATTTGGCTCCTCGTGCTGAGGTGAGATAGCCAAATTCAACCGAGGAAAGACTTTAGTATTATCCCACCCTGTATTAGGTGGATGAGAAGGACCAGGGAAATACCAACCTGCATTATCCATTGCAGGCCAACCAATATTATCTCTAGTGGGCCAACCCGCATTATCCCCTGCTACACTTGCAGCACGGACTAAGATCCAACCACACTAACATGGAGAGGCAGAGCACCTACAGCGGTGAGCACCACAATGCTAAGCAGGCTGGGAGCGAGGTCGAGAATCTCTAGTTGAACCACTTCTTCATCTGTGTGGTGAACGGGCTCTGATAGAGGAAGGTGAGAGAGGAAGTCGAGCCATAGTACAGGGAGCATTCCCCCAATGAACCAATAACTTTTGTAAGTGTGCCACCTCCAAGGCAAATTTGTTAGCTTGCACTTGAATTTGTATAAGAACATTACAATAGATAAGTGTTTTAATGTAAAGAGAAACAGAAGTTCCAATTTTACTTTATGAGAATATACAAGAATTACAATCTTTCCATAATGTAAATAAAATCTCCACCCTGAAAATATGCCAAATCTGAGTAAATCTTTCAAGAAACCTAGGTGAATCACCCAGAAGAATGATCTACCAGGTTAATGGTTCTGGTCTGAAAGGGCGGAAGAAATCATGAATCCATAGCCAGAATTGCTAAGCTCTGGTGAAATACTAGAAGAGATGTTGAATCATCTCAGACTATCCAAAAAAAGGACAACGAGAATCTTGGACCCCAAGATGAAACAGCCTAGTACCAATAGGCAGGCCTTGAAAGAGAATGCACAGGCAAAATGAGTAAGTTTTGGCTCAAGACTGGCAGACCAAACAGTTTTAAATATGGAATGCCAAAGACTCAAAGAGCTATGAATAAGCCAACGCTTATTAAGAGTGTCAGCCATGGGAAAATGTGCTGAAAGCCACCTGTAAGCCATCCATGGCTTGAAATGATGCATTAGTGTTTGAAGATACCACTTCCAGTCCTTCCACCATGGCTTGTTGGACTGAATTCCAACCTTATGAACCATTTCAAGTGGAATAGTTGCGATGACTTTGTCATAAGTAGGCTTATCAACTTTTGAAAGACCAAATTTTACACGGAATGCTTCCCAAGCCAAAAGGCTCATAGTGGGCCAGTGGAACATATCCTGTATGGTCTGAACACCTTTTTTATGAAATTTTAGAGCCTTTAAACCAGGCAATTTAGCCAAAGGTTGGGCTGCAGAAGCTACGAGAGGTGACCACCAAATATTAAGGTGATTAAAGGAAAGACCAACACGAAATCTATCACCAGACCAACATAACCAAGGTTTAACTTTTTCCTAGGCTTTCCAAATGCTTTTTACCACAAACATGCCCGAGATCTGAATTGGTTCTCTCATGACAAGGAGAGTAGAAAAACCAATTCCTTTCCAAGCCGGTTTGTGCAAAGGATGCCCCATTTCAATGTTATGCTGGAGTAAAACCTTCCATGCCTCACAGCCAGTGAGAGCACGAATGATCCACTTGACAGCCAAGGTAGTACCTTGGCGTTGAGTAGAAAGAATACCAAGTCCTCCAAAATCTTCGGGGAAGGCAACAAAACTCCCATGCAACACAGTGAAAACCATGGCGAGTATCAGAAGAGGTCCATAGAAAATCCCTCAAGAGTTTTTCCAGTTTGGCATATGAACTGTCTGAAGGAGCCCAACAAATAATAAACATGGGTTACAGCCAAGATCTTAGAACAAACCTAGAATTTACCAACGAAAGAAAGTGGCTTAGTAATCCAACTGTAAGTTTTTCTTAATGTCCCTTCTTTTCCTCACATATATATCCTAATTATATTAAAAATTTTAAATTAATAAAAATTATTAAAATAAAATATTATGATAACTAAATAATAACACATTACAAATTAAAAAAGTGGCCACATAACTATTAAATTCCTTAATGAATAAAACTTTCAATCCCCTTTATATTATCCTATAACTACAACTTTTTTAATTCCATAAATAAAAATAAGAGCCAACCCCCTTCTATGGGACTGCTAGCAATTAGACACCCACCAAAAAGTTAAATGATTTTCAAGTTTGGCTTTGAAGTCCGAGGGAAACGACATTTCAGCCATAAACAACACTTAATAATAAAAGTAAACATTTTATCCATGGTTGTGGTTAAATTTATCAATACCCACGTCATCCACCCTTCCTATGCAATCGTTAGTGGATGTGATGTTTTCAGACCACTTTCCAATTCAGTTTGCCATTGAGTGGCAACTCACTCAGCCACGCGCCATGAAATCTCAGTTTTTTCTAAACACTTCTTTGCTTGCTCATCAACCCACCTTGGCACACATTTCAACTATATGGAATTTAAAATGTTGTCTGTTACATTCTACTAGCTGGATTAAGTGGTGGAATGATGCTATTACTCGCACAACAAGGTTTCTTCACATCTATGGCCGTCAACTGGCCAATTTCAAGAGAAGGGCTTATGAAGCTACTGTCATTGCTTTGAAATTTGCCTCTGAGACCTTGGCTGCTGAGACTTTTTCTCCTTCTAAGCAAATCCATGTTGCCAATTTACGGCATCAAAAATAGATGGCTAATTGTCATGCTGCCAGAGGAGCGTAACTTAAAGCCAGGATGCACTGGCTAAAAATTGGGGACCATGTTTCTAAGGGATTCTTTCTTCCTCTTCGAGCTAGACATTCCTCACATGGTATTAAGCAAACCAAAGAGGACAATACTATTCATATAGATCTGCCAAACATTCTCCAAGCTTTAGTAAGACATTATGAAAAAGTTTTCACTACTCAAGAATACACTCCTGAGCATCAGACTGCTTTGCAGGATTGTCTTGTTGTTGTTCCAAAAAAGCTCTCCTCAGCCCAGACATGCTTCTGTGATCAATTATTGACCATTGAAGACCTAAAAGAAGATGTCTACTCTATGGTTGATGGCAAAGCCCCTGGAATTGATGGCTTTCCTTGTGAGTTTTACAAAGCCCTTTGGGATTGTTTAGGAAAAGATTTACACAATGTTTACCTTGAAGCTTTTCGTTCAAATTCTTTAGGAGATATTATAAATCAAGGAAACATTAAGTTCATACCTAAAACTGGCAATTCAGAGGAGATTTGCAACTAGAGACCCATTACACTCCTTAATGTTTCTTACAAAATCATTGCTAAAGCACTTTCACTCAAACTCTGCAACTTGCTTCCTTTGATTGTCTGCCTTGAACAAATAGCCTTCATTAAGTCCAGATATATTTTAGATAATATCATTGCAATTTGGGAGGGAATCGAATGGGCACGAAAATCAAATCAAAAAGCAATCTTTTTAAAAATTGATTTTGCTAAGGCATATGATCGCATTGAATGGCGCTTTATCCTTGCAATGCTTGCAGCATTAGGGTTTGGACCCTCTTTTATTCAATCTGTCAGAATGCTCTTTTTAGATGCCTCTGCATGTATCACTATCAATGGCCACCAGTCCCATACTTTTGGCCTTTTCTGATCAATCTGGCAAGGATGCCCTCTTGCTCCAAGCTTGTATGTTCTTGCGGCAAAAGGTTTTGGTTATCTCCTTGCTCATTCAATTTCCAATTGGCTTGTTCATGGTATTTCTTTACCTAATTCCTCCAGCCAGGTGGTTAATGGTCATTTTGCTGATGACTCTTTTTTAACCCTACTAGAAGAAGAAAATTCAGTGAAAAATGCTCTTGGTTGTTTGGAGACCTTTTGTTTAGCCTCAGGTTCTTCCATTCAGTGGCATAAAATGTTATGCTATAGGCAGTCAATTCTTCCCATTCCTCAATGGCTTTAGCAATATGGCTAGCGTTGGGTTGGCCATGGTGAAATTTTTAGATTCTTGGGTATTCCTTTTGCATTCCAGGGAACTTCTGGTGCTCTATGGCAAGTTGTTCTTACCCACGTGGAATAAAAACTTGCATTCTGGATTACTAAGCCACTTTCTCTGGCTGGTAAATTCCAAGTTTGTTCTAAGATCTTGGCTGTAACCCATGTTTATTATTCTTCTTGTTGGGCTCCTTGAAATAGTTCATATGCCAAACTAGAAAAACTCTTGAGGGATTTTCTATGAACCTCTTCTGATACTCGCCATGGTTTTCATCATGTTGCATGAGAGTATTGCTACCTTCCCAAAGATTCTAGAGGTCTTGGTATTCTTTCTACTCAACGCCAAGGAACTACCTTGGCTATCAAGTGGATCATTCATGCTCTCACTGGTTGTGAGGCACGAAAGGTTTTACTCCAGCATAACATTGAAATGGGACATCCTTTGCACAAACCGTCTTGGAAAAGAATTAGTTTTTCTACTCTCCTTGTCATGAGAGAACCAATTCAGATCTCGGGCATGTTTGTGGTAAAAAGCATTTGGAAAGCCTAGGAAAAAGTTAAATCGTGGTTATGTTGGTCTGGTGATGGATTTTGTGCTAATCTTTCCTTCAATCACCTTAATATTTGGTGGTCACCTCTACTAGCTTTTGCAGCCCAACCTTTGGCTAAATTGCCTGGTTTAAAGGCTCTGAAATTTCATAAAAAAGGTGTTCAGACCTTACATGATATGTTCCATCGGCCCACTATGAGCCTTTTGGCTTGGGAAGCATTCCGTGTAAAATTTGATCTTTCAAAAGTTGATAAGCCTACTTATGACAGAGTCATCACGGTTATTCCACCTGGAATGCTTCACAAAGTTGGAATTTAGTCCAACAAGCCATGGTGGAAGGACTGGAAGTGGTATCCTAAAACACCAATGCATCATCTCAAGCCACGAATGGCTTATAGGTGGCTTTCAACACATTTGCCTATTGCTGACACTCTTAATAAGCATTGGCTTATTTATAGCTCTTTGAGTCTGACATTCCAGATTTAAAACTGTTTGGTCTGTCATTCTTGAGCCAAAACTTGCTCATTTTGCCTAGTGCATTCTTTTTCAAGGCTTGCATGTTGGTATGAGGTTGTTTCATCTTGGGGTCTAGGATCCCCGTTGTCCTTTTTGTGGACAGTTTGAGACGATTCAACATCTCTTCTGGTATTGCACCAGAGCTCAGCAATTCTAGCTATGGATTCATGATTTCTTCTTCCATTTCAGACCAGAGCCATTAACCTGGCAAATCATCCTTCTGGGTGATTCACCAAAGTTTCCTAAAAGATTCACTCAAATTTGGTATATTTTCAGGGTGGAGATTTTATTTACATTATGGAAAGATTGTAATTCTTGTATATTTTCAGAAAGTAAAATTGGAACTTTTGTTTCTCTTTACATTTGTTGTTCTCAAAATCAGCTACGCTCATTTTGTAGACAACCCCACGAAACTTGTCCGTTTCGTGAAACTACACTCTAAGATCGCAAATCGAGAAAAGATGTTCTTGTTCTCGTGCGAGGTCATTTGACGTTTTTACGACGCTTCCTTGAATTAATTTCTCAATGAAGGCAAGGAAAGTTCAAGTCGTAAATTGGTCAAGGTGTTAATTTTAGTCTTTTTTAAGTTTGGCAAATTTTGACTCTTGATATGCAAGAGCGGCGAAATTTGCCGCTCTTACATATCCCTTAAGTTTATTTTGTTTTGATGTAAAGTCGGCTAAATTCGCCGCTTTTACATCGTTTTTAGTCCAAAATGCGAAAGCGGGTAAAATCACCGCTATCGCATATGTCGAGTAACTGTTTCATATGCATCGGCGGCCTTTTTTGCCGACTTCGCATATTAGTCAACGGCGATGTCGTAGCGGCCGAAATCGCCGCCCGAACGAGATCTTCGGGATTTTGGTGTCGGACGCCATTAATGGCCACTCGTGCCAGGCGCTTCAACTCCAGTTTCGACCTTTAAAAAGCTTTTTCTTCCTTCCATTCGTCATTTCTTATCCACAAGACTTCTACGCGACTTGCTTTACGCTTGTTCGATCTCACCGTTCGCCGAATCGCCGACGGATCTATTCTTATAATTTCCACTTCAAACACGGGTAAGTTTCTTCTTCCCACTCGTCGTTCAACTTTTCCTTCAAGTTTGTCATAGGTTTTTGCATTTGATTGGCTTTTAGTTGGTTTTTTATACGTTTCGTGTTTGTTTAGGGTCTGGTGTTTTCGTTTTGTGTCGTCATTGTCGTTGTCCACCTGCGTACCCTAACTACTACCCCGAAAACCCTAGGGATTCCCTCGCCTTCGAATTCCCAAACCCTCAACACGAAATTCCTGTCGTACGACATAGGTGAATTTTGCCGTGTTTACGTTGTTGGTTACCTGAGTGTCGGATCGGCGAACATCTCTGCGCTCAAAACTTGCGGATGTTACCTTGCAATGTAAGGGCGGCGAAATTCGCCGCTCGTTCATATATAGAACCCAAATGCAGTGTCGGCAAAATCGCCGACGGAACATTGAAGAGATGAAGTTTAGAACTCAAATGCAGTGTCGGCGAAAATCGCCGCCCGAACATAAAAAACTTTTCGTTCCTTTCACCTGCAAAAGCGGCAAAATTCGCCGCTCCTACCAACCCAGACTCTCCCAACACATGCAAGGGCGGCGAATTTTGCCGCCCGTGCAAAATTATCTCAAATTTTCCTAACACTGGAAAATTTCCAATTTCATTTTCCCGAGCCCGCTTCTCCTCTGATCCTTGGCCAGCTCGCACTATAGCCCTTTTTCAAGCGCACTCCCATAGTCGTGATCGTCAACATGCAATTTTCCCAGATTGCCCATATTTTCCCTGATTGCATGATCATGATTTCTGTTGCAGTTTCTTCTGCGGAGCTCCTTTCGACATCAAATTTCTTCTCAGTGAAAGATCGTCCAAATGACTAATTTGTCTCCGAAGAAGGCTAAAGCAATGAAGTATAAAATATCAAGGTGTTTTCCCAATCACCTCAGTCCACTCTAATGTTAAAGATATTAGAGATACAGAGATTGGCCATGTTGATATGGCTGAGTTCGTAGAGAGAACCAAGTCGAGCAACCCCAGTGCTATGATGAGGAAAATAGTAGAAAGTAATATTCATCTGGTATCCTCCTTCCCAGTGGCGGCTCACAATACAGAATTTGTTCTTCAGTGCGCCCATTTCTACAACAAAGATATCAGAGCTGTGGTGGACGCCAGTGGTAATGTAATAATCAGGTTGGACCCTGAGTTTATTGACAAGGTGTTCATGTGTCCTCCTGCAACAGAGGTGTTGAAGCTTGATTTCACCGATGCTCAAAAGGAATATGATAAGAATCCAGAGAAGGCGAAGAAGGTAATCAACAACAAATGGTTGAAGATTGCGAGGTCAAGTTTGTCTAGATGGCCACGCAGCTTCCCTCGAAGTGATTTCGTGGAAGAAGTTGGTGACTTGATTACCCTCCTCAGCAGGATAAGAGGTTTGTCTTCCTCTTCACAATTTCAGGAATGGATGTATCCCTTCATTAAGGTCATACTCCAAGGCAAGCAGGTCATTTTCTGGGGAGAGCAAATTAGTAACGCTTTGCATGATCAATTGACGAAGGTATCCACTACCTCCAAGTTCTTCATGACTTCCTATCTGGTATACATTGCAGCCTCCATGAGGATTTTTCCAGGATTGTCGTCAGAAGGGGATAGAAGAGTAGTCCCAGTATACCAGTACTATTCTCAGCTAACATTGAAAGGCTCAATTCACCATTTCAGGAGAGTGAATGATGCATTCTTTGCTGTATTCTTGTGCCTTTTCAATCCCCAACTGGAGCAGAGAAGAATCTCAGATGAGGCATGGACAGTGGTTAATGGTTTTGGTTGTATGTTTTTGCAATTTCCATCTTTCTCCTACTTGAGGGTTGGCTTTTTCCAAGGTTACCCTTATATGCTTCCAAGGTTTCCTTCAGATAGATTGGTCTTGATGGAGTTGTGCAGGCAAATGATTGTCGTGCATAACAAGCAGATGGAACTCAAGAAGCCTGGTTTCAGATTTCCTGTAGAAATCGGCAGATACTCAGTATTGACTGCCGCAAAGGCAAGAGCTATGGAAACGGAGATGCAGCTGGTCACCATGAAGCAATTCAAGAGGAGACCAAAGTTTGATTACCGGGGTGTAAAGGATAAAATCAAGAGGAAAACACAGTTCCATGAACCCATGGTGGAAGATGTCTGGATAGACTTGAGAACAGAGGAAGACATCAGGAAACTGGACTACAGCAGGCTGTCTCTAGAGCAAATTGAATACCTTGGACTTGCTGATATTCCAAAGGACCTTGTGGATGATGGCGAATTGGTTGATGCCAAGTATGAAGCAGAACAGATAGCTGGTACTCCTCTACCGCCAATCCAATGGTCCCAAAAGGAGCTGACTTCCCTAAGGAAGAGATTTGAACCCATATTGGCCAACACCAATAAGTGGCTGGAAGATAAAGGAATTACGCTGAAGGAATTCCTCACTGGTTTAGAAACTGAAGTTCAAGAGCAAACTGGTAAGAAGGTTGAAAATAGAACGAAGAATAAGAGTGATGCTCCATCATCCTCTAAAACACATAAACCTAAAATCAGATTTGTGACAAAGAAAGCAAAGGTTGTTGAGAAGGAACCTGAAGCGAAGGATATGGAAGTTGAGGAGCCAGCGGCCGAGGATCCAACAACTGAAGAGCCAGCTACAGAAGAGATGGATGTCGGAGACAAGGGATCAGAGGAACAAGAAAAAGAGGCTTTGTCTCCACAAGACAATACACCTGTTGCACCCCCTGTGCCTGCTTCCCCCATTATCATTCCTTCTTCTGAATCCCCCTCTCCTCCTAAGATAATCTTTGATAATCCCCAGGGCACTTTTGAAAATGTTCTCCATTCTTCTGATTCCATTCCTAGTTTGTCTTCTTCGTCATTTGATATAGGAGATACTTCTATGTTTGATCATTTTGTGATGAATACTGAGCAAATTTCAAGTGCCAATGTAACAGGTGCGGTTTTTACCAACACCCCGCCTATTGTTACTACCACCAGCACAAGTACAGTCCCAGTAACACCAGTGGCAGGAATGGACTCCAATGTAAATACTTCTCTGCTGCCACCTTGGTTATCAGCTTACACGCCAAAGAGGAAAAAGCAAGTCATCTCTCCAGATGATTTTGATTTCACTAAGCTGACACCGGCAAAACCTAAGGCTCCGAAGAAACCAAAGATCCTTTCAAGGGTACTTGAAGAAAAGGGGCAGAAGGTTTTGGAGATAGCAAAACCCCCACAGGATGCAACTGCCGAAAATTTTGACATGAATGACTATTCTATTTCTAGGGTTGAATTGGGCAAAATCACCCATGAAAGCGCTAAAAATGATATGCAGTCAGCCATGGACATCCTGATCCAGAAATTCGACAGGGAAAAAGAAATGAAAGACTACTACAAGGCAAAAGCAGAACAGCTGACTGCAGTGGTAAGAAAGATCACGTTGAATTCAGAAACAGTTACTCCAGAGGCCGTGTCTGTAGAAGACCCCGTCATCCTGAAAGTGGAAAAGACTCACCTCAGAGGAAAAGTACTTGAAGAGTACTTAGACAGGATGCGAGCTCAGGGAATCTCTTTGCTCAAGGAGGTTTTTGAGAAAACGGATAAGATGAGGAAAGTAAGAGCAGAACTCAACGATCTCATTGATGCCATCTCTCATGATATTGAGCACACAGAGGATACTCATGATAAGTGGGTTGAAATGAGGAAGCTGAAAATGAGCACTTTAATATCCATTGGCGCCATTTCCAACAGGGATTCATATATAGAGACAAAGGAAGCTCTAACGTACAGGAGCAATGTGCTAAGAAATTTGATCAAGGATCTCGAAGCTGCCAAGGAAACCAGTGAAGAAAACGATGTTAACATTTTGCATAAGCTGGAGGAGTTGCCCTGTAAATTGGTATCACAGGATAACCAGTTTCTTTCTGCAGAAGAAATGGTTAAGGAATTTGAGGACATGTTTCAGCAGGAATTTGAAGACAAGGTATTTTCAATAACTTCTGTGGACAACATATTAGACAACCAGTTAACCTTGGACAATTTGAAAACCAGGTTAACCAATCATGCTAAGTCAATCACTACAGTAAGGGATGCCATAGTGAGGGCCAGGATGATCTTCAAAAACACATTCAAACCAGATAGCATTGAAATGCAGGCGACCTTCACTATGTATGATGATCACGTGAGAAAGGGTGGTGACACAAGTTGAAGCAGCTGGTTTTTTCCCTTAGTTTATTTTCTGATTTCCATATGTACTTTCAAAACAGTTTTGGACATTTTTACATGTACTTTTTTGATATGCAATTACATGTAAAAAATAGGAAGTCCCAAGTCAATAAGGACTCCTATTTTTGAATAAGTCAAAGTAGTTGTAGATTTCCTAGATTTTCTCAAGGTCTTTCCCTATAAATAAAGGGGACCTCTTTTGTAAATATTATCTTTTATCTATTGCAAGAAAACTCTGGCGAATTGAAAAGAAAATCAAGACTTTGTGCTTATTGTGAAAATCAATACTCAAATATTCATCAATACAAGAAAGCAAGTTCAATTCCAATCTTTGTCTTGGGATTATTTGCGTTGTGATAGTTTTGTTCTTATGTCTTGCTATCATAATCTTAATTGATAATAATTGAAAGGTGGAGTTTGTTTCAAGTGATTGAAGAGCGCTCTAGATTTGATTCTGATAAACTTTGTGTTATCAAATCGGTTGTGGGTTATATGTTCATGTTTGTGAAAATACAACAGTTTGAAGACTTTGTGCTGCAAGTTGTTATATTTGAATCATTTTTATCATATTGAAGGAGAGTGAAGACTTTGGGCTGCATTTTGCTTCAAACAAGTTCTGGTTACAAGTAGTGAGTGAGGTAACAGAAAACTTTGTGTTTCTGTGATATTGTGATAATTTATAAGTTTTATATTGAGAGTTTGAAATATAAACATCTATTCTGAAAAAAGAGAATGAGATGAGATGGAACCACCCCAAACATAGTTTTTAGTGTACATAAATTTGATAAGTGTTTGATTTACAAAAGTTAAGCAATTAGAGGGAACCTCCCCTTGCTGAGAGGAGAGACTTTGTCTCATCATAGCTGTGGCTGATATACCCATTTTGCCGTTAGAGAGTTAACGACAAAATATTCACCCAACAACATTAAAACAATTATCTTTTCTAATGTTGTTATGCAAATTCAAGTGCAATCTAACAAAGTTGCCTTGGAAGTGGCACACTTACAAGAGTTATTGGATCATTGGGGGAATGCTCCCTATACTATGGTTCATGTTCCTCCCTCACCTTCCTCTGTCAAAGCCCGTTCACCACACAGATGAAGAAGTGGTTCGGCCATAGATTCTTGGCCCCACTCCCAGCCTGCTCAGCATCGTGGTGCTCACCGTCGCAGACACTCGGCCTCTCCACGTCAGTGTGGTTGGACCTCAGGTCATGCTGCCAGTGTAGCAAGGGATAATGCGGGTTGGCCTTAATGCAGGTTGGAATGCTCCTGGTCCTTCTCATCCACCTAATATTGGGTGGGATAATACTAAAGTCTTCCCCTTGTTGAATTTGGCTATCTCACCTCAGCACGAGAAGCCAAATGTTCATAATGAAGAACATGAAAATGAAGATGGTTGGGCTATGCCTGATGTCAACCCGGACCCCATAGATATTTGGGGGAAACTAGATGACAGGGATTTGCCATCTGCAGGGGTGGCATTGGCAGCTTAATTCTATTTTTTAGTGTGTTTTTATATGGGTTTTGTACCCTTTGATACTTTGATCTAGAGCTTTTTGGGCTTAGCCCATGTGACTATCGGGGTGTGCCTTTTAACCACCCATTATTTTTTTGTGAAGTGTTATTTTATTTTAATAGATAACTTGCATTTTCATCAAAAAAATTATCAATAAAGTGAGAGCATGAATGACCCACTACAACTTAACGTGAAGTCTTTGCATTCCTAATGTGGAAGTCACTTTTCATGCGCACTAAAACTTCTCCACTGACATTACAACTTTAAAGTGCTACGTTTCATCTCAAAAATATGTCAAACGACTCCACAAGTGTCCCTTCTTTTCCTCACATATATGAGAGTGTCAAGGTTAATCCTACCTACGATAATGGTTATTGATTTCACCAATAAATATTAAACCATAGGTTTTCTCCTTGGATATTTCCCATTCAAAATTTTCTCATTCAAAAATTCCTTAGATTATATAAAATGCTATATTCAATAAATAGAAGAATTTTAATTATTTAAATAGGATTTTTCTTAAATTAAATATTTTTCTAGGAGGAAAAAAAATACAACTTTGTACATCATAGCCAAACTTGTTTGCATGTACTATTTAGAGGTACTTTAACAGATGGTTAGATGAGCCTTCCCCATGGGAACACTTGTTGCATAGATGGTTTTCTTTGTTAAACCAGCTACTTGGCTTGATGATCTCTTGATCTTGTTTAAGGTCTTTGCATTCCCATCTAGTAAATACATGCTTATACATTATGAAAGCAAGTGAGGAATTTTAAACACTACATATCTACATTCGTGGTGGGTTTAGTGGTTGGATTTGTTTCAACATTGAGACTAGTTATTCTAAGTGTTGTGGTTATCCCAAGGATTGCATTTGCTAGAGGTTTATATGCTTACACACTTGCAAGTAGACATCCAAGAGCCATAAAGCATATGCAGATGCAGGAAAAATTTTAGAACATGTGAGTTAGGAGAATTCTAAATTTATTTGTGGAATGGACTGTCATATATGCATTATTGTAACATTTTGACTTGTTTTTTAGTAAAACAGGAATTGGTTCAAAGTCTTGTACTAATTCTTTTTAACATTTAATAGGCTCATGCTATTCATAATCTTTACAAACCACATAAAAGTCCGGGTATAAAGGGGGATGGCCAAGGGATTGGTTTTTTGGTATGTGGGAGTGTTTATTAGAAATGGCCAAATTGATGGAAGCAAGCATTCACTACCATTTTCTCTGCTATAGTTGGTGGAGTGTATGCAATCTCTATCAAGTAGTAGAAAAGATGAATGAATTGAAATATAACCTAACATTTGCAATTTGGTTGCAATGTATTAGCTAACAAAAAATGTCTATTTGGATAGGAGTTTAGGGCAACTATTCTCTAATATTGTAGAACTTGGAAATGGAAAAGTGGTTGGACACAAGTTGATGGAGATCATCAATCAACAACCTACCAAGCAAAAAATTGAAGAAAAATCAATTCATCTCTTCCTTATGTGGGCACAACTTTCTTGGTTAAAGAGGGCCGCATATATACTCATTCACCAAACTACAACCTAAATGGTGCATAGCCAAGGGTTCTACTAAAGGTAGAATTTATCAAATAGTAAAACTATTCTATATACCTCACAACCATTCCAATCTAGTCTATCCCATGGGAAATTACATTTGCCTATGTGGCTTGTTTTCTTGAGTGGTTCTCCAAACCTTCAAGATTTTCCTGCAAACTTTGATGACTAATCTTCATTGGAAGGAATAAATTTGAGTGATTATCATAACTTTATGAGACTTCTAGATAGCTTCCATCTTTTTTACTCACAATCACTTGTATTGATCTAGGGGTCATGCATATTTTGTGGCTATATAAACCAATTAAACTATGGTAGTACTCATAGGCATTAAAAGTTGTATGCAATACACTAGCATCTAATCTTGTTTTATATTGTTGCTGATGAACACTCAAAACAAGTTTAAAATAATCAATTTGAACCAATACAATCCATCTCTCAAGATTAAATTTTCAAAAAAATTAGCAATTGTTATAACCATAAATATATTATGTTTAGCACAACTTGATATTTTAAGAAAATATCGACACATTTTGTGCACAACAAAGATTGAAAAAAGAGGTGTTCAATTATATGGAGGTCAAAAGCAATGAGTAGAAATAGATAGGGCAGTGTTAAAAACCTTTAAATTATTCTCTTGGATGAAGCAACAAATACTATTGATGCAGGATTTGAAGGCATTGTACAAGAATTTCTTGACCATTTGATAATGAAGAATTACTATTATTGCCATCTACCAACCATTAGAAATGTTGACATTATTGTTGTTTTGTAGTCAGATTGTTTAATCAGGAAATTATGAATAATTGCTTTCTAGGAAATCAAAACCTACACATCTCAACCACTCATTATCAACTAAATCTCTAAGCCTTAGGTTGGGTAGCTTATGAACTTTTATACACCAATATAGTACTATAGTAGATGCGAGACTAGAAATGATTTCAAATGCTGATGTAAACAAAATTAATCCACCACCTAGAGGATCTTTCTATAGGCTTCTCAAATTGAATGGCCCTTTGCTCTACTAGGGGCCATGGGGTCTAATTTTCTCAAGTCTAAATGGTCCAAATTCTTCCATTCTAATAAGAAACATGGTTGAAATATTTTACTACACCAATGATAAAGAAATGGAGAAAAAATAAATACATGTGTTTATTTATATTTGATTTGGTCTTTAGGCTATTGTTGCATACTTGTCTCAACACTACTTCTTAGGTATTATGGGTGAGAATCTTACAAAAGAGTCCAATAAATGATGCTTGTCAGTAAGTATAGAATCTCTCCTCCGCTTTATAAGGATTGCTAGAAAACTAATAGCATTAGTAGGCATCTTTATTCATTCAATCAAATGCCAAAGAATGTAGGATTTGTTACAACATTTTTATCTACTTCTTTATTCTCTTTGAGAGTTCTAATCAATCTCACTCTATTCATTTGGTTTCAAAATGTTTCATTTCTAAAACCTCACAACAATCTTTGGTGTTGTAGCAATACTTTGTAATGAAGTAAGTTGGTTTGGGGAAAAGGAGAATAACTCAAGCCAAATAACTTCTCGTTTGGTAGTTGATGCAACAAATGTTAAATCAGTAATTGCATAAATCAATTACTTTAAAGAAAATTACCTCATTGCTCACTTCATGTATTATTGCATTGACTGTGGGGTCGCAAATGGCTCTACTTGTATTTAACACATTTCCTCTTCTTGTCTTTACAAGTTTTGTACACATAACGTAAACTTGACGCTTTTGATCAAACAATTAAGAGAATTATTTTTATGGGTTTGAAATGTGTCATGCAAAGCATCCAAGGCATGAATTTTTTTAGGATCATGTAAATTTGGGTTGCCAAAAAGGCCCTTAGTTGAAACAAAGTCTAGTGGACGTGGAGGATATACCATTTTTGAACTCTCTAATGAGTGCTAGGTAGAGCTCACAAAACATGAAAATACATCTTCCTTTTTTTGTCCTAAAAACCATTGCATCCCTTGATTGTACCATAAAGATTGATAAAAATCTTATATAATTTTGTTAAAAGTAGATGTAATATTACAACAACTGTTGGGATTAATGGTTTCATGTTATGAGTTTTTATTGACAAAAATTTGTAGAAATACAATTTTGAGTGCATGAACCTTTCCACTATAGAAAATGATATTAGCAAAATCTCTAGAGATGCTCATGGTAGCTTTGGAGTTCAGTAGCAGAGGCAATAGCAGAAGCTCTAGAGATGCTTCGAACACTCTGGAGTTCTGTAGAAGATGTCAAAGATTTTGGAGAAGACTATAACTTAATGTACCAGATCACATTCCACCTAGATTCTTGGGAGATATGTTGACCACCCTTCCTAATGCCGCTGATGTAGCTGGAGAAAAGAAGCTATAGTTGACTATTTTTGTATGAATGCAGAAGTTGCCAGAACTAATTGTTTTCAGTTATTTACTTTTTATCAACAACCTTCATGGCCTATTTAAACTCAAGTTAAAATCTTGTTTAAAGTGATACCTTCAATGTCACTTTTATAATTTCTTTTAGTTTGCAAGACTCTCTTTTTGAGTATTGGATTGCATGTTTAGAATGTAGAATAAGGAATTGATATCTGATACAAAATCGTTAGTAGAAAATGATCCAAAGATATTTTATCACAATTATGATATATATATGTATGGAAGATAGAATAAGACATAGATATTGATTTTTGAAAAAGCATCATATACTTTGTTTTGAAAAAGTAGCATATACTCTATTTTTGGAAGCACCAAAAATAAAGTAGGCAATTTCATAATTGTAGTCTAAAGTATTGATTGGTCTTTCCTCTAGAGGTGTGGAGCAAGGGCCCACTCCTACCAAAGGAGCAGAGAATAGTATTTAGTAGTTAAGTTTCTTATTTTTATTGATTTTGAAATTGCTTAGTTAAATTCATTGTTTCTATAAATAGATTTGATGTTCCATTTTAAATTGTTATTTTTAGATTTCTGATAAAGTAGATGTGTTTCAATAGTTGTAATCGTTTCCATTCCTAGATTAAGATTCTTTCAAGTACTTGGATGCATGATTAGATAAGAAGGTTTAATTCTTAAGGAGTAGCTTAGGAACTGCTAGTAAATAGTTTTTACTATAAATAGCAATGGACACTGCCCTGGATTTGACAATATAGAAAATCATTCTATTTAAATTCAAGTTTGGTAATGACCCTTGTCATTTTTGGCACTGTTGCCAGGGAATAGTATTGGTAGAAACTCTAGTCAGTAGTCCCTAAAATAGGATTAGAATACATTTACATGGTTAGACCAAGAGATTCACAAGGTAGGTTTATCAAAAAGCAGAAACCCCAAACTTAGACTATAGGTGAAAGTAGTGGGAAACAAAAAGAAGGTATTGATAAGGAAATCAACTCATTTTAACACCTTGGAAATATCACCACATCCAAACATTCCTACATCTCCCAATTACTGTAGACTCTCAGAATTGTTAGGAACTGCATGCACAAGATATCAATTATATACAAATAAAGATTAAATAGAGGAATGAAAAATACACAGAAATAATAACAGCAAGAGACAATATTTAACGTGGTTCACCCAAACTTTGGCTACATCCACCAACAAAGGGTCCAATATTATTATCAAGTAAATTAAACCGATTACAACCAGCAATCCTTGCAAATCAATACCGCTGCAAATGCCACAATACCAATATCCCCAAAAACCCTAACCCTTAGTCATTTTTATCAAGACTTATGTCAGTTACAAAATAGTGTTTTTTTATGTCGGCCAATAGAGAAATAACTCTCAATGCCTTTATAAAATAATAAAAATCATTTGAGGTTTTGGGGGCGATGCCCCTTGACCCCACCCTATATCGCGACAGGGAGCGCGCCAGGGGCGCTGCCCCCAAACTCCTGTTAAATAATTTAGGGGGAAACCACACCGATAAAAGTGTAAAAAATTTAACCTCTGAGTCTGATTATGCTCCATATAACAACAAGAATATCTCCAACACTTGCAAGAAGAACAAGAGCAAGCCCAAACAAATCTTCAAGAAGTAACCCCCAAAGAAATCAAACAGATCCATTAACCATTGGAGATAATCATAATGATAATGAAAATGTAGATCCTTCTATAGAAAGGGCTCCAGGGAGGACTTTTTCTTATCCTATAGTCGTAGATCCTAAGAGAAATGCCATCATGAAGAATATTTACCCATCATTCAGCCATGAGATGGTTTAGGGGATTAAATCGTAATTCTATCCATTCTTGGGATCAAATAGAAATTGAATTCCTTGACAAATATCAAGACTATTGTCAAATTAATAATAGGAAAGAGGAACTTTTTAGGACCAAGCAGAAAGAGGAAGAGAATTTAGAAGACCATCTAGATAGATTCAATTTTTCCATGTAGAGATATGATAATCCCTTGGAACATGGCCTAGCTAAAGCTTTATTTTTGAGAAGATTGGAAAAGGAGTCAAAACAAGCACTAGATTTGATGGGAAAAGGAAACATAAACAAACTGGACATGCCATTAATTAAGGAAATTTCTAGGAATTACTCAAGAACATGAGATGAAGTTAGAACCTCAAAGTCTCTTCAGGGAAAGAATGACATAGGAAAGTTGATGAAATAATTTAACAATTTTAAAGCAAACATTTTGGTCCAATGAAACACTAGTCTAGATGAGATTCAGGCAAAAAACAAAATAATAGAACCGCTATCAATTTACTATCCAAGTACTAGAAACAAACATTTTCTATGAGAATGTCCCTTAGATAAGACTGAAATCTCTTGGATATGTAATAAAATCCATTCTACCAACCAATGTGACCAACTGCCAGCCTTGAAGAAGCTAACAAAGAAAACTATTCAGGTGGAGGAGGTGTTAAACTATGTTGGACAAAAACAAACTGGTAAATTTTCCTACAACTAATATCCAAATCAACCTTCTTTTAGAGGTCCTTCAAATCGGGGAAATAATTAATGGAATTCATAGTGGAATGGTCCTATGAATCCTCCTCAATGGGGGCCACAAGACTAGGAAAATCAGTAATGGACAAACCAACAATGACGCAATCAATAATGGATAAATCAACCATGGCCTAATTGACATTGGCCACAACAATTTTAGCCCTAGTTTGGACCACAACACATGCAACAATAGTGGGGTAATCAACATAATTATAACCAGTCATACCAAGTCCAACAAAGGCACTATCCAAATCAATAGCAAGGAATTTTAACTACTCCAACAAATACACTAAATCAACCTCAAAATGAACCAGTTAGTCAACCATACCTACCTACACAACCTATAGCAAATATAAAACATAATAAACAAGGAGCAACAATTTACTTGATTGATCAGGAAAACATGGCTAGACTAAATGCTATCAATTTGAATAATCTCCAACTCCATTTAGGAAAGGATTTACCAATACCATCTCCTTTTGTGATTGTTGAGATTATTGATGAACATGAATCCACGAATTCCTCTAAACAACCTCGAGAAGAGATTACTACCACTAAAGTGCCACAAAAATAGTCTTTAAATCACTCTAGAGTTCCTCCAGAGATTCCTTCTGAAACATCTCTGAAGATACACTCCAGAACTTCTTCCAAGATGCACTCCGAAGTTGCTCCAAAGACTGAAAAAAAGGCACCATTCCCTGAATGACTTAAACAAATTGATCCCCAAAAACAAACCTCATCTAAAGAAATTTAGCCTATCACTGAGTCTAAATTGTTGCAAGAAGTTAGATAGTTAAACATTGAAATCCCACTCCCACATGCCATTAGAGATGTCCCAGAACTCAACTAGTTTATTAAACAACATTGTGTCAAAACACAGGGTACAAAAAAAAAATTCCCAAAACTATTTAGGTGGAGGCTAAGTTAGTTGACCTACTGGTTGGAGAAATTCTCCTCCCTAAGTATGGTGACCTTGGAAACCCTGTTATCATAGTCCACATTGCAGGAGTTGAGATATCAAATGTTTTGGTTGACTTGGGAGCAACAATTGATGTTATGACAGTCCACATTTTAGACAAACTCGTTCTTAGAGGTATTCAAGCCACTTCCATAGTTTTACAATTAGCTGACCAGTTAGTAGCAATCCCAAAAAGAGTGCTAACTAATGTCCTAGTCATAGTGGATTCATGGGAATTTCTAGTTGATTTTTTAATTTTATAGCTAAGAACCCAAAGAGATGTTTATCTCTTGATCTTAGGAAAACCATTATTGGCTACTGCAACAACATCAATTAACTATAGGACTGGGGATATGGTTATATCCAATGAGCTAGATATGAATAAAATATCTCTATATCATCTAGCTAAGCTCTCTATGAAATATTCAGATCAAGTCTGGATTAATGAACCCAATAACATAGAAAATAATGCCTCTTTGGCTATGGTAACTATCACTGAACACCTAGGAGACTTGGGAGAAGATATAGATGTTGAAACTCATAAAGACATTACTCATATAATTATAGATAACCATGTGATGGAATTTGTTGAGCATCCAAGAAGAGAAATTTTTAGGAGAAACACATTATTCCTTGGCAACTGTCATTCCCTATGGTGAAACTTTTATAGAGACATTGCTACCTTTCACATGTTACTACCACATTCCTGTCCTTTGAGTCTAATAAAAAATGAGCACAAGACATTTCAATCTATTAATCAAGACACTAAGCAGATTATGGTCTTACTAGGGAAAACTTTGAACATTAACACCCAGTTAACAAGAAAGCAAGAAACAAAACTTATTGACCTTCTAGTGTCTCATACTACATCTTTTTCTTGCGAGTATCAGGACATGAGAGGTATCCATCCTAAAATCTACACCCATCATATCTACACTGAGGATGTTAAACTAGTTAGGCAACCCCCATGGAGACTGAACCCAACACTAAAGGAGATAGTAAAAATAGAGATAGAGAAATTGTTGCAAGCAAAATTTATCTACCAATTTATGACAGTCAGTGTGTATCCCCTTTGGTCATTTTGCCTAAGAAAAATGGAAAATGGAGAGTGTGTGTGTAGACTATAGAGAACTGAATAAGGCCACTAAAAAAGACTATTTCCCCTACCATTCATTGATCAAGTTTTAGATAACCTAGCAAGGAAAAAGTATTTTTCATTTCTAGATGGGTTCCATGGGTGCAATTAGATTTGGGTGGCACTAGAAGACCAAGAAAAGACCACATTTACCTACTCATGGGGCACTTTTGCATACAAAGTTCTCCCATTTTGCTTGTGTAATGCACCAACTACTTTCCAAAGGGATGTATTGGCTATTTTTGTTGAGTTGGCCAATGAATGTATGGAGGTTTATATGGATGACTTTATTGTTTATGGAAACACATTTGAAGAATCCCTCTAAAATCTTGAAAGTCTTGAAATGTTGTGAAAGGCATCATCTATCACTTATCCATGAAAAACACTTCATGATGGTAGAACAAGGTATTTTTCTTGGGCACCACATATCTACAGAAGGAATTAAAGTGGATACTAACAAATTGGAAGTGATCAAACAACTACCCACACCTAGAAATCATACTAATGTTAGGTCTTTCTTGGGTCATGCACGTTACTACAAGAGATTCATAGAAAATTTTAGTAGAATAGTTGCCCTAATGTTTTCTCTCGAGTAACAAAGGACACTGAATTCAACTGGACAAAAGAATGCCAAAAAGAATTTGAGACCATAAAAGATAAAATGACTTATTACTCCTATTTTGAGGGGACCTAATTGGAATCTGCCATTTCACATTCAGATAGATGCTTCAAATGAATCAATAGGTGTAGTTCTAAGACAAAAAGAAGAAGGGAGAGGTATGTATGTAATCTACTACATTAGCAAGAACCTTACTCCTACTGAAAGAAATTACACTACAACAGAGAAAGAATTCCTAGCTGTGATCTATGCCATTAACAAACTTAGACACTACATCACATGATATAAAAATTTTGTACACATTGCCCATGCATCCATCAAGTATTTGATGAGCAAACCAGTTGAAGGTGCAAGAATTATAGGATGGTTGTTGTTATTACAAGAATTTGATATCATCATCATTGATAATCTAGGAAATCCAATTTGGTTGTTGGTTTTCTGTTTAGACTGCATATAGGCAGAGAAAATGAACTTGTAGAAGACGGCTTCCCTAATGAACATCTATTTGTTGTTTCTTCCAGTACTCCATAGTTTGTTGATATTGTAAAATTCTTGGCTACAAGCTTGTTTCCCTCACACTTTAACTCAAAATAGAAGAAAAGAATAATAAAGGAAAGTATTTCCTATAAATGGATGAATGATTTATTGTTTAAATGTGGGCTTGATTTTATAATGCACGTGTCTAAGGTCTAATGAAATCTTTGATGTGTTGAGAGCTTGTCATGATGAACCCATAGGAGGAAACTACTCCTCCCAAAGGACAATCCACAAAGTGCTAGGAGCTGTATATTATTGTCCATCCCTTCATAAGGATGTGAAGATGTATATGAGTAGTGTGATCAATGTCAAAGAATAGGCCAGGCCACACTCACAAATGAAATTTCTTTGCATCCTCAAATTGTTCTAGAACCATTTGAGCAGTGGGGAATGGATTTTGGAGGTCCTTCTACCAAAAAGAACTGAAAACCAACAAATAGAAGTTCTTTTTTTCATGTAGGAATCATTTAGAAGTCTCTAGGAGCATTGCCGAAGTGTTTTAGGATCACCTTTGGAGAACTTTATGAGCACATCCGGAGTGCCTTGGGAGTACCTCAAATGCTCATCTTTGGCACTTGCACCTCAAGCTAATTTAGCACCTCTGACACTCGAGCTTTCTTAGAAGACACTTGACACTAACATGAATGATGCCATCATACCCTCATGGCTTACTTACATCATTTTTAAAAAGTGAATGAGCCATTAAGATAACTATCACTCAGCCACAAACAGTCTTTTCTCATCATTCGACTAACGTGAGCAATCAATCATGACACCATCATTGAAAACGAGGGATTGTCACACCGACCAAGTTGCATCCACGAACCTATCACATCAAATGTTGTGGATATCATGGAACATCATGCCAAAGGTAGAGGTAGAGGAGTAATGAAGTGGTCACATCACATCTCGTTGATGTTGTGTCACAAACTTCTAGCATGACGCCTAATGATTACAATAGTGGATAGAGGTATTACTCTACCTTTAACTAATTAAATAGGCATTTATTAGTGTTTTTAGTATAAATCAAATGTGTTCCTACATTGTCACCCTTTCACAAGTATATTTAGACACCTTCCACATAGACAAATGTATGTCAATCATAAAAATGCCTCTTGAGTTCCCTTGAATGATAGTGTAACCTTTCATTTCCATTTTTAAACAATCATTTTTTGTAACCAACTCAGTAGCTCAAAACCCTAAAGGGAAAGAAACCAAATTGATATAATTGTATCAATTCTTACCTAAATCATTGTCACAAACTCAAAAGTGTAGAGCCAAAAAATCAGAATTCAGGGGTAAGAGCCAATTGTAGTCTCTATAAAGAATTAAATAGTAGTTTCAACATGGGCATAAAAAAGAATTCAGAGTCAGAGACGGTTGGACAACTTTTTGTAGACCAAGAATTGGCCAACATCCTCAGAAATGTAGAGTGGCTCGCATTTATGGCAAAATTTGAAAATTTTCAAGAAGAGATGGTA
The DNA here is from genome assembly GCA_027924645.1 of Cunninghamia lanceolata. NCBI lineage: Eukaryota > Viridiplantae > Streptophyta > Pinopsida > Cupressales > Cupressaceae > Cunninghamia > Cunninghamia lanceolata. The sequence continues at coordinate 116,744 of BSBN01000277.1, forward strand.
GAAGAATTCATTATTAATCTACAATATGGGAAAATCAAGGAATGGGATGTTACCATTTTAGTGTCTCCCTCCATCATTAGCACTATTTCAAGCATTATTGCAAAAGATGAGAGGTTATACCATGTAAAAACTTTGTATTAAGATTTAATAAAGAATTTCTCTTTAGATAATGAGCCTAAGATTCAAACACACATAAATAAGGGACAAGTCAAAGGAATACTCTGTACTAGTCTCCCTCGCCCCTAGCAGTCCTTAGCAAGCTAGCTAATGAAGTATTTCACATGTGATGGTTAATTTTCAATTGTTGTCCTATCATGAAAATTCTTATTTATTTAAGGCTTGGACAAAACAACTTTGGATACATGATAATTTTACCACATTTTCTATTTTCTACCATGAGTTCAATGAATGATAAGTATCAGCAAGGAAAAGGGTAAATTAAACATCATGGACTCATTTTTTCTTATTATCAAACACCATTTCTTGTCAATAAGGGGAGGGGAGACTCAGTGGCAGGCCTTTTTAGAAGCCCCCCATAAAGGGAAGAAGAAAGAGAAAAAGGTGACCAAAAGAGAGTTATCCCCTACTCAAGGTGAAAAGGAAAAAGGTAAATCAGTTCCATTAGCATCCTCCCTAGTAGAGGAAAGGAAGAAAGTAAAAAGGGTTTTAAGAGGACATTCCTCCACCCCAAAACAAAGCAAGGATGATGCACCTGAGGAGGAGACTCCTCATACCTTAGAAAAGACAAAAGGGAAAAAGCTCATGCCTGAGGAACCAACCAAAACCCTAAAGAGAAAACCTAAGAAAATTCTACCCAAACTCCAAAGAAACAACTAAAGAAATAACAATTGAAGAGACCCAAAAACCCCCAAGGTAAAGACAAGTGAAAACAAAAAATGCCTTTAGAGGAAAAACATAAGAAGAACAGGGAAGAATAATTGATGGATAAAGAAACCCCTCAACTAATAAGAAGTAAAAGGAGAAGAGTTGTAGAAAAAGTGTTTTAGGAGACCCTTATTGAACAAACCTCTAGAGCACCTTAGGTTATAATGCTAGAATCAAAAACCATCTCCTCTAAATCAGAGGAAGTCCACCTAGCATCAGAGATACATCAACAACAAACACAATAAGAGCTCTGGATAACTAAACACCAAAGACATAAAAACCAATTAGAAAAGGATTCTTAAGTTACTTGTTGAAGTACTCACTAAACTTTGAGCATCAAATTTACTTGATGTTACCTTAGACCACTTGGGCAATGAGCCAATTAGCAATGAAGTTGGGCCTTCACTTGCCCAAGACCCTGCTGAAGAGGAAATGGAAATAGGGGCAGAGGTAGGAATAGAGGTAGGAATAGGGGCATAAATAGAGGCTAAGGAAGAAAGAGAGATAGAGAGAGGGGCATGATTCAAGGAAGGGAGCTAGTCCTAAGCCTCAGACCATAGTGATATTGAGGTCCCCAGAGAACAAGAATTACAAGAAGAGATTAAAAATTTGAAAAGGTCACTTTGGGGGAAGAACATTATCATCACAGACATGAAGAAGGTTATACAAGAAAAATAATCCAAAAAATATAAGGAAATCAATGACCTGAAGAAAAACATAGACAAAAAGAAAAGGTCATTAAAGTAAAATAAAAAGAAATCATGGAAAAAGATGTAGAGATCAAAGGAAAAGAAAAAAGAAATTTTGGCAAAGGATGTAGAGATGACACAAAAACAAATACAAATCTCTGAGGCTACCAAATCCATAGACAACTATATTACTCTAATGACAACCCTAAAGAATAAAGTTGACAGTCAAGCCTGAGAATTAACAAAGGCTAATAATATAATGGTTGACTAGGAGGAACTAATTAAGGAATTAACTATCCAAATACATGTAGTTTACCAAGGTACACAAACAAATGTCTCCCTAAGGACATTGTGGTTGAATGCCCCTAAGGATTTATTAAATTGGGAGAGAAGGTATAATGATTTGGCTGGTACTACTCGAATGCTCCAACTGTAGAGAGCAGTTTTTGCATTGAGTAAAAAAGTGAAAACATTAGAAGAAAGAGTGATTATAGTAGCTACCCTATCTTTAGATATACTCACATGCAACCCACCTAGTTGGAATTACACCATGTTCCTAAGGGAAAAATTCTTTTAGAGGAATCTCTCATTGGTCATATCTGGTATTACTGAATCCATAGGAAATGGACATGATTTCATTAGATCACAAATACTTAGTAATGATGAGGACAAAATTTTCCTCTATGAACTATTTTTGCATAATTTATTTTTAGATGAACACAATACATTCTTTATTAACCTATTTGTGGGTGAATGCCAATTGAGGGCATTTATGTCTTTGATGAGAAATCATGAAATTTGGTTAGAAAGGACATGGAGGCACACACATTGAATATGGAAAATGTTGGTCTATTCCTAAGTCATGAAAGCCCCACTCTAATGGCCTTTGAAAATCAACTATGGGCATTCATCTATACTCCTAAAGTGTTTCCCCTACATCAATAGAATTTGGAAGAATGTATCATAGAGTTTGACATATTTGTGCACTCTTTACCAACAAAGTTTTGACAGCTCGTAGAAAAATATGGAACATCTTCTCTCTGAAGCAAAAAATGAGAGATCTAGTATCCCAGCCAACCTAAAATGGTTTATAAGGAAATCCAAGGTTGTCAAAAGGCTAATAGACAAATACGAGCAATATTGGGTGGGGATGCACTTTAGACCTCCCTTAATTATTGATCCTCTGCCCATGTGGGCTAAGAAGATGGAGGATACCAAATTTCAAGAATGGTTGCATTGGGTAGATGAATTTAAGGGTAATACTAATACTACTAGAATGACTTGGAGAACATTCTAAAACAACTATAACATCACATAAATATTATATTAGTTGAATAGGTCAAGGCTCTAAGACAGTGCAAGAGGACTTGCAAACCCTTAAGCTTGGGGGGTGATGAATGCCAAGTAGAGCTCACAAAATATACAAATACATCTTCCTTTTTCTCTCCTAAAAATCATTGCATCCCTTGATTGTACCTTAAAGATTGATAAAAACCTTATTTAATTCTGTTAAAAGTAGATGTAATATTGCAACAACTATTGCGATTAAATGGTTTCATGTTATGAGTTTTTACTAACAAAAATTTGTAGAAATACAATTTTGAATGCAAGAATCTTTCCACTATAGAAAATGAGATCAAAGGAAGCTCCAAAGATGCTCTTGGCAGGTCCAAAGTTTAGTAGTAGAGGTAATAATAGAAGCTTCGGAGATGCTTCCAACACTTCAAAGTTCTACAAAAGATGCCAAAAGTTTTGGAGAAGACTGCAAATTAATGTACCAACTCACATTCCACCCAGATTCTTTGGAGATATGTTGATCACCCTTCATGATGCCACTGATGTAGCTAGAGAAAAGAAGCTACAATTGATTATTTTTGCATGAGCACAGAAGTTGCCAGAACTGGTTGTTTTCAGTTATTTACTTTTTATCAATGGTCTTCATGGCTTGTTTTAACTCAAGCTAAACTCTTGTTTAAAATGATACCTTCAGTGTCACTTTAATAATTTATTTTAGTTTACATGACTCTCTTTTTGAGTATTAGATTACATGTTTAGAACATAGAATAAGGATTTGATATTTGATCCAAAACTGTTAGTAGAAAAATAATCTAGAGATATTTTATCAGAACTATGATACATATGGATGGAAGATAGAATAGGACATAGATATTGATTTTTGAAAAAGCATCATATACTCTGTTTTGAAAAAGTAGCATATACTCTATTTTTGGAAGCACCAGAAATAAAGCATGTAATTCCATAATTGTAGTCTAAAGTATTGATTGGTCTTTCCTCTAAAGGTGTGGAGCAAGGGCCTGTTGGAAATTTGCAGCCAAATAGACAATTTCCTCATAGCCTAATGAGAGATTAATATGCAAACATAGTGATCAAAATCAATATGCAAAAGAATAGACAACATATCATCAAAGGTGACACAAGATATACCCTAGGAAAACCCTCCATGAGGGAAAAACCCAACCTACAAAAGCATTAATCTCTCATGTATTATTTAGCAATAAAGATTACAATACATATGCAGAGTCTCAATGAATACCCTTGAAACATCAAGCTCTTTACATGCACTCCATGTGAACAAGCATGTAACCACACATCCCATGACATGCTTTAAACCCTCATGTGTGCAACCTACAAGAGATGCTCAAACAAGCCAAACCTAGTCAACAACTCAAACAACCAACAAGCCAACCTTAACCCACGTGCTTTTTTTATTAAGGATAAACTCACAAAAATACTAGATGTAGTATGGTAAAACCATCTCCCCCAAAACCATGAGCACACTAAAACCATTGACCCCCACATTTAATTATTGGTACTAAGTTTTCACTTTTTTCCCAATAATTAAATAATTACAAATAAATAATTAATTATTGTATGTGTCCCACACACATAAAGTAATTAACCCAATGTTACATACAACGATTACAAGTGGCACCAAATAAATATTTACTATGGATAAACACATCACATGGATGCACCACAAATAAATATTTATTTTATATAAATAAAATAATACCAATGTTATGCAAGGCGTACAACACACCTATTCTAGCATTCTCCCACTTGTTGTAAACATTGCATAAAGGATCAATAAGTAAACTCAAAACATCAAGGGAACCATCCATATGCCCAACATGTACCATATAAACATCCATGTGCTCCAAGATACCTACAACAATAATCAAGGTGTCCACCACTCAAACAAGAATCCCCTCATCCTCCACCATGCATGTTATATATGAAAAGTGGGGTAGATGATGAGGTTGATGTAGTGTTTTTAGATAGATTTAATCAAACCCGCCTTTCACATATAATCATTCAAGGACATAAACTGGGTTTAGTCACTTCTCTTGCAAGAGGACTTAGTTACAGGTTTGGTGTCACTTTGAGATGATAAGGAAAGTTGGAATATGTTGATAGTTTGTTAAACCCTAATCTAATTGAGCCTTAAACCCTAATTATATGAAATCATAAACAAACAGACGAAACATGACAAATGATCACATAGGAAGGCACTAAATGCATATTAGAAACATACCAGAATTTGGATTCTAGAAAGTAAGAACTTCAAGGACATTGGGGCGGACACCCTAGTCCAATAGGCAACTTTTTATGTGGATCTGGAACTATAAGGTGATGAAGTCTACAACCTGCTTCAGATTTTCTTACAATGGGAATCTAGAGGACACGAGGGTGGGTGCCCTTTTCCAGAAAGGAATATATTTTGTTGTTTTCTTCAAATCCTGACTCTTTATCCTCTGCTATGACCTCCTGCAACTCCTCTTTGTAAGATTTTGCACCTATAACATGTAATCACAAGAGAGGGGTTGGGAGTTGTGGTGTTTAGGATCTTACCTTGGTCAAGCCCTAGAATGGCATTCAAGCCTTCCAACATCATTGTTAGATAGAGTGTGTGTCCTTGGTGGATAGTGGCAAAAGCAAATGATAAGATAGATTAATTGAAAATATAAATAGATATCACCTTAGTAGGTGTAAAACCATCACGAAGATTAAGTGCCTTCAAATCATGAGGAAATGATTTGATGGAGCCAAATCTGCAACAACACATACAAAACACAATACTGCTCTGCAACACATTGAATTCCTTGAATGCTCTTTGCTTGATAATCATAAGTTCACCTTCATTAACTAGGAGTAAAATGAAGTCCTAAACATGTTTATATATGCATTCTCACTACCATTCATAATTCAAATTGAAAAGGTTGACAAAGGGAAACCTTTTAAAAGTCACTTTGCTGATAATTTAAATTTGGGTCGCGACAAAATAGGTCTGGACTACTTGGCGTGGATGCCCAAGTCCAGGGGCCTATTCTTGGTCTAGATTAAGCATTTAGATAGGCCCCTAAGCCCCATTTGTCATGGCTGGGATGAGTTTTACACATGCATGATTAAACTAAGGGACCTAGGAGCTAAACTTAGGAGGTAAAAGTCCTAGGGGGACATTTTACAGCATAATAATGCCAAACCATGAAAGATAAGATCCTTCAAAGAGATGCCACACTAAATTGTCATTTTAAATCAATAAACCTACATCAACTAATATCGAAAACACAAACACTGAATCCAATGGTAAGAAATAGGCTCGAGTAGCTAAAAATAATCAATCATCATAGCTGAAATAACAACCACAACTAGTTGTTAACACATCAACTAACTGTACCTCCAAACCAAGGTATATAAATGATAACAAGTAGACCTTATGCCATCAACATATCCAAATCAAATCACAATGATAACAAGTCCCTCATATACTCAATCCTACATAAATAAGTTCTCAAAGGTAACAACACAAAGCATGTGATAAAAAACTTCAAGACCCCCTATACCATACTATAATGAGAACATCCAACAAAGGAATCATATACATCCTAGAACTCCCACTGCATGAGTAAATGTCAAATCTGAAAATAGGTCAAGGCATCTAAAGATCCACTAATAGCACTCACATAGAAGATGTGGCTAATTCCTTTATCACATACTGTGAAAGAACACACACAAAGATATGCAATTTACCTGCAACTAAATAGCTGCAACATAACACTCACCTCAAGTCCATATCTCTCCCAAGTCCTCCACATCATAAGAGAAAGAAGTCAAAGAGTCTCAATAGATCCATACACATCTCAACTCCAATGTCATGTGAAGACAAATAGCTAGGAAGAAGCATAAGATCAACAAGAGAGAACCTAAAAATCACAACCATGTCATTCTATCCACACTAATGTGCTATAGTTGTGAGAAATATGATCTCCTTTACAACCCCAAAAAACAAGAAGCCTCCTCAACATCCAACAAATCAAGATGCAAGCCCCTCAAACCAAAGGTGGATCAAACTCATAACCGTCCCAAAATAGGAATAAGCCCAAAGCCACTAACCATCTCCATTACACATAATGATCTCATAACAACTTAGGATCAAACATAAGGAGATAACTAATCATAACCATGCATCTACTCCTCAAACAAGTCCTCCAACCATAATCCATAGCTCAAGACTCAAGCATGAGAAGACAAGATACAAGAAAGAATGCATTTGAAAATCAAGTGGGACATACCTATAAAATCATTCACCACCGAGTGGACCAAGAGTGGGGATGAGATTTCTTCTCCAAGATGCACCAAGCCTCAAAGCTCTCTCCAAGAACAATCTCCTCAACAAGTCCATGTTAAACTCGTGTTCAACCAAGGTGTAGGTTCCTCGGTCTTTTTGAAATCATCATGAAAGAGTAACCATCTCAACACATGTCTCTAATCCCAAGAGAACTCAAGCCTCACCTAAGTCTCCAAGTATCCATGAGTACCTCCATGATCAATCCATGCTAAACTCCAAATGCAATACCACAGTATCATGAAGCTCCCAAGCACATGACCAATGTACTCAATACCAAGAGAACCAACATGATCATAGTCAAAACTCCAACTACAAAATTAGGAACCCAATCATGACATCATGATCTAATCATCTCATCAAAGGAAGATCTATGTCTCATAAGAACACATACTTCTCTAAAGAGCACTTGTATCATGCCAACAATATAATACATAATCAAGAGTAAATCAAGACATAATACCAACCCTCCTATAAGCAAGGATCACATGTCAAAACTAACAAACCATAACCAACACCTCAACCAAAGACTCCAACAGTCCTCCATGGTACCAAGATGTCAACATATCGAAATGACATCAAGACAAAAATATATTGCCAAAGCTCCCATGAACCGTGACACCAAGCTATACATGGAAACAAGATAAACATCAAACCATCATTATCAAAAGCTCCCATTGAGTTGTGTAATCAAGATATCCATGACATCGTGATAACATATCCTAAATAAAGATCATCCTTGTCTCTAACACAATCAAAGAATCCCATACAACAACTCCCAAAAGGTCAATTAAACCATAATCTCCAAAAAAATGAACAACCACCTATAAACTAAACATCAACCCAACACCAACAACAATGCACCTGCAAAATAATTATGTCATGCCAAAGTCCCAACCAAACAAGGAACATCCATGACACCATGATCACCACTCAATGTGCCTACAACAAAATACCATCAAGTCTCTCACAATTGTACCATATAGTCAACAAACATAGGTCGCAAACATGATTGTATCAGGTAAAAGCATCTCTCTCTATATCTTATAATGACAAGCAAACCAATGAAACATGTGACTAAACCAAGCCACAAATTAGAATCGGCATCAACACTGAAACATCTATGGGCATAGACAACCCACATCCAAGTCATATATGTAACCTATAAGCATAGACAACCTACAACCTATAAGTATACAATGACTCAGACATTAAATCACCTCATATTCAATTTGGCATCAACTCACAAAAGCACCATAACCCAAAGGGACCAGAAATAGATCAAACTGAAACAAACTAAACAAACCTTAGAATATCATCTCCAAACCTACTCCATTGTGTAGTGCTCAAAAATACCTTTCCAATGCCTAAGAAGTCCAAAATTTGACACTATATGCACAAGTTATGCCCTATCAAAGCTCAATACGTACATTTGGATTTCAATTAGAAAACTCTGGTAAAAAATGTAGAATCAAGAAAAATCTCTAACATCTTGGCATAGTACGTAGAAAGAGCTTTCCGTTGACTATAAGAAGTTGAAAATTTGATATCGTGGGCGAAAGTTATGCCCTTTGGAAAACATCTACCCAATTAGGCTATATAACCAGGCGTTGGTGGCTCTGTGGTGGCCAGATGGTGGCGGTGATGCATTGGTAGTGCCCAGGTTGTAGAACTCAAGAAAATTTTTGTTGTGTCATAAAATGTCCCCTAGGACTTTTACGTCCTAAGTTTAGGTCCTGGGTCCCTTGTTTTGCATCTTGCATGTTCATTTTAATTCCCAGAACAAAATGGCCTGAAACCCATGTCAAATGGGGCTTGAGGGACATTGTGGCATTTGACCTTGTCTTGAAATAGGACCTAGGGGCTTGGGTGCTTGCACCCTAGTCCTACCCTATTTTAGGTAGTTCCTAAATGTAAATGTCCATTATGTGACCATTAAGGGGTTCTGTGGCTGACAACTTAAGTTTGAATTACGAAATTAAAGTGGGAATGCATATATACACATGTTTAGGGATTTATTTGCAAATTAGAAGATGATTATTACCTTTTGGCGAACCTATGATTTTAGAGCATTCAAGATATTCATTGTTGTAGAGAAAAATATTGTTGTTGTGTTTGTGATTGCAGATTTAGCTTCATCTTCTCATGTGTTGAAGGATTTTCATCTACATGCAAGCTCCACCTCCAAGGTGATATCTATTTGTGTTTAATCAATCATTTATCAATTTTTTTGCCTCTATCCCACAGGGATACACACTCTTTATCAAATAACAGTGTTGGAAGGCTTGAATACCATTCCAAGGTTTGACTGAGGCAAGCTCCTAAACACAACCCCCAACCCCTCTCCTATTGATTGTAGGTTACATGTATCAAATTTCACAGAGTGGAGTTGCAGAGGAGGTTGCAAAAGATAAGAATTCTAGATCCAACGAAAAGAAGTAGTTTGGTGCACTGTCGGGGCCAGGGTGCTAGTTGTAAAGCCCTTTGAGGTTGTAGGTACAAAAATCTTTGTGATAGTGATTGTTAGCATCAGAAGAAGTCTCGACATCCTAAAGAACATCCTGCCTTGGGCTAAGGTGCTAGTCACAGCGCCCTCCACATCTGCACAACCAGAAACATATAGAACAATGATTATTAGTGTCAAAAGGAGTCTAGAACCCCCTGAAGAAAATACTACATTGGGCTAGGGCACTAGTCATGAAGCCCTCGACTATTCTGCATCTTAAACTTTGAAAAATGGTCAGTAACTAATCTCTATCTACTATCTTGGTCTACGAGCATTTGTCGTAATTTATCTATTTGCTTATGATTTTACATAATTAGGGTTTTGAACATACTTGAACATTAAATTAATACATTAATTGACAAATTTTGAATTTCCACATCGTTACAAGTGACACATCAACTTGTAGGTGAATCCTCTTGCAAAAGTTGTGATTCAACTCGGTTGAATGTCCTTGAATGTTTATAGTGAAAGGAGGATCTAGCTATTTATCCTCTTCCCTCTTTTCCTATTAAACATTTTGGTGAACCTATTTTTTTATTGAATTTTGCACCTTGCTGAGTGTTGTGCTTCATATTTACATTCATTCATTTAATTTTTATCTTATTGCATTTGAAAATTTACAAAAAAAAATTGAAAAATTTGGCATTTTAGGCTTGCATTTTGACACAATTTAATTAAATTTCATTTAATTTCTGATATTTTCATTAGATATAATCTAAATTATAGTAGTAATTCATTAATTAATCATTTTCATTGCATTTTCATGCTTAATTTGTTAGATTTTTCTTGAAATTGTGCATTTTTCATAAAACCTAGTCTTTGCATTAGCTAGGGTTTGTAGTTAAAATCTTGTTTCAGATTTTACCTCTTTTAAAACACTAATTCAAATCTATTTTTTGTTTGTAGTGTTTCATTATAGTGTTTTTTTTGCATTTACATCTTAAAATTTGCATTTACACATAGTCAATTTCAACAAAAACTAGCATATTCACTCATCTTTACTTGAAATTGCACTTGCATTGAGCATTGTAGGATTTTTGCATCATTTTCAGATCTGAGATAAGCTATTTCACATCATAAATCTTTTTATAATTCATTCATATATCATTTTGCATAGTTTCATGCCTTAATTTCATAATTAGGATTTAAAATCCTTGCATTTTCACTAGATTTTGATTAATTTTCATATAGATTTGCATTATAGGTGTGTTGTGAAAGATATTTCTGTATTAGTGGACTGATAATAAGCATTTAATTTTCTACCCCTCATTAATTTCTTCACAACACTGCTTCTTTTAGGCATTTGCATTGAAAAAAGCAGAAAAATCAAGCATTTTAGGTCATAAGCATACATAGTTTTGCACCTACTCCTTGTTGCAAGTATGTGCCTAATCAGTGTTGTCATTGATGTCAACAATTCTTTGTTGTCATTGGTGTTAACTGTATCCTATTTTTTTATTTGTTTAGAAGATTTATTTGTTGAGGATATTGAGAAAATTTGCCCCTCCGGAAGAAACAATGAGTTGCAATAAATTGTAGAGAAGACAGTGTGTTGTTGACAAAAGAACAGTGCAGAAGATTGCTCCACATTTCTTGTTGATTGAATATATTGGTTTGTGGATTGGAATATATTTAGAGGCATGTTTGAAGATGATACATTCTGAGTCTAAGCCTCCGGTATGAAGAATTGAATGAGTTACATTCACCAGAGTAAAACCTACTTTTTTTGATTATTCACTGGTGACAGGGAGAATGTATTGTGCTCCACATTCCTTTGCATTGAAGTATTTTTCTCTACAGATCTAGAGGGAAGTCTAGAATGATGATAAGTTCCTACAACTACAATGGTTCATGATTTGGCAGTCTGCAAGCTATCTTTCTTTCATGACAGAAGAAGACAGTGAAGTTCATGTGCTCCGGTATGAAGAATCTCATGGATAAAGTGGTTAGAGTTTGTGTGGTTGCTCCAGGTGATTAACATGCTTGTGGATGCCTCCTAATCATGTTCCTTCCTTTACATTGGTCCACGTTAAGGAATTGAGATCGTGTTTGAAGATTATTCCTAGATAGCGTAGCATGTAACCTGTCTTAGCCGACTTAGTTAATTCCAGTAATTGCAGAGATCTATTGAAGATTGTAGAAGCATGTCGTGGCATGGAAGATTGTGTTTGAGTCCTAGCTAAGGTGTGGCATGATCCACATACATCTTTACTACATTTCCTTAGCATATTTTTGTATTAGGTCAATACCTATTTTGTAAATGTTTGTAATGCCGACCTTGGAGATTGTTCCAACGGTTGATGAATGTACTACCGACCTTGATGTACATTGCAAGCTTGATGAATGATATACATACTTGTAATTTGGTCATGAAAAATATGTCCTTATGTGAAGATGTGAAGTCAAGCGAAGAAGTGTAAAAGGCAAAGTAGAGCAAGGAAGAATATTGTGCTTCAATGGAACTAAATTCAAGCATGGATTAGATGCTATCATATTAGTTCAAAACCTTTGGCAGTGAGCCACCCCTTGGAAGTGAGCCTTTTTCTGGGCAGTGAGCCCTATTAGCAGTGAGCCTCTAATTTTTGGTATTGTTATAACTTATATATCTTGTGGACTAACATCCATCATGGTTTTTCCCTTAATAAGGTTTTCCACTTAAAAATCTAGTGTCTATTTTGTATGATCTTGCAGTTGTGTTAGAATTCTTGATTCTGTGCTTTTATTTTCTAATAATAATAATAGTAAATAAGTGGATGATGTTTTAAGATGCAAAAATTATTTAAGTTTTGTGACAATTGATTCACCCCCTCTCTCAGTTGTCTTGGTGCATTTCAACAATTGGTATCAGAGCCAAGTTCCTTGGAAGAAATCTTGACTGCTTGAGGCTGATCGAGGATGTCATATAAGAAGGAAAGTCTGTAGTTCGATGGAACAAACTATTCCATTTGGAAGATCTGCATGAAAACCCATCTCCTCTGCTTGGGTTATAGTGTTTGGAAAATAACTGAAAACAAGTATGAAATACCGAGAAATGCTCCACAAACTGAAGGTGAGATCAAGCAATTTGAGTTGAACATAAAAGCCAAAGATGTCTTGGTAAGTGCCCTATCCGACATCAAAGTAACAAGGATCATGGAGCTAGAAACTACTTATGAAAGTTGGGATAAGATGAAGAATCTATATGAAGGAGATGAATCTGTGAAGAATGCCAAGTTGCAGAGTTTGAAGGAAAAATATGAATGTTTGAAGATGAGAGAAGATGACAACATAACATCCTTCATGCAAAAGATCGATGAACTTATGAGTAGCATTAGAAGTGTGATAGGAAAATTTGAGGACATTGAAGTTGTGAACAAGATTCTTAGATCACTGCCTAAATCATATAGCCATAAAGTGGTTGTAATTGAGGAAATAATGACAATGACAAAGATTACAAAAGATCAGCTACTTGGGAAGTTGACAGCCTTTGAAATGAGAGAACTTGGTCATTCCCTTCCGAAGACAGAAATTGCTTTCAAGGCCAGTACTTCAGAAAGAACCCCCAGATCTGACAAGTACAAGGTGGAACTAGATTATGATCTTAAGAACTTGAAGCCAATTTTGTTAATAGTCGTCCTAGAGGTACTAGTAAGTTTAAAGGAAAATTACCTTTTAAATGCTTCAATTGTGGTAAAGTTGGTCATTATGCTTCTAGATGCCCCACAAGAGTTCCTAAGCCAAGACCTGATAGACCTAGGATTCCAAAGAAATGTTACTATGTTGAAGATCTTGATGATGATGAAGGAGTATCAAATGGTGAACCAGATAATGCCAGTACTTCTGGTAATGATATCTTGTTTATTTCTATTAAAGAAGAACCTGTGTCTACTAATCCTACTAGTTGTGCGAAGGAAGAAAAACCAGTGGAAAGTGCATTGGCTATTCAGGTTGTTGAAGATAAAGATGAAGGGGTTATTGATAGTGGATGCTCTCATCACATGACCGGTGACGAAAGTAAGTTTGTAAGTCTGGAAAGATATGATGGAGGACTGGTTAGGTTTGGAGATAACACAGCTGGTAAGATCTATGGAAAAGGATCCATTTCTTTTGATGGCAAGCATAATATTGAAGATGTTTTGTATGTGAAAGGATTAAAGCACAATCTTTTGAGTGTTGGTCATATGTGTAACAAGGGTTATAATTTGAGATTCTAGGACAATGGATGCAAGATCATGTAAAGCTCTGGAACAATTATTGCAACTGGTAAAAAAACTAAAGGCAATATCTATCATTTGAAAGGAAATGATAACTATGGATTGTTGGCTCAGGTTGATGAAAGTTGGCAATGGCATAGAAGAATGTGTCACATCAATTTTGACGACATTGTGAAGATAAGTTCCACTCAGGTTGTAAGAGATTTGCCCAAGCTTGCGAAGCCTGCTAATACATTGTGCAAGGAGTGCCAATTTGGAAAATAGACAAGAACAAGCTTCAAAAGCAAGGACCAATCTATTGAAGGTCTAATGGAATTAGTGCATACAGATCTATGTGGGCCTACTAGAGTAAGGAGTCTACAAGGAGACAAGTATTTCATGTTGTTGATTGATGATTATTCTAGAATGACTTGGGTTACCTTCTTGAAAGAAAAGGCATAAGCCCTAGAAAAGTTCAAAGCATTCAAGGCAATGGTTGAGAATGAGCTAGATTTGAAGATAAAATGCCTAAGGTCTAATAGAGGTGGAGAGTTTACATCAAATGAGTTTAACTTCTTCTATGAGGAACAAGGGATAAAGAGACAATTATCTACACCTAGGACTCCACATCAAAATGGTGTAGTTGAAAAGAAAAATAGGACAGTTTAAGAGGCTGCTAGAACAATGATGAAGAAGGCTGACCTACCGGAAGTATATTGGAGAGAGGCAATTCACACTGCTATATATATCCTAAATAGAGTCCAAGTCAAAGCTAACAGTTCTAAGACTCCTTATGAATTATGGTACGGTAAAGTTCCTACTGTGAAATATTTCAAAGTTTTTGGTAGTAAGTGTTATATCAGGAAGAGATGAAGATCTAGGTAAGTTTGAAGCAAGATGTGATGAAGGTATCTTCCTTGGATACTCCACCAAGAGCAAGGCCTATCAGTGCTACAATAACAGGTTGAAGAAGATCATTGAAAGTATAAATGTCAAAGTTGATGAAAGAAAGGAAAATGTATCAAGTGGATATGAATTAGATGAACCAGATGTTTCAGCAAGCAAAGAAGTGATATAACATGAAGACAGTTCAGATGAAGAAGAAAAAGCTCCAAAAATTATCACCAAGACACCAAGGTATGTAAAACTAAATCATTCTAAAAATCAAATCTAGGAGATAAGAGCAAAGGAATTTTGACCAGAAGAAGAGCTGCAGAAGAACAAGTAAATTTCTATTTGATTTCCAAGATTGAACCTAAGACTGTGAATGAAGCTTGCAATGATGAGAATTGGGTAAAGGCTATGAAAGAAGAACTGATGCAGATAGAGAAGAATTAGACTTGGGATCTTGTTCCCAAACCAATAGATAAAAATGTAATTGGCACCAAATGGGTCTTCGGGAACAAGATGAATGAGAATGGTGAAGTGATAAGAAGCAAAGCAAGGTTGGTATACAAAGGATACTCTCAAGTTGAAGGAATAGATTTTGAGGAAACATTTGCACCAGTGGAAAGGATTGAAGCAATAAGAATGTTTTTAGCATTTGCAGCTCACAAAGATTCGAAGGTATATCAAATGGATATGAAGTCTGCATTCTTGAATGGAGAATTGGAAGAAGTCTATATTGAATAACCAGAAGGATTCCAATCATTAGATCAGGGTGACATGGTGTGCAGATTCAAGAAAGCGTTGTATGGACTAAAACAAGCCCCTAGGGGTTGGTATGCAAGATTGGATAAATATTTGATATAGTTAGGGTTCAGTAAGGGTACTACTGATAGCAATCTCTATTTCAAAATCAATGATGAACAAACCCTAATTGTTGTAGTCTTTGTTGATGACATTACCTTTGGAGGAAATGAAGGTATGTGCATGGTTTTTGCTGGGGAAATGCAAAATGAATTTGAAATGTCCATGTTTGGTGAGATGAATTTCTTTTTAGGTCTACAAATTAATCAATCAGATAAAGGTATCTTCATTTCTCAATCTAAGTATGTGAAAGAGTTGTTAAAGAAGTTTGGGATGGAGGACTCTAAACCGGTAAGCACTCCCATGGTAACTGGTTGTAAGTTGAGAAAAAATGTTGGACTCACCTATGGAAGATTAGAAAATGTATAGATCTATGATTGGAGGATTACTTTATCTGACCCAAACTAGACCTAACATAATGCATGCAGTTTTTCTTGTGGCAAGATTTCAAGCAGAACACAAAGAGTCACATGTGATGGTAGTCAAGAGAATACTGAGATATTTGAAAGGCACAATGGATTATGGTTTGTGCTATCCAAAAGATAA
Source organism: Cunninghamia lanceolata (assembly GCA_027924645.1). NCBI lineage: Eukaryota > Viridiplantae > Streptophyta > Pinopsida > Cupressales > Cupressaceae > Cunninghamia > Cunninghamia lanceolata. The sequence continues at coordinate 132,938 of BSBN01000277.1, forward strand.
TGATTTCACTCTCAATGCATACACTGATGCAGATTGGGCCAGAGATGTGGATGACAGGCAAAATACAAGTGGAGGTGCATTCTTCTTGGGAAAAAGGCTGGTATCCTAGTTAAGAAAGAAACAAGACTCAATATCTCTATCTACTACAGAAGCATAATACATTGCAGCAGCATGTAGTTTCACTCAAGTGTTATGGATGAAGTAGACATTGAAAGACATCAAAGTTGTGTATGAAGATCCAATTGCAATCTTTTGTGACAATACAAGTGCCATAAACATATCAAAGAATCTAGTAATGTATTCAAGGACAAAGCATATATCCATAAGATATCACTTTCTGAGAGAAAAAGTGATAGAGAATGAAGTCAAGTTGGAGTATGTATCTACAAAAGATCAGATTGCACACATTTTCACCAAGCCTCTGCCTAAAGATACTTTTGAGTATCTCAGAGATAAGTTAGGGGTTATCACCCCTACTACTCTAAACTAAGATGCATAAGAGTGCATTAGTTCAGTGGTGCTTAGAGTTCTACCTCTAGATATGGATTGATTCTTGTAAGGGCTACTTCTCAGAGGGAGTAGTCAGATAAAGAGAGTTTGGTTCAAAGCAGCAGAGTGCAAGTATGTGCCCTTTGCCATTGATGTCAAAGGGGGAGAGAAATCATGTGAAAAACTTAGGGAAGAAGGAATGCAGATGTGTCAAGAGATAGGGGAGAATGTTGTCTTGATGACTATTATAGTTTTTCACATCATATGTTTCCATCGATAACAAAGGGGGAGATTATCGCAAGTATGTGCCTAATCAGTGTTGTCATTGATGTCAACATTGTCATTGGTGTCAACTATATCATATTTTGTTATTTGTTTAGAAACTTTATTTGTTGAGGATATTGAGAAAATTTGCCCCTCTAGAAGAAACAGCGAGTTGCAATAAATTGTAGAGAAGACAGTGTGTTGTTGACAAAAGAACAGTGTAGAAGATTACTCTGCATTTATTGTTGATTGAATATCTTGGTTTGCAGATTGGAAGATATTTAGAGGCATGTCTGAAGATGCTACATTATGAGTCTGACCCTCTAGTATGAAGAATTGAATGAGTTAGATTCACCAGAGTAAAACATACTTTTTCTGATTATTCATTGGTGACATGGAGAAAGTACTGTGCCCTGCATTCCTCCGCATTGAAGTATTTTTCTCTGCGGTTCTAGAGGGAAGTCTGAGATGATGATAAGTGCCTACAACTACAATGGTTCGTGATTTGGTGGTCCACAAGCTATCTTTCTTTCATGATAGAAGAAGACAATGAAGTTCATGTGCTCAGGTATGAAGAATCTCATGGATAAAGTGGTTAGAATTTGTGTGGTTGCTCCTGGTGATTACAACGTGCTTGTGAATGCCTCCTAATCATGTTCCTTCCTTTGCATTGGTCTGTGTTAAGGAATTGAGATCGTGTTTGAAGATTATTCCTAGATAGTGTAGCATGTAACTAGTCTTAGCCGACTTGGTTAATTCCAGTGATTGCGGAGATCTATTGAAGATTGTAGAAGCGTGTCATGGCATGGAAGATTATGTTTGAGTCCCAGCTAAGGTGTGATCTACATACATCTTTACTACATTTCCTTAGCTTTTTTTTCTATTAGGTCAAGATCTATTTTGTAAATGTTTGTAATGCCGACCTTGGAGATTATTCCAATGGTTGATGAATGTACTTCCAACCTTGATGTACATTCCAAGGTTGATGAATGATATATATACTTGTAATTTGGTCATGAAAAATATGTCCTTGTGTGAAGATGTGAAGTTAATCGAAGAAGTGTAAAAATCTGAGTAGAGCAGAGGAAGAATATTGCGCTTCAATGGAACTGAATTCAGGCATGGAGTAGATGCTATCATATCAGTTCAAAACCTTTGGTAGTGAGCCACCCCTTGGTAGTGAGCCTTTTTCTGGGTAGTGAGCCCTATTAGCAATGAGCCTCTAATTTTTGGTATTGTTATAACTTATATATCTTGTGGACTAACATCCACCATGGTTTTTCCCTTAACAGGGTTTTCCACATAAAAATTTGATGTCTATTGTGTATGATCTTGTAGTTAAGGTGTGGGAATGTGAGCTATGACATTGGGATGTATTGGATGAATAATGGAAAGTAGGGCCACCTATCTAGTGATGGACACCTATCTAGGGGTGCCTATCTAGCTATGTTAAAATTCCTCTATCTCCCTATCTCTCTGGACATCTCTCTCATTCTCTATCTCCTTATCTCTCCCCTTTGTCTCCTCTATCTCCTCCTATCTGTCTCCTCTCTATCTCTCTCTACCTAGCTATCTCTCCCTATCTCTCCATCTCTTGCCTCTCTCCCCCTATCATTCCTATATCTCCCTATCTCTCCCCTCTATCTTTCCCTCTCCCTTATCGAGAAAGGAAATGAAAACAAGAAAACTAGGACTCTCTCTCTCTCTCCCCGTCTAAAGAGAAATTGTCCAGAAAAGAAAAGGAAAACTAGGAAATCTAGGAAAAGGATTTAACTAGGAGAGAGAGAGAGAGAGAGAGAGAGAGAGAGAGAGAGAGAGAGAGAGAGAGAGAGTTAAAATTTATGTGTTGATGTATATATGTAATAAATAAAATAGTTCTAAAGTAAAATAGAATAAATTTAAGTAAATAAAATACCTTGAAACTAATATTGACACTAGTTCATACAAAATGGATATCATTTTCTTACTCCACAAAATGGATATCTGTTAGTAATGGATATCCGTTTTGCTTTGGTTTTGCCTTGTATTTAGGTTTGGGACTATCATAGTTGACTTTCCCTGAGTTCTAATGTGTTTACTTGTTTCACTCTCTTCTTCAAACTTCACCCTTCATGCTGACGACTTTTTTTTAATGCAAAATTGATAAAACGAAAAAGGTTTATAGAGGAAATTGTTAGCTTTTTAAAAATATAAGATTTTCTTGATTATCATTTTATTAAATAATTATTAATAATTTCTATATAGTGTGTGTCTGAACTCCTGATGGACACACTAATTGAAAAACATCCATAACTTTCAAACTGTTTCACCTTTTTCAGATCTGAAAGATGTGTCACACTGTATGCTTCGTTGGCTATAGGTTTTCAAAAAAATGAATTCTGATTTTTTTTATTGAGTTAGGTTGGCTGGAAAATTACTTTTTAGTTTTTAAAAAAGTCACAGTAAAAAAATCATAACTAATTATTTTATTAGAAAAAAAATTCAAAAAAATATGTGTCACATCCAGGCATGAGTCCTCTACTTATTTTGAAAGTTTCAATTTTTTTTTTGCTCATAGTTAGGTTGACTGGAATAACACCCACTTGTTATTTTTTTCTAAAAAAATTAATAATTGTTCATTGAAATATTCATTTTTCACTAAGGGTAAGTGCAAAAAGTTAGGGGGCCAAAAAGTGGACAAAATTTTTTCAAAAAAAAAAAAGAGATAACGTGAGCGCGTTATGTTTAATTATATATATAAAAAGAGCATTTCTGCTCATTTGATTTCTTTTATTCTCTCTACACACGCGGCCTGCAAACCCTGAGGAGCATGCTTACATTTTTGAAGACCCAATTCGGCACCAAAATCTCACTGATTCATCGCCAAAATGCCACCATGATGTCGAGCAGGCCAAAGGAGTGAGTTTTATTTATTTTTTTGTTTGAATTTCTCTCTAAATAGGTAGGTTTGAGTTGATTTTTGATGTAAATTTCTTTAATTGTCAGGAAATGTTAATCCACCACCTCCTCCTCCTCCTCATCAAAATCCACAAAATCCTGAATAGGAAATACCTATCGAAGAACAACCTGAACAACAAACTCCTCCATCCATTCCTCGACATGCCCCTGGAACACGAGAAAATCTAATGGGGCAAATTGAAAACAATAAAAAAGAAATTAAAGACATAATCGCAAGGTTGAAAGATCCTTCAACTTTAACCTTGCATAGGTCCACGCTTGCTCAATCTCTTGAATCTATGTTATCAAATGTAGATTCAATTAGCAAGCAAATATCTAGTTGGTCAGATAAGAGGAGAGAGTTTAGAGAGTATTATGCAGACAAGCTATCATATGAAGATGTGAAAAAGTTACAAATTACAAAATTAGACTTGTGTTCCATTTTCACAAACCCACAAACGAATCAACCTCCACTAATTACACGCAAGAGGTTCCCTATCCATTAGTGCAACAACCAAGCGATAAGGGATAATTTTGGGCAGAGGTGGTGGATGGTTTTTGACCATCCTCCATGCAACAATAATAAGGTCCCACAATACGTTTTAAGGAAACTCTACTGTGAGTTTGTCCTTAATAAAGTGCCAAACTATTTTGATATGTGGGAGTTTTAGGGTAGAGGTAGGGGGTCAGTACAAGATAGACTAGGGGCACGTGTTGACCCATAGTGGCCAGTGAGATGAGTAATCAATAGACCAGCCCATGAGCATGTGTCTATCCCTTCCATTGTGAAGGAGAGTATTGAGGTTGAGACACTTCAGTCCATTAGTGCCTTGACCTAGAACATCATAGAGCATGCCAATCCTGTAGCATAACGTGGGTTGGGAGATAGTACGAGGAGTAGGGTTCCACCCCATACTTGTCAGTCTTGCGGGTTAGCTTGTGGTTATGACCCCATGGATAGTCAGGACGTAGGTGTGCAGGCCACATCTGCAGCTGAGCAGATGGTGATGACAGATACCCTCCTGAGTGAGACTTTCAGCCTTGATACTTAGGTAAATATTAGCAAGTTAATTGAATTTAATTTATTAAATTTTATTTTTGAAATGTAAGATTAACTAATTAAGTTTGATGATATTGATGAAATTTTAAGGTCATAGCATTGATGCAGTTCTCAGTAGTACTCCACCAACATTTTACACTATGACATCTACTGTCGGAGTATGTAACTAGTAAAAAATTATAATATTACATGTGAATAACATTGTTATATGATTGGTATTCTAATATTTGATTTTAGATGTTGAATAGGTTAATCTTGGAGATTTCACAGCAACACTTGCCAGTGGTGGTGTAGTTCAAAGCTTCACTAAGGTAATAAAATAAATAGTTTAACTAATGAATTATACTTTTTAGATTTTTGTATTTAATATTCATATCATTGATTACATTGTTTTGCACATCTTTCAAACTCAAAGCATTATTAAACATTGCCTAACTAATAGCTCGATATTGATAGATGACAAAATTTCAATTATAATATAGTTAAATTTGAAAAAATGGCTCAAAGAAATGTGCTCTCATGGAATGCCATGAGAAGTGGATGCATAGACAAGGACATCACCATGAGACCACTTTTCTTTGAGTCATCTTTTCAAATAGCTCACTACCTTGTCTATGCTACCACATTTTCCATACATGTCTACCAAAACTTGTTGATCCCCTCCACACCAAAGAGGGACATCAGCCCATGACTTCTTATATAGAATATGATTGACTCAAACATCATCTAGGTTTTAGGTATTAATTATGGGGGCAACAAGTCACCCCTAACCAAAATCTTCAAATCTATACTAACCCTTTCCCCTACAAACTTATGTCAATCCTATTGGCTCAATTTCTTCCATCCCTACATCTATAAGAAAGAGCTATAGTATATCACCAAGAGAGCAAAATCTTCACTGTGATTATGTGCATTATGTGTCTAGTTGTATCATAGTGATGCATTGTTGATAATGAATAACATAGTGTGCTTTATTGTGTGTACTTCCATGTTTAGGTGAACGTGTGTGTATGTTAGGAACCATGACTTGCATCACTATTCTAGTTTCATAATTGAATAATGTTGTTTTATTTTCAGATGATGCAGGTTGTGGAGATAGCACCCAAAGTTCATAGGGCAATGGAGCATGGTTGGTCCACTGTGATTCATAGCTCCATGCCATTGACGGGGGTATGAGGCAAATTAGTAAATTTTAATTTACATTCATTGTTATAGTTATTTATTTTTGAAAAATCAAATGATTATTGATTTGAAGTTTAATTTCTATCTGGATGGTTTGTATAGGACATGACATCACCAAAGCCTAATCCATCTACTAATGCAAATGAGGAGCCTTATTATATGGTAGCGGTAAGTGATTATTTTGTTAAATGTTTCATTTTTTATAAGATGTAATTTCTATATATTAATGTCTACTTTTTATTGTAACAACTACAGATCCATGAAGAACTAAATAGGAGGAGCAGCCCTCGAGTTCGTAGTAAACTGCCCTCATACATGTCTCCATCCCCCTAAAGATCAAAGGCTACTCGTGATCTATTCCCTTCACCTAGCAGAGGGGAATGAATGCTTATTGGGGTCCTTTGTTGTATGCCTATATGGCATTTATGGATATATATTTTGTATTGCATATAGGAGACATTGTATGCCTACATGGCCATTTTGTATATATGTTATACTTATATCAATAGATATTGATGTATGCCTATATGGATATTTGGTTAATACAAATCTTTTTTATTGATGGCATCCATATTTGCTTTATAAATCCACATTTCAATGGATATTTGTAGATGGTTACTTCAAATATTTAAAGTCCAATTGTATTACATAGGATGTTTGTTGATCTAATAAGCCAGCTATTGTTATTCAAGTATCACCTAAACCTCATTTTGGAACTAAAAGATAAAAGTTGTATTTAAAATAAAAATGAATCATCATGTTAAATAGAAAATATTCATATTCTTTATGAGTTTCTCAATTGAAAATATTTCTTAATTTCTTGTTATTATACCATATTGGGATGCAAAGAGTATGTTTGTTGTTTTGAATAAGATAGTCAAAATCATATGCTTATGAGCACCTAATGACCATTGTGGTTATTAAATGTAATTCCTCTTGCATATAAGGCGAGGTTATGAGAGTACATTGAGTCTTACCTAATTTTAGTATGCAACATAACATTGGGGCTATAGGCTTCCATTGTTTCAAGGTTGTCATTGAAGTCAAAGGGTCAAAGTTGTTTGTAATTGATGTCAAGGTTGATGCCATGATGTTGATAAGGTGATACAGTGATTCAAGGTAGGTGATGGTCATAAGGTGCATGATGTTGTGAATATGGTTTTCATGATAAGGTCTCTCAGTTCATGTTGATGTTGCACAAGAAAAACATGGTTCATATGATGCAAGGTTCATGTTAATGGTGGATGTGGTTTTGTTCATGCAATAAGAAGTCAGAGAAGACACAAGCTTTCATAATCATAATTCAATGTCATCATCAAGGAGAGTTATATTTATCAAGGGGAATCATGAGTTTGATTCGAATGTGAAGTTGTTCATGTCTTAGAACCCTAAGCCTATGATAAGTGTCATACTCTAATGTCTTTCTTCTGATGTCCTTGAGGTCTCTTAAATGTCCTAGATATCTCTTGATGAAAGTTAGAATGTTTAAGTCTTTCTTATTGATAGTTAGGGTATGCATATTGGGCATTAAACCTTAAAAATAATCTACTTTTCTTAAGACTTTAAAACCCTCAATTGCCTATCGTGTGTAACATGCACTTTTGTTTTAATTTAATATTAACTTATAATCATAGGTTAAACTATCACTTAAGTCAACCTACTAAAGGGTCTTTAAGTCATTAGTTCACTAGCCCTTCAACCTAACTCAACTAGCCTCTCAGGTAAACTCTCATAAGCCTGAGTGCCAAATCATAATTGAAGGTCATATTTAATTAGTATGAGGGTGGGAAAAAGGATTGGAAGGTCAGTATTTAAAAGGAATTTGGAATACAAATAGTCATCTCTATGCGGTTGAATTTGATGGGCATGCCTTTATAAAAGGCTAAAAGATAGTTTTATGTAGGATATCATGGTATTTGTAGTGTTTGAAGATTGAAGACTAGTTAGTGTTTGTAGCTCAGACTATTTTGGCATGTTTGGGTGCGAAACAAGACCATGCCTAGCCTAAACGTACCCATATAGATGCATTGGAACTGTCAGTTTGGCCGCACGAGGAGAAGAACAAAAGTTACACCCCTTTGCAACTTTACATTGCCTCCTTTTGATGATTTTTGGGGTAGTAGAAAACCTTTCACCATGAGTAAATGCCTCAGAGATATAAAAACTAAGAGAGGTTATTGTAGAGGGACCCTACATGATCATGTTGCCTCAGACATGATGTCTCTAAGTGACACGGTTTCTGAGTAACAACTCGTCAAAGATTGCTGCCTTTTTGCACTTTGGACTCTTTTAAGGATATCATCGGTACAATGTAGCTCGAATTGTTTTAACATGTTTGGGTGGAAAACATGACCATGCCTAGCCTAAACGTACCCATCTAGACGTGTTGGAACTGTCAGTTTGGCTACACAAGGAGAAGAACAAAATTTACACCCCTTTGCAACTTTACACTGCCTCCTTCTGACGATTTTTGGGGCAGCAGAAAACCTTTCACCACGGGCAAACACCTCAGAGATATAAAAAACCAAGAGAGGTTATTGTACAGGGACGCTATGTGATTGCTTTGCCTCAAACAGAATGTCTCTAAGTGACACAATTTTTTAGTAACATCTCGTCAAAGATTGCTGCATTTTTGCACTTTGGACTCTTCAGGGATATCATCGGTACAATGTAGCTCGGACTGTTTCAGCATGTTTGGGTGAAAAAAAGAGCCATACCTAGACTAAATGTACCTATTTGGATGCGTTGGAATAGTCAGTTTGGTCACATCAAGAGCAGGATGAAAGTTACACCCCTTTACAACTTTACACTGCCTCCTTCTGACGATTTTTGGGCAGCAAAAAACTTTTCACCACAGGCAAATGCCTCAAAGATATAAAAATTAAGAGAGGTTATTATAGATGTACCCAACATGATCGTGTTGCCTCAGATGAAATGTCTCTAAGTGACACAGTTTTCAAGTAACATCTTGTCAAAGATTGCTGCCTTTTTGCACTTTGGACTCTTCAGGGATATCATTGGTACAATGTACCTCAGACTGTTTTGGCATGTTTGGGTGAAAAATAGGACCATGCCTAGCCTAAACGTACCCATTAGGATGCATTGGAACAATCAGTTTGGTCACATTAGGAGCAAGACAAAAGTTACACCCCTTTGCAACTTTACACTACCTCTTGACGATTTTTGGGCCAGCAGAAAACCTTTCACCACGAGCAAACTCCTTAGAGATATAAAAAACTAAGAGAGGTTATTGTAGAAGGACCCTATGTGATCGTTTTGCCTCAGATGAAATGTCTCTAAGGGACATAGTTTTAGAGTAATAGTTCATCAAAGATTGCTGCCTTTTTGTACTTTGGACTCTTCAGGGATATTGCCAGTACAATGTAGCTCGGACTGTTTCGACATGTTTGGGTAAAAAAATAGGACCATTCCTACCCTAAATGTACCCATCCAGATGTGTTGGAATAGTCAGTTTGGTCGCATTAGGAGTAGGACAAAAGTTACACCCTTTTGCAACTTTACATTGCCTCCTTCTGACGATTTTTGGGGTAGCAAAAAACCTTTCACCATGGGCAATGCCTCAGAGATACAAAAAACTGAGAGAGGTTATTATAGAGGGACCCTATGTGATCGTGTTTCCTCAGATGGAATGACTCTAAGTGATACAGTTTCTGAGTAACATCTCATCAAAGATTGTTGCCTTTTTGCACTTTGTACTCTTTAGGGATATCATCGATACAATGTAGCTCAGACTGTTTCGACATGTTTGGGTGAAAAATAGGACCATGCCTAGCCTAAACATACCCATCCAGATGCGTTGGAACAATCAATTTAGTCAGATCAGGATTAGGACGAAAGTTACGCCCCTTTGCAACTTTACACTGCCTCCTTTTGACGATTTTTGGGGCAACAAAAAACCTTTCACCACGAGCAAACGCCTTAGAGATATAAAAAATTGAGAGAGGTTAATGTATAGGGACCCAACATGATCATGTTGCCTCAAACAGGATGTCTCTAAGTGACACAATTTTTGAGTAACATCTCGTAAAGATTGCTATCTTTTTGCTCTTTGGACTCGTTAGGGATATCATCGGTACAATGTAGCTCGGATTGTTTTGGCATGTTTGGGTGAAAAACAGGACCATGTCTAGTGTAAATGTACCTATTCAGATGCGTTGGAATTGTTAGTTTGGTCGCATAAGAAGCAGGACACCAAAAATGCAAAAATGCAAAAGTTGCTTTGTGTAACTTGACAACATTGACACTTTTTTGCAACAAGACTCAAAGACTCAAACTAACCCCAATGACTCAAACTGACTCAAAAACATATGAAATGGTCTTAGAAGACCTTATTACAGACAATTGACTCAATCAAAACAAAATTTCACTTTTTGACCCCTCTTGGAGGCATAACAACCTGGGTGCCCCTGCACCATTAGTGCAACTGAAGTCGATAAAGTTTTCCTATTAAGAAAAAGAGCTTCCCTTAGCTTCAAGAAATATAAATATTCTATACTGACAAGGCCAACCACATGAAGGTGGAAGCTCATGTGGCCTCACCTAAGACCTAAGACACATGTATTCTAGTAGACGTAGGACACCTAAGACACCTATTGTATAGTATGTATCTAGATTTTATAGACATAATAGACCTAAAACACCTAGTCTTTATACCTTATCCTAGTCTAGACCTAAGTCAACTAGACAACTAGATTATAGTTCTACCTAAGACACCTATTATGGTAGACCTAGTTGACATATAGTATCTACCTAAGACACCTAGATTAAATTATAGAAGACACCTACCTAGAAGACACCTAGATCATTCTAGATTATACCTTATTCTAGTCTCTAGACAGGTCGTTGATATATAGTATCTACCTAAGACACCTAGATTAGATTAAACACCTTTTTTCTAGTCCCTATCTACCTAGTTGACATATCGTATATACCTAAGACACAATTACAGACACCTATTATCTAGTTAGAAACCAAGACACCTAGAGACACCTATATTTTATACATTACCTAGATTTTATAGATTACTCTCAGGATCAACTTCATCCATCACTTAGGTCTAACCCCATGAAGCATGACATGATGTAAAAATGTGTATATGTGTAAAAATATAGCAACAAATAAAAAAAGATAAACCTTAAAAATTAATGTGCATACTTACAACTCAATGTAACATGACTTTACAAAATCAATGTGAATACTTACAAATTAATCCAATGAACCATCCAGGTCTTCTCTACTCTTTATTGTGTCAAGTATTGCCTCATGGTCAGACTCATGCACCTTCCCTAATGTCTTGTTCAAAGGTCTACCCCGATATTGTATCAAATAAACATTGGATGCCACGATAAGGTTCAAGTAATGAAGAATCTTCCGATGCGTGTCAAAGTCCTGAAACAACCAAATATTAACACTCTTATGTGGGTACCTTCTAAGCCATGTTTCAGTAACAACCACTGAGCCTATAGGGTATTCGATGTTTTCTCCATCTGTAACTAGGGCCTCTAATTTCTTTTTGGCCTCAACACAATGACACAAGTAATAATCTATTCCCTCTTCGTTATCTTCATCTGCAATAACTGCATATACATGCCCTACATTGATATGTGTAGCAAATTAGATGAAATTAGTCAACATTACAAAAACACTACAAAGTAAGATGACTTTAGGAATTTTAAAAACTATGCAAATATATATATTACTTAGTTGAACTAGATTTGATATGTGGTCAATGTCAACTAATAATTCCATCTGTGTTAGTTCCAGTGTTGTCGAGGGTCGATACATGTCAAGTGGGCTAAGATAACTTAACTGCCATTTGTCAACCCACTCCTTTGACTTGCACTCATCCCAAGCTTGAATTGTACAGGAAGAACAAAAGCATGACATCTTTCGCATATGGATACTCCATGAAACTGCAATTGAGCTTCTGAAAGAGTGCATCTCATTTGATCTTGTCAGTGTAGAACAGTCCTCATATGGTGCAATGTTAGTGTCATCTATCAACCAAAAACATCTATGAACTGAAGACTTACCTTCATTACCTGGACCCATGGAAGCATTACACCACTTGACAATCAATTTTCCATCTGTCAACTTTGCATTGTCTTTATACTTTAACTCTTCTCATGCTATGGCTCTTTTAATACATGTTCCTGCACCATCATGCTCCCCCTTTCCATGCCCAGCCTCACAAAAGTTCCACATATGCTGAATGCCTATAAAAGTATGCCTCTTGCTCAGCCAATAGAAATTCTACGAGTTCTTGAATTGTGACGCACAGTTATCTGACCATATGCTATGCTGACTGAATGATATGCCCCTTCAAGCCAAATCATTGTAGAACACCTAAAAGCAACCTTGCATGAACTTCATAGAATGCGTGCAATCATCACTGATATAGAAATGATACTCCCTTATGATCTTTTTGTCATCCTATATACTATCATTCACATGAATGAAGGCAATGTACACAAATATAGAAACCTGTGTGGAGTTGTACTATTGTGATTGCACCTCACGCTGTGGCTGTAGACTGTAGTTCTCTGCAAATTCGATGACTTAAACAATGCTACCAACTGAAAATGTGTCCTTGCATAACTTGTTCTAAATACTCATGTACACTATTCTATCATGAAATATAGGCATAAACTGATACACTGGAATCTTTTCAATAACCAATTTACACCTCTTTGCTTCTTTACCATCTTTTGTATTATATGCCACTATTTTATACTTGCCGAGCTCTACTAGTTCATTTCCAACCGCATGTGTTCTTTCCATATGTTCACATATTAGCATACATTGCAAGCCACCGCAATGATGACATGTGCCATCCAAGCATAATTTCTTGTAGAATATTTGACCTTCCTCTCTTTCACATAAAATTCTTAATACGAAGTCTCTTAAAGATGTTGGTGGAACACGTATGCCACAACCCTGCAAAACATTGTTAGTATGCAAATCTAAACATATAGACTGATAAACATCAAAATGCTTAGAAAATTCAATATGTAATCTACAACAACAAGTAGTGCATGTGTTTGACATAGAAAGGTTTTAGCATTTCAAAATATCTTTGACAAATTTTAATTTGAGGATACTTCTCTAGAAATTTACCAAAAAATTGTGTTTGAGTCTCATCTAAAAAATGCTTTGGATGTGGCTCATAGTTCCAACTACTGATTCTCCTTCTTACCACATCCCTTTGATTTAGATATACCCTTGTGTAATTCTTTCAAAAGTCTTCAATTAGTGATCTCAATGCTTCAACAATTGGTTTATCTTTTCGTAGTAGTCTCCCCAAGAATGACCATAATTGATTGGCATTAGTGTCCTCAATTCTTTGGCATCTTCCAATGGTTCTTGACAAAGTTTTCTTATTAATTCTCAATGCTTGACTCGTCTTTCTAATGAGAGAAGCTTTCCTCGTTTGACTACTTACTATAGGCGATGTAATCACATGCCATGTTGCATTACTATCTTTTGTGCGTGAGGTGTTACCCACACTCTCATACACACTCATTAGATTCTTGACAATAGATTTTTCACTTGAAGCCTCTGATGTTCTCAACCCAAGAATCTTCATGATGGACCTATACTTTATACTTCACATCATTTCAACAAATAGTTGACATATTACAGTCTCATTTAACTTTTTAAAGAACAATATCCAAATCTTATGAGCATATCTTCTACAAGTGTGTTTTGGAATCTTACCTTCTATTGGCTGCAAAATATTCTCATCAATATCAATCAAATACTTTGGCTTTCTATGCAAAATTCTAGGTGGTGTTAAGTTAGGTAAATTCATCTCAACATAAGGAATTTCATCAATATTTAAATGAGATGGGCTAGATGGCATACCTTCAATCAAAGATGGAATAGATGACATACCTTAAGGTTGAGGTGGGAATGATGGAGTACCTCCTTCATCACATGTGAGTGATGATGTACTCTCAGCTTGAGATGCGGTAGATGGTGTCCCTACATGTTGAGTATGGTATTCAAATATCTCATAGCACAAAGTTTTTGCATTCGTTCTCTTTGTGCCGCCAATACCATATCTCTTTGTGATGGTTGCGGTTCCTCTTCAATTGGAATGTCTTCATTTATCATGTTCAATTTTATCTTCTCACAAAGTTCCCTCATAGTCGATGCTTTCTTTGCATTCTTAGCTTCTATCTCTTCCTGTGTTGGTTTAATTCTTGATCATTTCCTCGGCATGATAGAGAATTTATCTGTAGCATGATAAAGAGACCAATATTAGTTCCTAAGAAATGAATCCATACAAATAACTAAAATATATGTCATTCAACCCTTCATAGTAAATGTACATACAATCATCATATAAAAGAGTAAATGTCACTCAACCAAAATAGGTACAAAGCATACAAAACAAATTATTGCATCCATACAAAGCATTATTGCACAATGTTATTGTAGCCATACAAAGCATTATGGTACAAAGTTCACTTCAGTCCTAGATGAGGATAAGGTCAAAGGAGAGTCACCTATTAAGGCTACAAGTGAAGAGTACATGGGACTTCATGCTTGAAAAGGTTGAGGTAGACCCAATTTGACATGTTTATTGTCTTGGTTTGAAGATTAGAAGCCTGGAGATCAAAAAACCTATAGTAACCTATTTGCACAAGCATAATTAAGCCTCTTGTCAAGTGGGACAGTCAATTATGGAATGATGAAGGCACTATGACATGATGAATTATACAATTCATGAAGACAATGATGGAGATCCATGGAGAAAACCAAGGTGGACAAGATAAGACACCAAATTTGTGAAGTTGCCAATGGCAACAAATTTACCACCTAACTGTCCTTAACTAATCCATGATTGCAAATGGATGTATTTTGTCTTCTATTGACTAAAAGTGACTTATTTATGATGAATATAAGCTCAGAATTGTTAAATGTCAAATTCCTAAAATTCAATCACAATTAACATTGCAACACTACAATCTATAATTGTTAAATCACATGTCTTCTTTTGGTGAAAAGTGATGCTTTCAAGTAGGGTTTTGATGAAAGAGCATTGTTAAAGTGTGGATGACGGTTCAGATCAAGAATTTGAAATTTGGAATTGAGGTGTTTTTTTAGTACTAGGGCTACTAGGATTTGGGTGGCTTGTGAAGGAATAGACAGCAATTGAAGAGTGTAGACTTGAGAAAGGGTTTAGAATGGTTGTGTCTAAGTTCCTGAGGGGTAAGAAGACCTCTAGTAACCTTGTTAGGTTTTGAAGTATTGAAGACCCTCTTTGTGCCTTTGTATAGGTAGACTGCTTGAGAGGAAAGCTTATGAAATTTGAAGAAACTATTGGTATGAGCCCTTTGGATTGAGTTGAACCCTACCTCTACATCACATGCCTAGGATTGTCATAAAAATCATTAGACTAATCTTTATAATTTAGGGTATTGAATGGTATATAGTCGATCAAGGTAACCGCCATCATGTGCTAACAAAGGACAATTAGGAAATTTTGAAATATTGTTGTGTCATGTGCATACAAATAATCATGAATAGGTGCATAAGGAATGTCCTAGACCAAGATATCTGCATACAAATCATCATGTCATGTGCATACTTGTATGATCTTGGCACCTATTCATTTGTATTTTAACTTGTTAATATGACAAGATAATAGTGGGATTGTATTTTTATTATGTTGTAAGGATTTATTCTTGTATAGTTTGACATAATTATTAAAGAGCCCAAGTGTAGAAAATATACATGGCATCATGTGAGATTATAGGCTGCTTTCTTAATTGGGAATGTGTCTATTTTAATTAATGTTGAACTTTGAGATATCTTTTATTATGTATACCATGAACTAATTTAAAACATAGTCTATTATATAAACACAAGATATGTATACATAGTCTTTTATTATCCATACTGGATACAAGTGATATAAACATGTATGATAAAGCATGATAAAATAATTCAAATAGAATTAAGGAAAATGTAAAGAACATGCATGTAAAGACTTGACATACCTAAAAAATGGAGATTTGAATGGAGAGAGTACCCAATTATGTACTATTTTTTTCTACTTACATCAAACTCCTCAACAATTTAAGTTTTTCACCACTTACTTCATTTTCAATGTTAAATTGAATAACACTCAAATATAATTAGTAATAACAATACTATTAACCAATCTATAATGTTAAATTCCTAAAATTGAATCACAATTAACATTGCAACACTACAAATATTGAAACTTGAATAGATATATATCAAATTTGATGTGAAAACTATGTTATTTCCTCTTTCTCAAGTTGGCAAAGTAGAAAAGGTGGTGGAAAGATCATGCAAAGGTGGTAGAATGTGTAAAATGTGCATGTGAACTTCCCAACAACATGAAAACACTTCTTTTTTGTCAGAACACGTGCATAATTAGCATGAAAATAGAGCATGTGGGCCTGGATCATGGGGGTCCAAGATTTTTTAACATTTCTATAGCAGGACAAAACATGAGTGCATTATAACGTGCTCGCATTTTGTCTTGCTATAGATTGATCCATAAATATTTGTGCCTATCTCACCTTTGCAATATCTCACCTCTAGTTCCATTAGCTTATGTTCTATCTCTCACCTCTCTATATCTCACTTATATCTCCCCCTTGCCTCTTTACCTCTCTCCTCTCTATGTCTCACAGTCGCTCCTTGTCTACCTCTCCATCCATCTTTAGCTATCTAGGTCTCACCTAATCCTAAACCCTAAAGCCTCAACGCTCAACCCTTAAACCTTAAATCCTAAACTGTATCCCTAAACCCTCAACACTTTACCCTAAACCCTATTCCCTCAACCATAAACCCTAATCCCTCAACCCTAAACCCTACATCCTATCACTAAACCCTACACCCTATCACTAAACCCTAATCCGTTAACCCTTAGCCCTAAAGCCTCAACCCTCAATCCTTAAACCTTCAACCCTAAACCCTGTCCCTAATCCCTATACCCTTGACACTCTACTTTAACCCTAATCCCTCAACCCTCAACCCTATCCCTAAACCCTCAACCCTCAATCCTCAATATCAAACCCTAATCCTTCAACCCTTAACTCTAATCCCTCAACCCTAAATCCTATCCCTAAAGCCTCTTGAAACTATACCTTAAACCCTAAACCCTATCCCTAAATCCTCAACCCTCAACCTTAAACGCTATCCCTATTCCTAAACCCTCAATAGGCTCGATACTATACCTTAAACCCTAATCCCTTATCCCTACACGCTCCAACCCTATCTCTAATCCCTATACCCTCGACACTCTACTTTAAACCTAATCCCTTGACCCTCAACCCTATCCCTAAACCCTCAACCCTAAAATCTCAACCCTCAACCCTTAATGTCAAACCCTAATCCCTCAACCCTTAACTCTAATCCCTCGAGCCTCAACCCTATCCCCAAACCCTCAACCCTAAAACCTCAACCCTCAACCCTCAACCCTCAATGTCAAACCCTAATCCCTCAACCTCTCTATATCTCACCTTTGTTTCCCCTCACCTCTCTACCTATCCGTAAACCCTAAACCCTATCCATGAACCCTATACCCTTGACACTATACGTTAAACCATAATCCCTTAACCCTCAACCCTAAAGCCTCAACCCTCAATCTTTAAACCTTCAACCCTAAACCCTATCCCTAATGTCTCTACCCTAAACTCTATCCCTATTCCTAAACCTTCAACCCTCGACACTATACCTTAAAACTTAATCCCTTATTCCTAAACCCTTAACCCTTAAAACTTAAACCCTAAAACCTATCCCTAAACCCTCGACACTCAACACTATATCTTAAACCCCAATCCCTTAACCCTCATCCCTAAAGCCACAACCCTCAATTGTTAAACCTTCAACCCTAAACCCTATCCCTAATCCCTCTACCCTCGACACTCTAATTTAACCCTAATCCCTTGATCATCAACCCTATCCCTAAACCAACTCTACTTTATATTTAATACTCTACTATTGCATTGATTTAATACTCTTCTATTAAAGCTTAGCACTCACAAAAATGCAGACATGCTCATATTAAAGAAGACTGCAGTATATTAGACTATTAGAGATGCCTCAGAAAAATGTAATAACAAAACTACTTTGCCTTATGTTAGCTTACAACTAAACTGATTCTTTTTGACACTCTTCTCTTAATAAAGTAAGAGTAATAAGAATAGAAGGCAAAGAATTTGATCTTACTAGTATGCATGGTTGGTTTACATTCCGTGACTTCATTTTCATTGAATAAAAAGGTTTATCTGATTTGAAAGGTGGGACAGAGTTCATTGTCATGTGCTTTTCTAGATGATAGGGTTCATAATGTCTAGGGTTCTTCAAAGAAAGGCCTCTAACAAAATTAAGTTTTTGTTATACCAATCCTCCTAGTAAAGCTACAATTAAAATGCCTGCTTTGAAAGTTGAAATAAATTAAATTAGACTTGCAATTTTGATTTTCTTCCATTGCTTCAACAACATCATTGTTTTCTTCATCAGAAACTAATTCAATCAGCAACTTGCTGCCCATTGGTTGACTTGAACTGCATCCTCTGTTAGAAGAAGGGCATTTTTATTTGTATCAATGTTGGTATTCATAAGCTGAAGAGCATTGATATTTTTCACGTACCCTATTCTTTGAAATATATTAACCTTAAAATATGACTTGGATATGTACTTAAACACAACAAAATCTCTAATCTACAACCCATGATGATTCATAAAAATTTCATTGAATAAAAAGGTTTATCTAATTTGAAAGGTGGGGTAGAGTTCACTATCATGTGCTTTTCTAGATGATAGGGTCCATAACTTTGAAGAAGGAGGCATGCCCATTAAATCAATTCATTCAACAACTTGTTGCCCATTGGTTGACTTGAACTACATACTCTGTTAGAAGAAGGGCATCTTTTATCTGTATCAATGTTGGTATTCATAAGCTGAAGAGCATTAATGTTTTTCACACATGTTGTTCTTTGAAATATCTTAACCTTAAAATATGACTTGGATATGTACTTGAACATAGCAAAATCTCTAATCTCCAGCCCATGATGATTCACAAAATTTTCATTGAATAAAAAGGTTTATCTGATTTGAAAGGTTGGGCAGAGTTCACTGTCATGTGCTTTTGTAGATGATAGGGTCCATAACTTTGTAGGAGGCATTCCCATTAAACCAATTCATTCAACAACTTGTTGCCCATTGGTTGACTTGAACTGCATACTCTGTTAGAAGAAGGCCATCTTTTATCGGTATCAATGTCGGTATTCATAAGCTGAAGAGCATTGATGTTTTTCACACACCCTGTTCTTTGAAATATCTTAACCTTAAAATATGACTTGGATATGTACTTGAACATAGCAAAATCTCCAATCTCCATCCCATGATGATTCACAAAATTTTCATTGAATAAAAAGGTTTATCTGATTTGAAAGGTGGGGCAGAGTTCACTGTCATGTGCTTTTCTAGATGATAAGGTCCATAAATTTGAAGAAGGAGGCACACCCATTAAACCAATTCATTCAACAACTTGTTGCCCATTGGTTGACTTGAACTGCATACTCTGTTAGAAGAAGGGTATCTTTTATCTATATCAATGTTGGTATTCATAAGCTGAAGAGCAGTGATGTTTTTCACACAGCATGTTCTTTGAAATATCTTAACCTTAAAATATGACTTGGATATGTACTTGAACACAACAAAATCTCCAATCTCTAGCCCATGTTGATTCACAAAATTTTCATTGAATAAAAAGGTTTATTTGACTTGCAAGGTGGGGCAGAGTTCACTGTCATGTACTTTTCTAGATGACAGGGTCCATAACTTTGAAGAAGGAGGTACACCCATTAAACCAATTCATTCAACAACTTGTTGCTCAATGGTTGACTTGAACTGCATACTCTGTTAGAAGAAGGGCATATTTTATCTATATCAATGTTGGTATTCATAAGCTGAAGAGCATTGATGTTTTTCACACACTCTGTTCTTTGAAATATCTTAACCTTAAAATGACTTGGATATGTACTTGAACACAACAAAATCTCCAATCTTCAGCCCATGATGATTCACAAAATTTTCATTGAATAAAAAGGTTTATCTAATTTGAAAGGTGGAGCAGAGTTCACTGTCATGTGCTTTTATAGATGATAGGGTCCATAACTTTGAAGAAGAAGGCACGCCTATTAAACCAATTCATTCAACAACTTGTTGCCCATTGGTTGGCTTGAACTGCATACTCTGTTAGAAGAAGGGCATCTTTTATCTGTATCAATGTTGGTATTCATAAGCTGAAGAGCATTGATGTTTTTCACACACCCTGTTCTTTGAAATATCTTAACCTTAAAATATGACTTGGATATGTACTTGAACACAACAAAATCTCCAATCTCTAGTCCATGATGATTCACAAAATTTTCCCAACCCTGCCTAAATTCTAGTTTATTTATGGTACCCCCTAATTGCACATCCCACTCCTACCCACCTATGCCTAGCAACATCATATGTTCATCTGTGTTGTCTATAAATTGTGAAACAAATGCAGGAGGAATGCACTGCCATAAACACATTACACAATTAGATTTTACAAGTTCTTAACAGTGTACAGGAAATAAAAGAATGGAAAATAATGTATAGAGTTACCAGTTTTTGTGTAAAGTCTCCAAGAATAACTTTGAAGAAGGAGGCACACCCATTAAACCAATTCATTCAACAAATTGCTGCCCATTGGTTGACTTGAACTGCATACTCTGTTAGAAGAAGGGCATCTTTTATCTGTATTAATGTTGGTATTCATAAGCTGAAGAGCATTGATGTTTTTCACACACCCTGTTCTTTGAAATATCTTAACCTTAAAATATGACTTGGATATGTACTTGAACACAGAAAAATCTCCAATCTCCAACCCATGATGATTCACAAAATTTTCCCAACCCTGCCTAAATTCTAGTTTATTTATGGTACCCCTTAATTGTACATCCCTAACCCTAAACCCTAATCCCTTAACCCTAAACCCTAATCCATAATCCCTAAACCATAAACCCTAATCCCTAATTATAATTTATGGTACCCTAATCACTAAATTCTAAATCCTAATCCCTTATCTCTAAACTATAAACTCTATCACTAAATCCTCAACCCTCAACACTTAAACCTTAAATCCTTAACCCTATCCCTTTTGCATCCACCCTATACGCTATCCCTATTCCTAAATCCTCAACCCTCGACACTATACCTTAAACCCTAATCCCTTATCCCTAAACCCTAATCTCTATCCCTCAACCCTTAACCCTTAAAACTTGAAGCCCCCTAAAACCTATCCCTACACCCTCGACACTCGACACTATATCTTAAACCCTAATCCCTTAACCATCACCCCTAAAGCCTCAACCCTAAATCCTTAAACCTTAAACCTTAAACCCTATCCCTAATCCCTCTACCCTCAACACTCTACTTTAACCCTAATCCCTTGACCATCAACCCTATCCCTAAACCCTCAACCCTCAACCCTCAACTCTAAACATTAAACCCTAATCCATCAACCCTAAACCCTAATCCCTCAAACCTAAACCCTATCCCTAAATCCTCAACCCTCAACACTATACCTTAAACCCTAATCCCTATCCCTTAACCCTTAACTCTTAAAACTTAAACCCTATCCCTACACCCTCAACACTCGACACTATATCTTAAGCCTTAAACCCTCATCCCTAAAGCTTCAACCCTCAATCCTTAAACCTTAAACCCAAAACCCTATCCCTAATCCCTCTACCCTCGACACTCTAACCCTAATCCCTTAACCATCAACCCTATCCCTAAACCCTCAACCCTCAACCCTCAACTCTTGACATTAAACCCTAATCCATCAACCCTAAACCATAATCCCTCAATACTAAACCCTATCCCTAAACCCTCAACCCTCAACACTATACCTTAAACCCTAATCCATCAGCCCTAAAAACTCAACCCTCAACCCTAAACCCTATCACTAAACCCTCAACCCTCAACACTATACCTTAAACCCTAATCCCTCAACCCTCAATCCTAATCCCTCATCCCTAAACCCTAAACACTATCCCTATTGGTAGTCATCAATTTTCCACAATCCATTAGCTATCCCTATTCCTAAACCCTCAACCCTCAACACTATACCTTAAACCCTAATCCCTTATCCCTAAACCCTAAACCCTATCCCTCAACCCTTAACCCTAAAAACTTAAACCCTAAAACCTATCCCTAAACCCTTGATGCTCAACACTATATCTTAAACCCCAATCCCTTAACCCTCAGCCCTAAAGCCTCAACCCTCAATCATTAAACCTTCAACCCTAAACCCTATCCCTAATCCCTCTACCCTCAACACTCTACTTTATCCCTAATCCCTTGACCATTAACCCTAACCCTAAACCCTCAACCCTCAACCCTCAACTCTCAACATTAAACCCTAATCCCTCAACCCTAAACCCTAATCCCTAAACCCTAAACCCTAATCCTAAACTCTCAACCCTTAACACTATTCCTTAAACCCAAATACATCAACCATAAGGCCTAATCCCTCAACCCTAAACCCTATCCCTAAACCCTCAACCCTCAACACTATTCCTTAAACCCTAATCCTCAGCTCTAAACCCTAATCCCTCAACCCTAAACCCTAAACCCTATCTCTAAACACTCAACCCTCAGCACTATACCTTAAACCTTAATCCCTCAACCCTCAATCCTCAGCCCTAATCCCTCATCCCTAAACCCTAAATGCTATCCCTATTCTTAAACCCTCAACCCAAGACACTATACCTTAAACCCTAATCCCTTACCCCTAAACCTTAAACCCTATCCCTCAACCCTTAACCCTTAAACCTTAAACCCTAAAACCTATCCCTAAACCCTCAACCCTATACCCTCAACCATATACTTAAGCCCTAATCCATCAATCATCAACCCTATACCTTAAACCCTGAAGCCTACACCCACAAAACCTCATCCCTAGACCATATAATCTCACCCTTATATCCTAAACCTCGAATATTGTGTCTCAACCCTATACTTAAATTAAACCTAAACCATATGTGCTCTCAACCCAAGTCACCCTATGCCTTGTATACCCTCAATCCATATAGTAAACCCTAAACCCAATATCCTAAACCCTAATCCTTGTGCCTTACACAATTAATCTTATACACTCAACAACCTGAATATTAACCCTCAACTGTAACCCTCAACCCTCTAATCTCTACCCTCTACCCTCTACTTATTACTTAAGCCCTAATCCGTCAACCCTCAAGCCTCAAAACTATACAGGCTCAGGTCCTTATGTACCCTAAACCCAAAACACTTACATACATACATACATACATGCATACATACAAACATACATACATACATACATACAAGCATGCATACATACATGTACATACATACAAGCATGCATTCATGTACATACATACAAGCATGCATACATGTACATGCATACATGTACATACATACAAGCATGCATACATACCTACAAGCATACATATAAACATCCATGAAACATACTTATGAAACTTGAACATAACTCATTCAAAGGAAGACATAATGCGAGCGTGTTATAACGCACTCACGTTATGTCGAACTAGGAAAACATCGGCAAACATACAAAAAAGGAAAACAACACAATATAATGTGAATGCATTATAACGCACTCGCGTTATATTGTGCTTTGGTAATCCCAAGCCTTAGGCTTGGGATTTGCTTTGGAGTTCCAACCCAAAGGCTTGGAGTGCCTTTTCAACATCCACAGACGTGTTTTTACAAATTCTACAAGATTTCACATAATTTTGTTCATGCTAACCCTTAGATTTGCACGTGTTTCAAGGTCAAACTAATCGAACACCTGGGTAATGTTAGACTTTCTCTTAGCTATTTAATGATGTAATTTTTTTCACATTTTGACATTGTTAAGCCTTTTATCTTTAATTTCTTTTGTTTGTGTGTCCGTTTTTGGGCAAAAACCATTGTTTGGTCTTTTTTTCATTGTAAATTAACCATTCATTGAAATTTCAAAAAAATTACATATTTAGAAACTAGACTCCATTCTACACATATTAAAAAAAAATGATTTTCAATTAGTTTTCATAATTTATACAGGTAGCACGACCAAAATTCTATTTTTTAGGATGTGTCCACTTTGAAAATTAGTAAGAAATCAAATATTTATAAAAAAATTATCAGAAAAATCAGGCATAAACTACATGGTGTTAACTAATTTCTCACCAAAGAGATTTTAAAAATACCAAAAAAAAGTTAACCTTTTGAGGGAGCCAGAAAACATGCTATGTTATGTTTTTTGAGAGAAACAACACCAATTTTTGTGCCTCCCTCTTTTGAACCGCTTAATCTATACAATTTTTTTAAAAAATAGTAGTTTAGAAAGTAGACTTGGAGCACTATGAACATTGTTTTGGTTGCATCTCAAAATTTTGAGTGTAACTATGCTCAATTTCTCATCCAAGGCCAAATTTCTTGATTTCAGAAAAAAAGTGGCCACTTAAGACCCCTTTTTGACCCCCCATCTTCTTGCACTTACCCCTAAGTAAATTTAGTTTTTTTTTAAAAAATAGTAGCCCATAAACTAGATTCAATTCTCTACAAACTTTGTTCTTACATCTTTTTCAAATTGTGTAGATAATCCATTCAAATTTTTACATGAACTTGATTAAGTCTAATTTTTTGTATTTTCATTGCCACTTAGAGGTATAGTTTGGCCCATCATGATCCTGCACATACCCTTCAAGTGCCTGGCGTGTTTGTTATGTTTTGACCGTACTTTAATGCATGTATGTGCCATGCATTCATACATACATTAAAGTGGGGGCTAAATGTTATGTTGTAAAATATTCTTCTAGGACTTTTACCTCCTATGTTTAGCTCCCGAGTCCCTTGTTTTGCATCTTGCATATTCATTTTAATTCCCAAAACAAAATGGCCTAAAACCCATGTCAAATAGGGCTTGAGGGACATTGTGGCATTTAACCCTGTCCTGAAATAGGACCTAGGGGCTTGGGTGCTTGCAACCTAGTCTTGCCCTATTTTAGGTAGGTCCTGAATTTAAATGTTTGTTATGTGACTGTTAAGAGGTTCCATGGCCAACATCATAAGTTTGAATTATGAAATTAAAGAGAGAATGCATATATAAGCGTGTTTAGGGATTCATTTGCAAACTAGAAGATGATTATGAACTTTTAGCAAACCTATGATTTTAGAGCATTCAAGATATTTATTGTTGCAAAGCAGAATATTGTTGTTGTGTTTGTGATTGCAGATTTAGCTTCATCTTCTCATGTGTCGAACGATTTTCATCTACATGTGAGCTACACCTCCCAGGTGATATCTATTTGTGTTAAATCAATCATTTATCATTTTTTTGCCTCTATTCTGCAGCAATACACACTCTTTATCAAATAGTAGTGTTGGAAGGCTTGAATGCCATTCCAAGGCTTGACTGAGGCAAGCTCCTAAACACCACAACCCCCAACCCCTCTCCTTGTGATTATAGGTTACAGATATTAAATTTCATGGAGTGGATTTGTAGAGGAAGGTTGCAGAAGATAAGGATTTCAAATCGGACCGAAAGAAGCATTTTGGTGCACTATCAAGGCTAGGGCTCTAGTCGTAAAGCCGTCCAAGGTTACAAGTACAGAAATATCTGTGACAATGATTGTTAGCATCAGGAGAAGTCCCAACATCTTGAGGAACATCCTGCCTTGGGTTAGGGCACTAGTCACAGTGCCCTCTGCATCTGCACATTTGGAAACAAATGGAACAATGATTATCAGTGTCAGAAGGAGTCTGGAACCCCCTGAAGAAAATATTGCATTGGGATAGGGTGCTAGTCATGACGCCCCTGACTGTTTTGCATCATGAACTTCAAAAAATGGTTAGTAACTAATCTCTATCTACTATCTTGGTCTACAAGCATTTGTCGTAGTTTATCTGTTTGCTTACGATTTTACATAATTAGGGTTTTGAGCATACTTGAGCATTGAATTAATAGATTAATTGACAAATTCTAAATTTCCACATCGTTACAAGTGACACATCAACCTGTAGGTGAATCCTCTTGCAAAAGTTGTGATTCAACTTGGTTGAATGTCCTTGAATGTTTGTGCTGAAAGGAGGATCTAGCTATTTACCCTCTTCCCTCTTTTCCTATTAAACAATTTTTAAAAAGGTATTTTAGATTTAAAGCCCCCTTTGGGAGTGGGCTGTTGTCACTGATTTTCATGGGATCGAGGCCTTAGACCAGGGGTCTAATCCATACAGTTGTCTGAGCTCGTCGTCTAGCAACACCAATAGTTGATAGCACCGCTAGCTCGTCAGGCCATGCATTGGCATGGGGGGTATGAACCTCTCAAAAAAATTTAATAATTTTTTTGTAGACTTTAGGAGAATAATAAAAAAATTTAATTTTTTTTGTACAAGGTGTACCTGCACTGATGTAGTGTGCAAGGAATATTCCCTGTGCTTATAGAATATTTTGTTGTCATATGATTGTACAAATTCTATATGGCTGTATAGAATATTTCTCTTACAAGATTCTCTAGAGCACAAAAATGGTTGAAAATTTCTTGTCTTCGAATATGGTTAAATTATATGTTTTTCTTTGCTTGCGAGGCCTTCTGAATCCAATGAAAGGGTTTGTTTTTTCGCAAGAGATTTCCTACAAAATATGACCTCCAAAACCCCCATACAAAGAGCCTAAATTAAAAATTCATCAACCAAATTTCCATCAAACCATAGATCTGCAACAACCCAAGTCTGTAAATATCCTTGTAACCCTGAAAATGCCTTCAATCCTTTCCTAGAAAGCCATGGATTCCACTATACACAAAATCTACTCATAGCAACTTGGGTTATACAAATAGGGATATCTTCCCACAACCAACCAACTAAGCTCTGATACCAAATGTTGGAAATTTGCAACCAAATAGACAATTTCCTTGTTGAGTTGTTTGTAGCTTCGATCAGATAACATAATAATAAATATGAATATATAAGTAATATTAAATATTACTTATATATTCATACTTAATATATAAGGTATGTTAAGATAAATATCAATATAGCATGATCGAATGATATATTACCAAAGCATAAACATCTTCTGCATTCTAAACAGTGATTAGTAACTGTTAAAATTGGTGAAACCGATTACAATACAAATGGTGACAAAGTCACACCTGTGATAGGCGTGACTCCTTGAGGAGTCACGTCTATCACAGATGTGACTCCTACTGTCACTCACATATTTATATCAATGTCTTTGCCCTGCAATACCATGGAATGACACAAAAATTAGAAGTGTATGAGAAGTGGAAATTGCATCTAAAATACAAAAGAAAGTAAAAAGTTAAGTCTGCTATATAAATATCCAAATTTCAGAAAATATCCAAGTCAGAGATTATAAGTTCGATTTGAATTTACATGGTATCAGAGCCAAGTTAAGCAGAATCCAGGCAGAAAATTGAACTTGAGAAATTCAGATTTAATACATCTCATTTCTCAAATGACAGTAGCAATCCGATTCAAAGACAGATTGGAAGGAGGAAATAACTTCTCATCATAAAAATTTAGAATTATGATGATACTAAAATAAAATAAAGTTGATTCATTTGTGAGAGAAAACAAAATGGAACCAGAGAATGATCCTGATAAAACGACATGGATTGAAGGAAATGACAAAGCCCTGAAAATCATAGTTGATGGAGTTAGAGATCATATCGTGCTGATTCTGACAAAACATGAGACTACATATCATATGTTTAAGTCACTTGAAAGCAATTATGAAATTAATAACTCCAGCAGAACCTTAGCCCTAAAGAGAGAAATAAATCATATAAGTATGAACAAAGGAGAATCTATCAATGCATACTTTATGAGAATATCTACACTAAGGGATCAACTCTCAACACTTGGGTACCAAATTGAAAGCAATGAACTAACACTTATTTCTCTAGATGGTCTCCCAAATTCCTGGGAGACATTTGTTCAAGGCATTAGTGCAAGGTCCAAATTTCCAAAATTTGATCGCCTAAGATCAAAGTGTCTTCAAGAAGAATCTAGACAGACAAAGAAAGTGTCAAAACAGAAAAATATAGATGAAGACCTTCGTGTTCTAAATACAAACTCTCAAAAGAAAGAGAAGAAGAAACACTTCAAGAAGAGGAAAAATTATCACGGGAAAGGTTCATTCAAGAAAGACATTTCTCGCATCCAATGTTTCAGATGCGACCAATATGGACACTATGCAATCAGATGTCCTGACAGAACCAAACAACAAGCATCTTATGCCAAAATAAAGGAGCATGAATCCGAGAAATATGTATTCTACTCTGCACTTTCAAACTAAGTATCAAATAAATCCAACACCTGGGTTATAGATAGTGGTTCATCAAGACACATCACATGGTTCAGGGAACTACTAGACACCATGGTAGAAGAGACTGACGAAGAAGTAACAATTGGAGATAACTCTGTACATCCAATCAAGGGTGTTGGCACATGCACCCTCAAATTAAAGACTGGCATCTCCATCCAACTTACTGGAGTATTGTTTGTCCCAGGCATCAAAAGAAACCTAGTCTCCATATTTGCACTTGAAGATAATGGATATAGGGTGACCTTTATGAATAGAAAAGTATTGGCATGGCCAAAGAATTCTACTATTAAGAAAGCCAAAACCATAGGTCATAGACAAGGGTACTTGTACGAGTTATGTATGGAACCAAATCAAGCCCTAATTCATGAAATTGTAGACTCTAATGAAATATGGCATAGAAGACTAGGACACCTAAATTTCCATGCCCTATCTTCCATTGAAAGACTAGTTACAGGGTTACCCAAACTCAAACAATGTAATTCAGGGGTATGCAAGGGGTGTGCCTTAGGGAAAAATACAAAGGGGTCCTTTCAAAATAGTTTTAGCAAAACAAATAAAGTATTAGAACTAGTCCACTTAGATTTATGTGGACCCATGTCTGTACCCTCCTTAGGTGGGTTTCTATACTATGTGATCTCCATTGATGACTTCTCTATAAAGACATGGATCTATTTTCTTAAATGTAAAGAATCATAGGAAATCCTTAAAAGATTTAAGGAATTCAAATCCATTACTAAAAACTCTTCCGGGAGAAAAATCAAAACCTTAAGAACAGATAATGGGAATGAATACACTTCAGACATTTTTAAAGACTTTTGTAAAAACACTGGGATTAAGAGGGAGTTCACTGTACCTTATAATCCTCAACAAAATGGAGTTGCAGAAAGAAAAAATAGAACCATTGTAGAAGCTGCTAGGGCTATGTTACTTGATCAAAACATAGACACTTCACTTTGGATAGAAGCATCTACTACTACTGTCTATATACAAAACAGATCTCCTCACTCTCATATTAATGACAAAACTCCTGAAGAAGCCTTCACTAACACAAAACCAGACATTAGTCATTTAAGGATATTTGGTTGTCCTGTTTACATTCATGTGCCCAAAGAGAAAAGAACTAAGCTAGAACCTTCTGGGAGAAAAGTCATCTTTGTAGGCTATAGTGAAACATCAAAAGCTTATAGAATATATATACTTGGTCAAAGACAGATTGAACTAAGCAAAGATGTGATTTTTGAGGAAGACATAGCTTTCAAAAGAGCCAGAAATGATATTGGGTAAGAAATTCAAACTTCCAACTCAAGCATAGAAGAGGATCCTACACCTGAGTTTCAGAGGGAGTATCCTGAGGAAGAGATAAACCATGAACAAATCACATCACTAGAAAATCCCAAGAAAAGACCATTTTGGGCCACCAAAATAATGGAAGAAGCTAAAAATTATGCCTCTCTATCAGGGACTTTTAGGGAAAGCACAAGACCTAAGAGATTCTCTAGTTATGTAGCTTTAATGAGTGAATTCATTAAATCAAAACCTTCTAGTGCTATAGAAGCTCTTAAGCACCAAGTATGGAAGGATGCCATGATAGAGGAGTATCAATCCATCCTGAAGAATGATGTGTGGGATATAGTACCTAGACCAAAAGGGAAATCTATTGTTTCTTCAAAATGGCTATTTAAAATTAAACATGCTACAGATGGTAGTATAGGGAAATACAAAGCAAGATTTGTAGCCAAAGGATTTTCATAAAAGGAAGGAATTGATTACAACGAAACCTTTGCTTCAGTTGCTCGATATACATCAGTCAGGGCAGTTCTAGCTATTGCAGCAGCCAAAGGGTGGAAAGTCCATCAAATGGACGTAAAAACTACTTTCTTAAATGGAACCATTGAAGAAGAGGTTTACTTAGAGCAACCCGAAGGATTTGAGATTCACAATGTAGGATCCCATGTATGTAAATTAAAGAAATCTCTATATGGACTTAAACAGGCCCCCAGAGCCTGGTATGAAAGAATTGACAGTTATCTCTTGAGATTAGGCTTCTCAAAGAATGATGCAGATCCAAATCTCTACTTCAAACAAAGTAAAGGTGATATGTTAATATTGATATTATATGTTGATGAACAATTGATTACAGGATAAAATCACCTTATTGATCAGTGTAAGAAAGATCTAGCTTCAGAATTTGACATGAAGGACTTAGGTCTATTACACTACTTCCTTGGACTAGAAGTATGGCAGAAATTAGACTGTATTATTCTAAACCAAGGGAAGTACACAATTGATATATTAAAAAGGTTTGGTATGATGGAATGTAGACCTATGTCTTCCCCCATGGAAACAAATATTCATAAATTGAAGGAAGCAGCAACAGATTCTCCGTTGGTAGATCCCACTCTGTACAGACAGATAATTGGATTCTTGATGTATTTGGTCAATACCAGACCTGATATCTATTATGTTGTAAATGCTTTAAGTCAGTTTATGTGTGAGCTCAAGGAGATATATCTTGTGGCTGTGAAACATATAATGAGATACCTTCAAGGTACTCTAAATTATGGCTTAAAATATGAAAAGGTTGACTTAGATCTACATGGATTCATAGATTTAAATTGGGCTGGAAGTGTAACTGATCAGAAGAGCACCTCCGGATGTTGTTTCAGTTTAGGTTCAACAATGATAACGTGGATCAGCAGAAAACAGTCTTCAGTTGCGCAGAGTTCTACAGAAGCTGAATATATTGTAGCTTCTATGGCTGCTAGAGAGGCAGTATGGCTTAGAAAACTGCTTGTGGGATTATTTGGTAAACCTTTGAAACCAACTATCATCCACTGCGACAATCAAAGCTGGATTAAGAATCCAGTATTCCATGATAGATCTAAACATATTGAGATTCCTCATCACTATGTGCGTGATATGGTGGAAAGGAATGTGATTCAATTGGAGTATATCAGTACAGGAGATCAAATTGCAGATATTCTTAGTAAACCACTCCTCAAGGTGAAAGTTGAATACTTCAGAAAAAATCTTGTTATGATTGAAATGTAAAATTCTAATTGATTTGTACTAATATATTAAATATGTTTAATGTGTAAACATCTTGTGTCATATGTGTGACTCGATGACATTATGGGCCTACCCATTCTATGTTTATTTCCAAAAGGTGACAATTTTTTGGATAATCTACACTTGTACCTAACATTATAAGGTGACGATCTTATAATGTTCATTAGACTGATATCATGTGACTTGATATTGGTATGAATCATGGAGTTATCATGATTAAGTTATGGTAGACATTATGTGACTTAATGTCAGTGCACATACCATAACTGGGATATATATAAGGAGAATGTAATGTTCTCGAGTATAGTATATCCTTTAGTATCACGAGGTAGGTGATGCTACGTATCACGAGATAGGTGATACTATATATCATGAGTTATGTGATATTAAATTACTTTGAGTAATTCATTATAGATCAGATAATTGATAATCATAGAGATTATTGTGATATTGTTATCTTTCCGAGCTAAGAGGGAGTGTTGAGTTGTTTGTAGCTTCGATCAGATAACATAATAATAAATATGAGTATATAAGTAATATTAAATATTACTTATATATTCATACTTAATATATATAAGGTATGTTAAGATAAATATCAATATAGCATGATCGAATGATATGTTACCAAAGCATAAACATCTTCTGCATTCTAAACGGTGATTAGTAACTGTTAAAATTGATGAAACCGATTACAATACAAACGGTGACAAAGTCACACCTGTGATAGGCGTGACTCCTTGAGGAGTCAGGTCTATCACAGATGTGATTCCTTGAGGAGTCACATCTATCACAGATGTGACTCCTACCGTCACTCACATATTTATATCAATGTCTTTGCCCTGCAATACCATGGATCGACACAAAAATTGGAAGTGTATGAGAAGTGGAAATTGCATATGAAATACAAAAGAAAGTAATAAGTTAAGTTTGCTATATAAATATCCAACTTTTAGAAAATATCCAAGTTAGAGATTATAAGTTCGATTTAAATTTACATTCCTCATAACCTAATGAGAGATTAATATGCAAACATAGTGATCAAAATTCATATACAAAATAATAGACAACATACCATCAAAGGTAACATAAGATATACCCTGGGAAAACCCTCCATGAGGGAAAAAACTACACTCCAAAAGTATCCATCTCTCATTTATTATTCAATAATAAAGATTACAATACATATGTAGAGTCTCCATGAACACCCTTGAAACATAAAGCTCTCTACATGCATTCCATATGAACAAGCATGTAACCACACATCCCATGCCATGCTTCAAACACTCACATGTGCAACCTGTAAGAGATGCTCAAACAAGCCAAACTCAGCTAGCAACACAAACAACCAACAAGCCAAGCTCAACAACTACCTATGTGTTTTCTTTTATAAAGATAATCTCACACAAATACTAGATTTAGTATGATAAAATCATCTTCCCCAAAACCATGAACACACTAAAACCATTGACCCCCACATTTAATTATTGGTACTAAGTTTCCACTTTTTTCCCAATAATTAAATAATCACAAATGAATAATTAATTACTCTACATGTCCCACACACATAAAATAATTAACCCAATGTTACATACAATTATTACAAGTGGCACCAAATAAATATTTAATGTGGATAAACACATCACATGGATGAACCACAAATAAATATTTACTTTACATAAATAAAATAATACCAATGTTATGTAAGGTGTACAATACACCTATTCCCATAATGCCCACTCCCACCAAAGGATCAGAGACTGGTGTTTAATAGTTAATTTTCTTATTTTGATTGATTTTGAAATTGCTTAGTTAAATTCACTGCTTCTATAAATAGATTTGTTGTTCCATTTTAAATTTACTGTTTTCATATTTTTGTTAAAGTAGATTTTTTTAGTAGTTGTAATCTTTTCCATTCTTAGATTAGGATTTATTCAAGTACTTGGATGCATCATCAGGTAAGAAGATTTAATTCTAAAGGAGTAGTTTAGGAATGTTGTTATATGGAGCCTAATTAGAACTGAAGGTTAAATTTTCCCCACTTTTATTGGTGTGGTTTCCCCCCAAATTATTTAACGGAGGTTCAGGGGTAGCGCTCCCAAGATAGGGTCAAGGGGTAGCACCCCTTGTGGTGTCCAAGAGCAATGCACCTGGCATGCTCCCTATCGTGATACAAGGCGGGGTCGAGGGGGAGTACCCCCGAAACCTCAAACGGTCCTTTTATTATTTTATAAAGGCATCAGGAGTTATTTTTTCTATTGGTCGACATAAAAATAACCCTATTTTGTAACCGACATAAGTCTTGATAAAAATGGCTAAGGGTTAGGGTTTCCGTTGATATTGTATTGTAGCATTTGTAGTGGTATTGAGTTGCAAGGATTGTTGGTTGTAATCAGTTTGATTTACTGGATAATAATATTGGACTCTCTATTGGTGGATGTAGCCTGAGTTATGGTGAACCACGTTAAAAATTGTCTCTCACTGTTATTATTTCTATGTATTTTCATTCATCTATTTAATCTTTATTTGCATTTAATTGATATCTTCTGTATGCAATTCCTAACAAGTGGTATCAGAGCGGGTTGTGTTCGATTATCATCTGTAGGAAGGTCTCACGGATGAGTGGAAGTCTCACGGTTAAGTGGGAGCAATGGCGGATGAGGGTAAATTAAAGATAGATAAGTTCAATGGGCAAAACTATTAGTTATGGAAGATGCAGATGGAGGATTATCTCTATCAGAAGGATTTATGGAGGCCATTAGAGGGAATAGCCAAGAAACCGACACAATGACTGATGAGGATTGAGAAATTTTAGATAGAAAGGCACTGGGGACCATTCGGTTGTGCTTGACACCATCTATGGAATTCAATATAATAGAAGCGAAGACAACAAATGAACTGATGAAAGCTTTGTGTAAATTATATGAAAAACCCTTAGCTTCAAATAAGGTATTTCTCATGAAGTGTTTGTTTAATCTGAAAATGATTGAAGGTAGATCTATGACATATCATTTAAATGAGTTTAATATGATTACCAGTCAATTAACTTTTGTAAAAATGAAATTTGATGAAGAGGTGAGGGCTCTCTTAGTTTTATGTTCTTTGCCAGAAAGCTGGAATAGCTTGGTAATAGCTGTAAGTAACTCTATCTCTGGTTCAAATACTTTGAAATTTGATGACATTGTTGGTGTTATCCTTAGTGAGGAAATGTGATGGAAAAACTTAGGAGGGTCCACATCAAGTAGTGTTTTGAATGTAGAAAGCAAGGGTAGATCAAAGGAGAGAGGAAAAGGTTCTGGAGGTCATGAGAAGTCATGAGGAAAATCAAAGGACAAGAGGTCTCAATCCAGAGGATAGAAGAATTGCTGGTACTGTGGGAAACTAGGTCATCTAAAGAATGATTGTTGGCCTCAGAAGAATAAAGAAGGAGACAAACAAGAAGGCAATAAGGAGGTAAATGTGGTAAGTCATAAATCTGAAGATGATGCTTTGATTCTTTCCCTAGATAATACTGATGATTCATGGGTTTTAGATTTAGGGGCCTCATTTCATGCTATGCCCCATAGAAATTATTTTCTTGATTATGTCTAAGGGGATTTTTGGCTGGTTTATTTGAGAGATAACGAACCCTGTCAGATTGTTGGAAAGGGAAGAATTAAGATTAAGTTACAGAATGAGAATCATTAGCTACTACAAGAGGTAAGGCACGTTCCAAGGCTAAGTAGAAATTTAATTTCAATAGGGCAACTAGGTGATGAAGGTTGTACAGTTACTTTTAATGATAAAAATTAGAAGTTTTCAAGAGGTGCCTTAATAGTAGCAAAAGGTATGAAAGTAGGCACCTTATATCTTTGTACAAGTCATATTGTTCCTTCTACTTTAGTTGTTGCAGAGAAAAAAATAAACAGGTTCAGGGACAGTTGTTGCAGGTTCACAGAAAGAGACTAAAACAGTTGCAGTAGGTTCTGAGACAACACCGTGGCATAATAGACTTGGGCAGATGAGCGAAAAAGGTATAAAGGTACTTCATTCTAAGAAAGTTTTACCAGCTCTGAAATGTATTAATATGGATTTTTGTTAATGTTGTGTGTATGGCAAACAAAAGTGAGTTAGTTTTCTCAAGGATGGGAAGCAAAGAAAGATGAAAAATTAGAGCTTGTGCATACATATGTATGGGGACTGGCTCTGGTATCTTCTCTCGGTGGCTCTCGATATTATGTTACATTCATAGATGATGCAACTAAGAAGGTTTGTATTTATTTCCTTAGGTAGAAATCTGATGTATTTGAGAAGCTTGGTTGAGAATGAGATGAGTAAAAGATTAAAATGTCTTAGATCTGATAATGGTGGTGAGTATTGTAGCAAAGAATTTGAAGATTATTGTTCCTTTACTAGAATTCATAGGCAGAAAATGGTTTCAGGGACTCCACAAGAAAATGGAGTGGCTTAGCACATGAATAGGACAATACTGGAGCGTGCAAGGATCATGATATTGCATGTTGGGCTGCCTTTAAACATGTGGGCAGAGGTTGTCAATACTATTGTATATTTAATTAATAGAGGTCCTTCAGTTCCTTTGGGCTGTGGTATTCCAGAGGAAGCATGGACAGGTAAGAAGGTGAGTTATTTTTTTCTCAAAACCTTCGGATGTGAAGCATTTGCACATGTAGATTTTGAAAATAGAACCAAGCTAGATGCAAAATAAAAAAAGTTTACCTTCGTTGGATATGTCATTGATGAATTTGGTTATAGGCTTTGGGATGTTGAAAATCTAAAAATTGTGAGAAGTAGGGATGTTGTATTCAATGAGAAGGTGTTGTACAAAGATTAGTTGTAGTAGCATGAGAAGAAAAAAAAGGATTATGTGGTGCCAGATGATACTCCAAATAGTGATGTTCCAGTGGTTTCTCATGCTCTGCAAAACAACAACAAGAAATACCACAAACTCCAGTGAATGTTAGACAGTCAACAAGGCTAAGTAGACCTCTTGAAAGGTTTTCTCCCTCTTTGTATTCTATTTTGTTAAAAGATGTTGGTGAACCAGAAGGGTATGATGAAGCTATGCAAGCAAATACAAAGGTTCAGTGGGAGCTTGCAATGAAAGAAGAAATGGACTCCTTGTTGGAAAATTAGACTTGGGAATTATGTAAGTTGCCTGTAGGTAAAAAGGATTTACCAAACAAATGGGTTTATACGCTGAAAAAGGAAGATGGGGTAAGAAAAGATTTGAAGCCAGGTTAGTTGTAAAAGGATTTGCACAGAAAAAAGGTATTGATTTTGATGAGATTTTTTCTTCGATTGTTAAGATGACTTCTATTCGTATTGTCTTAAGTATTATGGCTACTAAAGATTTGCATTTGGAATAGCTAGATGTGAAAACTACCTTTCTCCATGGTGATTTAGAGGAGGAGATATATATGGAACAACCATAGAGATTTGAGGTTAAAGGTAAGGATAAATTGGTGTGTAGAGTTTATATGGCTTGAAACAAGCACCTCAGCAATGGTATTTGAAATTTGATAGTTTTATGGCTAAGGAAGCCTACAACCAATGTAATTCTGACCATTGTGTTTATTTTAAGAGGTTGGATAATGATAGCTACATCATTTTATGTTTTATGTTGATGACATGCTTGTAGCAGGCTCTAACATGGATCACATAAGAGAGTTAAAACAACAGGTAGCACAATCATTTGTGATGAAGGATTTGGGAGCAAAAAAACAAATCCTTGGTATGAAAATTTATAGAGATAGGAAGAACAGAAAATTGATTCTATCTCAAGATGATTATGTTGACAAGGTTTTGCAGAGATTCCATATGGAGAATGAAAAAGCTATCAGCACACCTTTGCCTAGTCATTTGAAATTGACTAAGGAGATGTGTCCTAAGACACAAGAGGAGGAAGAAAAAATGTCCAAGGGACCATATGCTTGAGCTATAGGAAGTTTAATGTGTACGCCATGGTATGCACAAGACTTAATATTACACATGTTGTAGGAATTGTAAGCAAGTATATGAGTAATCTTGGATTGGAGTATTGGAATGTAGTAAAATAGATTCTTATATATTTGAGAGGTGCATCCACTAAACATTTATGTTTTGGGGGCTCTACTATTGATTTAGCAGGCTATGTGGACTTAGATTTAGCAGGGGATATTGATACCAGGTGGAGTACTATAGGTTATGTCTTTACTGTAGGTGGGACAATGTTGAGTTGGATTTCTAGGTTGCAAAAGGTGGTTTCTTTATCCACCACAGAGGAAGAGTATGTATGTGGAATAGAGGCAAGCAAGGAGATGATATGGCTGTAATCTTTCATGGAAGAATTGGGCAAACAACATGTTAATAGTTATTTGTTTATAGACAGCCAAAGTGCCATACATCTTGCAAATAATTCTACCTTACATTCAAAGACCAAACACATACAGCTAAGGTATCACTTTATCCCGTTAGTGTTGGATGATGGACAATTATGACTGGAAAAGATACATACAAATGAAAATTCAATGGATATGTTTACAAAGGCAGTGACAAGGGAGAAGCTGGGCTCCTCTTCAGCTTTGGTTGGTCTTCAAAACTGAAAATAATAAAATCAAAATAGCAGGGTCCACGGTGTTTATTTCCAGTGGGAGCTATAGGGTTAGTGGTGTTATGATCAGTCTCCAAGTGAGAGATGATATGTTGTGGAGTCTGATCAGTGTCCAAGTGTGAGATTGTTGTTATATGGAGCCTAATCATAAGTAGAGGTTAAATTTTCCCCACTTTTATTGGCACGGTTTCCCCCCAAATTATTTAACAGGGTTTTGGGGGCAGCGACCCCAAGATGGAGTCAAGGGGCAGCGCCCTTGGCACGCTCCCTATCATGATACAGGGTGGAGTCGAGGGGCAGCCCTCTCGAAACCTCAAATGACTTTTATTATTTTATAAAGGCATCGGGAGTTATTTTTTCTATTGGCCGACATAAAAAAACCCTATTTTGTAACCAACATGAATCTTGATAAAAATGGGTAAGGGTTAGGGTTTCCATTGATATTGTATTGTAGCATTTGCAGCGGTATTGAGTTGGAAGGATTGCTGGTTGTAATTAGTTTAATTTACTGGATAATAATATTGGACTCTCTGTTGGTGGATGTAGCCCGAGTTTGGGTGGACCATGTTAAAAATTGTATCTCATTGTCATTATTTCTGTGTATTTTCATTCCTCTATTTAATCTTTATTTGCATGCAATTCCTAACAAGGAATTGCTAGTAAACAATTTTTACTGGAAATAGCCATGGACATTGCCTTGGTTTTGACAATATACAAAATCATTCTATTTAAATTCAAGGTCAGAAATGACCCTTGTCACTCTCAAATTTTTTAGTTTTAGGAATCATATTTAAAAATGTTTCTACTAATCCAATCAATGTAGGGGACAAGACCTTTTGCAATGATCTTTCCTACTAGTTTGTGGTGCCCTCAGTCTTGGTTATTCTTAATGATGTTGTTAGTTACTTGTCCTTTAATTACATGAATGCAGAAGATAAAACTCAATATTGAGATGTTTTTAACTTCATCTCATGTTATTCTTATGACTTATTGATACATTACTATGTATGCTTGCTGATATGTTTTCACTATTCAACCCCATGCAATCTTAGGTACGACTAAGCTGCCTTGTAGCTCTTGTTGTTTATCAGTGACATTAAATCTACATGAATTGGTTATTATTTTATGTTTGATTTCAAATTTGACTTCCCATGCAACTCAATTACAACTAATAAGTCATAAAATACACATTATTCAAATTTAACTTCCCATACAACTTAGTTAGAGTTAATAAATCATAAAATGACTTATATTATGTTTCAAATATAATTCTTTATATT
Organism: Cunninghamia lanceolata; assembly: GCA_027924645.1. Classification (NCBI taxonomy): domain Eukaryota; kingdom Viridiplantae; phylum Streptophyta; class Pinopsida; order Cupressales; family Cupressaceae; genus Cunninghamia; species Cunninghamia lanceolata. The sequence goes on from BSBN01000277.1 coordinate 172,246, forward strand.
ATATAATTAGTATTTTATTTCTATTATATTTTAATTACACATAATTGCATTCTAGATTGATCTCACATTGATATTCTAATTAAATATAATTCATTCCGTAGTTATTTCACACTACATTAATTTTTTATATTATGAGTGCAATTGCATGTCATAGTAATATCATAGTTTGGTACATAGAATTTGTTAAATTACAAGTAATCTACTTGCTAACATGCATGAAAATGGTCTTTTTATTGACCCTTCTATTCTAAATTGCATTTCTATGAAACATGTATGGGTTCAAAAATAGTACACACCATGCATAAAGAGGAACCACATCTACAAGGACTACATCAATGTAAGACCTTCACTTCCACCACTTGCCCCATCATTACTCCTATAATTGATGGTTAAAAAAAAGTAAAGGAAGGGATAAACCAAGCTAGGTATGTTGAAGGCTTGCATTTTTTTTAAGATTAGTTTCACTAGGGTATTAGGTGGAGACTGTTTGAAATATGCAGCCATAGAGACAAATTCCTCATAACCCAATAAGAGATTCAATGTGCAATAAACTAGAAATCCACATGCAAAATAAATAGACAATCATACCATCAATGGTGATACAAGATATAGCCTGGGAAAACCCTCATAGAGGGAAAAACCCAGCCTCCAAAAGCATGCATCTTTCATGTATTATTCAACAATAAACAACAAATGCATATGCATAGATTACCTTTGAAACATCAAGCTCTCTCTACGTGCAATCCATGCGAACAAGCATGTAACTATACATCCCATGCCACGCTTCAAACCCTCACACAACCAACTTGCAAGAGAAGCTACAAGCCAACCAATAAGCCAAATGGATAACTTAACCTCACCTCTACAACTACCCTTGTGTTTGATTTTATAGACATAAGCTCACACAAATACATGTGGTATTGTAATACCATTTTCCCCAAAACCATGTGTCTACAAAACCATTGACCCCACATTTGATTATTGGTACTAAGTTTTCCCAATTAATCAAATAATTACAAATAAATTAATTAACCCAATGTTATAATGATTACAATTGGCGTCCAAATAAATATCCAATGTGGCTAAACACATCACATGATGCACCACAATTAAATATTTATTTTACATAATAAAATAATATCAATGTTATGCAAGGTGTACAACACACCTACTCCAACATTCTCCCACTTGTTGTATACATTGCATAAGGGATCAACACGTAAACTCAAAACATTAAGGGAAACCATCATGTGTGCCCAACATGTACCATATAACCATCCATATGCTCCATGTGCTCCAAGATACCTGCAACAATAATCAAGGTGTCCACCATCTCAAACAAGAATCTCCTCATCCTCCATCTAGCCTCATGAAGAATAATATCCTCCAAAGAGATGCAACACTAAACTGTCACATAGAAGCAAGAAACCTACAACAACTAATATCCAAACACAAACACCAAATCTAATGGTAACAAATCGGCTCGAGTAGCTATCAAGAATCAATCATAGCTGAAATAGTAACCATAACTAGTTGCTAATGCATCAACTAACCATACCTCCAAACCAAGGTATACAAATCATAACAAGTAGACCTTATGCCATCAATATATCCAACTCAAATCACAATGATAAAAAGTCTCTGTATATACTCAATCCTGCATAAAGAAGTCCTCCAAGGTAACAACACAAAGCATGTAATAAAAAACTTCAAGACCCTCCATACTGCAACATAATGAGAAAATCCAACAAAGGAATCATATACTTCCTAGAACTCCCACTGCATGAGTAAATGTCAAATCTGAAAATAGATCAAGGCATCCAAAGATCCACTAATAGCACGCACATAGAAGATGTGGCTGAATCCTCTATCACATAATCTCAAGGAACACACACATAGATATGCAAAATCTGCAAACTAAATAGATGCAACATAACTCTCCTCAAGTCCATATCTGTCCCAAATGCTCCATATCATAAGAGAAGAAGTCAAATAGACTCAAAATCTCCATGCACATCTCAACTCCAATGTCATGTGGACACAAATATCTAGGAAGAAGAATAAGACCAATCAAGAGAGAACCTGCAAATCATAACCATGTCCTTCTATCCACACTAATGTGCTATAGCTGTGAAAAGTATGATATCCTTTACACACCAAAAATAGGAAGCCTCCACAACATCCAATAACAAGATGCAAGCCTCTCAAACCAAAAGGTAGAACAAACTCATAATCATCCCAAATAACAGGAATAAGCCCAAAGCCACTAACCATTTCCATTACATACAATGATCTCATAACAATTCAAGATCAAACATAATGAGATAACTAATCAACCATGCATCTACTCCTCAAACAAGTCCTCACAACCATAATCCATAGCTCAAGACTCAATCAAGAGAAGATAAGACACAAATGAAGAATGCATTTGAAAATTAGGTGGGCATACCTATCAAATAATTCACTGCTGAGTGGACCAAGAGTGGGTATGAGATTGCTCCTCTAGGATACACCAAGCGTCGAAGGCTCTCTCCAAGAACAATCTCCTCAACATGTCCATGTTGGACTCACGTCCAACCAATGTCTACGCTCCTTAGTCTTGCTACTAAAATCCTCTTCAAAGAGAAACCATCTCAACACATGTCTCTAATATAAGAGAACTCAAGCCTCACCTAAGTCTCCAAGTATCCATGAGTACCTCCATGATCAATCCATGCTAAACTTCAAATGCAAAAACACACCATCATGAAGCTCCCAAGCACATGACCAATGTACCCAATACCAAGAAAACCATCAAGATCATAGTCAAAGCTCCCACTGCACATCTGCATAATCTAGGAACATGTCATGACATCATGATCTAATCATCTCCTCAAAGGAAGATATCATGCATTAATGCACACATCCTATCTCAAGAGAACCTGTATCATGCCAACACTCTAACACGTGATCAAGAGTAAACCATGACACAATACCAACCATCCTGTAAGCAAGGATCACCTATCAAAATTGACAAACCATAAACAACACCTTAACCAAAGACTTCAAGAGTCCTCCATGGTACTAAGATGTCGACATCTCCAAATCACATGAAGATAACCATATCTTGCCAAAGCTCCCATTGAAGTGTGATACCAAGCTATACATGGCAACATCATAAACATCAAAACATCAAACCATCACTATCAAAAGCTCCCACTAAAACATGTATCCAAGCTATCCATGACATTGTGATAACCATCTCCTACATGAAGATCATCCATGGCCTCAACACTATCAAAGAATCCCGCTGTAACGACATAGCTAGCAAAAGGTCAAGTAAACCACAATCTCCAAAACCAAGAAGATCAACAAAACCTATAAACCAAACATCAATCCAACACCACCAAACCTGCACTTGTAAAATAATCATGTCATGCCAAAATCCCAACCAAACAAGGAACATCCATGACACCATGATCAATACCCCAATGCACTTGCACCAAACTCCCATCATGTCCCACACAACTGTACCATGTAGTTAACAAACATAGATCCCATATCATGACTGTATTAGGTAAAAGTATCTCTCTCTATATCTCATATGACAAGCAAGCCAATGTAACATGTGACTAACCCAAGTCACAAATTAGAATATGCATCAGCACTAAAACATCTATGGGCATAGACAACCCACATCCAAGTCATAAATGCAACCTGCAAGCATAGACAACCTATAACACTACACAACCTGTAGATCTCACAATGCAACATGAAAACTCAATAATACTTGTTTAATACTATCAACCAAGGATAATTAGAGATAAACATGTAAGTTTGCAATGAATCAAACACCAAATCATCCTAGATTTGATTTCCCATCGACTCAGAAACTCACCTAAAGTCAAAGGAACCAAAATGAGCTCAAACTGATGTAATCTAAACAAACCTCAAAATATCATCTCTAAACCTACCCCACTACATAGTGCTCATAAATACCTTTCCAACGCCTATAAGAAGTCTGAAATCTGATTCCGTATGCACCTGTTATGCCTAGTCAAAGCTCAAAATGAACATCTGAATTCCAATTGGCAAAACCTGGTCAAAATAGAAAAATTAGGAAAAATGTTTGACACCAATACGTAGTACACAAAAAGAGCTTTCTGTCGACTATAAGAAGTTGACAATCTGACCTGTTGGGTGAAAGTTATGCCCCCTGAAAAAAATCAGCCCAATTAAGCTATGAAAATGTCCCTGGTGGCTCTTTGGTGGCCAGTGGCTGGCTAGCCGGCGACTAGCTGGTGGCCCGCCGGTGGTGGCGGTGCCCGAGCGGAGTTGCTGGTGGTTGAATGGTGGCAGACTTCAAATGAATATTAAACAGGTTTAATTTTTACATTTTGTAAGTTTGAGATTTTTAATTGTTTTAACAAAATTTTAAAGCCCTTAAAGAGCTGGGTGGTCGCCTCGATTCCCCACGGGACGGAGGGCCCGCACCAAGGGGCTTAGCCTCGTCGGTAGCAGAACTCGCCGCTTGGGGGCCAACCACTGGCCCTTGTCTAGTAGTGCCATTTTTTAATTAAAATATTCTGCAACCATACCTACGACTGTGCGCGTCAGACGACCGTACCACAAATTCTTCCGTAGATTCTCCTAGGGCATCAACTAGGGCAAATTTTTTTTGTCTTTGATTATAGGCAAATTATATGTTTTTCTTCACCTGCAATAGCTCTTGAATCCAATGGCAGGGTCTGTTTTTTCCCAAGAGGCTTCCTGTAAAAGATGACCTCCAAAATCCTCCATACAAAGAGCTCAAATCGAAAACCCACATGCCCAATATCCATGAAACCCTAGATCTGCAACAACCCAAGTCTGTAAATAGCCTTGTAACCATGAAAATGCCTTCATTCCTTCCATGTACAGCCATGGATTCCACTATACACAAAAAAACCACTCATAGCTAGGGTTATAGAACAAGGTTTTTCACCCAAATCATGGCAACCAAGCTCTGATACCAAATGTTGGAAATATGTAGCCATAGAGACAAATTCTTCATAACCCAATAAGAGATTCAATGTGCAATAAATCATAAATCCACATGCAAAATAAATAGACAATCATACCATCAATGGTGACACAAGATATACCCTGGGAAAACCTTCATAGAGGGAAAAACCTAGCCTCTAAAAGCATGTCTCTCATGTATTATTCAACAATAAACAACAAATACATATGCAGAGATCACCTTTGAAACATCAAGTTCTCTCTTCCTCCAATCTATTTGAACAAGCATGTAACCATACATCCCATGCCATGCTTCAAACCCTCACACAACCAACCTGCAAGAGAAGCTATAACCCAGCCAACAAGCCAAATGGCTAGCTCAACCTCACCTCTACAACTACCCTTGTGTTTTCTTTTATAAACATAAGCTAACACAAATACAACATGTGGTATTGTAATACCATTTTCCCCAAAACCATGTGTCTACAAAACCATTGACCCCACATTTGATTATTGGTACTAAGTTTTCCCAATTAATCAAATAATTACAAATAAAGTAATTAACCCAATGTTACATACAACGATTACAAGTGGCATCCAAATAAATATTCAATGTGGCTAAACACATCACATGATGCACCACAATTAAATATTTATTTTACATAATAAAATATTATCAATGTTATGCAAGGTGTACAACACACCTACTCCAACAGAGACAAGATTAGACATAAATTTTTTTGGATATTGATTCCAACACAAAAGGTATAAATGAAGAGGTATAAAACGTATTGTAGAAAAAATGGGTAGTTTGGATACATTATTAAACAAGGGGTGTCTTAAAATCAATAAGGTGCCTTTGGGAATATTAATAATAGAATATTAGGAGGAAAAAGTAGAAAGATGGGTATTGTTTAGTATCTTATGAATGAATTTGATAGGATATAGGTTTACATAGTGAATTTGTTAGGGTCAACCCTCACTAATGTGTACAAATAATTGAAAACAACAATCTTTAGTTTTCAATCCAATGATGAGAGGTAGTGCTACTATATAAAAGAATATGAGATAACTAGGAGGAGGAGAGATTGATGTAAAGTGGAAGCCTCCTCAAGTGGGGTTCTACAAGGTAAACTTTGATGAGGCCTCTAGAGGCAATCTTGGGGTAGTAGTAGGAGGTGTTGTTCTTTGAAAAGTTGATGGGGATTTCTTGTATGGAGGATCTCTCTTTCTAGGGATTAAAAAGAACAATGAAGTAGAGGGGGTACCTCTTATAGTTGGTTTGGCAATGACAACATCTCTCAAGATGCCTAAATTGGAAGTAGAAGGTGATTTTTAAATAGTTATTAATGTGGCTAGAGTTGGGATGAGTCATAATTGGAGGTTAAATAGATATATAAAAGAAGTGAAGGGATTTAAATCTAGATTTGAAGTTATATGTTTTATCCATTCTAAGAGGAAGATAAATGTAGCTACATATCTTTTAGCAAATGTAGGTGTAGGTCAAGAGCCCATAAAGACAATTTACTATCATGATTTGAACTCATGGCAAGATTTGGTGAGCCATTTAAGATGTGGCTAGAGTTGGGAAGAGTCAAAATTAAAAGTTAAATAGATATACAAGAGAAGTGAAAGGATTTAAATATAGATTTGAAGTAATCTATTGTGTCTATCATAAGAGGAAGATAAATGTAGCTATGGATATTTTAGCCAATTCAAGTGTAGGTCAAGAGCCCATAAAAACAATTTATAGTAATGATCTAAACTCATGGCAAGATTTGGTAAACCATGTAAGTTTCCACCCGCCATGAGCAGATGGTGGTGTTTTAATTCCTAGGTACCTAAGGTGGATATATTGTTTATGAGAGCTTGTTTATTTGGTGAAGTTGTACATGTAAGGTATTTATTTTAAGTGGCAAGGCAAATATTGATGTATGAAGGATTATGGTGGTAGCATAATTCTTGGAGGATTTATTTCCCACATGTGTTTAGGTCTCTGTCTCTAGTATTTGGGCATACAAGTAAGGAGAAGGGGAGGATCTCCTTTATAGATTATTGTATTAGACAAATATTTTCCTACAATTCCATGGCTGCCAGAAGTCCATAACATATTATGAGAATGAGGGATTGAATTTAGTAACAAGCCTCTATCTAGTATCCATCTTGGGCACTGTCATATCAGATGCTTCTCCATGTCTATAGTTTAAAAAAAAAAAAAAGGTGCTAGGCACCTAAACTTATATATTAATATAGTAAAGATCGAAAAGATTACAAAAATCCCAAAAAGGGAAAAGGCACAAGAATAAACATGCTACCAGTCCCATCCAAAATAGAGTACCAATCCTCTGTAAGTTAGGAAGAGGAATTACATAAATATTAATAGCTGTACATCATAAGATTCACCCTAAGGCCATTACAAAAATCATATAGATATACACCTATCACTTCTGATTTCAAAAGATAGTAGATAATATATAAATCAACAAGGAACAACAGTTAATTCCTTGCATTAAGGTCTTCAATCATAAATCCATGCCGCTTAAAGTCCATAGGTGCAATAGTAGCATCGGACGGAGGTGACAGTGGTTGAAAATGAATAAGGTAATGTAGAGCCTGGAAAACTTCACAAATTGACTCCTCCAAATCCCCACCCAATTCAACAACATGACAGTGAAGTGAATTTTGAATAGACAAAATATAATTATTCTACAAACTATGAAGGAGGGCACTGCAAACACAATGCATTTCTAGCTAATGATTAATGTCCTTCTGAAGAAATAAACCCCCAATTGGTGCACTCCCCATATGCAAGTCATAGTTCTCCATTGCTTCCTCAAATTTATCAACCAAAAAAAAAAAATTCTTGAACAAACTTGACCACAAAATTCTTAACCATTTCAATACTCTGTAACAAATCCATTGAATTAGAGAGAAAATGAGTGAACATCTGTGATGGATAAATTAACCTTGGGAAGCGAAGAACGTCACAACCACACACTAGAACAATTGCATTCTCCACCTCCTCAATTGTGAATTTTGAAAATCTCCTCTAGCAGGTTCGAATGCAACACTCCCTATGATGGTTTTTCCCACTTATGTATTGGAAAGAACAACCTTTTGTTTCATTGAACATATCCCATCATGAAAATCTATCTTCACAAAGCTGAAGGAAATTGAAGAAACTGAAAGAAGATAAAACCCAGACTAACACCAGAGGATTTAGAATTGATTTAATTCTCGGGTGCCGAAGAATGAAGAGAGACAACCATTTTAATGAGTATGACACACATGATCTAAATGCAAATAAAGATCCGCCTCACTCAGAGATCAAGATAGTGGCGATTTAAATCATTAAACATGAATGTAAGGGGTACTGAAGTGTAGTTAAAATTCCACTTTGCACATGCCAATAAGAGATATCAAAATACTAGAAATTGTTAAAATCCGTAAAACAGATTATAACCTAGAATCAATTGAAAGAGTTAGAAACATAAACTGTAAATGCAAAAAACAATAACAGCGATACCATGAGATTGATGTGAAATGCTCGAGTGGCAAAATAGCATCAGATAACTATCTCCAATATTGAATGAAAATACAAGCTAGGTAGCATGCTTATATAGACAAGAGAGAGAGAGGAGGTGGCAACACCGACCAATGAGGAGCAACCATTTATCAGACTAGAGATAGCAAAGTATCTTCCCAAGATAGCTAATGGATGCTCACATGTAGGAAGGTGACACCTCACAACCACTCACATAATAAGACATGCTTTATTAACCTAAGAAAGATTAAATAAATGTGTAGGAAAAACCTTATAATAAGGAATAAAAAACCTACACTAACACCCCCCCTTAAGCGTAGCTTAGGTGGGTAAAGAGATGGGTCTTGGCAAATCAAGCCTGATGAGGTACCCATGTATAATGAATTCCCCCCAAAAGAGAAGTAGCCCCCCCCACAAAGGAGAGTACACCCCCCTGAATAAAGAGAGAAAGAAGGAGCTAAGAAGCCCCCTAAAAGGAGGACACCTGCCGCACCCCAAGAAAAGCTCGTAAATGAATGAACTTGCTCTCAATGAAGGGTTTGGTGAAGATGTCAGTTGTTTGATCTGATGTCGGACAATACTGAAGATCAAGAACCTACTCATGAATCAACTCCTGAATGTAGTGCATGTGAATCTCAATGTGTTTGGTTCGCTGATGATGGACCAGATTGCGAGAGATCTGAATAGCACTCTGGTTGTCACAAAAGATGACCATAGGCTTCCTGAAGGAAATACCAAACTCAGTGAGAATGTGTTGAAGCCAAATGGCTTTCATAGCAGCATTAACTGCTCCTTGATACTTAGCCTATGTAGATTAAAGAGTAATAGCAGACTTCTTCTTGCTCGACCAAGAAATTGGACCAGAACCAAGAGAGAAGCAATAACCTGAAGTAGACTTGAGAACCTGAGAATCACCTGCCCAATCTGAATCTATGTATCCCACCAAGTCAATATCCATGCCTGCTGCATAATGAATCCCATAACTATGAGTGCCCTATACACAGTGAAGAATCCTCTTAGCTGCTTTCCAATGTAGCTCATGTGGCTCCTGCATGAACCTGGAGACTAGGCCCACGACATATGAAATATCAGGCCTCGTGTGAGTCAAGTATATGAGACTCCCAACCAGTTGGTGATACAAGGTAGCATCTACCAAAGGTGAAGAACAAGAAGCCTCAAGTTTGACTCCTGACAGAAAGGGAGTCGGCGTAGGCTTACAGTCAGCCATGCAAAATTTGGAGAGCATATCAAGAGCATACTTGGGCTGAGAAAGAAAGATACCAGCCGAAGACTATGTAATCTCAATGCCCAAGAAATAGTGAAGAAGATCCAAGTCAGACATCAGAAAATGATCATGAAGGGTAGTTTTCACTACCTTGATGGTGGATGAGGAACTCCCTGTAATCAGCAAGTCATCAACATAGAGAACAAGGAAAGTGAGAGTATCATCCTACTGCAAAATGTAGACGTTTAGATCAGAATGGCACCGAGTGAACCCAACTGATAGAAGAAAGAAGCCCATCTTGGCATACTAGGCTCAAGGGGCCTGTTTAAGGCCATAAAGAGACTTCTAAAGTCAGCAGACAAGTGAAGGATCCTGGACGAACCCCTGTGGCTGCTCCATATATATCTCCTCCTGAAGGTCACCGTGAAGAAAAGCACTCTTCACATCCATCTGATGAACTTCCTAGCGATGGGCTGCAGCAATGACAAGGACAAGTCAGATTGAATTCATCTTGGTAACTAGTGCAAAAGTCTCAGAGTAGTCAATCCCAGGAACTTGGGAGAATCCTTTTGCGACCAAGCGAGCCTTATGTTTATCGACCGACCCATCTGTAGCAAATTTGTTTGATAGACCCATTTGCATCGAACAAGTTTTCTTCCCTTAGGAAGTGGGACTAAATCCCATGTATGGTTCCTTTCCAAGGAACTGAACTCTTCCTGCATAACAGCATCCCACTCGGGGACACCAGAAGCTTCCCTAAAGGACTGTGGATCAGAAGCTGAAGCAAAGAAGAGATGAGGAGCCTACTCGAACTGTGACCTTGTTCTTCTTGCATCTGAAGGATCACCAACCCAATCACCTGCTAAATCTAAAGTCTGACGAGGCCAAAGAGGCCTAGTGGTAGGAGAATCTGGAGGAGAATCAGCATCCTCTGAATGATGACTAAGAGAGGAGGAAGATGAACCCTCAGCATCGCCATCTGGAGTGGAGGAAGAAGACTCCTCAGGAGGATTAAGGTCCTTAGAAGAACTATCATCATGAATTCGCAGTGTCTCCATGGGAATGAAAGATGGAGAAGTGGTAGAAGAAGTATCCTCCTCAAACTGAACACTCCTCTCAATAAAGAGCTCATGTGTGGTAGGGTGGAGTAGCCTATAGCCTTTTACACCATCTGGATAGCCAACAAATATGCAAAGCCTACTCTATGGATCCATAGCCTTGCGTTTCTCTATTGGAATGTGGGCCCATGCAGGAGACCTAAATACTCAGAAGTGCTTGACTGTGGGTTTCCGACCGGTCCAAGCTTGAAAAGGAGTTACCCCCTTCACAGCTCAGTGAGGAACCCAGTTCTGGATATAACACACACAGTTGATGGCCTCTGCCCAATACTGAGGTGCCAATGATTTGGAGTGAATCATGCAATTGGCCATTTCCTTCAATGACTGATTCTTTCGTTTTGCAACTCTGTTTTGCTGTGGACTATAGGGAACTATGTGTTGAAGATCAATGCCCTTTGAGGCACAAAACTGCTCAAACCTTTGGTTGACATATTCCTCGCCATTATCGGTGCATAGAATCTTGACAACCTTCCCAGATTGTTTCTCTACAAAAGCTTTAAAGTCCTGAAAAGACTCAAAGACTTCAGACTTTTGTTTGAGAAAGTATACAAAGGTGTATCGGGAAAGATCATCAATGAAGGTCAATACATATCTAGCTTTACTGAATAAAGGATGTTGAAATGGACCAGCCAAATCACTGTGTACTAACTCCAAGAGTTGTGTGGCTCTCCGTGCTTTGCCTTTGTCAAATTTTTCTTCAGGATGCTTGCCAAGAACGCAACCTTGACAAACTCCATCAGAGAATTGAATAGAAGGCAACCCTATAACCATGTCATGCTGACTAAGTTGCTGCAAGTAGCGATAGTTCAAGTGGCCAAACCGCTGATGCCACAAACGGCTCACCTCATCTGAGTGAGTGAGCAATGCAAGTGAAGGAGAATCAGGAACAAAATGAGAAAAGTGATAGAGCTGAGAATGGTTATCAACTTTTCCTACAGCAACTGTAGACCCACTATGTAGATCACTGATAACCATTGAGTCAGGTGTAAATTCAACTCTCTTGCCAGAACCTGTATGGGTGATCTGGTAGACAGATAGGAGATTAGTTGACAAAGAAGGCACACAAAGAACATCATGGAATGTCCCATCACCAACATCAACAAACCCTCTCCCAAGAACTTCCTCTAGTGTATCATTACCCATAAGAATATCAAGCATAGAACATGACTCCAAGGATGAGAAACTTTCCTTTGTATTGGCCATGTGGTGAGAAGCACCTGAGTCAATTACCCAACTATCTAGTAGTGTAGCAACTGCAACAAGGGCCTTGCCCTTCCCCTTACTATTTTTCGTGTCCTTTGAAGATTGTGAAGAATCTTCTTTAGCTGAATCTGGCATTTTGATATTATTCTTCTCAAGAAGATAAGTGAGATGCGCTATTTACTTTTTTAAACACTTATGCTCATCGTGACCAGGTTTCTTACAAAAGGCACACTTTGTCTTCTCCTTTTTAGACATGTTGTCTTTAGAGGAAGACTTAAGAGCTGCATTGTTTGCAGCTTGTTTTGGACCTTGTTTCTTCTCTCCTTGATCCTTTTGTTTCTTATTTTGCTTTCCATTGCCTTTCTGATCTTTAGTGCCCTGATTTGTAGCAAAGGCATGAGACTTAGAAGGCTTAATAGTGCCCATGTGAACTAATTTATCTTGTTCTTTAGTGAGTTCAGCAGCAAATTCATCTAAAGAAGGCATTTTGTAGGTAGTCCCAAGAGCACTTTTGGTGGCATAAAATGTAGAAACAAACACTGAGTAGTTAGGACCAAGCTTAGAAAGAATACTTAAGATCAATTGTGGATCTTTTTTTTCAATCCCACATTGCTTCAACTGTAATCTAATGGCCTTTAGCTTTGTGAAGAAGTCTTGTATTGTATCAAAATTACATGGATTTAACCCTATTAGCTCATTCTCCAATTGATGTCTCCTTAATTCATCTTGTTTACCAAAGAGATTTTCTAAAGTAGTCCATACATCATTTGGTGTTGTAGCAGATTCAACATGAAAAAGAAGATCAGGAGATACAGACATGCATAGAGTTCCAAAAGCTTCATCTAGCCTGTTATGAAATTTAGGCCTTTCTGCAATTAAGGTTGGTTCAGTTTCTAGACCCATTGTTACTCTATATAGTCCTAACTTCTTAAGTTGGATAGTCATCTTGGACTTCCACTCATAGTAGTTGTAGGGTGTTAGAACAGGCACTGTTAATTGATCCATCTTAATGCAGAATTAATTGTTGTTGTTGTGAGGAAAGAAAAGATACAAGAATACACAAGACACCCCCCCTTTTCCACTCAATCAAAGAACCCCCCCAAGAAAATTTGATTTGGCACTTTATATTTAGTGCGTTTACAATTTCCACCAGCAAGAAATACTGAATGGACTTGATCTCAATGCTATTACAGATCCTTAAAAAGAGCATATGTTGAAACTAATACTTAGGGCCAATGCCTAGTAAAATAAATAGGATCACTGCAAACTACAAAAAAAAACATCCACTTTCAAAAAAAGAATCACCTCGATCCAAGGTTTTATGCAAAAGTTATGCCTCTTCAGAGTTCCCAAAATGAGGACTACGCAGTGTCTCGACTGAGAATCTGTAATTTCTGAAAAATCTTTGCACTAAAATCAAAAAATGACTATACTAGTGCATAGAGCACAAAAAAATAGCCAATATCAAAAAACATTTCATGAGAAATGGAGTTCGTATGAGCAAGAACGAAGCATTTGAAAACTGCATTCAAATCTATAACTGCTAATGGAGAGGGGGTCTTCTGTATCTTTTTGAGTTCGTTTATACAAAATATACAGTCTGCATGCAAAAACTAAAAGATACCCAGATGGTTTTTCTGCGCTGCGAACACAACCCAGAAGGTATTTTTCTTCCTGATGTACAGAAGATGTAGATCTAGTGTAAAACAGACGCCTTTAGTCACAGAAAATACCCCATCAACCAAAAACGACATGCAAAAGTAGAATCAGCTACCTAAGTCAAGCAAAGGCATGCTACAACTTGCAATACTGATTAAAACACCAAATATGCAAGCCGATTGACAGATTTGAGCAAATCAAGATTTACTGGATCTTCATAAATCCTTTCTGATTCTCCAGATCGTTCGAAAAATGAAAGATAAGAGCATACAAGATTTTACAAGATCTCTACAAAGAATCTAACCTTACAAAACTTGCTCTAATACCATGTTAAAATCCGTAAAATAGATTATAACCCATAATCAATCGAAAGAGTTAGAAACATAAACTGTAAATGCAAAAAACAATAACAACGATACCATGAGATTGATGTGAAATGCTCGAGTGGCAAAATAGCATCAGATAACTATCTCCAATATCGAATGAAAATACAAGCTAGGTAGCATACTTATATAGACAAGAGAGAGAGAGGAGGTGGCAACACCGACCAATGAGGAGCAACCATCTATCGGACTAAAGATAGCAAAGTATCTTTCCAAGATAGCTAATGGATGCTCACATGTAGGAAGGTGACACCTCGCAACCACTCACATAATAAGACATGCTTTATTAACCTAAGCAAGCTTAAATAAATGTGTAGGAAAAACCTTATAATAAGGAATAAAAAACCTACACTAACAGAAATCACCAATGATTCGGATAAAATAGACCCTAGAAATAGTACCTGCCAAAACAAATAAAAGTTAGTTAAAAAAGTTGCATCTCTAAATTAGACATAACTGGGCCACCTCATGCTCCAATCACTTCCCGCTAATTTATTCAAAACTTTCTTCTTTCAAAATTTCTGCCACTCCTAAAATGCCTTGCAAGGAAATAACACTCCATTCCATTGAATCTACATTTTGATCACATGCAATGTTTGAGAGACAGGTAGCAAGTCGATTACCCTTTCTATATGTGTGAAGGATTGCAAAAGACTCAAATTGATTTAAAAGATTGCCCACATCCTGCAACGTATACATGATCTTCCAGCTTGGAGAAAATTTCTTCTTCACTACATTAACAATATTTAATGAAGTCTCCTTCAACAATGATATTAGTTATTCCTAATTTTAGAGAAAAATTAAGGCCTGCAATTAAAGCCAAAGCTTCAGCTTCATTGTTAGTGCAAGTCCCTAATTTAAGGTAAAGGGCACCCTTTACACTTCCTTTACAATCTCTCAAGACACACCCAACACCTGATAAACCTGGGTTCCCTCGACAAGATCCATCAAAATTCAATTTAATAAAAGAGTCAGGGGGGTATCCATGAGATGTGATTCCTATCAATTTTCTATTTAACCTGGAAACAACTTGAATTTAGAAGCTTTACAAACTTTCATTTCTTTAGAACTTCAGCATCCCATGAGGTAAATATTAAAGAGGTTG
The DNA here is from genome assembly GCA_027924645.1 of Cunninghamia lanceolata. Classification (NCBI taxonomy): domain Eukaryota; kingdom Viridiplantae; phylum Streptophyta; class Pinopsida; order Cupressales; family Cupressaceae; genus Cunninghamia; species Cunninghamia lanceolata. The sequence goes on from BSBN01000277.1 coordinate 187,463, forward strand.
AATTTTTTGTAACAAATGTGACATAATAACCTTCGAGATACATTTCTCTATTTTGAAAATGATCTTATTTAAAGAACAGTCCCCCTTTCTAAAGATCATATTGTTCCTTTCTAACCAGATGTTTCAAATCACAATAGAAGGGGATACCAATCAAATAGAAGAAAATGCAGAATCCCTATACAATAAAGGTCAACTTTGAAAGAGTTGAACTATTGAGTTTGGCAAAGGACAGGCTACCATCACAATCTTGCACAAAGCCAAACCCGAATATGAGAAGCAAAAGTACAATTGACCAACAAATGATTTACCTCTTCCTCTTCATCCTGACATAATAGACAATTAAAGGGTTGGGAAATACCTATCTTGACAAGTCTATTACTTGTCAATATCTTATTCTTTACGGCAAGCCATGCAAAAGCACCTACTTTCGAGAGGCATAAATTACTCCAACATAGCTGATAAGGCCATAACCGAATTTCCTCATTTACATTAAACATAATACTTTGATATCCTTATTTAACTGAATATTTTCTAGTTTTAGAGGGAACCCATATTAACTCATCTTGTTTATGAGAAATAAACACTTTCCTACTCCTTAAGATATTAGCCAACTGATCTTTTTGTTCTTGAGGGAATTGCAAGTTTGAAAAGTTCTTCAATTTGACCCTTGAAAGAGAAGATTCTAAAGAAACATTGAAATAATCCTTTACTTTAGTGCCCCAAACCTGACATAGTACTTCTTTTACTTCTCAAAGGCCATCAATCAGAGATAAAGGTAGGTAACTATTCCATGAATCATCCCAAAAAGAAGCTAAATGTCCATCATGAGTTAACCATGAAAGATGGGGAATTATCACCTTTTTACATTCCAAAATAAAATTCCAAATCCTTAACCCCTCAACAGGATTTGCAATTGTACAAATTCTCCCTAGAAAAGCTGAATCTAAGTAATTATACTACATTAATTTGTACCATTTTGAATCTGGCTTTGTATACAACTGCCAAGCAAGATTTGCACCAAGGGCTCTATTTTCAGCCTCAATATTGTGAATACCTGCCCCCCCTTTACTCTCAGGAACACAAACCCTTTCCTAGGAAACCAAGGGAACTCTTTTCCTTTCATCATTGGTTCCACTCCAAAGAAAATTTCTGAAGATGCTACATAAATCATGGGAATCTTTAAAACTGATAACATATATACTTGAATAGTTGCTAAAACTGATTTAATCATCATTACTCTCCCTGCCAAAGTTAGCCATTTTCCTTTCCAAGAAGCTATTTTTGCATGAACAACTGAAATTAAACTTTTCCAAAAACTAATTTTTATAGATCCATAAAAAATAAGTATCCCCATATATTTACAAGGAAGAAAATCCACCTTGTACCCTAGAATACCAAAGATTTTACATTGAATATTAGAACTTGTATTGAAGAAAAAAAGCTTAGATTTACTAGGATTAACTTGTTGACCTGAAGCACGACATCATAAAGTGATCACCATCTTAATTGTCTTTGCTTCCATAAATGAAGGGTGACCAAACATAAGTGTATAATCAACAAACAATACATGAGTGATTGCAAATGAGACTCTAGGAATATAAATTCCTCTTCACTTATTTTAAAGATTTTGACTTTGGATAGCCCTGCTCAAACCTTTTGCCAAAATGATAAAAAGGAAAGGGGAAATAGGATCACCTTGTCTAATACCTTGAGAGGATTTAAAATATTCTGACGGACAACCATTTATGATTATTAAAAACCTTGCACTTCAAAGGCAAGAGAGTATCCACTTGCACCATTTGTGGGAAAAGCCAAATCTCCTAACAACTTGCATAAAAAATTCCCAAGACACATTATCATATGCTTTCATCATATCTAATTTAACCAGCATTGCAGGTATTTTATGTGATTGAATAGAGTGTAGCACTTCATGTGCCACCAATTCACTTTACCAATATCCTTACTTGATACAAATCCCCCTTGCTCCTCAAAAATTATTTTTGGAATTAGGATTGCCAATCTTAAAGAGATAGCCTTAGTAATAATCCTGTATAAAGTGTTACATAAAGAAATAGGCCTAAAATCTACAAAATAATTAGGAACCCTGGTCTTTGGAATTAAAGCAACAAAAGTAAAATTAATCTCTTTCAAAACTATCCTATTCCTATAGGATTCTTCCACTGCAAGCTATACCTCCCTTCCAATAAAATCCCAACACTTTTGAAAAAATAGTGGAGTAAAGCCATTAGGGCCTATAAGCACAAAAATCAAACACAGCCTCCACGAGGACCCCTATGATGATATATGATCCTTGTCATGTACATGTAAGCATGAAATAATGTCCTATAAGCAATAAACCTCTTGGTGACATGCCATTTCTTTCATCTTGTGTTGTTGAACTTCTTTCTCATTTTCCCTCTCTTTGTCGTCAACGCTTTTCAACACTTTTGCGACACTTGTCGATTTGCATTTTTTTAACTTTTGACCCTGTTCCTAAGCCTTGTATGCATCTTGTAGGTGAGTTTTCACCTTTCCCTTATGTCTTTCATCTTCTCCACCCCCTAGAAGCCTTCTAGAGGTCCCCCAAACCCATCTCCCACTTTTAGTTTTTAGTTTCGCTCAACCAATCCAAATCTCCCCCTATTATTTCCACATCTCCCACCGGGAGATCCTACTTTGCAAGAGGAGATTTGGATTCTTGTACATGATTGACCTATTTCTGGAGGCATACCCCCTCCTTTTCATCTCCTCTACCATCTCCCATCATGCATTTTCTCCTAGACCCCTTTCTTTTCAGATCTCCCACCGGGCGACCCTCAAAAAGTAGGACCTCCCCTAGGTGACCCATGGGTTACCCTACTGGTGAAAGGGGAAACCCATGGGTGACCCTATCATGTTTCTAACCATGGAAAACTTGAGTTTCTAACTTGAAATAACTAAGTTTTTGCCCATTTTTCTTCCAATTCTCATGATTTTTGATGCCTGATTTGGAGTTGACTATTTCATGCACCCACACATGTATAATTAGCTCCATTTGATCTGAAATTAACAAATCATCCTCTTCCATGCATTCTTCTAACCACATTTTTTCTTTAGTGATAAGCTATTATTGCATTATCACTCCCAAATTAAATGAGTTTACTAGGTAATCAATCCAGTTCACTCCCTAATCAATCCTTGTTAACTCATCAATCAATTGAGTTAACTTTGTAATTGATTCCCTTCTTCCAACCTATAAATACCCCCTCCTCAAGCACAAAGGGAGGCAAATTCATTGTGCACACAACTCTTGCAAAGTGTTTGCTCTCCAATCAACAAATTCATGCTCACATAGGATGAAGGTGCCTTTTATTTGTTCATTGTTCATCAAAACTTTCACACAAAGTTATTCAAGCATCGTTACGTTGCTTCAATCAAGCCATCGTGCTCATCAACAAATCTCATTAATCTCATTTCGCAAAACTTCTAAAGCTTCTTTCTCTTCTTTGTGTTGTCATGTCACCAAGAGGTATTCTCGCTGTTTCAAGAGGATACAAGGTTGCCATCAAGGATCTCTAAGGGTAGTGGAGGCTCACAAGTCTTCTTTATTTTAGGTTCCTCTATGCTTTTGTCAATTTGTAGTAATTAGAAAATTGAAATTACTCTTGGGATTGGTAATTTATTGCTTTTTCCTTGATAAAATAGTCATATCTAGCATTTTAGAAGTAATTTGCATTCATAGTTTAAATTCAATTACTCGCAATTTCCTTTTCTAGATTAAATCGTTTCAAAACATTCAAAAACCCCAAAAACATAGAATAATTGCATTAGGTAAAATTCATTCTAGTTGCATTCATATTTCCTTTCCTAGATTAAAAAGCATCTTTATTTCCAAAAATACCAAGAAAAGCACAAAAACAAGTTTTGCACGTCATATACTTGCATTCATAAAAATATAGAAAAGAACAAAAACGCTAGACATTTAGATAGATTGCAAACCTTTGATGCCATCACAAGGTCAACCGCAGTCAACTATTTGGTCAAACCCTTGATACCATCACAAGGTCAACCAAAAGTCAATGAAAAATTAAAACCTCAGGTCAACTCAAAACTCTAAGTCAAAACCCAAAGTTTAGTCAAGGTTAGTCCACATACACCTATATCTTGTCTTGGCTCACGAATGTGCCTAGGGTTGGGAGGTGAGTGGGTGAGGGCAATCCTCGATGAGATTGAGGAAATTCATCCAAGACCACAACAAAATCTATTTGTCTTACCTCAACAAGATCCGTTTGTCCTCCTATTAATATAAGAGCATAGACAATGTTTCATACAACAAGCAATCATCCAACAAATTGAAAGACAAGAAGCCATCAATGAGAGTAACCGCTTACCCACATAGAGGTGGAATAGTAGAAACCCTAACAAAAGAGTAACTAGTGACCCTTTGGGTCATAGGGTTATCTTTACAACAACAATCATTGAATGAAACATACACATTAGCACACAACAACAGAGGCCCCAGGATGTGCTGGCCCCTTTCTACGAAGTCCAACTCTCCAGTGAGCCAGACCACCATTGTGTCTCCTCTCCTCTCAACTGGCTACTTCCATGAGAGCGAGAGTGATGTGGTAGTTCACCCCATGGCAAGGAGGGAAGCGTCCGCGTGCGTGCTGAAATCTGACCCAACAACCCTAGGCAATCGATCTAAAATTAGCTTCACCACATATTTTGGTGAACCTGATGTGAATTACAAAACATTTTAGTTTTGTAGTTTGCGTTCCCATTATATTGGATCTCAAAACATTCAACACTTCAAAACAAAAATTGACAAGCATTTTCACTTTATTCTTCATAGCCGCTTCTACCGCTTTAGCTTTTGTCACCTTCACCATCATCCATTCCATTTATTCTGTGGTGTCTATGTCACCCCTTAATATGACAGAACTCAACTTAAACCAAGGGAATATCCTCTCAAGAGAACCAGAAACTCCTTTCAATAGGTATGTACCGCTGCATTCGGATGCACTAATCACCAACTGCTATGATTACGAAGACTCAGATTATAAACAAGACCAAAGGGAATCTAGGCGTTCTCTGTCTTTCAACAACCCAGCTTGGGAAAACAATTTGGCCATACCAAATGCGCCACATAAAGCTAGGAGGGTAAGGTTAGAAATACATCGACCCGATCAACCTTCCACAAGCACATCAAGTACTCATCTTGATGAGGAAGTGAAGCAATTAGGACACCTGCAAGAAAAAAAAGACGCTCAAGAGGCATTAAGGGTTGCCTTGCAAGAAGAACAAAGAGAAAACACTGCTTGAGAAGAAACATACCACCATGACCATACTCGGAGAGAAAATCCTAGAAACAAGGAAACACCTAGAGGTGCCACTCCTGCAGACTTAATCGCAACTCTAGTGCAAAGGATTAGAATCTTGGGAGTAGAACAAGCTGCTCATGAAAGAAGACAAAAGTCCCATGACGACATCCGAATTGAACAAGACTAGGGGCATCTCAGAACCCCCCTATCTCAACTACTATTCACGAAATGCAAGTAACAACACATGTTTGAATGGGAATCCTCATGTTCAAACAAATTCAGCAGTGTTGGGAAATCCAAATCAGACAATGGGTTATCAAAACCCACCTACATGGTTTTTACTATCAACCCCTCAATCTCAAAGTGCCTTTCTCAGATCATATCTTGAGTATTTGAAAGAACCTCTTGATCAAAACATAAGGAACGTATAGTTACCTCGACCATTGCTTGATCTCTCAAAATTCAAAGGAGAAGGAGATGCAAATTCACATATTAAAGCTTACACTACTGCGATAAGAGAACTCCTCCCATGGGATGGGGTTGTTGCCAATATCTTTCGAAAAACTCTCAAAGGAATAGCTCTGGATTGGTACTATCATTTGCTAGAGGCTTCAATTCACTCATTTAGACAACTAAATAGAGAGTTTTTCATGGCATTTGACATGAACAAACTTGTCAAAACAAGAATAAGAGAATTCCTTGCCATGAAGGAAGAACTGAATGAATCCGTAGCCCACTTTGTGACTAGATGGAGGAAAGTCCTCTATTCCTCAACCAGTGCCTTGAATATGGACCATCATGAACTATGCGACCTTTTCTTGCATGCCTTGAACAAGGATATGAGAGAAGACGTTCAAAAATTACCATATAGATCCTATGAAGAAGCATTGGAAAGTGCTTTGAGGATAGACCAAGCTACCATCGACAGTGGCTAGAAGATTTACGATACTAACAGAAGACTCAAAATGCCTAAAACAATTGAGAAAACTACATCCAATGTCTCTTCGAACAGAGATGTCAATGTTGTGAAAAGCAATCCCAATAATGACAAGTGGTGACAAAAAGGAAATCAAGCATCAAACTGTCACTCCTATGACCCCAATGCTTATTGTTGGTTCCATGGAACAAAAGGACATGAAACAAAAACTTGATATGGGTATAACAAAGCTATCTCCAAACTTACTTCGGATCAACAACAAAACTTCCTCAAACTCCTTCAATCTTAGAGGAAGGAAAAGGAACCTCAGAATGAGAAAGGGAAGGCCAGGCAAAATAGCTCCAATCACGTAGAGCTAAACCAAGAAGTGTTTGTAATCCACGAAGAGGAACAAATAGATCAAACAGAAAAAGTATTCTCACAAGTAATAAATTTATTGAGAGCTTCTCCCTCACACCACAAAACATTCTTGGAAGTGATAGAAGTGGGATGTTCAACACAAGAGGAACCAACCCCTCTCACATTCGATGTCACAACACTGCCTCAAAATGAAGGAAGTAAGAAAAGGGATTCACCGCTATACATACAAATTCAGGTAGAAGAGGTCACCATAAAGAGAATTGTGGTGGACGAAGGATCGACAGTCAATCTCTTACCAATGTCATTCTTGCGAAGAATGGGGTATAGAAAAACATGAATCAAGAAATACGCTGCCACCTTAAGGATATATGACAGTCACGATATTCAAATAGTTGGGAAAATCAATCTACCACTCACTCTAATGGATAAAACTATTTCCACAGACTTCCATGTCATCAACAAAGAAACCAATTACAACATGATTCTCGAAAGACCTTGGATTCACGCTATGAAGGCTATCACCTCCAACTTGTTTCAAGAGATCCACTTTCATCATTTGGGAAAGATCTAAATTGTCAAGCTAGACCCTAGCCCTTTCAGCATTTACAGGAAGGAACAAGAGGAAAAAGACAAAAGGTTAAAAATACAAGAAAAGAAGAAGGAAGAGATTTAAGATATCTAACCAAACACTAGTACCAACAACATATCGTATCAAACCATGGATAACTTTAGAGAATTCCCCTTTGATTCTCACACCACCAAGTCTCACGCTCCATTTGCTTTAGTATCCATACCATGCCTTAATGAATGGGAGATCAAGAACCTGTCAGTGGGAACAATCGAAATCATCAAAGAAGGAGAATAAAGAGAGGAGAAACATAATTCAACCTATGAGTTTGGAGAAACATCTCAACTGCAAAATAATCAAAATTTATGGACTCTCCACTTTGATGGAGCTAGTTGTAAAACTGGAGTAGGGATAGGGATAATCCTCACCTCCTCGAAAGCCCTATGTGCAGGATCATGATGGGCCAAACACTACCCCTAAGTGGTAATGAAAATGTGAAAAACAAACTTAAGTAACTTCATGTCAAAAATTGAATGAGTTATCTACATAATCTAGAAATAAGGTAGTAATAAAGGTTGTAATAAATTGAATGTAGTTTATGGGCTACTACTTTTTTTTTTGAAAATGTTAAAAATAGTTTGGTGAAAATTGGATATTTCAATGAAGCACTACTAAATTTTTTAGAAAAATGTAAAAAGTAGGTGTCATTCTAGCCAACCTAAGTATGAGAAAAAGATAATATTTTTTCTCCACGATTTGGATTTAAGTAAAGGACACATGAGCATATGTGATGCATATTTTTTTGAATTTTTTAAGTAAATAAATAATTATTTATGAATTTTTTACTGTGACTTTTTTAAAATATTAAAAATTAATTTTCCAGCCAACCTAACTTGGTAAAAAATATATGAAACTCAAAAATTTTAAATTTTAATGTATACCCAATAAGTCCTAGAATGTGACACATCTTTTGGAATAAAAAAAGGATTAATATGTTGAAAGTTATGGATGTTTTTCAATATGTATATCTATTAGGAAATCAGACATAGCATATGTAGAAAATTAATAATAATTACTTCTTAAAACTATTATGAGGCATATATTATTGTAGACACTGAAAATTGTCTCAATCAATCAATCACTTAATCATTGGTTTACAACTTGATAGGGGCAATACCTTGTTTGTTTTTGTATCATTTGTGGATACTTGCTTGCTTGCTTGTGTATGTTATCTTTTCATCTTGCATTTGCATCAAATCTGAATCAACCCAGCTAATATTTATATCTTGTATCTAGACAAGGTTGTATTATGCTGGGGCACGAGACACATCGTCATCTTGGTCCTTATACCTTGGTGCTTGACGTCTCATGCTATATCAAACATCATGGTTGCTCACTTTCATTGTAGCATAAGGCATCCATGCCTTCTTCTATCCATTCCCTTGTCTTTCTTCCTTAGCCAATTCCATTTCATTTCAAGAGCCTACCCTTGTTTGTCCAACCCGCCTATCCTCTCAAGGGGGCATCATCATCCTATCCTTTTCCTCTATCCATACCTTAGCTTCTTTGAAATGATGTTACTTGACACAAATCTTATCATCTCGTAACATCATCTCAAAGAGGGGCACATGTAGACACTGAAAATTATCTAGATCTTGTTTACACATGACCTTGTATGCCTTTGCCCTAGGTCCTAGTTACACAACACATTGTTGACATGACCTTGTATATGTTCTCTTAAGTCCTAGTTCATCCCATCTTAATCACATTTGTCCAACTTGATCATCTTCCTGATTAATTAAGTAAACCCACTTTATTTAATCAATCCCACTTGATCACATTCCAATTAACTAAATAAGTCCCATTTGTTTAGTTAATAATCCCCCTTAACATGTCTCATATAATTCAAATTAAAAATTTGAATTATTCCCTCACCTTTTGTCACATTGCGACACATGTCACATGTCTCATCTTCCACTTAATAGGCCTTCACATGTCAAACTAATTCAAATTTGAATTAGATTCCCTTTATTCTCCATTGCACACTTGTCATGTGACTACAATCCCTCTTTGAGTGGGAAACCCTAATCCAACCCTAATCAATCTTGATCGTCCATATCCTCCAACATAACTCTCAATCACAACCATCCATTCGATTTTTGCCTTTTCTATAAAGGTAGCCTCTCTTGAGCCATTTGAAAGGAATCTTCTTCTAGCATCCTTACTCTACCAAATTTTCCTCTCAATCCATAATCCATCTATTTTGCATCTATCATCATCCATCCATTCATCTATCAATCTACATATCATTGTTATGCTGCAGAATCAAGCAACCAACATTCATCTATTAGGGTAAAGCTAGAATGTTCATGGGTGCTAAATTCTCAACCCTATCAATGGATTGTGGGTCGACATGAGGTTTGCATTCGTTTGATTTGCATTTGTTATCATTTCATTCATGTCAATTTTTCATGATTTCAATTATATTTTTAGAATCTTAATAGCTTCCTCTATAAACCCTTTTCATTTGATTAAATTTAGTTACAAAAAAGTCTGTCAACTTCAAGGATGAAATTGTGGAAATTTTTAGGACAATACTAAATGGGTGGTTTTGTAAGTTTCTTTGGCAAGTTTTAGGACTCCCACTTGCCTAAATATGAGGTAATCCTAAGGCATTTTTGGAGGGAATCCTTATTAGAGCTAAAAATATTAACATCCTTTCCATCCAAATCTAAATATTAGTCCAAATGTTAGCACTTTTTTATCCAGCAAGTTTTTTCTCCATTGCCACTATTTGGCCCATCATAATCTCACACTCACCTATTATAATTATAGGAAAAGTCCTCCCCTTTGCCTTCAGGTTGGACTTCTTCTGCATAAATAATATCGTTGAATACGAAGCCTTATCCCTAGGAGTCATGTTAGCCATGAGAATGGGGATCAAGAAAATCTCTGCCTTTGGGGACTCCCAATTGGTGATCAACCAAGTTGCAGAAAACTACAAGACAAAATCAAAAAGACTATGACCCTACAAAGAAACCATTAGAATGTTGGTCCAATTCTTCAATTTCTTCTATATAAAATCTATACCTAGGAAAGAGAACCAAGTAGCAGATTCAATGGCTATGTCTGCCGCACTATTTTCACCGCACACTCAACTTCAAAATTTAGAATACATAATGTCAGTTCGTGGAGAGCCATTGTTTGAAAGTTAAGAATTACCCAGCATTCTAAATTATGTTGTAGATCAAACAGAAAAGCTCACTCGAGATTACGGTGAGAATGATGATGCCATATTAGAGTATCTACATGCTTATGACAGCCTCCCAAGAGTGTACCACAAGAAAGGATACATGCTCCTCCCACATCTAGAAGATTATTTTGGAAGTGAAAAAGACATCCTCTATATCGAAGCAAATTCAGATTTACCACCTACCCCTCAGAAATTTGAAGAGGGACATCCATGACTAACTGGAGATACCATTGATATCAATGTAGGAACTCCCGAGAAACCAAAAATGTTAAAATTGGGAGGGGAGTTGAGTGACGAAGAGTTGGAAGAATACACCGAGTTCCTTATTGAATATTCTGATGTCTTCACATGGACATACTCAGACATGCCTGGATTATACCCAAAGATTGTGGTGCACAACTTAGTAAACAAACCCAGATGTGAAACCCGTAAAACAAAAATTAAGACCCATAAAGCCACATGTAGCTGAAATGGTAAAGGAAGAATTGAAGAAATTATTGAATGTCAACTTTATCAAACCAGTGGATTATTCAAGTTGGGTATCAAACATTGTCCTAGTCTTAAATAAAAATGGAAAAATTTGGATATGCCTTGATTTTAGGGATATCAATCAAGCTTTCCCAAAAGATGACATCCGCTTACCATCCATAGATCAAATTATCGATTCAACTACAGGTATGAAATACTCTCTCTCATGGATGGATTCTTGAGATATAATCAAATTAGAATCTCAGAGGTAGATCAAAACAAAACAACATTTTCCACTTCATGGGGAACATTCTGTTATGTAGTCATGCCATTTAGACTAAAAACACAAGGGCTACCTATCAAAGGGCAATGCCACATATCTTCCATGATTACATCCATAAGATAGTAGAGACATATGTTGATGATCTTTTACCAAACTTAGGGAAATGATCAACACATGTGGAAGACCTCCACAAGATCTTTAATAGGCGTCGAGAATACAAAGTAAGATTAAATCTTGAAAAGTGTGTTTTTGGGGTTACAACATGTAAGTTGTTGGGTTTCATCATTTCACAAAGAGGAATTGATGTGGATCTAATAAAAGTTAAAGAAATCCTAAACGCGACCCCACTAATAAGTGAAACACTAGTAAGAACTTTTTTGGGACAACTAGGAGCAATCAGGCATTTCATATTAGACATGACTTTCAAGATTCACTCGATCAATTAGTTACTAAAGAAACAAGTGGGCATAACTTGGACGGTGGACTATCAAAATGTGTTTGAGAAAGTAAAGAAGTTATTGTTGATGATTCCCATGCTAATGCCACCAAAACATGATAAACCCTTCATCTTATGCTTTAGAGCAATTGATATCTCAGTAGTATGCATGTTGGCTCAGGAAGATGAAGGTGGGAGAGAAAGAGCCATATATTTCATAAGTCAAACCTTATTGGAATATGAGAAGAATTACACTTAGGCTGAAAAGGAGTGTCTTTCCATAGTCTTTGCAACTCAAAGATTATGACATTACATGTTGAATCAAGAAACCAGAGTCATGATACGATCCAAACAATTGAGGACTTTATTAAATCAGCCAATGTTATCAAGAAGGGTTGGCTGGTTTGTGACATTGTTAAGCAAGTTCGAACTAACGTACATCAATCAAAAATTAGTCAAAGGATAGGTGATAATAGAATGGTTAGCAGACAACTCAGTTCCTCAAGAGGAGCCCATAAACAAAGATTTCCCTGATGAAGAGATTTGTGTAATAGATCTTGAGAAATATGCCACTTCATATTGGTACAGAGATATCATGAACTACCTCGCAAACAAAACCTACCTTGAAAACATGACTCGCTTGGGAAAAAGATGATTGTGTGTCCTTACTAAGAGATATGTTCTAATAGATGATGTGTTTTATCGAAGGGCTCTAGATGGGATATTGCTTCGATGCATTGACAAAGAAGAAGCACGTAAAATCCTAGAAGAATTCCATAGCGAAATCTGTGGAGGACACTTTGGTGGTCATGTCACAGCAACAAAAATACATAGGATGGGATATTTTTGGCCATGCTTACAAGGGGATGCTATCAAATTCATAAAAAGATGTCCAAAATGCCAAACCTATGCTCATGTGCATCATACACCAACAAGAGATTTGCAACCAATAGTTACACCTTGGCCCTTCTCCACTTGGGGCTTGGATCTCATAGGAAAGGTATCTCCCCATCAATGGATGGACATCTATTCATCATCACCGCAACAAAATATTTTACCAAATGGGTAGAGGCCATGCCTCTCACCACTATTTTAGGGACCGTAATTACCAAGTTCATATTAAACCAGATCATATGTCGGTTCGGGATTCCCCAAGTGATAGTGATAGACAACAAGTCATAATTCAAAAATCCACAAGTGAGAGTTATGTGAGAGATTCCACATCAATCATAACTCTCCCTCAGTTTACTATCCTCAAGGAAATGGACAGGCCGAAGCCACAAACAAAATATTGAAATGAATATTGGTCAAAATTGTGAAGGACTCTAAATGAGATTGGCATTTGCAATTATATCCATCTCTCTAGGCTTATAGAACAAGCATAAGAACTCCAATTGGAACCACCCCTTATGCCCTCACATTTGGGTCATAGGCAGTGTTACCTTTGGAGGTAGAACTACCTAGTCTAAGAGTATCGTTACAAGGACTATTAGATAATGAGGAATATTGAGTAGTGAGATTAGCTTAATTAGAGATGATGGATGAAACACACTTAAGAGCTATCCAAAGACATGATTCTTATCTCACAAGAATGAAGAAGTAATATAACAAGAAATTTATCCCAAGACCTTTTCAAGTGGGAGACCTAGTACTCAGGCTAGACAACTTGATCGATAAAAGAGCCGATGAAAGATGCAAGTTCAGACCAAAGTAGATAGGAATTTACATGGTTAAGGAAGATGTCAGAAATGGTGCCTATCTCTTGTGCACAATGGAGGGAGAAGAATTTGGTGAAACAATTAATGCCTTTCACCTCAAGAAATACTATGTCTAAAAACCAAAAAAATCATAAAACATAAAAATACAAAAAAATTATAAAAATAAAAAATGTCAAAAAGAATTTGTTTCTTGCATTTTAGTATCATTATATTCATCTTGCATTACAATTAGCGACTTGCTCTTATATCATTTTCATTTTAGTAAGGAGTCTAAGGTTTCCTAGGTATACGTGATCCTTTTAGGTCCTAGAGATTCCCCATTTTCACAATCGCCATTATCCCCCTTCATTCCTAGTGATTCTAATCAAAGCCTAGCTCTTAGCTTTACACTGATCTTAGTCTTAATGAGCTGAGATGTTAGGTCTAAACAAAGTCAATATTTAAACCTACAATGTTCAAAGGAAGCTTGCAAGTAGACCTTCCCAATTCTTCCCTAGTAGCAGAGAAGTCCAGCTAGATTACAAAAATTTAGGTGGTATTCAACCCCTTATCTTCCCTGGCCAAAAATGTCAGGAGGATCAAACCTCTAAAGGAAGCAATCTAAAATTTGAGTGAATAAAAAAATGAGTGATCAAAATAAGAGTGATTGAGAAAAGTGAGAATTGAGAGATCAATCTTGCACATCAAAAGTTCCAATAGCATTCATTTCAATGTAAAAAGTCAAAAAATCCAAAAAAAATGAGAAAATCAAGTGAGGAAATACAAAAAAAAGCAAAAAAAAGGAGAGATACAAAAAAAGAGTGAAAGAGAAAAGATTGTTGAATGTCCGTACTCTTGGGTGGAGATCAGTCTAAGCTCAAAGCCTCAAGGGTGACATTCTAACAGAGGAAATAAAAAAGAAAGGTACAAAACACACACACGCACTAGTTGAGCAAAGCCAAGAGTCTAGTAGTCTTTAGGATTATCTTCTATCTAGGGACCCTAGTTCTTTCTCGTTTATCCTTTACCCTGGGTCTATCTTGCTTGCCATCTATGATCCAAGTCTAGCAAACATCAATAAAATTTGTTACTTGTCTAAGTCAAAAGCTTGTCAGATTGTCTTATCTAGATAAGGATCAGTGTTTAGCCTTTAGCAAAGCTAAAATTCAGAAGCACTCTGGACATTTCATTCCCACTCTCCACTTGAGTTTTAAAATCCTATCTCACAACATTGAATAGGTCACTTATATCAAGATAACTTGCAATCCCCTAGATTGAAAATCATATTAAAGAGCAGTCATATTGTTTGTTCCACATTGCATTCATACCAAAATAAAAAAAAGAGTCTCAAAGCAATAAAATTAATGTCATAACTCGTGACATTCAATAAAAGTAAATGTTTCATTTCAGCATCACTTGTGTTCTTGCATCTGCATATCGTAAACTACATCTCATATATACACCAAAAAAATTACAAAAACATGTCATCGTCATCATATTTACATGGTTAGAGTTGAAAGGTTGAAAACATAATCAAAAAGTTCTAAAACTTTCATAGTGAACAAGAGATGAGTACCCATTCAATAGACAAAACCATAAAAGGAAAACCTTTCATTTATATATCCGAAGTTTACATATATGAGAGTACCAAATAGCTAAGACAAAATGCTCTTAAGGGAAGTAAAGGCTCCCCATGAAAGGGGGCACATTTTCAAAGGAAAAGCAAAGTGAAATCAAGGACGGTTCACACTGACGAATCTCTCAAGACTCCTGCTCCTCTGCCTATGTGCACCGCTAGTCGCTCCACGAGATCTATGGGAGCGAGGCATCCTACTATGAGCGTGTGATTGTGAAGGCCCTACTGCACTAGCATCTCGCCGTCCAAATCCAAGATGAGCCATCTCACGAAGCACCTGATTCTCACCCTAAGGATGAGATTCTCAGCCTTCAAATCTACACTCACCTAACATCTGTGATAGGCAGGAGCAAAAATGTCAGTGTGTCACCTAGTAGTAGGGGCACACTAGGATCAGCCAAAAGTGTCTCTCGAGTCATCCTAGTGAAGGGGGCAACCAAGTTAACGTTGACCTCACAAATTTAAGCCCTCCACTCTTTGACATTACCTATGAATTGAACTGAAAAGTGAAAAGTGTGTTAGTTGGACCCATGGAAAAGAAAGGAAAGAGAAAGGACAAAGTGTGAAAACAAGTAAACGTAGACTCACGTGGGTCACCAGGCTACCAGTTAGGGTCAAGCTATTGCATCACGTCATTAGAATGAGGAGGTCTAGGAACTGCAGGTGGACCCTTTGGAACTTCATGAACATCATCTAAATCATTAGCATCATTAGAACCATTGTCCTGTGCATCCTCCAGTGGGCCCTCGTCTGTCAAATCATCCCCATCAGGAATATAGTCCTCATTAGTAGAATCTGAGTCCTCAACTATAATGAGTGCTTAGGAAGGAGTCCCTCTCCCTCCCCTCTGTCCTCTCAAAGATCTAGGAACTCTAATAATGAAAACTCTAGGAGTCAAAGGAGTCCAAGTAACTATCCTTTGACTAACCTTGCCCATCTCCTGGACAAATCTGTAGCAGGTAGGCACTGGGGGCAAGTCCTCAGGAAAATCCTCGCCAAACTGCTACAAGATGCGCTCAATGTGATGAGCCTCAACTAGACCATTACAGGTTGAAAGTTCTGTTACCCCACAACAGTACTCTCTAATCTCACCATTGTGTGACCATGATCCCTCCAAGTCCACATAAGGATCAAAAATCATATCCTCATATGTGGGAGTAGCTACAGCCTATAGAGAAGCATCACAGTGACCCACTTGAACCCATCTAGCTACTCTCGATAACTGTCTATCAGGAATTGGAACTAGCTTCTGATAAGGCTTGATGTGCTCAAAGATCCAAGTCATAACCAAAGAATTGTGGCTAAAAGCTAAAGCCCCTCGTCATGCAATATGGTAGAAATCTCTGTAAACCATGGCCAAAATGTCTGGCCTCCAAGCGTAGACATTGCCCTCCTCAAGACCATGTATAATCGGTGCCCAACACCATCTCAAGCAAGTTGAGGCCTTGTCTCTAGATACCCTTGATGCAATCAAACCAATCAAGAACTTCCTTAAGTGAGGAATACAAAGTTGTGGCACAAAAGTAAGCTGAACCCCTATTTGATCCTCAGGGTGACTAACCCCCATAAACTGTACCCAAGATGCCTTGTCCTCAAAGTACTCACTAGCAGGTAGGACGAGAGGATGTCCTCTCACGGGAACTCCAAGTATGTGATAAACATCAAATAAAGTGATAGTCCACTCTCCTGAGACCTGCGGGAATCTAAAGGTATTCCTATCTGCATCCCAGTATGTCAAGATATAACTACAAATGTGTGCTATAGGATGAATAACTGACACATGACAGACTCTAGCTAAGCCCACTGTCCTCAGAATAGCACGATCATCATTACTCAGAGAATAAAACATCTTCGAGATCCACAAATGCTCTCTGCAAGCATTCCATTGAATGCGTATGTCCTACAAAATAGAAAAAACTTTAGATTAGATCTCGTCAACTCCTAAAAATCCTAAAAATCGTAAAACTCACAGAAAATCTCACAAAAAAGTGTATAAACCATAAAAAATTACAATTTAAATAGGCAAATACAGTAGTCAAATTAGATTGGAACAGAGTCAAATGAATGTTAGAAAACATCAAATTTCAGACAAAATTTACCCAACAGGGTCGCCCCCCGAGCGACCTAGATGTCAACAGGATCTACCCTCAGGCGACCTTGTTGTCTGTAGGATCTCCCCCCAGGTGACCCTGTTGTTAGACAGATCCCCCCCAGGTGACCTGCCTGACAAAAGGGGTGACCCTATGTGGAGATCCCTCAAAAAGAAAATGCTCTAAAATCCCCATTTTTAGCCAATTTAGTAAACGAAAGACCAGTCCTACTCTAAACGATAAAACAAAGACAATGTAACAAGAAGAATCACCAAAAATAGACAATTTTAAGAGATTTTTCACAAAATTCAACCTAGGGTTTAGAGAAGGGTTTTTCACTATTTGTGTACCTGATTCTCAGCATCTGAAGAAGAGGTGGCCATCTTCATGATCTCCTCGATGATATCTACCCAACAACTATTCACACGATTGATTCCGTCGCTGATTCACTTCGATCTCACTAATTTGCTTGCTTTGCTTACCCTTAGATTAGTTTCTTTTATACATTCTTAGATTAGTTTTTTTTCTTTTATGCATCTTTTGTGCGTCATTTTACGTGTATTCATTCCTACAGGTCTCACTGACAAAGACAAACAACTAGTCAAACTCTCACGATCTATGGTAAGTTGGTCATTTCAATTTTCATTATTCATTTTGATATATTTAGATGTTGGGCTAACACTAGTTATTGTAGGTACAATTGTAGGAAAATAAACAAAAGGTAAGCCTAGTTCGGGAATGGTACCTACCTTTCATGTAGACTACCGTACCTGAGGGGGCAACTATGTAAACACAAAAATCACGCACAACCTCCATGAGGACCCCTATGATGATATATGATTCTTGTCACATACATATAAGCATGAAATGATGTCCTCTAAGCAACAAACCTCTTGGTGACGTGTCATTTCTTTTGTCTTGTGTTGTTTGTTCTTTGTCATTTTCCCTCTCTTTGTCGTTGACGCTTTTCGACACTTTTGCGACACTTGTCGATTTGCATTTTCTGAGCTTTTGACCTTGTTCCTAAGCCTTGTATGCATCTTGTATGTGAGTTTTCACCTTTCCCTTATGTTTTTCATCTTCTCCACCCCCTAGAAGCCTTCTAGAGGTCCCTCGGACCCATCTCCCATTTTCGGTTTTCACTTTCACTCAACCAATCCAAATCTCTCCTATTATTTCCAGATCTCCCACCAGGAGATCCTACTTTGTAGGTGGAGATTTGGATTCTTGCACATGATTGACCTATTTCTGGAGGCAGATCCCCTCCTTTTCATCTCTTCTACCATCTCCCATCATGCATTTTCTCCCAGACTCCTTTCTTTCCGGATCTCCCATCGGGTGACCCTCAAAAAGTAGGATCTCCCCCTAGGCGACCCTACTGGTGAAAGGGGCGACCCATGAGTGACCTTGTCACATTTCCAACCATGGAAAAACTCAAGTTTCTAACTCAAAATAGCTCTATTTTCACCCATTTTTCTTCCAGTTCGCATGATTTTTTATGCCTGATTTGGAGTTGACTATTTCATGCACCCACACATGCATAATTAGCTCCATTTGATCTAAAATTAAAAACTCAACTCTTCCATGCATCCTTCTAAGTCCATTTCTTCTTTAGTGATAAGCTATTATTGCATTGTCACTCCCAAATTAACTGAGTTTACTGGGTAATCAATCCAGTTCACTCCCTAATCAATCCTTGTTAACTCATCAATCAATTGAGTTAACTTCTCAATCAATTCCCTTCTTCCAACCTATAAATAGCCCCCTCCCTCAAGCACATAGGGAGGCAAATTCATTGTGCACACAACTCTTACTAAGTTTTTGCTCTCCAATCAGCATTCTCATGCTCACATATGATGAAGGTGCCTTTTATTTGTTCATTGTTTTATCAAAGCTTTCACATAAAGCTCTTCAAGCATCATTACACTGCTTCAATCAAACCATTGTACTCATCAACAGCTCTGATTGAGCTCATTTTGCAAAGCTTCTAAAGCTTCTTTGTGTTGTCTTGTCGCTAAGAGGTCTTCCCATTGCTTCAAGAGGATATGAGGTTGCCATCAAGGATCTCTGAGGGTAGTGGAGGCTCGCAAGTCTTCTTTATTTCAGGTTCCTCCGTGTTTTTCAATTTGTAGTAATTAGAAAATTGAAATTGCTATTGGGATTGGTAATTTATTGCTCTTTCCTTGATAGAATAGTTAGATCTATCTTTTTAGAAGTAATTTGCATTCATAGTTTAAATTCACTTACTCGAAATTTCCTTTTCTAGATTAAATCGTTTCAAAACATTCGAAAACCCTAAAAACATAGAATAATTGCATTAGGTAAAATTCATTCTAGTTGCATTCATATTTCCTTTCCTAGATTAAAAAACATTTTTATTTCTAAAAATACCAAAAAAAGTACAAAAACAAGTTATGCACATCATATAGTTGCATTCATAAAAATATAGAAAGGAACAAAAACATTAGACATTTAGATAGATTGCAAACCCTTGATGCCATCACAAGGTCAACCATGGTCAACTATTTGGTCAAACCCTTGATACCATCACAAGGTCAAACAAAAGTTAACGCAAAACTAAAACCTTAGGTCAACTCAAAACCCTAAGTCAAAACCCCAAGTTTAGTCAAGGTTAGTCCACATACACCTATCTCTTGTCTTGGCTCACGAATGTGCCTAGGGTTAAGAGATGAGTGGGCGAGGGTAGTCCTTAGTGAGATTGAGGAAATTCATTCAAGACCACAACAAAATCTATTTGTAAGATACCTCAACAAGATTCATTTGTCCTCCTATTAATAGAAGAGCATAGACAATGTTTCATACAAGGAGCAATCATCTAACGAATTAAAAGACAAGAAGCCATCAATGAGAGTAACTGCTTACTGACACAGAGGTGGAATAGTAGAAACCCTAATAGAAGAAGAGTAACTAGTGATCCTTTGGGTCATAGGGTTATCTCTACAACAACAATCATTGAACGAAACATACACATTAGCACACAACAACAGAGGCCCCAAGGCGTGCCAACCTCTCTCCACGAAGTTCAGCTTTCTAGAGAGCTAGAACACTATCGTGTCTCGCCTCCTCTCGACTAGCTACTTCCACGAGAGCAAGAGCAACATGGCGATTCACCTCATGGCAAGCAAGCGATGGTTCGTGTGCGTACCAAAATCTGACCCAACAGCCCCAGGCAACGAAGGTCGTGATTTTGAGCATACATGACCTGGGGCCTTATTCGAATCAAGAAAAAAAACCACTGATTTTATTTCATCTAAAGAGAATTCTTTCATTAATTCCTTATGATCTTTCTCTAAAATTAGACTAGGTATGTTTTGGAGTACTTCTTGAACCTTATCTGCATTATCTGTCATATCTAGTTTTGCCAACAAGTTACTAAAGAAATTAACCCCTTCTTTTTGAATTTGTGATTGTTCCAACAAGATCTAACTAGTAGAATCTTTTATTGAATGAATAGTATTCCTTTGCTTCTTTATCATAGAAGAAGAATGGAAGAATTTTGTATTTCTATCCGCTTTCCTTAGCCAAGTCTCCCTAGACTTTTGCCTCCAATATATTTCCTCCCTTGTTAGAATTTTTTCAAGGGCATACTGTAGGGAATTAACAAGATCAAAGGAGAATTGATTAAACCAAATTTGATGATGTGTTCATTAATCTGACTTAGCTGCTCTTGTAAGTGAAATTTCTATTTAAAGATGTTTCCAAAAAATCTCTATTCCAAGTCTGAATCTTTCCCCTAATGAACTTCAACTTCTCATTCAACTAGAACATCCTAGATCTGTATACAAAAGGGGCATTTCTTTCACAAGGATTCTAATAAATGAAGAAATTACTATCCCTGAACTGCATGGCCTCAAATTTCAATGATGCCCTAGGCCTTCTAGATTCCCCTTTAGTGCAAAAATTGAGAGCAATAGGGAAATGATCTCAACATGTGAATGGAAGAATATTTATATGAAAAATCTCTTTATCTACAAACCATTCAGGGGAAAACAAAAATCTATCAAGTCTTTCAGCAATAAGTAAGAAATCCTTTCTTCTATTAGACCATGCAAAGCTACCATTAATAGGAGGGCAGTCCAATAGACCATTTTTTGAGATAAATTCATTAAAAACATCCATTATTTTTTTGTGGAGGGATAATACCCCTTGTCTTTTCCTCTAAACATGTTATAGCATTAAAATCCCCCCTAAATATTACTTTTTCCTCCTTCAAATTTTGCATAACTAAAGTTAATAAGTCCCACAAATTTTTCTTATCCATTGTAGAGGTAGGCCCATATATGTTGAATAACCAGAAATTGAGCTTGACTGTAGACACTTTAACAAGTATCCAATTCGATGAAGCATAAATCAGTTCCACACTAAATATATTCTTGTCCCATAGAATAGCCAAACCTTCTGACACCCCTAATGCAGGTGAATGTAAATATTGCCACTTTTTCCATTTTGAAAAGATTAAATCTTCCTGCTAATTAGAAAATTTAGTTTCCCGAAGAAGAATAAAACCCATTCTTGAGGAGTCAATCTAGCACTTTATTAAGTGCCTTTTGTTAGGGGCATTAATGCCCCTAACATTCCAGGATAGGACCTTCATTGCCCCGAGGAGAGATTCAGACTCTCCTTGATCGCAAACATGTTTCAATAGTTGCTAGAATCCCTACTTTTATTTCTTCTTGAGTCTTTGGTGGCTTTAGCTTCCTATTCCTCTTGATAGAGGTATTAGAACATTCTATGTTCTCCACTCTTGGGATTTGGGAGATAGAATAACTCTGTGAGAAATCAAAGCTTTTGTCCTCCTTTTCATCCTCACCAAAAATCGCATCCTTATTCTTTACGTCCAGATTCTCCAATTTGTTTTTAACCAGACTATTATTCTCAGTTTCCTCTACATTCAACAACTCATTTACTTCCCCAAATCTTTTATGAAAATATTCTAAATTGGGAGAATCATTTAATAAAATATTTGGATTGGAAAGTTTAGGCAATCTGAGAAAGGATCTACACATCTTCCATGAAAACCTCCTGTGCAATTTTATCAAACAACTCTCCTCCCACTTTCTTCAAAACCTCATTAATCATGTTTTCTGCTTCTTCTAACGGAATAGATTCCATATTATCTCCATTGATCTGGCAATCCACTTGGGGTCCTACTTGTGTTTCTTCTAAAGTAATTCCTTGAGAGACATTAGTTGGACTATGAGCTAAGAGATGTTCTTGCAGAATAGTCTTCGATCTCATATCATTTTCTTGTGAACCAATATCTTGTTGCCTTATAACCTCCCCTTGTTCAAAAGAAACTCCATCCTTTTGTTCCTGTTGATCTACAACTTGGACTAAGACATCATTCTTCGGAAACTCAAAGATTTCACCTTCTTCCCTAACTTCACCTTCCTCCCTTTGTGATTCCAAATAACCTAATTGTTTGTTGGTTAGCCCTTCCAAAGAATACTCCTAATCAACATCAGAATTTAAATTTTGGACAGTCACTAAATGATCAAGAGAAGGAGCTTCCTTAGAAACTAATTCTGAAGATAGTTCAACATATTCCCTATTTTCCGAATCCTCCCAAACCAATTTTGCATCCTCAATTTCTCTTTGACTAACAGTATTAGTTTATATATATAATAAATTATACTTTTATATATACATATATAAAGTACAATACTCAATATATGTATCATTTATAATTTTATATATATTAAAAATATTAATATATAAAAACAATTATACCCATGATTGCCAATAAACAAAATACATCATAATTTGCAGAAAAGAAAATACTCATAAGTTCATTATTGGTTGATTTGTCAAATGTCAATACAAAATGAAAATTACTATTGTTTCTTTTTTATTACTTAGGTTTTCATTTTGGCATGCTATGCCTATAATAATTTATTATGCCGAGGCATTCTACAATCACATTGGGGTGGAGATGAGAGTTGTGTAAATATATAGAAAAAAAAATAAAAATAAAAACCAAAAAAGAAATTGGAATAAATAAAAAAATATATATTTTTTTAAATGCAAAAAAAAAGAAAAAAATAGAAAAAAATAAGAAAAATAAAAATAAAAGCTATGGAAATCATAAAAATAAAATCTATGGGAATCACAAAAAACACTGACAAAACTTGGAGAAAATATTAAATATAAATATACTAGTAGTATACTATATCATTTTTCTTTGAGCATGCACTTGGGAACATTCCTTCAGTAAATAGCAGTTCTAATTACAAAATTTACAGTAAATTAATTCACCATCATTTAAGCTGTTGCTCTTGTAAATTACTAGTGTTACATTAATTTTTTAAAATTCCTGTCTTGTAAATGTTTTTTGTGTTTTAAAAAAAAAGGGTTTTGCTGTGGGTCTTGTGTGGGTTCGAAGGACCCACAGGGTATTTGGGTGCCTGGGGAGAATCCTTGGCAAACCGTAGGCAACATAGTTACTTTGCAAACTGAAGCTTGAAAAGCCAGATGATGTTCATGATAATCAGAGAACCAGACCTTTTCTTTTTATTTGTCTTAAATCAAGATGCATATGAATGCGTTTCCACTAGAAGATACATGATATGGGTAAGATGATATGGGCATGTATTAAGTTAAATTACTTTAGCAGAGACAATAAACATTCAGAAAGAAGAGAATCCTGGAAGATCTATTAATTTCTAGACTTCGAGTGTGAAATGTTATTAATTTTTAAAGCCTTAAAAAATTCCGAGGGGTCTTCTATTATTACCATAACACCATATGCTTGTAGTGATGACGAGCTAAATATTGAACATGTAGTAGTTGAAGTACTTGTGCAGAAGTTGAATATCTTAAAATTTGAACAAAATAAAGAAAATATCTGAAAATATTTAATTTATCTGAAATGGTTCAGATAAACTAGTGGAATAAGCTAAATACATCCACTAACTGGTTCACATGAAGACTCTCCCATGTTGAAGACGCTCTCATAAGACTCAAGTGCAAGAGAACATCAAAAACAAGGTTGCAAGATAGATTGACACTAGAACAAAGACACAAATGATTTGAGTGATCCAGACACTCAGGAAGGCTGATGTCACTATGGAAAGTAGTCAACCATGACCATTTTGATTGGGTTTGAAATTTTCTTACCATTTGAGCTTGGGCCGAGATAGTCACTCTGAAGTTTGTAGATGTTGGGAAGGTTTTCTTTGCAACTGAAACCATCCCATATAAGATAAAATTTCATTTGCAGCATTTGGAGTTCTATCATTTCAATTTCTAGAGACTCTTGGGCTCCTTTCTGAAGGTTCTTGTAACTCGTGTTTCTGTAACACCCCCAAAGGGGCCATTATGAGATAGGCTTAGTTGCATTTTTGGCTGAATTGTACTTGTGTTGCTTCAACTTAGGAGTCTTAGAGGAGTAGAGAGTAATTAGGGAGTATTGAGAGCAGCTGCAGAGCTGTATTGGTGTTTGGGCATGTTGTATGTGCAAAAGATGTCCATGAAGGACTCAACTAGGCAATAAACCTTTGTAATTGTAGTATACACCTCTGTTTCTGTGTTTTATCAATGCAATTTTTTTTTGTTTTGTTTGCTGCTGTTTGGGTGGTTGTTTGTTTTACCATTCAATATTGTTATTCAATAGAATGATAAATAAAGAGTGCAATAATCACAATACCCAGATATTGGAAATACATAAACAACATTAAACTATTAAACCTAGATGGTAAAATGACACAAATAACAATTTGGCAACATACCTATTTTCAGTTTAATATTGTGCAGGTTTGATATACAAAAAACAACGTATGTAACAGTGATAAATCACTTCCAAAACTCTCGAATTTGCTGTTTCTCCTTCTAACAATTGATGGACAACAATGAAGGAACTCCAAACGCTGCTAATGCAAGTGAAAGGAACCTCAAAACTGAGGCGTTTTAGATGAGGAAGCCACTCGCCTGGTACAGCAGCTTGGACGGCCTGTTGGGGAGGTATGGCAGCTGCAAAACTCCTCAAATCCTCCAAAACTCTGCCCTAAATCAGCTTAGAATACTTGCAGGTCTGTTCTCAATCCACCACGTCTAAGAAAGGAGGGATAAACACTTCAAAAATCACTCAAAACAGCTGCATATGAGGTGTGGCCTCCTCACAAGATGGTAGGGCCAGCATGGGTAACAAATCTGACAGAAACTCCACCAAAAGTGCTCTAAATTGCTTGAAAATCAGTCACCATCATCTCTTGTATATTTATCAAATTATCATGAAGAGAAATATGCTACCAGCATTGAATAACTTCTCTTAGACAGCCTACAAATGCTTCCAATCAGCTCAATGTAATCCCTGAAATGAGATCACCAATAAATCTTCCAGATGTAGTCTGCAACGGTTTTTGTCCTCACAAACCCTTAGGAAGAACCAGCTCCTCCATTCTTTTCTTTTATTCATCCAAGCTTTCACGCCAATTATAGAGTCAAATAAAAATATTATTTAATTAAACTTCACTCTTTATGTCTCCCTTATGAGCACCAACTTATAACATTAATAACGATAAGTTAAATTTTAATTTAACTTGTAAAATATGGTTATTAATTTAAAATTGTGGGATTATGTTAGAACATGAAATTCCAACACCAAATGCGTCCACCTACATAACTATAAATAGAAATATTGACCATGACCTCTGCCGGTGCTCTGAACTGACTTACTAAAGATAGTATGGAAGAAATCACCTGAAAACATCTTAGAAAATGGCACATCGCTCATCAAACCAATTGGAAGCTCAGTTAATACCTAATACTGCTATTCTGCTGATTCAACTGATTCCAAGGATTCCATAACCCTAACTCATTAGCCTACAGGAATCCCCTGAATAGGTTAACTGTCAATCAAACTACACAGCGTAGGAAGGGGACATTACAGTAATAGCTCAAGAAGATAGTGGCATGAGAAGGAGATTACTCTCTTCTTTGGAGTTTTTCTCCCATTTTGGGTTTCTCTACGGCAATTATTGTTGTCTACTCATTCTTATGTGTGTTCTTGCTCTCATTTTGCTGATGTGTTCTTCCTTTTAGTTTAAGTGCACTTAACAACATAATTCTTAAGACAACTTTTTCTTGTTGAATTTTTTTAGCTTAGTTTGAAACTTTTGCACAGGTTCATTGTGAATGTGTAGGTAGCTAGAGTTATTTATATTTTGTAATTCACTTCAATGATTAAAGTGAAATATTTTATTTAGTTAATTAAGTCTAATAAAGTGTGAATGCACTAATAATTTAGACTTATCTTCCAAGTCATCACTTGCATGAGATAAGGTTGATTTCTTTTGCTTTCTTTTTGAAAGGTAAGATTGCTTTATTGGAAAATTAAATTTTTAGTTGAATAGTATAAAGATAGATGCAAGATAGAAGTTAATTATTCATTGTCTTTCGAAGGACTAAAAGACTTACTTTTCCGAAGGATTGAAAAATTGTATAGTGTAATAATTCCATGCAGTTGTGAGTAACATCAATTATGGAGGTTGCCTTGTAAGTTTTCAAAGGAATGTGAAGTAGGTTATAGGTGTAAATTATTTGTACTTGTGTTCATCGTTTCCATTGTTAAATTTCAATGATTTGTATGTTTTATTCAATGTTGTTCAACATTAGGAAATTACGCATCGAGATTGAAATTTAAACATGGTATTAGAGCTGAAACTGGTTGGAAAATAGTGTGTCCAAATTTAAGGGAAATACATGAGTCTGTTTCAGTTAGATTCATGTAGGTATTTGAGGAAAAATCGCCTCTAAATTAGAAGAAAAACCATGACCCAGTGTTGCAAGGATTCATGCCTTTGTTATTGATAAAAAATCGTGGCCTAGTGCCAAAGGAAAATTGTGCAAGAAGGCAAGTGAGAAATTGTGGTAGAAAGGAATCAAATTCGTGTGCTTGTTTTGATGAAAATATGTTGTTTCGTGAAAAAAAATCAAAAAACTTTTCCAAAAGAAAAAAAAAAACTTGCGTAGGTTTTTTATGGCAAAAAAATGTGCGATTTTCTTTCTTTGAAAAAATGGGTTTATGTTAAAAACATGCAAGTTATTAAATTACGCTAGAAATTAGTGATTTGTCTGGCCATTTTTTGTTGCAGAAGTTTTTCATGCAACGACCTATAACCTATGGCTAGGAGGGCATTTTTTGGTAACACATGGCTAGGTTTAAAAGTGACAGATAGGAGGTATAGTCACAGGCCCGCAGCTAGGGCAAAAGAAAATTAGTTTTTCTAGTAGTGATTTTTTCATATACAACTAGGGCAAGAAAACCCACGACCTAGGATTTGAACGGCAAGGGTTTGGCTGTTTGTTTTTGGTAAAATTTATTGTAGGTTGCACAAGGGTGTTAGGAAAGCATATAGGGTTTTACCAACAACAAGAAGTGAAGAATTTTGATAGGATTTGCTAGTAGTGAACAAGGGTTCTTGTAACCAAGGGTTTGAAGAAGTTATTTTCAAAATTTTGAGTAGTCCATTTTATTCCTAGTCTGAGGAGAGTTTGTTTATGAAAACTGAGATGGAGTTAAAGGGAAATAAAGGAAAAGGGAACAACAAAAGAAAGGGAAAGGTTGAGGATTCATCCTCATAGTCAAGAAAGGACTTGAGTAAAATCAAGTGCTTCAATTGTCATAAGTTTGGCCATTATACATCATGTGTTGATAGGAAGAACCAAGGGAAGTAGTAGTAGAAGGAACTAGCAACTTTTGCAGAAACTTAGATGGACGAGTTTGCTGCCAAATTTGAGAAGGAATTCTCAATGGTTCCCTGTCTTTCTACCATCACGACTACACAGGATGCTTGGTATGTGGACAACAGGGCCTCTTAGAATATGACTTTAGTCTGGCAGTATTATACTAGACTGGAAGAACACAATTTTGGATTTCAGTATTATACTAGATGTTGGTAAAATTCTCTTTCAACTTCACTCAGGAAAAATTTGCTTTTAGTATTTGTGATGGAGGATACGGGCTTTGCAGTTGATGATGTTTTGCTTGTTATTGGTCTTAGGAAAAATTTGCTTTCAGAATTTGTGATGGAGGCTAAGGGCTTTGTAGTTGAGTTCAAGGATCAACAAGCTTTTATTATATTGATAGGATCTAGCCCAGATACAACACAATCTATAGGGGTTAGAGAAGGCAACCTATACAGGTTATAGGGAGAACTAGTTCTAGTAGCATTGATGAGCAACATACAAAACAAGAGGTTTGGCGGGATGCCATGGTGGAGGGGTACACCTCCATCATGAAGAATGATGTATGTAACATTGTCCAAAGACTAGAAGGGAAATCAGTTGTGACTTCCAGGTGGCTCTTCAAGATAAAACATCTTGTAGATGGCAACATTGAGAAGTACAAAGCGAGGTTTGTGGTGAGAGGGTTTTCTCAAAAAGAGAGAATAGAGTATGAAGAGACTTTTTCTTCAGTCTGTAGATATGCTTCTATTTGAGCAATTATGTCTTTAGCTTTTGTCATGGGATGGAAGATACATCATATGGATGTTAAGACAACTTTCCTTAGTAGGATTATTGGGGAAGAAATGTATATAGAACAACATCAGGGCTTTGAGGTAAATGGAAAGGAATCCCATGTTTGTAGGCTTAAGAAAGCCTTGTATGGACTTAAATAGGCACCGAGAGCTTGGTATTTCAGGATCAATCAATATCTATGAATAATGGGCTTCACCAAAAGTGAAGTAGGTCCTAATCTTATCATATAGCAAGTGAGTCAGAAATACTTATTTTGATATTGTATATAGATGATTTGTTCATTACCGGATCAAAACAACTCATTGTAGGGTGCAAAGTAGAGTTAGCTGTTGAGTTTGAGATGGACATCGACCTAATGCATTACTTTTTGGGGTTACAGGTTTGGTAGAAACCTGGGGAGATTTTCTTTGGACAGGATAAATATGTAGTTGAAATACTATAGCGATTTTGGATGGAGGATTGCAGACCCATGGCCATGTTTATTGCCTAACAAGTCTAGATAGTTTTGTACACAATAAATAGAATGTATGAACTGAGAATGGAATGACATTATAAGAAAATACTCATTGAAATGGCACAATATAACTCATGAATATATATTCATTCAAGAACTTGCCAAATACAAATCACACCAAAACTACACTCCTCGATACAATGAAATGAGAAGTATATATAGGTGCAGACGGATGCCTGGATGGCCAACTGTCGCCAATGACAACACACATCGGAAGATAACTACTCACCGATCCCAACCGAAAATAACTAAAATATAACAAGTATAAAATACGGCTAACAGGCACACTTATGATCACTAATTTGAAGAAGGTAACAACTTTAGATTCAGAGGTGATTGATCCCATGTTGTATAGGCAGTTGATAGGTTCCTTGATGTATCTAGTCAACACAAGACTAGATTTATGTTTTGCAGTGAACACCTTGAGTCAGTTCATGGTGGAGCCCAGAAAGGAGCACTGGCTAGCAACAAAACATGTGCTCAGATATTTGAAGGGCACAATGGATTATGGTCTGAGGTATCTTGGAGATGGTGATTTGAAGTTGTAGGGGTATACAGACTCTGATTGGGCAAGTAGTGCAGCACACAGGAAGAGCACCTCAGGATGTTTCTTTAACTTGGGTTCAAGAATGGTATCCTAGTTTAGCAAGTAGACTTTAGTAGCACTCAACACAATAGAGGCAAAGTATATGGCAACTAATACTGCAAGTTGTGAGGCCATCTGGCTTCACAAGTTACTTGAAGGGTTATTCGATCAAGAGTTGGATCCCATAGTCATTTGTTGTGATAATTAGAGTTGTGTCAAACTCTCAGAGAATCCAATGTTTAATGATAGGTCCAACCACATAGAGATTAGATATGGCTTCATTTGAGACAAGATCTAGAAGGGAGCAGTGAAGATCCAGTACATTTCCATGGAGTAGCAGTTAGTTGATATTCTAACCAACCCCTTAGTAAAATGAAAGTTTGAATCATTTAGAGACAAACTTGGATTGGTGCAGAATTCCTCCTCACCAAGAGGGAGTGTTGAGTTTTTTAGCTCAGTTTGGAACTTCTGCACAGGTTTAGTGTGAACGTGGAAGTAGTCCGAGTTATGTATATTTTGTAATTCACTTTAGTGATTAAAGTGAAATCTTTTATTTAGTTAATTAAGTCTATTAAAGTGTGAAAGCACTAATGATTTAGACTTATATTTCAAGTTATCTCTTGCATGAGATAAGGTTGCTTTCTTTTGCTTTCTTTTTGAAAGATAAGATCACTTTATTGGAAGATTAGATTTTTAGATGAATAGTATAAATATAGATGCAAGATAGAAGTTAATTATTCAATTGTCTTTCAAAGGTCTAAAAGACTAAGTTTTCCAAAGGATGGAAAATTGAATCGAACTTAGTAAAGTGTAATAATTTCGTGCAGCCGTGAGTAACATCAGTTATGGAGGTTGCCTTGTAAGTTTCCAAAGGAATGTGAAGCAAGTTACAGATGTAAATTGTTTGGACTTGTGTTGGTTATTTTTGCTATTTAATTTCAATGATTTATATGTTTAATTCAATGTTCATCATTAGGAAATTGTGCATTGAGATTGAAATTTGAACATTTCCTCTATTTTGCATGAGGAATGACTTTTTCAATCTATGTTACTAGAAACGTCATGTTTTACCCTTGGAACGAGGCTAGACGGGAGCAGGGTTGTGAGTGCGAATGCGATGGACATGGTAGGCCGTTGTTGCCCTGAGTACCCTGTGGGTATGTCTTGGCCTCCATTTTGTACAAGGAATGACTATTTCAATCTATGTTATAGGAAACATGACACTTTACCCCTAGAATGGGGCTAGATGGGAGTGGATTTGAGAGTGGGCTCGAGAGCGTGAACAGGATAGCCAGGGCACACCCTTGCCGTCCTGGGTACCCTATGGGTACATCTAGTTGGAATGGGACCAGACAGGAGTGGTAGGGGCATGCCTTGGTTGTCCTGTGATGTGTTCGACTGCTCCTATTCGTGTCCTGTTGCGATTTAAAAAAACAATTTTTGAAATTTAAAAAATACCCACGAGTTAGATTTCAATTAAATGATATTGGAAGTAAGTAGGATTCATGTTGCTGAATTAACTAGTGGAATATCCACATTAATTATGGATCATTAATGCTGAGAGGTGTAATTTATAGTGGCAGTAAGGGGTGGAGTGTAATGGCATGAGTGTATTAACAAAAACTATTAAACAACTGACATACCAAAACAACTCTATAAAATTATGTATTTTGTATTTGTGTGTATGGTTATTTTCATTTCACTATAGTAAATAAAATAATTTTAATGAAATAACTATGTAGTTTAGTAAATAAAATAGTAAATAGTTATGCACTTTAGAAAATTAAAATAGTAGATAATACTTTTGAAATAATTATATGATTAAGTATGTTATAAACATTTATTTTAAATTTAGTTTTTTAAAAATTCAGAAAAATAAAGTATATATTATTCATTTAAGTACATAGCTATTAAATAAAATAGTAAGTAGAACTTTAGATATCTTAAATACATTTTAGTACATAGTATAAGCAAGTAGATTTTAGGTACTTTATAAATAAAACAATAAGTTACATATAAATATACAATATGTACTATACTTCAAAAAACATTAAAACAAAAGAATTTGGAAAATATAGAACAGTAAAAGTAGTAAGTAATTAAAAAAAAAATGAAATCACTGTGTAATTTAGTAAACAAAATAGCAAATAGCTATGCAATTTAGTAAATAAAATATAGTAAGTGATATACTTTATAAATAAAATAGTAAGTAATACTTCTGAAATAACTATGTAGTTAAGTAATACTTCTGAAATAACTATGTAGTAAATAATTTGCAGAAAAATAAAATAGCTTTTCAAATAAAAATAAAGTAAACAGTAGTCAATAAAATAGTTTTAAATATTAAATAAAGCAGTAAGTAATATTATTGAAATAGCTATATAGATAAGATATTAGATATATAAATAAATGATATATGATAATATGTAAATAAGAGCATAAGTTCAAATGGGGTGTGTGTAGGATATAAAAGAAAATAACTATAATTGCCCGAGAAGCAAGACCCATATGCTACTTAGACTCCTTTGGCTTTTGCTCAGATTTTTTTGATTGCTGCTTAGTTGAAGCCTCAAGCTGATCTAATAGGAAGCAGTTGTGATTTCTCCATTTAAACTTCTTAGAAGGTGACCCCATTTTGGAACCCATTTGTGCATCAATATCTTTTTACACTACAAAGACCCTTGAAGGGTAGAGTAGATTTCTCTTTTGTGATCAATCTCATTACAGTGAAAGCATCTCATAGGTAGGCCATCAAAATCCACATATTGTAATGAAGACCCCATGGAAGATTGCAAGTACAGAGCATATGGTACTGAATCAAAGAGATCCACATACCTATAGGCCCTAGCAGACTTGTTGAAGTCCAAAATTGAATCTGAATGCACAAAAAATCCCACCTTCTTAGCCAACAATCTAACCATCTTGTCTGATTGACATATGAGAGGAAGGTTCTGGAACCTAATCCAAAAGGGGACCTTAGTGAATTGGAACTGATCAAGATCAACAAATGGTTGCCAAGGACTTAATATTAGTTTGGATCTACCATGAAATCAGGGTCCATTATTCCCAAAAAATCATGATCTGAAGCTGAAAGAACACTGATGAGAAGAAACCCTTTGGGAGAATGGAGATGGAGGACTCCTCTATCTTAGTCTAGACGGATTCCATCCAACTGCTATTCTAAATAGCTCTTTGAAAGTAAAAATTAAGTTAAAAATGTAGATAAATAAAATAGTTTTTTAATAAAAGTTAAAATTTATATGTCCATGAGTGTATGTAGTAAATAAAATAGCTCTAAATAGTACATTTGATCTAATTGCAATGACTCCCTTTGCTCCACTGGGTGCACGAATTTGAATTATTATGGTGAGGTTAACTCAGTCACGGCCTCCCCTGTTAAGAACTTCCTTTCTCCTTCCATGGGCAATGGCATTATAGATGTTCTGAAATCTTTGAAGTGGCATCTTGCATCTCAGCCCTCCTTAGGCCTGGGTGACACTCCTGCAAGCCCTGGATCTTTTCTCATGACTCTTTAGGGTTTTGTTAACCTTGAGATCGAGGACTATGTAGCTGCCGAGAGATCAGCGAATCATTCTACCTTGTGCTCATACCTAGCGGCCCTCAAATTCATGACGGGTGATTGCCTTGATCTAAAGAAAAGCGTGCCAACTATGGTAGTGGGTCATCTTGCCTCTAATTGCTCTGGAAAAAAATATCATGGCTTCAATTGCTTCCAACAAAAACTTCCCTTCTAAACTGACATGGTGACGAGGGGCAAAGGCTCAACATACCTTGCTCCTCCCAACGAAAGAGTTGAAGTCATTACGTTCCAGTAGCAGATCTGAAGAATCAAAAGTAGAATCCCAGCTCTTTGTCATGCAATTTGAATGACAAATCTTTGGGAAAAATCTCGTCCTCTCACAAAGCAAACCTGATACCCAACAAAGTCCCTCAATCTTCTCCATGGGAAGTCGACCAAACTTCATTTCTGGGGTGGAGGACCCTCTCTATCCTCCATCGGATTTTGGATAGCCATCAGGGGATCGTGATGATAAGTTTTGAAGTCAAATGGATGACGATTCATAGAAAAAAAGCTTCCTGCAAGATTATGTAAAAACAGTCCCAAGATAATAAAATGGAACAACAACAGCAAAACAGAGAAGACACAGGGCAAACAGAGTTGAATAAACTCAGAAATATATGTTCATCTAACTTGCATTACATCCAAATGCTTATCCGGCAGCTCTCTCTAAACACATATATATAGCTACAGAAGCTTTGAGGCCTGGAAGCTTCTGGGATTCTAGATGATTCTAAATTCCTAGAATGTTCTTTTCTAGAACAGTTGGAAGTTTCTCTTAGAAAGTTCTTTTCTAGAACAACTGGAAGCTTCTTCTTGGAATGTTCTTTGGAAGACTTCTAGAAACATTCTAGACAATCTTAATAATTCCTAACAGATTAAACGTTTAAAACCAACAATAGGCTTAGGAATTTTGGTAGAAGGTCCCAATGTTCATGGTGGTTGAACCATAATGTGTATTTTGCATTCATTTTTATACAAATGGGTGCAGACCCCAAGTCTGCATCTTATCTATAAAAAATAAAGCTTTGAAATCACTTTTGATTTAGTTTTCACCTTTGAAATCACTTTTGATTTAGTTTTTACCAAATATCTATGATATAATTTATCACCAATAAAAAAACTACTATCCTAAACCAAAAGAACCTTTATTTAATATATTAATAAGTTTTAGTTGTTTTCAAGTCTTTCATCCAGAGTATTTGTTCTTTACAAAATGGGAAGGAGGAGCAAATTACATAGCCTCCCCAACCCTAACCCTTACACACCAAGTTAAAATTATAATTTGGTATTTCTTCTAAAGAATCTTGTTCATCATTAACACAACATGCTCTTTCTTTAACCATAGTAGAAGGAGAGAGCTTCAGATTGACAAATGCAACAATCTCTTGCAGTCCCTTGGATAAAAATTTACCTTGCTTCTCCAAAATCTGGTGCAAGTGTTGCAGAATTATCTAGTAGTTGAAACTTTCCTGCTCTTGAGCTTCCTTTATGTCTCCCTTCAATAATAAAGTTGATGGTGCTGTGGAGGGTATAGTAGCACAACTCCATGGAGGGCATACCAGCACAACCCAAACTCTGTTCTACGTCAAATACATTGCGGCATCCCAAAGATTACTTTGGGTCTATTAGGAGGTCCTCCATGGAAGCCTTAATATTCATTGAAGATTTCACATCCATTTCCTTTGCAAGCGCCCACATTCGTAGCATCTATATTCTCGTTGTAGGGTTTGTAATCTATTTGGATGTGTATTCTGTAATCTCTTTGGATATGTTTGTTTAATATAGAAAAAAAATTGGAAGCAAAATTTAAAGTTATTGCTCTATTATTTGTGAAAGGAAAATGATTGATTCATTAAAACAATGTTTGGGCTCTGAATTAACATTTTACATGATAAGTAGGAGGTATTTTTTGCAGCATGTCAAGTTATGATATTTTATTTCAGGGTTTAACTGCGTAGTTTTTGAGTCAAATACATGACCCATATTTCATGAGTACTGGTTCACATGAACCCATCTCTCATGTTAATGAATGGTCCACTTAGCACTCGTTGCATCTAGGTGATGCACACAATATCATAACATTTTACATGCTACAATTGTAAATGTTACTAGCATAGATATCTTAAATACATCTATCTAAAAAGACATTGAGAGATATCAGTCTCGA
This sequence comes from Cunninghamia lanceolata, assembly GCA_027924645.1. Lineage (NCBI taxonomy): Eukaryota > Viridiplantae > Streptophyta > Pinopsida > Cupressales > Cupressaceae > Cunninghamia > Cunninghamia lanceolata. Next base: position 222,843 of record BSBN01000277.1, read on the forward strand.
AGTGTCTATCTATCATAAATAATGATATCAATTTTGAGGCACCTATCTAACATAAATAACAATTTCAATATAGGTGCCTTGAGAGAGATATCTCTCGGTGTCTTTTAGATAGATGTATTGAAGATATCTATACTAGTGTATTTTGAGAAGCCTCAAAAAATTAATTTGTTTTCTGGATTGAGAGAGAAGCTCAAAAAGCTGGAGCAACATTTTTGAGAAGTTGATGCTTGGATAGAAATCAATAAAACACTTTATAGAGTGCAATCCTGGATCACAGTCATAACAGTGTTTTGGATTCCGGCATGCTTAATGCTGCCTCTTTGAAGCATTTCAAAACTTGGAGAAAACCATCTCTTATGGAGAGATTTAAACATCCTCCTTTTGACAATTTTGTGCTAAAATGAAGGCGTTTTCCTATCTTGATTTGAACAAATAATAATACAAATTCCAGTGGAAGGTATGGGACATGATTCTTTTGTAAGCTAGATTGCTACGGTCAATTGTATCCAAAACAAAGGAATTAGTGACTGCAAGAGAGCCCATTGGCTTCTCATTTCTCTTGGTCTTTTGTAAGCTCAATTTTTAATACTTTAAAGGTGAAGTGCATACTTGTGATTGGTTTCTTTCCTGTTTCTAAAATCATTAATTTTACTTTCTGAGAAATAAATTTCTTAAGGTAAATGACTGGATTTCTATATATTGTTTTACTGGATGCCATGCTTCTATTTTGTGTTCGCAATGAAATTGTTTTGATTTTTCTTAGCTTAAGTTGTATTATAGTCAGGACTGGCTAGCCACGTTTTCTTTCAACTGTTAGCTATAAAACGATTTATGGTAGTAAGTTGTTGGATAAATAATCTATTTAGGTGGCCTTTTCAATAACACAATACGGCTTTGGAGAGGGTGCTGCATGTGAAAATTTTTATTGTTCAATTGATATGTCCATCATATAGCTCTAAGGTTAAAGCACCTAAACCTCATTTAATGTTCTTGTTTTTGACATGGGAACTGTTCACACTTTAACCAGACAACTCTTATATACATGAATTATGAGTTGTGCTAATACAGCGCTTCTGCTTGACAATGACATTGCCATCTTTCAAGGCATGATTTAGCATGGGTTTTTTTGTAGGTATTCTCTATCAGCTGCAACTACCTTTATGGCAAAAAAGAGATCGCAGAAAAAAACATTTCGTAAATAAGACGGGTTGTTGTTTGAAGAACTTATTTTGAGATTCTTCTGCAGAGATTATTTTAATAATTTGGCGAGCACTATTGTCGTCTGTTTCAACATTATGGTGTAGAAAATTCAAATGTTTGAGCATATGCTCTTAAGCAGGCAGAGATTGCAGATTTTCTGTGATTTTTCATATGTGAGATAGAGTCTTTCAATATCCATCTCATTGCATATACAGTACATAATTATTTTGACTCATCAAATTTTGTTCTATGTACAGAAGTGGTGCTTATACTTTGTTTTTCTATTTTTAAGTCTCGTGAGGTAGAGCAAGCCAAGTCTTTACTGCACAGAAGTGCTTCAGCAATCTGTGTTTGGTTTTGAAAACCATCTCGAATATTCCTTGTATCAAATATGAACTGTTTTTGTGATGGGTTTGGGAATTTGACCTTTAATATAATGGTCGTTGTAATCTCATGTTTTCAGTAACATTTTGTGGACGCCTCACGTTGCTTTCATGCACTACATAATTTGAAATAATGTTTGATCTTGGAGTTCCTACTCTGACAAATTGCTTGTCAAAACCTTGAAAGTCATAAAAACCAGTTCTTTCCTCGTGCAAAAATTGGTGAGTATTTTTTTTTGGCTAAGGGCACTTGCTGGAAATTGAACAGAAGCAAACTTCAGCATCATGGTTCTCGGAACCAGAAACTAGCTTACATATAGCCTTTGTAAACAATGTCTGTTTTTTTACTTAAAAGTATTAGCTTAAAGACTTTAAATATATGCGGGACTCATTAATTGGGATAGAGTATGATTTATTAAAAATCTTATTGGAAGTATTAAGAATTGATTATAGTAAGCTGGTCATGAAATTTTTGTAGGTAATTCTCCCATTCCATTATATGGTATTGGAGATTCCATTGATTCCATTCGGTTAGAATTATAGTGTGATTGTTGCAGAACGACATTGTCACTGTTTCCAAATTAACAGCCTTAGTGATTTTTTTGGAACAAGTGATTCATTACAATGCCCGTGTTGATCTCTATGTTAATCATTGGAACTTGATTAAACCTTTAATATCAGCAATGAAAGTTCTTGATACGAGAAAGTAATCTTATTAGTCTTTTAATTAATTGATGATTGATAACAATCAACAGAAACTGTCAATTGATTTAGATTTAAACCATAAAGCCTGCTGCATTATATTCGCTTCTTTATCCAGTTTGATAAGGAAATGCAATTATTGTTTGAACAAAGTGGAATAGTCCCAGTCCCAATTGCACAATATTTGATGTTAATGAAGTTTTGATGTCAATTATAAAACCTAGAGTAGGGAAGAGGACACATGCAAACAAAGCTCTTTTTATGAGCTTGGAGAGCTCTCTGCCAGCCAGAGATGGAAATAGATTGGTTGGCCCATATCCCTTGGTGGTTATTTTAGTTTTGGTTATAACTTCATTCCTTCATCCTTGGTGACTGCAACACATCTGTAGATATTGAATTGAATAAGGTCCAGAAGGAAATTGTTCCAAACATGGACAACTTTTCATAGAACAATCTCTGATTAATTTAGGAAGCACTTTTATATAAATATAAATATTGGACACAAAATATACACACACTTATCTTGAGTTTTTTAATTAAAATTAGAATTCCTGAATAGATCCCTAGCTAGATTTGATCTAAGGCCAAACTCAGAGGCATCATGGTGTATTTTAATATTTGTTTACACAAATTGTTTATGAATATGTGCCAAACATGAGTTTAATTGAGTTTTTAAAATTGAAATTTTACTTATTAGAAGTTAGAATTTTCAAATAGATCCCTAGGTAAATCTAATTCCAAGGCCAAACTCAAGTAGGCACCATGGTGTATATAATTTTCTGTTACATAAATTGTTTGTAGATATGGGCCAAAGATGAGTTTACATGTGTAGTTGGAAGATTGTATAGTGAAAAAAGTTCAATATAGTTGAAAATTTACATTAGCTTAACTATCTAGATGGGTATAAGCTTAAGTTAGTAGTCAAAGTTTGGGACACAAAATTGTATGGAGGAGCTAGAAGCAGAAGTTGAGAACTGACTCTTCCAATTTAATGTATACAAGCATAAATATACTTTTTCCCTAGTGCAAGGTACACAAGGATCACTGTGTTATATTTGGAGTTGCTAAAACCTGATTTTATTCTTATATTTCTTCCAACTACATCTAATCACAAGATTACTCTTATAAGTCCCAGTGAAATAAAGTTTGAAGAAAGAGGCAAGGACACCAAGATCAAAACCTCATCTCTTTCTTATGTTTACTCTTATATCCAATAATCTAGGAAAAAAACATTTTACATTAACTATCAAATAATTATGTTGCAAAGAGATCTATTAAGTCTAGTTAAATTGGTTACAGATCTACTAAGTCTAGTTAAATTGGTTACAGTGTATGGAAATTTGCAATTATTTTGAAATTACTTGGATAAAATTGATTTTGTTGATATGAATTTCATTATTACAATTTATTTTTATATCCCGAGTTCTTTTGTACGTTTCCTATATTTGAGAAATTATTAAAATTTATATATTTTTTATTGAAAAAAAAACAACAATTTTCAGAACATTGTCATTTCATATATTAAAATAATAATATGATGAATTTGCTGTCTTTAATCTTTTGAAGGAAAGTAGTTAGTAAACCCAACCACATGTGACTAACCATTAGTGTAGGCTCTATTGTTCATTCTTCAAGGATTCTATTATGTTATCTTGAAGGCCTTGTACAATCGCAACACCATCTTTAGTGACTACTATGATAAGAGCCACTAATTAGTGCATGCTTTATTGTTTATTTCTTTGAGCGTTCTATTACCTTGGAGTTCTTGAGCAATTGGAATCACTTTTTTCAATAAGAATCAATAATACTTGTATACTTAATTATCAATAATACTTGTATATTTAATTATTATTGTTTTTTTTTAATTAAAATAGAGACAAGGATATTGCATTGACTCTATTTATTCACATACTATTTAACATGTAAATTTACACATTATTTTGTGGGGGTGAAAAATAGACTTCTAATTTTGTAAGCATAAATTGAACATTACAATCCATTAATAACCATTAAAATAATTATAATATTTTATAAATTGAAGAGCTTTGGGTGGAATTTCTTGGCATAGTATTGATGGGGTCTTTTCGATAGCTGGAGAAAAGGGTTCTTATTTTGGCAAACGAAGTCCAGGCCCCACGTTATGTAATACCCATGGGTTTGGTTATCTTGATGACGGTGCCAGCAGCCGTGCGTTGGATTTTGTTTGGCAAACTTTCAATTCGGTGGCCCCTTTTCATCGATTCCACAAAAATGGACAAAGCTAAGTGAGCGGCCAGGTTCCTCCATGTAGCTTGCTTTGGAGGTACAGTGGATGTTGATTATGAAACGTGCCTAAATTTGATGGCCATATGGCTGTATTTAGGCATTCTTATTGTAAAATACAATTTTAAATTTTAAAGACTATGAAAAAGGAGATTTTGGAGAGACTCTCAAATTTTGTATAATATATCTTTAATTAATAAGATATGTTTTAATATTTGAGAGACAACTTTGATTGGATAAGCATCACAAAAAATTGCTTGACAAAAGGTCAACCATCAAATTTGGGTCCATAATAATTTTTTTGTATTCCCATTTTGTCTTTTAGGTGAATTTTAATATGGTTAGGGGAGAGGAACCAATAGTTGAACACCCTAACTTCGTGCCTCTCAAAATCATACATGGCAATTTCAAATTATTCTAAAATTTTTATAGCAGCTTACTTGGCAAGGCCCCTGCTTATAACTAAGGTGTCAGGTCCACATCATCAAATATGATGCCACATCAACATGCTTTTTGTTGAGGTGTCCAAAAAGGCAAAAAAAAGATTGGACCAATAATTGTGCATTAAGTCATGTTTTGTTGGTGCGCCGATGTGGCATCACATGATTTGTTGCTTTTTAAAAATTTCATTCAATTATAAGTACTTATGTTCAACATTTGGTCATTTTTTATTTACATTTGGAATAATCATTTACAATATATAGTATATAGGGTGTTCAACTGTTGGCTCCTATACCCACAAGTACTAGCTCCTATACCCACAAGTACAATAACAACAATTGGACCCCGTTAAACTACTAGCTCCTCTCCCCTAATAGCTCTGTCTATTTTTGTCCTCAACTTCCCATTTTGCGTCTCCAGGACTGGCTTTATAGATGGTTAAGTTTGCTTCTTGCCCTTTTGGTGTGTAGTCCCACATAGGCAAGCAATCTAAAAAAAAACTTTGTAAATCTTCTTCAATATTAATAGCCTTTGCCCTTACTAATTAATTTTTTTTCATACATGTGGTATGTATTTACATATTTATATATACATGTACATATGCGCATACGTATGTGTATATATGATCCTAAAAATTGGTTCTTAAGTTAATTGGATTGTTGGGGCCATAATGTTCCACCTTGTTGGAGTGTCAATGAAGAGTTAGGAGAGTGAATTAGTCAATGTATTACTAAACAGGGATTGAGATAATCATTGAGGATGATTAGGGATGAAATGGGACATATTCAAAAACTCTTCTATTAAAGTTGCAAACCTCAAAATGCTTTGGAAAAGTTACTTTTGTGAGTTTATTGCTTGTAGCAATGGATGCACACAATGTTCACCATGATGAACTCGTTGACAACTAACAAATTCTTATTGATGAAACCAATGAACTTGTTTTTATATAGAAAGTGAGTGAATACAAAGACTTTTAGTATTTGATCTTCCATCTAGTTGATTGGTTTTTCAATTTTTGAGTTTGGGAAGATATAGGAAGGTCATATGTTGTTTTTCCACATTGGGGAAGTGGTTGGCTCTCATTCTATGGTGATTGTAGTGCATCTTCATGCTTGTTGCAAGTATGAATGCAATTTTGAGTCAGGTGAAAGTGTGTTTCAAACATAATAAAAGCTTTAGAATTGTTGTGTGGGCTCATTGATGCCATATGGGCATTGTAAAAATCTATAATCAACCTATTGATAGTGGAACAAATGGTGTTTGCTCTCTAGAATTAAAGTTTTTTACCCTATGTTGTGTTTTCTCTACAACAAGTTGTGTGTTTAGTTTGTTGATTATTTATCTATTATTTCCTCATTTATTGAGAATATCTCTATATTTCCTTGATTTGCATATGTTCTTATTGGTGTGACATCCATTATAAGTCATTTAAAGTGCATTTTAAGGGTTTTGTTTGTGTTGTTTTCATTGAATATCTATTTGTTAATACTAGAGTGAGATGCAACCTTCATGTTTACAAATTAAGTGGTACTAGAGCAATTGTTTCTTTTGAAAACATGCATTTGCATGGTGTGCAAATGTATTCCATCTACAAGGTCAAGTGGCAATTGAGATTTGCTGTCATTTTAGCCCAAATCGAATTGAGAGAGTGGTTAAGGAATGTAAGAATGGAAAAACAAGATGATGGGGAAGTTGGGTTTCAAAAACTTGAAGATGTTACTTGGATTCAAAGTGTTGAGGAGAAGTTGGATAGATTAGAGAGCATGATGCTAGTCCTAATCTCCACAATGAGAATCTTGAAGGAGAATATGAAATAAAGAGAAATAGAAAGAGTAGAGATGGTTCAAGGTGAGTCCTCTATGGGAAAGTTCTTCAAGGCAAAGGCAAAAACCAACATACAACCCTATGATGGTAAGATCAGCGCTAAGAATTTGGGCCAATGCATGTTCGAAATGGAGGTATACTTCAATATTCCTTAGTTATCCCCACATCAACATATTTCTTTTGCAAGGTTAAAGCTTTTCGAGCACGCTTTTACTTGGTATGAGAGCTATGCACATTAATTCAAAATTAGAAAAGTACCACTAATTTCAAAGTGTAACTACTTTAAGGGGCTCCTCCATAAGCAATTTTATCCTATATGCCAAGATGAAGAGTGAGTGATGCAATGACATTATTGAGACAAAGGCAATCACAAAGCATGCAAGCCTACACAAGTGAGTTTAGGATGAGGGTAGTCCTAAAGGGTGAAGATATAATGGATAGAGAAGTGCTCATGAAATATGTTGGAAGACTATTTGGTCACTGAAGAGACATCCTCATGGCCAAGCCCCAAGATACAAACAAGGCACATGTTAGCCATAATCTGGTTGCATGCTAAAGTCAATAGCTAAGCATTTAGATTGTTAACATGTTGACATATTTGTATGTCTCACCTAATGCAAGTTGTGGCATGTACCTTCTGCTAAGTTCACAATACAATTTAATCACATATCTTAAAACCATAGACAAGATGTACATGGAAAACATAAACTTATCTTTATTGATTAAATATCCCAAACATAGCTGTAAATATCTATATATATCTATCTTTCTTATTCTCCTTTATCAATCTATTTATTTATCCTCTCCCTTTACAATTGTAAGATTATATATAGGTGCTTATCCCCTAGTGATGCATGATCTATATGGTTATGCATATTTTGCAAGTAAGGCTTTAAAGCTAATTGCAAGTTGCGTGTTCATTTTATCCTAAATATATTTTATGCATTATTATTTATAACCATTCTTATGCATGCTTCCCAAGTCATGCATTCCTATGTATTGTCATCCACTAAATGTAGCACAAATACAAACTACTATACGCTGGCAGCCTGGCACCAACATTTTCCAGACACAATCATGAAGAATTAAAAAATGGCACAATCAAATCAAAATTCATCCTCTTGGACCTTCCTCTTGATCTAGCACTCTGTCAATTCCATGCACAAGTTTTGATGCATCTCTACAAATCTGGGTAGAAACTTATTATTCCAATGTGCAAGGCTTGTTGTCAAATACTCGTTGACACTTGCAACTACTATAGAAAGTTCATTATCCAGTGTTGTTAATTTTGCAAGCTACTATTTTAGCTACTTCAACATTGCTTGGAACTTAACAAAAGCTCTAATTATAAGTGGAAATTGAGAAACCGATTGAGAATTCACATAAGTGAGGAATTTTGTGTTGCTCGTGCATAATTCACCTAAGCAGAAATTTTGTTGATTAATGATCTCGGGTTGGGCATCAAAGATATCTACACAACCCAATTAAAACTTAACTTATTGTACTTAGTATTCAATGGGGCTAGGTGCACTATAAACCAATCACACCAATCTCTATATGTTTTTGATTATGATAAGCAACTTACAAGGAGTTGAACCCTCTATAATCAAGGTCCCTAGGGTAGAACAAAACATGACAGATAAAATAGCACAACAACAGCCAAGCTGCAAGAAACCAACAACCCAAAGGGAAACCCAAATAGTGCACATGACGCACACTGATAACAGAAAAAACCAAACAAGAGATCTAAACAACAACAAATCTCGTACTAGCAAACCTAATTCCTTTAGCCCTAGGCACAAATCCACGATAGATTTGGGGAACTCTTTCTTTCTACGCTGGACCATAGTTCAAGAAACCTCTGAGTCCAAGTCCTTAGAGCATGGTGAGAGGGGGGTCCTCCCTTGCTTCTGTAGCCAAAGAAGGCACATACAAAGAGACCGAACTAGAAGCAGGCACAACCGAATGAGTGATTAGAGTAGTCAAAGAAGAAGCCTGGCCACGAACAGGGACCGAAGAAATTACCGACGTCAGGGCCTCAACATGATTAGATGAATCAACAACCATATTCCCCACCACACCCTTGGGTACTATAGGAGGAACAAGCAAGGTATCCTGGGGATAATCATTTCCCTGAGAGGAGCCATCATCCAGAGAATCACAAACAGTCAAGTGATCCATGAGTGCATTCTTCCACCAAGTTGCCGCACTCTTGCAATGAGAGTGAGGACACCCTGAGGCCAAGTGACCAATAGAAAAACATCTTCTGCATCTGAAAGGAAGGGTCTCATAATCAAGTTGTGTCCAAGGCCTTTCCCCTACCATCAACACAGCATCTCCGTGAAGGGGCTTGGAGATGTCAAGATCAACTAAGATTTGGGCAATCATAGTATGCCCCATATCTAAGGTAGTAGAATCTACCTTCAAGAAATGACCAATCTCTATATGTTGCTACCATGCTATGTGTGGATATAATTAACTTTAGCATAGTCTTCAATTAAGTGCTCAATGGAATTGATGGTTATGGTGGCCTTAGAGATGCACACATCAAATTCTCCTTTTGCCTTGGCTAATTCATCCTCCCAATGTTTACATGCTACAACTCCTTTTGATGCTCTTCTTCTTTCACAACTTTCGTGCATTCTTTTACCTATTTCCTCTATTTCTTCTTCTTGAGTCTTTCTCTCTTTTGTAGCTTTGCACTTCCTTTCATCTTCCTCTTTTTGTCTCCTTTCCTCTTCATTTTTGGCTGCATCTACTTTTGTGTGTTCCATCTCTTAGGCCATCCATGGATCTTCCTCATCCAATTCCTACAAACATTGCTCCAAATCCTTGCATGTAAATAGTGGTACTAGTAATAGCTTAACCAATAGCTTGAAAGTGTTGGGAATTAAGGTGTCTCAACCTTGCAATTCCTAGCATTGTTATTTAATTGTGTATTTATTTATTGCCTAATTTTGTATTTACTTGTACATTCAGTTTAGTCACTTAGTTGAGGTGGCATTGTGACATGTCATCCTACTTGGAATGTGACTTGGATGGTCAAGTCAAACTCACATGGATTTGGGCGTCCAATTTGAGGAGGCACTAATATGCCATGTGTTGGCATTTTGTGGTATGTGGAAGATGATTTTCCATATGACAGAATCTATGACACGTAAGAGCCAAGTATATAGAGATTCCTATGACAAGTGGGGACAAGTGTCGGAGAGTATCTTGGCATGAGAGAAATGCATCGTGCGCCCAAGTTGGACTATGACAGGTTGTAAGAGGAATATGCTATATTTAGTCTTGTATGATGGATTCTCTTACAACATTTAAGGTTGTTATGTTGGGCAGATTTATGACAGTTGTAAGATGCGTAAGAGCATCCGTCATAGTCTATTTTTAGCCTTAGATTGCTCCATCTTGGGAAGTCAAATCTGCCATGTTATGACAGATGTAAGAGAGGTATATTCATGTTGGACAAGTGTACTTTGGTGTTGGAAAATGGCCATGTGGCCAAGATGGATACCCATCTCTAGGAGCTTCCTGTTTATGCCGTGTATCTCTATAAAATGTGAAGTTTGGAGTGGTAGTTTGCATAGCTGATGTACAAGTATTGTTATTTTTTGGAATCACTCTAGAAACAACATTTGAAGACTCTTGGAAGAACTTGCATTGCAAGTGTATTGTAATCCTTTACAGATTTGTTAATACATTGTGCAGGTTTTAGAGTGGGGTTTTTCACCTAAAAAGGTTTTCCCCATGATATATCTTGTGTCTCTCTGTGTGTGTCTACATTCTTGTGTTGTGTTTGCTATTGTAATATCTCTATTATATGTTTAACATTGTTGCAATTGTAAGGATTAAAAGAATTTGCATACATCTCCCCTTATTAGATCGGTGTAGGAAGTGTTTCCACGTACCTTGCTTCCTTTCAGTTGGCATCAAAGCTTGATCACCTTTGATCCTAGTTGTTGGGTAGGGTTTTTTTGTACCGATCTTTGATTAAGTGGGAGTCTATGTAGAGTATTCTGTAATCTTGTTGCAAGGAGGAGATGGCAAGCACATCCGAAAGGATAGATTTGGAAAAGTTTAATGGCAGCAATTTTGAGTTGTGGAAACTCAAAATGGAAGACATGCTTGTTGATAGAGACTTATGGGAAATAATTTTTGGTACAAAACCAATGGCAATGGCACAAGCAGATTGGGATCTCAAAGATTGTAAAGCTAAGGGTCTTGTGAGACTCTATTTAGCTGATTTCGTCCTGTTGAATGTTCATGAAGAGAAGACCGCAAAGGAGCTATGGAAGAAACTTGGTGATGTTTATCAGGCTAAATCCTTGGTAAACAAGTTATTCCTATGGAAGAAGCTTTATTATCTACGAATGAAAGATGGCGGATCATTTGCAGATCACCTGAATGCCTTGAACATGCTAGTTGCACAATTGACATCTGTTGGTGTGAAGATGGAGGAGGATCGATGTATGACCTTGCTTTGTTCTTTTCCAGATTCGTTGGACCATCTTGTTATGGCCATCGAGAGTACCACATCCACCTTTAAGATGGATGAGGTGGTGTCTTCACTGTTATTTGAAGAGATGCGGAGAAAGTCATCCAAGTTAGCCAAAAGGCTCTTGCGGTTTGTGGAAGACCCAAGGAGAAAGGGAAAAAGAAGGACACGAAAGTTGAAAAGGGCAAATCCAAATCCCGTGGGAGATCTAAATCTCTTGGAATGTCCAAGGCACCGTGTTGGAATTGTCAAAAACTAGGCACATCCAAAAGGAGTGCAAGGAGGAAAAGAAGAAAAAGAAAAATAACACCTCTGATTCAGACTCTGACAAATCTCATGATGATGGTGATGCTTTTATTTCTTCCTTGGCTACCCATGCATTAGATGATGTGTCGCTGATTAACTCTGGTGCTTCCTTCCACATGACCTCACATTGAGGCTGGTTCACAAAGTATGAAGAGTTCGATGGTGGGAAGGTGTACTTGGGTGACGATTGTCACTTGAAGATGGTTGTGGAAGAGTCTTGATCTGATTCCCTGATGGAAGAGTCTTGATCAATGGGGTTATGCACATCCCCAGTTTAGCACGAAACCTGCTCTCTGTAGGTAAATTGAATGATGTAGGTGTGTAGGTTGTCTTCTCAAATGGAGGATGCAAGATGACGAGAGGATCTATGGTGCTTGCTAAGGGTACTCGGAGAGGTACTATGTTTTAGCTGGATACATGGACTACTCAGTGCAATAGTTCTTCTGATTCAAAGAAAAGAGCTTTAGTCACTTCATCCTCACCATTGGAACCAGCAGCACAGAAATGTGTTGCTTCAACTTCTGATGGTAGTGCATTTTGGGTACCTAAGGGTGCTCATGCCTTGGAAATGAAACTTCGTGCTGAGAAGACAATGTTGTGGCATGAGAGACTTGGTCACATTGGTGAGAAGGGTCTTAGAGCCCTGAAAAATAAAAACCTCATCGAGGGGTTAAATGATTATAATCTTGAGTTTGACTTTTATGAACATTGTATATATGGAAAGAAAAATCGTGTTCAATTTTACTCGAGTTCTCGTAAGTCTTCTGGTGTGTTGGATCTAATTCATTCTAATGTGTTTGGTCCTATGAATGTTCCTTTAATTTCTAAATAATTATATTTCGTATCATTCATAGATGATTATACTAGAAGGACATAGATTTATTTTCTTAGAAGCAAATCTGAAGTCTTTAGTTAGTTCAAAGAGTTTAAATCTTTTGTAGAGAATTAGACTGGTAAAAAGATTAAATGTGTGAGAACTGATAATGGTGGTGAGTTTTGTTCGACAGATTTCGATAAGTTCTGTAAAGAACATGGGATTCAAAGACATAAGACAACTCCATACACCCCACAACAAAATGGAGTTGCAAAGAGGATGAATAGAATGTTGATGGAGAGGGCTTAGAGTATGCTTAGTGGTGCTAGCCTTGAACAAAATTTTTGGGCTAAAGTTGTAGCCACTGCTTGCTACCTGGTTAACAGGTCTCCTACTTTAGTGCTTGTTGATATGACACCCATGGTGGTGTGGTCTGGTAAGAAGCCTTCATTGAGACATCTTTGTGTTTTTGGTTGTGAGGAATATGCACATGTGCCTAAGGAGAAGAGGTCAAAATTGGAGAACAAGGCAATTAAGTGTATCTTAATTGGCTATGGTGTTATGTGAAAGGGTACAAGCTTTGGGATCCTATGGCTGAAAAAGTCTTGTATAGCAGAAGTTTTATCTTTAGAGAGGTAACACCTTCTCCTGTTGTTTTACAGCTAGAAGAAAAAGAAAAGAAAGAGGATGAGGTTTAGTTTCCTACTACCCCTGAGAAGACTCAACCGAAAGACCCTGTTGGACCCGATGATGAGGAGAGCTCTAGAAGCTCTAAAATTTTAGAAGAAGAAGAAGAACCTCAACCTCAACCTTTGGGGAGGTCTACACAAAACAAGAGGCAACCTGAGAGGTTTGTTTATACATTGCTTGATTCTAGTTGTGCTTTTGCTTTGATTTCTAACACTGATGAGCCTAGAACTATGAAAGAGGCTATGGGTATGAAAGATGCACATTCCTGAAAGGAAGCCATGGAAGATGAGATGGTTTCTTTGGAAAAGAATAAAACATGGGACTTGGTGCCTTTGCCTGATGGATGAAAGCCTGTTGGATGTAAATGGGTGTTCAAGAAGAAATTTGGTGTAGATGGTAGTGTTGAGAAATATAAGGCCAGATTGGTTGCGAAGGGGTATTCACAAGTGGAGGGAATTGATTATGGTGAAATTTTCTCTCCCATTGCAAAGATGACATCTATTAGGTTCTTGTTATCTCTTTCAGCAGCTTATGACTTAGAAGTGGAACAAATGGATGTGAAGACAACTTTCCTTCATGGTGACTTGGAGGAAGAAATTTATGTCACAGCCTAAGCACTACTTGGTGAAAGGTAAAGAAAATTTGGTTTGTAAGTTAAAGAAGTCTTTGTATGGTTTGAAGCAATCTCCTAGGATGTGGTACTTGAAGTTTGATGCCTTTGTGTTGTCCATTTGATTTCTGAGATCGAAATCAAATCATTGTGTATATTACAAGTTTGACAATGATCGCATTCTCATTATTGCATTGTATGTTGATGATATGTTGCTGATTGAGAATGGTAAGAATATGATTTTTGATTTGAAGTCTCAGTTGTCAGCACAATTTGAGATGAAAAACTTAGAGTCAAACAGGTACATTCTAGGGATCGAGATCATAAGAGATAGAGCAAACAAAAAACTTTGGTTAAGCCAAAGTAAGTATGTGAAGACCATGTTGGAGAGATTTAGCATGGCAGATTGCAGACCATTGTGTGTTCTTGTTTCATTGGGGACAAAGTTATTTGTTAATGATTGTCCAAAGTCTCCTTCTGAGACAGAGGTTATGAGCAGAGTGCCTTATGCTAGTGTAGTTGACAATTTGATGTATGCTATGGTCTGTACAAGACTAGACATTGCCCAAGCAGTGGGAGTCCTTAGTCAGTTTATGACTAATCCTGGATGGGTACATTGGGATTCAGTGAAGAGAGTGTTCAGATATTTGAAGGGTACTTCTAAGTATTCCCTATGTTATCATGGTTATCTTACTGGACCTCAGCATTCTATGAGTATTCATGGATTTGTGGATTCTGATTGGGCAGGTGACATTGACAGTAGGAGATCCACCAGTGCTTATGTGTTTACCATGTTTGGTGGTGCTATTAGTTGGATGAGTAAGCGACAACTTGTGGTTGCTTTGTACACAATAGGAGCAGAGTACATGGCAGCAACTCATGCTTGTAAGGAAGCCATTTGGCTTAAGAGGTTGTGTTAAGATATTGGTGTTGATGCAGGACATATTACTATCTATTGTGACAGTCAAAGTGTGATTTGCCTAGCAAAGAATCCTATTTTCCATGCCAGAACAAAGCACATTGATGTTCAGTTTCATTTTGTTCAAGATATGGTAGAAGATGGGAAGGTAATATTGGAGAAGGTAGACACTTTGAAGAATATTGCAGATGCATTGACGAAACCAGTGGGCACAGAGACGTTCAGATGGTGTTCAAAATCTATGGGCCTCTCGGCCCTTAGCAATTAAACCTTGTCATTCTATTGGCTCTTGCAAGGTGTTCAACAAGTGGGAGAATGTTGGGAATTAAGGTGTCTCAACCTTGCAATTCCTAGCATTGTTATTTAATTGTGTATTTATTTATTGCCTAATTTTGTATTTAATTGCACATTCACTTTCGTCACTTAGTTGAGGTGGCATTGTGACATGTCATCATACTTGGAATGTGACTTGGATGGTCAAGTCAAACTCACATGGATTTGGGTGTCCCATTTAAGGTGGCACTAATATGCCATGTGTCGACATCTTGTGGTATGTGGAAGAGGATATTCCATATGATAGAATCTATGATGCATAAGAGCCAAGTATAGAGATTCCTATGACAAGTGGGGACAAGTGTCAGAGAGTATCTTTGCATGAGAGAAAGGCATCTTTGGGTGCCCAAGTTGGGCTATGACATGTTGTAAGAAGAATATGCTATATTTAGTCTTGTATGACAAATTCTCTTACAACATTTAAGGTTGTTATGTTGGGCAGATTTATGACAACTATAAGATGTGTAAGAGCATTTGTCATAGTCTATTTTATCCTTGGAGTGCTCCATCTTGGGAAGTCAAATCTGTCATGTTATGATAGATGTAAGGGAGGTATATTCATGTTGGACAAGTGTCCTTTGGTGTTGGAAAATGGCCATGTGGCCAAGATGGATGCCCATCTCTAGGAGCTTCCTGTTTATGCCTTGTATCTCTATTAAATGTGAAGTTTGGAGTGGTAGTTTGCATAGTTGATGTACAGGTACTATTATGCTGTCGGAATCACTCAAAAAATGACATTTGTAGACTCTTGGAAGAACTTGCATTGCAAGTGTATTGTAATCCTTTACATATTTGTTAATACATTATGCAGGTTTTAGAGTGTGGGGTTTTTCACCTAAAAAGGTTTTCCCCATGATATATCTTCTCTCTCTCTCTCTCTGTCTACATTCTTGTGTTGTGTTTGTTCCTGTAATATCTCTGTTATATGTTTAACATTGTTGAAATTGTAAGGATTAAAAGAATTTGCATACATCTCCCCTTATTAGATTGGTGTAGGAAGTGTTTCCACATACTTTGCTTCCTTTCAGAAAGTGCCAAGGTGTTCCTTGAGACCTTCATCTAGACCCACAAGCTATTTGTGAAGTGTTGCATCATTCAATACATTGGGGTGAGTTGTGATGATCTTATCCTATAATCTATGTAAATGTTGGCTTCCTTCAAGCATACATTGAGTTATTTATTCTCTAGTCAATGTTAGTGCTTTGATTGTTTGCATTGAGTGGGCAACATTCTTTGATATCTAGAAGTATAAGTCATTGACTTGGTTAAGTGTGACGTTTTGATATGCATGCACCTTAAATTCTACCTATAGTCGATCCATCTTTTGTGCTTGTTGCCCAAGTTGATTTGCATTGCTAGAAATAATGTTGAGTAGTTTCTTGATTGCCTTTAGAGAAGCCAAAATACTAGGTATCTTCATTCTAGCAAAGTCATTGTCTGAATACTTTTGCACTAAATGCACATGTTGAGATCCATTGGTTTTAGATTCAACATTGATTCTAGGGTTTGACATTGATATATTGAGTGTGTCATAGATATGCAACCCACTAGCCAAAATCTCCCTATACACCTCATTTGCATGTGACTCAAATCGAGTAACACTAGGCTATACATTTTCTATTTGATCCTTGCCTATAGAATTTTGTGCTTCAAAATCCTTTGATGATATAGTTGGTGGCAAATGCACTGACACATGCTATAGAGTCCTTACTATGTTTAGTAAACTTGGTGACAATCACACAATTCAAAGGAAAAACCTAACTGAATAGTCCACTTGATTCTTTGGAAAGACCTTCATTGAATTATCGACTAGGGCTAGTAAGCTTGTGATGGTACTAGCACTGTATGTGATTTTAAAGATTTAAGGCTACCTAACTCATCCTAGTATAGTGTTATACTTGCAAGAAAATCTCAAAACTGCATAACAATTAAGGAAGTAATGCTAACACTATTGCTACTAGTACATACAATATAAGACTGCAACTAATTACTGTCAAGAAATGAATGCTAAGGTTTAACTTGATACTAATAATCTAAACCTACACTCTGGAGTACAACAAGTTTAAGCAAACTAGAATAACTCAAAGAATCTAATTAATCATACATTTATAAAATAATTGTTACAACAAAAGTAATTATACAGGAAATGAAGTGAGGGACAATTACCTTGAGTGGCCCTTGCTCAAGTGTCTGTCTCAACTGATCTAACTCAAATCTGGCTTCTTAGATTGACACAATCATAATAATTCAAAATCATTCATTGCACAATCTCCACAATATCATATAAGATTCTGCTGAAATATCTTATTCATGAATCATCATTGAACAATAAACATTGTCTGTGTAAAAACAACTAACTAAAAAAGATCTGTTAACTATATCTGCTAATTAAACAACTAACTCTACCTCAACCACCAAGCCATACATATAAGCACGAAGGAAGTTTATTAAAACAAGGACTCTCAACTATAAGTCATAAATCACCACTCCTTATATATCAGAGTGCGATAAATACCAAGCAATCAATAACTAAAAAAGAAAGAAGAGTCCAAGTGGAACTGAGCCTCTTGCTATAACAGAACTGGAATGTGGACTGGTTGAATTAGTCACGTTAGATTCCTAACTGCAATAGAGTTCTTCTCCTTCAATCACCTTTATTAATTGTCATCATGATGCATAAACATCTTCATTAAGTGCCTCTATGTTGTAGTTGTTGCACTCAATTTATTTTGGAACCTCACCCGCTCCACTGTCTGGGAACTCTTTTGGTTGTAGGCTACACCTTGCAGTTTCTACGGGCTACAGTCTATCTCCTCCAGCTGCAAAGAGTTAGTTCACAAAACATGCACACAATACTAAGAACCATAGCTAAGCAAAAATATATATTACAATTCATACACACCCACACATAATCATGCAATATCCATCACATCATAACCATATTTCCATATACTTTAAATCAGGTTTAGGGTTGCATAATGAGCATAAAAGATCTCATAGTGTAGGAATATGTGTAAGATAAATGTCTGAGAATGTCTATGAACTTGCATAAAAACACAAGAAAACTATCCAATGATTAGACTAATCATTCCCCCCAACCACCCATTTGCTCTCCCTCGAGCAAATTAACTAGGGCTGGAGGTTGTAGTGCAAAGTGATTTCTCTGAAGTCTGTGACAGCATCCACTCCTTCAACCTGTTTCAAATAAAAGCCTCTATAACATGCTAGTCTGTTCATTCTAGTAACCTCTGCCCTCTCACATTCCTCATTCTTCTCCCCTGTCCAATGTGGTACTGGGTACAGGAGCATTGGTGGCTGGAATGTAAGTGGCACCCATTCAAGTGTCTAATCTCTAGAAATATCCATATATCTTTGTGCTCTTTCATGCATGACCTTAAAATTATAAACAGAGTGGGGTTCTTTTCTCTATAATTCAGGGGTTAAGCTGTACCATCTTTCTTGCACAAACAGGTAGGAATGATGGATGAGTCCCACAGTCAAATGCTGCATTCTTCTATAATCCTCCAATCTCAAGTTCATGAATTTTCTGCCTACACCTTTATGGTCCAAAAGTTGTATCCATTATGTAATGATCATTTCAGTGGTTCTAGATTCTTTCCTTATTGGAAGAGCAACTGATTTCTCTCTCTCTCTCTCTCTCCATATATTATTGCATAATTTCACCCCTAAATTTCCCATTCTTGAAATAAGATGCTAGTGCCCTTAATTATAAATCTCCCACAAAAATTAATGGGTTCCATTCTGTGTCTTTAGGCACAACATAATTATGCAAGTAGTACGCACATAACTGATCATGTTCCTCTGGTGGCGCATCAGTAAAAACATTTAGAAAATTAATTCTTCTACTCATAGCAATAGACTTATTACTAATCAATTTACTGAATTGATAACTTAAAAGCTTTTCTTGTAAAAACAAAGCATAAGTCTGCATTTAACAATCTGGGCGGATTTATCTGCTACCTCTTCCACCTTGGCTGCTAACCTTTTCAATTCAATATCTTTACTCTCCATTGCCTTAGTATGCTCTGAGATCATTATTTCTTCCATTTCTCCTTTTGTTTAGAAAAGTCTTGAGTATCTTTCCACAATTGGTAACTTAGGGACATGATTGAATGATAGGTTGGAGTTTTTGTGGCAGGAGGTCTTCTTTCCTCAGTTACTAGTTCCTTGTTTCCTGTTGTAACTATTGCTAGTGGTGTAAGTAAATATAATTTTGACTCTTTCCCATAAGTATTTAATTTTTCCTCCAATTCTTGAATCTTTGTTTCCCTTTCTTTGTCCCTTTTCCCATATGTTTTTACCAGTTCTTCCAATTGTTTGATCCTTTCAAAAGCTTCTTGCAATTCCTTCCTAACATTTCAATCTTCTAACAACAATTCCTCATCTCTCAAAAACTATTCAACACCATCCCCTGTGGATTCATAACCCTCAGTGTCAGGGTTAACTGGGGTTCTCTTCTTGGTTTTATTGGCAACAAAAATATCCTCTGATTCTGATTCAGAGGTGGTCGATATATACCATTTTCTTTTCATGGGAACATGCACATTTTCAGTCACATTGTTTCTTAGTTCTAAGTCAGTATCCATTGTCACAATATCTTCTTTTTCATTTCCTAGTTTCTCAACACTACCCCTTATAGCACCTTTCCTTTTTAGGCAATGTGAACACCTTAATTGTTGAAAGGAAGCTAGGTGTGCGGAAATTGCTTCCTACACTAATCTAATGAGGGGAAAGCTATGCAAATTCAATTTTATCTTTACAATTATAGGAACATAACACATATGATAGAGATATTGTAGCAATACACATAGAACCAGAAAGCGAGACAGAAGAAGAGAGACTAGATATATGGTGGGGAAAACCCTTTCGGGTGAAAAACCCCACACTTAGAAACCTGCACTGTGTATTATCAAAACTGAAAATGGTTTACAATACACTTGCAATGCAAGCTCCAATAGTCTTTGACACTCATTTCTAGAGTCAATCCGGTAGCATAATAGTACCTGTAAAACCTGTAATACATCTCCTCCGAGCACCTGTTTATATAGAAAATACAAGGCAAAATCACCTCTATCTTGGAATGGGCTTGGCCTCATGGCCCAAAACCCATGCCTATGGACACTTGGTCAACATTGTAGAATGTGTTTGACACTTCTCCATAGCTCCCATCCCAAAGAGGTTGCCTATTTCTAAAATGGGCTATGACAGATGCTCTTACAACTCTTACGACCATCATAGAATCTGTCATAGCAGTTACGACTTACAGCTGTAAGAGAATCTATCATACATAGGCTATAAATAGCATATTCTCTTACAACATGTTATAGTCCACCTTGGGACACCCAGAGATGCCTTTTCCAAAGATGCTTCATGACACATGTCTTCACCTATCATAGAATCTTCTATTTCTGACTCTTACATGTCATAACTTCATCATAGAAATCCATCATAACCGTTTTGGTCAATATTCCCTTACAAAACATCCAAGATGCTGACACATGGGAAAATATTCCTACCACTAAGTGGGATGCCTATCTCCTCATGTGAGGACAAAATTACAAGTTGTCATCTTCCATGTAGGATGACACATCACCGTGCCACATCCCACAAAATGACAATATGGAATTTACAATTAATTTACAACATAGGCAATGAATAAATAAATACAATCATAAATAATGCAAGGAATTACCAAGGTTGAGACACCTTAATTCTAAACATTCTCCCACTTGTCAAACACCTTGTAAGAGCCAATAGAATAATAGGATTTAACTGCTATAGGCTGAGAGGCCCATAGACTCCGAACACCATCTGAACTTCTCTGTGTCTAATGGTTTCGTCAATGCATCTGTAACATTCTTCAAAGTATCTACCTTCTCCAAATTTACCTTCTCATCCTCTACCATGTCTCGCACGAAGTGAAACTATACATCAACATGCTTTGTTCTGGCATGGAAAGTTAGATTCTTCACAAGGCAAATCAGACTCTAACTGTCACAACTGATCGTAATCTGACCTGCATCAACGCCAATATTTGAACACAATCTCTTAAGCCAAATGGCTTTCTTACAAACATGAGTTTCTTCCATATACTCAGCTTCTATTGTGGACAAAGCAACCACAGGTTGTCGCTTACTCATCCAACTAATAGCACCACCAAACAGTGTAAACACATAAGCACTGGTGGATCTCCTGCTGTCAATGTCACCTGCCCAATCTGAATCCACAAATCCACTAATATCAACAGAATGCAGAGGTCCTGAAACATTACCATGATAGCATATGGAATACTCGGAAGTACCCCTCAAATATCTGAACACTCGCTTAATTGCATCCCAATGTACCCGTTCAGGATTAGTCATAAATCGACTAAGGACTCCCACTGCTTGGGCAATGTTTGGTCTTGTGCAGACCATAGCATACATCAAACTACCAATAACACTAGCATAAGGTACTCTGCTCATGTCCTCCACATCACTAGGAGATTTTGGACAATCCTCAATAGATAACTTTGTCCCCAAAGAAATAGGAACACACAATGGTCTACAATCTTCCATGTTGAACCTATCCAACATGGTCTTCACATACTTACTCTGGCTTAACCAAAGTTTTTTGTTAGTTCTGTCTCTTTTGATTTCTATTCCTAGAATGTACCTGGCTGCCCCTAAATCTTTCATTTCAAACTATGTTGACAATTGAGATTTAAAATCATAAATCATATTCTTACCCTTGTTAATGAGCAACATATCATCAACATATAATGCAACAATGAGAATATGATCACCATCAAACTTATAATACACATAGTGATCCAATTTTGATCTCACAAATCCAATAGACAACATAAAGGCGTCAAACTTCAAGTACCACCTCCTAGGAGATTGCTTCAAACCATACAAAGACTTCTTTAACTTGCAAACCAAATTTTCTTTACCTTTCACCATGTAATGCTCTGGCTGTGACATGTAGATTTCTTCCTCCAAATCACCATGAAGGAAAGCTGTCTTCACATCCATCTATTCTATCTCTAAATCATAAGCTGCTGCAAGAGACAACATGAATTGAATGGATGTCAGCTTTGCATTGGGAGAGAAGATCTCACCATAATATATACCCTCTAGTTGTGAATACCCCTTTGCAACCAATCTGGCCTTATACTTCTCAACACTGCCATTTGCACCAAATTTCTTCTTGAACACCCATTTTCATTCAACGGGTTTCCATCCAAGAGGCAAAGGAACCAAGTCCCAAGTTTGATTCTTTTCTAAAGAAGCCATCTCACCCTCCATGGCCTTCTTCCAGGAACCTACATCTTTCATATCCATAGCCTCTAATATAGTTCTAGGTTCATCACTATCAGTAAGAAAAGAAAAAGCACAACTAGAATCAAGCAATGTAAAACTAAACCTTTCAGGTTGCTTTCTTATCCGTGTAGACCTCCTCAAGAGCTAAGGTTGAGGTTCAACTTCTTCATCTGAGCTTTCAGATCTACTAGAGCTCTCCTCATCACTAGGTCCAACATTGTCTTTCTATTTAGTCTTCTCAGGGGTAGCAGGAAACTAAACAACATCCTCTTTCTTTTCTTTTTCTTCTGGTTGTAAAAGAGTGGAAGAAGGTGTTAGCTCTCTAAAGATGACACTTCTTCTATACAACACTTTTTTAGCCATAGGGTCCCAAAGTTTTTATCCTTTCACACCGACACCATAGCAAATGAAGATACACTTAACAGCCTTGTTCTCCAATTTTGACCGCTTCTCCCTAGGCATATGTGCATATACCTCACAACCAAAAACATGAAGATGCCTTATTGAAGGCTTTCTACTAGACTACACCTCCATGGGTATATTTCCAACAAGAGCTAATGTAGGAGATCTATTTACCAGATAGCAAGTAGTGGCAACAACTTCAGCCCAAAACTTTTGTTCTAGGCCAACTCCACTAAGCATACTCCTAGCCTTCTCCATCAGTGTCCTGTTCATCCTCTCTGCAACTCCATTTTGCTGCGGGGTGTATGGAGTTGTCTTATGTCTTTTAATCCCAAGTTCCTTGCAATATTTATCAAATTCTATAGAACAGAACTCACCACCATTGTCAATTCTTAAACATTTAATCTTTTTACTAGTCTGATTTTCAGTAAAGGCCTTAAACTCCTTAAACTTACTATAGACTTCAGATTTGTTTTATGAGAAAATAAATTCATGTCCTTCTACTGTAGTCATCTATAAAAGATACAAAGTACACAGATTTTGATAATGAAGGAACATTAATAGGACATGAACAAGGTCCAACACACCAGAAGACTTATGAGAACTCGAGTAAAATTGAACACGGTTTTGTTTTTCATATATGCAATGTTCACAAAAATTAAACTCAAGATTACAATCATCTAACCCCTCAACGAGGTTCTTATTTTTCAGGGTACACAAACCCTTCTCACCAATGTGGCCAAATCTCCTATGCCATAACATTGTCTTTTCAGCAAGAAGCTTAACTTCCAAGGCATGATTACAATCATCAGGACTAGATACAATAGATTTCTTCACTGCTCATGGTGGCGATGAAGTGACTGCTGCCCTCTTCCTTGAGTCAGAAGAAATATTGCATTGTGAAATGCATGCCTCTAGCTGAAACAGAGTACCTATCCTAGTACCCTTAGCAAGTACCATAGCTCCTCTAGTCATCTTGCATCCTTCTTTCGAAAAGACAACCTGCACACCTGCATTATTCAACATAATTACAGAAAGTAGGTTCCGTGCTAAGCTTGGGATGTGCATAACCCTAGAGATCCCCTTAACTCATCCATCAGGGAATCGAATAGAGACTCTTCTATGACCAACAATCTTCAGATGAGAGTCGTCACCTAGGTACACCTTTCCACCATCGAACTCCTCATACTTTGTGAACTAGTCTTAATGTGAGGTCATGTAGAATGATGCACCAGAATCAATCAGCCACACATCATCAGATGCATGGGTTGCTAGGGCTGCGATGAAGGCATCACCATCATCTTGTGACTTGTCAGAATCTGAATTTGGGGCTTTCTTCTTCTTTTTATTTTCCTCTTTGCATTCCTTTCAGAAATGCCCAATTTTGCCATAGTTCCAACAGAGAGCCTTGGAATTTCCATGAGATTTAGATCTCACATGGGATTTGGATCTACCCTTCTCATCTTTCTTGTCCTTCTTTTTCCCTTTCTCCTTGGGTCTTCCATGAATTGCAAGAGCCTCTTTGGCTACCTTAGAAGACTTTCTCCACATCTCTTCAGACAACAACGAAGAAACCACGTCATCCATTTTGAATGTGGATGTGGTGCTTCCAATAGCCATGACAAGGTGATCCCATGAGTCTGGCAAAGAACAAAGCAAGGTCATACAGTGATCCTCCTCCTCCATCTTGACACCAACGGATGTTAATTGTGCAACTAGCATGTTGAAAGCATCCATATGTTCAGCAACATATCCACCATCCTCCATTCGAAGAGAATACAACTTCTTTCTTAGAAAAAGTTTATTAACCAGGGATTTGGCTTGATACACATCTCCCAACTTCTTCCAAAGCAAGTTTGCAGTAGCCTCCTCATGGACATTTAACAATATAGAATCAACAAGACTAAGCCTTATGAGACCCTTAGCCTTTTGATCCTTGAGATCCCAATCAGCTTGTGACATTGTAGCTAGTTTAGTTCCACTGATAGTTTCCCAGAGGTCTCGGTCTACAAGCATGTCTTCCATCTTGAGCTTCCATAGCTCGAAATTAGTGTCATTGAATTTCTCCACCTCTATCCTTCCGAATGTGCTTGCCATCTCCTTGCTGCAATAAAATTTAGAATACTCTGCATAGACTCCCACTCAACTTAAGATCAGCTCAAAAAACCTCTATCCAACAACTAGGACCAAAGGTCATCAAGCTCTGATACCAACTGAAAGGAAGCTAGTTGTGTGGAAATCGCTTCCTACACTAATCTAATGAGGGGAAAGCTATGCAAATTCAATTTTATCTTTACAACTACAACAACATAACACATATGATAGAGATATTGCAGCAATACACATAGAACTAGAAAGAGAGACAGAAGAAGAGAGACTAGATATATGGTGGGGAAAACCCTTTTGGGTGAAAAACCCCACACTCAGAAACTTGCACAATGTATTATCAAAACTAAAAATGGTTTACAATACACTTGCAATGCAAGCTCCAATAGTCTTCAACACTCATGTCTGGAGTCAATCTGGCAGCATAACAGTACTTGTAAAACCTATAATACATCTCCTCCAAGCACCTGTTTAGATAGAAAATACAAGGCAAAATCACCTCTATATTGGAATGGGCGTCCAATTTGGCCTCATAGCCCAAAACCCACGCCTATGGACACTTGGTCAACATTGTAGAGTGTGTCTGATACTTGTCCACATATCCCATTTAAAAGAGGTCACCTATTTCCAAAATGGGCTATGACAGATGCTCTTACGACTCTTACGACAATCATAGAATCTGTCATAGCAGTTACAACTTACAGTTGTAAGGGAATCTATCATACACAGGCTATAAATAGCATATTCTCTTACAAAACTTCATAGTTCACCTTGGGGCGCCCAAAGATGCCTTTTTCAAAGATGCTTCATGACACATGTCTTCACCTGTCATAGAATCTTCTATTTCTGACTCTTACATGTCATAACTTCGTCATACGAATCCGTCATAATCGTTTCGATCAATATTCCCTTACACAACATCCAAGATGCTGACACATGGCAAAATATTCCTACCACTAAGTGGGACGCCTATCTCCTCATGTGAGGACACAATTACAAGTTGTCATCTTCCATGTAGGATGACACATCACTGTGCCACATCCCACAAAATGACAATATGGAATTTACAATTAATTTAAAACATAGGCAATGAATAAATAAATACAATCATAAATAATGCAAGGAATTACCAAGGTTGAGACACCTTAATTCCTAACAGTTGTGTGGGTTTCTTTTTCTACACCTTTGAAGGAGCATAAAAAGAACCACCTCTCTTCTTTCTGGTTTTTGGCGTTTTACTAGAAGATGGGGTTTGATGTACCTCTCTTGTTGCAGGTTGATCAAATACTGCAAGTGGTGAGTTTTGCACATTTTTCTCCTCTAATTCTCCCTTGCTGTGGGTAGGTGAAGCAGCAGGTGAAACAGGAGGAGTTTCCCTTAAAGATGCAGTAGGTGATTCTATGTTTCCTAGTACTACTGGTTCCTCAAGAATGTCATTAATGTTTCCAAAAATTAAAAATCTCTCCCGAGACACTTGTGGGTGTTGAACCCTTAGGCTCCTTTTTACTAACAAGGTAATCAAACAATCATGTGACAGAGCTGAATCATTTAACTTGCATTGGTATTCAGACCCCATTCTTTTTAACAAATTATAAAGAAAATTGGGTACATTGACTAGTCTATTGTGACAAAGGTGACTCAATAGCTTAAAGTGCACAGTATATAGAAGGGATTGTCTACCATCACAAATAATATACTTAATAATGTAAGAAACACAAGAAGCCCATACCTATGGAAGTGATAATCTCTTGGTACCTTGTGATGATGAGTCAAGGTTCTCTCTTGCCTCACTGAACTCATCCCTGGTAGCTACTGCATTTGCTCTGACAGGGAATTCATCTCCTTTCCTAGGTAGACCAAACACTTCTGTAATTGTAGCATTTGAAGTGTCCACTCTCAAACCCTTGACAGTCACTTCATCATGTTGTAATATTGCTACAAATTGCCTTGTCATGTCATCATTATGCTCTGTGAGCTTCAACAAGTAATCTAGCCATCCTGCTCTTGTGAAAATTGGAAAGACTAACCTCTCCTCCAATATTGGCTAATGTACTGATGGTTCCCTTCTAATAATATCACCTCCCATGCTGCCAATTCAGCTCAAAGTTTAGATTTAACAACCCTCTGCTCAACCCTCTAGATCTGTTATACTTGCATGCACTTTGTACACTTGCAACTTCTACTACTGAGCTTGAACCAACTTGAATTTAATTGGAATTTAGGAAGTTGACAATGAAAAGGTTATAGATGCATGAAGGTCAAAAAGGGTTTGTATGGTCTATTTGTGTTTTGTATTTGGTGGCAAACAATATTATTTTTGAATATATACTATCTCCCCCCCAACTAAAACCTGTAAGTGACCTCACTTCAATACATTGTACGAGACAAAGGGGATGATTAAGGAATATGGAAATAAGATTAAAATGATAATCATACTGAATTAAGTGCCAGCACGAGTACATATTGAATGAATTGGAAAACTATGTTAATTATGGAAGGTTAGTATGCGTACCTATTATTTGAAGTGAACAAAACTCCACACGTGTGAAGATGTGTGAAGAGTGTCCGCAACATGAATTGGATTGTGTGATCAGTGAGATCAAACTGAAGATAAAACTAATCTAATGCATAAACAAAATGATTATACCTTCATTGAAACCTCACGAATCCATGCGGGAAGGAGATGCACCCAAGAGCTCCTCAAGATTGTTCCCGTGATCAGTGTGACTAATGTGGATTGCTCAAAGCTTTTCAACACAAATGTAAGATAAGAGACAAGGTGGATGGATAGATTAGATGGGATTGAGGCAAGATTTTGACATTATGGTGGCATGATAAGGAGATTGTGGAGAGATTTTGGCAGAGATTTGGTGCATGATTGAGTCTCTCCAAAATGGCTTGGAGAGGGTTTCATTTATAGAGTTTTGGGAATGAGAATGGAGGGTCAGGATTAGAAGGTGAGATCAAGGGCTAGGAATCAATGAGAGTTAGGGTTAGGATTGGGTTCATAGCCTTGTGACAAGTGTCACAAGGAGAGTGGATGAGGGAGATCAAGGGTTGAAACTTGGTCAATGGGATTGGAGGGCTCTCATTAAAAGTGAATTTTAAATTCACATGGGGAAAGGTGTGGAGGATTAAAATGAATAAAAGATTCATTTTGGGAAGAGGGGACATGACAAGTGAATTTTTAATTCACTTTTATGTGGAGATGTGAAGATGGTACTCTTACATGTGTAAGAGAATGATAAATGAGGTGTAAGGAGGATTTGACCCTTTGAATAAAAGATTGATTTTTATTCAAAAGGTGCATGGAAGAAGGGGATAAGCAAGGTTAATTGAGTGTTTAGCTTAATTAACCTAGGTCTAGGGGATAGGTAGGCTAGGGTAGCTTAAGGTAGGTCAATTAGTAGGCTAGATCAATTAGATAACCATGATTTATCTAATTAATGAGGATTAGGAAAAAGGACAATTTAACTAAATAAATATTGTGAATATTTATTTAATCAAATGAGGATAATGTTGTAAGGTAAAAGTGATAAATTAAATGAATTAATTTATCACAAGGAATGGGTAAATGGTCAAGGTAGACAATGAGGGATAAATTAATTAAATAAAATGAATTTATTTAATTAATAGGAGGAATAATGAGGGTGTAGAGATATGGAAAATTAGTTTGCGAAGCAAGCCAATTTTAGGTGTCTACATTTGCCCCTCTTTGAGATGGTGTTGCGGCTAAGTAACATCATTTCAAAGAAGTAAAAACATAGAGTTAGATTGGATAGAAAAAGATTTTGGCTTAGAAGAATAGGGTAAGGTTTGGGGATAATTGGTAAGGATGATGCCCCCTCGAGAGGATAGGCGGGTTGTAAGAACACGGTTGTGCTCTCGAAATGGATGGAGAAGATTGGTCGAAGTGGTTGGAGGATAAGGGGCGAGATGAAAGGATGATGATGCTGGGAGATTGATTGGTGGATGATCATTGTGTTGAAAAATGATTTAGAGCAATCCTAGGTTTGATATAGCAAAGTGGATATGTTCACCAAGGTATAGAAGACCAGGGTGATGATGTTTATCCAACATTTGCATGGACTAGACACGCAAACAAAGGGATGATCCCATGCATGCCCAATATAGTACAACCTTGTCCTGACGAGGGAAGGGGACTCATAGCATAAGTCCTTAGTACACAAAAGGTATGATGAACCTTAGATGCATAAGGGGATCAATATGCTAGAACCGACCCTACGATCAACAAGATATGAATACTAGCTTGGAGTAATGAAATTAGCCCACAAGCACAGCATACAAAAGCAAGACTATGCCCCATTCTAGATGTTTTCGCCACATACCATGATATAATGAGATCAAGGTAGCTTTGATGTGATCTTCAAATAGGACAAAAGATAAAAATCAAAAACAAAAAGACCAACGAACCAAACAAGTAACCATTGTATCTCTTGCCAAGATGGATGATGAATGGATAGATTTTGCCTATTGTAGGAAAGACATATCCTAAGGCAGGAATCAATTGATGATTGGATCATGATTAGTTGATGTAAGATTGGCTCAAGATATGATGGTGACAAGTTGTGGTTGATGTTGATTTGATAGTTGATGACTTTTGATAAGGGATGATGCTTCAATAAGTGATGCGATGCTTGGATCTAGTGTAAGCTCATTGAGGATAGATGGGTGCATCTTAGGTACCTGAGTACTGGAAACTTCCTTCGTATTCCAGACTGCCTACATACCCTGTATCCATGGGATCAAGGCACATTAAGATGCAGGTGATGATGATATGTAGTTCTGATTTGTGATGATGATGTGAGATGATGATAGATGTGATGATGTGATGAATGATTGAATGATGTGTTGGATGATGAGATGTTGATGGAGCAATGTTGATTTCATGATGGATATTTTTGGGATTTTAAGGATTTTTTGATTTTTTTGGATTTTCTAATTTTTTTTTTTTTTTGGATTTTCTAATTGTGGAAAAGGAATGGTTTATTATGAGATGGTTGCATTGGCTTTCGTGTGGATGACCTTTATGCTAGATAGCAATGACAAGGGAACACCAAGTCTAGAGGTGAGGGTGATGGGGTTGGATAGGGGGGTTGGCAATGAAAGGATGATGGATAACTGATTTGTGGTAGATGAATGGACAAGTGATAGGGATGCCTGTTAGATAGATGGAAGATAGGGATGAGGATTTTTTCCAAAGGCTAGGTTGCAAGGAATCATATGCCCCAATGCTTAGATTTTGCCTGATGGGTTCATGTTTGAGTGGATGGACTTTGCAATAGATGGATGGAAGATATACTTACGAAGGGAGTATGCCAAGAGGTCTCCAAAGCATGTTGTTTATATGTTGCCCCTTGTCTTTATCAAGATCTAGGGTGAGAGATGGTTGAAACAAGATATAATGGATATGATGGATGGGAAATGATAGGGTGAATAGGGGATGGTAGATATGAATATGATAAGATAAATAGGGGATAGTGGATAGGATATGCAAAAGGATGTTATGGATTTGGATGATTAGATGGTTTTGCCCCCAAGTGTAGGGATACAAAATGGATGGAGAAGGGATTACGCATGACGCCCACAAGGGGTTTTCATCAAGGTACTTGCCCAAGGTGCCACAAGGAGTGGTTTTCACCATTGGACAGATTTTTCTCTTTTCTATTTTCTTGATTTTTTGATTTTTTTGATTTTTTTGCTTTTTTGATGGGATGGGGACTCTAGCGTTTGTTTCCATGGCAAGGAGAAGACGGTACCATGTTGGATAGCATTATGGATGAGGATTGCATGGATTGTCGGTAGATAGGAGAAGATGGAATAGATGGTGGATAATGGATTATGATGTGGATTATGTGGATAATGATGTGGACTATGCGGATTATGATGTGGATTATGCAAAAGCATGGACCATAGGAATGTGATGGGGAAGATATGTAGGATAGTGAACAAAAGATGGAGAGATGGGGGTATGTGGGAATGTTAAGTGGTGGAGGGGAACCAAGACCAACGGTCGCACACACCGTGATGTATTTGGAAGCTTGTATTTTGGATGTGGAGTTGGGAGTAATGGGGATCAGGATGAGGGATTTTTGGATGGTCGATTTGGAGTTTTAGGTACCCAAATGGACTTAGGAATTATGGGATTTTTAGATGGGGAGCGGGATGTTTGGGATTTTGCCATAGATTGGGATGTAGATGCCTCATTAGAGTTTGGTGCTTTTTGTTTAGGGACCCACACCATTTTTGTTTTTGCTTTTTCTTGTGATGGTGTGGGCTTTGATAGCCTTTGGGATTTTTGATTTTGCTTGGAAGTGATAACAGCTTTAGGCTTTTGTGCTTTATGAGTTGAGGCATTCAAATTTTTGAATCCCATGGATTTGGGGGAAGCTTCATGTTTGAAAGATGTGTGCTTTGGTTGGTCTTGATTGGCGATTTTAGGGGATTTATGGGTGGAGGGGTAAAAAGTGAATTTATGGATAAATGATTGAGGGGATTTGAGGATGGGGATGTTAGGAGTTGGTAGGAGTGGAGGTAAAGTGGATTTGATAGGGATATTTGGAGTTGGAAGAAGTGGAGGTAAATTTGATGGAGGGAGATGGATGGTCACATGCTTTTGCAAATGATAGGATGATGGAGGAGGGATGGCAACATATGTTTTGGGGGTGCGATGAGATGCACCATGTTTGGGATTGGATGAATGGATTTTGGAAGGCGGGTGGATTGTACCAACGTGTTTAGATTGTTTGCCTTGGGATGCATAGCCAAGGCCATGTGATGATGGATGGAATGTGGTGTGGATGGGCTCCAAGATGCCTTGTTTGTGAAGGCCTAAGCCTTTGCCTTGATAGTTCATAAGTTGGAGCATGCGACATGCAATGGGATGTTTGGTGCTTTGGAAACAAGACACGAATCCATTATTTGTTGGAGATAGATAGGTGGTGGAAGGAAGTTGTTCGCCTCCTACAAGGAAGTCACCACGAATGAAAGTGCTTGTGCCAAGTGGATAAGGGGATGGATTTGGGATGGGATTGGTAGATGGAGGTAAAGGATTCATGGGGGATGGTGAAGGGGTGGTGGAAGATGGTGTGAGATCAATAAGTTGATCACTAGATGGGAGGCAATCGTGAATGGGTTTAGATGGGATGGTTAGATCTTGATTAGGAGAAGGGGTTGATGTTTCAACATGCTTTGGATTTGATTCTTGACATGGCTCATGTGTTTGGATAGAAGTGGGAGTGACTTGGATAGATGTGGTAGGTGCTTGGATGGATGTGATAGGTGTTTGACTTATGTGTTCTTGAACATGGCTACATGATGGTTCTTGACTTATGATAGGGGGTTGTTCAAGGGATTTGGTGGATGTAGGATTGCATGAGGGTGTTTGATTCCTTGCTAATAGCCAATGGATGGTATCCTTCATGAGTTTATGGGTTGAAGAACAATGTAATGGATGAAGAATGATGGTGGTTGGTGTAGAAATGGGATTGGGATTGGATAGGTGGGTGATAGGATTAGGTAGTGATGGTTTGTGGGTAGGTTCAAGGATAGGTGTTGGATTTGATGGTGGATTAGATGGTGGATGGGTGATAGGGATTGGTGGATTGGGAGATACATAAGGTGATGGATTAAGGTTGATAAGGTTGGAGGGATATTGTGATGGGAGGGTTGGTGGATGGGGATTAGGAGATGTGGGATTTGGTTGTTGATATGAGGTTTGGATTTCGGATATAAGGTGTGTGAGATTGGTGTTCCCTTGATCAAAGTTAGCATGACAAAGGTTGGGGGATGGATAAGTTGGAGGTATTGGTTGATTGGATAAGTATGATGGCATGGATGTGTAAGGGGATGGTGAATGATATGAGGAAGGTTGATGTGAGGTTGATGGTGTGGATATGTAAGAGGTTGAAGGTTGATATGATGGAAGTTGATATGATGAAGGTTGATGGGAGGTTGATGGTGTGGATATGTAAGATGTAGGTTGGTATGAAGGTTGAAAGAATGTCGATTGATATGATGTGGAAGGGGATGATGTGTAGGGTGTTTGTTGATATAATGAAGGTTGGATATGGGATTGGGATTCTCCAACGATGAGGTGTGCTAAGGGCATATCTTTAATTGCATTTTTGAATTGTTCCTTAGCATTAGGATCCATGTTCTCATAGGCTTGTCTACGTCTTTGTAATTGTTGTATAGTTTCATAAAGATCCATTTTGTTGGAGATGATATGGGATGATGGGGGATAATGGATGATTGTGGTGTTGGGAATCAAAATTTCAAGACCTTAAGATGATTTGTTTTGATTTGATTTGATTTGATGAATGGTTCTCTATGCTTAAGATAGACTAATGATCTTAAGCAAGAGGGTTGATTGGGTTGGTTTGATTAGGTGATCGATTAAGGTCTTGATTTCTGATTGGGTTGATTTGGAAAATGATGTGGGGGATTTGGATAATGATTGGGATTGATGTTGATTTTGGATTGGATTTGATTTGGATGAGATGGGTTTAGAATGATGTTGATGAATTAGATTAAGGGTGATGAGAGTGATTAGGATAAGATTGGATTGAATGATTTGGATGATGATGTGGATAAGATAGGTGGTTAGGATGATTAGGATGATGAAGATAGATTATGACTATAGAAGAAGTGAATTAGAATTTAATCAAGCTCAAATAAAGGGATTGGATAAGCTCAACTTGTGGGGTTTGATAAATGGGGGGATGGTGTAGCGGTGTTGGGAGGAAAACTCAGCTCGACGTGAGGGGGGTGCAGGGGGACGGACGCAACCCCCCGCTGCAGGGGTTCGGGGGTGCAGCCTCCCAACCGAATTTTTTTTGAAAATGGGCTTATAAAATTGATGTTTTTGATGGGAAAATTTGATTTTTTGACATGGATGAAGAAGGTGCTAAAACATGTGGGAAATGGCGCTAAAGGATGTGAATGGTTGGATTGATGGATGAATTTGATTTTTCTCGGCAAGTAGACAAACGATCAAGCACGAAGACACAATGGCCAAAGGTTTGATTTATGAAAAATGTGATAATCAAGCATGTACAACCTTAAGGATTTGGGCCACTAAAACAAAGGTTCGTAGTGGGGGAACATCCGGGGAATCGGCACCTTACGAGCATCCGATAAACCACTTAAGGTTTTGACTAGCTCTACTAGGAGTTTAATATACCTCAAGGGTACTACTTCCTTTCAAGCTAGCACCGAATGGTAAGCGCTAATACCGATTAGACTTGGCTTTCGCCTTATCCTCAATTTACATATAGCGGACCGGATGAAAGTACCGCTTGGGGTCGCCAATGAGTTCTCCGAATGGATGTGTCTCAAGGGCAGGCCCACGTCCTAAAAAAGATAGAATAGAACCATTTCTCTTCACCCAAGATCCTTTTGAAGGCAAGGGGAGAGGATACTTTGATTCTACCCTATGGGATAACACAAATGTGCAAGTGCACCAGACATGGCAAACAAGAGCTAATGTTCGTTTTAAGCCCAAATGGAAAATGTGCCTAAAGTTGTTTGTTGCAAGCAATGATTAATTTTAGTTGCACCAAAATCAAATGTTCTTTACACTAAGGCACTCAAAGATTCTTTTTAGGTACACCAAAATGAAATGTTTGATTTGTAGATAACATGCAAGGGTTCATTTTAAGTTGCAAATGAAATGTTTTAAACAAAGATGAAAGAGCCCTGCAAAAAGACTTGTTAGTATCCTCAAGATGATGTTGGTGACCTGCAAGCAAACTGTCAGTCCCTGCACAGAACTCAAAAAGTAATCTCAGAAAATAGCACTAATACAGAGGAGAGATAGTGCTAATACAGATGATAGCGCTAATACAGAAAATAGCGCTAATCTAGAAGCAATATAGCGCTAATACAGAAGATAGCGCTAATTTAGAAAATAGCGCTAATACAGACACAGGATAGCGCTAATACAGATGATAGTGCTAATACAGAAAATAGCGCTAATACAGACACAGGATAGTGCTATTACAGAAGATAGCGCCAATACAGCGGCAAGATAGCGCCAAACAATGTTTCTGTCTTTGTTTTCAGTCTGCCGTGAGGAAGATAGCGCCGAACTGAGTGATAGCGCTGATACGACACAGAGTTTGGTCAATGGACAATTTTAGGAAAATTTTGCCATAGTTTCCCCTTGTTCATTCAAGATTCCTGCAAAAATAGAGAGCATTTTGACACAAAAATAGCAGAAAAATGCTATAAAAGAGACATGTGAGTGGAAGTTAGGAAAAAAAAATTCTCTATAGAAATGGCGCTAAAACAGAGGATAGCGCTGAAACGAGCTAGTGATGGCGCCACTGCGAGGGTATAATGGCGCTACACCTGTAGAAACACGTCTATGCACACAAAAACTCACACATCAAGTTAGATTCAGACCTTGTGGGTCCCACCGGGCGTGCCAATGTGATCAGTGAGATCAAACTGAAGATAAAACTAATCTAATGCATAAACAAAATGATTATACCTTCATTGAAACCTCACGAATCCATGCGGGAAGGAGATGCACCCAAGAGCTCCTCAAGATTGTTCCCGTGATCAGTGTGACTAATGTGGATTGCTCAAAGCTTTTCAACACAAATGTAAGATAAGAGACAAGGTGGATGGATAGATTAGATGGGATTGAGGCAAGATTTTGACATTATGGTGGCATGATAAGGAGATTGTGGAGAGATTTTGGCAGAGGTTTGGTGCATGATTGAGTCTCTCCAAAATGGCTTGGAGAGGGTTTCATTTATAGAGTTTTGGGAATGAGAATGGAGGGTCAGGATTAGAAGGTGAGATCAAGGGCTAGGAATCAATGAGAGTTAGGGTTAGGATTGGGTTCATAGCCTTGTGACAAGTGTCACAAGGAGAGTGGATGAGGGAGATCAAGGGTTGAAACTTGGTCAATGGGATTGGAGGGCTCTCATTAAAAGTGAATTTTAAATTCACATGGGGAAAGGTGTGGAGGATTAAAATGAATAAAAGATTCATTTTGGGAAGAGGGGACATGACAAGTGAATTTTTAATTCACTTTTATGTGGAGATGTGAAGATGGTACTCTTACATGTGTAAGAGAATGATAAATGAGGTGTAAGGAGGATTTGACCCTTTGAATAAAAGATTGATTTTTATTCAAAAGGTGCATGGAAGAAGGGGATAAGCAAGGTTAATTGAGTGTTTAGCTTAATTAACCTAGGTCTAGGGGATAGGTAGGCTAGGGTAGCTTAGGGTAGGTCAATTAGTAGGCTAGATCAATTAGATAACCATGATTTATCTAATTAATGAGGATTAGGAAAAAGGACAATTTAACTAAATAAATATTGTGAATATTTATTTAATCAAATGAGGATAATGTTGTAAGGTAGAAGTGATAAATTAAATGAATTAATTTATCACAAGGAATGGGTAAATGGTCAAGGTAGACAATGAGGGATAAATTAATTAAATAAAATGAATTTATTTAATTAATAGGAGGAATAATGAGGGTGTAGAGATATGGAAAATTAGTTTGCGAAGCAAGCCAATTTTAGGTGTCTACAGATTGGATGTTGGATAATTACTATGGGATATGGAGTGAATGACAGGTTGGCGCGTGTGGATGAGTTGAGCAAGCTTGCATGCAGTTATATGATGGCTTGTGGCTACATGCACTGAAAAAGTGGAATAAAGGATGATGGAATGTAATTAACTTGGCACGAGTTTTGAATTCTTTGATAGATAGTTGCTACGGGTACCTTCATCAACAGGTCCCGAAGTGAACTATGGTAGCTTTTATTTTTCTTGCGATAGGTCCCTACTACATAGTGAGTGGTCTTCAAAAAGATTATGGCATCTATGCTGTGTGTGCATGTGAAAAAGGATAAGGAATTATACTTGAGTGCTCTCAGAAGGTGAGCTATGTATCTCATCTGCTGAGTCACTGTGAGAACCGGAAGTGTCTACTGTTGAGTTATTATCTAGTGGTAACATGTCGGTATCAGAATAAGGGCTTGGACCCTAGCAATGCTTTAGAGAAAGAAGAAAATCATCTTGTTTTGCTAGCTGTGTGTATATCTTCAATCTGTGGTAATTAACTAGCAATGAGAATCTGACTGCATCGATGGTCTACAATTTGACTACTCCGTTGGGGAATCCCTGTTGTATTTCATAGGATCCTAACCATCTAGATTATAGCTTGCCCTTATAATCTTTGTATTTGGAATCATATAATAAAGCCCAGTCACCCACATTTAATTCTTTAGTCTTTATAAACTAATCATGCCATTTAGTCCTCTATTTTTGAACTATCTTTGTGTGATGCATAGCCTCCATTCTAATTTCATCTAGTGCATTCAGAATATGTAGCCTCTCTTTCTATGCTAGTGTCAAGTCCATGTCGAGTTCCACTATTGTTCTAAGTTTCTTATATTCAAATTCTATTGGCAGAACTATTGTTTTTCCATACATGAGTTCATAAGGTGTGAAACCTGTAGTTATTTTCCATGTTGTTCTATATGCCCACAATATGGGTAATTTGGCTGCCCGGTCTTTCCTATGAATGTGCACTATTTTGGTTAGAATATTTTCAATCTCCCTATTTGTAACTCCCACCTGCCCATTGGCTTGGGGGTGATAAGGTGTTGACTTTTTATGTATGATTTCATATTCTTTAACCAATTTAGAAATGAGTTTAGAAGTGAACTTGGGACCTTGATTAGTTACAATTTCTCTGGGGACTCCATACCTAGTAAAGATGTCTTCATACAAGAACTTAGCTACATTCCCATCTCTTGTGAACTATAATGCTTTGACTTCAACCCATTTTGTCAAATAATCTGTGCAAATCAAAATATATTCCTTGTTATTGGATGCTGGTGAAATTAGGCCAATGAAGTCTAGCCCCCATTTGTCAAATGGTGCTAGTGCCCACTATGATTGCAAATGCATCTCATCTGTCCTTGTTGGTCTACCCATTCTCTGACATATGTTATAGTTCATTGTATAGTTTATTGAATCCTTATGGAGAGTTGGCCAGTAGTAACATGTTGTTAAGATCTTAAATGTTGTCCTTTTGGCTGCAAATTGATCCCCATAAGGCTCATCATGGAAAGCTTTTAGGATGTCAAAGATCTCATCTTGTCTTATACATCTCCTCATAATATTATCTTGACCGATGTAGAATAGATAACCAACAACCCAAGAGTATGGAAATCTTTTATGCACGAGTTATCTTTTTTCTCTAGGAGAGAAATGTGATGGTAACTATCCTACCAATAAGTAATTTGTAATATCAGCAAACCATGGTGTGTGTATATTGAGAGCAAACAAATGTTCATCTAGAAAAGAGTCATCTACAACACCTTCTTCTAGTTGTGTGGGTAATCTAGATAGAAAATATGCCACCACATTATCTTTCCCAACCTTATTCACTATTGTTATTTCAAACTCCTATAGTAAGAGAAACCATATGACTAGTCTCCCTCCAACCATAGGTTTGTTCATTAAGTACCTTATTGCAGTATGATCTATGTGGATAAAGACTAGATAACCAATGATGTAATCCCTAAACTTGTTAATGGCATAGACAATTGCCAACATCTCTTTCTCTGTAACAATGTAGTTAAGTTTTTCTCCTTGTAAGTTCTTGCTGATGTAATAGATAACATACTCCTTATTACCTTCCTTTTGTCCCAATACAACTCCTATAGTAAAATCAAAAGAATTAGTGTGTATGTGGAAAGGTAATGTCCAATTTGGTCCTCTCAAGATAGGTGCTTTTGTCAAAGCTATCTTAAGTGTCTTAAATGAGTACTGACATTCAGTGGTCCAGTCAAACTCTATGTTTTTTGTGAGCAAAGTAAACAAAGGTGTTGCAATTTTATTGAAGTCCTGAATGAATCTCCTATAGTAGCCTGTATGACCTAGAAAGCTCCTTACATGTTTTTGTTTTCGTGGCATAGGAAGCATGGAGATAATCTCAATTTTATGAGGATCCACTTGAATTCCTTCACTTGATATAAAATGTCCTAGGACAATCCCTTGAGTCATCATCATAAAACATTTCTCATGACTCAATGATAGATTGTGTTCTTGACATCTTTTTAGAATTTTCTCTATATTTTTGAGTGCCTTTTCATATGTTTCTCCATAGGTGGTGAAGTCATCCATGTAGATCTCCATGGAATCATGAGCATAATCTGAGAAGATACTTAGCACTACCCTCTGGAAAGTGGTTGGAACATTACATAATCAAAAGGGAAGAACATAATAAGCATATGTACCCTAAGGGCATGTAAATGTGGTTTTATCTTGGTCCTCTGGATCTATCTTTATCTGGTTATAGCCACTAAATCCATCCAAGAAGCAGAAGTACTTTTTACTAGCTAGGGAATCAAGTACTTGGTCAATGAAAGGTAGTAGAAAGTGATCCTTTCTAGTGGATGTGTTTAGCTCCCTATAGTCCACACATACCCTCCATTTGCCTCCTTTCTTAGGGACAATAACTAAAGGTGACACCCATTGACTTTCAAAAATAGGGTAAATGTGAAGGGAAAATATAGTTCATCCTAGAATGAGCATCTAAGATCAGTAAGAGTATGCAGTAATAATCTTTCTCTCTGATTGCCTCAAAACACATACTACTATGCCATAGAGCAGAATTAGACATAGTTCATTTCCCACATTAACCCTTAGAGGAAAGCGATTGCAATTTAAACCAGTTTCAACAACATACATTAAATAGATTCAATAAACAAAATCACTAAACATGAAAGATAGAGTAGAAGATAAGAACACAAAGACTTACGTGGGGAAAACCCTTTTGAGTAAAAACCCCCACACTCCAAAACATAGAGCCATTGTATTATTCAGCAACAAGTATACAAGTTACAATACAATATCAGGCTCATAGCATTTATTGGAGATTTAAATCTTGTTCCATCTCTGGAGAAAATCCAACAGCATTTCCTTACATCCAGTCACACCCCATACATCCAACTCAATGCATTACTGCATTATATTACAAACTTCTCAAATGTTTCAAGAAGCCCATCGTTACAACTTTCATACCAGACAAAACCATTACAAAATGTTTTAATTATCTTTTATCCACCATTTCTAGTCTTTACCGCAACACTGTAGGCTTTATGACCTTTCCTTCGTGGGACTGCAAGATACACCGTACTACTGCAGATAGTTCATTATCCATCGTGGGCTATGGGGTATACCGCACTGCCATAGGCAATCATTACTAGCCTTTGCGGGGTGGTGGGATCTATACCACACCACCACAAGCCATCTCATGGGCTGTTGTGGGGTAGCGGTAAGACTCGCACACCTGCAAGCCTCTCCACTAGCTATTGGGAGGTGGCAGAGTAACTACCGCTCTACCACCAGCACCATCAACATACCATTGTGGGGTTGCGGGTTAAGATTCCTCTCGAGCTGCCACAAGTCTCATTCTAAATAGCTGCGGAGTGGACCGCACTACCGTATGCTAGTTTATAGACTCTTGTGGGATGGCGGTAAACATTGCCAGCCCGCACCTCACTAGACTACACCCTATGGTACTACGGTAGTTGCAAGTAGGGTTTTATCAATGAGTTTGAGACACACTTTCTCAAAATTCTCCCACTTGACGAAGAACTCACTAAACCCCTTCCAACACTTGAAGTCACTGGATCACATCATCATAGACATACATGCAATCTCAAGAATCTTAAACAATGTTACCGTGCTCTAACCAAGACACCTGCAACAACATCCAAGATGTCCACCATCTCAGGAAATAGTCCCATCCATCCACCAAAGGAAAAGGAATGAGCCAAGGTGTATATGCACTAGTCTAAAGAACACTAGAATCAAATCCACCTAATAGCAAAGGCTACTAAATACTGCCACCACTCCACTGTGCTCACAAGATATACAAAATCATCAACAACATCAACCTCAAAGCTTCAACCTGAACACAACCATGAAGACATCCTCTAGAAAACAAGATAGAACATCAACTAGAACAACAACCAGGAAACTGATTGCTCTCATCCTACTGATTAACCCACATGACTAAAAATAGCACACACAACAAGTGCTAATCCATCCAATCATCCATACCTCCAAGGTATACAAAACATAGTAAACTCATGCCATACACACACACACACACGCATAAACTGCAAACATAAACTCCATGTGCAACCCTGTCAAAGAATGACATACACATCCAAGAGCTCCCACTCCATGGGTAATGCAAATCTGAAAAAGATCAAGGCATACCAAGTCTACCAATAGTGTCATATAGAAAGTGTAAACAACAACATGTAGTACCTATTGGGAATTAAGGTGTCTCAACCTTGGTAATTCCTTACATTTGTAATGTTTGCATTTATGATTTAATTGCCTATGTTGTAAATACTTGTAAATTCCATATTGTCATATTGTGGGATGTGGCACGGTGATGTGTCAATCCTACATGGAATATGACAACTTGTAATTTTGTCCTCACATGAGGAGATAGGTGCCCCACTTTGTAGTAGGAGCATTTTGCCATGTGTCGGCATCTTCCATTTTGTGTAAGGGAATGTTTGACCGAAACGGTTATGATGGATTCCTATGACGAATCTATGACATGTAAGAGTTAGAAATAGAAGGTTATAAGATAGGTGATGACATGTGCCATGAAGCATCTTTGAATAAGGCATATTTGGGTGCCCCAAGGTGGAATATGACATGTTGTAAGAGAATATGCTATTTATAGCATGTGTATGATAGATTCTCTTACAACTGTAAGTTGTAACCACTATGACAGATTCTATGATGGTCGTAAGTGTCGTCAGAGCATCTGTCATAGCCCATTTTGGAAATAGGTGACCTCTTTGGAATGGGAGCTGTGGACAAGTGTTAGGCACATTCTACAATGTTGACCAAGTGTCTTTGGGTGTGGGTTTTGGTCCATGAAGCCATGTTGGACGCCCATTCCAAGATAGGTCCAATATTGCCTTGTATTTCCTATTTAAACAGGTGCTTGGAGATGGAGTTTGTACAATAGGTTTACAGGTACTGTTATGCTACCGGGTTGACTCCAGACATGAGTGTTAAAGACCATTGAAGCTTGCATTACAAGTGTATTGTAAACAACTTTCAGATTTGTTAATACATTGTGCAGGTTTCTGAGTGTGGGGTTTTTCACCCGATAAGGGTTTTCCCCACCGTAAATCTTTGTCTCTTTTCTTCTGTCTACTTTTTGGTTCTTGTGTTTTGCTGCAATATCTCATGTTAATGGTTTAACATTACTGTAATAGTTAGGATAAATTTGAATTTTCATAGCCCTCTCCTCATTAGATTAGTGTAGGAAGCATTTTCTGCACACCTAGCTTCCTTTCAGTTGGTATCAGAGCTTGATTGCCTTTGGTCCTAGTTGTTGGGTAGGGGTTTTTTGAGCTAATCTTAGGTTGAGTGGGAGTCTGTGTAGAGCATTCTGTATCTTATTGTAGCAAGGAGATGGCAAGCACATCCAAAATATTTGAAGTGGAGAAGTTTAATGGCAGTAATTTTGAGCTGTGGAAGCTCAAGATAGAAGACATGCTTGTTGACCGAGACCTTTGGGAAAGTGTTAATGGAAATAAACCAACTGCAATGTCACAAGATGAGTGGGATCTCAAGGATTGAAAGGCTAAGGGTCTCATAAGACCTATTCTTGCTAATTCTATGTTGTTAAATGTCCATGAGGAGACTACTACAAAACTACTTTGGAAGAAGTTGGGGGATGTGTATCAAGCCAAATCCCTAGTCAATAAACTTTTCTTGAGAAAGAAGTTGTATTCCCTTCGAATGGAGGATGAAGGATCCGTTGCTGAGCATATGAATGTTTTTAACATGCTAGTTGCACAATTGACATCTATTGGTGTAAAGATGGAGGAGGAGGATCGGTGTATGACCCTGCTTTGTTCTCTGCCAGACTCATGGGATCATCTTGTCATGGCAATTGGAAGCACAACATCAAATGGAAGAAGTGGTTTGTTCGCTGTTGTCTGAAGAGATGCAGAGAAAGTCTTCTGAGGCAACCAAAGAGGCCCTTGCAATTCATGGAAGACCCAAGGAGAAAGGGAAGAAGAAGGACAAGAAAGCTGAGAAGGGTAGATCCAAATCCTGTGGGAGATCCAAATCTCCTGGAAAGTCCAAGGCTCTTTGTTGGAACTGTGGCAAAATCGGGCATTGCTGAAAGGAATGCAAAGAGGAGAAGAAGAAAGCTCCTGATTCAGATTCTGACAAGTCACAAGATGATGGTGATACTTTCATTGCAACCCTGGCAACCCATGCATCTGATGATGTGTGGCTAATCGACTCTGGTGCATCATTCCACATGACCTCGCATCGAGACTGGTTCACTAAGTATGAGGAGTTTGATTGTGGAAAGGTGTATCTGGGTGATGACTCTCATCTGAAGATTGTTGGTCATGGAAGAGTCTCTATCTGATTCCCTGATGGTCAAGTGAAGGGGATCTCTGGGGTTATGCACATCCCAGGCTTAGCACAGAACTTGGTTTTTGTAAGTATGTTGAATGATGCAGGTGTGCAGGTTGTCTTTTCGAAAGAAGGATGCAAGATGACTAGAGGAGCTATGGTGCTTACTAAGGGTACTAGGAGAGGTACTCTATTTTAGCTGGAGGAATGCATTTCACAATGCAATAGTTCTTCTAACTCAAGGAAGAGGGAAGCAGTCACTTCATCCCCACCATCTGAACGAGCAGTGAAGAAATCTGTTGTTTCTAGTCTTGATGGTTGTAATCATGCATTGGAAGTTAAACTTCCTGCTGAAAAGACAATGTTATGGCATAAGAGATTTGGCCACATTGGTGAGAAAGGTCTATGTACCCTAAAAAATAAGAACCTCATTGAGGGTTAGATGATTGTAATCTTGCGTTTGACTTTTGCAAACATTACATTTATGGAAAACAAAACCGTGTTTAGTTTTACTCAAGTTCTCATAAGTCTTCTGGTGTGTTGGACCTTATTCATTCTGATGTGTTTGGTCCTGTTAATGTTCCTTCGTTATCAAAATCTATATACTTTATATCTTTTATAGATGATTACAGTAGAAGGACATGGATTTATTTTCTTAGAAGCAAATCTGAAGTCTATAGCAAATTTAAGGAGTTTAAGGCCTTTGCTAAAAATTAGACTGGTAAAAAGATTAAAAGTTTGAGAATTGACAACGGTGGTGAATTCTGTTCTACAGAATTTGATAAGTATTGCAAGGAACTTGGGATTGAAAGACATAAGACAACTCCATACACCCCGTAGCAAAATGGAGTTACAGAGAGGATGAACAGGACACTGATGGAGAAGGCT
This sequence comes from Cunninghamia lanceolata, assembly GCA_027924645.1. Taxonomy (NCBI): domain Eukaryota; kingdom Viridiplantae; phylum Streptophyta; class Pinopsida; order Cupressales; family Cupressaceae; genus Cunninghamia; species Cunninghamia lanceolata. Next base: position 267,017 of record BSBN01000277.1, read on the forward strand.
AGGAGTATGCTTAGTGGAACTGGCCTAGAACAAATGTTTTGGGCTGAAGTTGTTTCCACTGCTTGCTATCTAGTAAACAGATCTCCTACATCATCTCTTGTTGTAAAGACACCCATGGAGGCGTGGTCTGGTAGAAATCTATTGATAAGGCATCTTCATGTTTTTGGTTGAGGCATATGCACATGTGCCTAGGGAGAAGTGGTCAAAGTTGGAGAACAAGGCTGTTAAGTGTATCTTCATTGGATATGGTGTTGGTGTGAAAGGATACAAGCTTTGGGACCCTGTGGCTGAAAAAGTGTTGTATAGAAGAAGTGTCATCTTCAGAGAGCTTACACCTTCTTCCACTATTTTGTAGCCAAAAGAAATAGTAAAGAAAGAGGATATCGTTCAGTTTCCTGCTTCCCTTGAGAAGACTAAACAGAAAGACAATATTGGACCTGATGATGAGGAGAGCTCTGGAAGCTCTAAAAGCTCAGATGAAGAAGCTAAACCTCAACCTCAGCCTTTGAGGAGGTCTACACGGATAAGAAAGCAACCTGAAAGGTTTGGTTTTACATTGCTTGATTCTAGTTGTGCTTATGCTTTAATCACTAACAGTGATGAACCTAGAATTGTGCCAGAGGCTTTGGATATGAAAGATGCAAGTTCCTAGAAGGAGGCCATGGAGGAAGAAATGGCTACTTTGGAAAAGAATCAAACTTGGGACTTGGTGCCTTTGCCTCCTGGATGAAAACCCGTTGGATGCAAATGGGTGTTCAAGAAGAAAATTTGTGTATATGGTAGTGTTGAGAAGTATAAAGCCAGATTGGTTGCGAAGGGGTATTCACAAGTGGAGGGTATAGATTATGGTGAGATCTTCTCTCTCGTTGCAAAGCTAACATCCATTCGATTCCTATTGTCTCTCGTAGCAGCTTATGACTTGGAGGTAGAACAGATGGATGTGAAGATAGCTTTCCTTCACGGTGACTTGGAGGAAGAAATCTACATGTCATAGCTAGAGCATTACATGGTGAAAGATAAAGAAAATTTGGTTTGCAAACTTAAAAAGTCTTTGTATGGTTTGAAGCAATCCCCTAGGAGATGGTACTTGAAGTTTGATACCTTTGTGTTGTCAATTGGATTTGTGAGATAGAAATCGGATCACTGTGTGTATTATAAATTTGATGGTGATCATATTCTCATTGTTGCACTGTATGTTGATGATATGTTGCTCATTGGGAAGGGTAAGAATATGATTTCTAATTTTAAATCTCAGTTGTCAGCTCAGTTTGAAATGAAAGATTTAGGGGCAGCCAGGTACATTATAGGAATGGAAATCAGAAGAGACAAAACCAAAATAAAACTTTGGTTAAGCTAGAGTAAGTATGTGAAGACCGTGTTGGATAGATTCAACATGGCTGATTGTAGACCATTGTGTGTTCCCGTTTCTTTGGGGACAAAGTTGTCTGTTGAGGATTGTCCAAAATCTCCTAGTGAGGTGGAGGACATGAGTAGAGTACCTTATGCTAGTCTTGTTGGCAGTTTGATGTATGCTATGGTCTGCACAAGACCAGACATTGCCCAAGCAGTGGGAGTCCTTAGTCGATTTATGGCTAATCCTAGATGGGTTCATTGGGATACAGTTAAGTGAGTGTTCATATATTTGAGGGGTACTTCAGAGTATTCCATTTGTTATCATGGTAATGTTTTAGGACCTCCACATTCTGTTGATATTCATGGATTTGTAGATTCAAATTGGGCAGGTGAAATTGACAGCAAGAGATCCAGTAGTGCTTATGTATTTACACTGTTTGGTGGTGCTATTAGTTGGATGAGTAAGCGACAACCTGTTGTTGCTTTGTCCATGATAGAAGCTGAGTGTATGGAAGAAACTCATGCTTGTAAGGAAGCCATTTGGCTTAAGAGATTCTATTCAGATATTGTTTGTTGATGCAGGTCAGATCATGATTAGTTGTGACAATTAGAGTGCAAGTTGCCTTGCAAAGAATCCAACATTCCATGCTAGAACAAAGCACATTGATGTTCAGTTTCACTTCGTGTGAGACATGGTTGAGGATGGAAAGGTAAATTTGGAGAAGGTAGATACTTTGAGGAATGTTGTTGATGCATTTACGAAACTAGTGAGCATAGAGAAGTTCAGATGGTGTTCAGAGTCTATGGGCCTCTCGACCTATAGCAGTTAAATCCTATTTTTCTATTGGCTCTTACAAGGTATTCGACAAGTGGGAGAATGTTGGGAATTAAGGTGTCTCAACCTTGGTAATTCCTTACATTTGTAATGTCTGTATTTATTATTTAATTGCCTATGTTGTATATACTTGTAAATTCCATATTGTCATATCGTGGGATGTGGCACGGTGATGTGTCGATCCTACATGGAATATGACAACTTGTAATTTTGTCCTCACATGAGGAAATAGGCATCCCACTTTGTGGTTGGAACATTTTTCCATGTGTCAACATCTTCCATGTTGTGTAAGGGAATGTTTGACCAAAACGGTTATGACGGATTCCTATGATGAATCTATGACATGTAAGAGTCAGAAAGAGAAGGTTATAAGATAGGTGATGGCATGTGTCATGAAGCATCTTTGAATAAGGCATATTTGGGCACCCCAAGGTGGAATATGGCATGTTGTAAGAGAATATGCTATTTATAGCATGTGTATGACAAATTCTCTTACAACTGTAAGTTATAATTGCTATGACAGATTCTATGATGGTCGTAAGTGTCGTAAGAGCATCTGTCATAGCCCATTTTGGAAATAGGAAACCTCTTTGGAATGGAACCTATGGATAAGTGTCAGGCACATTCTACAATGTTGACCAAGTGTCTTTGGGCATGGGTTTTGGTCAATGAAGCCATGTTGGACGCCCATTCCAAGATAGGTCCAATATTGCCTTATATTTCCTATTTAAACAGGTGCTTGGAGATGGAGTTTGTATCATAGGTTTATATGTACTGTTATGCTGCTAGGTTGACTCTAGACATGAGTGTCAAAGACCATTGAAGCTTGCATTGCAAGTGTATTGTAAACAACTTTCAGATTTGTTAATGCATTGTACAGGTTTTTGAGTGTGGGGTTTTTCACTCGATAAGGGTTTTCCCCACCGTAAATCTTTGTTTCTCTTCTTCTGTCTACTTTTTGGTTCTTGTGTTTTGCTGAAATATCTCATGTTAATGGTTTAACATTTCTGTAATAGTTAGGATAAATTTGAATTTGCATAGCCCTCTCCTCATTAGATTAGTGTAGGAAGCATTTTCCGCACACCTAGCTTCCTTTCAGTACCAAGGAACCATCCACAATGATATGCAAAACCTGTAAATCAATAACCTATAAGGACAACTCTCACCACAAGTCTCCATAGCTCTCCCAAGTTCTTCACACCTAGCAAAGGAAAGAGATAAAGGAACCTCTATCGTTAGCCAAGAACATAAGTGAAAACACATGACCACAAGCTAGTGATCACAATAGCTCCAACCAAACCTCAAGCCAATGTAATGTGAAACCAACCATCTAGGAAGATAACAGAGACAAAGAGAGAAACTATGCACATCATTTATCTATAGAAAATCCTCCTACATACACCTCTAAGTGCCAACTATGTCAAGTATGATCTCCTCCATAAAACCCCAAAGAGAACATCATAACAACACCCAAAATTGTTCAATCTCAAGAGATCAAACACAACATATATATCATGTAGCTACATGGATGTAAGATTCTCAAAGAAGATCAAACTACTCCATTTCTCATCTCAGGAAATCAGCTTGTAAACCGTCTCCTAACAATCCTCATCAATGAATGATATCTCAAACTCAAATGCACAAGGAGAACCATTCCAAACATCCCTCAAATGAATCCTCCAGAACTAACTACATAGCTCAAGATCCATATCTATGAAAGGTAAAGCATATAGACTCATGCTAAACCATCCTCAAATGAGTCTCCATAATCAATGACCATGAATCAACTCAATCCCAGGAGAACCAAAGCATGAAACATAACACATCTGTAAGATATAATGGGCAAATACCTCTCAAATCTAAACTACCAAACAAACCAAAAGTGGGTAATGAGAATGCTTCTCCAAGATATGTAAGCCATCATGATTCCTCCAAAAGCAATCTCCTCATAGGTCTTTATTGAACTCACGTCCAACCAAGGTGTAGGCTTCTTCAAACTTTCTGTTGAAATCTCATCAAGATTAACCATCTCAACAATATTTCTCTCATCTTAAGAGAAATGCAATCTCACCTCATTCTCCATGTATCCATGAGCACTTGCAAACAATCATCTCATCCTAAACTCCAAATGCATCACTGTAGCATCATGAAGTTCTCAAGCATATGACCTATGCACCCAAAACATAGAGAATCGCTAGACCATTGCCAAAGCTCCAATCATCTGAGTCAGGAACTTGTCATGACATCATGATCTTACCATCCCCCTTAGGAAATTCCATGCTCCAAGTGAACATAGCATGGTCTGAAGAGCAATGTATCATTCCAAAACTCTAATGCATAAACAAGAGTATACCATGACATAAAACAAACAAACTCTAACCCAACATCACCTGTCAACCACCACTGACACCTTAACTAAAGATTCCAAGAATCCTCCATGGCTCCAAGATGTTACACATCTTCAATATCATGAAGATGACCCATCTCCAAATAGTGTCCATGCAAATGAGAAAGAACCCTTCTGTAGAAATAGGATCTAAGAGCTCCTCCGAGTAACATTTACAACACTAAAGAAGATCATCCATCACCAAGTGATGAATTCACATCACTACCAAAGCTCCCAAAAAATTGCGATACCGAGCTTATCAAGGCATCATGATAACCATCCTCTCAATGAAGATAATCCATGGATATAACACACTCAAATACTTCATCTGCAATATCATCAGTACAAAAGAATAAATTAGAACCAAGATCTCCAAGTTAAGAAGATAAAACCATCACTATCAAAAGCTCACACTAAACTGTGTAACCAAGCTATTCATGACATCATGATAAACATGCTACAAGTCCCAATAACCAACTATCCAGGCACTCTAATCATCCATCCTCTCATCCCAATGCAACATACCAATGCAAAAATGATCACAGACAAGGCCAACTAACAAAGTCTGCATAAATACTAAATCAATCTTGTGGATATAGACAGTCCACGTCTGAGTCATCCCACTGCAATCAAATAGGTTATCAGCCCACAAAACAACATAACTCGTACATCCTACTATGATGTTCACAACACATCCCATTTTACTCCTTAGCTAAATGAGGACCCCTGCTGTTGCTTTGCTTTTTAGCTTTTGTGTGTGGGTTGTTTTGTTTGGTGGTAAAGGGAAAAAGAGGGTAAAAAATTGTAGACCTTGTTAAAAATAGAGAAAAAATGCATTTTCAGTACCAGGGCATGATATGTTGGATTCCTTGTGAAAAATGAGCTAGGGTTGCTTTTTGAACCATCTTAAAATTTGCCATATTTTGCAAGTTATGATCATTTTGGTAAAATGTACATTTAGGTTTGCATATCGCTTTGCATATACAAAGTCCTTTGTATGTGCATAGTCGTTGTATACTTAGTCGTGTGGGCTATCGGGTTGCATATGCATTATTTGTTTGCATGTTGGGTTGTTGTAATGTTACATACATTGCCCTTTATACATCGCTTTCATATACAAAGGCAATTGTATGTCTTTTTTCCTTGTATGCATTTTCGATAAAGGTTCTATGCACACATACAAGATGGACCCAAAATAACTCAGAGTTGAAATGAATAAATGTTTGAGTTCCATTGCATGTATCTTTCGTTGTATGTTTTGGCAGGTCAAAATATACAATGAAATATACATTGGCAATATACATCGTGCGGAATTCAAATCTTATGAAGCAAGGTTAATTCCTTGTATATTTCGTGCCTTGTATATTATTACATACAAATGCAAATATGCAATGGCAGACCCGACGGATTTATTAAAATGAGTAAAGTCGTTGTATATTCGGCCCTTGTATGTTTAATACATACAAGCGAAACATGCAAGCCGCGGACTCGAAGAAATTATTGAATAAGATTAATCCCTTGTATATTATGTGGGCTTGTATGTTTTGGTAACAAACAATACGGAATATACAAAGTGGACATGAAAAGGGTTTTAAATGTGGTAAATTCGTTGTATATCCGCAGATTTAAAAAGAGGGTTTCATAGTATACAAGGCCCGATATACAATGCGGACTTAAAAGGTTTTTGAAACAATGTTAATTTGTTGTATAAATCCATTTTGTATATTTACACATACATTGCGATATACAACAATTTATACAACCGCCGGAATCGAAAACATTATGGAATGAAGTTAATTCTTTGTACATTTTGAACTTGTATATTTCAAACATACATAGCACATATACAAGTGCTGGAACCCAAAAGTTTATCAAACAAGGTTAAGTTCATGTATGTTTTAAACAATGCATATCGGAAGATACAAATCAGCATACATAGTGCAGACTAGAAAGAGAAATTAAAAAAGTGAAAATGCTTGTATGTTTAAGCGTTTGTATGTTTCTAATATACAAACCAATATGCAAAGTTATACATACAAGGGTCGGAATCCAAATAAAATATGATCCGATTTAATGCTTGTATCACGTCCGAATTGTATATCTAAAAGATACAAGTGTTTTGTACATCAGGCAGACCTGAAACATTATGAAATAAGGTTAATTGGTTGTATATTTCCGCCTTGTATATGGTAAGATGCAAAGCGGATCTCAGCGCAGGATTAAATTTGGTTAAGTGCTTGTATCACGTTTGAAATGTATATCAAGGGATACAAGCACAATATACATCAGAATATACATTGGGTGGATTCAAAAAGTTATGCAATAAAGTTAAGCGCTTGTATTTTTTTTGCATTTGTATGTTGCGATATACAAATTGAGATGCATTGTTCCAAATACAAGCCGGAATTCAAACACTTTGGAATCCGATTAATCTGATGTATCATGTCCGCCTTGTATATGGGAAGATGCAAAGATTTAAACAAGGAAAAAGGCAGGAAAAGCGAAGTGATGGAAATTTTGAAGCTTCTTTGGGCGCCCAATGCATGTTTTCTAGTCAACGATGGTTGACCTGACTATTTTTAACATTGTATATGCGTTTGAGTTCTCATTTTTCACAGATTCTTAACCCGATTATCTATGTTTGCACATTCACGCCTTGATTTAACATGGGTGTTTAAATTTCCTGTTAATTTATTAAATGATGTGCTTATTTCTTGACTATTTATTATAGGATTGAAGGAGCTGTTTGAAGTAGCTGAGGATTACAGAGTCGCTGACACAGTGGCGGCATGCAGGTGAAACTTAATGACGGACCCAATCACATAAGGCAAAAGGAGATAAGGATGCCAGCGAGAAGTGACTAGTAGGAGAAACTTGATGGCGATTAGATTACCAAAGATGTGGAAGAAGATATTTCGGTAGATTGGGGTTTTCAAAGCAGGATATTTATACAACAGTAAAGACCATGCTGCTCAAAGTTTTCTGGGAAGAATTTATTTTCCACCGCCAGTTGACTAGAGTTTCTTTTTGGGCATCGTTCTGGGGGAAAATCAGAGCTGTATATAACCCCTTTTTACTATAAATATGAGGAGGTCAATCATACCCCCAAAAAAAAAATTAGACCTGAAACAATTTAGCATAGGAGATCAGATTATTGAGATTAATGGGGATTGAACTATTGAAATGTCAAGGTTCTTTCCTTAGATCATTGTAAATATACCTATTCTAAAGCATACTGAATGGAGATAAAGCTTCAGATTGCTTTTTGATTGTAAATTTTATGTAATCTTCAAGTTGATTTCTGGATATGTACTGGTGAATGTTGTGTTCAATAGAAGTGCTTTCATTTTATTACATGTTGTCAACTTTTTCCTTTGAAGATTTGCACTGAATCAGGCGGATTTGTGGACTATCCTGGTGAAGTATGATTTTAGTTTCCTTCTCTTCATTGCTGTATCAGATTATGTATGTGAATCAGTGATCTCAGTCAAGTAATTTTAGGAATCTCATTTTCTGAACTTTACTTCTGTTATTCCCCCCCCCCTTTTTTAATTTCATTGGAATCACTTCCATAACAATAGTACACAGATAAATTAGAAGCAAAATAGAGAAATATGCTGATATCCTATAGATAACTGGATATCATTAGCATATTTGAGCTGAATGCATGTTAAAATGATAAATATCATGCAAAGACCTAAGTTCAAACACATTATTTCGAGTAAATAACTATGTAGAATAGCCTCTCTATGTAACATGCTTATAAGAGACATAAATTACTGATGAACATAAGGCCCCTGAATGATTAACAACAATACACATCAACAACTGAGTAATGTCAGTAGATTAAGAACTAATCAACAGAGACTTGGGATCATGAGTTCTTTGAATTCATCGTATCTTTCAAGATAAATAAAGGTTGTTGTGTAACTTTTGTTTAGTGTTTGAATGTGACTAACATCACCATCAACAGAAATTGGCGCTAGAAGGAGGGCCTTGTGAACTCATTATCAATAAGTTTTCTTGATTTCATAATGCAGATAGAAAGGTAATACCAAAGCATCTCTGTATTTCAAGTTATATGTAGAGATTTGCTATTTTAAAGTTGTGCATGCTAATCATTTGTGAAGTTTTCAAACAAAAAAATAAATATACAACCTTGGCTAGGGAGTTTCAACTGATCTTTGCAATAAACCAACCAATCTTCGTTAAATCTAAGAAATCCTGGCTCCCAAGCCAAATACCAGGTCCAGATCTAGTGGGCTCTTTGAAGAATTGCCCATCATGGGATTTAGACCTAGAACTGTAGACATTCATTACTCTCCTGATTCTACTACATCAAAAACTTCACTAGAATGTGCTCCTATAACTCCTCTAGGGTTTCAAACACCTACAAGACCACCTGTCACACCTCAGGTCAAACCTCAACCTGTCACACCTCAGGTCCAACCTCCACCAGTTCCAATGTCATTCTTTATTGCAGAGTCACCTCTGACTTTTAATGCATACCATGCTCTGCCTAAGAACCCTGATAAAGTTTGTCCCAAATATCATCCATATCAGGATGCTAATGATCACATTAGAATTTTCAAAGAAGCTTGTAGTAGGGCTAGATTTGCACATCAAGATGTGGTATGCAGATTATTTCCATTTTCTCTAAGGGAAGAGGCATATAACTGGTATATCAGTCTTAGTCAAGGTTTAATCCATTCATGGGATGCCTTAGAAAAGGCCTTTAAGGATAGGTTCAGAACACCTATAGATCCTTCCATGAATTATCATTGGTTTTCTACAATCAAGAGATTTGAAGGGGAACCTATTGCTAACTTCAATGCAAGATTCTAGAAAATGCTCTCAAGAGTAATAGCACCTTATACTGTAGGAGATGAAGCTGCTAGGAGCATTTATTATTCGGATTTGGATCCCTTGACTTCCATGTTTATCAAGAAAGCACATCCTAAGGTAACAACTTTGGCGGGAGCTTTTGAAGAAGCCATCAAAGTCAGTCAGCAATTGGCTCCTGCTCCCACCCCAAACATTGCCTTCCCTACATTTCCTGGCTATCCTACATATCCTATTCACCAACAAACCAGTGGGGCCATGATACCTTTAGCTATGATGCTAGCCCCTTTGCAGGTACCTCCACTCAGTATCATGCCACCACCAAATGGAAATGGCTAGATATTACAATATCTTGGACAAACACAAGTACCTCAGGTTGTGGAACGATCCAACAATAATAATGGATCTTCCTTTTTTAAGCCTCAGCCAGAGAATGTAGTGGCCAAGGTTCAAGAAGAGAAAGAAGAAATAAAGGAGATATCAACATAGTTAAGGAAACTCACAACTGAAGTCACTCATCTGAGGAGTTAGAACTTCTACTCTCAACCAAACCATAATAGAGGTTATACCAATGATAGACCTAACTATCCTGATAGGGGATACAATAATAACTATAATAACAATGGCAACAATAATCCTCCTAGACAGCCTAGAGTGTGGAACACTAGGCCAAACAATGGTTCTCTACCATCACCCCTAGACAATCAGCCTCCTAGTGAACCTAGGTAGACCACTAGAGTAAACCTTGCAGAGGCTGCACTTACAAATTGGTGCAGGATACATAACACTAATGCTCATATAGAGCTAGATTGTCCTCAGTTCAGGATTGTTGCTAGTATATTCCAAACTGAAGTGTCCAATACTTCAGGAAATACACCTTATGTAGAAGGAAATGAAATTGTCCCCTATGAATATGATTCTGCCTTAGTTCTAGAAAGCTTCATGCATCATCCTTGTCAGCAGACAATTCCATCTCATCAGGATTACACCTCAACAAGTGAAGAGTCAGCCATGGCTTTTGAATCCAACTATGTTTTTCCATTTGAGGATGATAATGAGCCATCAACTGAGCATGAGGAAGTCAATGCTTATCAACAACAACCTCAGGGTAGGCATAATTACAACTTGAGAAATAACTCAAATAGATCTGCTGATCCTTTGACCACATCTTTGCCTCCAAACAATTTCAACACTCCACCCGATCCCAAGGCAAGTAATAACCCTGGATTTCTTAAGGTTAATGCTCAATACTTGGCACCACAGAATGTAGCACCAAAAGCTGATAATCCACCTCTTGAATCTGACAAATTGGTTACATATTTGGCAGATGAGATGAAAAGGGTTAAAATTAGCCTGTCATTGTTAGAGTTGCTTAAAACCCCTGCTATTAGGAAAGATTTCATGAAATCATTGGATGATCCTACTCAAAAGAAGGATAGTCATGCCTCAGGTCAGTTTGGAAATGAAGACCATGCTGTTAGAGATGTTAATGTCAAACATAAATTACTAGCAACTATTCAATCTGCAGAAACTTCCCACATCTCCTTTCCTCCTTACCATAAGGATGTTTGGTAAAAATTTGCACAACTGCCTAGTAGACTCAGGAGCATCTACCAATGTAATGCCCTTATCTATATGCAATGCTTTAGGGTTACATCCTGCTAAATCATTAAAGAAAGTAACCCAATTAGACAAAACATAGGTGAGTGTGGTAGGAGAACTAACTCACATACACATGCAGTTAGCTTTAGACCCTAGAAATCAGCACTATATTGATATTCAGGTAGTTGATATACCTGATACATATGGGCTGTTACTTAGCAGAGACTGGTCAAAAACCCTTAACGGATACATGTCAACTGATTTCAGTCATATGTGGTTTCCCTGGAGAGGGATACCAAATCAAATAAAAATAGACGCTGAACCTTGTATGAAGCACATGATCACTGAATATAACAAAACTAATGAAATCATGTATGTGGATGTGGAACCTGGAGTTTACTCCATTAGACCTCAGACTACCAGCATAGAGGAGATCTTGATGTTTGACTTCCATAATCAGGATGATGGCTCTCAAAATGATAAAATAACCTTAGAATCTGATTGTAACCATGGAGATGAAATAAAGGTAGATCATTTCCAGAAATTTGAGATATATTTGTTTAAGGAGGTGCAACGATGTCAATTATTAAATATGCCTATTCATGACATTTTGATTGATGGATGGTGCAGGTTGCATGATGAGGCACATTCTGAAAAGACTTGTGATTCTTGTTTAGACATGTTGGAGTTGGAACAAGCATATAGTGAAGCATCTTCACCTGCGGTGAGTTCTGCAGATAATGGTAGTGAAACTAATTTTTGTTTGTCTTCTACAGAAATAAGAGAGTTCACATATCCAGATGAAGGTTCTACTTAGAGCACAGGAGAGATACTGGTGTGCAGCAAGGGTAATGTTAAATCCAAGAAGAAAATCACCCCAGGGAGTCATTGTTTAGTGGAATCAGATTATGAGTTATCTGATGAAGATAGGGGCAGTAATCTGTCCAAATTCGAAGAGTTTTTATCAGAAGAAATTTGAAAGATGACACAACAGCAAAGATCCCCACATGATGTTTTGATTGATGGATGGTGCCGATTACATGAAGCACCACATTCAAAAACTGCTTGTTCATTATGTCTACATATTTTGAAAAGGCAGACACTGCCTAATCCAGAAGATCATCCTTCTGATGATAAGAGAAAAGAAGAAATATCAACTTCACACAGGGTAGATAAGGTGAAGTTTGAGAAAGCTGAGACAACAAAATTAAAGTGGATATCAAATGGTGCAGCTGCCAGAGCGAAAAGGAAGAAAGAAGGCCCAGACAAGCCTTTAGTTGAAGTTAAACCATGGATCCTTAGATTTGATGGATCCAAGTCAAAATAGGGAGCTGGAATAGGGATAGACCTTATTGATCCATCTAGAAAATCCTACTTAGCAGCATACAGATTGCAGTTCCCATGTACAAACAATGTGGCAGAGTATGAAGCTCTGATCCATGGGATGCTGCTTGCATTAAAGAAAAAAGTGAAAATTCTACATGTCTATGGAGACTCAGAATTAGTTGTGAGACAAGTGAGAGGTATATACTCTTGCAATTACAAAAGACCGTCCAATTACAGACATAGGGTATGGGACTTAATAGAAGATTTTGATGCATTCAACATCACACATGTACCTAGAGAGTAAAACCACAAGGCAGACACCCTGGCCCAGGCTGCAAGTACTCTAGAGCCTTTGTCCATATCTGGTTTAAAGAGATTCTCAATCAAATTGGTATCAGTGCCTTCTGTCCCGGATAATGTAACCAATCTCCAGGTATTTGATGATGATCAACACATATTGGACTTGATTTCCAACAGAGATATTTTTGAGGCACAGATCATTGATGAAAGGATTGTGGAGGACCACATCTGGGAAGAGGAAGAAATCCTAGAGATGCCGAGTAACAAGATTCCTAAGGGAATGATGGAGTTGGAGAGAGCGTTCGATCTGGACAGCATGCTGAAGCATAAAGATCTCCCAAAAGCAAATGAAGGACAGTACTCACAAATCAACATTGGAAAGGACGATGAGAAAAGAAGCGTTCTAATTGGGAATGTCTGTACAGAGGAGGAGTTGGAAGGAATCACCCAGGCTCTCAAAGATTATATCCACATCATTGCCTGGATGTATGATGAACTAAAAATTTACGACACATCAGTCATCACCCATACAATACCTTTGAAGCCAGACGCCAAGCCTTTTCGGCAGAAACAGAGACCCGTGAATGCTTTACTAGGGCCCATCATTTTTGAGGAGGTTAAACACCTACATGATGCCAGAATCGTGTTTCCTGTGAGGCATTCCACATGGGTGGCAAACTTGGTCCTAGTAAGGAAGAAGAATGGCGACATCAGGTTGTGCGCCGACTTCAGAAACTTGAACCGAGCTTCTGAAAAGGATAATTATCCTTTGCCTTCTCTGGACGAGGTCCTGCAAATTATGAATGGTGCCAAGATGATGTCATTCTTGGACAGTTTCTTTGGCTATAACCAGGTGATGGTGGACAAAATCGACAGACTAAAGACCGCATTCACCACGAAATGGGGGATTTTCGCATACAGGCGCATGCCGTTTGGGTTAATTAATGCTGGGGTGACATTCCAGCGAGCTATGGACATAGCCTTCAGGGGCTTGATTGGTAAGTGCAGAGTCATCTACATGGATGACTTAATAGTTTTCTCTAAGGATAGAGGAAACCATGTAGAGGACCTGAGAAAAGTGCTCAAGAAATGTGAGGAATATGGGATATCCCTGAACCCTAAGAAATGCATATTTGGGGTAACCACAGGAAAATTATTGGGCCACCTAATAACAGAAAATGGGGTCATCATTGACCCTGATAGGGTGGGATCAATCATGAAAATACAGCTTCCTAGAAGCAAAAAAGATCTCAAATCTTACTTTGGTAAGATTAATTTTGTTAGGAAATTTATCACTGGTTTTGCAGAAATTGTCAGACCCTTAAATGCCATGCTCAAGAAGGACACTAAAATTGAGTGGACACTTGAAGCTAGAGCAGCCTTTAAAGATATTAAAAGAGCCATATCAAATGCTCCAGTTCTGATTAGTCCAGATTATACCAGGGACTTTTACATTTACTCATTTGCTTCAGAGCATACTTCTGCAGGAGTGTTGACACAAAGAAATGAAGAAAAGGAAGAAAGACCTATAGCCTTCATGAGCTATCCTTTTAGAGATGCAGAGCTCAGATACATGGATGTAGAAAGATAGGCGCTTTCTCTGGTTAGCAGTTAAGAAATTCAGGCATTACATTTTGAGAAATAAAGTGATTGCTGTAGTACTGGATGCAGTAGTGATAATATTGTTAATGCAAAGTGAACCAGGTGAGAAAAGAGCTAAATGAATCACTGTCCTCCAAGAGTACAATATGGACATTACACCCATGAAGTTAGTAAGGGGGCAAGCATTGAGCCAGATGACATCAGAGATTGATCCTAATATCATGAGCCAGCAGTATGTTGTGAATGCAAAGGATGATGGAGAATGGTACTCAGACATCCAACACATCCTGATTACTGGAAGATGCCCTTCAAGGTTTCAAGCCTCACAAAGGAGAGCCTTAAAAATAAAGTCACAGAAATAAATGATCAAAGGAGTCCTTTTCAAGAAAAATTACGAAGGGTATACCTTAGATGCCTGGAAAGACAAGAAGCAGACAAGGTGTTAGCAGAGTTACATGATAATTTTGGGATTGTGCATGGATCATCTTTGGCTACTACCCATGATATCCTCAGGGCTAGGTATTACTGGCCACTATTTTCAAAGACACTGCTGAACACAACAAATGCTGTCATATGTACCAGGTCGCTGCAAACAGAGAAAGGTATGCTACACAACCTTTGCAGCCAGTGATGGAGATGCGCCCATTTGCTCAATGGGGAATGGACTTCATAGGACCTATCAACCCTCCATCATCTTTAGGCCATAGGTATGTTTTAACTATTACTGATTATTGCACCAAGTGGACTAAAGTTGTTAGCAGCAAGACATGTAATGCTGAGGATGTCATCAAGTTTGTGGAAAGAAACATAGTAACCAGGTATGGGGTTCCCTATGCTTTGGTATGTGATAATGGATCTACTTTTGATTCAATTAAATTATCTAGCTGGGCTTTTGACTATGGGATTATTTTGAAATTCTCCTCAAACTACTATCCCCAAGGGAATGGATTAGCAGAATCCACAAACAAGAACCTATTGAATATCATAAAGAAATTAACAAAAAAGAACCCCAGGGAATGGAATATTTTATTGAAATATGCCTTGTGCGTAGATAGAACCAGGAACAAAGCTGCATTAGAAAATTCTCCTTTTCATCTAGTATATGGGGTGGATCCTATCCTCCCTGTTAACCTAAGGATCCCTACATTGCAATTTGCACAAGATTACCTGGGTATAGATAATAAATGAGAGGTTAGGTTGCTTCAATTGATGAACCTAGAAGAAAAAAGAAGTCAAGCAATTGAACAATTTGCTAAACATCAGGCTGTTGTCAAGCATTGGTTTGACAAAAGAGCTAGAATTAAGGCTTTCAAGATCTCTGATTTGGTCTTGATGTGGGACAGAGCACATGAGAGGAAAGGAGATCATGGTAAGTTTGATAAACTCTGGATAGGTCCCTTTCAGATTTTTGAGATTCTAGGAGACAACACCTACAAGCTTAAGACATTAATTGGTGAGGATTTTCTATTACCAGTTAATGGACAGTTTCTCAAACATTATTTCCAAGCCTGAAGTAGTGCCATGGTAGCCATGTGTATCATAATGTATATTTCTGTATAGCTGTTTGTATAGTTTGTTTTGTTTTGGTTGCTTTGTTGTTTCCTCAGTAGGGATCTTTATTTTGATTTAGAGTAAGAAGGAGCAGATTAACAACCATTGAAAACAATAGAAAATTTAGAACATTTAGGTTAATTATCTGACATTTATGCATAATTTGTTGTGACTGTCATAAATATAAAAAGTTGTTTAACTCGGTGAAATTTTGTATTCAATAACTGTGGGTTGAGTATTCAAGGAAGTTTCTCACAATGACACACCTAAAATCCTTGGGTTTGTTGAACTTACCAGTGTAGGTATTAGGTGAAAAATCTAAGGTCACCCTTGCTACCATTACAATTCTAGGTTTAATTTCAGTAAGTGACCACTCGCATCACGAAGTTACAATTGTTATATCTTACAAAATCTCTATCAAAATACAAAAAATATAATGAAATAAATAAATAAAATGGATTATATTGAAAATCCAGATTAAGCCATCTAAGTAACTCTACCAGGGCTATAGACGCTCACTGGTAGTGGGGCTCTACTTAAGATAATTGTAACGATAACCTTGTTGGGGCTATGGACGCCTGCTGGCAGCAAGGCTCTATCCGGTTGGCTATGAGGGAATGACATCAACTATGTAGGCTAATATCAGTCACTGGTTTATTCAACTAATCTTCAAGATGAGGATAATTAATCATGTGCACCCACTTAAACTGAAAAGAAAATTCATGCACCTTATTGAATACATTAAGTCTCAAGTTGGATAATGATTTGTAGAAAAGATAGTTGGAAATTATAAATTTATTTCATTTAGTTTTCTTTAATGGTTTGAATTTAATTGTTTTGTTTGGTTGCTAGTTGTTGTGATGTTCACAACATGCCCCATTTTACTCCTTAGGTAAATGAGGACCCCTTTTGTTGCTTTGCTTTTTTACTTTTGTGTGTGGGTTGTTTTGTTTGGTGGTAAAGGGAAAAAGAGGGTAAAAAATTGCAGAGCTTGTTAAAAATAGAGAAAAAATGTATTTTCAGTACCAGGGCATGATATGGTTGGATTCCTTGTGAAAAATGAGCTAGGGTTGCTTTTTGAACCATCTTAATATTTGCCATATTTTGCAAGTTATGATCATTTTGGTAAAATGTACATTTAGGTTTGCATATTGCTTTGCATATACAAAGTCCTTTGTATGTGCATAGTCGTTGTATACTTAGTCATGTGGGCTATCGGGTTGCATATGCATTATTTGTTTGCATGTTGGGTCGTTGTAATGTTACATACATTGCCCTTTATACATCGCTTTCATAGACAAAGGCAATTGTATGTCTTTTTTCCTTGTATGCATTTTCAATAAAGGTTCTATGCACACATACAAGATGGACCTGAAATAACTCAGAGTTGAAATGAATAAATGTTTGAGTTTCGTTGCATGTATCTTTCGTTGTATGTTTTGGCAGGTCAAAATATACAACGAAATATACATTGGCAATATACATCACGCGGAATTCAAATCTTATGAAGCAAGGTTAATTCCATGTAGATTTCACGCCTTGTATATTATTACATACAAATGCAAATATGCAATGGTGGACCCGACGGATTTATTAAAATGAGTAAAGTCCTTGTATATTCAGCCCTTGTATGTTTAATACATACAAGTGGAACATGCAAGTCGCAGACTCGAAGCAATTATTGAACAAGGTTAATCCCTTGTACATTATGCAGGCTTGTATGTTTCGGTAACAAACAATATGGAATATACAACGCGGACATGAAAAGGGTTTTAAATGTGGTAAATTCGTTGTATACAAGGCCCGATATACAATGCAGACTTAAAAGGTTTTTGAAACAATGTTAATTCATTGTATAGATCTGGCTTGTATATTTACACATACATTGCAATATACAACAGTTTATACAACCGCCGGAATCGAAAACATTATGGAATGAAGTTAATTCTTTGTACATTTCATACTTGTATATTTCAAACATACATAGCACATATACAAGTGCTGGAACCCAAAAGTTTATCAAACAAGGTTAAGTTCATGTATGTTTTAAACAATGCATATTGAAAGATACAAATCAGCATACATAGTGCGGACTCGAAAGAGAAATTAAAAAAGTGAAAATGCTTGTATGTTTAAGCATTTGTATGTTTCTAATATACAAACCAATATGCAAAGTTATACATACAAGGGCTAGAATCCAAATAAAATATGATCTGATTTAATGCTTGTATCACGTCCGAATTATATATCTAAAAGATACAAGTGTTTTGTACATCGGGCGGACCCGAAACATTATGAAATAAGGTTAATTGGTTGTATATTTCCACCTTGTATATGGTAAGATGCAAAGCAGATCTCAGTGCAGGATTAAATTTGGTTAAGTGCTTGTATCACGTCCGAAATGTATATCAAGGGATACAAGCACAATATACATCGGAATATACATTGGGTGAATTTGAAAAGTTATGCAATGGAGTTAAGTGCTTGTATTTTTTTTGCATTTGTATGTTGCGATATACAAACTGAGATGCATTGTTCCATATACAAGATGGAATTCAAACACTTTGGAATCCGATTAATCTGATGTATCATGTCTACCTTGTATATGGGAAGTTGCAAAGATTTAAACAAGGAAAAAGGCGCGAAAAGTGAAGCGATGGAAATTTTGAAGCTTCTTTGGGCACCCGATGCATGTTTTCTAGTCAACGATGGTTGACCCGACTATTTTTAACACTGTATATGCGTTTGAGTTCGCATATTTCACAGATTCTTAACCTGATTATCTGTGTTTGCACATTCACGCCTTGATTTAACACAGGTGCTTAAATTTCCTATTAATTTATTAAATGATGTGCTTATTTCTTGACTATTTATTACAGGATTGAAGGAGCTGTTTGAAGTAGCTGAGGATTACAGAGTTACTGACACACAGTGGCGGCATGCAGGTGAAACTTAATGATGGACTCGATCACATAAGGCAAAAGGAAATAAGGATGCCGATGAGAAGTGATTAGCAGGAGAAACTTGATGGTGATTAGATTACCAAAGACATGGAAGAAGATATTTCGGTAGATTGGAGTTTTCAAAGCAGGATATTTATACAACAGTAAAGACCGTGCTGCTTAGAGTTTTCTGGGAAAAATTTATTTTCCACCGCCAGTTGACTAGAGTTTCTTTTTGGGCACCGTTCTGGGGGAAAATCAGAGCTGCATATAACCCCTTTTTACTATAAATATGAGGAGGTCAATCATACCCAAAAAAAAATCAGACCTGAAACAATTTAGCATAGGAGATCAGATTACTGAGATTAATGGGGACTAAATTGTTGAAATGTCAAGGTTCTTTCCTCAGATCATTGTAAATATACCTATTCTAAAGCATACTAAATGGAGATAAAGCTTCAGATTACTTTCTAATTGTAAATTTTATGTAATCTTCAAGTTGATTTCTATATATGTACTGGTGAATGCTGTGTTCAATAGAAGCACTTTTATTTTATTGCATGTTGTTGTCAACTTTTTCCTTTGAAGATTTGCATTGAATCATGTGGATTTGTGGACTGTCCTGGTGAAGTATGATTTTAGTTTCCTTCTCTTCATTGGTGTATTGGAATATGTATGTGAATCAGTGATCTCAGTCAAGTAATTTTAGGAATCTCATTTTCTGAACTTTACTTCTGTTATTTTCCCCCCCTTTTTTTAATTTCATTGGAATCACTTCCATAACTGCAGTACACAGATAAATTAGAAGCAGAATAGAGAAATATACTGATATCCTATAGATAACTAGATATCATTAGCATATTTGAGCTGAATGCATGTTAAAATGATAAATATCATGCAAAGACCTAAGTTCAGACACATTATTTCAAGTAAATAACTATGTAGAATAGCCTCTCTGTGTAACATGCTTATAAGAGATAGAAATTACTGATGAACGTAAGGCCCCTGAATGATTAACAACAATACACATCAACCACTGAGTAACGTCAGTAGATTAAGAACTAATCAATGGAGACTTTGGATCATGAGTTTTTTGAATTCATCGTATCTTTCAAGATAAATAAAGGTTGTTATGTAACTTTTGTTTAGTGTTTGAATGTGACTAACATCACCATCAACACATCCCAAACATGAAACATGCAAACTCTTCATCACATTAGTAACCTATAAACTGAGATAACAAGAAGATAACATGTAGACCACAAGACTCAAATATCAAATCAACCACATATCTGATTTGCTAAACTAGTCCACATATGAGTAACCATAGTCAAGGAACCCACCAAGCAAATACTATAGAAATTATGAGTGTCATACCAACATCTCCACACTGAGAAAGCTACAAACCTCCTCACACCATGCATGAAACATACATGCAAACCTGCAACTATTTTACATCTAGAACACCCCCAAGGAATCATAATCTGAAAAATAGTTTATTTGTAGATCTACAACTCCAAAAGTTTTGGTTAACCATGTAAAACCTGCAAAACCACCATGTCACTGACATACATGCAAATCCATATCCACTTATCATCTGCAAGACCCACAAGTCTAAAAAATTACCATAACAGCTATACCAGAACAATGGAATAACATAGATAAGCATAACCATAGATTTTGAACAGAAAATCTACAAAACCCTCAAATCAAATCAATATGAAACTGAGACATGCAAGTACAATCAACCAAAAAGTAGAGGTCGATGGACTCTAGGCTCACTTGTAGGCCAACTCCACAACCACCAACATGCACATGCATCCGAGGGAGATAGGCTATTACAGAAGCTTCCAGATCATCCAATGATCAACTCCATAGCTTATATGCAATCGGGGTAACAAAAAACAGTACCTTTGAATACCAAGAATAAACACCCAGCATAACCACATTACTCCATAGCTGAAAAACAACACAAGCTTCTCCATATCACCAAAGAGCCTCTCACACAAACACCCAATATGAAAGCTTTGCTGCAACACAACCACAGAGCAAAAATCCCACCCCATGCATCAAAATTATTCCACTACCTATTAGGAGCTTGTTGGTGCCTGAATTCACTGACAGTTTCTGAGCAATTTTCATGCAGGCACCATCCCAAAAAATCCAAAATTTTTTCCAGTTTTGGCACCCCTTCAGTGTTTTGTAGCGTCCACATCATCTTTCTTGAAGAGGGGGTCTTCATGTTTTGTCCATCGGCATGAGTTTGGAATGTCTTGGTGATCATGATTGGTACCAATGGCGTATTATCTTCTATCCCTGAGACTTTACCTATCAGCGCAGGTGTTTTGTGGCTTGCCGACAGACTAGGTCTCGCCGACGACAGTTTTGGAGTGCTATCGCCAAGACTTTGGCTATCGGAGTGAGCGGGCAAGTGTTGGGCCGACAGTTGGGGGTTTGGCCGATGGTGGTTTTTGTGGTATATTATCGGCGTGACTTGGTGCATCGGACGAAGTGTGGAGAGTTGGGCCGACAGGGGTACTCTGGCCGATGGTATGGTTATCGGCGTAACAAGTGATGTCGGCGAGGGAGTTTTTGATTGAGCTGATGGTGTGG
Source organism: Cunninghamia lanceolata (assembly GCA_027924645.1). Classification (NCBI taxonomy): domain Eukaryota; kingdom Viridiplantae; phylum Streptophyta; class Pinopsida; order Cupressales; family Cupressaceae; genus Cunninghamia; species Cunninghamia lanceolata. The sequence continues at coordinate 288,369 of BSBN01000277.1, forward strand.
GTCTGGCCGATAGGTGGTAGTTAGCCTATGGGCGTCGGCGTGACTTTTGGAGTTAGCGTAGGTTTGAAGTGTTGCTCCGATGGTGTTGGTCACACCGATGGAGGCGATAGGTGGAAGTGTCGTCGGCGTGAGTTGTGTGGTCGGCGATGGAGTTTTCTGTCGCTCTGATTGTATTTGTCTGGCTGATAAGGTAGTGCGGAGGCTTTGTCGGTGAGACGGGTGATATCGGCAGGTGAGTTTTTGGTTGGGCCGATGGTTTTGGTCGCACCGACGGAGAAGGAAGATGGATTGGTAACCGCTAGCGGATGGTTCATGGGTCAAGCGGGCCAAAACACTTGACATTTGATGTGCTCGCAACCGTGTTTTTAAAGTAATAGAATGGTCTCTATAGGACGAATGTGGGATATTGATTTATGCAGATGTGAAGGTCTTCCCGATGGTCTTGGTCACGCCAATGGCATGATATGCAAGGTAAAACATGCATTTTCAGGGTGCCTACGTGGCACATTTTTGTGGGATAGTGACTTTTCAACGTGGATTTGGTGCCATCGATTTTCAAGCGATGGAAGGGTCGACGGCCATGTTTTAAAGATGGAGTATGAGTTTCCTTTGTGGCTTCAGGCACGTTTTGAGCGGGAAATTTCCATTTAAGTTGTGCGACTGTTTCCAGGAGAAGATATGGGTGGTTGAGCCATCAATGGTGATTTGCAGAGGTATGGACGACGGTACAAACGGTGAGGCTACCTGATCGTGGATGAAGACTTTCAGATGGTGGCGCAAAGCTCGAGTTTCCCCCTGTCTGTCGCATTTAATCTTTGCAGGCCATTTTCCTCAGAGTGAATGTATCTGGCAAATTTTTGACTTCTGGCCATGTAATTAATTGCTGAATGTACACGGTTCTGTATAAATGGTCTGGCTGTGTTACATTTTAGGGGTTGGATGTTTTTGGGCTTTCTGCTCTGACTCTGAACATAAGGTGTTCACATTTTGAAAGGCATTTTTTGCTACAGACTCAGTCCTTAGTCTGGTGTACTAATCTATCTTGAATTGTAAATGATGATTTTCTCTGTGATGACCTTCTATGCAGATTGATTTTAAATGGAAAACACCTATGTGTGTATTGTTTCTAATTGTCTTCTGTATGTCATTTGTTTTCCTTTCAAACAAGGTTGTCAAAGGCTTCCAAGTTTTTTAGTATATGCATACTGCGTGTTTGATTTATTGCGTCTGCTCAAGGAGTGGTTAAATAGGCTTTTGATCAGATACAAAGGGAAATAGGTTGCATCATAGGATCTATTAAGTATGATCATTAATGATACTCTTTCTTGGACATGTTGCTGTTAGGCAGTAGCATTATTCTTAGGTCCTCTGGATATGAATTTATGTTGTCATGGGGAGACATTTACAGTCTTAGATATGACTCTGCTGCCCAGATAAGGCACTGGTTTGGGAATCTGTCTGTTCAATGGGTCTAGGAAAGTCCCATAACTCCAAACACCATTTCAAACCATCTCTTCCTTCCATCTATTAGTTGTAGGATTAGGATTAGGAACCTCTGCATGCTCTCATACCTAACTAGACATTATGTCCAAGAATGTTGCCAACCTTGTGATTTGTTACACAAATCTTGGTCCATACATGAGAGTATTCTGCCTGTTGATGTCAAGTTAAATCCTTCTGTCATTGAGCTAGTCAAGGTTATACTTTTATCAAATAGGGAAACCCCCCTTGGTGCGGCAGAACCAGAAGTGAAGGGGAGGAGCTCACGCAACCTCCTGTACTCAGTTGGCTGAATCTACCTGTGCATTAGAACTGTCAAACCCTAATGCTGATTCAGAAGAAAAACCAACAGAGCTTTAGATCAACATCATTGCAAAGTGATCAACTCCATTTTCTCCATCTTCTCCATCCTTCAAATGCCTATTGTAACTTGAAAACAAGATCAACTACAAGACTTCCACTCAAACAAAGATTAATAATCAGCCAATTCCTTCCTACAGATTCCCTCAAGCTTTCCAGGCTAAGAAATCACAATAGAAGAAATACCTAGAACCTTATATACCATGGAACCAACACATGCAATCTCATGCAACCATGGAACCAATGTAGCTTTGATACCAATTGAAGGGAAAATATAGTTCATCCTAGAATGAGCATCTGAGATTAGTAAGTGTCTACAGTAATAATCATTCTCTTTGATTGCCTCAAAACACATACTTCTATGCCATAAAGCAGAATCAAAAATAGTTCATTTCCCACATTAAACCTTAGAGGAAAGTGATTGCAATTTAAACTAGTTTCAATAGAATACATTACATAGATTCAATAAATAGAATCACTAAACATGAAAGATAGAGCAGAAGATAAGAACACAAAGACTTACGTGGGGAAAACCCTTTCGGGTAAAAAACTCCACACTCCAAAACATAGAGCCATTATATTATTCAGCAACAAGTATACAAGTTACAATACAATATCAACCTTTACTAGAGATTTACATCTTGTTCTATCTCTGGAGAAAATCTGGCAGCATTCCCTTACATCCAGTCACACCTCATACATTTGACTCAATGCATTACTGCATTATATTATAGACTTCTCAAATGTTTCAGGAAGCCCATCGTTACAACTTCCATACCAGACAAAACTATTACAAAATGTTTTAACTATCTTTTATTTGTGATAGACATTAGATTTCCACAGTCCATAATGATTGAATGTAGTGTTTCAAGATTAAACTATGTTAGAGTTTTTTCTCTCAATGTTTTGGATCACACTTCGTGATCCATGGTTGCATGATATTGCATGTGTTGGTTCCACTGTCTTTTATTTGTCGTTTCTAGTTTGTACTGCAACACCGCAGGCTTTATGACCTTTCCTTTGTGGGATTGCAGGATACACCACACTACTGCAAGCATGTTCATTATCCATCATGGGGCCATGGGGTATACCGCATTGTCGCAGACAATCATTACTAGCCTTTGCTGGGTGGCGGGATCTATACCACACCACCGCAAGTCATCTCATGGGCTGTCATAGGGTAGCGGTGAGACCCACACACCCGCAAGCCTCTCCATTGGCTATCGCGGGGTGGTGGGGTAACTCCCGCTTTGCCGCCAGCACCATCAAAAAACCACTGCGGGGTTGTGGGTTAAGATTCCTTCTGTGCTACCGCAAGTCTTGTTCTGTATAGTTGCAGGGTGGCAGTAACACCATACTATCGCATGCTAGATTATAGACTCCCACGGGATGGTAGTAAACACCACCAGCCCGCACCTCACTAGATTGTACCCTACGGTACTATGGTAGCTACAAGTAGGGTTTTATCAGTGAGTTTGAGACATACTTTCTCAACAAAATGAAGCTTGCATCAAGTAATTTTTGTAGCTCAGTTTTAACTATTTCTTGTAAGGAAGGGTTCATTCTCCTTTGACGTTGTCTAATTAGCTTGAAACCATCATTTATGTAGATCCTATGCATGCACAGGTCTGGATCAACTCCTTTCATGTCATGGTAGTCCCATGCAAAGGCAGATGTGTGTGCCTGCAACACAATGTTCAGAAAATTTTGGTGTTAACAATCAACATTTTACCTGGCATGATTTCCAATGTTTTGGAAGCTGATTGCACAGATGAAAGGTCACATCTACTAATGTTGGGGACACATTCAAGTGGTAGTAAAGAGTGGAAAAGTTGGGACATTTCTTCTGAGGAATTTGTAGGTATAATGTTCTGTAGTGGATCTTGCAGACATGATAGACAATCTTATTGTTGCGGGTCCCTATCTTAGTTATTCTATATGATATGGTCAATTAAGTCATCCTCATCTTGGTTTGCCAACAGGGGGCTGTGTTCAATAGTCATGAGAGTTTGCAGGGATTAGTGATCTTCTTCATCCAAGGTAGGCCATATAATTTGCTCTAGATTTTCATGAGGTTGGGCTGGTGTATAGAGGACCAAGTTCTTGGTTATAGTTCCATTTGATATTATCATGTTCCCAAACCTACAACCTATGAATGCATTAGTTGTTGCTAACCATGGTCTGCCTAAGATAAGTGGATATCTTGCAAGGTTGACCTTTGGCTGCAAGACTATGAAATCTATAGGATACTCCTAGGAATCTAATGCTATGACTATGTCCTTAATGATCACTTCAGGTTTTATTGTTGACCTATCTGCCAACTGTAAACAATTGGTGTAGGCCTAAGGTTAGCTAGCTGAATTAGTTGCATTGTTTCCTTAGTAATAACACTAATGGCTGCCCCTAAGTCAATCAATGTGTTTTTGATAAGGGTCCCATTTATCTTAACATCCACTACTGGACTGCTAGTGTTTGTATATTTAAGAAGAATTATATTCCCTAGCATAATGTCAGCAAGGTTCCCTAGGACATGTACTATTTGAGGGTCCTTCCCTCTTTCTCCCTAGATTTTTAAGACAAAGGTCTCTTACTATCTTGGTATAGATTGGGATATCCTTGATAGCTTGAATGAGGGGAATTTTGATACTGACATTCTTAAATTGACCCAATAGGTTTGTCTCAACTTGGGTATGATGTATTGGAATGGATAAACGATCAGGGAAAGGAGGCTCTAGACTTGAGATAGTTTGATTTAACTGATTTGACCCAGGCTCCAGAGGTGAATTGTCTAAAGCTTCAGCTATGGGTTCTTCATCTACCATCTCATTGATTTGAGGGGATGAAGGCCCAACTAGTGTTTTCCCCAACCTGAGGTGGACATCACTAACCTCTACCCCATAAGTGGGTTATTGAATAGCCTTATTAGTGTATGCTTGTTGGACATGCTTGTTATTGGGGTTAGGTATAGGTTGGGCAAGTAATTGTGGTGCTCTTGGTGGATAAGATGTTGGGCTTGATGGATTAGGAATAATAGCTTGTTGTTGTGGCTGAGAAGGCAACAAAGGTTGTGGGTAATTCATATTTTGGTGTTGCCACTACTGTCTCTTTTGCCATTGTGGCTGCCACTGATTTTGCTATACTAGCCATTGAGGATTGTAATTAGAACCTTGGAAATTTTGTTTTGGCCATACATTTAGTTGCTTTTGGTTCTAGTTTTGCTAAGGGGTTTGCCATTGTTGAGGGTTTTTCCATTGGTTTTGGGTATTTGGCCAAGGCTGGGGGTTCCAACCAGAGAAATTATGATTACCAACTGTAAATGATGCATTGAAACTTAGAGGGTCTTGTGGCATACCTTGTCTTGGTTGCCATGGATTTCTTTGTGCAATGTAGAACAACTTCCCATCTTCACTTCCAAATGGTTGAAAATTTGGTTTCTCTGATTTTTATTTTGTAATATTGGCCACCCTTTTACACTTGTAGTTGGTTTTCCTTTGTCTATAATTGGGGCAGTATTTAGTAAGTATTGCTTCAGCCTTCTCCTGCTTCTTCTTCACATGTAGAGTGTCCAACTAAGTATCTAGGTAACTTATAATATCTTCTTTCATATTAGATAGTAGGTTGCTTAACTCCACCCTTGAAACCACATTAGATGTCTTTCCAATGGCAGATGTTCTTTCCCCCCTTATCCTTTTGGTAAAATTCCTTGAGTAGTTCCTACAAACTTTGCAGATATCATCAAAGGGTAATTGAGACACATTCCCTACCCCAATAAGATTAAGGGCATCCATGCAATCATCATTGACTCCTATAAAAAATACAAGCTTCAAGGATTCTTCTGAGAGTCGATTCTGTGGGTTTTTCTTTAGGTAGAATTGGAAACTTTCTACATAATCTTCTAATGGAACATCCTCTTTTTGAGTCATTCTAAAAATGTCATCTCTCCCCCTATCAACTCTTCTACAATAATATTGGTATTTTTCCAAGATTTTTTTTTTCATTGTGTTCCAATCTAGAACATCTTTGCCCAGTCCCATAAATTAAACCATCTCCTAGCAACATCCTTCAAAGTTGTAGAAAATAGCTTGAGCCTATGAGCATCAGTTGTGTAGTCATAGCTTCTACATAGGAGATCAAACTCAAACAAGAATGTATATGGATCCTTGGTCACCAAACCATAGAAGATTGGAAATGTGGAAGGAGGTATATTCTTCAGGGCACCAGCCCTATATTGGTTGGTAATTGGAAATTCAAAAGTCACATGTTTTGGTGGATCATCCACTACTGCATCATCCATGGTTTAGAAGGTCCCCTCTATGTTTTCAGTAGATGTTGGTGAAAGGGAAAGTTTTTCTTTAGTAATACCCTCGTTCTGATCATTGTGGTCACCAATATCTGCTCTAGCTTGTTTGTTTGAAGGGAGAAATCTTCCCAAAGTGTCTCTCTGCCTCTCCATATAATAGGTATCACTTTGTATAGTAACGGCTCCTACACAATGTTAGTAAAATGTTCTAGTATTTGAAGGGATGAAACCTAAGTATTCTAATACTAAAAGCAAAATTTTAAACTATGAAAGCTTGGAAATAACAGAAACTGATCTTTGAAAGTAGCACCATCCTTGACAATGATGCCAAAAATGTAGCATCCTTACTATGTCTAGTAAACTTGGTGACAATCACACAATTTAGAGGAAAAACCTAATTGAACAGTCCACTTGAACCTTTGGAAAGACCTTCATTGAATTATCGACTAGGGCTAGTAAGCTTATGATGGTACTGGCATTGTATGTGCTTTCAAAGATTTAAGACTACCTAACTCATCCTAGTATAGTGTTATACTTGCTAAAAAATCTCAAAACTGCATAACGGTAAAGGAAGTAATGCTAACACTATTGCTACATGTACATACAGTATAAGACTGCAACTAATTATTGTCAAGAAATGAATGCTAAGGTTTAACTTGATACTGATAATCTAAACCTACACTCTGGAGTACAAGTATAAGCAAACTAGAATAACTCAAAGAATCTAATTAATCATGCATTTATGAAATAAATGTTACAACAAAAGTAATTATATAGGAAATAAAGTGAGGGATAATTACCTTGAGTGGCCCTTACTCAAGTGTATGTCTCCACTGATCTAACTCAAATCTAGCTTCTTAGATTGACACAATCATAATAATTCAAATCCATTCATTGCACAATCTCCACAATATCAGATAAGACTCTACTAAAATATCTTATTCATGAATTCATCATTGGACAATAAACATTGTCTGTGCAAAAACAACTAACTGAAAAATATATGATAACTATATCTTCTAATTGAACAACTAACTCTACCTCAACCACTGATCCATACATATAGGCATGGGGGAAGTTTATCAAAATAATGACTCAACTAAAAGTAATAAATCACCACTCCCTATATATTAGAGTGTGATAAATACCAATCAATCAATAACTGAAAAATAGAGAAGAGTCCAAGTGAAATTGAGACTCTTGCTGTAACAAAACTGGAATTTGGGCTGGTTGAATTAGTCACGTTAGATTCTTGATTGCAATAGATTTCTTCTCCTTCAATCACCTTTATTAATTGTCATCATGATGCACAATCATCTTCATTAAGTGCCTCTATATTGTAGTTGTTGTGCTTAGTTTATTCTAGAACGTCCCCTGCTCTATTGTCTAGAAACTCTTTTGGCTGCAGGTTGCACCTTGTAGTTGCTGCGGGCTATAGTCTATCTCCTCCAGCTCCAAAGAGTTAGTTCACAAAACATGCACACAATACTAACAACCATAGGTAAGCACATATATCCATTACAATTCATACATACCCACACATAATCATGTAATATCCATCACATCATAACATATTTCCATATACTTTAAATCAGGTTCAGGGTTGCATAATGAGCATAAAAGATAACATAGTGTAGGAATATTTGTAAGATAAATGTCTGAGAATGTCTAAGAACTTGCATAAAAACATAAGAAAACTATATAATGATTAGACTCATCATTTGTTATTGTGTTTAACTTTGATCCTATCCTACAACTTGAGGTGCTCGAGAAATTTGGGATGGTGGTGTAGCTCGTTGTGGTGTTGTGTATGTTTGAAATGCTTGCACTGGAGATTAAACAACTAGATTGAGAGTTCATGCTTGGTTTGGAATTGGCTTAGGAACAAAGGGAGGTACTTGCTATGTAGTAGCTCATCATTGTTCTTTACTTGCTTCTCATATCTCGATTCTTTTGGTACATGGACTTTTCACGTGATTTAGAGGGGAAGTAGTCATCTTGCACTTGCCCTTATTGATAATAACTGGTTCTGGTTGTGTGCTCTCTTTGTTTTTTGGAGGGTGTGTTGGGCTTGGACTATCATCATCTTCATCATCCTCAACATAGTCTTCTACTTATTTTGCTCATATGGGAAACATCACCACAAGTGTGCACAACAAGAACAAAAATATAGTTAACAAATAGTGCTTCTTGGATTCCACATCCTCTAAACTAATAACATTTGGTGAAGTGTTTGCCTCATGCTTGGATGAGATACCCATGAAATAGACCTTGTAGAAATATCGAAAGAACTCAAACCTAACTATTGGAAACTATTGCAACACCTCATGTTGACATCTCCATTAATCTACATATTATGGTTTAAGGGCCTTGGTCCATGTTTGCATTACTTCTATGTTCATGGCTATTTTAAATGCATTATGGGACATGCACATTAGGCTCTTGAATTGCCTAATAGGAACTAGGTGAGGCTTTTTACTTTCTCGCTTGTGAAGGGCCATGGACATACAAATTGTACAAAATTAGTAAAGACCCAAAATAAAAATTTACACCCTCCTACTAAGAGGGTGACATTTCCACTATATCATTTGCTAGGTATGTATAGTACTCAAACTTTACATGGTGATGAGCGATCTCATAACCTCCATATACTGACCCTTTTGGAATCTAGCCTCCTTGTGCCTTGCAAACAATGTCAAACCTATGTAGGCACATGTAGCCCTAATCTTAGCTTTTGAGATAACATCTACCATCAACCCTTTTGTTCCCCGATGACTCTCCACTAATTGATGAACATTGTTCCCCTCGGGTGGGTTCTTCATGAATTTCTCTAAGCCTTCATAAGACTCCTCCTTGGGGTCTATCATTTTATTACAATTTAGACCAATCAACTAAAAATGGTCTTGTGGTTAAGGGATATCTACACACCCTTTTGTACATTCAAAATGCCTACCTAGAGATCACACTATCCATTCAGTTCCACAAGGTGCATAACATAAAATATCACTCTTAGCACCCCTACATTGAATAAAATTGATGTTTTTTGCAACATTGCATTTTTTGCCACCACGAGAAAATTGTCAAGAGTTTAGGGAAATTAAGAGAGGCTTTTGTAGATTAGCCTAATGCCCTTCGACACCCCTTGTAGTGAATCACATGCTTGAGGTGGGGACCCTTGTGGCTGGTGTTCTAGTTTCAATTCAAGTTGACATCCCCCTGAGGCGTGCTGCAATGGGATTCTTTCTCTTGAATTATCTTCAAACATAAGGCAGTCTTCATATTCCTTGGGTCTTTGGTCTCCCTCCTATTGGGAGACATCTCTAGTGGAGGCAACATTAGAGGATGTCCCCTTTGCTAGATCTGAAGACCTTGTTAATGACATAACCTAGACAATGGTCCAAAGAAGGAAAAAAAGGACACCCTAAAATTGTGTATGATTCCCATAACTGAGTCAAGGGGTGAGGATCTCTAGGATTGGGTCAGGAGTTGTATAGCTTTTTGACCTAATTTTTATTTGTTTTGTTGGTCTGTAGTTCTTTTTGATAGCGTGGCTATTGTTTTGTTGTGTTTTAGCTTCTCTTGGCCATTGCTTTTCTTTGTAAAAGGTTTCATGTCCTTTCAAAACTTGTTTACCCTTTAATAAACAACTATAGATTTAGATGAGACATTTATAGGTGCCATGGTTTGAGAGAACAATTACATCATAGTTTGACATTTTTTTGGTCTCAAGGATATTAGGAGACTTTATCAAATTGATGTAGCTTGGAAGGATTGTGATGAGTGAGTAATAAAATGACAACTATCCCACCTAGATGTGTTAATATTGTTCATTTGGTTACACTAAAGCAAACTAATGCTTTTTCTAAAATTACATTTGTCATCACAACAAGAAACAACAAGAAAATTGTTAGGAGTTAGGGGAAGCTAAGAGAAGATTTGGTAGATTGTTCAGGAGTGTCCATATCATAGAAATACTAACTCCACAACCTACATACAACTAGTGATAAATCATCCAGTGCTTTCATGTAACCAAGGACTGAAACCATGAACCCAACATAAGCACTCCATACTGTAGTACAAATAGTGATTTTTTTCCATATGATCAAGGTACCAAAATGAGCCATCCAACATAAACACCCTTTCACTGCACATGACCACAAGGTAAAGGAATAAAACCACCAAACAAGAGAATACATACATATTGTCAAACTGGAGCTCTAAATTACTATCATAGGATCAACTCCATAAAGATTCATAACCTTGAGCCTCAAGTGCCCAACAAAGATTCTTTTGACAATATCCATCTGAGAGTTAACTACCATGGCTTTCAATCTCACAGATATGCAAAACGTTGTTAACACATAGAACTTCTATTGCAACCAAAATACCTTCAACACTTAAGAGAAAAACATCCCTCTCTCAATAAAACCATTGGCTCTAATACCACATGTTGGAAAAAGGGAGAGAGAACAAGGTAAAGTTGCAGCTATGTATCTTTTAAATGTTTTCAAATTTGAAATAAAAGCATGTGTAAATCTGAAAATTACTTTCAATTTAGATGTAATAGTATTTCTCTAATTTAATAAATGTAGTAGAGAAGAAAAAGGCATGATTGAAGTAGACACATAATTTACATGGAGAAACCCTTGCGGGATAAAAATCCACATCCAAAGAGATTATGCTTGTATTAATTCTTGTAAATGAGTTTACAATAATACTGAAATCTTCTCTAGATTCTGCCAGCACTTCGTTACTCCTTCAACTTCAAATACCTGTCATTAACCTGTAATTCCTATGATGCTATTTCTACCAACTTAAGGCATCATTATATAGAAGCCATGGATCTCAAACATATAATAAATTTTATCCAATAACATGAGAAGAATCTTCATGCAAATCCAAGCACCCAATATAGTGAACTCAAAAGCTGCATGGTAGAAATCAATTGTTAACTACAGTCTCAAACATGGGCACCTAAGAAGTCCCAATCAAACTTAGTTAACTAAAGTGTTATGTGACAATAACAAAGCACAACTGAAAGTCTCAACATGGGCACCGAAGAAGTCAAACTCAAACTCAAACTTAGTCAACTGAAGTGTTATGTGATAAAAATAAAGATGAACTAAAAGTATCTCCATGAGTGCCTAGTAACTCCCAATTAGATTTAGTCAACTGAAGTACCAACACACACCAATGTCATGCAAACAACATGCATTATTGATGTCCCCAATATTATTCTATAACAACTTGTTCTATAAGATGCAAGAGTCATGCAACCACCTGTAGCACCATGCAAGAGTTATCCAAAACTGATTCTGGGTTAGAGTGTCATGCAAGATACATGCAGCTCCATATAAGTACATACATATGACATGCAAGTCCATGCAACTAACATGCAACAACATGCAAGCACATGCAAGTGACATGCAACAACATGCAAGCACATGCAAGTGACATGCAAGCAACATGCAACAACATGCAAGTTCCTATAAGTGACATGCAACAACATGCAATTTCCTATAAGTGACATGCAACAACATGTAGGTTCATATAAGTGATATGCAACAACATGCAAGTCCATATAAGTGACATGTAACAACATGCAACTCTATATAAGTGGCATGCAACAACATGCAAGTCCATGCAAGTAACATGCAACAACATGCAAGTTCATATAAGCGACATGCAACAACATGCAACATATGCAAACTCATACAAGTGACATGCAACAACATGCAAGTCCGTACAAGCTTTTATGAGTTCACGCAAGCAATATGCAAATATCATGCATCTCTAATTTTACTGTTAATTATCACATCATATTCATACAAATATCATGCATCTCTAACTCCATTGTTAATTGCTACATAATATTTATGCATGCATCTCTAAATCTACTGTTAACTGCCACATAATGTTCATGTAAATATCATACATCTCTAACTCTACTGTTAACTGCTACATCATGTTCACATGCAAATGTCATACATCTATAACTCTGCTATTATCCACTCATGCACACAAAAAAGTAAATTCCTAGTCTTCATTGGAAACACCTCTAAAGTGAGTGCCCAAGTTAACTCCCACTTCCTAGGAGGTATCAACAAGTCAAGATAGACATCAAAGAGTTAACTACAAGTCACCATGGACTCCACTTCCAAAGTGGGCGCCCAAGTTGGGTCCTACCTCATAGGAGTTATCAACATGTCATAGTGCAATAATTAAATATTATTTTGTCTCTCAAGTTCATATGTGTTGGAGAACACTTTCCAAGAACTTTGGAGACACATGAAATTGGTTAAGATTTCAAAGTTAATGACAACTTATCCCAACAAATTTTGTTTGTTTTAAATAGGCTGATCATTTGGTGTAACATAAGTTTTAATTTTGAATTGCATCATCATTCATTATTTTATTATTTATTGATTCAATTGGAGTTTTAGGATTTGTTCCAATATCAAATTATTTGACAAATATAACATACCTTCACCTCTAGAGATTGATTTCCCACTTGCAAGGAGTTTTTGCATTTGTTCCCATTTTTCTCCTTTTCTTTCTCTTTTTTGGCTTCAATGGATGATAGAGGATTGCTTTCAATATTTTCACCTTGGAAGTTTAATTTGTTGTTTTCACTAAGTTGTCTCATGCATTCCTTTTTTCTTTTCCTTTTTGAGATTTGAGCTCCTTAGGCATTTTCCTTTTTGATGGTTTTCACCCCATAATTCTCAAGTCTACATCAATATATAATAAAATAATTGACACAATAAGAATGTTCCATGCAAGTTAGGAACATAAGGAATACTCAATTGTCAAACAATGACAAGGGTTTTCTCAAAAGGATAAAATAATAATTCACTATATTAGTATAAGAAAAAAACAAAAATAATTTTCTCTAATGTCCTAGGAATGTTAGAAACATAAAAGGTGCTCAATTGTCAATCAACCACATATATTTTTTCAAAAGAATAAAACTAATCATTTACATGCATTGAAAATGTGCATATAATAGAGTAGAAGATGGTTTGTGGAACCAAACTCATGACCATTTGTCTTTTGTTATCCATTATTATCTTTTTCATATAAACAATAATGTGATCACATTATAACATGTACATGTTATAACACACTTGTTTTATATATTGCTTACACATTATATAACATGCTTGCATTATATAATGTGTACATGTATGCATTTAGTTTCCATTTTCTTGGGAATTACCAATCCTTACGCTTGGATATTCGAGGTTAAGGGTTGGAGTTACTTATTGTCTACTCAAATCCATGTTTTGGAATGCATATAAAAAATATACAAATCTCAAGTGCACTCTCCATTAGGTTCACATATTTAAGACATTATAATAAAAAACACCAGTGTGACATCAATCCCCATCTTAGCTTTCCAACCATTTAAAAAAAGTCCACATATATTAAGGTTTAGATCTTTAATCACTTTTACTAGTGTCTTCTTTTTTTTTGCTAAAAACACATGTTTTATTTTTATACATAATTTTTATTGGCTCATCCAAATTTGAAATTTTTTACATTTTCGTATTCTACATTTCATTCTACACACATTGAAAAAAGTTTTAATTTTTGATTGTTTTTCTCAAAATTAGGGGGAGTACACTCATTTTTTTGTTTATCTGAATGTGTTCACTTTGAAAATTAGTAAAAAATAATATATTTTAAAAAAAATTATTAAAAAATACTTGTATTAATACATGACCGTAGCTAGCTTTCTACCAAATGGATTTGTAAAATAATTAGAACTCAAAAAAAGGGGGAACACATGACACTATGTTAGATTTTTGGGTCAAAAGTAGGACCACTTTATGTGCTCTCAAAATTTGACCCTCTTAATCTTGACCATTAAAAAAATAGTAGTTTAGAAACTATATTTTGAGCAATAATATTCTCGTTCTTATCATATCATCAAATTTTGAGCATAGGTATTCCAAATCACTCATTGAAGTAAAAATAACTTTTACTGGTTTCAAGAAAATCATGGCCACTTTTGAACCCCTTTTGGCCCCCCATTTCCATGCATACCCCATGCTATCAAAAGATTCATCTGAAAGGAAAATATTGATGGAATGACCAACTCCATGGCATCTAACAATGGTTGATCACTACAATGTGCACAAACAATAGGTTGTATAACGAGACAAGATAATGTGTGGCAAGATTACATGATGAATCAAGTAGATTTTGGCACAAAGAGATCTCATACTTGAAAAATACGCACCAACAAAAAATAAGGTGTGGGACACCAAAATCCACCCAACACAATTCAACAAGTATGTGTGGTTAGGGTAGCACATAATAAACTATCACAACATGAGGCACACACAAGATAAGCTCATGCATGAGAACTACAATAGATATTTTTGAGTGATGTAATATTGAACTGAGCTAAGGATTCTCTTGCATAACCATTTCTTCCTATGATTATTCATTGGTTCTCCATCAATTTTAGTTTCTTGTGATGTGATATGGAGTAGATAAGTCTAAGATTATGTTTCCAATCCACTTTGGAAGGAACTCAATGAGTATCTATTACTACATTTATTTGTAGATCAATGTTGGTCATTGCTAGATTGAGAATTTATGAGTGTTGAGAACCCTAGACAGATGCCAAAACTAAGGTTACATCTACTTTCTAAGTATACTTTGTTAGGAACTTATCATTTATAAGTTTTGAGGGTTTATGTCTAATTATTGTTTCACTAAGAAGGGTTGATCACTTTTTTAGGATTCCTTTTTCTCAGTTTATTGGTTTTGAATTTTCTAAAGTTATGATCTCCCTTGGATCCATCCAAATCAACATTGTTTATAAATTCCTCCTTTGTCAAAACTATGTTAGAGCAATGGTGTTATGTATGATTGCCACTTGTAAATTAGAAGGGGGCCATTACCATCCTTTCTAAATTATTACTTAAAGTTTCTATCTTGGAGTATGAATTTGATTTTACATTAGCCTTATAGGGTCTATGACCACCATTGGATTGAGGTAGATCAACTATTCTTAGATCCTTTCTTTGTTTTTAGGCTTGTGTCAAATCTTAACTTCCCGAGGAATCAACACATGTACATTGGAGGGATTTATGTTTATTGTTCACATTTCTATAATTGGTCATTCTACCATGCCTTTTTCACTTTTTTAGAGTGAGCAACTTCCATTTGATCTAATTTAATTGAAGGTATGCCATAAATTTTGCTCTATGTAGGTATGACATTTGATCTGTTCTTAGATCCTTTCTTTGTTTTTAGGCTTGTGTCAAATCTTAACTTCCCAAGGAATCAACACATGTACATTGGAGGGATTTATGTTTATTGTTCACATTTCTATAATTGGTCATTCTACCATGCCTTTTTTTCTTTTTTAGAGTGAGAAACTACCATTTGATCTAATTTAATTGAAGGTATGCAGTGAATTTTTCTCTATGTAGGGTTTTTTCAAACTCCAAGGGCTCCAACTAATCACGACATAGCTAGGAGGGGCCCATAATCTCAAGTAGAATCTACGATGTCTCTTTATTCACTTCTTGGAGTAGCAACCATAATTGTATTTAATTTAATTAATGACCCTCAAATGTTTTCTCTATTATTTGACAAGTGTCAAATCCTAACTCTATGAAAGGTTGCCACCTATATCATTTTTCTATGCTAACCTTTTTTTAAACTTGATCAAGAATTGGAAAAATAGCCAAGTATCAAAGAAAGACAAAGGTTAAGCAAATTTTGGTGCATTTTTAAGTGGTGTATGGTACATTGACCAAAAAATCCAAGCATGAAATAACCTAAAATAAAATAAAAAGGAATCTCAAAGAAAATAGACATGGAATCAAATAAAATAAAAGAAGCCACTGCTACACACCATTTAAATGAAAGGGGGTAGGAAATCTCTTATCAATCCAACATTCACTAACATGAAGCTCAACTAACTTGGAAATATAAGGTGTAGATTCATTCTAGAGAGTTTAGAGCATATATTTATTAAATAGAAATACAAACAAATTTCAAAGTAAATGTGAACCATTGATGAACATTAAATCAATGGATGTGTTGATACATGATTACATTGGTGTAATTTTAAACTTAAGAGATTTGGATTATTTATTTTTATTACATTATTAAACATGGACTCAAATTCTTTGGAATGCACCTCCCACATTAACACATCAACACTCCACATGCCAATATTAGTTTACACATCAACATTTCCCACGTCGAGTGTTAAATCACACTCACCACATTTATCGATTTAATGTAATAAATTGTTGACATTGTAAATGATCAACATTGACATTTGGCACCTCTCTATGCATAATACTCTCCTCTTTCATCATTGTTGATGTCCTCTATTACCACCACACCTCTTCTCTATGTAGTTTTGATGACCTTGCGCTAAGCTTAAATGGCTCCTAATGCATCAACTATATCTATGACACATGCCACTTGTTATTTTCTTACACCTCCTCTTCCTACTTTGTGAGCTATCTCTCTAGTTCACTTGCAATGTGATAACACTTTGAAAAAATTCTTCATTAATGAAATGCTCATGAGTTCACCTCTAGGACATAGAATGCTTGATATTAGATTGGATTAGCAATTGTTTAAGGGTCAAATAAACAATTGCTAAATAGGGGAACTGAGCACACACCAAAAGATGAACAAGGAAGATAATAATAGAGGTCATATTATGGAAACCAAATGGAATTAAAAAAAAATGGAAAGAATATAGAGGGCCACCAGTATGTGTAACCTAGTTGCCCAAAGCTACCCAATCTTAAAGAGATATATGTGCAAACTCTCTATTCTCATAATTAACTCAAGCTTGACTCTACTGAAAACCCAATCTTCCAGCCAAAAGAATTCAACCCATTCAAAGGATTAGAACTTCTCATTATATAACACATGCCACCTATGTTGCCACATAGGATAGAAGTAGGTTGCTAAAATAAATGTGTGCAAAATAGGTAGCTTGATTAGTAATGTGTCATCAGACACGAACAATAAACCATTCCTTATAAATTTGATCTTGATATCTTTTGACCTTTCTAGAATTGGCATGCTATTAAGAGAACTAATCATTTCCATTTTATTGAATATTTCTAATGGAATGACCAACTACCCAATATTTGACATCAACTCATCATTACAGTACATGAATGAACAACATGTTGTGTGATGAGACAAGATAACATGCTGCAAGGCTACACAATGAATCAAGCAAGTTTTGGTAAGTGCATAAGTGGAAAAGATGCATGGGGATGTGCTAATAGGAAACATAACATGAATGACACCAAATCCACCCAACATAATACAAAAAGCACGTGTGGTTAAGCTAGTGCACAACAAACTACCACAACATGGGGCACACACAAGATAAGCTCACACATGGGAACTATAATAAATATTTTTGGGTGATTTGCACCAACCCAAGTTGCTCCTACATTACTATTTCTTCCTATGATTATTCAATGATTTCAATTGACTGCGATGATAAGGATTACAACAAAACTAATATTCCATTTCTAGTTTGCTTCAGAAGTAATTTAGGGAGTATTCATTACTACATTTCTTTTTAGATCAAGGTTGGTCACTACTAGATTGATAATTTTTAAGTGTTGAGACTTATATAGATAGATGCCAAAACTAAAGTCACATCTTCCTACCAATTTAATTTTAATAGGCACTTACTATTTGGAATTTCCGAGGGTTAAACTATAATTGTCACATCACCAAGAGGGGCCCATCACTTTCTAGGATTTATTTTTCTCACTTAGTGGTTTTGAACTTTCTATAAGCTAAAATATCCTTTAGATCCATCTAGATAATAACATTTATAATTTCCTCCTTTGTCAAAACTATGTGGAGCAATGGTTTTATGTAAGATTACCACTTGTACATTAGAGGGGTCCTATCATCTTCCTTTCTAAATTATTAAATTTTCTAACTTGGAGTATGAATTTGATTCCACATTAGTCTTCTAGGATTTGTGATTGTCATTAGATTGAGGGTGATCAATGGTTCTCCCATTCTTTTTTATTGTCATGCTTGTGTCAAATCTTAATTTCCCAAGGAATTGCCACTCTCACATTGGAGGGATCCATGTTTATTGTTCACATTTTTATAATTGCTAATTTTTTAGATGCCTTGTTTTCTTTTTTAGAGTGAGTGATTACCATTCAATCTAGTCTAATTGAAGGTACACCATAAATTTTGCTCTATGTAGGGATTTTTAGATTCTAAGGGCTCTAACTAATAGCCACCTGGGTAGGAGGGACCCACAATCTCTTAGAATTTAGGATTTCTCTTTATTTGCTCCTCAAAATGACAATCAACATTAGTTTAATTTAGTCAATGACCCTTGATATTTTTATATTATTCAACAAGTGTTGAATCCTAACTTTGTGAAAAGTTCCACCTATATTTCTTTTCCAACTAACCTTTATTTTAAAGGTCAAGAAAATTTTGAAAAAAGTTAAACATAAAAAAGAAGCCAAACGTCAAGAAAATTTTAAATATTGAAGAAAACACATTTTTAAATGGTGTGGGGGTGCATTGACAAAAAAAATCCAACATGAGATAGCCTAAAATAAAATAAAAAAGAATCCCAAAGAAAATTGACATGAAATAAAATAAAATATAAGAAGTCGACGCTACATGCCATTTAAAAATAATAATAATTCCTTATCCAGTGGTGTTCACTAAAGAAACTCAAATGACTAGACAATTTAAGGTGTAGATTCATTCCAAAGATCTTGGAGTGCATCTTTAATTAATAAGAATTCAAATGAATTTGAAGGTAAACGCGAACCTTTGATGGATGTTAAATCCATAGATGAAATTGTTGAAGATAAAATGTAGATAAACGAAAAACTAAAACAGATAAAGAATCAAACACACAGAGATAAAAATAGAGACATGAATTCAACGTGGTTCACCATCAAAATGGCTACATCCACCAAGGAAAGCAGGATACACTATTTCATTAATCAACCCAAAATACATCAGTCTTTATCTACACCAAAAAGAGAATAAGAAGATAATTATATCAACTCTTCAGGCAAGTGAAGAGACATGGGAAGAGGAAGACGAAAGGGCAATGACGGTTGGGCTTCATTTCCAACAATCTCCCACTTGAAGTCCAAATCGCACTGTTGCCCCCACTTTCCTTGAAACTCATTATTACTTAACTACAGTACCAAGTAACCACTCCATTGGTTGACCAATCCCAGTGAGAATTCTAACCAGCTCAACCAAACTGACACCCTATTCACCTTTAATCCTTTGTCTATCACTAACAATTAATCCTTCTTTGCTAAACTCTAGTTTAGCCGCTGGCAACAACAATGCATATAGTATCTGTGTAGAAATATCCATGTGTTGCACACCATCCTACAAGTGACTCATAAGCAACAAATCTTGAGCGTTCCTTAACCATGTAAACCAATCAGCTTCAAGCAATTTTGCAATAATCTCAAGCCTACCATCTTCCACAACTTCATAGACTTCCATACCCATGTCACTACAGTTGACAAACCACTGTGGCTTAATCATTGGTTCTACAACATCATGACTCCGTGAACATGTGCAAGGTGCATCTCATTATCTATAAAGCCTCTGTAAAGACCCTTATTTTTCAAAGCTTCAATTATTACCACTTGAGCATCAAACTGCTTCATTCCTTTGAATTCCTTACCCCCATTGCTATTTATCAAGCCATCATAACCACCAATAGCATAAAGTTTTTCATTTACTACTACTGCAAACAAGCTTCCTTGCTTGCTATTCATTTCTTCAAGTTGGACCCATTGACCCTCACGAGGATCAAATCTTTTAACTAACTTCAGGTATTGTCAGTTTATCTTTTCTAAACATCTTGGACCTAGACCATTGGCATTAGATGTCTTCATGATCCTTAGCCTTTTGATGGTGTTGACAAACATCCTCCATGGCACATCACCAACAAGCATCCAGTCTCCTTCTTTATCTTCATAGGTCAATACGAAGTCTGAAGAACTATCCAAGAATCTTGGGCGCTTAGGTTCATTGGTAACACTGTGTGCTTTTTGCATAGGAATCTACCTAGAAGTTTGGATGTTACCATTTGCAGGTCATTAGAACATGTCCTCGAAAGCCAAAGTAAGAGTTTCATAACCATCATGAGCATTGAGATCCACTTTCCTACCAATGGGCACACCATCCATGTTGACCTTGACATATAGTGAGCTCCCTTGGTTTAGGATAGATTTACTCAGCTATTGAACACATTCCTCTTGCTCATCGCCAGTGGGCTTAGGTTGAGTATGAAGTTTGCTTCTCCTGAATGTCCCTATTGGTGGCCATCCTACTGCTTGCTCTCTAGGGCTTGCAGAAGGGAATTCATTGGATGCCCTCTTGCTTGCAGCAGGGGTGATGATGGCCTGGTTGATTAGGAGAAGGAAGCATATGAGTTAACACTAGGCATTGGTGCAAGAGATATGATTGTGTCTTTACAGTGAATATGCATCAAGCATATTCAACCACAAATCTAGGTCTCCATTATATCCTTCCAAGAGAAAGATCGAAGGCACAACTAGCTCTTCATGATTAGATATGTCTAGTAATTCATCCAAGGACATGTTTACTTCCCTTCTTTCCAATAATTGTTCAAGTCACTTTACTTGCTCCTTTAGAGTCTAAATTTTTGTATCCATTCTTATTTGTCTCTGCTCCAAAACTTGAAACTCCATTACATGCTGGGAACCATCATGAGTGTTCTTCCCATAGCTTCTTAATTCAGTTATTTCTTGTTTTCTACAATTCCAGTTTCATTGGCGGAGGTGATAATCTTTGGCACCGCTCAGCTTTAGCTTACACCTTCTCACTTAGCACTAGGAAATCTGTTGGGTTTCACCCTGCTGCATCCCACTCCGTTGTTTCTTCATCATTGGAATAATCGACGGCAAGGGTGATGTAGCCTCAAAATAATTTCACTTTCCCAACTTCAACCTGATTACCGACTGTAAGAAGCTAGGACCCATGGGCAACTGTTTGCCTCCAAGACTCTTCATCTTCTTGTGTTGGTGATGTTGCTTCCAAGAATAAATATCCCTCTCTCTCTTATGCTTGCCATGGATCTTGTTCTTACTAGATAGTGGATCTTGTTCTTGTCCCATCTTCTTATACACATTATAAAGTGTCTTGGGACCTCCACCAGACTTGCACTTAGGCTTCCTTCCAAATCTTCGCAGGCTGTCACAACTTTCTTCACAAGATTTAACGTTTTCATAAGGCTCCCATGTAACAATAACCTCCACTTCACCAACCTTAGAATTTATTTTAGTAATAGTTTCTACAAGAACTTTAGATTCAGCTGCTCTACTCTCTAAAATGACATTACCATTTTCCCTTTCAACATCATCATCCCAAACCATTGTCTTTTTAATTTCTGTATTTTCTGCAGAGGCTCTTGCACTTTCTTGCACAAATATTTGATCAAATTCCAATAGGTTAAGAAATTCATCAATGATAAAATTAACTACATCATCTAACCTATCCATTTCACATGAAGCAAGATTCTCTACTTTGCTGCCTTGAGCAATTACCAAGGCCCCTTTTGTGACTTTCCATCTATTCAATTCAAAATCAACTTTACATCCTTGTGAGGATAATTTTCCAACTAAAATTAGATTTTGTTTGAGCTTAGGGACATATATAACATCTTGCAACAACCAACTATTTCCATTTTTTAATTTTAACAAAACATCACCTTTACCAGTAACATCACAAGATTCATTATTGCCAAGAAGAACCTTACCAAAGTCACCACTTTGCAAATTTTTGAAGTACTCCTTGCACGGAGTGGCATGAAATGATGCTCCTGAACTGAGCACCCAAACATTTGGTGATATTTCTTCTGAAGCTAAAACAAGAACACCAGTTGTTGCACTGGCATCCTCTTCACGTACCAGATTCACTTCATCTTTTTTTGGCTAATTTTTAGCCTTCTTCAAAAACCAACAATTCTTCTTGATGTGGCCTTGCTTGCCACAATACCAGCAACCAACATCTCTCTCATTGGATTTTATCCTCCCTTGTGATTTCCTAAAACTTCCTTTATCAGTTGGCATTGCTCCCACTCAAACTCAAACCTCTCATGTCAAATGATCAATCACCATGGCTTTGATACCAATTGTTGAAGACAAAATGCAGATAAATGAAAAACTAAAATAGATAAAGAATCAAACACACAGAGATAAAAATAGACATGAATTTAACATGGTTTACCATCAAAATGGCTACATCCACCAAGGAAAGTAGGACACACTATTTCATTAATCAACCCAAAATACATCAGTCTTCATCTACACCAAAAAGAGAATAAGAAGAGAATTATATCAACTCTTCAGGCAAGTGAAGAGACATGGGAAGAGGAAGACGAAAGGGCAATGACAGTTGGGCTTCATTTCCAATAGAAATGGCAGTATTCTTTATGAGTTCCTAATCTCCATGATTTGGACATACAAGAAACAATTGTTTATTTGTGTAAACATATGTATCATTGCTCCCACTCAAACTCAAACCTCTCATGTCAAATGATCAATCACCATGGCTTTGATACCAATTGTTGAAGACAAAATGCAGATAAATGAAAAACTAAAATAGATAAAGAATCAAACACACAGAGATAAAAATAGACATGAATTTAACATGGTTTACCATCAAAATGGCTACATCCACCAAGGAAAGTAGGACACACTATTTCATTAATCAACCCAAAATACATCAGTCTTCATCTACACCAAAAAGAGAATAAGAAGAGAATTATATCAACTCTTCAGGCAAGTGAAGAGACATGGGAAGAGGAAGATGAAAGGGCAATGACAGTTGGGCTTCATTTCCAATAGAAATGGCAGTATTCTTTATGGGTTCCTAATCTCCATGATTTGGAAATACATGAAACAATTGTTTATTTGTGTAAAGATATGTATCATACATATGTTTACACAAATAAACAATTGTTTCCTATATGTCCATGATACATATGTTTACACAAATAAACAATTGTTTCCTGTATGTCCAAATCATGGAGATTAGGAACCCAGAAAGAATGCTAAAATTTCATTCATTGATTTAATGTTCATCAAAGGTTTGCATTTACCTTCAAATTCATTTGAATTGCTATATAAAGATGAGCCTAACAAAATTAAAATCGATCTCTCATTAGGTGCAGTATCCATGGCATTTTCTTTGCTTGGATATGTTAAATTATGCATGGGAATACAAATAGAAACAATAGTACCCACCCTCTCTAGAGATTTGAAGGGTAGCAACCTCCTCATCTGCCACAATTGGTGGGTTATTTTTGTCATTTCTGCCACTATTTTCACTAGAATTGATTAGAAATAAATTACTTATTTGTTAATTAATTAATTTTCTTCACCAGAGGTGTTGACCATTTGCACTGTGCCTTTTGAACATGTATAAATACCCACTTCTTTCACATGGAGAAGATATGTAGAATTGACACACATCTCTCAACGAGATTTCCAGAAGACTCCAACTAGTTGTTGTTTGCTCACTAGGTGTTCTCCTCTAAATCTCCAACTAGATTTAGATTAGTGGTATCAGAGCCAAGATAAAAGTCTTTGTTCTCATCATTATCACTCTACTCTCTAGCATGACCAAGTACCATAACCATGTGTCTCATAGTAGTCCTCTCACTAGCATTACCCAGG
The DNA here is from genome assembly GCA_027924645.1 of Cunninghamia lanceolata. Lineage (NCBI taxonomy): Eukaryota > Viridiplantae > Streptophyta > Pinopsida > Cupressales > Cupressaceae > Cunninghamia > Cunninghamia lanceolata. Next base: position 312,258 of record BSBN01000277.1, read on the forward strand.
TTATTGTGACTGCAACCCACAATAGAAACCTCACCCTTCCAAGCGATGTTCAAGATAAGGGAGGAATTGAGTTATAACCAAAAAGGAATATAGTGAAAATAAAATTCCCTCATACCATTCTCTGCATCATAGATCCATATTAGCTCTCCATATCAGCTATTACAAATTTTGTGTGAGTTGCAATGCAAATTGCAGCCCGCCACACAGCAATGACCCACAAAAATTTTCACTAGAAAATCTAGGCATTGAATGCTATGTTGGGCAGAGAGGATGAATGATGTATCAACTAGATAGTTAGAGGATGTCGACTTTGAATACCACTACTACTTTGACCGCATACACCACCCTTCACAACGTACAACTTGTTCAACTAATCTAAACCTTGAATGCAAGAGGATATGGTTAGTTAATGAATTCATACTTTGAACCTATGATCATACATTATCAATGATCTCCTCACATATATATCTGCTTGCAAATATGAATACGAGCATTGAAGGCCTTGTGGTAGGTCGTTCTGAGAAAATCCAAAGGAACAGACCAAATACCCTTCACCGCCATATTAAATCCCTAACCCAGTAAATTCCTCTCTTCCTTGTCACTCATAGGAAGAAACGTACAAGCTAATTAGAATTATTGACTTGAAAATATTCACCACACCCATGATTGCAGACACTAGTGGTGGGCTAAATAAGACCTTTAGTTCTTTCTAAATTCTACTTTAATTTATAGCCTACAAGCAATTATTTTTATCAACTATCATAATTGTTTCACTTTTGTATGTCATATTGCATGAGATTGGGCTATCAAAGATTGGGATTAGAAACACGAAATCCTTCAGACTATCTCCCTTCAAGACACACACAATAAAAAATGGTGGAAGAACATGGAGATTTATTTGATACCTTAAAAGTGATTGTCAAAGATGATGAGCAAATTTTCTGAGTTGCTCTAGTAGAATAGAGGAAATCAGCAACCAAAGAAAATAGAAATTCCATTCGGTGGTCACACTCCTTTAAAAGTACAAGTGAATTTTGATATCCAAAACTTTTGTTGGGAAATGAGGTGTCTCAACCTTGCATATTTCCTGTAATAGTTATTTTTCATTTAATATTTTCCTACAACTGTTATTCATTATCGGTGCCTTGAAAATTGGTTTATTAGGTGTCAAAAGATGCCCACATGGTGGTATATTATGGAAGGCCCATTTTTAGGCATATTATGATAGATTCTATGACATCTATAAGGGTCAAAATAGGGGATTTCATTTTGGACGTGAGAGCTTATTTTTAGACTGGAATGTTGGCAGAGAAGCTTCGCACATGGTTTTGTAAAACCACAGATGGTTTCTTGTATAGACAGAAGTCTATAAATTGGAGGCTTGAGGAGTAGTTTGTATATGTGTGAGTTTGCAGGTACTGTTATACTATGAGAATTCTTCCAGAGTTGTTTATTAGTGATACTCCTATAATAAACTTGATCTACAAGTGTATGTAATCTTGATATTGGATTTAGAATACATTGAGAAGGCTTTTGGAGTGTGGGGTTTTTCACCCGAAAGGGTTTTCCCCACGTATATTTGGTGTCTTGTGTTGCATTGTTTATTTCATGTTTTGAATGTGCTTCTAGATTTTCTGTAATTGTTAGACCAGTTTTTAAAAAGTTTTACATAATATTTCTCCTCAAGATTGGCATAGGAAGTTGTTTTCGCTACTTTAACTTCTTTACAAGTGGTATCAGAGCTTGATCACCTTTGGTTTCAGTTGTGGGTTGTTGGGTTTTTTGTGCTAATCAAGGTTTGAGTGGGAGCTTGTGCAGAGGATACTTTGTGATCTTGTTGTAGACATTTTTCAGACGGCGAACACATCTGGGAGGATTGAGATAGAGAGGTTTTCTGGTACAAACTTTGAAATGTGGACGCTGAAGATGGAAGATTTGTTGATTTAGTGGATGAAAATGTCCATAGGCCTGTGGATCTAGATTTGGCTACAAAATATGATGTAATGGATAGAAAATCTAAAGGTCTCATAAGACTATGTCTTGTAGACCCAATTTTGATAAATGTCCATGAAGAATCCACTTCGAAGAAGCTTTGGAAGAAGTTGGGTGAGATATACCAAGCTAAATCTTTGGTAAATAAAATTTTCTTGAGGAAGAAGTTGTATTCCTTGAGAATGGAAGATGGTGGTTGAATTTCTGAGCATCTGGAAACATTCAATATGTTGGTGACTTAGTTGACCTCAGTTGGGGTGAAAATGGATGAAGAAGAAAGGTGCCAAACTTTGCTGTGTTCACTGCCAGACTCATGGTCCATAGCCTAGTCATGGCCATTGGGAGCACTTCAGTCACTCTGAAGTTGGAGGATGTTGTTGGTTCTCTACTCTATAAAGAGATGAGAAGGAAGGCCTCCCTGAATACCAAAGAGGCTTTGAGTGTTCAAGGATGACCAAAAGAACGAGGCAAAGATGAGAAGCAGTGTGGCCGTTCCAAGTCCAAGAATAAGGGGAGATCAAAATCTCTTGGTAAGTCCAAGGCAATATGCTGGAACTATGGAAAATTCAGACAATTCTAAAAGGAATGTAAAGAAGAGAAGAAAAAGAAGAAGAAGAAGCAAGATTTTGATTCTGATTCTGAAAAGGAAGAGGGAGATGCCTTTATTGCAGCCTTGGCCACTTGTGTAGGTGATAATGCATGGTTGATAGACTCAGGTGCATCTTTCCAGATGACTCCTAATAGAAACTAGTTTAGTAAGTATGAAAACTATGATGGTGGTAAGGTGTATTTGGGTGATAATTCTTTCCTTGACATTGTTGGCTGTGGTAGTATTCATGTGAAATTGTTTGATGGTAGAGTTAGATGATTTGATGGTGTCTTGCATATCCCAGGACTAGTAAGAAATTTATTATCTGTTAGCAAGCTAATAGATGCGAGTGTGCATGTATAGTTTTTTGAAGCAGGTGTGAAAATGGTGAGAGGTGCTATGGTGATAGCAAGAGGAAATAGATTGGATTCATTGTACTAGCTTAATGCATGCATGGTTGAGTGCAATAGCACTTCTGATAAAATCAAGCTAGAAACTACTTCATTGGAAAAAGAGTTGGTTTCCTCTTCTACGGATGGTCGTGGCTTCTGAGTACCCAAGGGTACTTTGTCTACCAAATCAAAGTTGCCTGCAGAGAGGACCATGTTATTGCACCAGAGACTTGGCCACATTGGAGAGAAGGGTTTGAAAGCCCTGAAATATAAGAATCTTGTTGAAGGTTTGAATTATTGCAATCTAGAGTTTGATTTATGTGAACATTGTATTTATGGCAAACAGATCCGCATTCAGTTTTACTCATCTTCTCATAAGTCTTCATGTATTTTGGATCTAATCCATTCATATGTATTTGGTCCTGTTGATGTTGCTTCTATTGGTAAATTAGTTTATTATGTTACTTTCATTGATGATTTTAGTAGGAGGACATGGGTATATTTTTTAAAGAGTAAATCTAAAGTTTTCAGTCATTTTAAGGAGTTTAAGGCTATGGTAGAAACTTAGATTGGAAAGAAAATTAAATGTTTGAGGATTGACAATGGAGTTGAGTATTGTTCTATAGATTTTGATAGATTCTTTACAGATTGCGAGATTAAAAGACAAAAGACAACTCTGTATTATCCTCAGCAGAATGGAGTTGCAAAAAGAATGATCAAAATGTTGATGGAGAAGGCTAGGAGCATGTTGAGTGGAGCTGGTCTAGAACAAACTTTTTAGGCTGAAGCTGTAGCCACTGCTTGTTATTTGATCAATAGATCTCCTACATCAGCACTTGTTGATAAAACACCGATGGAGGCATGGTCGGGGAAAAAGAATTCACTTAGACATTTGAGAGTTTTTGGTTGTGAGGCATATGCACATGTGCCTAAGGAGAAGAGAACAAAGATGGATTCTAAGGCTAGCAAATGTATCTTCATTGGCTACAGCTATGGTGTGAAAGGATACAAGCTTTGGGACCCTGTTGCACATAAGGTAATTTATTCTAGAAGTGTTGTTTTTAGAGAGACTAAATCTTCTCCTGTTACTTTTTAGCCAAAACAACATAAAGAAATTAAACTAAAAAAGGATGTGATTCAACTTCCTTCAATGCCTAAGAATGTTGAATCGAGACCCCAAGATAGACAAGAAGTTGAGGAGAGCTCATCAAGTTCCGAATCTTTAGAAGAGGGAGAAGAGGAGGAAGAAGTGGAAGAACCTCCACCTCAGCTTGTTCAAAGGTCTACAAGGCATAGGCAACCACCTAAAAGGTATGGGTATTAACCTAATGATTGGAAGTGTATATTTGCTTTGAGTACTAACATTGATGAACTGAGATCTGTACAAGAGGCTTTGGGTATGAATGATGCAGAGTCCTCAAAAATTACCATGGATGAAGAGATGGCAACCCTTGAAAGAAATGATACATGGCACCTAGTACCATTGCTTGAAGGACGTAAACCTGTTGGATGTAAATGGGTGTTTAAGAAAAAGATTGGTTCAGATGGAAATGTTGAAAAGTATAAGGCACAGTTGGTTGCGAAGGGACACTCTCAGGTTGAGGGTATTGATTACAGTGAGATCTTTTCCCCTATTGCTAAAATGACATCCATTCAATTTTTATTATCTATTGCATCAACTTATGACCTAGAGGTCGAACAAATGAATGTGAAAATTGCTTTCCTTCATGGTGATTTGAAGGAAGAAATTTACATGACACAGCTAGAGTACTACGTGGTGAAAGGTAAAAGTAAGTTGGTTTGTAAGTTAAAGAAATCTCTGTATGGATTTAAACAAAGTCCTAGGATGTGGTACCAGAAGTTTGATACTTATGTGTTGAGTTTGGGATTTGTGTGGTCTAAATCTAATCATTGTGTATATTTTAAATCTAATGGTGATCGTTTCCTGGTAATTGCTTTATATGTTGATGACATGTTGTTTATTCGGAAAGGCAAAAGGTTTGATTGCAGAATTGAAATCTCAGCTCTTTGTGAAATTTGAAATGAAAGATCTTGGTGCAGTAAAACACATACTTGGGATGGAGATTAGAAAAGATCATGAGAACAGAAAGCTATGGCTTGGCCAGAGTAAGTATGTTTGTTCATTTTTGCAAAGTTTTAACATGTAGGATTGTAAACCACTTTGTGTTCCTGTTACATTGGGAACGAAGCTCTCTATTTCACAATGTCCTACATCCCTATCAGAGATGGAAGATATGAGCAGAGTGCCTTACTAGAGTGTAGTTGGAAGCTTAATGTATGCTATGGTCTGTACAAGACCAGACATTGCTCAAGCAGTGGGAGTTCTTTCTCATTATATGTCTAATCCTGGAAGAGTGCATTGGGATGTAGTTAAGAGGGTCTTCAGATATTTGCAGGGTACAACAGAGTACTCTATTTTTTTTCATGGTACATGAGATTAGCATTCCCTGAGTATTCATGGTTTTGTGGATTCGGACTAGGCTGGTGATGTCGATAGAAAAAGATCCACCAGTGCATATGTGTTTACTCTTAATAGTGGTGCAATCAGTTGGATGAGCAATCGACAGGCCGTGGTTGCTTTGTCCACTACTGAGGCAGAGACATGGCAACTAAGTTCATGCCTGTAAAGAAGCCATTTGGCTGAAGCATTTGTGTTTAGATATTGGATTGAAATAGGATGCAGTTACAATTTATTGTGATAGTCAGAGTGCAATTTGCCTTGCGAAGAACTCGACTTTTCGTGCCAGGACCAAACACATTGATGTTCAGTACCACTTTGTGAGAGATATGGTTGAGGATGACAGGGTGAAGATGGAAAAGGTAGAAACTTTGGCGAATGTTGTAGATGCATTAACTAAGCCTGCAAGCACAATAAAATTTAGGTGGTGTTCTGAGTCTATGGGCCTCTTGGCCCCTAGCAATTGATCCATGATGATGTGATTCCCTTGGCTCTTGCATGGTATTTGACAAGTGGGAGAGTGTTGGGAAATGAGGTGTCTCAACCTTGCATATTTCCCATAATAGTTATTTTTCATTTAATATTTTCCTATAGCTGTTATTCATTGTCGGTGCCTTGAAAATTAGTTTATTAGGTGTCAAAAGATGCCCACATGGTGGTATATTATGGAAGGCCTATTTTTAGGCATATTATGATGGATTCTATGACATCTGTAAGGGTCAAAAATAGGGGATTTCATTTCGAACGTGAGAGCTTATTTTTATACTGGAATCTTGGCTGAGAAGCTTCGCACATGGTTTTGTAAAACCACAGATGGTTTCTTGTATAGCCAGAAGTCTATAAATTGGAGGCTTGAGGAGTAGTTTGTATATGTGTGAGTTTGTAGGTACTATTATGCTACTGGAATGCTACCGAAATTCTTCCAGAGTTGTTTACTGGTGTTACTCATGTAATAAACTTGCTCTACAAGTGTATGTAATCTTGATATTGGATTTGGAATACATTGAGCAGGCTTTTGGAGTGTGGGGTTTTTCACTCGAAAGAGTTTTCCCCACGTATATCTGGTGTCTTTTGTTTCACTGTATATTTCATGTTTTGAATGTGCTTCTGGATTTTCTATAATTGTTAGATTAGTTTTAAAAAGTTTTGCATAATGTTTCTCCTCAAGATTGGCGTAGGAAGTTGTTTCCACTACTTTAACTTCCTTACAACTTTGAAGGAAAAATCGATCTAGATGTTGTAGATGATTGGTTATCAAAATTAGAAAAATAATTTTCTGTGAACAACTTCTTTGATGCTGAGAAGATAACCTTTGCCCTCCTCAAAACTGAACGCCATGTAAAACAATCATGGGAGACTAAGTGGGCAGCCAGAGAACTCCTTGATTTGGATTATAACCCCACATGGGGAGATTTTGTGGAGTACATTAAGGAAGGATATTTTCCTAAAGATGCATATGAAGAAACATATATGGAGTTGGCAGTTGCTTCAACAGAAAAAGGACCAATATGTTCAAGACTACACCAATACCTTCCATGCATTATCTGCCAAACTTGGCATCCAAGATACGGAGAAACATCAAGTTTTGAAGTATCATAGTGGATTGCCTTGATATATTCAAACTGAGATGGCTTTCTTAAATGTTGCAACACTAGGCACAACCTATAAATATGCAACAAAGATTGAAGAGAAATTCAAATCAAAAGGGGAAGGAAATAACAAGTCTATAGGAAAACAATCCACCAAGGGGTTTTCCTCACAATCATCTTGACATCAGATCAAGGTGCTAAAAAGATTAAAAAATACACAAGCATGTGGTTTGAAAATCATAAAAGTCCTTCTCATAACACTAAAAATTGTTGAGTTGCTAAGACACTAATGGCAAAAATGCATGAAGTAGAGAAATAAGCTACTTTGCTACCTACAAATCCTTTTGAACAAAAGGATGATGAATAGATCATTGAGGAAGACCCTTATGCCATGGTTGCCACTACTAAAATCTTGCCTCGTGAAGATGAAGAATGTTTGTTCTATTCACAGATGTGGGTGAATGGAAAAGCCTTACATTTCATTGTTGATAGTGGGAGTCAAAAGAATTTGATCTCTGCTAAGACTGTCAAGAGGTTGAACTTACCCACAACACTCCATCAACAACCATAATCTATGGGCTGGGTGAGCTAAGGGAGAAATATTCAAGTAAGCAAGCAATGTTGTTTATCTAATTCCATCAAATCATTCGAAGGCGAGGTAATCTGTGATGTGGCACCTTTAGATGTATGTGATGTACAGTTGGGACAACCATACATGTACAAGCATCATGGAATCTAGGAGTCCAAACCTCGCAGTGTTATTGTCAAGTGAATGAAAGTATCGTATACCTGAAGTAAGTCCTACAAAATCTACATCTCTATTTAGTACAAAGCAGTGCATACATTTGATTTCTCCAACTATAACTCTTGTATCAATGCTAACAATTCAACTTGAGGAGGTAAGGTCAGTCATAGCCCACACTCATACCAAAACAGTCACCACCACCATTCAATAGAAGCTAATGGATCAAATATTGACAATATATCAGAATGAATTCACCTCACCAATAGAGGTTCCATTACACTGTCAAACCAAATGTTTAATTGATATAATCTCAGAAACACCATTTTGAAATGGGCTGCTATCTAGAAAATTAATTTTAGAGAATGACAAGATCAAGTGACCAACTCAAGTGTTAATTCAAAAGTGACAAGACCATCATCATACATCTCATCACTTTTCGATTGATGATAAAGTTTGGCTTCATCTCCAGAAGGAACGCTTTTCAAGACCTAATAGGAAATTTTGTCTTCTTTGATCTAGACCACACAAACCCCTCAAACATATTTAGACTTTCGAATTGAATCCTAAGACTATTGTTCCATTTACTGATGACAAGATTATCGATGTTCTTATGAAGACACTAAAACAACAACCGATTCCTCTCTATTGTGTAGTTCAGGAAAGCCAGTTACCTCTTTAGGGCAAGTGGTTTACCAAGGAGCACAATGCAAACACTTTCCTTGTTTGTTACCAAACATCGATGCAATGGGGCCTCAAGGGGGAGGAATGATCAGATCTAAATTACTTATTTGTTAATTACTTAAGTATCTTCACAGGAGGTGGTAACTGTTTGCACCGTGCCTTTTGAACATGTATAAATACCCCCTTCTTTCACATAGAGAAGATAGGAAGAATGGGCACACGTCTCTCAATGAGATTGCCAGAAGACTCCAACCAATTGATGTTCACTCCTACAACATTGCAAGTGACCTACTCACCAGGTGTTGTCCTATGAATCTACAACCAGATTTAGTTCAAGAATGCTCCTAATATTGGTAGACAAATGCATCATGCAATTGAGGGAGGCTACCCATATGCACCTATTGCTATTCCAATGGCTACCATTATTTCACAAGCATACGAAGTTATGTTTATTGCATTTGAGAAAGCACTGGAAATGTATTATCCTCCTCTTTCTCTACATTATCTTCTCTACAACATTTTTTAGAGCAGGCTAGGCCCTTTGCAGATTGTGTAAGTAATACGGATCCACATCCAATTAATGAAGTTTCTTCTCATTCAGAGCTATGTATTATGCTTTATTAGTTATTTGTTATCTTATGTAGAAGAAGAAGGGAAGGTAGGTCACTATTGATGGAATGTTGTAGATTTACGAATATTTGGGTGCAAAAGTCTCTTATTGAATAATTTGGTTGCCAGGCAAGGGATTGAAGAGATATTTGTGTCCTTCTGACTACAATTTAAATGTCGATGTTATGGCCTGTTTTATTTTGTAGTCTTATTTAGTACAACATATGCTCTATTTCATACGCTCTATTTCATTTTCGAGGAAAATAAAACAAGCGTCACCATAGAATGACAATTCATGTCTCTACTGTGTGTGTATATATATATAATAAGGTTCCAATTAAAGATATATCCAAACCTATAACTTTCTCACACCAAACCACTCAGACGATAGAAATTACTAATAGAGCATATCAATCAATACACAATAATAGTTTTAAATAGTTTAGATATAAAATCTTTAATGACCAACTCGTAGAATTTACTTGATTGGTTTGATCATCTATGCTAAATGTGTGGCATGTTGATTAACTTGAGCTCAAACTTTACTTTTAAATTGCTGTGAAGGAGTGGAGCATCTTAGCTTGGAGTGGGTTATAGGGGCTTACCCTACCTTTCAACACTTTCTAAGTGGGTGCCAACTCACTAGACTCCAATTCCTCTAGCCATAAAAAATCACTCTATTTAAACATCATCTAGTTCAATGATCAAATAATTAATAGCAATTTTACATCTCATCCACACCAAAAAGTGGTAAATATTTGTCCTATTTTATGGGCCAAAATTGACATTTGACAATTGATCTAGATGATGTTTAGGAATAGGTTAGAAAAATAGAATTCAAAAGAAATCTTTATTGATTAACTATAGTTACATCAAGCTGCACAACAATACAATCTGTTAAGAATAGGATCACATAGCAATATATAATAAAATGAGTGTAGAAATAAAATATAAAAGCATAGAGACACAAATATACGTGGCTCACCCAATATGGGCTACGTACATGAAGAAACAACCAGTCCTTCCTTTATTCCATGCATCAAAATGACGGGATACAACCAAATGGCACATCAGCTGAAACTTCCTCTTCTCTCTCTCACAATCTCCTCTCACAATACACAATCCTAATACATTGCCCTTGCATAAAGAGGGTTTCCTTCTAGGGAAAAAATGCCAATATAACCTCTACTGTCAGATCTATGACCTAATGATGCATGGTCCAGATTTTCTATGAAATTATAACATTTTACAATTTAAATATGTAGAACTCCTCCCCTTCACTTCCCCAAAATGAAATGGGCTCCAAACGTAGCTGCAAAAACACCAAAAAATTAGACCTTTAACAAGATTAGGAACCATTATCAACACTCTCCCACTTGGAGACTGATCAGGATCCATACCAACACAATCAAACCTTAAAGCCTTATGATTTTGATACAATCAAGTTTGAAAAACTATCCACAATTTCAACACTTAGAACTATAAGCCTCAAAACTACCTCTAATTCTACAAACTAGATACAAATTCCACATGAGTCGCCACCACTCACATAATTGCTCAAACTAAAAATCTTCATTAGGGTTGTCCTCTTAAGTTACCACTTCTCTAGTATTTATATATGTCTATTTAGTAACCACAATACATATTCCCAATAAAGAGGGTTGAAATTCTATGATCAATAAGAGATGATATTTCTAAAGTCCATGATAGTGTTTAGGTGTGCTTTTGGATGTAACTGGGAATCAATTTTAGCATCATTTTCATTTTACAACTGTCTTTTCATTATTTTGAAGCTAATAGCCTTCTAATCAATCACGCCATAACCTAAATCCCCACAAGGACTAATAATGGCCCCAAAGGGTCAACTGTGTAAATCATCTCCTTTGATTATGCTTCTAATTGGCCAATCCTTTTTCAAGCTATGAAAAAGTGAAAAACAACTCTGAAACCAATAATTCAAATGTTTGAAATCTTGCATCATTCTAGAACGTGGAGTAGGAACTAGAGAGTTCAATGATGCCACATGGTTTTCAAGTGAATGTTTCAATTTCTAGTGTTACCATATACATTCAAACTATGCTTCCACCTTTATGCTTTGTGTGACAATAAAGACCAAGCCACAAGGCCTTGCATCATCGTAGGATCTTGATTAAAAATTAGTTTAAAAATAGCATTAGAACAAAAATTTGAAAATTTAATTAGAACATTAAAAGCCTTGGAAAATTCTACAAAATTTCTTAATATACAATCATGTGCTTATAATGTCTGGCAACCTCCACTTCCACTTTTTAAAATGATCCATCACCTATATCCTCCTCTTTCATTTTTTCTTCACCTTGTGCAGTCATATGCCATTAATATTAACATTCCAATGAAAAAATGATAGAAATGATGAAACAACCCACTAATTGTGGCAAATGAAGAGGTTGGTATCCTTCAACTCTCCAAACATGATGGGTACTCTTGTTGTTATTTAAATTCCTGCATAAAATTTAAATTTTCATACAAAAATTCAATATTTTCTTTGAACAATATTTAGTTGAACACATCTTTAATAACCAGTTCAAAACATTTTTTAATATCAAGACAATACAAATCTTGAATCTAATCTAATTTATATTGAATAACTTGTAGTTTAAAAAATAACTCTTAGAAAGCTAATCCCCTATTTAGCTTCCTCCTCCCACCCTCCCCAAATATAAATATAAATATACCCTCCCCATATATATATACTAGCAATTGCACTGTAGTCTGCAATGGGTACATCGAGGAAAGTTGAAGTGACCTAAATTTGATGGTTAGGCTGAATTGTTCAGAACCATTAAATTATTCAAACATGCTGAAATAAATCATACTATGATCAGTGGGGACGATGCAAAGTGAATTGCCAGTTAATATATCTTTTTAAGGAAGATTTAAAAGCAGCATGTAAGTTTAAGGTAGATTCCAATCAATAAATTCCATCACATTCCTGAATCCTAAGAATATAAAAGCAATACCTAATTTTTAAGGAGGATTTAAGAAACAATAAGCAAACTAAAATTTGGGCATGAAATGGTAGATGAAAAGTAGGCCATGAAGAAACATTATGTAAAGTGTATTTAAGGATGAGAAACATTATGAACAATCTATGAAAATGTTACAAAAAATTTATTGAAAGGTAGATTGTAGTTCGTTATTTTTTCTTTTTAATATTGATGGGAGTGAGTACATTTGAGATGTCTTTTCTTAATTCTGACATCCTTGGGAATGGCCACCAGTTGAATTTCAATTAGCAATTTCCATAGCATTGTTACTTATGGTTCTCACCTACCTCACATACACCTGGTTAACTTCACTATGTGCTTGTCACCTCTACTTGAAATACAAAACACCACAAATGATCCGATCTTGTGTGCTTGTAAGAAAGTTTTAAGCACGGTTGGCAAAAGTTGCATACTTTGCAAGGCTTTATCTTTTGTCCATCATTTATTGCCTCATCAAGCCAAGTTGGAAAGAAAGAAAAAATAAACATAGAAGCCAATTAGAAGTTGTCAATAAGTTGTTCCATTGGGTTGGTGTATGGTGGAGGATTTGGTTTGGTTGCTACATAGCCCCTAATGAGACAGAAACTGCAAACTGCTAAGATTATACGTCCAAGAAACCTAAAACCTAATAATGAACCCACATATGTAATATGTAGTATTGGCGATTGTATGTATGAAATTGTAGGAAACATATTTTCGTTTCTATGCTAGGAAAATAAAGAGCTAATGGAAATTTGGCATTCTTTTTATTTTGGAGAAATAATAGGACTCTTTAAGTTGACAAAACTTGCCTTTACCGTAGGCTGCAAATTTTAGATTTGTGGCATGAAATTTGCATCAAGAAAGAGTACAGAAATATATATTTTTCACTTTCTAATCTTCAATCCAAAGATGCATTTTGAGTAAAACCCAGTTACAACTATGACAACTTTTGTTTTCATTTTTTTATCCATAGTCAAATTGATTAAAACTCGAGGACATGACTGGAAGACTAACTGCTATGACTAGTATGTTCTATGTAGGATAGAAAGAAAAAAGTCTCATTCTTAACAATCTAAGGACAAATTTAACAAGAAGAGCACCATTCCAGAAATACATAATAAATTTCCATATGTATGTCAAAAGGAAAAGTAGTGGTCAATTAGTAACAAGATATTGGCTAGTTGATTTTGTCTTTGATTTTTTTTTTTGTTCCATTTGATTATTGTTTGTGAGTGCAGTGTTTTTATCATAAATAATCCCAGCCAGCCCAAAAATTGGGTGAAAAATTGAAAATACAACTATGACAACTTTTGTTTTCATTTTTCTATCCACAGTCAAATTGATTAAAACTTGGGGACATTGATATGATTGGAAGATTAACGTCTATGACCGGTATGTACTGTGTAGGCCAGAAAGAAAAAAAATCCCAATTTTAACAATCTAAGGACAAATTTAACAAGAAGAGCACCATTTCATAAATACATAATAAATCTCCATTTATATGTCAAAAGAAAAAGTAGTGGCCATTTAATAACAAGATATTGCTAGTTGATTTTGACTTTGAATTGGTGTTGCTCTGTTCCATTTGATTATTGTATGTGAGTGCAGTGTTTGTCTCATAAATAATCCCAGCCAGCCCTAATAGTGGGTGAAGATAAAGTGTAGTGTGTTTCTATGTTTGATATCAATGTTGAGTAAATTAATACATATCAGTATAACATAGATTAATTCCATGATCTTCTCCAATTATTTGGTTTTGATCTTGAGTTGATGAGATTCAGACTCTTTAGAGCTCAAATTCAATCCCATTCTCGTTTAATCAACCTAGTTCTAGCTTGTCTATGAAGCAATTATCCAGCTGGGGATACACACAAATTGCCATTAGGATTATGCTTTTCTAAATAATGCACTTGCACACTACACTTCTCATTATGAAGGTTAATTGCATGCCACGGGTGCCCATTTTTTATTGTTTGATATGTAGCAAAGTTTTGTTAATTTATAAGCAAGCATTCCATCTTTAGTGTCAACTTTAGTCATGTAGGCCATAGTATATTCAAGCTTGTATAGTTGTAGTTGTCATTGTCCTTCAAACAACTAAATTATATGAAGGCAGTTTGATAAGGTCTCAAATAAAATTGTTAAAAAATCTTATAATACTTCAATTATAAGCATCTCTAGTACAACTATACACATCGAGACAAATATCTAGAAATAAATATCTGATAAAGGTTAAATGATTATGAACATAGGTTTTGCATGATCTTAGTGGTGTTATATTTGTATATATTTAGATATATTTATTGAAAGGAGCTTATAACAAATCTAGGGGTTTGTAACCTTAGTTTAAAGTTTGTTGTGCATGTATAATGAATGAGTAGGCTGACTAACTATGAATGGAATGGATTGGTTTGGATTGCAGCCAGAGGCAAAATGGGAGAAAAGGAGTGGTACTTCTTCTCTCTGAGGGACCGAAAGTATCCCACTGGTCTACGCACTAATAGAGCTACACAGGAAGGATACTGGAAAGCAACAGGGAAAGACAGAGAAGTTTTCAAATGAAGAACTTCTATTCTTGTGGGTATGAAGAAAACTCTGGTTTTCTATAAAGGGAGAGCACCCAAAGGGGAGAAAAGCATCTGGGTAATGCATGAATACTGCCTGGAGGGCAAGTTTTTGTTGAACAATATGATTGATTATGACATTCGATCTGTGCATAGGATGAATTGGTGGTGACAAGAATATTTCAGAAATCTTGTGGACCATAGAAGGGCCCAGTAGCCCTGAGTAGGAGTTCAAATTATCTAAATAATTTGGACTCTCCAGCTCTTTCTCCACCAGTGGAATTGTCACCTTATGTCCCCTCAAATGGACAAGGATGAGGCAGTAGTGAGTCAGTCGACTAGCATGCGACCTACTTTTCCACTCTCATTGACAAATCTTGTAGCAACAACTTTAACAGAGATCAATTTAGTAATCCTTTTGATATAGTAGACTACTCTTTTTTCCACAATATACTGCAAAGTGAACCTATCTACATGAACAACAATCCTAATGCCTTAAGGCAGAGCTCCCATGAATTACATATAAATACCCCACAACAGTATGTGAATAGTTTTATGAATTACAATAAAAAAATGAATGCTTTGAGGATATTGTATAGTATTGTCATAAAATGAAAGATATATACAAATTGTAAATCAATGTTTCTATAAGTGAATCCAGGAAAGTAATGGAAGTGGGCGAACTAACATTTTGTGCCTTGTTTTTTTTCATGATCATGTAGTCAAGAGTGTGCGTGCAAGAGCACTAATAAGCGTTCCTCTTCTTGTTTGTGAAGAGAAACATATGGGTTGTGTTGCATACACGCATATCATTGGAACATGAAGGTCAGACATATTCGAAGATAGGCAAGGTTGCAGACTCTAGAAATAGCTGTGAATGTTAGTCCCTGACGATCTATGTTGCCAATGTCGATTGTTGCCCGTGGAAGTGTAAGGCCTTGTGATTTGTGTATTGTTAAGGCCCATGCCATTTTTAATGGGATCTGGTGATGACCACCACAACTCAATGGTGCAATGGGCATGTTTCTCGCATTATTGAGATCCCAAACCAAGCCTATGTATTTTTTGAACTAAACAATAACAAACAAAGGAAGTTGCAGTGGTTTATTACCATCCTCGTATACAATTGCTTTCACCTACCCTAAAGAATCATTCACAAGGCCTACTTGCACCCACAAATTAGAACATAGCATAACTTCTTGGCCAACACTCAAGAGAATCTTATCTTCAAGTTGTTCATCGTCTGGATTTGGGCATGTTGCCCCTTTTAGTTGTTCTGCATTAGACAAGGAAATTGGCATTGCTAATGATTGCAACATATGTTTATTGTGTAGTGAAACCAATTCATTTGTTGGAAATAAATGTATGGAGGATAGAAATGGTGTTTGCTCTGCAGAGGTCAGTGAGGAATTTGAACGTGCCATGAGAACATGCCAATCTTCAACTGTAGGCTTTGCATTTCTTATATTTGAGAGAATTGAATGGAAGGCCACCTGTATAGGATCATCACTGATTTGCTGAAATATCTTGGTCAATGTAATCACTATGGTGAAGCTTCACCATAGTCTTCCTCCATAGGAGTTTGAAGCATACATGGGGATATCTTTGACTGGTGGGAGTTGGCCAAGGTCACCAAAGAGAATGATTGAGCGTCCCCCAAATGGGATATGATTGTGGCTAGGGAATGCCTCATGCAATTGTATTTCAATTCTTTGTATCAACTTTGGGCCAATGAAGCTCATCTCGTCTATCATAATGTAACGAATGAAGTACATGCTCTCCTAGAATGTAGCAAGTGTTTGTCCTTGTAGGGGATTCATTTCTCTGATCGGTATGCAGAGTGCAGAATGAGTTGTAGATGCTTGAATGTTGAAAGCTGCAACACCAGTTGGTACGAGGAGTAGCAATGGTGATTGGCCATGCGGAGCTGCTCCCATGAGTGTGAATTTGATGCTTGAGATCAAATGTGACTTTCTAGTTCCTGCAGTTCCTTGAACAATTATTTTTAGTGGTGGCTGCAAACTACTGGCAGAGAGGTGCAAAACAATAATATCGTATGCTTTCTACTGTTGGATAGAGAGGTTGCTCTGTGATGCTTGAGCAAGAACATGTTTGACTTGAAAGGTTGGTCGATAAGAGTCAATGAAATCAGTAGCTGTAGCTTTTAGTATTGGATTAAAGCTCGGAGTTGTCCAGTCATGGTTCAGGTCAATGCCATGACGACCAAGCATGTCAAGGCTATCTAATTGAAATGATATGCCTGGATGCAAGCTTGATAACACCTTCCATTCATCAAGATTGTTATCTTCATGACATTTTTATCAGCTGAAGGACCGCCATCATCGGTATCTGATAGTGGATCAGTTGGTGTGCGATGCACATGCCATGGATGGAAATTATATGAGAATCTTTCCTAATTTGCAATAATCTGTGGTGCTAATATGCCAATATCATCATGAATGCTACGAAATGGGTGGTAGAGCAGTAGTTCACTCCAGCAGAACGCTTCAAAACACTTGTCATCTTTTGCCAGGATAGCAGTGAACTATGGGATTACATGGACAATGGCTGGTGTGGAGCGCTCTTTCCATTGGTAGTTTTTGCGTGATGCTTTGAAGGTCCATTTCTGTGTCATTTCAATGAGTGACAGAGCATCCAGCTCCATAGGTCACACCATGTATGAATCAATGAAAGTAGGGGAGGGGGTAGTGGATGTGTTGGAGATTGTAACACATTGGTAATGTTTTTGGCTAACATTCAAACAAACAAATGGTTTGCTAGATATGGAGAGGGGTAGTTTTTGCAGAAGGTGGCAAGTCTCTTGGGTACCAATGTCACGATCTACAAGGCTTTCAGATAGCATTTTGCGAAAAGCTACTGGTGCTGGCTTATCAGAGTTTGAATTGGTTGAAATGCGAGTCATCATATTGTGGTATGTTTCAGACTGATGCTCAACTTTTGTTGCATATTTTGTAATATATTTGAGCACTGCATTGGTTGAAAGAACAGGTTGGCAATCCACATTGGCTCTCTATATAGAAAGGATATATGGGTTGTGAAGATTCAAGTGGTCATCATTGCGGGCAAGGGTGTGTTTAGGCTTCCCATTCTCAGCAATTGTAAGACTTGATCTCTCTTGTAAGTTCCAAGGGGCTTTATAGCGACACGCAAGAGATGTTCCCTTCCTCCACAAGCATGTTAGTTGGGTACATTTTGTATGGCATTGCATACGATTGACCAATTCATTGTAATCAGTGGAAGGGCTAGTTTCTATTATCATTCTTGTGTCCATCAAGCAAGGGTCATCCAAGATATTTCGATGGAAATTTTGGTTCCTGAGTTGAAGACTGCATGGGTTCCAGTGTCAGGTGCTTCTTGGATGACATTTCCAGGAATGGTAGTCGGCATAATGCAATGTAAGTCAGGCCATTTTGTATCTGCTGCACTTAAGGTGAAGAAGAGTGTTGGGCAACCAATTTGAATGACCATGTAAGAAAGCTCCCCTCTACATTTATTCCAAAATGGTCGTGTGCCACAAGGTGCTGAGCTAAAGTGCATGAGTTGATCGGTGAGCCTTTCATCAGGTAGGTCCTTCAATATTTGGTGGAGGTCAGCAATTGTTGTCAGAAGCATATCATTTACCTATTTGTTAACAAATACTGATATTGTGGCTTGGCTATGATGGTGCATAATTATGTTGAGAAGGAAATATGTGAAGCGCGGGTGCTGGCCAAATCTATTATCATGATATCTTAGTAGATGAAGAGCATATTCATGTAGCTTAACTTCTTTCATGCAGTGTTGCTTGAAGGTGGCTGTGCCAGTTGGAAATAGAGTGGGGAATGCCATTGCAAACAAGCCTTCAGTGGTGTATTCATTTATTAGCGAGGAAGAAATGGGAGGCCATTCTATAGCAGGAGCTTGTCGTCCATTCCCTAGTTGTAAGTAGGCTCACACTTCTTCCATTTCTCTATGTGACGGTGGTAGGTTTGCTACAAATGAGGTTGTACTTTCAATTGTTTCAGCTTCATCAAAATTTGTTTGTATGGACTCTAGATTTGTGGGAATAGGATTAGAAGTTGTTGCATATATAAGTTCTAAAATATCAGTGGATTCATGAGGCAAAGATGACAATGCATGCTCATTCAATTGCACATCTTTGTAGTATGGATCATTTTGGAGCTTATATGTCAATGCCTCATGAACACGTGACCTACTAACATAGAAGCTATACTTTTGTTGTTCAACATTTTGTTTGTTTACTATAATGATGTCTAGTTCATCTATATGCCTAGGCAAGGAGGTTGCTATGCTAGAAATATCTTGTGGAAAGCAGATAGTGTGACCACTATATTTCAGTTGCCCCCCCGTGCATATGTTACTTGAAGAACTGGGCTAACTCTTGCTATCAACATCTCCTCAATTTGACTTAGTTTTTGCAAACAAGTAGGTTGATCACCAGGGTCCATGTTGTTCCACTTAGAGAAGCGATGGCAATTTTTTTCCTGATATGCATCTATAACAAGTAGGGACTCCATTTGATTGCCTAGTTTTAATGCCTAGATATTTTTCCACGCAAACTAAGCATGTTGACATTTTTGAGAGGCTATCTAATCTTGACCTAAAATTTTCTCTAGTGGTGCAATAATTTTTAGGGAAACATAGAGGAGGACAAAGATGGGTAGATGGGGTGGGGTGTACACCATATTGTGACTAAGGGGCAAGTGTTTGAAGGTGCGGGATGTTGTTGGAAGGAGATAGTGTTGATGTAGAGGCCTCATTCTAAAGGATATGTTCATTTTGTCGTCTTCTTTTGTTAATATTAGTTTTCCTTGGACGATATTGTATACGCTACATTTCATTTGTACGGGTTCGCTTCGCTAGCATCCTTGCATCTTCTACTTCCATTGTAGGGAATCTTGAAGATTTGAGGGTTTTGAACTATCTATACATCATGCACATGCAAATATATATCACATTTTGAAGCATGAGAATTGAAGATATAAAAGTATGCACAAGCAATACTGTAACATGGCAATTGGCATTAATGTGTACAAAATATAAGAAACCAATAACAAGGTAATAAACATAATGGAAATTGTGTTTCTTCGAAGAGAACTTTATAATCATTATAGACAATTGAAGAAGGCAATACATTGTAGAAAGCTAACCATGCATATAGGAAAAATAGGGGAACATATCCCTATATATGTTTATATGAAGCTACCCATCTTTGTAAAAAAGGAAACATACAATAGTTAGAAGTGAGCTTTACATTGTTTGAGGTACATAACATCAGAGGAGCCATACAAATCCTTATGTTATTGTACAAAAAAAGAGTGTAGTGCATGTTTTAATTGAGTTGAATGGCCGTAACAACAATGCTGTTTGTTTCTTGTCCAGAAAATGAATTCATCTTGATAGAAAGATTAAGAAGGAATCGGCAACCAACAACACAATCTAAAATTTGTTTGGCTTTGTCAGGCTCTGCTAGGAGAAGCTGAAAATCTTCTGCACCAACACCCAACAAAGCATTCGTTGGTCCTTCAAATGCAGTAACTTTAAGAAGCTCACTAGTGTCGTCCTGCAAGTCCATGTTAAGCATGTAGCTAAAATCACATGCTAAGAGATTAGTAGAACACTTTGGGCAACGAAAATGATTGGTGAAAACTTGAACTACTTTTTTCTTAGATTTCTTATTCTCAACCAACAAGGGGCAAGAAAGGTAATAGAAGTTGTCCAAGTGGAGTTTGGAAATAGTGGCCTTTACACAAGCATTTTCTTTCTCGGCAAACCTTGTAGTTACAATCTTTGAAATATCAATAGGATTTGCAAATTTGTGGGGGGTGAGTGGGTTATTCAACAAGGAAAGTAGAGGCTGGAGAAGCTCTAAAGTGGAATACCATGCCTTCAATGTTGAGGCCTCTAACAAATCTAGATTGATTAGAATTGCAGTTGGGAAGATAGTGTTGATTAATTTTCCATGCCATGAGGTAATATGACCATATTTCACAAGAAGAATGGGGGGGTCTGGTTGAAGGCACATTCCTGAGATTTGTTTCCCTTCAATTTGATAATGGTGACCCCATAGTGTAACATCTATGCTACAACTTGACATGTCTATGATTGTAGCAGTACATTTAATTATTTCGGTCCCATCTCTTTTACGTATGGTTGATGTAGGTGAGATAGATAAAAGCAAACCTATGACATCAACAAGGGAATTAATAGGCATTGACTCCAGTGTATCTATGCTCTTTATATGGTAACTATGAGTGGGTATGTTAGAGTCTATGCATGTCGAAGGAGTTATTGTTGATGATTTGTGTAGGAATATCTCGAAAGGGTTTGTGGAGCTATTGTATTTTGTGTTAGCCACTTTTACACGACCATTTGATATGAGGTAGAGGGCATTAATTTAAACAACATCATAGAACTCATCAACAAGTTCATTGAAGCAAGTTATATGTATTTCAGTTCCTGCTTTGTCTATGAAATCAAAGCCAAAAACTTTACCATCATGACCAACATTTTGGAATTCATGGATTGGAGTTTTTGCCAAGGCCCTATCCTCGATGGACCATTGCCTATGGTATGTAGCCAACTTTAGAATTGGCATTGTTTGAAAATAGCCAATCTTTTGTTGGGATTCAAATCTGTTGCCTTCTTGGAGTGAACAACCTTCAGATCCATAAGGGGCCAATTTTTGTTTGAATCTATTTTGTGGGAGGTACTCTGGAGCTTGGAGGAGAGGTACTGGAGTTCCAACTATTGTTTCACTATTCGAGATTATATCAAACTTAGTAATTATGATAGCCCTACAACAAAAGGAAAATTAATAATTTAATAACAAGTTATAAGTCAAACAGATAGAGCAATATAAATGAATCTTGAATGTTTGAGCATACATGAATTTGTGGAACATCTTGCAAGTGTAATCTCCAAGACAAATAATTGAGCCTTTAGCTAGGGCCTCTTCTGCAACAAGATAGTTGAACTACTCTGGAAGTATAGCATGGTGTGTGTGCATTCCATTGGAGAGTTGCAGGCGGTATTTGACATTTACAGAGCGTTCCTGATGGATGAAGTCTACAGATGTAACTTGTAAACAAGGGTTTAGACTATCCATGCTTGCAAGTATGTTGGCTATGGCATTTGTAGTTAACATTGTTGTCATGAAGTTAAAATTGACAGAAAGCAATTGGCCTGCAAGTAAGATGGACTAGGAAAGTTAGGGACAAAGATAAATCCACTTATTATTAGGTGAAGAGTTCAAATTTACCTAATTGCATGTTGGTAGGCAAACATATAATATGCCAATTAAAACTTGAAGCCTCTTTATTTATTTCATGGTGCAGTTACATTGACAGGTATTCGAATGTCTAATCATAGGATTCAAAGGCATTCTTTCCTATTTTGGAGACCACTTACGTATATTCGTGTAAAGAGGGCAACATTGTAAAAAAAGGTATAATACTTGTGCATGCATTTGGCAAGAAAAGTTCAAGCGAGCAAATGTTATTAGGGGTTGCATTATTTCCATAGTAATACTCATTATAGATGTACATATATATGTATTAAAGGTACATTTCAAATAGAAGGTCTATACTTAATAGAAATATAAATAATATCTTGTTATTTAATAGAAGGTCTATACTTCAATTACATTTATCACTATTTGTAATGAATTGCATAGGTTATGTGCAATATTTCTTATGCGAGCTTGTTCCTAGATTGGGTGATGACAATCGAGTTAGAAGTAAGTTGATAGACAAATTCAAATTAAAAATTATGACTGCATATTTATGGTATATATTTTTAAAAATGTAAAACTAAGGTATTTAAATGCAAGATAACATTGGAAACATACCCGTCTTGTATGGGATTCAGCTATATTAAATTAGTTTGTGTTGGGTACAAAATTATAGCGATTTAATATTTCACAATCAGTGTATAGACACAAGGAAAAATGAATCGAACAAATTCAAAATATGTGTAACAATGTGTCCAATTTTAACAAAAAATAGGCATCCTCTTCTTATTACGCAAAGAGTTCAAATTTACTCAATTGCATGTTGGTAGGCAAACATATAATATGTTCTTTAAAACTCGAAGCTTTTTTATTTATTTCATGGTGCAATTACATTGATAGGTATTCAAATGTTCAATCGTAGGATTCAAAAGATGTTCTTTTCTAGTTTGGAGACCACTTACATATATTCTTGTCAAAAAGCATCATTGCAAAAAAATGTATAATACTTGTGCAAACATTTGGCAAGTAAAGCTAAAATGAGCAAATGTTATCAGGGGTTGCATTGTCTCCATAGTAATGCTCTTATTATAGATTTACATATATGTATTAAAAAGCTACATTTCAAAAAGATATAAGACTCGTCACATGTTTTTCAAGTACATCTCAAATGAGTGAATGATATTGGGGGTGTCATCTCCTCCATAGTATTTATCATAATATAGTTCCCTAAGGAAAGTGCAGAGGCCTTCTAGCTTAGTTGAGGTATCATGGAATGTTGACATGGTGTCATATAATGTTTCAACATCCAATGTTTCTACAAAATGTGTCGTCTCACACACTTTTTTTGATTTGCGTACAATTTCATGGCAGCTTGATGTTACATGCGCAACAAGACGTTGGATGTCACTTCAAAAGTCTTCTGGCTTGTTCACTAATGAACATGACTCAGCTTGCATGTTTGGGGCATCAAGTGGTTTGAAGGGGTTCACTATGCTTTTGCTTTTATCTATGCTAGAGATTTCAATGGTGTCATTGGCATGTATGGGTTCAACCATTTCCTGAGAAGAGTGCATAAATAAGAACATATAAGTAGAAAAGAAAGTAAAATTATTTGTGACGCTAACATTATTTCATTTGTCAATTAAAAAAAATATTTATTTTAAATAAAAAAAATTAAAAATTATAATAATATTGGGTGTAGTTTATTGTTTTGGAAACTTTAAATGAGGCATTAGCCTATGGAGGGATCCTAGGTGTTACTGCCATTTAGAATTGAAATAAAAGGGATAAGTAAAAAAATAATCACAACAAATGGATTTGAAATAAAAGGGATAAGTAAAAAATAATCTCAACAAATCCATGTCATCAACAAATTGATTATATTTATCTTTAGTGTATAGTTCAAATTATCTATTTCTTCCTGCCCTATAGGTCCATGGTTGCATTAAAAAATGATGTTTGTCTTGTATCCATAAATCCATTAAGATTATGATTTACAACAATCAAGGAAACAAAAAAAATACATATACCATAGGGATACAAGACAAACATCATTTACTTAAAGACATGCAATTGAACTTCTCATTTAAACAACCATGGATTTAAATTTCTTATTGAATATATTAACTTTAGTTTACAAAATAAAAAATTAATATAAAAATATAAATTTGACTTTTACAAAGTAATAATGGATAATTTATAAATAATTTATTTATTTTATAGAAATAAAAATATATAATTATTAATACTATAAGATTTTAATATTTCAATTATATTTGTACATTGTATATTAAAAATGAAACCCTAAAACTTCAAATATAATATTATAAATTAATATTATATACCATATCAAATTAATATTATAAAATTGTATATTTAGAGTAAACATATTATATATTTAATATTTATATTTATTTATATTTCAATTGTATTTAATTTATATATATATTGTATATTTAAAAATGCAACCTTACAACTTCAACTACAATATTATAAAATAATATTATATACCATATCAAATTGAATATTTTAAAATTGTATATTTAGATTAAATATCTTAAATATTAAATATTTATATTTATTTATAATTTAGTTATATTTTATAGAACTAAAAATATATAATTTTGAATACTATAAAATTTTAAGTTATTTTATATATAATATATAATATCAAATAAAATTTTATTTATTGTTATATAGTATATTTTATATAATGTACATTAATTAATATATTTGTAAAATAATATTAAATTATAAAAATGTATATTTATATTAAATATTTAATTAAAATTTAATTATATTTATTTTAAATACAATATATAATAATTAATATAATGTATATTATCTAATCTAATCTAATTTAATGTAATTATATTTATTTGAAATCAAACATAAAAAATACACCATAGTTAATTTAATTAAAGTCATATAATCAATATTGATAAAATTTAGGCCCATTTTTTTTTTTTTTTTTGGGTATAACCATTATTGGTAAATTTTTTTACTTGTTACACATTTTATGTTTACTATGATTTGTCTATACATGTTATGTGTGTTATTGTTTACTATGATTTGCCTATACATGTTATATATGTTATCATACTTATACCCATGAAATTTCAAACAAAGACAATGTTCTTGCATATAATAAATAATCATACAATTTCATCATTAGCAAGAAAAGATTATTACTTTCTAATCTTGATAAAATCGTAATTTTGTATATATGTATTTAAATCTATCATTTACTACCCACTAAATCATAACTATGCCTCCCTTACATAATAATTCTTAAATTACATAAGAATCTATATTATATTTATTATCATCTTCTTCAAATGGAAACTACTTTTATCTAAGCAAAAGACACTGCATTTAATTTTCATAAACTACATGAATATAAAAGTAATATAGTAGTAAGATAGGATCTTCTCATGTAAGATATCTACTCAATAACCATTTTACTTCCACATAGAAAATTCAAGTATTTGAAAGATAGAAACCTATTACTTGCAATATTTTCATTTAATTTTCATAAACTACATGAATATAATAGTAATATAGTAGTAAGATAGCAGTTTACATAGAGTTACACTTCTTCATATTGATTTTCATGAAAAGAGAAAATGTTAAAGGATTGATCTACATTAAGCCCTTACAAAAACCTAATAATTTTCTTGCGAAAAAAAAAATATTATGGAATACTTTGCAATGAGCCCTTACAGAAACTTAATCCCCAATTCTCGTTTTAGATTTTTGAAGCTCAAGAAGCCAAGAAAAAAAAGGTCTCTCAACAAGAGGAATGTTAGCGAGAGACTATAAAAAGTGATCTTGTGAGATTGGTTCCTAGAGTCCTAAAATTATGACCTTCTCTATACTGTGATTGAGACAAATAGGACCGATCTGAAACTTGTTTTTAATTTTAGTAAGCCATTTAAAAGAAACGTGAAGGACGAGAGGCCTACAATATGATAGGAAGTTAATGATTTAATACAACATGTAATTATGTGAATCGGTCCAAGGATTAATAGATAACATTACTAAATTTCTAGTTAATTAATTACGCGTTTGGGGATGTCATGTCTTTGAGGCACCTTGTTCGGCACTCCACTTGCCTCTTTGTCAAGAACCCATGTGCCTTGTCTTAGCTTGCATGCATGCAATGAAACCATTACTGGGAAGCGTGCTGTAAAAAATGGTGAGGGCACACTCATTAAGGGATTCGATGTCTTGATGTGTCAAGTTTTTGGTGGTTCCATAGTTGGCATGCATATGGAGTAGAGATTTCCTTATGACAATATCTATCAAAATTAAGAGATCTTCTCTTTGCAAACTCAGTGCATACTGTGGTTGCTGAACATGAACAAGGGCATGAGGAGCATAGGCACTATGGACAACATGTGTGTTATGATTATAGAAGCAGTGGGGACACAGTGCACAACAACAGGGGGTAGAAGCAGTGTTCAGCAGTAGCACACAGCAATTGAAGACTAAGTTTGTTGGAGGAGTGTACAGCTGCTGTGAAGATATCTATAGACCGTGTATGGGAGCAGCAATTTATAATAGGATGTGTGGGTGTATAGTGGTGTAAAGGGCCATGCTAGTGTTTGTATAGACATTGAGGAGTTGAGTATATTCTTGTATATCAAAAGTTCTATATATCCCTTGTTAGATTTTTCATCTTGTTTGCTATAGATTTTAAATAATTCTATAAGCTGAGTCCATGGTTTAGGCAGATAAGTAGTATTACTTAAAATTATAACTATAATGCCTGAAGAGAAAATCAACCTGCATAATCAATTTGTCTCAGCTGAAGGTCACCAAGGAGAAAGGTAATCTTGAATTGGATTTTATCTATATAAAATTTTAATGGAAATTCTATATAAATTTCTGTAAGACCTAAATGCCACAGATATTTAGAGTCAAACTTTCAAGTCTTGTAATTTCCTTCAAAACATCAGTACTGACAAGAACAACAGAGCCCCATTAATTAACAACACAAGATAAAATCTAGTTTGTGCATATTCTGCTATCATTACAATTTGGTATTTTGGTCAGTCACTTCACAACGAACTCTCCAAGGTGTTGTGCTATTATATAAATAGTACATATATAATATATATGTAATGTGTAGTTTTTGATAATAAAGGCATTATAAAATCCTCATTGGTATATTAGTTTTGTTAGATATGATTATTGCATGTATATGATTATGTTTGTAATTGCAGATTCAACTTTGGAAGGCAGCCATTAGTGATAGTGACAGATGCAGACTTATTTAGAGAGGCAAGGATTAAGAAATTCAAATCTCTGTCAAATAGAAGCATTTTGGCACCCATTGCTTCTTCTCCTTTACACCAGAAGGGACTGTTTTTTACTAGGTATGGATTGAATACCTTAAAGTCTTCAACCTCTGGGGGTGTACACTAGGCCCTCAATGCATGGTTATTACCTATGTTGTAATTTATATCCTAGAATCAAAACCTAAAAGTTTCCAAAAAAATTACATGGAAGGAAAAATGCTAGAGTTGGCGCACTTATTGGTATACTCTTAGTCCATTTCCTCAAGAGTTTCCTCTTTGTGACCAAAGCCTTTTCTGTTATAATTCTCTTTTCTACTCAAAGTCCTCCTAAAGGCTTTAGTGTCAAATTCCTCAATAGTTGAATCCATAGTAGGCAGACCACAAATGCTTAGTTTATTTAACATTTTTAGTAAGCATCTAGGCTTTCTTCCTTATACCATCTTTGCTTGTCATGCCGTTAAGAGTATATTTGAAGATGCACCGTAGGTGGTTTAGCAGTTTACCTTTTCTCTTGCATGTTGCAGAAATCAACAATTTGGCTGTGCAAATGGAAGAGTGCTTAACTGAGTTTCATGAATTTCTTTAGCTACAGCCATTTCATTCTAGTTTTCCAATTTTACTCTGTGGCACATATGTCAAAATAAGTTATTATGGGCTTTGGTTTCTTCTATGGCTGCATTAGATATGGATGTTAGATCTGACGTATAAGCTACATTCAAATTAACAAAGCAAAGGGTAACTTTATCATGTGGAAAACAATGCAAAAGCTATAGCTCGCTTTACATATTTTTTCTGTTGTATTTATCCCAACATACATGTGGGCTTACTCTAATATAATAAACCTTTGTTATATTCTTCACACACAAATTTTGAACATCTATAGTTTGGCATGTAGTTATTGGGATAATAATAGTACTTTATTCAGTTTGGAATTCTAATTATACAGAAAACTAATTATTGCCTTAGCATATAAAATATAATATATTCAATTTCAGAAAGCACAAATCTACAGTGGGGCATAATTGTAGTGGGTCATAGCCATTTCAGGTTAAAATAGCTTGAAACCCATAAGTGATTCAAATGGCCATTGCATATAAGGTTCAGACTTGTTTTGCTCCCCATAGCATTTGGGTGCAACAACACATGTTATATATATATATTGTAAACCAATACATAGATATTTATTAAAATATCAACTCTATATCATTTCTAATAAAATATTATAATAATTTCTACTAATAATATATTCAACTAATTTCAGCAGGCACAAACTTACATTGGGGCACAGTTGTAGGGAACATGACAGGTCATAGCCATTTTGCATTAGGATGACCCAAAACCTATATACAATTCAAATGGCCATTGCATACAGGGTTGAGACCATGTTTGTTAAGGCTTAAATCATATAAATTCTATTATAAAAATTTCTATAGGAAAAACTTATTATTATAATCAATCATAAGTAAGAAGGGCCAATAAATTTTTAGTTGATAAGCAGAATAAATTTAAAATTCTAGGTCTCACTCCATTCCATTGTCTGTTCACGACTGGAATGTGAGTCAAATAGAATCCATCAAAATTTATGAAAAAACTTAGAACAGTTCACATATTGTGACTATTTTAAAAATACGAAAGGATGAACAATTGCAAGCTGTATACAGCAATAATGTTATGTTATAAACAACTGAAACGAGGACAAGATCTAATTTGTAAAATCTAAACCAAAGATACAGTGCCCTACATGATACAAAGATCAAAAGTTAAAACTACAGAACAAAAATATTCAAAATGAAAAGTTTGTTTTGAGAGGCCTTCCTCATTCAATAAATTCAAAATACAAGATATGGGAAAATATTTCTATCCAAAACTACTAATAGTTGAAACTTAGAAATAAAACATACCTCTATTATAAGCTTTAGAGTAAAAGAGTGTAGTGATTTTCAAAATGAAAAGTTTGTTTTGAGAGGCCTTCCTCATTCAATAAATTCAAAATAAAGATATGGGAAAATATTTCTATCCAAAACTAATAATAGTTGAAACTTAGAAATAAAACATATCTCTATTATAAGCTTTAGAGTAAATGTAGTGATTTCTGAATGCAAATCTAATAAAAACTGTAAAACTAAGTGTATATATAAGCTTTTTTTTCCAAGTTTGTCACTGCCTAAAGAGCATTGATTATATCGTAGATGGTACATATGTGGCTAAACAGGTTGGCCAAAAGTCATTTAATGCATAGAATAAAATATCTAAGATAGTAATTTTTGAATGGATCGTTGGGTCATAGAATTAATTGCA
The DNA here is from genome assembly GCA_027924645.1 of Cunninghamia lanceolata. Taxonomy (NCBI): domain Eukaryota; kingdom Viridiplantae; phylum Streptophyta; class Pinopsida; order Cupressales; family Cupressaceae; genus Cunninghamia; species Cunninghamia lanceolata. The sequence goes on from BSBN01000277.1 coordinate 341,759, forward strand.
TATCTTTATCACAGATATTTTCTTTGTTGGTAGATATTATCAAATTATAAATATATTCTTATGGAATTTATACTTTAATTATATATGTTATTATACATTATAATAATATAATTTTTTTAGTGAAATTCAAAATATTTTATTGTTGGCATGACCTCCGTGCGTATAGGTCAAAACACCACTAATTTCATTTTGCTCTTTCATGCCATAAGATTTTTCTGTAAAAATAATCTACACTTATTTAAGTTTTATTTACTGCTTTGATGTGCCGTAGTTCTTCGCAAATTTTGAAGCCATTGAACCAAAGTTGTTGGAATCATTCTTCATCAAAGAAGAAGATTTCTTTTAATAGAACCAAACAAAGTTTGAATTATCTAGGGAGTGAGTGCACTGAATGTTTTGTTTGACAAAAACCTACTTTCCTTATTTTCTCCAATTAGTTGCACAAGCTTCCTTGGCAAGGACCAAGTTTGGGTGTTTTGGGTTAATTCTATTTTTACTCCCCTATTTTACAATTAAATTATGTTATTATTAAGAGGTTGTGTCTAGTCTATAAAGATTAGGGTTTTCTTTTTCATAGTCATAGTTGTAAATTTTTATTAGTTATAATTACTAATAAAAAATCAAAAAATCAATAATTTTTTAATATTACTATTAAATAATTAATCACTCTAAATAATGAAGATTATAATATTTTTATTAAATATTATTTATCATATAATTGTTTAAAATAAATATATATATATAAGAATAGTTTTATATATTAAAAAATAATAAGAGGTAACAAAATTAAAATCATAAATCATTACAATAAAAAATCACAAAATATTTAATACTTGCCCATAAAAATACTTGTGACTTAAATGCATAATTCCTAATAGATAATGCAATACAATTTTCAATAAATATTCACCATTTTTAACATATAGCCTCCCAATAAACAAAAACATAAGGCATATGACTGGTATTAATAATTTTTGGTAAAACTTAATAAGCAGATTACTTGTGTTTTTAAAACTTATATAAAAACTTACACAATTAGTGAATATGTTTTTTGGAACAGAGGTAAGAATTTTGCTAATACATTTGTGAGTTATTTAGAAAAACTTGTCTTCAAATTTAAAAAAATTGTAAGTGGTTGTTTAGTTATTTCATTAGTGAAAGGTTGTGATTCAAAAGTAAATAGTGGTATGAAGTTTTTTTGATGAGTGAAATGTGGTATGTGGAAAATGAGTATTGCTTTGATGTCCTTATGAGTTGTGTTAAAAGTCATATAAGTATACTAAAATATATTAACTACTTTACATTATATAAAAATAATTAGTATAAGTATACTGTTTTACAATATAATATTATTTTAGAAATAATTATATTAAAATAAGTTATAAATATTAAATACATAATTTTATAATATAATATTATACTTAAACAAATATAAATATAATATATTTTAAATAGTATATATTTTCAAAACAAAGAAAAGTAATGAAGTGATTGTAGACAGCCACAAAAAATGTTGTTCTAATCCTTACAAAATTCTGTCCAAAAAAGTTAAAAGATTATAATAAACCTTAGATGGCCAAACCCTAAGGCGTCAGTATGATGAGTTAACCCTAAATAATAAACCAAAAATAAAAATAAAGCAACTACTAATAAAGATTTACACGGTACACTAAAATTTCAAGCAACAAAACTGAGAAAACCATAACTAAAATAAAAATAGACTGAAATTTCACTTCATTTAACAGAAAAACAAGAAATATACAATACAGAGCAGCAAAAAACATTTAAATGACATGAGATTTTTCTCTGACATGTTTTTTTCTGGCGTGGGAACAATCAACGAGTTTAGAATATCAACGAGTTTAGAATGTTTTTTTCTTCCTTGTCTTGCAAGTGCCGAATCAAAACGAGCCACTCAACCATCTTGGCATTTATTGCCCATGACTGAAAAAATAGACGCTGGAGATTGTTTTAATCATCTTGACACTAATGTGGACAATTTTCAACCATAGATTCTCTAAGTCAGCCCTCTTGTTCACAAAGGGAACGTAAATATATGTGCTAATTGAGAAGCTCAATAGTGATAATGGTTGAACATTAAATCGATGACAGGGTGCACCACTTTATTTAGAAGATAATTTTCTTGTTTGAATGACTTTCCTGGTAAGCTCGAATCATTGATGAACATTTTAAATGGATGGCAACTGTACTACTTTGTTATGTGAGCAAACACATTTCAAGTTGGAAGTGTCATGTTTGATGCGACAAAATTGATGGACACACTACCTAAGAGATAGAGAGGGCGGACAACTCAATTTCTTTCCAAGTACCATGATAGGGGCCTAATTTTTTTTTTTTAACCCAGGGGGTATCCCCGCGACCCAGCCCAGCGGCCCAGCAGCTCGTATCTTGGGTATCCCCGTGACCCAACCCAGCCCAGCAGCCCATATGATAGGGGCCTAAATTTGATGGCCCTATTTTTTTTGGGATATAATTTAAATTTTAAGATGTACAAAATGAAAGGAATTTTACACAAATTATATTATAATTTTTGTCTAGCAACTTTGAATAGATAATTATCATAAAAAAATTTGTTTGTTAAACATGTTTCAACATTAAATTTCGGTCTTGACTACAAGTCACATCTTGTTGGATCAACTTTTAGAAGTATACACTTCTACATCATAATAAAAAGTCACATTGTGTTTGACTAACCATATGCTAATTAAATAAACACAAACAATAAGAATACAATTAATATAGATTTAATTAGTTAGGAGTTGGCTTCATAAATTGAAATATTATTTTTAGAAATCAAATGTAATAGATGGGGTAGTTAGCTTTTGGAATAATCATGATGAATATATATTGATATCATACAAAATCAAATCATTAAGGTATAGAAAATTAAAACTCTTATGTTGATGAATATCTCAAGTTTTGTATTGTCTCAAAAATCTCTATAGATCAAATATGAGCCCCTCAGAATCAAACCTAAACACTACAAAAATGATTTGATGTGTGAGATTGAATTGTGACCCATACAAATGACTTAGTTGAAAGTTGCATAAGAGACCTCTTTGCCTTAACCTTCCATGTGTTTGGAGTATGCCAAGGAGGTGTTTATAAACACCTTAGGGGAGCTTGTTAGATTGTTAGGGTCAAGTTCTCTTAGGTCAATCCCAATTTGAATAGACTTTATGATTTTAAATGAATAATTAAAGACCACATGCATCGATGTGCATATGGCTTATATATTTTTCTTTTCCCCTTATAAATCAAAGTGTGCTCTAGATATTCTTTTTAGTCCCAAAATCCAACATGATAATAAGTGGACATTGTACATCTTTAAATACCAAGACATAGCAATAAGTCACACTTGAACATGTGTCAAGTTGGCCCATAATGGCTACTAGGAAAGGGAAAGAGTCTAAAAATTTGAATTTCAAATTTCACATTTTAGGGTCAATCTCAAGGCATTCAAGATTGACCAAGATAAAAAAGTACAAGCTTCAAGGCAATGAATGAATATGTGGACATGGGTGGGAATGTAGGCTAATAAATGATGTGTAATTGGTGAATGTGTGGGAATATGTGTAGATGAGGATGGGATAAGGTTAAATGCATAGAAATAGGTGTAAATAAATGTGAAACAGATAGGGATAAGAATTGAGTCATAAGCCATACTTATTAAATAAGGTTAAATGCATGGAAATAGGTGTAAATAAATGTGAAACATATAGGGATAAGCATGGAGTCATAAGTCATACTTATCACAAGAGTGTGCCAATTGTCAACATGTAATATTATTAAGTCATTCCACAAAATGGGGCTAAATGATATGGGAATTGGCAATGGGTATTCTAATTTCATCTTTACATCCCCTTGCCTTATATGAGCATGTATTTCAAATTATATGCTTATCTCATTCTCAACCATCATGAAAAGTAAATATTCAAACATTTCAAAAGGATATTTGGTCCTTGTAATACAAAAAATACTCTCCTTGATGTGTCACTGTGATTCAACATGTTTGATATGACCATGCAACTTCACTCAATATTAAAAATTGTGATTTACTAATTAAAGTAATACAATAGAACTTTGTTCAATTATGGGTGTGATGAGTATCTATGTAGCATAATTCACTACCTAAAATATTAATCATTGAAACATTAGTGATACTATATACCCCTCTAATCAATTGCATACATAGTATGCACGGAATTGGAGGAGAGAAAAATAAACATGATAATGTGATTGACAAAAAAAGAATAACTAAATAATATGTAATCATATAAGTCATGATATATCATTGTAAGACATATAATAAGTGTCATGAAGATCATCATGTAACAAACATGTGACAAATATTGAATCATAAATTGGTGATGTGAATAAAGGAAAAAGCTTGTCCCCAATATAGGCAAAGCATGAAGCAAGGTTGGTATGAAGGCTAAGTAAGGATCATGTAAGCACATAAATAATGTAATAAAATTAAAAGATATGAATACAAGTACAAATAAGTAGGATGTGACCATGAAAGTTCATGTAAGAATGATTTCCCCTAATAGAGGCAACATGATAAGATAACTCTAGGAACATGATAAGAAAGTGTAAGCTTACGTGATGATAAGATATTAAAATAAGATAAACATAAGATAAAGGCGTGATAAGTGTTGTAACTTTGCATAGTAGCATAGGTATGAGAAGACGATAAGCACAAAATGACAAATATGGAGTCAAATGTGGGTAGACATGATAAACATATAATAAGTAGCCATAAATCATGACAAAGATAAGCATAAAAAGTATAAAGGGCATGACATATAGAAGATATCACAAGTATGTAGGAGGATAAACATAGGTAATGAAAACATATTGAAACAAGGAACAAGTGAACACCCTATTGATCTAGTTTTTGACACCAACTACTTGTGCACTGTGAATCACACAAGGTGGAATGTCAAAGGTTCCCTTTCTTGGAAGGTGGTTAGTCTCAAGAGTCTACATTAATTTGTATTAGAGGTTTTCCAAAATCCCTTAGTCAGAGAGTGCTTTATTTGGTCTGATCAAGGGGCTCCATAGAGTTATTTAGGAGTTGTTTGATTGAAATAGGTGTTTACTTAGTGAATCTACCACTAAGTGGCCATGCAAACATCCTATTTCTCTCTAAACCTAAATTAATGATTTTCTGATTTTGATTTAATTGACTCCTTATGAATGATTTCAGCATTATAATTAAATTTACAAATAATCAAAAACAACAATCTATTCTTTAAATCAAAATTTTAAACTAATGAATTTGAAAAATTATGCCTCAAACTTGTTCCTTTTATGAAAAATTAAATTCTAAAATTTGGGATTGTGTTGTTCAAAATGTGACTCAAATACGACATAGGTGATTCAAACTCTAATGTGACACATGAATTGTATCCTTGCTATGGGTGACCTCCTAGTCACTTCCACTCTCATGGCAAGGGCCAGTCAAGTGGAGGTAGAATTGGGGGGTTGTTCTATTCATGAGGGAACATAATGTCATAGATTATAGTTGGGTTGATTATGTGATGTATGGATGTATGTGTTTGGTGGAAGTTGTTATGAATGTTGTGATTTTGATGAAAATGTTCGATTGCTATTGTGGTTGTGATTGTAATATGACCCAAAGGTTCACTTGTTCTTGTTAGGAAATTGTCAGGTTGATCAAACCATTTCTTACATAACCCTATGAGATAAAATGATGCATACAAACTTATAGAATAACCATAATGCAAAAATCAAAAGATATATCATAAGATATACCTTGGAAAACCCTAAAGAGGGAAAAGTCTATCCTCCAAAAGCATCCACACTCAATGTATTATTCAACAATGAAACATTACAATACACTTACAGAGTTTCCATGATACTTCTAAAATATCAAGCTCCTCTAATGCATCCTCCATGTGTCCATGCAAGTAACCACACATCCCATTCCATTCTTCACATATATGCACTCACAAGAGGAACTCAATACAAATGACAACCCACTCAGCCAACCAACCTAAGCCACTAACCATGTGTTTGCTTTTATAAACTCAAGCTCACACAAATACAACTTGTGGTATTGGAAAAACCATGTGTCTCAAAACCACAAGAGCACAAAACCATTGACCCCCTCATTTACTTTTTGGTACTAATTTTTTATAAATATTAATTATTTAGTCTATGTCTCCCACACATAAAATATCTAACCAATGTTACAATACAACTTTACAAGTGGACCAATATAAATATTTAATGTGGCTAAACACATCTTCTAGATGCACCACAATTCAATATTTATTTAACATAATTAAAATATTTCATTATTTGAGCAAGGTGTACAAAATCCTTTTCCTAAAATTCTCCCACTTGTTGTATGCATTGAATAAGGGTCAATCAATGAAATGCATCATCATAGCCATACATGAAACCACATGAATCTCCAACATGCTCCTGTGCTCGATCAAGATAGCTACAATAAAACCAAAGTGACCACCATCTCAAGAAAGAAATCCTCTCATCCTCTAACATGCCATCTATGGATGAAAAGAAAACTTGCCAAGGTGAAGATGCACTAATCCAAAGAACACAAGCATCAAATCCAAGTGATAACGAAGGCTCCAGGTTGCTGCCAAAGGTAAAAACCCACATGAATGGAAATAACACCCACAACAAATGCTACTACATCCAACCATCCATACCTCTTAGGTATCAACAACATATCCAATCCATATATTGCAATCACAAGCTCCCTGTATAAAACTAGTTAATGAAGAACATACATATCTAGGAACTCCCATTGCATGGGTATAGTCAAATCTGAAAATAGATCAAGGCATACCAAATCTACCAATCAATGCTCAAATCAAGGTGTGGCTAGTGATCAAAACTATGTAGTACAAAGAATAATCACAATGATCCACACATGCAATGCAAATCGTTACATACTTGTGAGATATGAAAAAGAGTGACTAAATAACAATGAATTAATTAGATCAATCTTTCCTCATTACACATTGGAACACAAGCCTCCAATGACTATATGCTTGGCTGCTATCCCTAGAGAAGAGCCAAGCTACAAGTTGGTGGGGGCTCTATTCCTTTGTTGCAATGATTAGGGATTGATGATAAATGTATTGATTAAACTATGCAATAAGAAGACCTAATTAGAAAAACTGCGTAAAAGTGCAGACAACAACTACAAAAGATAGAAAATAGTAGCATAAATGAAATAAGTAGAGCAGAATGAACCTGGCATCAAAAGTAGGGCCTGTTGGAGCCAAACATGGGCACTGGGTGCCCTAATCCTAAGGTTTTGGGGCAGACAAACTTCTATGTGAAGATCTATGCCTTTGTACCCTTCGTCAGCCTATTGTTAATCAATATCAGAAACCTTAGCTTCATATCTATACACACAAGAGGAGGAAAAATGGTTGTGCTGTATAGGGGCTTGCCTCAGTCAAACCCCATGTAAGTGTTCCCACTTCCACAACAGATGATAGAGAGAGTGCATGTTCACAATGAACAGAGGAAGATAATTGATAAAGATTGTGATGATTAAATGTAATGAAATGAACTCACCATGATCATGAAACCCTAGTTGAACTTGATGTCACAACACTAGTCACACACTAGGATGTGCTGGAGAAAGAAGAAGCTTCCTCAAATACTTGCAAATGTTAGTGCAATAGCAGTAATAATAATTCACAAGTAGAGAGATTCAAAATTGTATAGAGAGCTTGTAGATATGTATCACTTATTCTTGCATCCTTTCAGGGTAAGTGCAAGAAGATGAGTTCACTTTTTAGCCAAAAAGTGGAAGTGTTTTTCCTATTTTTCAAATTTTGTTGTACTTGGAGTGACAATTTGAAGCACTTGCACATAAAATATTAAGATGATGTAAAAATAAGAAATGTAGGATGTTGTTTCTAGTTTTCAAATATGTAATTTTTTCTAATACCCAGATGATGTAAGTTGGTTTTTTATTGGATGTACAAAAAGTGGCTTTTTAAAAGTTTGCTATTTTTTGCAAAAGCATGCATGTGTACGACCAACATAATTTGACCTAAATTAATGTATTTTTCTAATTCCTTTTGTGGAAAGATTCTCAGGATGTTGAATTTTGGTTAGGATATTGTTTTGTAATTTTTTGATAATTTTTTTTTTTATTAATTTTTTAATGGCCCTAATTAGTGTTTTTAAAAACCCCTCGTGTACAACCAACATAATTTGAGCTAAACTAATCAATTCACTAAATATTTTTTCATCATGTAGAGAATGATGTCTAATTTGGTCAAACATAATTTTTTTCAAGAAACTTTCAAAATCAAAAGTTATTAAAAAAATAATACCCTGTGTTATTTCAAGTTTATGAGTTAGTTTGTTTGAAAAATAAATAATAAATAGAAAATTATGTTCAATAGTAAAACAAATTACATATTTGAAAACTAGACTTTGAGATCTATAATGGGTTTTAATTTCATTAAAATATTATAAAAAAAAACTCATCATCCATAGTGGTGAAACTAGTTTTTTCTCTTGTTGTTTTCATGGTCTCCTGGTTGTAGGTCCAAAGCTAAGGCTTGGGTTTCCAAGCCTAAAACCAATGCAAATTGGCGAGTTTGAAATTTCAAATTTTTAGAAACGGGTACCAGTTCATAATGGGTGCCCATTATAAACGGGTACCCGTTTTAAAAATAACAGGTACCTGTTTCTAAAAAAATAAAAATTAGCAATAGGCATGTTAAAAAAAATTGAAAATGAGTACCCATTTTCAGAAAGTTTTTTTTTTTGTTTTTATATGCATATGGCTATTTTTTTAATTTTTTTGAAAATGGGTACCCGTTCCAAGCGGCATTTTTCATCTACGAGAGACTTCCGTGAAATGTATACTCATCTTTGTGCTTTCACCCTTCATATCCATGTAAATAAGAGATACAGTTATAAATATATGAATCCCAATTACATTTTGGAGGAGTCTATTGTTATATGGAGCCTAATCAGACTCGGAGGTTAAAATTTCCCCACTTTTATAGGTGTGATTTCCCCCTCAAATTATTTAATGTGGGTTTGGGGGCAGCACCCCTTGCGGGGTCCAGGGGTAGTGCCCTTGGCACACTCCCTATCGCAATACATGGCAGGGTCAAGGGGCAGTGCACCTGAAACCTCAAATGACTTATTATTTTATAAAGGCGTCGGGAGTTATTTTTTCTATTGGCCGACATAAAAATAAAAACCTATTTTGTAACTGACATAAGTCTTGATAAAAATGACTAAGGGTTAGGGTTTTCGTTGATATTGTATTGTAGCATTTGCAGCAGTATTGAGTTGCAAGGATTGCTAGTTGTAATCAGTTTGATTTACTCGATAATAATATTGGACTCTCTATTGGTGGATGTAGCCCGAGTTTGGGTGAACCACGTTAAAAATTTTCTCTCGCTATTATTATTTCTGTGTATTTTCATTACTCTATTTAATCTTTATTTGCATTAATTGATATCTTCTGCATGCAATTCCTAATAGAGTCATGTTAGGTCAACAAAAGGTGTACTACCAAATGTATCAAGGTTGACACTTCAATTCTAAATTTTGTTTGGGGCCAAAAGGCTAGACCCAGGCACTGGGTACCCTAATCCTGGCTAAATTATCTCTTGAAATCTCAACAATTAAACTATTTACCGTTATTTCTTATTCAGGTGCTAAAACAAGAACTTCACAAATGGAGATAAACATACACATTAAAAAAGGTGCTAAACCTAGTGTGAAATTGTAAGTGGTAATGATTTTCATCGCTACAAATGCTTAGAAAAAGAGGTTACACACATAAGACACATAGCATGGATCACACATACACACATGTACACACATATTTAAAAACATAATAAACATGAGATGAGACCAAATATTATATGTAAAAACAACTACAGTCAACAAAGTAATATGGTCAAATCCAAACATACACAAAGCATAGATGGAAAGAAAAAGCATACAAGGTTTGATTCTCAGGACAACAAGTTGTGTTATGCTAGGAATCAAACCAAAAACACACATCATGAGCCACAAGCTAGTGAAATCCTCTATTTACTAGGTGGTCGTGAATGTGTGACAAAATGAAAACATCAAAGGCTAGTAAGATTCATAGATTTATTAGGTGAGTTCCATGTCAACAGGTAGCAAATGAAATTATCACAAGCTAGTAAGATCCATAGATTTACGAGGTGAGTTTCATGTCAACAATATCAGATATTACAGGCGAAGCAAAACAGATTATTTATTGGGTAAATCTAGTAAAGTGCTACAAGTATGATCAAAAGGTGTTGCAATAGCATGGCCATCCACATGGTGTGTGAACAAATTGAAGTGCATAGTAGAGTGTATGCCTCCACCTTAAAGTAATTGCTAATGCCATCAGGGAGAAATTTCCTTTAAGGTAGAGAGAGCGATACATGCAAAACAGCCAGGAGAGCTTTCTGGAAGCAACTTGCCCAAAATATATGTTTCCAAAAGCTACATTGCGACAAGGGGTTTCTCCCATACAAAATGCCAAGTATAAAGTAATATCATACAATAGCACTAAGGGATCTACTTGATTGGAGTCCATATATGAATGGTTGTATAAAGGGACACTCATTTTTTGAACTGTCATCATCCTCCAACTAGCATAACTACGAAGATAGACGAAGAAATATACATGAAGTCAAAGAAAAAAACTTTAGGTCAAAAAGGAAGGATGCTAAATCATCCAATGCTTTGCATCATCCACAAAAGGCATAAAATTGCATTTATGATAAATAGAAGAATAAATATACATAAAGAGGAATGTCACAATAGATTTGTTCCCCTTGTATCCTTACACCAACAAGAGAGTCAAGGGTCATGCAATGAGAACTAACAAAATACATGCTAGGTAGTACATATGGGGATAACATTACTACAAGCATAACACAAATATTACACATAAGATGAGGGTACCACTCTTGCGAGTTGGACTAGAAAATCATCCTCCTCCCAATCTTTCTCATCATAAAGGGGTGGTGGACAAGATTCTAGAGGGACTATGGCAAGTACGGTAGAAGGAGAAACACTTGGTTCTTCACATACATGATTGTTTATCGGGGAAGGATCCTCATGCAAGCCCCCAGAGGCCAAGTCCATCGATTTTGTGAAAATCAAGGATAACTCTGAAAGATTTTCTAATGGTTCGGGGGTGTCTTCCAAATCACTATCAGAATAAACCACAATAGGTGATATAACAATTCTAACTACGGGGTCACGAGCACTATCAATCACAGAATAAGAAGCAATAGAGGGATCTCACAGACTTGATGGATGCTTAAGCATCTGGAATGGTTGGATGACATGATGATGAGTATATAATGATATTTATGTCGTAATTGATTTTTGTGATGCACTAATAAATGGGTGCTTTTTTATTTGATGTATGTGATTATGCTATGATTAATGATTATGATGTGAATGTAATAATGTGATGGTGATAATTATTTCAATGACTTATGGATGATTATGGAGTATGCATGGTTATATGTGTTGACACTCATTTTGACCAGGGGTTGATTTGTCATGATCAGGAGGTTTCTTCATTTGAAGCCTTTATCTTCTTGCCCATTTTTTCTAAGTGTTGGACCTCCTCAGTATTTTTCAGCTGCATCATCTTATTTTCTTGAGGAGGAGGTCATCATCATCATCTTGTCTTCGATGATGATCTGCATCATCATGTTCCTCGTCGACTTGTTTTTCAACGTCATCATCATATTCAGTCATCGGGTGATGTTTGGTTTTTATCATGATGATGCTGCCGAGCTACAGTGCGCCCTGATCTGCTTGCGAGGGTGATGTTTCAAAGTCTCCGGTGATCTTCCATTTATCACCTTGCGCGAGCATGATGATGATGATTGCTTATTCTTTGAATTGCTCGACCTAACTTGTTTTTTCCTAAGGGTCGTGTTCATCATCATCATATTTCCAGTTATCATCCTGCTGCTTGTGGAGGTCATCATATTTTCTGCCTTCATGATATTTCGCCGGGGTGATATTTTTATCATCGGGTGATCTTGGTTAACATCATCCTGATGATGTTGTTGAAGAGTTGTAATTGCGACCCGATATTCACTAGGGTCATCATATTTTGGAACGTCAGGATGATCTTAGTCAATATCATCCTGATGATGTTGTATCACTTCTTGTTCTTTGTTTCTCATCCTGATGATGCTGACGTCATCCGTATATCAGGGTGATAATCTTTTTCTCTGCCTATCTGCATCATGATATTCCGAAGGAGGAGGTGATATTTTCATATCACCCGGATATATGTTTGTTTGTTCAGGCATCATGATGATGCTAATATTAAGGAGATATCCGCCTGCTAGCTTCGCGCATTATCTACTGGGGGTGATCTTTTCAAGCAGCATCATCATATTCAGTTATCGCCCCGATCTTATAGAGGAGCTACAGTGCAACCTGATATTTGAACATCAGGAGGATATTTCCAAATATCCGGTTGTCTTCCGAATATCATGATGATGTTAATATGACGATGACGTCATCAAGGTCCGCGGGGGTCATATTTCTAACAACTGATCATCTTGAAGAGACCTCCTGATATTTGCAAACATGATGATGACGTCATCCGGATGTGAGGAGGTGCGCAGTAGGCGGATATGATGATGACGTCAGCAGTATATGATGATGACGTCAGCAGTATATGATGATGACGTCATCAGGATGTTCATCGGCCAGATTTTTGTTATAAGCTCAGCAGGAGGATGTTCCTCCGAAGGATCAGGTTGTGCCGATTATCATGAAGGTTATATTTCAAATATCATGATGACGTCAGGGTGATATTTCGAACAACAGGATATCATGCTGCTGGAGGATGATGATGATGAAGTCTATACTAGTGTCGTCGGGAGCAAAAGCACCGACATGATATATGCTCATGACCTAGTATATAAAGTGTTATTGAGGTCATCGCGGGGTGCATGTGGGATATTGATATCCTGCATTTTCAAATATCATGATGATGAATCTCGGCGGGAAATGCTTGCGATAGTCTGTATGATGTTCTTCCCAAGGCCGCGGGTTGGTGCGCCATTAATGGCGATTGTTGCAGAGGTATGGGCGATGGCGTGGGTCGATCTTGTACCCGACTGGAGGTGTCAATCAGCGGTCAGGAGTGCAGGGCTCGAGAAATCTTCCTGTCTCCTCCCCCTACCTGCTGCATTCAAGTTTGGGCGCCAATCTGGTTGTGTTTGAGCGCCATTTTCATGATACTGTGTATCTGGCAAAATTTTGGTCAACATTGTAATTAATTGCTGAGCACCTACCTGGCTGTTATAAGCAGGTTGTGTTGTTCGTTTGAGTTTGTTGAAAGTTGATGATCTTGGCTCTGTAATGCATAACAAGCTGATCTGGTTGCTCTGTACAGCTTACCTATGAGTTTATGTATCTCTTGTTGTTTGTTTTTGGCATGAACCCACTGATTTCATGATTTAACTTATATGAGAAATGCTGTTTGGCATGTGTTGTGTTAATTCTGTCTCCAGTATTGCATGTACTCTTCTTCTGAATCTGGATGTTTGGTAATGTTTAGATTCTAGAACATAGAATTCCTATGTTGACTGTCTGATCTTCTGACTTCTACTCAAGGGGTAGATTAAACTGTTTTCAGGTTGAACATTGGGAAGGGTATACTGCAGTAGGGATACCATAAGTAGAGATAACCTAACACTCTGTATTGGGAGATACCTGTAAGGCAGGTATCACATATGTCCCCTTGAAATCCAGTTTTAGCTGTTCATGCTGATCATTCACAGGTGTATGTCTACTGACTCCAGGCCCTGGATAGGCACCAATCATGCTTTGTGTTGTGTTATAACCATATCCAGCTTTGCATCCACACTTAAACTCCAAAGCAAAATCTAAAACCAACATTAGGACATTAGAGTTAGTTTAGGATCCTCAGTCCTCTGTCCACAACTGCAAATAGGCCCAAAGCTAGCCCTTTTGCCCTTATCTTTCAGTTTTGGTCTACATACAGGAGGACTCATCTGCTTTCTGTCAACATCCCAGCCTTGCATGCATATCCTTATGGATGTTGAGTAGGGAATACCCCCCTAGGTCTTGCAGAGCCTGAAGAAGAAGAGGAGATAAAATATAGAGTCTATCTCCTATACTGTTGACCCCCTGGCCCAGAGATCCTGTTGATCACTGATGGCTACCTTGTAGGGATATCTGGGAATAAGCATCCAGTCTGGGAAAAAAGTCAACAATATGTATGCATGGTGTATGCATGGATATATGGTTGTATGCAGATGATGGATGCATAAAGTATTAGATGATTGTGGATTAGGAATGCTTATATGATGATTTGATTTATGGATGAGTATGGATTATGGATGCATGGATTAGGTGTATGATTTATATTTTTTCATGGCATATGTGGAAGAAAATGATTAGAAAATGAGGAAAAGAATGATAAGGAAATGGTGGATAAAATAATGATCACATGGCTATGGATGGCTATAATGATACATACGATGGATTATATGATGAGTGATTGGATTTTGAATGCAGGTATAGGCTGAGATGTTGTGACCAACCTAGATTTCCTATAGTACTAGATGTTATACACTAGGGTATAAAGACCAAGGTATCAATGTGTCCCATGCATAAATAACATACTCATATATACATAGCAAACAAGAGGATGCCCCAACACATCAAAAGGCAATTGATAACCTTGGTGGGAATTATGATGGGACAATCAATAGACATATCACACAAAAATGAAAGACATGCCCTGGTATACTAGTTAAGACATGCCATGATATAAGGATCATGGTGACCTTAAGGGAGGCACGTTGCAAGTCAAAGATAAACAAAGAATCAAATTCAATGGTTAGATCAAGACACACATGATTATTAACTCTTGCAAAAGTGTTGAAAAGGATAAGGTGATGATGATGCTTGATGTGGGGAATGATTTATCCTGTGAAGGCAATTGATGGAATGATGGAATAATAGCTATTGATTCAACTAGTGTACATCAATGATGTTGGATACGGATCTTTGTTGTTGATTTTAGATATAGGATGATTTACTGAATTTGTGGTTTTAGATCATGATGCTTACATGTTAAGTGCTTTAATAAGATGTCCTATAAGGAGACACATCAAAATACCAAATAGGTACAAAGGGGAGAATGTCAAAGGAATTTTCCAAAGTAGGACTCAAGACACTACCCTTGACATAAGATAAAGTCAAATATGGGGAAAGGAAGATGGGTGATCATTAGGGATGATAATATGGTGTGAATGGGATGGTATGATGCAAAGATGACCTAAGGGATAATGGAATCTGACTCTATGCATGGTTCCTACAAGCAAGTTTTCACCTTGGTACTTGCCCAAGGTGCCACAAGGTGGTTTTCACGAGAGGATGATTTTTCTCTTTACTTTTTAAAATTTTAATTTTTTTTGTATTTTTGCAAGTTTTTTTAGATTTTTTGATTGCAAACATTTGTAGATTAGGCATGGAAGTGCTTGAGGTATGCTATATTCATGGGTTATTCAAGTCCCTATCCATCTAGAGTAGCCAATTGCTATGCACCTGATCTATACTTAGCAATGATGATATAATGACCTAATGAATTATGCTTGAATTTGCCTTTTTATTCCTGATCTTGATTGGTCTTTCTTTGATTTTTTTTGACAAGATCACCAACTCAAAACTCTTGATCCTTGATCTTTTTGTTATAATTGTGATAGAGGAGATTTGATAGGCCTTCAAGTGATTCAGGGCATTCAAGAATTGCTCATCAAGTAACTCTAGTTCATGTGGTTGTGTGATTCAATATTCTTCATCATCAATAATATCACACAAAGAGATGCATAATGATGGAAGTTTAATCTCTATTGGCAAGATGGCTTCAAATCTAAAGATTGAGTATAGGGTAGCCCCTATGGGTGTGTGAATGCTAGTGTAGTAAGCCCAAGGGGTGAGATAGAGCTAAAGGTGCCAATCATGACCAACATCATCGATGATCATTTTGAGGATTTTGATTAGGGTCTTATTAGATTCCTCAACTTGATCATTACCTTGTGGGTTATAGGGAGTGAACCAACAATCATTAATATGGAATTATTTGCATAAGTCATGAATCTCATGCTTTTTGAAGGATTTACCATTATCAATGATAATGGCAGAGGGGATGCCATAGTGGCATATGATGTGATGGAGGATGAACTTTGAAATTTGTTGGCCGATAGTGTGAGGGGAATGGATTTTAGCCTCTTGATAAATTAATTAGTGGCAGTATTGATGAACTTATGGCCAGTAGAGGAGGGATTAATTTTCCCAATAAGATCTAGACCCCATGTAGAAAATGGCCAAAGTGAAGTAACTAGTTGCAAGGCTTACGATGATGCATGAATTAGGTCTTTATGTTTCTAATACGATAGGAACTTCTTGACATATCAGTATGCATCATTTTCCATAGTGGTCCAATAGTAGCCTATTATGAGAAGCTTCTTATCTAGGACCATACCTCTAGTGTGGGCTCTACAAATACCTTCATGAACTTTGAGTGTGAGGTTGGCCTCTTTCAAATTTAGTCATCTTAGTAGGGTACCATCAAAACCTCTTCAATATAGTGTGTCACTAGGAAGAGTGAAGAGGGATGAATGTTGGAGGAAGGACTTTTGTTGATAATGTGAAAGGTTGGGTGGTAAGATTTGGTCATAGTATATGTCATGGTATGGGGTGGAATTGGGACCAATAATAATGAAAGCTAGTTCAAAATCAGGGACATCGTAAGCAAGTACCAGAAGTTATTTAACTAAAAATTTACATTGTTGGCTATCTTGTGGCATCTCTAGAAGTGAACCAATGGTGACCATGGCATTGGCTACCCTACTATTAAGGTGAGACACCTATTCAAATTGGATGTGTGTAAAATGTTGCCTAAGACTTTTAGTCATCCGTTTGTAGGTGATAAGTTTGTTGTCCTTAGTTTGATATTCATCATGGACTTATATAACTAGTTGAGAATCCCCATAAATAAGGATTTGTCAGATGTTCCAATGGACTTTTTGTTGGCAAGAGACACTATATGGATTCATGGTTGTTGTCATTGATGGCAACAAAGGTCATTCCACATATCCGCAAGTCATGATATATCTCTACCGGAAGTCAGATTGAAGATTGTTGTGGTCCGGTGAACAAGAACAGAGCATGTGGCAAGGTCCGACAGATTGGTCCGGATCTCTCAGAGGAAGTGTCTTGGCACAGTGCGGATCTGGGGAAGTCAAGAGGACTATCTTGAGTAGTATATTCCAAGGATTTAGCCTCCGGAGATGGACAAAGAAAAAGATATGAATAGTTGAGTACCGGATTCCTGAGAGACAGTGAAAACAGAGGAAGAACTGACTGACTGAGTATCAAACTACTTTCCGGATGTGTTACAGATGATGATAAAGGTTGCGGAGGCATGAATCATGTTTGGCCGACATAATTGATGATATCTACAAGTATATGCTTGATCCGCATTGCTTGGTGAGCAAGGATTCAGCCGACAGAACTAAGTTTGTAAGAAACTAGACTGTTCCGGATGCCGACTAGAAAGATGATGAAATTACTTGTGCGGATATATATAGAGGATGGATTTAGTTGTAAAGTGTGTGAATGTGTGAGAGGATATGCGAACAAGTCCAGAATAGAGCAGAAGTAACAAGAAAGATCCGGTATGTGAAAGGACAGCAGACTAAAGAACAGAGGAAAGATGAAGTGCAGCAGATCAGTATACTGAACCTAACCGGAACTGAACTCCAGCATATGCAGATGCTTCCAATCAGTTCAAGACTGTGATTCTTATCACTTTGTAAGACAGTGTGTCTTCTTGTAGGCAGTGAGCCTCTTGTGAGCAGTGTGCTCGGGCAGTGAGCCCTAATTGGCAAGTGCCATTTTTGTAATTTCCTATTCTTCTAACAGAGAATAATTCTTGGGTTAATCACCCCGTGGTTTTCTCCCTTAACAGGGTTTCCACGTCAAAAATACTGTGTCATGTGTTTCTTATTTCATGGTTAATGTTTTGTGTTTGATTTTATGCTGCTTCAATTAAAAGGAAAGTTTAATAAGGGAAATAATTAGGATAACTGATTCACCCCCCCCCTCTCAGTTATCAACAATTGGTATCAGAGCCAAGTTCCTCCTAATAGAGCCTAACAGCTTGAGGAAGATCTGGGATTTCAAATGGATGCATATGGTTTAAAGGAGCAACTCAAGACTGCCCTTGAGGATCTTGAACAGTCAAATTCTGAAGTCAGTGAATTAAGAGAAAGACTCAAACAGGCTGATGAATTCATGAGGGAATTAAAAGACAAATTAAGTCTCTCTATGAAAAAGAGAAAGGAGCTGCTCCAACAGTTGGCAAGACAAAGTGAAGAAAGCAATACAAATGAAGAATTGACTGAGCAAACCAAGTTATGTGAAAAGTTATCAAAAGAAGTCATTATGTTAAGACATGAAATGGAATCAGGAACTATAAAGTTCACTCAAGAGATTGAAGAAAAAAGAAAGGCTGAAGACAATCTAAGACAATCTCTTAAGGAAAAATCAGAAGAATGCCACCAGATGGACAGGATTATCAGACATCTTGAATCTGATCTTGAAGATGCCAAAGATAATGAAGAAAAACTTGAGGATCAAATTACCTCTCTCAAAAGAGATCTTCAAACAGCAAATGAATATAAAGAGAAATTCAAGATAAGTTCTGCTCAACTTGAAGTTCTTCTTGGAAGTCAAAAGAGGACTGATGACAAGTATGGTTTGGGATATGAGAAAGGAAAAAGCTCCGGATCCGGTCAGAGGAATCTTGGATCAGAAAATCCAAGGAGCAGGCCTAGAAGACCTCCGGTAAGACAGCCAAATGCTCAAAAATATCCATCCTTCAATGGATACTGCCACAGCTGCAACCATTTTGGTCACAAAGCTAATCAGTGCAGAATGAGAATGAATCAGATTAATTCATCCTTCTCCGGACAGTGCTTCAACTGCAAAAGGTATGGACACAAATCCCATGAATGCAGAATTATGCAAGTAAACAAATCATTCAAAGGTAGATGCTTTACATGCAATAGAGTAGGTCATATGGCTAATCAATGCAGATCAAGGGGATATCAGTTAAATATGCAAAGAAATGTTATTTGCCAAATCTGCAATAGGTCCGGTCATAATGCTAAAGTCTGCAGAAACAAGAATCAGGACAAAAGAGGTCCGGTGTATAATCAGAATCAAGACAAGGGTAAACAAAAGATGAATGCGGATGAAGTTAGGAATCAGATGAGCAAGATTTGGGTGAAGAAAAGCTCAGAGAATGTAGAGGTTGGATCCGCACCAGATTCTGGTGCTGATATTTCTTCCGGAAATTAAAAAGTGAGCTCAGGCTCAGGGGGAGACTCAAAGAAGATTCTGTTCCCCCAGCCAAACAAGTTGTGCCGGATGTGGCACAAGATGCGGATTAAAGGGTTTGTAGATATAAGTCCTGAGATGCTTCAGTCAAGTTTTCAGAGGTCCGCATGGAGTTATGAAGAAGCTGTGTTCGATTAAGTTAGACCTGTTCAAAGAAAGTGCTCCGGTATGATAAAGGATTACAAAAAGGTCCGGAGAGATCCGGAAGTGCACGATCTTGTCTTGCGGATTGGACAGAGTGTTTGGGATGTTCTTGTAATATGTTACCTAGATTTATTCATGATTTAAAGATCCGGATGATATTCAGTGATCAGGACTAATCCGGGATACTCCAAGCTGTCCAGACATGGTAAACCGGAATAATGCAGGTGAAGCATTTATTGCAGACAAATATTAGGGTTTGCGGAGCAATATAAGGGATTTCTCAAAAGTTATCTGCTCATTCTACACTTGAGAAGAAACGAATAGTGGAGCTCTGCAACAAGGTTCATCAAGCACACCAAGGATCTCCTGCCGAAGCTATTGCATAAAGAAATCAATCCAACCACTCCGTGCAAACCGAAGGCGCATAAGGTATTCTTCGTTTTTCATTGCCTCACTGCAAATCTTTGAAGAATGGCTACTCCAAACATAGTTAAGATCTCTGATAGACCTCGCCCCTCATTCAAGAAACATCCCTACAAATCATTGGAGGTAGATCCACTAGGAGCCTTCTCTAGTGTTCCCCACGGAGTCTTACATACTGAAGATATTAGGGTTTACATACACGCAAACATTAAGGAATTTGGGGAATTCAAATTAAGAGACCTCTATCACAAGCAACTGATAGACAATGCTTTTGAGCTCAAACCAGAGTATAAGGGTATCCAGAAGAAACAATTTGAGCAATTCATTCATTTCCCTAGCTTTGAAGAAGATGAATGGGTCCGGTATGTACTGAGCAGGATGCATGACAACTTCCTTTGGCTAGATAGACCCTGTAAGATCACAAAAGAAGCAATTAGAGCAGTAACTGGTCTATACTCTTCCGGGGGGGTACCTATCCTCAAATCTGTCAAGAACAACGTTGTAACTGAGGCCACCGGATCAAAATATGATAAGAGGGCAATGACCATTGAAGATATTTCGGATCCGGATATCAAATATGCATCAATGATAATAGGATACAAGATCTATCACTCCAGCAGGGAGAATTCTGTATCCGGAACTGCAATATACACAGCATATGAAATGCTAAGAAAGAATGCAGATTATGATCTTTGTGAACTACTACTAAGCCAATTGATGGAAAATGTACAGAAAATCAAGAAAGACAAGAAGAACTCCTTTAAGTATGGTACTCTCATTGTATGTCTATTCTTTTACTTCATGAATGAGCTACCCGGAACAAGTGGATGGGTATGGCAGAATGACAAACCTGTTGCAGTCCAGATAAGAGACTATTTGCATGGACTTGGGGATGCAAAAGCGAGAAATACAGCTCTATGGGGATACTTCAAAAACTTTCAGAGCATGATGCAAGCAAGAGAGAGAATTCCCCAGTCTCTCATTGAGAAATACAAGGACTCAGTATGTTTTATGGTTGACACTGATCAGTGCCTAATGGAGGCAGTGGAGCCAAGGACTGTCTGGATCATGCCCATGGGGTATGAAGTTGATGAACAGATAGTAGAGCTGCATGTTCAACACATGCTAAGTCAGCCCAAAGATCCTAAGGCAGAAAGGTTTGGAACCTTTGAGGAGCTGAGCGTGAAATTACATGTAGAACTCAGGGAACCTGAGATTAAGAGAAAAGTGAGAAAAGAAGTAGAGCACATTGCTCAAGGCCTAGGCATCTCAAAAGAGGCACTTGATGCCAGCCGGGAAAAGAGGAGAAAGGCTGAGGAAGAAGAGAAAAGCAAAGAAAGTGCTCCGGTTGAAACCCCCACCCGGACCAGATCATCAAAGAGATCTGCACCTTCCACAACCAAAAGCTCAAAACCGGAAGTCCAGGCATCCGGTAAAAGATCCAAGACAAAAGCATCAAGGGCTTATGAAAGCCAAAAGGATGAAGAGGAAACAGAATCAGATGAGGAAGTAAGAAAAGTAAAGAAACAGAAGAAGAAAGGATCCGGTAAGCCCTCCACAGGCCAAGACAAGGATGAAATGGCAGAGGTTACTGTTGAAAAACCCACTCTGTCACTAGAGAGCATAATCAAGTCGGTCACGGTGGATGGAAACCTTCAACCAATGACTGAATCCTATGATGACTTCAGTGAGGCAGACCAAAAGACTCTGCAGGAGGCCACAGTGAAATATCTTAACATATACAATAAGGCTTTCATTGAAATAATATCTCTTATTCCTAAAAGCCTAGAAAAGGAAATGGAAGTGAGGAAAAATAATGCTCATGCTAAAGATCTTGAGATCCGGGAGCAGATAGCTATTCAGCTATATCCTCAAATTGATCCCAAGACAATGAACATGATCTTCAAGGACTGCAAAGATGAGTTCAGAAGTAAAGCCAGGATGAATCAGCTCATGCTTGGTGAGACTGACAAAGTGGCACAAGAGACAGAAGAGATCCTCCGGAAGGCCTTCAAAAGGTTCAATCTTCCTGTTGTAGAGGACTTAGGTGCAGAAACAGCTGCTCCGGAAGAAGTGAGCCCTGAACAGACAAGTGAGGACTTGGGACCCTCTGCTCCAGAAGAAGTGGCCCATGAACAAGCAAGCATCTCTCCTCCGGTTTCCCCTACAGTCTCCGGATCCAAAGAAGAAGAGCAATTGCAGGAGAAGGAAGCAGTGGTGACAGACAAAGAGGTTGACAGTTCTAAGACTGCAGAAGAAAAGAAACATCTGTCTCCGGCAAGAGACACTGCACAAACTGTTCAACAATTTTTGAGCAAAGAAACTCTAGAGATTGATGAACCGGAGCTTCTAAAAGGTCCATTTGATTTTGACTCTCTCTCTCCGGTACAAACAATGAAGATAGCTTCATTTGCAAATGCCAAGGCAAATGAAAAGCTCCTGAAGTCTCATATGGAAGACTGTGAGTTGATAGAGGCTGCCTCCGGAGTACTTGTAAAGATCATGCCATCAATCCAAATAGATCCGACAGCCTCCACTTCCGGTAATCTAAAAACCTTAGTCAGCAGTATTGACACACATTTTAATTCTCTAGAAAAATCAGCTGAAGAAAAGGTCCGGAAGGAATTTTTGGATAAGAGATTTTCTGAAATATTAGAATTAATCTCTAAGGATAGGAAGATTGTAAGCATTGGAATAAAGAGCTTAGAAAATGCTCTTAAGGATGGCGGTGACATCTACAAATTTTGTATATCTTGGTCAAAGGCAACAGCTGCAATTGACAAGAAAATAAAAGAGGAACAGGACAAGCTTGAAAGCTTATCTCAAAGTTTTGATCCTCTCTCTTCCTCTATAATAAATCAAGAATGTCAGACTATTGCAGTCTTGAATGAAATAAAGAATCTTGAGAAGGAGAGGAAGAACATTACCAACCGGATGGGAGAACTTAGAAGGATTATAGTCCCTAAGTTGGAAACTATGCATGAGGCCATCAGTGATGCCCAGACCACCGCCCATACAAAAGATCCGACAGATCTCAGGCGGGCAGAAGCTTTTGCATTTTTGTTGAGTAGTCACATTTCAATCTTGGACAGAATGAAGCTAAGTTGGGCTACTGAAATGGTTCAACTGCAGACATCCTTTGCAGACATTCTGCAGTATATGTGAGTATGTAAATATGCGGCTATATATAGAAAATTTTTGAAAATTTTGGTGTGCGGACCCTACCCTTTGCCATTGATGTCAAAGGGGGAGTGAGGAGCAGTGAAAAATGAGGAATCCAACTCAGGGGGAGTTCCGGAAATTGTATATAAAGACAGAGCATCAGCAAAGGGGGAGCATAGTGTAAACACTTAGTCATTTTTCACTAAGTGTTGCCATCAATGCCAAAGGGGGAGATTGTTGGCAAGAGACACTATATGGATTCATGGTTGTTGTCATTGATGGCAACAAAGGTCATTCCACATATCCGCAAGTCATGATATATCTCTACCGGAAGTCAGATTGAAGATTGTTGTGGTCCGGTGAACAAGAACAGAGCATGTGGCAAGGTCCGACAGATTGGTCCGGATCTCTCAGAGGAAGTGTCTTGGCACAGTGCGGATCTGGGGAAGTCAAGAGGACTATCTTGAGTAGTATATTCCAAGGATTTAGCCTCCGGAGATGGACAAAGAAAAAGATATGAATAGTTGAGTACCGGATTCCTGAGAGACAGTGAAAACAGAGGAAGAACTGACTGACTGAGTATCAAACTACTTTCCGGATGTGTTACAGATGATGATAAAGGTTGCGGAGGCATGAATCATGTTTGGCCGACATAATTGATGATATCTACAAGTATATGCTTGATCCGCATTGCTTGGTGAGCAAGGATTCAGCCGACAGAACTAAGTTTGTAAGAAACTAGACTGTTCCGGATGCCGACTAGAAAGATGATGAAATTACTTGTGCGGATATATATAGAGGATGGATTTAGTTGTAAAGTGTGTGAATGTGTGAGAGGATATGCGAACAAGTCCAGAATAGAGCAGAAGTAACAAGAAAGATCCGGTATGTGAAAGGACAGCAGACTAAAGAACAGAGGAAAGATGAAGTGCAGCAGATCAGTATACTGAACCTAACCGGAACTGAACTCCAGCATATGCAGATGCTTCCAATCAGTTCAAGACTGTGATTCTTATCACTTTGTAAGACAGTGTGTCTTCTTGTAGGCAGTGAGCCTCTTGTGAGCAGTGTGCTCGGGCAGTGAGCCCTAATTGGCAAGTGCCATTTTTGTAATTTCCTATTCTTCTAACAGAGAATAATTCTTGGGTTAATCACCCCGTGGTTTTCTCCCTTAACAGGGTTTCCACGTCAAAAATACTGTGTCATGTGTTTCTTATTTCATGGTTAATGTTTTGTGTTTGATTTTATGCTGCTTCAATTAAAAGGAAAGTTTAATAAGGGAAATAATTAGGATAACTGATTCACCCCCCCCCTCTCAGTTATCAACACTTTTATCTTAAGACCTTTAAGAAAGGCCTCATATTCTACAATATTTTTGGTAGATGGAAAATTGATTCTAAAGGATTTATGTATATGATCTCCTTGTGGTGTGACAAATAAGATACTCCTAAACCATGACTAGTGAAAGAATCATCAAAATAAAGCCTCTAGGTAGGATAATCTACAAGAGTCTTGATGGGCTCTCATCGAGGAAGTCAACGACCAATGGATAAGTGTTAATGAGAGGTACTCCAACTAGCTAATCTACCATAACCTATCCCTTGACTTCTTTACAATCCACATACTTAATGTCAAACTCACTCAACATCATAACCCACTTAGCCATATGGCATGTTAAAGAAGCTTGTGATGGAAGATACTTGAGTGGATCAATCTTGGAAATGAACTTAGTATGATGGTTGAGCAAATAGTGTAAAATATTTTTTGAGGAAAAGACAACAACCAAACATGTATGTTCCATGGTTGTATAATTGCATTCATATCCAACTTGTATCCAATTGATGTAATTGTTTGCCCTTTCATGGCCCTATTGATCATGTTGTGCTAAGAGTTCCCTCAAGGTGACTAGTGTAGGTAAAGTGTAGATTAGTAGGGGCTTGTTGGAAATAGGTTACATGAGCATAGGAGGGCATGCAAGATATCTCTTTGATGCAGTTGAAGGCCTACTGACAAGATTCATCCCAATGAAGACTAGTGTTATTTTTTAGGTGGGAGAACAGTTGAAACTTATTGGCTAGTTGGACAATAAAACATATGATTTCCTCGAGCTTTCCTTAGATACTAAAGAACTTCTCAAGGTTCTTTGGAGGTGGCATTTCAGTTATAGTTGCAACCTTGGTGTGATCCACTTCTATGCCATGTCTAGAGATAATGAAACCCAATAATTTCCTTATGTGATCCCAAAGATACATTTCTTCAAGTTGAGATGGACTTTGTATTCTAGTAACCTATCAAAGATGCACTAAAGGACATGTGTGTGCTCTTCCCTTGTTTTTGATTTTCCTAGGAGGTTGTCTACATAGTCTTCCATGATGTCATGGAGCATGTCATGAAATGTTACCATCATAGTTCATTGATATGTGGCCCTTGCATTTTTTGACCCAAGGGGCATGACCTGGTAACATAATGTGCTCATAGGAGTGGTAAAGGTTGTTTTATGTTGATCTTTAGAGGCAATTTCAATCTAATTATATTTGAAAATGTTTTCCATGAGGGAAAAAATTTTGTAGCTTTCTATAAGATGATCTACAATTCTGTTTCAATGTTAGGCAATGGAAAATTATCTGCTGGACAAGCTTTGTTGAGGTCTCAAAAGTATATACATATACAATTTCCTTTCAGTTTCTTATTGATGGGGATGATGTTAGATATCCATTTAGGGTAATCAATAGGGCATATAAAGCCAACCTTCAAGAGTTTATATAGTTCCTCTTTGCTTAGGAGAGCTATTTTTGGGTGTAATTTTTTGAGCTTTTGCTTTATTGGCTTAGTATTAGGATGGACTACAATGTGGTGAACCATGAGGGATGGATCCAATCCAAGCATGTTATTTTAAGACCAAGTAAATATATATGTCACCTTCTAAAAGATGGAGGTGACCCTTTCCTATTCAATGGATTCCAATGATGCAACAATGTATGTGACTCTCTAATTGTCTTCAGTGCCAAGGTTGATATCCTAAGTGTCTTCAACTACAATTGTAGGCTTCCTAACACTATAGAGAAGCCAGGGGAAGCTTGAGTTCCTCATCTATTGATGCCTTGAAGAGGTTTTCATCAATAGACACATCATTTTTATTTCTCTTTTTGTGTTTGATATTGTCACAAAGAGGTTTACACTAGGGGAGGTTAATTGTTTTCTTTTTCATGTTTTTGATATTTTGGTTTGTTAGGACTAAGGAACTCATCCTACTCCCAAAGTAAGTTGATGCATCAAGGTTGATCTCAAAGCATTTCTTATGATTTTTAGCTAAAATACCATTATGGAGCCCCAAGAATTCAGTGGCAGCCTCATCATTTTGAAACATGGCTAGAAAGATAAGGGATCTTGTTGGTTCCAATTGATTTTAGGATAATTAAGGGGAAGGATGATGGTACAAATGGATATTTCATGGAATAAGTTAGTGATGGTGAGGTCATCGAAGAGGTAATGATGGTCTGTTCCTTGATGTTGTCAATGTCATTGGAGGTTTCTTCCATAATTATGGAAGTGTCATAGGGTTCATTAGATTCCTCACTAGGTGGTATGTATCCCAACCTTTCAATTTTGATGCATTTTTTGATGTGGACTAACTCAAGCATGCCTTGATTGTGGAGGCCAAGGCATTTACCCTTATAGTTTGTATTTTAGCACATATGGAGTGTTGTAGGGTGTGTGTTTTTTTAGAAAGCATGGTGTAAATTATCTGTCATCTGTATAGAGCCAAGAGTTGCTAGAACCTTCAATGTCATCATCATCTAAGAACCCAATTTTCACAAAAGTAGTGGTACCAAATTACATGGTGTAGGATTTCTTCTTCAGTCATGGTTGAGGATAACCATGGGATCATGGAGATAGAGGAAACTTTTCAACATGGAAGGCATCATATAGCTCATGTTCTCCACATCCTATGATCTTGACCTTGGAGATATTGGAGGGTTGGGAGATAGAGGTAGATGCAAGATTTCCAAGATCAATATAGGAAGCAAATTCTTTGGCTTTGTGACTAACTGAGATATCAGTACTATGACAATGATGGAATTTATGATAGGGGCCCTCCAACATCTTACAATATTGGAAGGGATGAGGGTCACTAGGAATAGTGACTTCCACACTGTTAGGAAGAAATGTAGAGGGGATACTGATCCAGAGATATGGTCCTCAATTAGATATTTGTAGTTAGTTTATACCCCTGTAGCTAGGGTAAAATTAAAGGCTAAATCCTAAACCAACAATCAAAACCTAACAACACAATGAAGTGAAAGATATAGAAATCAAAATGATAGAGCAAACCAAAACCAAAATCTAGGCTAAGCTTGGCTCTCCTCCATTGCTCTTCTCAATCTTGCATAGGAATGCATGATTTCAAAGGATGAATGTTGGTTGCTCATTCCAGCAGGATAACGGTGCTTGAAAACTAAATTGTCAAATGGCTTGGTTGAGAGTTGATTTATAGGAAATGACTGATTTGAATGAAACGCTATGATTGAAAGTTGGGTTCAATGATGTGGATGGCTAGGATCAAATAGGGTTTCCCACTCCATGAGGAGTTGTAGTCATGTGACAAGTGTAGGGAGGACCTAATTTAAATAAAAGATTATTTAAATTAGTTGGACATGTGAAGTGTATTAAATGAAAAATGTAGTATGTAACATGTGTTTGACTGTGATGAAAGCTGAGGGCCTAATTCAAATATTTTATTTGAATTAGTTGGGACATGTGAAAGGGAAATTAATTAAATAAATAGGATTTATTTAATTAATTTATCTAGTGGGATAAATGGGATTAGGAGTGGGATTAGGACAAAATGTCATATGATGTCTCTAGTAATGTGTCGACAAGGTGTTGTTGCAAGCCAGTCAAGTAGCTAGAGATTGATAGAAAAACATAAAGAATAACAAAACAAGGCATCACATACACATCATAATAACAAGACAACATAGAAGTACCCAGTATCAGTAGATATCCATATATATCTATGTCAATAAAATGTCATAGATCCATCCTCTGGTAAGTCTAAGTCTCTGCCTCATCTATCTTTATACATGACTTTTATGTCATTCTTTACATCAGATACTATATTATCTGATACTCTTGTTCTCCTATATTATATCATCATATCCTACATCTATATATACTATATCTATTACATATAGGGATGTGTTTCCTATCAGCTCTGGCCTCCGCATAGTGTGTGCACTAGCTTTCGATTGGCTCTGCTTTACGTTTTACACCCTGCTAACATCATCCCCCCTCAAAATTATGTCTCGTCCTCAAGACATGCCCTGCTCCAGTTGAAAGTATTTCTTTACTTAGGCACCATTGACATATCCAACTAATAATTTGCTTGTGGATGGTATGGTGAAATCTTGTTATGTACATTATCATGAAGTCATCCAATAGTTTTGAGATTATCTTATTTACAAAATGTTTGCCTTGATCATTGGTTATGCTTAAGGGACAACCAATCCTGGTAATTATGTTCTCATATATGAATTTGGTGGCAGTTTTTGTTGTGTAGTATATGGTTGGTTGTGATTCAACCCACTTAGTTAGGTATTCCATTCTGATCATGATGAATCTAGATTTTAACTGCTTCATTGATGGGTCTATGGGGCCAATGAAGTCAATGGCCCATTTTTGGAAAGGTAATTGTGCTGGAATTGATTTCAATGGCATCTCATCTCTTGCGGTAGGTCTCCTTGTTCTTTGACATGTGTCACATTTCTTTACATATCTCTTTGCATCTTTGAAAAGTTTAGGCCATCATAATTCAACTAGTTTGATTTTTCTTGTCATCATGTCTCTGACATTATGTCCTCTTTCTATCCCTTCATGTGCTTATCTTAAGATTTCTTCTCTTTCATGTTTATATACTACCCTTATGATGATAGCATCCTTCCGTCTGACATGTAGTTCTCCTTCAATCAATGTATAAGGGAAAGACTTCTAGATCAAATTTTGTCTTTCTTGTCTTGACATTTCTACTAGAGGTTCACCTGTAGCCAATAAGTATGCTATGTCTGCTAGTTCCTCTAGTACTATAATCACTCTGAACATATTTGCACTAGCTAGTTCTTCTTCATGTACCTCCAGATCTTCCCCTGTCTCAATTTTGGACAAGTAATCTAGTCCCTGATTTTGCTTTCCTAGTTTCACGATGATTGAGAATTCAAACTCCTAAAACAATAATAACCATCTACAAATTCTACCTTGAATGATTGGTTTGTTGAGTAGATATTTTGTAATGGATGAAAGAGGGTTGATGGGATTGATGGATAGTTTAGTTAGGTCCTCCTTTCACTCAATGCATTCAAGGACATTTAACCAAGTTGAATCACAACTTTTGCAAGAGGACTCAACTACTAGGTTGGCTGTCACTTGGAATGATAAGGAAATTTGGAATTTGTTAATTGACTTGTTGATTCTTAGCCTGATTAAGCCTAAAACCCTAATTATGCCAAATCATAAGCAAACAGATGAAACATGACAAATCCTTCTACAAACAATAAATACAAATCATATACACACTAGATTTTGAGTTTCAGAATACAAAAAAGTTAGGGGCGAAAGAGCAGGTGCCCAAGCCCAAGGTGTTCCTTTTTCAGAGGGCTTTGGGACAAGACCTACTATAGACTACAACCACTTCAGAGATTTTCCATGCTGTGAAACTAAGGGTCAAAGGTGCGAGTGCCCTTGACCTTTTTGGTATATTTCCTACCTTTTTCTTCAGATCTTGATTTCTTACACTCTACAACAGTTCTCTACAAATCCTCTCTGTAAGATCTTGTACATATCACCTACAATCATAAGAGAGGGGTTGGGGGTTGTGGTATTTAGGATCTTGCCTTGGTTAAGCCCTGAAATGGCATTCAAGCCTTCCAACACCATTGTTAGATAGAGGGAGTGTGTACTTGTAGGATAGAGGAAAAAATAATGATAAAAATGATAGATTGAATCACAAATAGATATCACCTCAGAGATGTAGCTCTCATGGAGATGAAGCTCTTTCATGCCATGATAAGATGAAGTCAAATCTACAATAACAACCACAATAATAATGCAAGTCTTCTCGGCAACACAATGAATGCCTTGAATGCTCTAAAATCATGAGTTTGCCAAAATCTCAAAATCATCGTCTAGTTTGCAAATGAAGTCCTAAACATGATTATATATGCATTCTTGCTACAAATTTCATAATTCAAAATCAAGATGTTGACAACAGAAACCTTTTAAGGGTCTCCAACTGACATTCAAATTTGGGACCTCAATATAATAGGGTAGGGCAAGGGTATAGGCGCCCAAGCCCTGGGACCTATTTTGGGTTTGCATTAAGCTAAGATTTGTCCCCTAAGTCCCATTTGTCATGAATTTCAGGGGATTTTGTTTCGGGATTCATTTCTAACATGCATGATTAAAACTAGGGGACTTGGGAGCTAAACATAGGAGGTAAAAGTCCAAAGGGGGACATTTTACAACATAATATTTAGCCCCTACTTTAATGTATATATGTCCTTACGACCCATACATGCATTAAAGTATAAAAAACACAACAAACATGCCCAACACTTGAAGCTAAGGCATACATAAAGATTGAGGAACCATTTCTAGCCCCCAGTCTCAGGTAAGCATTAGAAAACACATCGCAGACATGCAAACCACAATGAAAATAGTAACATGCACGCAAGACATGGAGAAGACAATATTGAAGACACACAAAACATGATGAAGATAAGAGATCTGTCATGTAAAACATGATGAAGATAGTGATATAATTTTTTCATTTTCATATATATAAATGCATAAAAATAAAAATTGCAACACACAAATCCCAAGAATGTAGGAGAGACTCATCACCACACCCTTTACACTACGTGAGGGGGAAAACTCACCATACAAAACCCAAGCATAGGGGAGACTCATCACCACACCCTTTACACTATTGAAGGGGGAAAACACACGGAAGACATGAGCATCGTATAGCATGCCATAGACATACTATACTTCTTAAACATGACAAACAAGGTGATGGAAGGAGCTTATTGCTAAGTCCCACCATCTCAAACATGCTATAGACATGTTTGACGGTTGGGATTATGCCACAAAAACTACCGAAGACATGCTTAAGGGAGGATAGTCTCAAGATCCAACCCCGCCTCTGCAAAGGACTTTTGAAATAAAAGGATGTGCACTAGCTCAAGAGATGCACCATCCCACCTTTGCAGAGGGATTTTGAATAAAAGGATATGCACTAGCTCAATAGATACATTATCCCACCTCTACAGAGGGCTTCTTTGATTGCAATATAGATAAATATGTGCACTTACACCATAGATACAACATCCTGCCTCTATAGAGGGCTTACAAACATGATTCGTTAGTACCAAAATCATCAGACAAATTACCTTATATATGCCCCCACCTTAAGGTGGTTGATGTCATGTTCTGATATCAAGAACATTAAGGTAGAGAGAAAACACACAAGGAAACAAGAGCTCTCACAAAACCCATGCCCCCAAGGTGACATGTACTCACGATCACCAAGTGTTCCCACAAACACATTGATAATATATGCTAAGATAAGATAAGAAAGGTTACAAATCTTACTCTAAGATAATAACCAAAGAAAAACATGAAATCTATGCATGCATCAATGAAACCAAAGCTACACATATGGATTGGAATTTGAGTATAGCCATTGGGCTTATACTGCATGCATCTTAGAACTGAGTGTAACAACAAGGTGAGATACAAAACAATCAAAGTGCATGGAGCAGATGTATTGTTATAATTTGTTAGAAAAGATAAGACAACATCAATATCACATAGAGTGATTCTACTAGCCAAGCATCATATGTATAAATCAACCCCATCTTCATGTATGGATTAGGTCCATTTTTGCTTGCTCGCTAAAGGGAGACATGGTCCGTATCATTTAGTTGTTTGTTTTTCGTCATCCACTGACTAGATAGAATCACTAGAAGAAGGTAAACAATAAAATGAGAGAGGAGAACAAGTTCCTTAGGAAAAATCATGTAGGAGGATGCCCCTAGGTCATCATTTGCAACACTATGCCCCTAAGGCACGATACATAAAAATATAATAGAGGAGAGGCAAGATAGAAGAATGGTCACAACAGAGGCAATCTCTTGGTATCCTTGACCTTACAAGAGTATCAAGGGTCATCCTAGGAGGCCTAAACAACACATAACACATCACGGAGGAACACAACACAAGAGGGGAGGTCACATAAATGAGTAAACTATGCTACGACAAAGGTGACCATCAGGATTAGAAATACTTGTTATTCTTGATTCTGATCTTTACCTTGATAGTGAAATCTTTATCCCCTCTTCTTTCTTCCACATTTTCTTGAGTTAGTGAAGGTGTAATTATAGGATTTGTCAATGGAAAAGTGTCTATCAATGATGTTGTGGGAGAAATATCATAGGTTTGTATGTCAATCAAGTGAGGTGGTGTAGGGACCTGAAAAATGCCCATTTCAACTAGTTTGTAGGGTGTTGGAATATTCTTGGTTATTAGGAATAGGATGTTCATCTATGTTCTTCAGATTGTTAGTAGTATCCAAGGTATGTAAGTCTTCGGGTAAAGGTGTGTGATCTATTTCTTTGTTTAAGATGTAGTTAAGAAGTGTCTGAAGATCGATTGTTGAATTTTTAGTGTCTGAAGGTTGAAGAAGTTGTTCACAAAGAGAGTCTGCATCATCCAATGCTTCATCCTAGCCAGGGAGAGTAGGAAGGGATGGTACATAGTGTTAAGGAATGTTTCAATGATTTCTTCTTCTTTTTCCAACATATCCTCACCATGTGAGGTTATTTTGGTAGCAATTTTTGAATTATTAGATGAATCACCCAGGGCTATATCAGCCTCGTATGTCTCAAAAATAATATCTATTATGTTGTCATGAAATGTACGAAGAAAAGTAGGAATGTTTCATAATTGCTTTCTTCATTATCTTTTGTAGAGATGAAATTAGTGAGATTTTCCAAGATTAAAGGGTAGATGCCCATGAGAGTGGTGAAACTTTCAAAATCAGATATGTAACATAGAATTTTGTATGTAGAGCTCATGAGAATATTAATATCATAAATTTGTGATATTTGTTGTAGGACCTGAGGATATTTATCAGTGAATTTGTAAAAATTATCAACATCTATGATGTATGCAAATAAAGCTTCCAAGGATGAATAAGAAGATGCCTCAATGACTTTGTTTTTGTGATGAGAGGCCCTAGATGCAAGACTATTTCACACTAACACACTTGTTTGAGGGAAACAGGTAATAAAAGATACACAGGGTCCACAACAAACAAAGTGGGTAAAATGAGATAATGTAGCACAACAAGGAAATATGATTGATTTGTAAGTTTTCTTAAAGAAAGTGTATACAACCCTTAGCATTGAAATACACAATATGTAATTAAAAAAATGCAAATTTTCAAGGAAGAGTGTGAAATGATGCCAAAGTTTTTAGATGATAGATGAATATATGTTTGAAAATGAAATGCAAGATCTGATGAATAATATTAATGACTAACACAATGAAACAAAACAAAACTGTGCTTTTTTATGGTCTAAAATGCTCAATTTTTCACTTTTTCCAATGCAAATGTTCTAAATATGCAAATATAAATGCAAAAACATGCAATGCAACAACACTACAATCCAAAATCAGATTTGAAAGAGTGTTCAAAGGAGTAGTAAAATATGAAACAAGATTGTCACCACAAATCCTAGCTTTTGCAAAGACTAGGTTATATGAAAAATACACAATTTCAAGCAAACCCTAACAAATAGAGTATGAAAATGCAAGGTAAATGAATATGCAATAATGTAATGCTACAATTTATATCAGATCTGATGTAAATATCAAAGATTTAAATGATTTGAATGAAATGCAATGCAAATAGTATAAACTATGTCTAAATGCATGTTGGGACATAAGGTGTCTCAACCTTGGTGATTCCTTGCATTATTTATGATTGTATTTATTAATTCATTGCCTATGTTGTAAATTAATTGAAAATTCCGTATTGTCATTTTGTGGGATGTGGCACAGTGATGTGTCATCCTACATGGAAGATGACAGTTTGTAATTTTGTCCTCACATGAGGTGATAGGAATCTCACTTAGTGGTAGGAATATTTTGCCATGTGTCAGCATCTTGGATGTTGTGTAAGGGAATGTTGACCGAAACGGTTATGACGGATTCCTATGATGAAGTTATGACATGTAAGAGTCAGAAATAGAAGCTTGTAAGATAGGTGAAGACATGTGTCATGAAGCATCTTTGAAAAAGACATATTTGGGCATCCCGAGGTGGACTATGACATGTTGTAAGAGAATATGCTATTTATAGCCTGTGTATGATAGATTCTCTTACAACTGTAAGTTGTAACTACTATGACAGTCATAAGAGCATCTGTCATAGCCCATTTTAGAACTAGGTGACCTCTTTGGGATGGCAACTATGGACAAGTGTCAGATACATTCTACAATGTCGACCAAGTGTCCTTAGGCATGGGTTTTGGGCCATGAGGCCAAGTTGGATGCCCATCTCAAGATAGAGCCAATTTTACCTTGTAGTTTCTATATAAACAGGTGCTTGGAGGAGATGTAGTATGTGATTGACAAGTACTGTTATGCTACTAGATTGACTCTAGACACGAGTGTCAAAGACTATTGAAGATTGCATTGCAAGTGTATTGTAAGCCATATTTAGTTTTGATAATACATTGTGCAGTTTTCTAAGTGTGGGATTTTTCACCCGATAAGGGTTTTCCCCACAATATATCTTGTCTCTCTTCTTCTATCTTCTTTCTAGTTTTGTCTGTATTGCTACAATATCTCTGTTACATGTTTCATGTTGTTGTTATTGTAAGGTTTAATTTGAATTTGTATAGCTCTCCCCTCATTAGATTAGTGTAGGAAGTGATTTCCATGCACCTTGCTTCCTTTCAGTTGGTATCAGAGCTTGATCACCTTTGGTCCTAGTTGTTGGGTAGGGGTTTTTTGAGCTAATCTTAGTTTGAGTGGGAGTCCTGTGTAGAGTATTCTGAATCTTATTGAAGCAAGGAGATGGCAACACATCTAGAAGGATAGAGGTGGAGAAATTCAATGGCACTAATTTTGAGTTGTGGAAGCTCAAGATGGAAGACATGCTTGTTGATTGAGACCTTTGGGAAACTATCAATGGAACAAAACTAGCTACAATGTCACAAGATGATTGGGATCTTAAGGATCAAAAGGCTAAGGGTCTCATAAGACTTAGTCTTGCTAATTCTGTCTTGTTAAATGTCCATGAGGAGGCTACTGTAAACATGATTTGGAAGAAGTTGGGAGATGTGTATCAACCCAAATCCCTGGTTAACAAACTTTTTCTGAGAAAGAAGTTGTATTCTCTTCGAATGGAGGATAGAGGATCTGTTGCCGAACATATGAATGCTTTCAACATGCTGGTTGCACAATTAACATCTGTTGGTGTGAAGATGGAGGAGGAGGATCGATGTATGACCTTGCTTTGTTCTTTGCTGGACTCATGGGATCACCTTGTCATGGCTATTGGAAGCACCACATCCACATTCAAAATGGATGAAGTGGTTTCTTCACTATTGTCTAAAGAGATGCGGAGAAAGTCTTCTGAGGCAGCCAAAGAGGCTCTTGCAGTTTGTGGAAGACCCAAGGAGAAAGGGAAAAAGAAGGACAAGAAGGTTGAGAAGGGTAGATCCAAATCTCATGGGAGATCCAAATATCCTGGAAAGTCCAAGGCTCTCTATTGGAACTATGGTAAATCTGGGCATTTCTGAAAGGAATGCAAAGAGTAAAAGAAAAAGAAGAAGAAGAACCTAGATTCAGATTCTGACAAGTCACAAGATGATGGTGATGCCTTCATCGCAGCCCTGGCAACCCATGTATCTGATGATGTGTGGCTAATTGATTCTGGTGCATCATTCCACATGACCTCGCATCGAGACTGGTTCACTAAGTATGAGGAGTTCAATGGGGGAAAGATGTACATGGGTGATGACTCTCATCTGAAGATTATTGGTCATGGAAGAGTCACTATCTGATTCCCTGATAGATGAGTGAAGGGGATCTCTGGGGTTATGCACATCCCAAGCTTAGCACGGAACCTGCTTTCTATAAGTATGTTGAATGATGCAGGTGTGTAGGTTGTCTTTTTGAAAGAAGGATGCAAGATGACTAGAGGAGCTATGGTGCTTGCTAAGGGTACTAGGAGAGGTACTTTGTTTCAGCTGGAGGCATGCATTTCACAATGCAATAGTTCTTCTGACTCAAGGAAGAGGGCAACAGTCACTTCATCCCCACCATTTGAACAAGCAGTGAAGAAATCTATTGTATCTAGTCCTGATGGTTGTAATCATGCCTTGGAAGTTAAGCTTCCTGCTAAAAAGACAATGTAATGGCATAAGAGATTTGGCCACATTGGTGAGAAGGGTCTGTGTACCCTAAAAAATAAGAACCTCATTGAGAGGTTAGATGATTGTAATCTTGAGATTGACTTTTGTGAACATTGCATATATGGAAAACAAAACCGTGTTTAGTTTTACTTGAGTTCTCATAAGTCTTCTGGTGTGTTGGACCTTGTTCATTCTAATGTATTTGGTCCTATTAATGTTCCTTCATTATCAAAATATATATATTTTGTATCTTTCATAGATGACTATAGTAGAAGGACATGGATTTATTTTCTTAGAAGCAAATCTGAAGTCTATAGTAAGTTTATGGAGTTTAAGGCCTTTGCTAAAAATCAGACTGGTAAAATGATTAAATGTTTGAGAACTAACAATGGTGGTGAGCTCTATTCTACAGAATTTGATAAATATTGCAAGGAAATTGGGATTGAAAGACATAAGACAACTCCATACACCTCGCAACAAAATGGAGTTGTAGAGAGGATGAACAGGACACTGATGGAGAAGGCTAGGAGTATGCTTAGTGGAGCTGGCCTAGAACAAAAGTTTTGGGCTGAAGTTGTTGCCACTGCTTGCTATTTTGTAAATAGATCTCCTATATCAGCTCTTGTTGGTAAGACACCCATGGAGGTGTGGTTTGGTAGAAAGCCTTCAGTAAGGTATCTTCGTGTTTTTGGTTGTGAGGCATATGCAAATGTGCCTAGGGAGAAGTGATCAAAATTGGAGAACAAGGTTGTTAAGTGTATCTTCATTGGCTATGGTTTCATTGTGAAAGGATACAAGCTTTGGGACCCTGTGGATGAAAAAAATTTGTATAGCAAAAGTTTCATCCTTAGAGAGCTTACACCTTCTTCCACTGTTTTACAGCTAGAAGAAAAAGTAAAGAAAGAGGATGTTGTTCAGTTTCCTGCTACCCCTGAAAAGACTAAACAGAAAGACAATGTTGGACCTGATGATGAGGAGAGCTCTGAAAGCTCTGATGAAGAAGCTGTACCTCAACCTCAGCCCTTGAGGAGGTCTACACAGATGAGAAAGCAACATGAAAGGTTTGGTTTTACATTGCTTGATTCTAGTTGTGCTTATGCTTTGGTTACTAACAGTGATGAACCTAGAACTATATCAGAGGCTATGGAAATAAAAGATGCAGGTTCCTGGAAGGAGGCCATGGAGGATGAGATGGCTTCTTTGGAAAATAATCAAACTTGGGACTTGGTGCCTTTGCCTCTTGAATGGAAACCCGTTGGATGCAAATGGGTGTTCAAGAAGAAATTTGGTGCAGATGGCAGTGTTGAGAAGTATAAGGCTAGATTGGTTGTGAAGGGGTATTCACAAGTGGAGGGTATAGATTATGGTGAGATCTTCTCTCCTGTTGCAAAGCTGACATCCATTCGATTCTTGTTATCTCTTGCAACAACTTATGACTTAGAGGTAGAGCAAATGGATGTGAAGACAACCTTCCTTCATGGTAATTTGGAGGAAGAAATCTACATGTCACAGCCAGAGCATTACATGTTGAAAGGTAAAGAAAATTTGGTTTGCAAGTTAAAGAAGTCTTTGTATGGTTTGAAGCAATCTCCTAGGAGGTGGTACTTGAAGTTTGATGCCTTTGCGTTGTCAATTGGATTTGTGAGATCGAAATTGGATCACTATGTGTATTTTAAATTTGATGGTGATTGTATTCTCATTGTTACATTGTATGTTGATGATATGTTGCTCATTGGGAAGGGAAAAAATATGATTTCTAATTTTAAATCTCAATTATCAGCATAGTTTGAAATGAAAGATTTAGGGGCAGCCAGGTACATTCTAGGAATGGAAATCAGAAGAGACAAAACTAACAAAAAACTTTGGTTAAGCTAGAGTAAGTATGTGAAGATCATGTTGGATAGGTTCAGCATGGCAGATTGTAGACCATTGTGTGTTCCTATTTCTTTGGGGACAAAGTTGTCTATTAATGATTGTCCAAAATCTCCTAGTGAGGTGGAGGAAAATGAGAAGAGTACCTTATGCTAGTGTTGTTGGCAATTTGATGTATGTTATAGTCTGCACAAGACCAGACATTGCCCAAGCAATGGGAGTCCTTAGTTAATTTATGGCTAATCCTGGATGGGTTCATTGGGATGCAGTTAAGTGAGTGTTCAGATATTTGAGGGGTACTTCCACGTATTCTATATGCTATCATGGTAATGTTACAAGACCTCCACATTTTGTTGATGTTTGTGGATTTGTAGATTCAGATTGGGTAGGTGACATTGATAGTAGGAGATCCACCAGTGCTTATGTGTTTACACTATTTGGTGGTGCTATTAATTGGATGAGTAAGTGACAACCTTTGGTTGCTTTGTCCATGACAAAAGCTAAGTACATGGAAGCAACTTATGCTTGTAAGGAATCCATTTGGCTTAAGAGATTGTGTTCAGATATTGGTGTTGATGCAGGTTAGATTATGACCAGTTGTGACAGTAAGACTGCGATTTGCCTTGTGAAGAATCCAACATTCCATGCTAGAACAAAGCATATTGATGTACAGTTTCACTTCATGTGAGACATGGTAGAGGATGGGAAGGTAAATTTGGAGAAGGTAGATACTTTGAAGAATGTTGTAGATGCATTGACGAAGGCAGTGAGCACAGAGAAGTTTAGATGGTGTTTGGAGTCCATGGGCCTCTCGGCCTATAGCAATTAAATCCTTTTATTCTATTGGCTCGTACAAGGTGTTCGACAAGTGGGAGAATGTTGGGAATTAAGATGTCTTAACCTTGGTAATTACTTGCATTATTTATGATTGTATTTATTAATTTATTGCCTATGTTGTAAATTAATTGAAAATTCCATATTGTCATTTTGTGGGATGTGGCACGGTGATGTGTCATCCTACATGGAAGATGACAACTTGTAATTTTGTCCTCACATGAGGAGATAGGCATTCCACTTAGTGGTAGGAATATTTTGTCATGTGTTAGTATCTTGGATATTGTGTAAGGGAATGTTGACCAAAATAGTTATGATAGATTCCTATGACGAAGTTATGACATGTAAGAGTTGGAAATAGAAGCTTGTAAGACAGGTGAAGACATGTGTCATGAAGCATCTTTGAAAAAGGCATATTTGGGCACCCCAAGGTGGACTATGACATGTTGTAAGAGAATATGCTATTTATAGCCTATGTATGATAGATTCTCTTACAGTTGTAAGTTGTAACTGATATGACAGATTCTATGACAGTTGTAAGAGTCGTAAGAGCATCTGTCATAGCCCATTTTGGAACTAGGTGACCTCTTTGGGATGGGAGCTATGGACAAGTGTCAGATACATTCTACAATGTTAACCAAGTGTCCTTACATGCAGGTTTTGGGCCATGAGGTCAAGTTGGACACCCATCTCAAGATAGAGCCAATTTTGCCTTGTAGTTTCTATATAAACAGGTGCTTGGAGGAGGAGATGTAGTATGTGATTGACAGGTACTGTTATGCTACTGGATTGACTCCAGACACGAGTGTCAAAGACTATTGAAGCTTGCATTACAAGTTTATTGTAAACCATATTCAATTATGATAATACATTGTGTAGGTTTTTGAGTGTGGGGTTTTTCACCTGATAAGGGTTTTCCCCACGATATATCTTGTCTCTCTTCTTCTGTCTTTTTTTGGGTTCTATGTGTATTGATGCAATACCTCTGTTACATGTTCCATGTTGCTATTATTGTAAGGATTAATTTGAATTTTTATGCAATATTTTCAAATGTATGATGATGACAATGAAATGTATGAATGCAAATTTGATGTTCAACACTCAACAAGATGCAATGTTCAACAAAAAATGGGTTCACCAAAATGTAATGGATGAAAAGAGGGTTGATGGGATTGATGGATAGTTTAGTTAGGTTCTCCTTTCACTCAATACATTCAAGGACATTTAACCGAGTTGAATCATAACTTTTACAAGAGGACTTAACTATCAGGTTGGCTGTCACTTGGAATGATAAGGAAATTTGGAATTTGTTAATTGACTTATTGATTCGATTAAGCCTAAAACTCTAATTATGCCAAATTGTAAGCAAACAAATGAAACATGAAAAATCCTTCTATAGAAAGACACTAAATATAGATCAGATGCATAACAAATTTTGAGTTTCAGAATACAGAAAATTCATGGGTGAAAGAGTGGGTGCCTAAGCCCAAGGTGCTGCTTTTTCAAAATGCTTCGAGACAAGACCTGCTATAGACTGCAACCACTTCAGAGATTTTTTGTGCTATGAAATTGAGGCTCAAAGGTGTGGGAACCCTTGACCTTTTTGGGATGTTTCCTTCCTTTTTTATTTAGATCCTGATTCCTTACACTCTTCAATAGTCCTCTACAACTCCTCTCTGTAAGATCCTGTACTTGTCACCTGCAATCACAAGAGAGGGGTTGTGGGTTTTGGTGTTTAGGAGCTTGCCTCAATCAAGCCCTAGAATGGCATTCAAGCCTTCCAACACCATTGTTAGATAGAGAGTGTGTGTCCTTGTAGGACAAAGGAAAAAATAATGATAAAATTGATAGATTGAATCACAAATAGATATCACCTCAGAGGTAGCTCTCACAGAGATGAAGCTCTTTCATGCCATGAGACAATGAAGCCAAATCTGTAATAACAAACACAATAATAATGCAAGTCTGCTTTGCAACACAATGAATGCTTTGAATGCTCTAAAATCATAAGTTTTCCAAAATCTCAATAGCATCTTCTAGTTTTGATGGGATTGATGGATAGTTTAGTTAAGTCCTCCTTTCACTCAATACATTCAAGGACATTTAACCAAGTTAAATCATAACTTTTACAACAGGACTTAACTATCAGGTTGGCTGTCACTTGGAATGATAAGAAAATTTGGAATTTGTTAATTGACTTATTGATTCGATTAAGCCTAAAACTCTAATTATGCCAAATTGTAAGCAAACAAACGAAACATGAAAAATCCTTCTATAGAAAGACACTAAATATAGATTAGATGCATAACAAATTTTGAGTTTCAGAATACAGAAAATTCATGGGTGAAAGAGTGGGCACTTAAGCCCAAGGTGCTGCTTTTTTAGAATGCTTCGAGACCAGACCTGCTATAGACTGCAACCACTTCAGAGATTTTTTGTGCTATGAAATTGAGGCTCAAAGGTGCGGGAACCCTTGACCTTTTTGGGATATTTCCTTCCTTTTTTATTTAGATCCTGATTCCTTACACTCTTCAATAGTCCTCTACAACTCCTCTCCGTAAGATCCTGTACTTGTCACCTGCAATCACAAGAGAGGGGTTGTGGGTTTTGGTGTTTAGGAGCTTGCCTTAGTCAAGCCCTGGAATGGCATTCAAGCCTTCCAACACCATTGTTAGATAGAGAGTGTGTGTCCTTGTAGGACAAAGGAAAAAACAATGATAAAATTGATAGATTGAATCACAAATAGATATCACCTCAGAGGTAGCTCTCACAGAGATGAAGCTCTTTCATGCCATGAGACAATGAAGCCAAATCTACAATAACAAACACAATAATAATGCAAGTCTGCTCTGCAACACAATGAATGCCTTGAATGCTCTAAAATCATAAGTTTTCCAAAATCTCAATATCATCTTCTAGTTTTGATGGGATTGATGGATAGTTTAGTTAGGTCCTCCTTTCACTCAATACATTCAAGGACATTTAACCGAGTTGAATCATAACTTTTACAAGAGGACTTAACTATCAGGTTGGCTATCACTTGGAATGATAAGGAAATTTGGAATTTGTTAATTGACTTATTGATTCGATTAAGCCTAAAACTCTAATTATGCCAAATTGTAAGCAAACAAATGAAACATGAAAAATCCTTCTATAGAAAGACACTAAATATAGATCAAATGCATAACAAATTTTGAGTTTCAGAATACAAAAAATTCATGGGTGAAAGAGTGGGCGCCTAAGCCCAAGGTGTTGCTTTTTCAGAATGCTTCGAGACAAGACTTGCTATAGAGTGCAACCACTTCAGAGATTTTTTGTGCTATGAAATTGAGGCTCAAAGGCGTGGGAACCCTTGACCTTTTTGGGATATTTCCTTCCTTTTTTATTTAGATCTTGATTCCTTATACTCTTCAATAGTCCTCTACAACTCCTCTCTGTAGGATCCTATACTTGTCACTTGCAATCACAAGAGAGGGGTTGTGGGTTTTGGTGTTTAGGAGCTTGCCTTAGTCAAGCCCTGGAATGGCATTCAAGCCTTCCAACACCATTGTTAGATAGAGAGTGTGTGTCCTTGTAGGACAAAGGAAAAAACAATGATAAAATTGATAGATTGAATCACAAATAGATATCACCTCAAAGGTAGCTCTCACAGAGATGAAGCTCTTTCATGCCATGAGACAATGAAGCCAAATCTACAATAACAAACACAATAATAATGCAAGTCTACTCTGCAACACAATGAATGCCTTGAATGCTCTAAAATCATAAGTTTTCCAAAATCTCAATATCATCTTCTAGTTTTGATGGGATTGATGGATAGTTTAGTTAGGTCCTCCTTTCACTCAATACATTCAAGGACATTTAACTGAGTTGAATCATAACTTTTACAAGAGGACTTAACTATTAGGTTGGCTGTCACTTGGAATGATAAGGAAATTTGGAATTTGTTAATTGACTTATATATTTGATTAAGCCTAAAACTCTAATTATGCCAAATTGTAAGCAAACAAACGAAACATGAAAAATCCTTCTATAGAAAGACACTAAATATAGATCAGATGCATAACAAATTTTGAGTTTCAAAATACAAAAAATTCATGGGTGAAAGAGTGGGCGCCTAAGCCCAAGGTGCTACTTTTTCAGAATGCTTCGAGACAAGACCTGCTATAGACTGCAACCACTTCAAAAAAAATTTGTGCTATGAAATTGAGGCTCAAAGGTGTGGGAACCCTTGACCTTTTTGGGATATTTCCTTCCTTTTTTATTTAGATCCTGATTCCTTACACTCTTCAATAGTCCTCTACAACTCCTCTTTGTAAGATCCTGTACTTGTCACCTACAATCACAAGAGAGGGGTTATGGGTTTTGGTGTTTAGGAGCTTGCCTTAGTCAAGCCCTGGAATGGCATTCAAGCCTTCCAACACCATTGTTAGATAGAGAGTGTGTGTCCTTGTAGGACAAAGGAAAAAACAATGATAAAATTGATAGATTGAATCACAAATAGATATCACCTCAGAGGTAGCTCTCACAGAGATGAAGCTCTTTCATGCCATGAGACAATGAAGCCAAATCTACAATAACAAACACAATAATAATGCAAGTCTACTCTGCAACACAATGAATGCCTTGAATGCTCTAAAATCATAAGTTTTCCAAAATCTCAATATCATCTTCTAGTTTTGATGGGATTGATGGATAGTTTAGTTAGGTACTCCTTTCACTCAATACGTTCAAGGACATTTAACTGAGTTGAATCATAACTTTTACAAGAGGACTTAACTATCAGGTTGGCTATGACTTGGAATGATAAGGAAATTTGGAATTTGTTAATTGACTTATTGATTTGATTAAGCCTAAAACTCTAATTATGCCAAATTGTAAGCAAACAAACGAAACATGAAAAATCCTTCTATAGAAAGACA
Source organism: Cunninghamia lanceolata (assembly GCA_027924645.1). NCBI lineage: Eukaryota > Viridiplantae > Streptophyta > Pinopsida > Cupressales > Cupressaceae > Cunninghamia > Cunninghamia lanceolata. The sequence goes on from BSBN01000277.1 coordinate 386,105, forward strand.
CTAAATATAGATTAGATGGATAACAAATTTTGAGTTTCAGAATACAGAAAATTCATGGGTGAAAGAGTGGGCGCTTAAGCCCAAGGTGCTGCTTTTTTAGAATGCTTCGAGACAAGACCTGCTATAGACTGCAACCACTTCAGAGATTTTTTGTGCTATGAAATTGAGGCTCAAAGGTGCGGGAACCCTTGACCTTTTTGGGATATTTCCTTCCTTTTTTATTTAGATCCTGATTCCTTACACTCTTCAATAGTCCTCTACAACTCCTCTTCGTAAGATCCTATACTTGTCACCTGCAATCACAAGAGAGGGGTTGTGGGTTTTGGTGTTTAGGAGCTTGCCTCAGTCAAGCCCTAGAATGGCATTCAAGCCTTCCAACACCATTGTTAGATAGAGAGTGTGTGTCCTTGTAGGACAAAGGAAAAAACAATGATAAAATTGATAGATTGAATCACAAATAGATATCACCTCAGAGGTAGCTCTCACAGAGATGAAGCTCTTTCATGCCATGAGACAATGAAGCCAAATCTGCAATAACAAACACAATAATAATGCAAGTCTACTCTGCAACACAATGAATGCCTTGAATGCTCTAAAATCATAAGTTTTCCAAAATCTCAATATCATCTTCTAGTTTTGATGGGATTAATGGATAGTTTAGTTAGGTCCTCCTTTCACTCAATACATTCAAGGACATTTAACTGAGTTGAATCATAACTTTTACAAGAGGACTTAACTATTAGGTTGGTTGTCACTTGGAATGATAAGGAAATTTGGAATTTGTTAATTGACTTATTGATTCGATTAAGCCTAAAACTCTAATTATGCCAAATTGTAAGCAAACAAATGAAACATGAAAAATCCTTCTATAGAAAGACAATAAATATAGATCAGATGCATAACAAATTTTGAGTTTCAGAATACAGAAAATTCATGGGTGAAAGAGTGGGCGCCTAAGCCCAAGGTGTTGCTTTTTCAGAATGCTTCGAGACAAGACCTGCTATAGACTGCAACCACTTCAGAGATTTTTTGTGCTATGAAATTGAGGCTCAAAGGTGTGGGAACCCTTGACCTTTTTGGGATATTTCCTTCCTTTTTTATTTAGATCCTGATTCCTTACACTCTTCAATAGTCCTCTGCAACTCCTCTCCATAAGATCCTGTACTTGTCACCTGTAATCACAAGAGAGGGGTTGTGGGTTTTGGTGTTTAGGAGCTTGCCTCAGTCAAGCCCTAGAATGGCATTCAAGCCTTCCAACACCATTGTTAGATAGAGAGTGTGTGTCCTTGTAGGACAAAGGAAAAAACAATGATAAAATTGATAGATTGAATCCCAAATAGATATCACCTTAGAGGTAGCTCTCACAGAGATGAAGCTCTTTCATGCCATGAGACAATGAAGCCAAATCTGCAATAACAAACACAATAATAATGTAAGTCTACTCTGCAACACAATGAATGCCTTGAATGCTCTAAAATCATAAGTTTTCCAAAATCTCAATATCATCTTCTAGTTTTGAAATGAAGTCCTAAACATGATTATATATGCATTCATGCTACAAATTTTGTAATTCAAACTCAAGAAGCCGACAATGGAAAAATTTTAACAGTCTCCAACCGATATTCAAATTTGGGACCTTGACAAAATAGGGCAAGGTGTGCGCACAAGTGCCCAAGCCCTGGGACCTATTTTGGGCCTGCATTAAGCTAAGAGTTGTCCCCTAAGTCCCATTTGTCATGGGTTTTGGGGGAATTTGTTTCAGGATTCATTTCTAACATGCATAATTAAAACTAAGGGACCTGGGAGCTAAAATTAGGAGGTAAAAGTCCAAAGGGGGACATTTTATGACAACAATTTCAATGGTTCATGGTCAATGTAGAATACAAAAGGTGTTGACAAGAGGTAATGTCTAAACTTCTGTAATGCATACACCATTGCTAGGGCTTCCCTCTTAGTTGTGATATAGTTCTTCTCTAGTTTTGACAACTTCTTTCTTGCAAATTTTATAGGATGATCCTTAGAACCTCTAGGATGAGTTAGTACTGCTCCAACTACAATTCCTGATGCATCAACATGAACATGGAATGTATTGTCCTAGTCTGGAAATATTAGTATTGGTGCTTATGCTATTTTCTATTTCAAAGTGTCAAATGCCTTTTGGTGCTCCTCATTCTAGGTAATACTTTTGCATTATTTTTTCTTCAGTAGTTCTTTTATCGGTGCTGAGATGGTTACATAGCTCTTGATGAACTTCTGGTGATAACCGGTATACCCTAGGAATGTTTTGACATTATATGTGGTTTTTGGTGGTGGCAAGTTTTGAATAATGGGAACTTTTAGGGGATCAACCATCAAACCTTCTTTGCATATTAAATGACCCAGTAGTGTTCCAAATGGTACCGCAAAAGTACATTTCTTCAAGTTCAGGGAAATTTGCAAGCTTCTACACTTATTCAACATCAACCTCAATGTCTATGTGTGATCTTTTACCAGTCCAAATATAGTCCAATCATCCAAATAGACTTCCAAAAAATCATGTATAAATGCCTTGAATGCATTGACCATGATTCTACTAAATACTATAGGTACATTTTTCAATACAAATGGCATAACATTATACATGCAAGATCCTAGTTCATATGCAAATGTTGTCTTAGGTTGATCCTCCTCTCTAATTTTTACCTGGTGGTATTTGGAGAATCCATTAGTGAAGGAGTAGATTTCCCTATCGACAATTGACTCCAAGTTTTCCTCTATGTATGGTGTAGGGAAAGGATCACGAATACAAGCCTTATTTAATTCTCTATATTCTGCATAGATCCTGATTTCTCCTATTTTCTTATTCTATACTACCATTGGACTGATCCACTCTACTTCCTCCATTGGTTTTATGATTCCTACTTCTAGCATCTTTTTATATTCTATTTTAACTTTCTTCTTCATTTTTTTATTCATTCTATGTGGTCTTTTCTTGATTGGTTTACAACCTTCTTTTAGTTCAATTTTCATTGTTCTGGCTTCCTCTTTGATTCCCTTCATCTCTGTGAACTTTCTAGGAAATAGATCCTCATACTTAGACAAAATTTCTACTACTTGTGCCACTTCCTTCTCATCCCAATAGTCTCCTATTTTGGCTAGCTTAGGGTCTCCTTTGGTAATGTTTTCTTCCCTTAACTAAATGGGCTTGTTATAGTACTTTTCCTTGATATTTATTGATTCGACCATCTCTCTTTCACCTTGTTCTATCTTTATATCTAGTTCTTTACTCTCTTCACTTTCCTATTGTGATGTTTTGTAGTATTTGTGTTTCTCTCGATATGATTCTTTGTCCATCCATTCTATGACTTTCCATATGCCTTATGTCTTTTCTGGTGGTGAGCTATGTTCCGATTTAGCTTCTTCCTCTTCTGCATCTTTGTGAAAGATGATCTCCTAGATTCTAATGAGTGTTGTGCATATGTTCTTGTCCAGATCAAAGAATGAGAAAGTGTGAATGAAGTCCTTTTGTAGCTCTTCCCAATATCTAGTTTCTTTCCTTCGTTCCTAATTTATATACCATGTCTGTGTAATTGGTGATAGTGTCCAATAAAAGAAATGGGTATACAATACCTCATTATATTCATTTATTCCTCTCCATACCATTGTACACATGGATGAGTGTTCTTTTGGTGAAATTTGACCTGAGTATTTGGGTATTATGTCATATTCTCCTTCCTCTAGCAAATATCTTGTCTTGATGAATATTTTTAATGTTGGCCGCCAGTTTATTGTGTCCTTGTGTGTGTTCCACTAGTTTGTGGCATTGCATACCAATGTGTGTTTCACAACTTGCAATCTTATGTCTTCATCGAAAAACACTACCTCCATTTCTGTGAGATATGAATGTAGATTCTATACTCCTAAAAACTTGGAAACTTGATATGTGAAATTCCTTTCAAAATGTGACTTAACTGGTGAGATCTTGGATAATTATCTTCCTTATCCTTCGTAAATGCATCACATATGATCTCCAATGAGTTTGGATGAAATGTGGAGGATTGTGTTGGAAATATGCAACCATAAAGACTAATTCATCATAACCCAATAAGAGATTAATGTGCAACAATAACCAAAAATCCACATGCAAAAGAAATAGACAATAATACCATCAATGGTGACACAAGATATACCCCGGGAAAACCCTACATGAGGGAAAAATCCAGCCTCCAAAAGCATCCATCTCTCATGTATTATTTAGTAATGAAGATTACAATACAAATATATCTAAGATCACCCCTAAAACATCAAACTCTCTACCTGCACTCCATGTGAACAAGAATGTAACCATACATCAAATGTCATGCATAAAACCCTCACATATGAAACCTACAAGAGATTCTCAAACAAGATAAACCCAACTTACAAGCCAACTTCACCAATCTCTACAACTACCTGTGTGCTTTCTTTTATAGACATAATCTCACAACGCAGACAACGCAGAGGCGACGTAGTTCATGGAATTGGACCATGGACCTAAGATATGGATCAGATGAGACACGATATGGAACAAATGTGGATCAAATAAGACATGATATGGATCAGATATGGAATAGATATGGATGAGATAAGACATGATATGGAACAGATAAGACATGATATGGAACAAATATGGATCAGATATGGATCAGATAAGACATGATATAGAACATATATGGATTAGACATGGAACATATATGGATCACACAAGACATGATATGGAACAGATGATACCAATGACAAGGGAACACCACAGATAGGTAGATGTATGGGTGATAGTAGATGGAATGGGTATGTACAAGGAAACAAAGATGCGATCTCCAAGGACTATGTTGCATAAGAATAACATGCCCCATTGTAGGTAGAATACTTAGGATTTTTCATGACAATGCTTATGACGATAAGAGGATGAGAGGATACTGAAGGATTTTCATGGTTTGGAGGGATAAGGTATGTCAAGAGACATCTAAAACATTTGTTAACATTGTGCCCCCAATCTTTATCAAGACCAAAGAAATAGAGGAAAGGAAGATTAGGATGGATAGATTGGATAGTATAGGTAGGATAGGATAGGAAATGGTACGAAAGGAAATTGATAGGAGAAGAGTGATAGGATAATGAGACAAGGTGCCCCCAAGTGTAGGTGACATAGAAGATCAACTTACACATGACGCCTGTTTGCTAGGTTTTCATCATGCTACTTATCCAAGGTGCCTGTTTGACAGATTTTCACGGTTGGATGAAGGGATTTTTCTTTACTTTTTTTTTTTAAATAGTTCGATAGGAGAAGATGGATATGGAAGGGAGAGACTCAAGTGCCTAGTTCCATGAAAGTTGACAGTCCCACTAGAAAGATGTCATCGCATGGACCATGTCGAGTGCTCACATAGATATTGGTAGATGGAGAAGGTAGATAGCGGATCACAGAAGGTGCTATAGTGGATGATGATGCAGAATATGGAGGGAAGGCTTATCAAAAGTATGGACCATAGGAATATGATGAGGAAGACATGTAGGATAATAGTGGAAGGAAGGGGAGATGGAGGTATATGGAAATGTTATAGGATGGAAGGGAATCATGACCAACGGTTGCACATATCATGATAAACATTGAAGCTGGTGATGGGAAAGTAGTGTAGGAAGCAATGAAGACTTTTTCTTGTGGATGAATGACTTAGGCATGTAGGGATCCATATAGATTGAGTATTTTTCTATTTTTTGCTTGCCATATGGGATGGAAAAATTTGAGACTTTTGGATGGAAAGGGAGGAAGTGGATGGTTGAGATTCTTGAGAGGTAGATGCCTCATGTAACTTGAGGGCTTTTTGCTTAGGTACCCAAACCATTTTGTTTTTAGATAGTACCTATGAAGGTATGGGTTTGGGTGTATGCAACTTTTGTACAGCTTTTGGAGTAATCATTTGTTGGATGTAGACCCACACCTTTTTCAGCTTGGCATATAGGTGTGTGGGTGTATGTAGCTCTTGAGAAGGATGTTTCTTTGATTCTTGGTTTTTGTATCCTAGGTCATGAGGACTCTTAGGATTTTTGACTTTATAAGTAGAGGCATCTAGATTTTTGCTATTAAAATCCTTTGGGATGGTGGAAGTGGGGTTGGAGGAAGTTCTTTGTTTAGACAACATGTGCATTTGTTGGCCATGATTGGGATTGTTAGAAGATTCATAGATGGATGGATAAGGTGTTGGGAGAAGTGGTGGTAAAATGCATGGAGGGATATTAGGATTTGGAAGTAGCAGAGGTAGATTGGATGGTGGAAGGTGTATGGTCACATGCTTTTGACAATTGTAGGATGATGGAGGTGGAATGGAGACATATGTTTTGGGGATATGATAGGGTTTGCAATGAAAAGTGGGGGATTTAGGAGTGGAAGAAGTACCAACATCTTGAGATTTTTCACCTTGGGGTGTGTATCCAAGGCCATATGAAGGAGGAGGAACATTGACATGGACGGGCTCCAAACTACCTTGTTCATGAAGGCCTAAGCCTTTACCTTGATAGTTCATATGTTGGAGTATGTGGTGGACAGCGGGATTATGTGTAGGTGGAACACTAGACACAAGTTCTGTATTGGATGAAGCAGGTGGGATAGAGGATAATGGTAGTTGGTGTTCTAAGGAGGAACACTCATGAGTGAAGGCGGTAAGACCCAAGATATATGGTGGGGGATTTGTAGCATGGTCGCTAATGGATGGTGGAGGAGTATTATTGGTTTGATCTTCTACGCTTGCTTGGGAGGCATGTGTCTCATCAAAGGAAGAGGAAGTTGTTGAATCTCGGATAGGACTAGATAGGGTTATAAGCTTTGAACCATGGAATGCATAAAGTGGGCTAAGAGGATCATCATGGTCTGCTTGATCATAGATAGGCTCTTGATCATAGATGAGATCTTGATCATAGATAGGACTTAGCGTGATGGAATTAGCTCTTGTATAGGTTCATCATCAACAATAATATCTTGATCACAGAAAGGATAGAGGTTATGGAGAGGTTGGAATTGGACTTCTTGCTCATGTATAGGTATAGGATCATCGAAAAGACAAAGGTTATGTAAGGGTCGGATAGGAGTGCTTCGATCTTGATTTAGACAAGGGGTTGATGTTTCCACATATTCTAAAGTGTGTTCTTGACATAACTCTTGATGTGCTTGAATTGAAGTTGAGGTAGAAGACTCTTGGCTAGGCTCTTGGTCAACAACATGAAGGTGTGATGGACCTTGACTTTGGTGCATGGTAGGAAGTTCTTCAATATGATCAAGGGGTTGCAGGTTACATGAAGGGGTTGTAGGATTTGACATGTTTGAAGACTCTTTGATAAGGTGAAGGACCGAAATTTGGGGATATGGTTGAGTCTCTGCTAGTAGCCCTTAGATCACATCCTTTGTAGGCATTTGGGTAGATGAATGAGGTAATGGATGAGTTGATTTGGAGTTCTCCTTAGCTTTTCTTTCATTGTGTAAATTTGGAAAACATCTTTCCCAAAAATCATCTGAGGCTTTTTTGGTTGTCCATTTAGAGCTCAGGGAACTCGATGGCAGTGTTGGTGTAGGATTGGTATGCTTTGGGATAGGTGTCTTAGAAGATGGTGAAGGAAGACTAGTAGATAGAGTGGTATACAATTTCCAACTTGAGGTGGTGCTTGCCTTGTCATGAGCATCATTAAGACGGGAAACAAATGTACGCTTTTGGGGCGAGCTATAGCTAGTACTAGCCTATTCAGCTTGTAAGATTGTCATTTCTTGTTGTATGACTTGGAGTTCTTAAGCAATTGCTATACGATCTTGGGACGAGGCATCGAAGTCGAAGTCTAATTGTTGTCGTAGGTATTGGAGTTCTTGAGCAATTACTTCTAATTGGTTTGTCATTTCAACATAAACTGACACAAGACTGAAATGGGTACCTAGAAAACCTAAATTTTTTCTCTCAAAGATTGTGCTCACTATCACGCATGCGCCGAAACAGATGCGCTGCAAAAATTGGTAACTGTGCCAAAAGTCAAGACATATGCGCCACACTGGTAAAAGGTACATGCGCTGTAACAGACAGTAAAAGCGCTGCAAGTCAGTACAGATGTGCCGCAGGTTGGTACAAATGCGTAGCAACAGAGGACGAATGCGCCGCTCTAGTTTTTCTAAGTATTTTTGTAATTTTGTGGAATTTTTCTGATATTTTTGGTACTTTGGTTGCAAGAAGGTGTTTCTGATCTGATTTTCTAAAATTATGGCAAGAAGACACAGCAAACACAAAGAATGTTTTTATGGTTTTTTATTTTTTTGTGATTTTTTTTACTCTTTTTGGACTAAAAAGGAAAAACAAGTACAAATCCTAGGCTTGAAATGGATTACAAGGGTTTTTGGCCACTAGAACAAAAGGTGTTTAATAAGGGCAATTGTTTGAGTGGTTACACATGCGGCAGCACTACTCTCCATTATGGAGTCTCGCAGCCTGCAAGGGTTACACCTTGGAGGGTTTTGGGGGAGGTTTGCTGTCGGTGTAACACAACTTCACTTGTTGTTTGAAGCTTTCACTCCAAACACAATTTATTTATAGTGGCTTGGAAGGGCTTGGCATCTAGCCTATTACCACTTAGGGTCATTCCTACTTGGATAAGCGGTATCCAAGAGTAGGCCCCTCTAAAGGAAAAACACATGCGAAAATGATATGTCTGGCATTTTGGTCACCCAAGATAGGGGAGAGCATAGGCCTGGTATCATTCCCAAAACACAAAATATAGTGGTTCTTTTCCCCTAGTTAAAATGAGAAAAACTAGATGAGCTATCTACTTGGGCAAGCACAGAACTTTGAAGTGATAGCAAGATAGCAATGGTCCAATTTTAACCAAGATAGCAATGATGAGTTCAGTTTTATCCACGTAGCACGAATTGTTAACTTTGAAGTGATGGTCGATCAAGATAGCAATGGTTCAGTTTTACCCAGATAACAATGATGAGTTCAATTTTATCCACATAGCATGAATTGTTAACTTTGAAGTGATGGTCGATCGAGATAGCAATGGTTCAATTTTAAGTCCAAATGAAATGTTTGCCTAACTAAACACATAGATTTATTTTAAAGCTGAAAACAAAAGTGTGCCTAATTTAGTGATAAATGATTGTACATTGACCACTCAAACCTGTAGAAGTTATATTAGAAGTTTCTTTTCTCCTTTCTTTGACAAGCGTTTAAGTTAAGCTGCACAAATAAATCATTAGTTTCCAAGAAAAAACACTAGATTTAAGCTTGGAAAGATAGATGAAATTTGACTATAAAAATAGTTGATAAAATAATAAAATCAATTGATTAAACCTACTCCATTATAAATTTCATGGAATAACCTTTCCAATGAGTGTTTATATGCGCGATTATGAGTTCGTATGCTCCTGTTATGGCAAAAAGAAAAAGATACCACCCTTATGGCATGTAGAAGAAGGCATGATGGAGGATTATTGGATAAAATGATGCATCCTACGGAAGCACCCTTCAGACCACTGGATAAAGTGATGCACCCTTTGGGAGCACCCTTTGGACTACTAGATAAAAGAATGCACCCTAGGATAAAAGGATGCACCCTCAAAAAAATCATAGAGATTTTTTTCTGTCTCTGATTTTTATGAATTAACAAGTGATTTTAAGGTTTTCAACCCTTCTGAGCACATTGGTGATGTCAGTTTCAGCCTAGGAGGTCACCTTTTGATAGATCCTTGCAAAACTTGACAATGGGGTTTAGAGAAACACAAATTTTTACTACAAAAATTTGCAAAAAATATAAAGCCCCACAGTGGGCACCAAAAATGTTAAGGGAAAATTGGATCAATAATGAATAATCAATAATTATCAATATAAAGTTACCCAAAACTCAATTAAATAGTGAACTAAGAAGATCTAATCAAATAGAGCAATGAATAACAAACAAAGCAAACCTCCTTAAGTCAAAGTTTCCATTGATTACCTATCACAATCAATCTTGCATGTGTGAAATAAGGCCCTCAAAGAGTGCACTTCCTTGCTATGCTTCAAGAATGTCAATTAAGAATGGCTATGATAATACTGCCATGAAGAAGAGCTTCACAATGATGAATAGTGTGTAGTAACGAGTGTGACCACAAGCAATGAAGGAATTGGTGCCAAAGGCGCACTGTAATTCCTGCAGAGTAACAATACTTAAAGCTTGAATGAGATTGTACTTATAGACTTGGAAGAATGAAGATCAATGGTATAGAGAGAATGAGAAGATCAACGGTTGAGAACAGTTGAGGAACGTGCAATGAATAAGAAGAAGACACGTGTCTTGCTTTTTTTTGCATGAGAGGATTTGCTAAGAATAGAAGAATGAGTTAAAGCAATTAAAAGAATATGATAATGAGTTAAGTGATTTAAAACAAGAAGAAGGGATTTGCATGAGGATAAGAAGATATTTTTCTTTATTAAATATTAGGAATATTTAATTACATGTGCAAGAAAGATTGAATTATATTTAGAGATAACTCAATTTAGAAGAAAAATACAACTTAAATAAATATTTGATTTATTTAAATTTAGAGAAGATATTATTGGAAGAAACAATTAAATAATTGGAATTATTTAATTTAGAAGATAAGAAAGCAAATTAAATAAATTAATTTATTTAATCGTTGTACATGATTTGGAAGAATAAATAAAATATTTGATTATATTTTATTCTTAGAGATTAAGAGGATTTAAATAAATTTGATTTGATTTAATTAAATAAATAAGAATTATTTAATTGTTTGGAAGAATTCGAATCAAATAAATAAATTTGTTTATTTATTTATTGATAGAGGAATAAAGAAGGGAATAAATATTAAGAATATTTATTTAGATCGAATCGTGTCATTTTTAGGCATATACAAAGAGTAGTCACACAAAACACGATGAATATATTGATATAGCATTCTCATAACATTTTCATATATAAAGTGAAATCCTAGAAAGCACGTAATTCAAAACCCAAAATGTAGGAGGAGCTCATCGCTACACCCTTGATACTACACCTGGGGAAAACATGCCATACAAAACCTAAGTGTGGGAGGAGCTCATCGCTACACCCTTGAAACCACACATGGGGGAAACACACTAAACAAAACCTAAGTGTGGGAGGAGCTCATCGCTACACCCTTGAAACCACACACGGGGGAAAACACTAAAAAGACATAGAATATACGAGCACTGTATAACATGCAATAGACATACTATACGTCTTATACACGACAAACACAAGCAATGGAAGGAGCTTATTTCTAAGTCACACAATCTAAAACACACTATAGACACACATGATGGTTGGGCTTATGACACAACAATCACAAAAAACATGCTTAAGGGAGGATAGCTCAAGATCTAGCCCCGCCTTCCAATGAGGACTTTGTATAAAAGGATGTGCACTAGCTCAAGAGATACGTTATCCCACCTCATGGAGAGGGATTTTTGATGGCAATATAAATAAAGATGTGTACTTGCATTAGAGATACAACATCTCGCCTCACAGAGAGGGCTTACAAACATGGTTTGTTAGTATCAAAACCATCAAACATATATAATTATATATACCCCCACCTTAAGTTGGTTGATGTTGTGTACTGATATCAAGCACATTAAGGCAAAGAGAAGACACACAAGGAAACAAGATCTTTCGCAAAGCCCATGCCCCCAAGTTGACATGTGCTTATGATCACCAAATGTTCCCACAAACACATTGATATGATATGCTAAGATAAACAAGATAGGTTTGAAATCTTACTCTAAGATAATAACCTATTCAATTCATTAAAGCTATGCATTAAAAAATTACATCAAGGACCAAGGATATACTCATGGGTTTAGAGTCGATTATAACCGTTGGGCTATACTACAAGTACCTCAGAACTGAGTGTAGCAACAAGGTGAGATACCGTTCAAAGTATGCAAGAGCAGATTGAGTGGATTGTTAAATGTTAGTTACAAGAAATTCCATAAGATGATACATCACGTGGAGTGATTCTACTAGTCAAGCATCAGATATATAGATCAACCCCATCTTCATGTATGGACTAGGTCCATTTTTTCTTTCTTATTGAAGGGACACACAGTCTGTACCAGTATTTATTTGTTTTCATCATCTCCTGACTAGGTAGGATCACTGAAGAAGGTAAACAATAAAAATGAGAGAGGAGAATAAGTGCCTTAGGAACACCACATAGGAGGATTCAGCCAAAACACCCTCTGCGATGCTATACCCCTAAGGCATGACACAACAATAAAATAGAGGAGAGGTGAGATAGAAGAAACAAATTGAAGAATGATCACAATAGAGGCAGTCTCCCAATATCCTTAACCTTACAAGGGTATCAAGGGTCATCCTAGGAGACATAAACAACACATAACACATCATGGGGGAACATAACACAATTCTAACAACAACAACATATATATCTAGGAGGCTACCCTTGAGAGCAACTATAATAGATGGTACAATGAGTGTGGCTTAGGGAGGGAGAAATACTCACCTGATTCAATAGGATATTACCTGGGGGACCATTCATGTCTATCATCTCAGGATATATCATATTTAGTCTTGAACTTATTGATATTGTATTAGCATTAGTATACTTATTCACTATCCCCTTGGTGGGTGGAATAGGTGAATTGTTTTGATTGATCTTGACATCAATCCATAAGGGATTTACTGTGAGAGGCCTTTCCTCATCCACTAGTGCTTCATCTTTTGAAGAGAGAGCATAGGAATCAATGGAAGGAAAAGTGTTGTGAGGAGAATTGGTGGTGACTATATCTTGAGTGATGTCCAAAGGATTTGAATATACAACCAAAGGAGAACTATCCATGGCCCTCACATCTTCAGTTATATCCAAGGGACTTGGAAATTCAACCAAAGGGAGGAGATCAAGAATCTTCTCTTCCTTAGTGATATCCAAGGTACTTGAATAGTCAACTAAAGGAGGAAGATCAAGAGCCTTCACTTAGTAACATCCAACGTACCTGAATATTCAACTAAAGGAGGAAGATCGATAGGATGATCCATAGATACTTCATGCATTATGGTAGGGATGGAGTTTTTTATATTTTTAGATGAATGCTCATTATCTATCCATGGAATGTTGTTTGCTAGAGGGGGTTCTTCATTCACTAATGCTTCATCTTGGCCAGGGAGAGCATTGGAATGAAGAGCTGATGGTGTGATGTTAAGGGATGTGTCAATGAATTCATCCTCTTGTGCTAAAGTGTCCTCAAAAGTGAGAACAACTTTGGGAGAGAGATCATATGGTAAAATTAAGTTACCATCACATGCAAATTAGCAATAGGAGGCATAGTGGAATGTCCAATACAGATAAAGTCATCTAAGGCTTCATCTAACATATTGAAGTCATCACTCCTAAACGATGCAACATATTTATTATTATCTATTAATTTAGTGAGATCATCTAATATTGGAGGATATGTTCCCATGAGATTTGTGAAACTATCAAAATCAGATATATAACAAAGGATTTCATATGTGGAACACAGAAATATCAACATCATAGATATATGCAATTTGTTTTAAGACTTGAGGATATTCAAGAGTAAATTTGGAAAAATTATCAATGTCTATGATGTATGTAAACAAATCTTCCAAAGATGAATGACAAGAAGTATCCATGATGCTAGTTTGAAAGAGCTCAAATATACACAGATTCCACAATGATTGACAAGGAAAAATAAGTGAGACAATTTCACACCAAAGCACTTGTTTGAGGAAAATGGGTACTAAAAGACACACAGAGTTCACAACAAATAGAGTGGGTAGAAGGAAAGAGTATTACAAAACAAGGCAAAGTTAATGATTTTAAAGGTTTTGATCAAAAAGATATGAATAAGGTGTAAAAGGTGTGTAAACTCTTAGCGTTGAAATACACACTATGTAATTAAAAATATGCAAATTTTCACACAATACTATGAAATAAAGGAAAATTTTCAAATGAACAATGAATGTATGCTTGAAGATTAATGCAAGATCTGAATGAAAAATTATACACCTAAAATGCTCAAATTTTCCACTTTTTCAATTTAAATGCACAAAAAATGTTATAAAATTATGTCCAATGATGTATGAATGAAATGTAATCTGATTTAATGTGTAAAATAACTCTGATCAAATTAAAATTTATGCCAACATGCTACAATGCTCAATCTAAAGTCAAAATTAAGGCAAGATGAGTGAATATGCTTATTTTTATTGAAATACACAATGTGTAAATGCAAAATTTGAAATCTAAATGCAATAACACATAATGATAAAACACTACAGTCCAAAATCAGGTTTGAAAGAGTGTTAAAATGAGTAATAAAATCTGAAACAAGATTTTAATTACAAACCCTAGCTTTTGAAATGACTAGGTTATATTAAAAAATACAAAATTTCAAGCAAAACCCTAGCAAATGAGAGATGCAAATGCAAGGTAAATGATGATAAAAATATGAAATACTGTAATTTATTCTCATACCTGATGTAAATATCAAAAAATTAAATTTTTTCAATGATATGGAAGGAAAATAATGCAAATTATGTCTAAATGTAAGCTAAAAATGTTTATTTTTTCAAAATTTTCAATTTTTATGCAAGATTTTTAAATGTATGAAGATGAAAATGAAATGAATGAATGTAAAACTGATTTACAAAACTTAGAAAGATGCAAGTTCAGCAAAAAAAATGGGTTCACCAAAATGTTATGTGGGAAAAGAGGGAAGATGATGAAGGTTGATAGTGTGATTAAATCTTCCTTTCACATATAACATTCAAGGACAAACTGAGTTAAGTCACAACTTTAGAAAAAGGACTCAGCTATAGGTCTGGTGTCACTTGGAATGATGAGGACATTTGTAATTTGTTGATTAATTTGTTAAACCCTAATTATATGAAATCGTAAACAAACAGACAAAACACAACAAACGTTTGCACAGGAAGGCACTAAATGCATATTAGAAACATACCAGGACTCAGATTCTAGAAAGTGGAAACTTTGGGGACATAGGGGTGACTACCCTAGTCCAATAGGTAGCTTTTCCTATAGATCTAGAGCTATTAGATGATGAAGTCTACAACCTTCTCAAGAGTTTCTGACAGTGGCAATCTAGACGACATAGGGGCGAGTGCCCTTGTCTATGAAGGAATATTTTTCACTATTTTCTTTAGATCCCAAATCTTTAACCTCTGCACTAACCTCTTGCAACTCCTCTCCGCAAGATTCCACACTTGTAACCTGCAATCACAAGAGAGGGGTTGGGGGTTATGGTGTTTAGGAGCTTGCCTTGATGAAGCCCTAGAATGGCATTTAGGCCTTCCATCATCATTGTTAGATAGTGTGTATGTCCTTGGTGGATAGAGGAAAAAGTAAATTTCACCTCGGAGGTGAAGCTCTCACAAGGAGATGAAGATCTTTCACACCATGAGGAGATTGATGAAGACAAATCTGCAACAAACTAGTACAAACACAACACAATATTGCTCTGCAACACAATGAAAGTCTTGAATATCCTTAGCACAAGATCACAAGTTTGCATTATCCATATCTAGCTAAAATGAAGTCCTAAACATGATTATATATGCATTCCTACTACATAATTTAAATTGAAGAGGTTGACAAAGGGAAACCTTTTAGCGATCACTTTGCCGAGAATTAAAATTTGGGTCCCAAAAAAATAGGTCTAGACTAGGGAATAGGTGCCTAAGTCCAGGGGCCTATTTTGGGACTTGAGTAAGTTTAAGATGCACCCCTAGGCCCCATTTGACATGGGTTTCAAGGGATTTTGCTTCGAGATGAGTTTTTAACATGCATGATTAAGTCTAAGGGACCTAGGAGCTAAACTTAGGAGGTAAAAGTTTGAGAGGAACATTTTATGACATAAAACATGTACCATATAAACATCCATGTACTCCAAGATACCTGCAACAATTATCAAGGTGTACACCATCTCAAATGAGAATCCCGTCATCCTCCATCTAGCCAAACTATGAAGGATAAGATCCTCCAAAGAGATGCCACAAAAAACTATCACATAGAAGCAAGAAACCTGCATCAACTGATATCCAAACACAAGCACCAAATCTAATGGTAACAAATAGGCTCGATTAGCTGACAAGAATCAATCATCATAGCTAAAATAGCAACCACAACTAGTTGCTAATGCATCAACTAACCATACCTTCAAACCAAGGTATACAAAAGATAACAAGTAGACCTTATGCCAACAACATATCCAACTCAAATCACAATGATAACAAGTCCCTGTATATACTCAATCCTGCATAAAGAAGTCCTCCAAGGTAACAACACAAAGCTTGTGATAAAAAACCTCAAGACCCTCCATACTACAACATAATGAGAACATCCAACAAAAGAATCATATACATCTTGAAAAATCCCACTACATGGGTAAATGTCAAATCTGAAATAGATCAAGGCATCCAAAGATCCACTAATAGCATGCACATAGAAGATGTGGCTAAATCCTCTATCACATAGTGTCAAAGAACACACACATAGATATGCAAAATCTGCAAACTAAATAACTCTAACATAACTCTCCTCAAATCCATATCACTCCCAAATCCTCCACATCATAAGAGAAGACATCAAAGAGACTCAAAAGCTCCATACACATCTCAACTCCAATGTCATGTGAACACAGATATCTAGGAAGAAGAATAAGACTAATCAAGAGAGAACTTGCAAATCATAACCATGTCCTTCTATCCACACTAATGTGCTATGTTGTGAAAAGTATGATTTCCTTTACAACCTAGAAACAAGAAGCCTTCTCAACATCTAACAAACCAAGATGCAAGCCTCTCAAACCAAAGGTAGATCAAACTCATAACCATCCCAAAGTAGGAATAAGCCCAAAGCCACTAACCATCTCCATTACACACAATGATCTCATAACAATTCAGGATCAAACATAATGAGATAACTAATCATATCCATGCATCCACTCCTCAAACAAGTCCTCACAATTATAATCCATAGCTCAAGACTCAAGCATGAGAAGACAAGATACAAAGAAAAGAATGCATTTGAAAAATAGGTGGGCATACCTATCAAATTATTCAATGCCGAGTGGACCAAGAGTGGGGATGAGAGTGCTCCTCCAAGATGCACCAAGCCTCAAAGACTCTCTCCAAGAACAATCTCCTCAATAGGTCCATGTTAGACTCATGTCCAACCAAGATGTAGGCTCCTCAGTCTTGTTTCTGAAATCCTCACCAAAGAGTAACCATCTCAACACATGTCTCTAATCCCAAGAGAACACAAGCCTCACCTAAGTCTCCAAGTATCTATGAGTACCTCCATGATCAATCCATGCTAAACTCCAAATGTAAAACTGTACCATCATGAAGTTCCCAAGCACATTACGAATGCACTCAATACCAAGAGAACCATCAAGATCATAGTCAAAGCTCCCACTGCACATATGCATAACCAAGGAACATATCATGACATCATGATCTAATCATCTCCTCATAGGATAATTTGTCTCATAAGAACATATCCTACTCTAAAAAGCACCTGTATCATGTCAACAGTCTAACCCGTGATCAAGAGTAAACCAAGACACAATACCAACCATCTTGTAAGCAAGGATCACTTATCAAAACTGACAAACCATAACCAACACCTCAACCAAAGACTCCAAGAGTCCTCCATGGTACCAAGATGTCAACATATCCAAATCACATAAAGATAACCATATCTTGCCAAAGCTCCCATTGAAGTGTGATACTGATCTATACATGTCAACATCATAAACATCAAACCATCACTATCAAAAGCTCCCATTAAAACATGTAACCAAGCTACCCATGACATTGTGATAACCATCTCCTACATGAAGATCATCCATGGCCCCAAAACAATCAAAGAATCTCGCTATAACGACATAGCTCCCAAAAGGTTGAGTAGACCATAATCTCCAATCCAAGAAGATGAACAAAACCTATAAACCAAACATCAATCCAACACCACCAAAACTGTACTTGTAAAACAATCATATCATGCCAAAGTCCCAACCAAACAAGGAACATCCATGACACTATGATCACCACCCAATGTACCTACACCGAAATCCCATCTCATAGGTCCCATATCATGACTGTATCAGGTAATACCATCTCTGTATATCTCATAGTGATAAGCAAACCAATGCAACATGTGACTAAACCAAGCCACAAATCAGAATCTGCATCAACACTGAAACATCTATGGGCATAGACAACCCACATCCAAGTCATATATGTAATGTGTAAGCATAGAAAACCTACAACACTAAAAAACCTATAGATCTCATAATGCATCATACAAACTCAACAATACATGTATAATATTGTCAACAATGAATAATTAGAGATAAACATGTAAGTCTACAATGACTCAAACACCAAATCATCCCAGATTCGATTTGCCATAGACTCACAAACACACCATAAGTCAAAGGAATAAAAATGAACTAAAACTGATACAAACTTAACAAATCTTAAAATATCATTTTCAAACCTACTCCACTACGTAGTTCTCAAAAATAGCTTTCCAACACCTATAAGAAGTCTAAAATTTGACTCTGTATGTACAAGTTATGCCTAGTCAAAGCTCAAACCATACATCTGGTTTCCAACAGGAAAAAATTGGTCAAAATGGCAAAATCTAGAAAAATCTCTAATATCACAACAAAGTACATAGAAAGAGATTTTTGTCAACGATAAAAAGTTGAAATTTTGACACTGTATGATGAAGTTATGGATTCTGGAAAAATCTGCCCAGTTATGTTATGTAGCTAGGCCCTAGTGGCCCTCCGGTGGCTTTGCTAGTGGCCTGCCAGTGGTGGTGGTGTGCCAGTGGTGCTCGGGCAATGCCTTAGTGGTGTGTGGGTAGAGAGTGGGTGGTGGAATTGAAAAGGTTTTAATTTCATTTTGTTTAAAATTTTTAATTTTAATTTTAAAAGCCCTTACAGGCTGGGCGTTGGCCCTGGTTCTCCATGGGACTAGGGCCCCGTGTTGGGAGGCTAAGCCCTACTCGTAGTGGATCCTGCCACTCGGGGGCTAGCCATCGGTTGTCAGCTTGTCAGGTCATGTGACCTGCGTAGGTCACTATTGGCAAGGGGGTACAACCCCCCCCCCAAAAAAATTTTATTTATTATTATTTTTATTTTATAAAAACATTTGCAGAATGGGAATATATATATATTAAAAACTTATGTAGATGCCATACCTACGCAATTGCGGTATGTTGGGAATATTTTGACGCATTGTATGGATTCCTTCAAGATTCCCTTAGGGCATCAAAAAATGGTGAAAATTTTCTATCTCTGAAACATGTCAAATTTTATATGGATCCATAGGTTTTCATGCCTTCTGGACTCAACTGTGAGGTCTTTTTTTGCCCAGGAGGCCTCTTGCAAAAGTTCACCCACATAAACCCTTATACAAAAAGCCCAAAATGAAAACCCACATGCCAAATGTCCATGAAACCCTAGATCTGCAACAACCCAAGTCTACAAACAACCTTGTAACCCTAAAAATACCTTCATTATTTCTTGCAAAGCCATAGATTCCACTATACACAAAAAATCCACTCATAGCTAGGGTTATCAAACAAGGGTTTCCTCCCACAACCAAGCAACAAAGCTCTGATACCAAATGTTGAAAATATGCAGCCATAAAGACTAATTCCTCATAACCCAATAAGAGATTAATGTGCAACAACAACCATAAATTCACATGCAAAATAAATAGACAATCATACCGTCAATGGTGACACAAGATATACCCCAGGAAAACCCTCCATGAGGGAAAAACCTAGCCTCCAAAAGCATCCATCTCTCATGTATTATTCAACAATGAAGATTACAATACATATGTAGATATCACCTCTAAAATATTAAATTATCTACCTGCACTCCATGTGAATAAGCATGTAACCGTGCATCAAATGCCATGCTTCAAACCCTCACACATGCAACCTACAAGAGATGCTCAAACAAGCTAAACCCAACTTACAAGCCAACTCAACCAGCCTCTACAACTATTGGGGAAAAGGTGTTGTTCACCTTGCATAACGTTAATTCATTTAATTATGTAAAATAAATATTCTTTTGTGGTGCATCTTAATTGATGTGTTTAGCCACATTAAATATTTATTTGGTATCACTTGTAAAAGTTGTATTTAATATTGGGAGACATAAGACAAATATTTATTATTTGTGTAAAATATAAATATTAGGGTCAATGGTTTTGTGCTCATGGTTTTGAGTCACATTGTTTTTATCCAATACCACAAGTTGTATTTGTGTGAGCTTGAGTCTATAAAACAAAGCACATGGTTAGTGGTTAGGGTTGGCTCTTATTTCATAGGTTGTGTGAGAGGCTATCATTGTATTGAGTTTTCTCTTGAGAGTTCATATTGTAAATCATGGTATGGGATGTGTGGATTCATGCTTGGATACATGGAGGTTGCAGTAGAGGAGCTTGATCTTTTAGAGGTGTTCATTAAGACTCTATGAGTGTATTGTAAATTCTTATTGCTGAATAATACATTGAGTATGGATGCTTTTGGAGGCTGTGTTTTTTTTCCCTCAAAGAGGGTTTTCCCAGGGTATATCTTGTGTTATCTTGTTAATTGTCTATTGATCTTTGCATTATGGTAAATCTGTAAGATTGTATGCATCATTATCTCCTTTGGGTTATGTGGAATTGGTTTGATCTACCTGTAAATTCCTAACAACAACTACCTGTGTGTTTGCTTTTATAGACATAAGCTCACACAAATACAATATGTGGTATGGTAAAACCATCTTCCCCAAAACCATGAGTCTACAAAACCATTGACCCCACATTTAATTCTTGGTACTAAGTTTTCCCAATAATTAAATAATTACAAATAAATAATTAATTAACCTAATGTTACATACAATGATTACAAGTAGCACCAAATAAATATTTAATGTGGATAAACACATCACCCATGATGCACCACAAATAAATATTTATTTTACATAATAAAATAATATCAATGTTATGCAAGGTGTACAACACACCTACTCCAATAGATTAGGTTATGTCTTTGTCACCAGTTTTGATCATGAATATTCTCTGATAACCAAGTATTTTTTGTGTTTTCAGTTCTGGTTCTTCTCTTAGCCAAGATTGTAAGACCTCCTCACTATCTGTACTATAGTGATCATATTCTATCTCCACTTTTCCTTTAGAATTAGGCTCTTCTATTGTCTCCTCTGCATCCAACCTTGTAATTGGTAGAGATTATTTGCATCCTTGTCACTGTCTTCAGTCTGATTGACTTCTATGTATGTTTCCTCCATTGATGACCCCAAAGGAATGTTAACAGTCTTATTATCATTAGCAAATGATACCTCCTCTTTTCGAGAGTCTATGATACCATTTGCATCCACAAACTATCTCAACCCTAAAAGTGCATTGAAAGCTTCTCCTTGGTCCTTCATGGCTACAAAAATGAAGTCTAAGACTTGTTTCACCCCCATTAGATTAACTGTGACTTGATTCCATGTTCCTATTGTCTGCATGTTAGATCCATCTATGTAACATCACTCCAAATAACCATATAACATATATCAACTTAGTACTACATTAAGCATCATAAGCATATATTATACCATTTAAACTCTATGTCAAGGTAAGTTTAACATGTTATATTATCATCTAACATTAGACAATAAATATACATAAGGCACCTTCACAACCTAAAATAAACTTAAGTAATGAACATATAATACCAATAAATGATATACATGTTTTATTTGACAAAATTCATTTTATCATCTTAGGATAATTACAGAAATTCCATTTCCAATATAATCAAATTCAGAGTTTTATAACACCAAATTCAAACTTATCAAAAGTAATTAACATATACATATGGTTAATTTAATAATGACTAATTACAAAAAATACATATCTTTCTTTGGAAGTAGCAAGTTCTTAGAATGTTATGTGGCATCTTGGTGCAATTTGTCACCCATAGCTCCTTCTTCATACCTCAAAGTCAAGAGAACATTGTAGAGGCGACTTCCAACCTACCACAAAGCCAAAGCTTCCTCGTGCTACTCACATAGGTAGCTCAACCTGTCACGAAGAAGCTAGCTCTTCAAGTTCATCATGCACGACAGTGAAATGAATTTAACCATGCATTCTACCCATTGTCCAAAAGAAAACATATAGATATGCAATCATAAATCCAAAAGATGGAAAAACAACGATTCCAATCCTTGAGAACATTTATGCTTGGAATCAACCATCCACACTAATCATGCACATTGGCAATAATGTTTTATATTTATAGTCTATCATCAATGTTATTATATTTCAATAACCATTTTTTTAAAATTTTGGCTTCAATCTAGTCGGAATTTCCTTTCCTTCATATTATTTTGTTCCTCATATAAAAATTGGTAAAACTATGGGTAATCATATCTTTATGTATAACTAGTTATCTAATTTCCTTAATCCTTTGGTTGTCTTTGACTTCTTATTGTCATTCCAAGTTTGTAGCAAAACTATTGCAGACATGTCACTTAGGTATTTTATGTCCATGTTAACAAAAGAAATTTTAGTTACATTCTATTGTTTACTAGTTCTAGATAAGTCAATCCCTCTTTTTTTATTGATAGTGAAGCAATGTAACAATCTACAGTCTTATACAACAAAAAATAAGTGGAACATTATAATAATCTGTAGTCTTATAAAAAAGAAAATAAATGAAATGACTTATTTTAAAAATAGAGAAGTAGTTTGAGAAGGTTTTGAAATCCTTTAATAAAAACAATTACTATTTTGTTTTTGTAAAGTTCGATGTTTAAGAAAATTTAAATATGCAATTTCCATTTAGAGGGAGATGCCCCTAAAGGAGGCATCTCCATTAGAGAGTACACCTCTAGATAATGGAGGTGACTCCCTTAGAGGGCTCGCCTCTCTCATATGGAGGCATAACATCTAACGCTTGCCACAAGCTGCCACAAATTTTATCAAATGCCATTCTTCTATGGATTTTTTAAAAATATGACAAAAGCATAATGAATTTCTGATTTTAATAGAAGAAAAATTTACTACCCAAAATTTTTTGGTTTTTCACCTCAATGTGTTAAGTAATGGAAATACACATCATTCATTATAATTGGGTTTTTCCTACATTTTACTCAGTGTTGTGTAATAGCCTAATAGTGTTTATACTGGAATGATATCTTATACCAAAATTTACCTTTGCTAATAAACAACTGATGGTGACTTCATACATTTATAATTTGCTATAGGTTTCTACTATTTTGATATAGAAAACAAAACCAATAGGAATAAATTTAAGAAAAATCCTCATGTAAATAATTTCCTTCAGATTTTCATGGCAATGTTCATACCTATGAGTAGTAATGTTTCTTCTTGCTGATTATGCCTCCACTTTCTCTCTAATACTCATTGTTTGTCTTCTCCCTCTGCTTCCTCCAACAACCTCCAAATTCCTCCATTTCATTTTAATAAACCCTTTCCACTCATTTTCCCAAACTTCAGATGTCAAATTTCATGTCTTTTTATTGACAGGTATAGCTCTTGAACTCATAGCTCAAAGTAAAACATGTAGAGATAATCTTGATGGAATTACATTTGTCTTTCATGGGAAGTCTGCAACTGCTCCTCAAATTATTTAATGGTAAAAAAATTCATCCCTCTACTTCTAAAGGTAATTATATATATACATATATATATATATATATATATATATATATATATATATATATATATATATATATATATATATATATATATATATATATAATTCCATCGCTTACAAAGTCTTTGTCATTTACTGCTAGAAAAAGTAATGTTAATGCTATTGCCTTTTTTTTACTGGTAGTGAAAACATTAACATTATTTATTATATTTCTATTCACATTGCTTATTTACTTGTATTTATTTAATTAATATATGCACAAGGTTGATAATGTAATTTATTTTAATTAGTTCAAAGATATATAATCAATATCTCTTTAATTAAACTTAATCATCTATATGTGTGTGTGTGTGTGCATATTTAATTGTGCTAAATGTGTGTGTATATATCTTACTACCCAAAATCATCTTTAAAGAACAATCAGGATTTACTCCTGGGAGAACAATCACTGATGGAATCATAGCGGCACACGAAATAGTACACTCAATTACCATGGCCAATCAGAGTTGCCTGGCACTCAAACTAGATGTTAGTAAGGTGTATGACCTGGTGAAATGGAGATTCTGCATGAGCATCCTGAAGGCACTTGGATTCAATGATGAGTGGATGAATTGGGTCTTTAGCTGTATATCCACTGTCAGATATTTGATACTAGTTAATGGAAGCCTTGTTGGATTCTTTGAGCCCACTAGAGGACTTTGCTAGGGTAATCTTCTCTCTCCATTCCTATTTATAACCATGGCAGAAGTAATTGGCAGAGCTATCAAAAGACAAGTAGAGGCTGGGCTATGGCTAGGAGTGCATGTAGAAGATGACTTTCCTAGGGCCACCCACCAACAATTCACGGATGATACTATTCTCTATGAGATGGTGAAGATGACAAAAGCTAGAATAATCAAAGAACTACTTTCAAAATATGTTTGAGCCTCAGGTCAGGAAATCACTAAACATAAGTCATGCATCTTTTTCTTTAATACTAAAAAGTGTGTGCAAAGAAGAATACTCACTTTTCCAGAATTCCAACCTAAGGAATTACCTGGGATCTACTTAGGGGTACCCTATTCAAAGGAGCAATCAAAACAAATTTCTGGGAAGACACAATCAAGAAGTGTAGGGTTAAAGCCACCTCCTAGAAGGGAAAATGGCTCACCCTAGCAGGGAAAATTACAATGATAAAAGTCATCCTCTTTGTGATACCTATCTTTCTCCTTTCCAACCTAGAGATAACAAACAAAGCGATGGGTAAAATCGAAGGGATCCTTAAAAAATTCCTCTAGGAGGGATTCAAAGAAGTCAAAGAGTGCCTCTGGTTCATTGGGAAATAATATGCAAAGGGAAATTAGAGGGGGGCATTGGAATTAGGAAAATCAGACAACAAAACAAGGCCCTTAGAGCAAAGTTGATACGGAGAATGTATGGGAACCCATAAAGCAGATGTTGCATGATCCTATAGGAAAATACTTAGACTCAGAAGCTAGGGAAAAAATTATTACTACCCAAAATCCCCCAAGGGGATCCCATATTTGGAACTTCATACTTAATTGCAGGCATGTTATCACCGATCACATCTCTTGGAATATTAACAATGGTGAAAGTGCCCACTTTTGGACCGACTCTTGGAATGGCTTACCCTTGATGGACAACAACAATAGACTCCACAATTGTATGAGAATTATTTTGGAGGCATGGGGGAGCAAAGTGAGAGACTATTTATCTCCATGCAGTACCAATGGCTCATTGGAATGGAAATTGTTTGAAAACTTGAACATCCCAAAGGAGGAAGCAAGCATTCTCAAACAAGAATTAGAATGACGTAAGGTTGTGCTGAACATAGGGAATGATACCATTATCTAGACTGATGCAAGATCTAGGAAGTATATGGTTAAGCTAGGCTATAGATTGCAAACTATAATAGAACAAGAAACAAGCTAGCCATTGGAATTATATTGGAGCAACTGGTGTCTGCCGAAGGCTGGCACCTTCGTATGGACAGTTTACCAAAAGAGGATTCTTACAAATGAGAGACTCAAAAAGATAGGCATTAGTGGCCCTTCAAAATGCGTACTATACAAGTGTGAGGAGGAGGATGTTAATCATATTCTTCTCACTTTCCTCTTCACGGTGAAGATTTGGAAATGGTTCCTCGACAGCTACGGGTGGAAAGGGGCATTACTAGAAGAAATTCTCTCCCTCTTCACTAGTTGGCCAAAAATTAGAAACTCGGTCTAGGAGGGAATCTAAGTAACAAGCTCATTCGTAATTGTTTGGCATATATGGAGAGAATGAAATGCAAGAATTTTCAAACGAACATAAGCCTCTACAGAGAAATTCCAGAAGAAGATTGAGATGGCTATATGTGAGATGGTTATGATGTAGGTACAATAGACATATCACATCTCAAAACCATTCACAAAATGGGATGAGATAGTAATGAGGAAATGGAACACATTGAAACTTCTTGTGAACTTCGTAGCAAATAAGAACATTGTCTAGAAGAGAAAGTGAATGGCGATGGCAAGATGAGATCCTCCACCCCCAGGCCTCTTAAAACTCAACTTTGATGGGGCTGCAAAGGGTAACCCATGCATCTTTAGAGTTGGATGTGTAATCGGGATTAATAAAGGAGAGATTGTGTGGGCCATCTACAAGAGGTTGCCTAAGGGAACCAATAATGAGGCAGAATTCCATGCTCTTCTGGCAGGATTAAGACTGTGCAAAGAAAAAGAGCTTGGGGACATAGGAGTGGAAGGAGACTCCATGATCAACATCAATGCACCAAAGACTAAAAAAGTGTTTAATTGGAAACTTTTGAACCTAGCAAAGCTCATATGGGAACTTGTAGACAATTTGCATATTATGTCCATTCGATATTGTTTCAGAGAAGCTAACTAACTGGTGTATCAGCTAGGTAATAGAGCTTGCACTCAATAGGAAGAATAAATTATGTCAAACAATCCCAATAGTTGGGAAGGACTCATCCTTTAAATCTTTTCATTATTCTTTATTTATCAAAATATGTTGTCATATTGGCAACAAGCTCATCTATATGTACACACACATATATTATATATACACCCATATATCCACATTCATAGTATCTACACACACACACACACAAATATATATATATATATATATTGTTAAGTGTGAAAAAGATGAATGATGAAAGCTAGTATGCACACTAGATCAAACCCTCAAACCCTCTTTCACAATAACATTCAAGGACAAGATCGAGCCAAATCACTACCAAATGGAGGTGGATTTATCTACAAATCTTGTACTCAAGAGTGTTATAGAAAGATTAGATTTCTTTAAGTCATTTTACCAAACCCTAGGTTAATGATGTGGTGCAGGAGCACCAAGACATCTAGGATTTGGTTGGATTTTCAAGTAGTTTTGTTTGGTTTAGTAAGGTCCTTGAGACCATTAAATGTTGTAATGAGGCTTGAAAGTCATGCATGTAAATGGACTATGTCCAAATAGCTAGAATCTATAGTCTTGTTGTAAGTCCTAGGGAGGACAGTCATGTTGTAATAGGTAGTTTGTAATAGTCATTTATGTAAGCCTTTGTTGAGGCATATAGGACAGTCATTAAAGTCTTCATGTTTGTAAGCCTATAGAGGCATGTCAAAGGTTAGGAGGTGGGTTAAAAACCTTGTCCAAGGTTAACCAAATGTTAAACAAAACATTGTTTAGACAAAACTATCGATACAGTCCTAAAGAGGATAGTTACAAATTGTAATTTGTTGTAAGTTTGGGCAGCTAAATAGTTTTCACTCCCCCCATCAGTTCAACTACCCTCCAGCCTATGCAAGGCATTGAGGAGGCTTAAAAAAGACAAGAAACAATCCATTTAGGAGGTGTGAAGAAAGATTGAATTAAAATGAGATAAAGAAACTGTTCTCTTGCATTCTTTTCTGCATTTTTCTGTGTTTTTTTCACTGTTTCAGTCTGTACCCATGCCTATACAGATTTGTCATAACACATAAGCACATTGGATTGTTAGTGGATTGAAGTACCTTTGTCTTGAACTTTGTTTGAAGTCTTGACAGTAGATATAAGGAGAGAGATTCATGTTTTCCCTCAGACTGTCTTTGGAGTGACTATTTTCTGAATCTGCCATTGTGACAATCCGTACTGTATAGAGGTACAGGGTTGATTCCTTCATTGTATGAGTTGATCAATAAGATTGATATGTTAACTTTATTTTGAAATTGGTTGGAGGCTTTGAAACTCCTATAGGAGGAAACAATAAAGATTTCTTTAGAACTTGGTTTGTTAAAGCCCTAGCTTAGGTTTTGGTTGAACTTCACACTTTTTCCACCATTTTATTGATGTAAGGTCTCACCAGTTAGTGGAATGGAATGTATCATAGGTAGGGTAGAGGTTTGTGAAGGTTGCAGAGGTAGGAGAATGATGTAGGGTAAGTTTGGGCATGTGGATGACCCTGCAGAACCATGGTTAAGAATTCAGAGAAGGAGAGCAACAACTAGGTATGTCTGATATGTTATTGCTTTGTCAATGGAGACATTAAGGTGTTTGGTGTGTTATAGAGTTGGCATGTTGAATAAGAGTGAGTTGTGTTAATGGAGATCACCCCAAGGAGGGTACCGTGACTGTCTCCTAAGAAATTAGAAATGTGTGACTGTCTTTAGTAGACAGTGTTGAAGACTGTTGTCCTGCAGACCCTGTACAGTGGGTTGTAAGGAAACTTAGAAGGAGTTAAGTGAGATGTGTCCTGGAGTCCCCAACATCTGTATCATGAACTTGTAAGTTGTTGTGTTTAAGCCATTCATGGTGTGAAGTTTGATCTCTATCAAAGAAAATAGTGAATCTTGAGGGACCTTCCATTGAAGTTGTGAAACATGCTTCTGCTGTCCTAGATGCTCTACATCATATTGGTATCAGAGCAAGCAAGTAGATCATTGAGGGTGTAGTAGGGTCTTGTGAAATAGTAAGGGTTTGTGAGAGTTGTAAGGATGCCACCTAAGAATCAGATGGCTAGAGAGAACAATGAACTGAGGGAAGCCTTAGAGGCAAGAGAAAAAGAGTTGAGGGACAGAAGAGAATAGGATGTTGCAAAGGAAAGAGAGTTGAGGCAAGTAAGAAGGGAGAATGCATCAATCTTAGTAAGATTGGAAGCATTAGAGAAGAATCCTAGAAGGGATGAGCAAGATGATCAAGAAGGAGATGAGGAGACAGATGAGAATCCTCCTGAGGATGAGTTGGATGCTGAAGAAAAGAAATTTGTGAGATTGCTGAAGGCAGTCCAAGGAAGTGGAACAAAGGCAAACATAGAGTTAACTATCTGTCAAGGGAAGATGGATAGTGAAGAGGTATTAGGGTGGATAGATTCCCTTGAAAATTTCTTTGAGTATGAGGAGATGAGTGATGAGAAGAAGATCAAATTTGCAAAAACAAAACTGAGAGGAACAACACTTACATGGTGGAGTAGTGTGCAAACAGAAAGAGTGGCTAGAGGTGGCACAAGAATCACTTCTTGGGGTAGGATGAAGGATATGATGAAGGATCAATTCCTTCCATCTGATTACCCTATTCAGACAAAGAGGATGAGGTAGAATTTGAAACAAAAGGACATGGATGTTATGTCCTATACTGAGCAATTTCATAAGCTTAGTATTATAGGGGGATTGGAACATGAAGAAGAGAAAGTGGAAAAATACCTTAATGGGCTTAGGTATAACTTGCAGGATGAGATTGGTTTGACAGTACCAAAATCAATTGGAGAATGTTTTTAGTTAGCCATCGGGGCTGAAGAGAGGGTGAAGAGGAAGCAAGAAAGGCAAGGAGGTAGTGGAACAGGATATAGAGGTAGGGCCAGACCTACTAATGAAGTACAGAACAACAATGAGAAAGGTAAGGAGTTTTCTACAGATCAGAGAGGTGGATATAGAGGTGGAGGTAGATTTGGATCAGGAAGAGGAGTATTCATAGGTAGATGCTATCATTGCAATGAAGTGGGACACACATCTTTCAAATGTCCTAAGAAGGATGATGCTGATAAGAGAAAGCATAAAAGAGTTCACTTGGCACAAGAGGAGGAGAAGTCAGAAGAATAGGAAATGCTATCAGCCTCTCCAGTAATGGTTGGAGAAATGTTCATGGTGGAAAAAGGTAAAACACAGGAACCACCACAAGTATCTATTTTCAAAACTAATTGTTTAAGCCATGGAAAAATATGCAAGTTGATTATAGATTCAGGTTCACATGATAATCTAGTTTCTTGAGAAATGGTGTATAAGTTGGGATTGAAAACATTTGATCATCCTAGTCCTTACAATGTCACTTGGGTCAGTCAAGAATAGCAAGTAAGGGTTACTAGAAAGGCATATGTTGATTTTTCCATTGGTCCATATCAGGATTATGTTTTGTGTGATGCCATTTCAATGACATGTGAGCATATCATTTTGGGTAGACCATGGCAATAGTTAAGGAGGACAATTCATGATGGTTACACTAATAACTATTTGGTGCGTAAAGATGGGAAAAAGTTTAAACTAGTGCCTTTACCTTGTGAAGACAAGAAGGAACATGTTACTATTTGTTTTGGAGAGAAATTGAAGTTGAATGTACAGGTTAAGGATGATTGCAAACAGTAGGAACAGTTGCAGCAGAAGAAGGTGGATGACAGTCCTAATGAGTAGCAGGTTTGGGACTTGAGTTGTGTCAAGGTTGGGGACATTGATTGTCCTATAATGAAGTAGAAGAAGGAAGGCAAATAGCAGATAGTATTGAGAGGAATAAATCAGAACCTCTAGTTGGGAAGAATAAAAGCATTACAGCAGTAGGGTCCTAGATAAGGACACCAAAACAAGTTTTATGGTCCTAACACTATTTACAAGAGCCATGCAGGTTGGAGAAGGAGAAAGATAACTCTTGGAGAGTTCATGTTTCCTAGTTAGAGGAACATCCCAACAAGATTGAAGAATGGATGGAGCAGATCCCATAACTCTTGGGACAAGAGTTTTCATTATGCTGGGGAGTATGGTGCAGGAGCACCAAGACATCTAGGATTTGGTTAGATTTTCAAGTAGTTTTGTTTGGTTTAATAAGGTCCTTAAGACCATTAAATGTTGTAATGAGGCTTGAAATACATGCATGTAAATGGACTATGTCCAAATAGCTAGAATCTATAGTCTTGTTGTAAGTCCTAGGGAGGACAGTCATGTTGTAATAGGTAGTTTGTAATACTCATTTATGTAAGCCTTTGTTGAGGCATATAGGACAGTCATAAAAGTCTTCATGTTTGTAAGCCTATAGAGGCATGTCAAAGGTTAGGAGGTGGGTTAAAAACCTTGTCCAAGGTTAACCAAATGTTAAACAAAACATTGTTTAGACAAAACTGTCGATACAGTCCTAAAGAGGATAGTTACAAATTGTAATTTGTTGTAAGTTTGGGCAATTGAATAGTTTTCACTCCCCCCCATTAGTTCAACTACCCTCCAGCCTATGCAAGGCATTGAGGAGGCTTCAAAAAGCCAAGAAACAATCCATTTAGGAGGTGTGAAGAAAGATTGAATTAAAATGAGATAAAGAAATGGTTCTCTTGCATTCTTTTTTGCATTTTTCTGTGTTTTTTTCACTATTTTCAGTTTGTACCTGCGCCTGTACAGATTTGTCATAACACATAAGCACATTGGATTGTTAGTGGATTGAAGTACCTTTGTCTTGAACTTTGTTTGAAGTCTTGACAGTAGATATAAGGAGAGAGATTCATGTTTTCCCTCAGACTGTCTTTGGAGTGACTATTTTCTGAATCTACCATTGTGACAGTCCGTACTGTATAGAGGTACGGGGTTGATTCCTTCATTGTATGAGTTGATCAATAAGATTGATATGTTAACTTTCTTTTTAAATTAGTTGGAGGCTTTGAAACTCCTATAGGAGGAAACAATAAAGATTTCTTTAGAACTTGGTTTGTTAAAGCCCTAGCTTAGGTTTTGGTTGAACTTCACACTTTTTCCACCATTTTATTGATGTAAGGTCTCATCAGTTAGTGGAATGGAATGTATCATAGGTAGGGCAGAGGTTTGTGAAGGTTGCAGAGGCAGGAGAATGATGTAGGGTAAGTTTGGGCATGTGGATGACCCTGCAGAACCATGGTTAAGAATTCAGAGAAGGACAATAGCAACTAGGTATGTCTGATATGTTATTGCTTTGTCAATGGAGACATTAAGGTGTTTGGTGTGTTATAGAGTTGGCATGTTGAATAAGAGTGAGTTGTGTTAATGGAGATCACCCCAAGGAGGGTACCATGATTGTCTCCTAAGAAATTAGAAATGTGTGACTGTCTTTAGTAGATAGTGTTGAAGACTGCTGTCTTGCAGACCTTGCATAGTGGGTTGTATGAAAACTTAGAAGGAGTTAAGTGAGATGTGTCCTAGAGTCCCCAACATCTATATCATGAACTTGTAAGTTGTTGTGTTTAAGCCATTCATGGTGTGAAGTTTGATCTCTGTCAAAGAAAATAGTGAATCTTGAGGGACCTTCCATTAAAGTTGTGAAACATGCTTCTACTATCCTAGATGCTCTGCATCATGATGCCTTAAACCCTAGTTCTATGATGATCTAATTATAATAGAAGATATACAACAAATATCAAAAACTAATTATACAGAGAGGATCAAGAAGATGATAGAACCCATGTCTCAGAAGTAGATGTGTTGGAGGACTATTTTGGGACTGCCCAAGTCCTAAAAGTAAGAATCTATCAAAGGTTTAAACTAGAGAAATGTCACAGAGGCTACCCTGATGCTAGATCTGAAGTCCACAAGGGCAGAAAGACTAGGACAATACCTCCCAAGTCTTGCATAGAGGAATATTCCCAAACTATTGTCAGATCCTAAAACCTTGATCCTTGCTCAGTCTTCCCATGTCTTCATATTTCCCAGATCTCGCTTCTGTAACCTACACAAAAGAAGAAAAGAAGGGGTTTGGGGGTTATGGTGTTCAGGGATTTGCCTTAGTCAAATCCTAGGATAGCATTCAAGCTTCCCAACACCATTGATAGATAGAGTGCGCCCTTGTAGGGCATAGGATAAACACAATAGCAATTAAATGAACTAAATGATGATAAACAACAATGATATCACCTATGTGATGAAACCCTTAGGAGGATGACAATTCTTCAACTCATAAGGAGAGATAGATGATAACTTCAAACCTGCAACAACACACACAATGACAATACAAATTTTCTCTAGAAAATGATTTGAATGCTCTTTGCTCTAATACTTCAAGTTGGTTATCTCTATCTAGGTTCATAATGAATTTAAAAACACACTTATATATGCTTTCCCGCTAACATTCGTGAAATTAAACCAAAAGAGTCGACAAGGAGGAACCTTGAGAAAGGTGAAATAGTGACATAATTTTAAATTAGGCCTAACCTAAAAGGGGAGACTTGGGCAGTACCACCCAAGTCTTTCAACCTCTTTTGGGGCTAGACTAAGGTAAATGTATGGGACATTATTCTAATTTCAATTGGGTGTCAGACAATTTTGTGTCGGGATGATCATTTAGAATGTATAATGTAATCATGGGGACCTGGGAGTTAAATAAGGAGGTAAAAAGACATGTGGTTACTTTTTACTCCATAACACACACACATTAAAAGAGTGTTATTTCTTTCCAAAATAAATTAGTTAAAATTGTTTACTAGGATGAAACCAAAACTAGTAAGGATCAAATCCAGAATTTACAAGACTAACCACAGAACCCCATTCTATATGCAAATATGCAAATGATGATTTAGTGCATGTGTGTGAATCATGCAAGATGACCTTAGAAGTGCTAGGTCACACTCAAACATCAAATTGTAGTTAGTCCACAACACTGATAACATTTATAATCATGTAATATACAAATCAAATTATGCTACTATAACATAGATAATATATATCAACACATTTTAATAATGTAGATAAAACAATCATCCAGATAGTTTAGAAAGTATCATATATCACCAATATAACATCATATATGCCTGTACAAATTCTATAGTAAGAGACACTGTGTCATGTAACAAAATGGGCTATGACATCTGTCCCCTCTAGGAGTTATCATCATCCTGATGATATCCAAGATGTACAAGGCAAAACTAGAAAAGATGAGGAAAGAGTCATTGCATCTCTACAACATCTTCCCATGTAGCACTGTCTGCAGAGAACTAGTCCCACTACACCTTGTATTGGGCTACTTCTTTGTTGCACAACTTAAGCTTGCATTTCTCAAGGATTTGAAGGGGTTCTACTTGCACCACCCCCGGATCCTGAACCTGAAAACCTGCCAATCCAAAATGTGAGTGGCATCAGGTTGGTAAGGTTTTAACAAAGAAGCACGAAAAAAATCATGTAACCAAGAGAGAGATGGTGGTAAGGCCAATCTATAAGCTACAAGATTTATCACATCCAAAACATCAAAGGGTCCCACATATCTAGGAGCCAGCTTGGCTGATTTGCCAAAAGATATGGAACTTTTATGTAGTTTTACCTTGAGAAACACCTTGTCCCCTACCACAAACTGATGAAAACTCATGTTTTTATTATCATAACTCTTCTATCTATCAGAATCTTCTTTCAGTCTTCCTTTGATCAATTTCATTTGCTCCTCCATTTCTTTGAGCATTTCAGGGCCAACGATTTCCCTATCTTCTATTTTGTCCCAACTAATAGGGGTGCGACATTTCCTGTCATAGAGGGCTTCAAAAGGAGCAATTCCTAATGAAGATTGATGAGAATTGTTGTAGGTAAATTCAACCAATGGAAGGTATTCCTCCCATTTACTTTGTTGGTCCATACAGTACATTCATAGCAAATCTTCAACAATTTGATTAACTCATTCGATTTGCTCATCCATTTGCAGATGGTATGCTGATCTAAAATTAAGGTGGGTGCCCAAGGCAACATGCAAATTTTTCCAAAACCTAGATGTAATCCTAACATCTCGATCAGAAATAATGATTTTAGGTATCCCATGAAGTCTAAAAATTTCTTACACAAATCTCTTGGCCAAAGTCAATGATCCATCTGTCAAATTCCTAGGTATAAAATGGGCTAGCTTGTCTAATTTTTTAGTCAGTATCATAATTACATCATGTTTAGAATTGGACATGGGTAACCCCTATATGAAGTCCATACTGATTACTTGCCACTTTTGTTCTGGTATATCATGCAAATACAAATATCATGTTGGGTGAACATGCTCAGCCTTTACCCACTGGCATTCCAAGAATTTGGCCACATATTCAGTCACTTCTCTTTTCATTCTAGGCCAGAAGTATAATAGTTTTAATTAGATACAAGCTTTGTTACTCTAGGATGATCTGAATAAGGAACATTATGAGCTTCCTCAAGAATTTTTGATCTCAACTCACCATGACTTGGTATATACATCCTATTATGAAATCTAAGTAAACCATCTTGTCGAGCTTGTATCCTTCAAATTGATGGTTCTAGAAGTATCCTTTTCTAAAGATGATCTAACCTTCACATAATACTCATTATTTGAAGTTGTTCTATTACTTGCTCTCTGAAAGTAGAGAGAAAAGTTGCAATTGCCATAATGTGTCTTCTTCTGGCTTAAAGCATCAACTACTCTGTTCTCTTTTCCTTTGATATAATCAATATCAAATTCATACTCACTTAAAAATTCAAGCCATCTTATCTAATGGGCATTTAAATCAGGTTGGGTGAAAATGTACTTAAGGCCTAAGTGGCCAGTCTTCAACTTGAAAGGTTTACCAATTAGATAGTGTCTCCACATTTATAGAGCATACACTATCACAACCAATTCTAGATTGTGAGGTGCATAATTAACCTCATAAGTCTTCAAATTTTGAGACTCATATGCTACAACTGGGCCATTTTTCATAAGAACCCCACCTAAACCATCTCCTAATGCATCTGTCATAACTGGGAATCTCCCATTCGGATCTAGTACAATGAGAATAGGAGTGGTGGTGAATTTATGTTTCAAAACTTGAAAGGCTTATTCACATTTGTTTACATCCATTCAAACTTCTTCCCCTTTTTTCTGAAGGGTAGTGATAGGATGCTATTTTTGAGAACCCTTCGACAAATCTTCTATAATATCCTGCTAATCTCATGAAGCTACAAGCTTTCTGAATGTTTGAGGGGGTTGGCTATTCTATTATGGCTTTGATCTTAGCCAGGTTGACTGATATTTCTTTTTCTAAAATGATGTGACCCAAGTAATGTACTTTCTTCTAGTAAAAGGAGCATTTAGACAATTTTCCAAATAAACTATGTTTCCTTAAATGTTGAAGCACTAATCTCAAATTTGTTCATGTTCTTCTTCATTCTTGGAGTAGATGAAGATATCATCAATGAAAACTATTAAAAAATCTTCTAGGTAGTCTTTGAACACATTGTTCATCAAATTCATAAAGGTTGTAGGTGCATTAGTAAGGCCAAATGGAAGAACTGTAAACTCATAATGCCCATAACAAGTCCTACAAATAATTTTTTGAATCTTCATATCTTCTTCCTTGATCCTTAACTGGTCGTATCTTGATCTTAAATTAATTTTTGAGAATATGGTTGAACCTTTCATTTGATCAAGGAGCTCACTAATTCTTGGAAAAGGGTACCTATTTTAAAAATAGTCACCTTGTTGATCATTCTATAGTCAATGCACATTCGGAGGGTACCATCCTTCTTCTTCTTCACAAAGAGTATATGTGCTCCCCAAGGTGACACACTTGGTCGAATCAAACCCTTGTCAAGCAATTCCTGCAACTAAACCTTCATCTCGTACAATTTAGAAGTAGTCATTTTATAGGGGGCCTTTGATTATGGTTCGGTACCAGGTATGAGGTCGATGAAGAAGTCAAATTCCTTCTTCGGTGGTAAACCATGTAACTCTTCTGGAAACACATCTTGGGATTCTTGAAGTACTGGAAAATCGTCAATGGAGGGTTCTTTCTCTTCTCCCAAATCCTCTATATGAATGGCATATAGAGTGCATCCCTTCCTTTGAGCTCTCTTTACTTACATGGTAGAGATATGTCTAAGGCTTATGCCCCTTTGAATGCCACACACTTTGGTGGGTTTCCAGAGTCATCTCTACAAGTTACTATTTTCTCAAAACAATTTACTATGGCTTTGTGCTAAGTTAACCAATTTATTCCTAGGATCACATCATTTAATCCTAGAGGAGCCACATTAACGACATGCTAGACATTGGTCTACCTTTCTCTTATCTTGGTTACCATACATCACTATCCAAGAGTTATCCATGAAACCATCCTTATTGGGTAATCTTTCTACTACTCTAGGATCAATGAAACATTCAGTATCACTAGTATCTATATAAGCACATTAACTGAAAGTCCATAGATTATACCTATTGACTCAATAGGAGTGGCTTGCTAATCATCTTTCTATTATGTAATGCTTCATGCATGCGGTGTTGGAAGGGTTACCATTTCTAATTCCCTTATGTTATTTCAACTGTCGTCTAAGAGCATTTATTAGCATAGTGCTCACCCCCGTAGTTAAAACATCCACCTCTTGGTCCTCCTTTAGGTCCTAGAAATTTTCCTTTGTTACTATTATCATTTGCCCCTTCACTGAAAGTTTTGGGTTTGGTATAAGGTATACTTTCCTCACCCCCTTTTGTAGTCTTATTCTTATTTTTCTTGTTTCCAAATTGATTGCTCTTTTGATTCTTCTATTTGGGAGAGTTCGCAGGAGGCTAATTCTGATAGCTTTTCCCTTTCTCTTTGTTTTCCCTTTTGAATTTTGCAATACTATGAAGCTTTTGCTCTTGTTTTATTACCTTTTCAAAAGCTTCATCCATGGATTGTGGACCATGAAGATCTACCTTTGAACTAATTTAGGGTTTAAACCCCAAAATAAACTTTCTTACATAGAAGTATTCATCTTGTTGGTAGAGGAACATATTTGAGAAGTTGAATAAACTTCTCCCAGTATTGAGTTACTGAAAGATCTCCTTGACTTAGATTTTGGAACTCATTCATCTTCTTGTCAAAGTAATGTTGTGGAAGCCATCACTTCTAAAATAGAGATAGGAAAATATCCCATGTCAAATTCTTAGATGAAAGATGCTTCTCCATCTTAGTATTATCCCACTAGGTGGCTGCTTCCCCTTTTAACTAAAAGGATGCCCAAACTTCTT
Organism: Cunninghamia lanceolata; assembly: GCA_027924645.1. Classification (NCBI taxonomy): domain Eukaryota; kingdom Viridiplantae; phylum Streptophyta; class Pinopsida; order Cupressales; family Cupressaceae; genus Cunninghamia; species Cunninghamia lanceolata. The sequence continues at coordinate 424,059 of BSBN01000277.1, forward strand.
TGGTTTCCTCGGAGAGGTTAAGTAGTTCTAAATACCTTTCCATTTCCACTATCCATGCTTCAACATTGTCCCATACAGCCTTGCCATCAAATTCTATCTCAATTTTGGCCATTTTGCTTCATGGTGTGGATTCAATTTCATATTGGGTCCATTTAGATTTGTTTCCTTTATTCATTGAGGTTTCTTGTTACTCATCCTGATTGGGCATGGACCTAGTTGTTAGAAATGAAGGTGTGAACCACACAATGGAAATCTGATTCAAAACTTATTTATGTCCTCTAAACAATGTAGAATCAATGTAGATTGCAATAGAAATAAAACCCACTAAATAGAAATAACGTGCATTAAGAATTGAACACATAACATAGTATGTAACATGGAAAAAACCCTTTTGGGTAAAAACTCTACCAAGAAAAGAGGCTTCAAGTTGTATTATCTTCAAATATGAGATTACAATACATGCACTTCCACTTCTTTAGTCTTCAATCCAATGGTTACTCTCAACTCTGCTAAAAATGTAGTACAAATATCCTTATAAAAGAGGGTTGACTTCTAGGGCAAGAAAACTAACATAATATCAACTGTCAGATCAATGACATAATGACGAATTCTTTAGATTTACAATGATAAAATATAAACAAAATGTGGTTTCAGGGGTGCTACCCCTGAACCCGTATTGAGGCGCACAGCCCTCGGACCCCCCATTGAGGGGTGATTCCCCCTGACCCCTCATAGGGGGAAACCACCCTGTAACCCCCATCACAAACGAATTAGCGTTGGGTACCGGATATAAACATGCAGCTGAAACAAGATCTCTATTGGTGAAACCTTTCATCCCTTATGGGTGATTTACAACTAATAATAGGAATAATAAATTACATAAGATTTACAAGGTTGATGGCACCTTAATCCTAACACTAGTGACCCTAACCTCATGTCCTAGGGCATTCATTCTAGCCCTAGTGTCCGTCAACATAGCCAAAAATTGGTCTAATTTGTTTTCTTGAACTCTTTTATCCTTGGGTTCATTCTGATTTGCACTATAAGATGGTTCCATTATGTTCTTTCAATGAAAATTCCTAAAAGTTCATGAGTTGCATTAGAAGCAAGTAGACACAAAAGGATCTAGAGTTTAAATCAGAGCTCTGATACCACATGTAACATCACTCCAAATAACCATTTAACATATATCAACTTAATATTGTATTACACCATTTGAACTCTATGTCAAGGTAAGTTTAGCATGTTATATTATCATCTAACATTAAATGATAAATATACATAAGGTACCTTCACAATGTAAAATAAACTTAAGCAATGAACATATAATGCCAATCAATGATATACATGTTTTCTTTGACAAAAATCATTTTATCATCTTGGGATAATTATAGAAATTCTATTTCCAATATAATCAATTGTAGAGTTTTACAGCATCAAATTCAAACTTTCCTTCAATCATAAATATAATTCAACTCATAGAGCAATCATACATCGCGTATGTCCACAATGTTGAAAGTACTTAACATATACATATGGTAAATTTAATAATGACTAATTACAAAGAATACGTATCTTTCTTTGGAAGTAGCAAGTTCTTAAAATGTGATGTGGCACCTTAGTGCAATCTCTCATCCATAGCTCCTTATTTGTACCTTGAAGTTGAGAGAGCATCATCAAGGTGACTTCCACCCTACCATGAAGCCAAAAGCTTCCTCATGCTACCCACACAGGTAGCCCGACCCATCACAAATGAGCTAGCTCTTTGAGGTTGTCATGCATGATAGTGAAATGAATTTAACCATGCATTCTGCGTATTACCCAAATGCAAACATATAGATATGTAACCATAATTCCAAAAGATGGAAAAATAATGATTCTAATCCTTCAAAACATTTTCTCTTTGAATCAACCATCCACAATAATCATGCATGTTGGCAATAATGTTTTATAGTTATAATAGAAATCATCAATGTTATTATATTTCAATAATCAATTTTCTTGATTTTGGATTTACTCTAGTAGGAAGTTCCTTTCCTTCATATTATTCTATTCCTCACACAGAAATTGGTAAAAATATGGGTAATCATATCTTTATGCATAACCGGTTATCTAATTTCCTTAACCCTTTGGTTGCCTTTGACATCTTATTGTCATTCCAGGTTTGCAGAAAAAATATTACAAACATGTCACTCAGGTATTTTATGTCCATGTTAACAAAAGCAACTTCAATTACATTCTATTGTTTATTGGCTCTAGATAAGTCCTTAACCCCTCTTTTTTTATTGCAGTGAAGCAATGTAACAATCTGTAGTCTTATACAACATGAAATAAGTGGAACTTTGTAATAATTTGTAGTCTTATAAAGCATAAAATAAATGAAATGACTTATTTTAAAAATAGAGAAGTAGTTTGAGAAGCTTTTGAAATCCTTTAATAACAACAATTACTATTTTATTTTTATAAAGTTTGATGTTTAAGCAGATTTAAATTTGCAATTTCCTTTTAGAGGGAACCACCCTTAAAGGAGGCATCTCCATTAGAGTGTATACCTCTCTATTGGAGGTGACTCCCATAGAGGGCATGCCTCTCTCATATGGAGGTGCATCCTCTAAGGCTTTCCATAGACTTCCCCAAATTTTATCAAATGCCATTCTTCTATGACTTTTTTTTACTATGACAAACTTGCATAATGAATTTTTGATTTTAACAAAAGAAAGATTTGCTATGAAATACCAAAAAATTTCTAGTTTTTCCCCTCACTATGTTTAGTAATGGAAATACACAACATTCATTATAATTGGATTTTTCCTATATTTTACTCAGTGTTGTGTAATAGCTTGATAGTTTTTATATTGGAATGATATCTTGCACAAAATTTTACCTCTAGTAATAACCAGCTGATGGTGACTTTGTACATTTATAATTTGAAATAGGTTTCTACTATTTGATACAAAAAAGAAAACCAATAGGATGAAATTTAAGAAAAATCCTCATGTAAATAATTTTTTTTTCAGAATTCCATGACAATGTTCATACTTGAAAGAGTAGTTATGTTTCTTCCTGCTGATTATGCCTTCACTTTCTCTCTAATACCCTCTATTTGTCTTCTCCCTCGAATTCCTCTGACAACCTTCATATTCCTCCATTTCATTTTAATAAACCATTTCCACTCATTTTCCCAGACTCCAGATGTCAAATTTCATGTCTTTTTGTTGACAGATATAGCTCCTAAACTCACAACTTAGAGTAAAACATGCAGATATAATCCTAATGGAATTACATTTGTCATTCATAGGAAGTCTATAGCTGTTCCTCAAATTATTTAATGGTAAACCAATTCATCCCTCTACTTCTAAGGGTGGTAATAATATATATATATGTATATATAAATATGTATAGATATAGATATATATATTTATATATATACATATACATACATATATATACATATACATATATATATACATATACATATATATACATATACATATATATATATACATATACATATACATACATACATACATACATACATACATACATACATACATACATATATATATATATATATATATATATATATATATATATATATATATATATATATATATATATATATATATATATATATAATTCCATTGCTTACAAAGTCTTTTTCATTTACTGCTGGAAAAAGAATGTTAATGCTATTGCTTTTTTTTAACTAGGAGTTAAAACATTAACATTATTTATTATATTTCTATTTGTTGGCAAGAGACACTGCTCTAGTATAGAATAGAATGTTGTCATTGATGGCAATAAGGCAAAGATCTTTCATCACAATGGCAAGGACATGTTACTCTGGAAGACAATCCTAATCTGGCAATAAGACACAAGCATTTTGGTCTAGAAGTCCTAAAGTGGCTAAGTATTGAAAGTGCTCAGGTATGATGGTCATAGTTATCTATTGATGTTATATTCCAATAATCAAGTCATGACTTCCTCCAGAAGCCATCTGATGAAAAGACTAAGTCCGGATCAACAAAAGTTAGACAGAGACAGTGAACAGTGTTGAGTAAATTGGTTTGCATTCCTCTGCATTAGCATATTTTGTTCTATGGTTTTGAAGTAAGATAGAAATAAGTCATGACTATCAGAATCCAAGTTTGTAGCTCTGAAAGTGCAGCAGATCTTTTTCTATAGGCTCTCCAGTATCGATATCCATTATAGCAGTGTTACAAGGTGACAGGGCAATAGTTCCAAGGTCTGCATTTTGGTACATAGATTTATCTTGTCCTGTGAGGTTGAAGACATGTTAAGAGATCATTAATAATTGTTAAATATGAATCATGAAGGTGCATTTGATCTGCAGCAAAAGTTATGATGTGATAGAGGAACCTATCATATATGTTATTAAGGAACAAGCGGATAGGTTGGCTAAATCCTTATGCGAAAAAGAAATATGAGTTGGATGATAAAGGTAAGTGGTTGTATGAATAGAGCTGACACATATGAAGACATGTACAGGATGGTTTGGATCCGCATTGAAGATTTAACACAAGAACAAGCCGACAGGGTATAACACTTGGTATACACACTTCACAGTTTATTTGCCGACCTGGTCATTAGAAAGATTTAGTTGCAGATATAAATAGAGGATGAATTTCAGTAGTGTGATTGAGAAGTGATATATGTGGATGTGAAAAATGCGAAGATAGATTGGCCACAACAAATAAAGGGAGATCTTGAGCATATGTAAGAGTAGAGCAGAGAAACAAGGATAGACTAAAATAAAGAGTTCTGAATCAGTATTTATGAGCTTAAGTGGAATTGTTTCCATGCATATGTAGATGCAATCATAGCAATTCATCCTTGGCAGTGAGCTACCCTTATTCTACTTTCTTCTAAATGGCAGTGAGCCTTTTTCTTGAGTAGTGAGCTCTAGGCAGTGAGTCCTAAGGTAGTGAGCCTCTTGTAATTGGGTATTATGCTATAATAATATATTGAGAGCTAACACTCTCCATGGTTTTTCCCTGTTGGGTTTTCCACGTAAAAATCTTGGTGTTCATGTGTTATGTCTTTATGGTTGTTGTTCATTAGTTTAATTAGCTTTCACATAATTAAAATTGGTAAATGGATAAAAGAACAAGTTTATGAAAGGTTTTGTAGAACACTGATTCACCTCCCCTTCTCAGTGTTCATTATATTCAACAATTGGTATCAGAGCAAGGTTTTTGGAAGAAGCCTAACAGCTTGAGGAAGATCTGGGAAGGTCCACCTATGGTAGCACAAAGGTATCTCACTTATCATGAAGAAAATCCCTCTAGCAACATTATAATTGGTAATCACGTAAATGTCAACAATGAACAATTTGAAGCACCTCTAGAAGAGCTTGACAACTCTAAGGCTGATATCAAGGGTTTAGAGGAGAGTATGAAAGAAGCTGATGATTACATTCTAAAACTAAAAGAGCAGATCAGTAAATCTCAAGAAAGAAGGAAAGAATTATGTGAGTAGCTAAAACAAGCAAATGAATCTACAAAGAGTCTCCTCAGAGTAATTGAATAAAAGACCAAGAATGAGGAATATCTGAATCAAGTTGTGAAGGACAAATCAGAGGAATGTGAAAAACTAGGGAAATAAGTTCTACTCTTAAAGTTTGACTTAGAATAAGCAAATGGCTATAGAGAAAAAATCAAAATAAGCTCTGCAAAACTTGATGATTTGTCGGCCAGTCAAAAGTATCTAGATGATAAACAAGATTTGGGATTTGAAAAGGGAGAAAGTTCAAACTTAGGACAAGACAAATCTAAAGAAGGAAGAGGGAGAAACTATTCAATGAGAAATCAACGAAAAAGACCTAAAAGATATTTGGTCAGACAACCAAATGCTCAAAGGTATTCATCTTTCAATGGTTATTGTTTCCAATGCAATAAGTATGGTCATAGGGCTATTCAGTGTAGAAGTAGAAATAAAAATATTCCATCTTTTTTTGGTCAATGTTTCAATTGTAAGAAGATTGATCATAAAGTAAATGAGTGTAAAAGTGTGTTAAAAAATGTGCCAAACTATTCAAAGAATAGTCAATTCTTCAATGGAAAATGTTTTGCATGCAACAGATTGGGCATATGGTGAATCAGTGCAGATCAAGACCAATTCCCAAATACAAAAGATACCAAAGTCATGGAAATGGTGTTTGTTTCAATTGCAACAAATCCAGACATTTCACAAAGTTCTGCAGAAGCAGAAATACAACAAGAGAGCATCCTATAGAAAAAAGGAAAATAGAGTAGAGAGGAGACAAAGGCAAAAAGAAGATGGATTGAGTCAGATTTGGACCAAAAAGGATGTTACTAAGATCAAGGATGGATCCACACCAATCTTCGGTGTAGATTCTTCTTCTGGGAAGTAAATTGAAAGCTCTAGCTTAGGGGGACCAGCGTCAAAATCTAAATCCCCCAACCAAAAAGTTGGTGCTGGAATCTATCATAGAAATATGTGATAGAATCCAAAATGACAGATCCCTTGAAAGAAATTCTGGAAGAAAAAGATCTAATACAAAATATTGCAGAGCAATCCTAATCGACTGTATTCTACAGTGAAGAGTTTAACAGCTTTTTGGAACAAGCATTAATGACAATTAGGTTGAGTCGTGCGAAGGATAAAAGAGAACTAGTTTAATTTCAAAATCACTTTGCATCCAAAGCTATCAAGTGTTTAGAGAGATTGAAGCAGATTTTGAGTAGCGATAATGAAGATTTGAAGCATTTGAAGAAAGGAAACCCTAACACAGTGAAACAAGGTATTTTCATTGAAACCCCATTTGTGAATCTATTTGCAATGGCAACTCTGCAAGTCGTAGACATCTTTGATCAACCTCAGCCTAAGTTTAAGAAACACCCCTACAAGGCAACTAAAGTGGATCCAATGGGTGCATTCTCAAAAATACCCTATAGAGTTCTGTATGTGGAATACATTAGGGCATACATCCATGTGGCCCTAGATGAGCTCAGCAGAAAAAAATTCTTAGATTTATTCCTGAAACACTTAAGTAATGATCAATTTGACTTAAAGGAAGAGAGAAAACCTTTGAAGGAGAAGAAATTCATCCAGTATGTAGAGTTTCCCACATTTGCAGACGATGAATGGGTCCAGTATATCCTTAGTCAAATCCATGACAAATTCATGTGGTTAGGGAAAGGGCAACCCTTTAAGATAACAAAAGAGGCAATTCAGGCAGTCACTGGACTAAACTCCACCAGAGGTGTGCCATTATTGAAGGCGGTCAAGAATCAAATAGTTACAGATGCTACCAGAGCCCAATTTCATAAAAGGGCATTGACAATAAATGATATCACTAATCCTACAGTAAAGTTTACCTCAATGGTCATAGGTTACAAAGTTTACTTCTCAAACCAGGAGAACTCTGTTTCTGGTACTACAATATACACTACCCATCAAATGGTAAAAGAGAATGTAGATTATGATTTGTGCAAACTGCTGCGAACCCAACTACTAGAGAATCTGAAGAAGATAGAGGAAATCAAGAACTATCTATTCAAGTATGGTAAGCTAATTATCTATTTATTCTTCTATTTCTTGAATGAATTCCCAAATCATAAGGGATTGATTTGGTTAAGTAAAAAACCAATAGCTATGTAAATTAGAAATTGTCTTAACAACTTGGGAATTTATAATGAGCAAAAAACAACCCTATGGGAATTTTTCAAGAATTTTTAAAGTATGATGCACTCAAGAGAAATAATTCCTGAGAAAATTATTGATAAGTACAAGGACACAATTTGTTTCATGGTCACTAAGAATCAATGTTTAATGGAGGTTGTGGAACCTAGAACTGTATGGGTAATGCCCATGGGATATGAGGTAGATGAACAAATTTTGGAAAACTATGCCCAACACCTGCTCAACAAACCTAAGGATGCCAAGGAAGAAAGGTTTGGAACATATGAGGAGTTATCTATGAAACTTCATGTTGAACTTAGACAAACTGAATCCACCAGAAAAGTGAGAAAAGAGGTGGAATAAATTGCCTCAAGGTATGGTATCACCAAAGAGCAACTCAAGGAATCAAGAGAAAATGTAGAGAAAGAAAAGAAGGAAAAACAAGAAAGTGAATAGGCTAAGGTTCCAGAAGAGCCTATAAAGAAGCAAAGAGAGCCTGAAACAACACACAGAACTACCAGAGTCTCTACTACTTCATCAGGTACCACATCATCAAAGAAACCCTCTGTCAAAGATACAAAGAGGAAGAAGATGAAGGGAAAAAGATTGTATGTCAGTGTGGGAGAAAAGGATGAAGAAGAAAGAAAATCAGATGAGTAAATAAAGAAAATGAAAGTTGAGGCTACTAAAGCCTCCAAAAGTAGCAAGGAGAAGTCCTCTGAAAGGAAGATACCTAGCAAAAGATAGAAGGTAGATGAGTCTCAAGCTCCATTAAAGCTTGAAGATGTATTAAAATCTATCACTGTTGATGGAAATTTAAAACCTGTGGCTGAATTTTATGATGATTAGATTGATGCTAATAAAAGGGTTTTGGAAGAAGACATCATAAAGTACTTGAACATATACAATATAGCTCTCATTGAGATCATTGGTGATCTCCTAGATACCTTGGGAAGTATTTGCCAGAAAAGAAACTGTTGTGGTCAAATATATTGAGCTCAGACAACATGCACTAACAAGGTTAAGTCCAGAGATCACTCCTAAAGAAGAAACCAAAATTTCTAAGGAAATCAAGGATGTCTTCAAGACCAAGAAAAGGATGAATTTATTAATGATAGGTGAAATTGACAACATGGTCAAGGAAACAGAGGAAACCATTTTGGAAATATTAAAGAAATACAATATTCCCACCATCTATGATGATAAGGAAGCTAATGATGAAGACTCATCCCCACCAGAGATCGGTTAAGATCAAGGACCAGAACAAAATGATCAAGTTCCCAACACTAATATAATGGATATGTCAGAACAAGGGAAAATTGAGACTGATCTGCCCCCTAAGCAATATGTTGAGGATTAAGAAAATAGGGAACATATAAGGAGCCCTACACCAGAACAAAATACAGATCAATAGGAAAATATGGACATGAATCCTCCAGAATGAAGTCAAGAAGAAGTATTTGAGAGAGCAAGAGACACTGCAGATGTCTTAGTTGGTTCCAAAAGAGAACAAGCTACAGATGAGTCTAAACTTCTTCAAGGACCAATCAACTTGGCCTCATTGTCACCTACACAAAAGTTCAAATAAGTATCCATTGTTCAGTCCAAGGCATAGGAAGAAATGCTGAAATCTCATGACCAAGATAGTAAATTGATCAATGATGCAACAATTGTTTTGGAAAAATTGATGCCAACATTTCAAAAGGATATCCTATTATCTCCTGTTGATCATCTCAAGGAGCTATTGAACTTTGTAAGTACACATTTTGAGTCTTTTGAAAAATATGTAGAAGCAAAGGTTAGAAAAGAGTTTAATGAAAATAGATTGGCTGAGTTGAAGACTATGATTGCCAAAGACAAAACTATGTTAGATAATGGAATTAAGAACATACAAAGTGCCATTGAAGAAGCTAGAGAAATATACAAATTTTGTTTATCTTGGCCAAAGATCACAAAGGAACTAGAAGATAAAATCAAAGACTTGGAACTCAAACTACTTAATATCTTTGAAACATATAATCCAGCAGTGGAGTCAATAAATACCAAAGAAACACAAGTTGCAAAATTTCATAATGATTTGAATACTCTGATGAAGAAAAAGGGAGAAATCAAAGACAGGTTTGCCAATTGAAGGGATTGATAAGTCCAAAAATAGATTCTATGACCCATCTGGTAGATGAAGCTCTGAAATATGTAGCCATAATTGATACAACATCAGATGTGTAGAAGGCCGAAAAGATAGTATTTCTGATGAATGGTGACATTCCTATTCTAGAAAGTGCAAGGAATAGATGGAATGGAGAGATAGCTCTGGTAAAGACTATCTATAGTGACATTTTCCCTTAAGTCATAAATTGAGATGAAGTAATGTATTTGTAAATATGTGGCAGAGTACACAAGTTTTTGGAGCTTTTGAAATTTTTGGGTTCCAGATCACACCCTTTGCCATTGATGTCAAAGGGGGAGAAGAAGATCAATGAAAAATGGATAAATATCTTAGGGGGATTAGGAGAATAGAGTGCATATAGTAAGGGGGAGCAGTCAAACATTTTTCACTAAGTGTTGCCATCAATTCTAAAGGGGGATATTCTTGGAAAGAGACACTAATCGGTATAGAATAGAATATTTTCATTGATGGCAACAAGGCAAAGATCTTTCATCACATTGGCAAGGACACAATATTCTGGAAGACAATCCTAATCTGGCAATAAGACACAAGCATTTTGGTCTAGAAGTCCTAAAGTGGCTAATTATTGAAAGTGCTCAGGGATGATGCTCACAGTTATCTATTGAGGTTATATTCCAATAATCAAGTCATGACTTCCTCCAGAAGCCATCTGATGAAAAGACAGTCTGGGTCAGCAGAAGTTAGATAGAGATAGAAAACAGTGCTAAGTAAATTGGTCTGCATTCCTCCGAATTAGCATATTTTGTTCTACATTTTTGGAGTAAGATAGAGATAAGTCATGACTATCAAAATCCAAGTTTGTAGCTCTAAAAGTGCAGTAGATCTTGTTCTATAGGCTCTCTAGTATCGACATCCAGTATAGTAGTGTTACAGGGTGACAGGGTAACAGTTCCAAGGTCCGCATTTTGGCACATAGATTTATCTTGTCCTGTGAAGTTCAAGACATGTTAAGACATCATTAATAATTGTTAAATATGAATCATGAAGGCACATTTGATCGGCACCAAAAGTTATGATGTGAGAGAGGAACATATCATATATGTTATCAAGGAACAAGCTAACAGGCTGGCTAAATCCTTATGCGGAAAAGAAATATGAGTTGGATGATAAAGGTAAGTTGTATGAATAGAGCCAACACATATGAAGACATGTACAGGATGGTTTGGATCTGCATTGAAGATTTAACACAAGAACAAGATGACAGGGTATAACACTTGGTATACACACTTCACAGTTTATTTGTCAGCCTAATCATGAGAAAGATTTAGTTGTGGATATAAATAGAGGAAGAATTTTGGTAGTGTGATTGAGAGGTGATATATGTGGATGCAAAAAATGTGAAGATAGAGTGGCCACAACAAATAAAGGGAGATCTTGAGCATATGTAAGAGCAGAGCAGAGAAATAAGGACAGATTGAAATGAAGAGTTCTGAATTAGTATTTATGAGCTTAAGTGGAACTGTTTCCATGCATATGTAGATGCAATCACAATAGTTCATCCTCGGCATTGAGGCACCCTTATTCTACTTTCTTCTAATTGGCAGTGAGCCTTTTTATTGAGTAGTGAGCTCTGGGCAGTGAGCCTCTTATAATTTGGTATTGTGCTATAATAATATTTTGAGAGCTAACACTCTCCATGGTTTTTCCCTCTTTGGGTTTTCCACCTAAAAATCCTGGTGTTCATGTGTTGTCTTTATGGTTGCTGTTCATTAGTTTAATTTGCTTTCACATAATTAAAATTGGTAAATGGATAAAAGAACAAGTTTATGAAAGGTTTTTTAGAACACTGATTCACCCCCCCTCTCAGTGTTCATTACATTCAACATTATTCACATTGCTTATTTACTTGCCTTTATTTAATTAATCTATGCACAAGGTTGATAATGTAATTTATTTTAATTGGTTCAAAGATATATAATCAATATCTCTTTTAATTAAACTCACACACACACACCCACACACACACACACATTTGTGTGTGTATTTAATTATGCTAAATGTGTGTATATATACATATATTATATATATACACCCATATATCCACATTCATAGTATTTACACACATATATGTATATATATGTTATGTCATAAAATGTCCCCCTAGGACTTTTACCTCTTAAGTTTAGCTCCTAAGTCCCTTGTTTTTCATCATGCATGTTAGAATTAACTCTCGAGACAAAATGGCCTGAAACCCATGTCAAGTGGGGCTTGAAGGACATTGTTGAGCCTTAACCCTGACCCAAAAATAGGTCCTGGGGCAAGGGCACTCATGCCCTTGTGCTGCCCTATTTTGGTGAGGTCCCAAATTTGAATGTTCGTTTTGTGACCATTAAAATGTTCCCTTGCTGATATCTTAAGTTTGAATTATGAAATTTGTAGTGGGAATGCATATATAATCATGTTTAGGACTTCATTTGTAAACTAAATGGATAATGCAAAGTTTTGATCTTATGCTAAGGATATTCAAGGCTTTCATTGTGCTATAGAGTAGACTTGTGTTGTTATTGTGTTTGTTTGTTGTAGATTTGGCTTCATCAATCCATCTCCTCATGGCATGAAGGAAGTTCATCTCTGTGAGAACTACACCTATGAGGTGATATCTATTTGTGTTTGAATCAATCATTTATCAATTTGTTTTTGCCTCTATCATGCAAGGATATGCACTCTTTATCAAGCAAAGATGTTAGAAGGTTTGAATGCCATTTTGGGGCTTGATTGAGGCAAGCTCCTAAACACCACAACCTCCAACCCCTCTTCTTGTGATTGCAGGTGATAGGTATTGGATCACAAAGAGTGGAATTGCAGAGGAGTGTTGTAGAGGATAAGGATTTTGGATCTGACAGAAAGAAGAGGAAAAGAGCACAGTTGGGGCTTGGGCACTAGTTCCTTTGTCCTTTGGGTTTGCAAAGCTGAAAACCTCTAGAATAGGGATCATCAGTGGCAGGAGTCTAGAAACTCCTAAAGAAAATCCTACCTTGGGCTTGGGTGTGAGTTCCTTTGCCCCTAACATTTTAGGATCCCAAACTTTGAAATTTGGTGTGTATCTAACCTTCATTTACCATCTTTGTGTGCGACCATTTGTCAAAATTCATTTGTTTATCTACAATTTTGCATAATTAGGGTTTTAAGTATAATTAGGCTTAAATTGACACAATAATCATCAATTTCCAAATTTCCCTATCATTACAAGTGATAACCAACCTGTAGGTGAATCCTCTTGCAGAAGTTGTGATTCAACTCTTTTAACTGTCCTTGAATGTGTGTAGTGAAAGGAGGATCTAGGAATATCATTCATCAAACCCTTTTCCCCCTTTTTCATACATAACAATATATATTAAAAAGGAGTTATTTCTTTCCAAAATTAATTAGTTAAAATTGTTTACTATGATGAAACCAAAACCAATAGGGATCAAATCCAGAACTCACAAGACTAACCAAAGAACCCCATTCTATATGCAACTATACAAATGATGATTTAGTGCATGTGTGTGAATCATGCAAGCCAATCTTAGAAGTACTAGATTCCTCTCCCCTATGATACTCTCCTGTCAAGAAGAGGTTGTGGTGAATCTTGTCGCACTTAGACATCAAATTGTAGTTAGTCCACAACATTGATAACATAGATAATCATGTAATATAAAAAATAGATTATGCTACTATAACATAGATAATATATACATCTACACATTTTAATAATGCATATAAAAGAATCATCTGGATGGTTTAGAAAGTATCATATATCACCAATGTAACATCATATATGTCTACAAATTCTATAGTAAGTAGCACTGTGTCATGTAACAAAATGGGCTATGACAATCTACCAAAATAATGTTGTAAATTATATGTATCAACTTAGGTCTTCCCAACTACTCCCATAGCTTCTTTGTGATCATGTTGACATCTGCTCTAAGATCTATCATGACATTCTGGACCTTTCTGTGATTGATGTGAACATCCACCATGAGTGGTTTTGTCTTCCATTTTCTATCTATTCTTCCCATCCTCCAAAGTTGATTCTTTTGACCTTGCTCCTTGTTCCAGTATTTAGAAAATTTCTTTAGTTTCTCAATAAGTCTATGTTGTTGTGTCAATTGGGCTAATTTCTTGAGAGCTTCTACTTCTCCTATGGTGAAAAATTGCTTGTGTTTCTTCTCCTTCTCTTGTTCCTTCCTTATTGTTTGTTTAGCTCCCTTCACAACTTCCTCATGTTGTCTCCTAGAGGGAACAAATTCTTCTTCCTCCCCATTGTCTTCCTCTTTTGTCTCAATGACAGGGTGCCTTCTGATATTTGTTCCTTGTCTTGTTAGTACCGCAACTTTCTCCTTCCTTATTCTTCTATCTTTTTCGATATGTTTTGGCTTGCTTCTCTAGTAGTACTCTTCTTCTTTTGTAGATTTAGTTGAAGATATGTTCATCTCCTCCTTGTTATTCTTCTAGAAAGTTCTTTCTCCTTGGCCCTTTGGTTCCCTTCTTATGATCCTAGCTCCCTTTTTATTATTTAGGTTTTGTAGCTCATCACTCTTAGATTGTGGTTTTGCATTCCAGAAATACTATTGTGATCTCTCACAAGAAAATAGATCATGCTCTGTACTACTACAAAATGAACACTATGTTTTCTTTTCAGTCCAACATTCATTAGAAAAATAACCTAGATTACTGCAATTGAAACAAGTGGCATCCTCCCTCATTCTTTGACTTCTTCCACAACCTCTGCCTTCTTTGTAACCTCCAAATTTCTCTCTATCATCATTATTGTAGCTATTCCCATAGGATGGACTGCCAGAGTTGGAATTTTGTATTGTATTGACATTCCTTTGATTTCTCCTATTTGGTTGTTTGTATCCTTGATCATGTGAGTTTATTTCTACATATGACATGTTGTTTCTCTTTGCCGAGTTAGTGTGCCATGTTTCCTCTTCTTCATCAACAAATTCACTTTTACTCTAGAAGTTCTGTGAAGGACAGACTGGTATTTCATGGTCATCTTATTCTCCACATAATCCACAATATAATGAATTGATTCTTTTTGTTGTTTCTTTGATGTATACTTTTATTGTGGTATCTTGTATTTCACCTTTCATCCTAGGGCATTCATTTATCAAATGACCTTCTTATTGATAGTAAGGAATACTAAGAGGGGGGAGTGAATTAGTATTCCACAAAACTACTTCTTAACATGTTTATTAATCCAATTTCCAAAACTAATAATATGAAAGTAGAATAAGCATAGGAACAACAACCACAAAGACATAACACATGAACACCAGGATTTTTACGTGGAAAACCCAAAAGGGAAAAACCACAATGAGTGTTAGCTCACAATATATTAATATAGTACAATACCGGATTACAAGAAGGCTCACTGCCTAGAGAAGGAAATACGAAGGAATAATGGCTCACTACCAAGTTGAACTACTCAAATTGCATCTACACATGCATGGTTACAGTTCCAATGAAGCATAGAAATACTATCTCAAAACTCTTCATCTCTAACTGCTCGGTTTCACTCTATTTTTACATCAAAATAAGATCTCTCTTCTTCTACTCTTTATTGCTTCCACAAAATTGCCTTCCTCTACATGTCACACATATATATGTATCACATTCGCATGACATCTCCCAAACACTGAATTCGATCCCTTATATATATCTGCAACACTTAAAATCTTCATATTAGGTCAGCCTAATAAAGTGTAGCATGCAGTCATACCTTAAGTAGCTTGTTGCCAAATTTATTCACAAAAAACTCCCAGCTGACCCAAACAACACTTGAATTGCATTCACATATGTCAGCCTCAACTAATCAACCTCTTAATATTAAGTTCTAAATAATAGAACTTACCGCATACAATTCAAACTTATCATGTCGACCTCTAACCTAGACTACCATTGATTCAGTTGATCTATCAGACTACATCTTTTACTGCAGACCACAGAACCTGCTCAAAATCATGTCAAAGACTCACCAGACATCACAAATCATACCTTCAGAACCAAACAGAAAAATATCCTTTAGCGGCAAAATGCAAACCATCAAAACTCAAACTCTATCACAGTCAAACTCTGTCAAATAGTGTAGCGATACTCAATAGCATGTAACTATCTTTTTGATGGACCTTAGACTCTGCAACTCTGGATTTAGACACTTCATACAAGTTTTTACAACACCTCAAAACTGCATATCAAGATATGCAACATGGAAGGAATGCGGAACAAATCAACTGAGTGTTCTACTTTGAATAACACTGTATTTTGCTCTGCCAGACTTAGAGCATTTGAAGATATACTTCTGGAATTGATCAAAAGCTAAAACATTGGATATAAGATCATCTGAGAGTTAGGAACATCATACCAAAACTACAAAACTTGGTCTTCAATTGCAGACCAATGCCAATCCAAACACTATTTTTCTGTCACTACCTCTGTATACTACCAACACTTAGCCGAAATGAATAAGTCTTCTTTACTGGACCACAATCTCTGTTCCAACCTTGTTCCTTTTCTTGTTGCCATCAATGACAACACTCAATTATTCAACATAGCAGTGTCTCTTGCCAGCAATCTCCCCCTTTGGTATTGATGGCAACACTCAGTGAAAAATACTTGTGTTGCTCCCCCTTACTCTGTACACTCTATTTTTCTATTCTCCTTTAGATGTATGCTTATTTTTCACTGGTTTTCCTCTTCCCCTTTGACATCAGTGGCAAAGGTGTGTGAACAAGCAAAATTGTGTCAAAAATTCTTCAAAATTGTCATATTCTGCTGCATATGTATAGGTACACATTTCTACCTCAATTTATGGCTGAAGGTAGAGTATCATTATAGATAGTCTTTATTAGAACTATCTCTACATTCCATATATTCCTTGCACTCTCCAAAATATTTATGTGTCCATTTATCAGAAAAACTAACTTTTCAGCCTTCTGCACATCTGAAGGTGTATCAATTAATGTGTGTGATTTCAAGGCTTCTTCTACTAGATTAGTCATGGAATCTATTTTTGGACTTATCAACCCCATTAGCTGGCACAATCTATCTCTGACTTCTTCCCTTTTCTTCATTTGAGTGCTCAAATCATTGCTCTTTTTTTACATGGAATAAGATCTTTCTTCTTCCACTCTTTATTGCTTCCACAAAATCACCTTCCTCTACATGTCACACATATATATGTATCACATTCACATGACATCTCCAAAACACTAAATTTGATGCCTTATATATATCCACAACACTTAAAATATTCATATTAGGTTGACCTAATAAAGTGTAGCATGCATTCATACCTTAAGTAGCTTGTGAACCAAATTTATTCACAAAAAATCCCAGTGGAATTAAACAACACTTGAATTGCATTCACATATGTTGGCCTCAACTATTCAACCACTTAAGATTAAGCTATAAATTATAGAACTTACCGCATACAATTCAAACTTATCATGTCGCCTATAACCCAGACTACCACTGATTCAATTCATTTGTTAGACTATATCTTTTACTGCAGACCATAGAACTTACTCAAAATCATGTCAAAGACTCCTCAGACATCACAAATCATACCTTCAAAACTGCAAAGAAAAATATCCTTTAGCAATAAAATGTGGACCATTAGAACTCAAACTCTGTCACAGTCAAACTCTGTCAAACAGTGTAGTAATACTCAACAGCTTGTAACTGTATTTTTGGTGGACCTGAGACTCTACAACTCTGGATTTAGACACTTCATACAAGTTTTTACAAAACCTATAAACTATATATCAAGATATGCAACATTGGAGGAATGCAGACCAAATCAACTGAGTGTTCTACTCTAAATAACACTATATTTTGCTCTATCAGACTTATTGCATTTGAAGATATACTTCCAAAATTGATCAAAAGCTAAAACCTTGGATATAAGATCATCTAAGAGTTAGGAACATCATACCAGAACTGCAAAACTTGGTCTTCAACTACGGACCAATGCTTCTGTATACTACTTCTGAACACTATTTTTCTATCGCTGCTTTTGTATACTACCAACACTTAGCCGAAATGACTAAGTCTTCTTTACTAGACCATAATCTCTATTCCAACCTTGTTCCTTTTCTTGTTGCCATCAATGACAACACTTAATTATTCAACATAGTAGTGTCTCTTGCCAACATTTCTCTTGTACAATATGAGCACCAACTATTAGGTTTTTTCTTCTGTGTATTCTCCTCCTACTTGGCCAAGATCTCTTGCCTCAGCTTCAGGTGCTCCAATTCCAATTTCAACTTTTTCAATTCTAGGTTTTCATTCATTTTATCTTGTCCATGCCAAGATTGGGACTCTATCCAACAGACTAATGTTAGTGCTTCTGCATATGTTTCAAATATTTTTCCATCTAGAGATGACCTTATTTTAGGGCTTATTTTGGAAGTAAACCATTCCATCTTTTATTTCTTTGTCAGTGGTTTCTCCAACTTCCTAGTTGTCTCCTTGAATATTCTATCAAAATCCTTTATTGATTCTTTATCCAATTACATTAAATCTCTCATATTACTTACCCCTTCTATCAAAACATCTGAAACTCCAAAATTCTCCAAAAATAGCTTCTTGATATCATCCCATTTCTTGTCACTATTTGGACATGTCTTCCTATACCACTTCAATGCTTCATTCCGCAAGGTGCCTATGAAGTCAAACAACTTAATTTTATCTCTTCTTACTCCCTTCAAGTTTCAAATAGACTTCAAGAAAAAATGTGCTCCGCTACTTCAGTAGTATCCTTCTCAAAGATTGGTAACTTGATAGGAATATCCATGTTTGATCTTTTCAATGTCTCAGGTTCTTTGTAGTAGTTTTACTTTGGTCTGCTCCTTCGGTTAGGCTATCTTCTATAAACTTGATTTCCTTCTCTTCCCTTGTCTCTTTGTAGTTAGATATCAAAGTACTCCTCTCCTAAAACCTCTACAAAATTACTCTGGATCTCTTCTTCTCTCTGCTTCCTTGTTTGCTTGAATATCTTCCTTTTCAACTAAAATTCTTTTAACTTTATATGGGACTTAGGGTGACTCATGGTCTAGGGGTTGTGTCTCTTCATAGTGTCTCTTCAAATTAGGGGATTCTCTTTTCTTTGTGAATGACCTCATGTCGACATCCATGATGATTGAAATAGCCTTCCAAAACCCTCAAAAATCCGCTCAATGTTTACCACATCTTCTCCTCCTCCTCTTATCTCCTTGCTTCTGTAAATTAGCTCCTCTATATATTCCTCATCCATCTTCAAAATCTTTGGTGTTAATTCATGTTTTCTAGTAGTCTACAACATAAACCCTAATTCACCTCTTTCTTCCTTTTCCCTTCCGCATTCTTCACCGGTAGCACCCATAGTAGTGTGCTCTACAACATCTTCCATAATACACTCTATCTCTTCTCCTTGTGACCTCCTTTCTCTAGTAGTACCCACATTGGTGCACTCAACAACAACCTCCATGATGCGCTTATCTTCTTCTTCCCTTCTAACGGCATCCTCCATGGCGTAATCCATGAATTCTTCCTGCTTTTCTTTTGCATCTTTTGTTCTCGTTTCTTTTCCCATTTCTTGTGCCCTTTCCATCCTTCTACGGTAATGTTCTTGTCATTCTTGAGTTTGCTTCCATCTCTCTTCTCTTCTTATCTCCATTTCGGTTCTGATTTCTTCGTCGATCTCTCTTTTCCCCTTTCACCATGGGTTTTCTTGATTTGGTGTTCCATTAGTCCTCTTATATCCCATGGAATCCATGTTTGAGGAGTCACATCATTTGAAAGGTCCTTGTGGACCTTACCCACCTTCCACTTTCCATCCCCCTAAGTGCTTGCCTCCCTCTCACAGAGGTAGGAACTTAAGGTGATTTAGATTCCTTCACAAATTAAAAATTTTCTCTGCCAACCTCACCTTCTCTTCTCTTTGGAACTTTGTCCTATTCCCTTGGATGTTTTTCTCTTCCAATCTTTAACTACCTTCTTCCAGGGTCTCGCCAATGAAATTGAATGTTAGTAAGAAATGTAGAGGGGATACCAGTCCAGAGATCCGGTCCTCAGTTAGATATTTGTAGTCAGTTTATACCCTGATCAAGTAGCTAGAGATTGATAGCAAAACATAAATAATAACAAAACAAAGCATCACATACACATCATAATAACAAGACAACACATAAATACCCCATGCTGATAGATCTCCATATATATATATATATATGATGTCATACATCCATTCTCTGACAGGTCTAAGTCTCTACCTCATCTATCTTCATACATGACTTCTATGTCATTATTCACATCAAAATCCATCTTACCTCATACTCTTGTTCTCCTATATTATATCATCATATCCTTTATCTGTATATACTATATCTATTACATATAAGGATGTGTTTCCTATTGACTCTGACCTCCACATAGTGTGTGTACTAGCTTTCGATTGGCTCTACTTTACGTTTTGTACCTTGCTAACACACACCATTATGGGGGGAATTTGAGACATTAATGATAGGTGGAAGGGACAACCTGCATGGCATGAATCCATGGGTAGTAGGAGGATGTTATAGGGGAGGTGAAGATCAATAATGTGACACACCATCCATTGCAATATGGACCCTACTTGAATAAGAAGAAATATAGTTGCTTTTGATTCCCTCTCTGCATTGTTATAGGCTTCAAATCATGGTGATTTTGTGTGGTTCCAAATCATTTGCAGAGTATCCCAATTGTTTAACCAATCTTAAAGTGCACAAATTTAAGCTAGATCCATTATCCAAAAGGACTCTTTTGACCTTATGTTTTGAGATGAAGACTTCAATATAGAGTGGTAAGTTAAGGGATGTGTTGAGAGATGACATATTATTTTGTCCAAATGTGAGTTGATATAATGAGGATAGTTGGTTGATGATGGATTCAAATTGATTGAGATCAATGTTGTTGGGAACTCTCAACTCCTATAATGCATGTTCAAATATATCTTGATGAACAATAGATGCTTTAAGAAGTTCTAAGAGGGATATTTGCACATGAATCTTCTCAAGGTGCTCAATGAGATTATATCAGGTGGCTAGAGTAAATGAATAGGCCCCTTGAATAGTGACATAACCTTGCCTTGTGGTAATTACATATACAGAGGATTTGATCTTAATGGTGGCTTCTCACATGTGGGCTTAGTTAATATGAATGATGATAATGTCATATGAGGATGAATCCTTTTAGAATGGATATTATGGGTGTGATTATTTTGAGTGTGACCTTGTTTGGATGTGGAAGGTTGTGACTAGTTGTGCTTAGGGATAGGATTTTGAAAATTCCCATTTGATTATTTGACAATAATGATGTCTCTCCTTCTATTTCAATTTCACCTCTATCAATGAGTTCTTGTATGTAGTTTTGAAGGTTCATGCAAATGTTTGTAGCATGGCTTTTGATACAATGGTAATCACAATATTTGTGATCTTGTATGTGTCAGTTTTCTCTAAGTGGGTCAAGAGAATTTGTAGGTGTCAACACTTTGAAAACTAGTGCATAGAGACAAGGATAACATAATGCAAAAATAATCGACGGTTTAAATGGGAAATATTTTGCACATATAGCACAAATGAATTAATGGATTTCCTATGTTTATCTTTTGAACACACTTGGGATGTCAACTCATGCCCTAAACAATTTTAAATTAGATCATAAATCAATAGTGTTGAAATTAGGGCAAACAACTAAGAGGGGGGTTGAATTGGTTGTCACAAAACTTTTAACTTATACTTCATTTAATCTTCTTTACCACTTATCAATAGATCAATGATATAACCATGAAAGAATGAATCAACATCACATGAACAGAAACATAATCAACACACATAACACCAGGATTTTTACGTGGAAACCCAGTTAAGGGAAAAACCACAGTTGGGGTTAACCCATATGATTTATTCTCTATTAAAAGATTAGAAAAATAGGAAGGCACTTGCCTTTGAGTGCACTGCCCAGAGTTCATTGCTCAAAGGAGGCTCACTGCCTACAAGAATATTCACAATGTTAACAGTGAAAGGTTGAATTGAGAAACATCTTCATGCAAGGTTCAGTTCCATTGAAGCACACAACACCTCTACTCTGCCCCCACTCACTTCCTCACTACATATGCATCTTTTCTATTGCTACTAATTTCCATGACTTCACAACACTTATTTATACAGGTCATTGACTTTGGAATGAACATCAAAGTCGGCCAAACAATCATCTATCTAGAACATTCTCCAAGATAGGCATTACAAGCAATTACAATCATAGGACTTGAATTAATACAAAATGCTACATGTGAACCACTCCTCTATTGGTCAAGCATAGCTAGGACTCAAAGCTTCCTCAAACAACACACCACACTCCATAGAACTTCTCTTAGGTCATCTACAACATGCACCAAGCATCCGGTCGGCCAAGACTAGAAAGAACAGCAAGACTCAAAGAGAAATCTTCAACCACGAGCTTAATCCTCAATGCGGACCACCAACACAATAGGCACATGATCCAGAGACCACCACAAGCACAATGAAATCAACAAGAACAACCACACCACCTCAAATCACCAGAAAAGCTTGCATCTTCATTCAGGAACTTATGAATATTAATTGTCATGATTGTCAAAATAGAAAGATTGTTTGTGGACCTCCAAACCACGAACCACTTGTGTTAAGGATACAAACCAACATCCCAAACATACCTCTAGATCTGCAGACCATAATATTCCAATGCAAAGCAATCCAGACCAAATTCTTGTCACTCTGTCACCCCTGAACAACTGCAAAACCTAGTTCTACTCATATGGCCATAACTTCACCAATCCTTCATGTGGACCTCTCAAATCTTAATTAGAGCAACTTTAGACAATCCTCTACACAACCCTTTAGTCCGCAGACTCTGATATTCATCTCATTGGAAATGCCGAGCAATCTACTTTGCTAAACTGCACTGTCTTTACTATCTCTGACAAAGAGATATGTTGACATCAATGACAACACATCTTATGGACATATTTGCAACAATCTCCCCCTTTGTCATTGATGGAAACATATGATGTGAAAAACTAATTCAACCATCAAGACAAGGACTTCTCCCCCTTTCTCTTATTACACCCACAACCACTTTCTTCATTTCTCCCCCATTCACCAGCAATTACTTCCAAGTTTTTCACATGGCTTCTCTCCCCCTTTGACATCAATGGGAAAGGACACATATTTTCAATCATCTCTCACCCTTTTTGTTTTAGAACATACTAACTACTCCCCCTGAGTAGCATCCCCTTAACAACAATCTGTATCACAAGATATGATTGTGAGTTCCACCGAACTGATGCACACTAGTGCACTTTAGTTCTGAATAGGAGGGCAAATCACCCCTAGCTTCCCTCTGAGATACTCAAAAGTGTCCTTAGGTAGAGGCTTAGTGAAGATATCTGCAATCTGATCATTTAAAGAAACAAACTCCAATCTGACTTCATTCTGATTTACCTTCTCTCTCAAAAATTGAAACTTGATGGATATGTGCTTTATTTTTTAATGCAACACTAGATTATTTGAGATGTTTATTGCACTTGAATTATCACAAAATATTGTAATAGGCTCTTCAAACACAATTCTGATGTCCTTCAACATTTGCTTCATCCACAAAACTTGAGTACAATTACTTGCTGCTGCTATATACTCTGCCTCTGCAATAGACAGAGATATTGCCTCCTGCTTTTTGCTCGACCAAGAAACCAATCTCTTTCCCAAGAAGAATGCACCACCACTAGCACTCTTCTTATCATCCACATCTCCTACCCAATCAGCATTTGTATATGCATGAAGAGTGAAATCATAATCCTTAGGATACCATAAGCCATAATTAGATGTTCCCTTTAGATATCTGAGAATTCTTTTGACTGCTACAACATGAGATTCTCTAGGATCAACTTGAAATCTAGCAACAAGGCCAACTGCATTCATAATTTTAGGTCTGGTATGAGTCAGATAAAGTAGTCCTCCAATCATTGATCTATACTTTTTCTAGTTTGCCTTAGGGGAATCATCATCTTTATTCAACTTGCATCCGGTTATCATAGTACTTACTGGTTTTGAATCCTCCATTCCAAACTTTATCAACAACTCTTTCACATACTTAGACTAAGATATGAAGATGCCCTTATCTAACTGAGTGATTTGTAGGCCCATGAAGAAATTTATTTCACCAAGCATAGACATCTCAAATTCACTTTGCATCTGATTAGTAAATTTTTTACACATGCTCTCATTTCCTCCAAAGATGATATCATCAACAAATACCTCAACAATCAAGATGTGTTCATGATTAATTTTGGAATAAAGATTACTGTCAGTTATCCCTTTGCTAAAACCTAACTTTAGCAGATACTTATCTAATCTTGCATACCATGTTCTTGGGGCTTGTTTAAGTCCATACAATGCTTTCATTTACCTACAGATCATATCTCCTCGATCAGACAACTGGAATCCTTCTGGTTGCTCAATGTAGACTTCTTCTTCCAATTCTCCATTCAGGAATGTTGACTTCACATCCATCTAGTAAACTTTTAAATCTTTGTAAGAAGCAAAGGCAAGAATTAATATGACTACTTCAATTCTTGCCATTGAAGAAAAAGTTTCTTCAAAATCAATTCCCTCTACCTGAGAATATCCTTTGTACAACAATCTTGCTTTATTTCTCACAACTTCACCAATTTCATTCAATTTATTATGAAAGACCCATTTAGTTCCAATTACATTTTTGTTTTTAGGTCTAGGAACAAGATCCCAAGTGTGATTCTTTTCAATTTGCATTAGTTCTTCTTCCATTTCTTTTACCCAACTTTCACCATTGCAAGCTTCATTTACTGATTTTGGTTCAATCTTTGAAATCAAACAATACTCCTCTTATTCTTCAACAATTTTTCTTCTAGTTTGAACACCTTTATTTCTATCTCCTATGATTTGATCTTTAGAATGATTCAGCCTTACATACCTGGGAGTTTTGGAATTTTCTTGAACTTCTGATTCTTGAATTTGTTCCTCAGCATTTGCACTAGTTTCTTGAGTCACTGGATTCTCCGAAGCAATCTGAATCTAAGTTTGAGGGCTTTCATTTTGATCATCTAATTCATATCCAAAAGACTTGGAAGGTCTCTCCTTGCTTTCATCAACCTTGACATTAGCACTTTCAACAATCCTTTTCAATCTCTTGTTAAAGCAACGATATGCCTTGCTTTGGTTAGAGTAATCCAAAAATATTCCTTCATCACACCTTGCATCAAACTTGCCTAGATCTTCATCTCTTTTGATATAGCATTTACTACCAAAAACTCTGAAGTATTTCATAGTACTAGGAGCATTACCAAATCACAGTTCATAAGGAGTTTTACCATTATTACCTTTGATATGCACCTAGTTAAGAGTATAGATAGCAGTACTCACAACCTCTCTCCAATAGACATGTGGAACATTTTCTTCCATCATCATGGTTCTAGCAACCTCTTGAATAGTCTGGTTCTTCCTTTCCACAACTCCATTCTGCTGAGGAGTCCTAGGAGCAGATATCTGTCTTCTTATTCCATGCATTAAACTCATCAAAGGTAAACTCTCCACCTCTGTTAGATCTCAGACACTTTATCTTCACACCAATCTCATTTTCCGTCCTAGCCTTGAACACCTTGAATCTATCAAGAGCCTCTAATTTCTCTCTCAAGAAGGTGACCCACATCATTTGGGAGTAATCATCAATCAGCAGCATAAAGTATTTGTCTCCTTGCAAACTCCTAACTCTGTTAGGACCACATAAGTCAGTGTGCACAAGTTCCAACAATCCACTTGAAAATTGTTCTTTACTTTTGAATGTAGTTCTGCTCTATTTACCCAACTGACATTCCTTACACATGCTATTAGTAGGTTTTACAAGCTTTGGAAGATCTTGCACAGCCTAAGTAGCACTTATCTTGACAATATTATCAAATTTTACATGACACATTCTCCTATGCCATAAGCAACGCTGATCAATCTGAGAAATCAAAAACTTTTACCAATACCACTTAAATGAAAGATATTACCTCTAGTCTATGTACTAGATGAAATCCCAGTTCCAAAGCTTTCCAAGATTCTACATTTTCCATCCTTGAATCAGAGATCATACCCTTTGTTAACTAACTGTCCAACACTAAGAAGATTATGCTTCAACCCTTCTACATACAAAACATTATTAGTGTTATTCTTACCATCAAGAGAGATGGATCCTCTGCCATAGATACTACCAGCTGAATTATCTCCAAACTTCACAATTCCACCTTCATACCTTTCCATACTTACAAAATTACTCTTATCACCTATTATATGATGAGAACATCCACTGTCAATCACCCATTCATCCCTTTCTTCAACTTGAGTAGCTAAGGCCCTTTCCACATTCACACAACTAGTAGATTTAGTAGACACCAGACCTTCTTCTTTGATAGCAATGAACACCCATTCATTTCTAGAGTTACTTCCCTTATCAGATTCATCATCTGTAACTCCTTCATTAGCAGCTTCTTGGACATAATAGCATTTCTTCTGAAACCTAGGTCTGTTAGGGTTTGGTTTTGAAACCCTCTCTGGACATCTTGAAGCAAAATGTCCAATCTTATTGCAAGCAAAACATTTGAAAGGAAACTTTCCTTCATACTTACCAAATCCCCTTGGTAATCTTTTGGCAATAAGGGCTTCAAATTCTTCAAGCTCAGATTCATCTTCTTCAAGTTCGTTCCTTGCCTTCTCATATCTGGTTATTCTTCTTGATGAGATTTCATCTAGATCAAATCTTTGCTTTCCAGAAACACTGGCCTTAAATGTAGATTCTGATTTAGGAAGAGAATCACCAAACTCACTCATTTCAAATGTTGAAAGCTTGCCAACCAACTGATCCCTTGTAACAATTGTCACAATCCTAATCTCCTCAATAGCAGCAACTTTTTACTTGTATGAAGCAGGTAAGGATCTGAGTAACTTGGCAACAATCTTTGATTCTTCCAGTACTCCACCAGCACTCCTGATACTACTCACAAGTTCATTCACCTTCTGCATATAGGAAGCGATGTTTTGATCTTCACTCATCCTCAAACATTCATATTTACCCTTCAAGCTCTGTAGCTTAGCACATTTGACATATGCATTACCTTCATACAGAGTTTCCAATGTTTTCCAAATTTCATGAGTAGTTTTCAATTCCAGGACATTTGTCATTTCTGTATCAGTTAGGGCACTCAACAATGCTTCTTTAGTTCAAATTTTGTATTCATCTTCTTTGAGTTCATCTAGAATTGAAGGACCTTTCTCCGGAGGCTTATACCAATCCTTAGTTATCAACCAATAAGGATCACCTATGCATTGCAAATGACACTCCATTCGATTCTTCCAAAGAGAGTAATTTGTTTCATCAAATCTCAGACCATCCTTCTTGTATGTTGACATCTTGGTTCTCCTCAAGCAGTCAAGCTTCTTTTAGAGGAACCGGCTCTAATACCAATTGTTGAAATTAGGGCAAACAACTAAGAGGGGGGGTGAATCAGTTGTCACAAAACTTTTAACTTTTACTTCATTTAATCTTCTTTACCACTTATCAACAGATTAATGATATAACCATGAAAGCATGAATCAACATCACATGAATAGAAACATAATCAACACACATAACACTAGAATTTTTACATGGAAACCTGGTTAAGGGAAAAACCATGATGGGGGTTAACCCACAAGATTTATTCTCTGTTACAAGAATAGAAAAATGGGAAGGCACTTGCCTTTGGGCGCACTGCCCAGAGCTCACTGCTCAAAGGAGGCTCACTGCCTACAAGAACATTCACAATGTTAACATTGAAAGGTTGAACTGAGAAACAACATCTTCTTAATGCAAGGTTCAGTTCCATTAAAGCATACAACACCTCTTCTCTTCCCCCACTCACTTCCTTGCTACATCCACATCTTCGCTACTACTACTAATTTCCATGACTTCACAACACTTATTTATACATGTCATCGACTTTGGAATGAACATCAAAGTCGGCCAAACAATCATCTATCTGCAGCATTCTCCAAGATAGGCATTACAAGCAATTACAATCATAGGACTTGACTTAATACAAAATGCTACATGTGAACCACTCCTCTATCAACCAAGCATAACTAGGACTTAAATCTTCCTCGAACAACATGCCACGCTCCATAGAACTTCTCTTAGATCATCTGTAATAGGCACCATGCATCTGGTCGGCCAAGACTGGAAAGAACAACACTCAAATAGAAATCTTCAACCACGAGCTCAATCCTCAATGCGAACCACCAACACAATAGGCACATGATCTAGAGACCACCACAAGCACAATGAAATCAACAAGAACAACCACACCACCTCAAATCACCAGAAACACTTGCATCTTCATCCAGAAACTTAAGAACATTAACTGTCATGACTGTCACAATAGAAAGATTGCTTGCGAACCTCCAAACCATGAACCACTTGAGTTGAGGATACACCCCAACATCCCAATCATGCCTCTGATCCATAGACCATACTATTCCAATGTGGAGCAATCCGGACCAAATTCCTGTCACTCTGTCACCTCTGAACAACTGCAAAACCTGGTTCTACTAAGATGGCCATAACTTCACTGATCCTTCATGCAGACCTCTCAAATCTTAACTGGAGCAACTTTAGACAATCCTCTACACAACCCTTTAGTCCACAGACTCTGATCTTCATCTCACTAGAAATGTCGAGCAATCTACTTTGCTGAACTACATTGTCTTTACTATCTATGACAAAGAGATATGTTGACATCAATGACAACACATCTTATGCACATATTTGCAACAAATAGTTCCCATACACAACTAAAAAGACCTCAAGATCTAATGGCCAATACACAATGGCTATTCTAAATGAGTGAGCAAGTTTTTTACCTACCAGACTTAGTTTAGTGATTGCTCAATAATATTGGCCATGTATCCATGTATGATGACACAAGTGTTGACCCCATTGCTAAAGTCATTACTAGCACTCATGGGAATGAAGTGGCATTATTTGATTTGTTTCCTCAAAAAGGGAATGCCACATTGTAGTTACCCTTTTACTCTGGTTATCTAATGAGAAATGGCCATACATGCATTGACCAAAGCCTTGTTGGCATAGTTGTTCATAGTGTGTTATATTTAAATTACATTAATGTCTAACATTGAGTAGAGTGCTAAACTAATGGAAACCACATAACAAAGAAAAGAGGAACAACACGAAAATTTTTTTGCTTGTTGGCCAATAGGTGATTGTCACATATCTTTCTACAAAATCAGTGATGCAGAGGCATCCACACTATAACCTTGACATACAGCATGGATGTCCGCAACCCTTCATCATCATCATCATATTTCCCTTAACACTGTCAGCATCATCATATTTTCCCTGCCGACCGATATCCTCCTGCAGACAAACCTTCATCCTTTCGCCTGTCAGCAGCATCATCATATCCGACTATCGGCAGCATCATCACATTCGGCAAGCGCAAACATCCTCCTAACGTTCATTGTTCACCTTACCGCCAAACACTATCTTCAGCATCATGATGTTCAACATCATGTTCATCAGCAGGATATAAAACATCCTGTTCCCTCCATATATCCTGATGATGATACTCAACCTCACGCACCTCTCCTTCGATGCTTACGTCACCCCGATATCCTGATGATGATTATCCTAATGACGATGACGTCACATGTAGCTCCTTCAATATCCTGCTGCTCCGATATCCTAATGACGTATATCCTGATGACGATGACATCATATGCAATTCCTTCAATATCCTGCTGTCGGCCAAACTTAACCTTATCGGCCCGCGATGGTTTTATCAACCCGATCTTCTACCTTATGCCGATATGCTCCTCCTCGGCAACACCTGATGATGATCACCCCGACGCACATTCACTTCATGCAATCGACGGCATCATGCTCATCTCCACCTATTCGGATGATGCCCGAAGTAACTGCAGGATATACACCGAAATATCCTGATGATGCCGTTTTGACGAATTTTCAACCTTAGCGAATTTCGATCCGCCGAACCTCCTGGGATAACCCGATCTATTTTTAGGGTGATCTTCCAAACTCTAACTATCAGCTCGACCTAGCACATACCCATGCTAGGGTTCTCAACACATCTCGACTGCGATCCTGCACACCTGCATGCGAACAAACAGAAAGTGCAAACTACATCCTAAACTACTGTACACAGCCATTCCACCGATTCGACGAATCAACCGGTGGAATGGATCAGCAAATCCATGAAACCACCAAAACAGCAAATCGATCACGCAATGGAATTCAAAACAGAAGATGAACACAAATAGGATCTTTATTGATTTCAAAAGATGCAATACAATATACTGTCTCTCGCTCTGTCTCACTCTCTTCTCTTCAATACAATACTATCGATAATCTACAACCAACCGATCCTCATGTATAAATAGGATCTGCTGCGAGTACTACCACTCGACTCCAAGCGGCTGGGAAATCTCTCCAGGCGGCTGGGAGATCCAACCGGACCTACAGCATAACAGCTGTCCTAACAACATAGCTAAAAATAGCAAAGTATGGTCAACATGACCTTATTACATGCATTGGTCTTATAAGACCTTCTTGAAAACATTAACAAGACTCAAAACAAACTAACTGCCTCATGGAGGCCAGCTGTCAAGTAGGTGCTCCTGCACCATACTCCCCAACAGAAAAGAACTCATGTCCCATGAGTTTAGGATGTGGAAGTCCTCCACCTTTACACTTTGCCTTTGCAGTGTCTTGACCTGTTCCAGCTTTGTCCTCTGCTGGCTCTTGGCTTCTCCAAGACTTCTGAACTGTGACTTGCTTTCTTGCAAGTAAATCCTCATGCCTGTCAATGTAGGCCCTTCTCTCACATACCTTGTGTTTGTTAGGTTGTCTGACCAGAACCTCTGTCTGAACTGCCTCTTGAACTTATGTAATGTTCAACTCTGTCTTTCTTTCAACCTTTATAGGACAAACAATAGTCCCAACTATGACAACATCCTTGTCATTCCTCTCAACTGGTTGCTGTTTGCAAACCTGTTTCTGAACCTGCTGCTGACCTCTGTCAGTCACAACTAAAACTGTCTTCAACTTGTTGTCCTTAACAACTCCTTTCCCTGCAGTGTCCTCAACTGCCTTTATGCCTGCTCCTATAGGCTTCTGCACAAATTCCTTCTTTCCCATTAAAATGACTTGGGCTGCCTTCTGTGCTGCAGCTGCTTCCTGTAATGGCATCAACATAATAGTCTTCCCATCTTTCTTGATGGTGTAGGTATTAGCATACCCATCATACAGTACCCTCCTATCAAATTGCCATGGTCTACCCAACAGTAGGTGACAACATTCCATGGGCAAAATGTCACACAAAACTCTATCATGATATGCTCCAATCTGAAAATCCACATATGCCTGTTCATAGACAAAAAGTGATTGACTATCACTCACCCAAGATGCCTTGTAAGGGTGTTGGTGTGGAATCCTTTCCAAATGCAGTTTATCCACCATTTCCTGAGATACCATGTTGTCTGTTGAACTAGTATCAATGACAACCTTACATACTTTACCTTTGCTCTTGCATGTGGTCTTGAAAAGAGCTCTTCTTTGCATCATATCCTTTGATGCCTGCAAACTAATTCTCCTGAGCATCAATGCTTCTCCCTCCTCAGGATACCCATAATTGTCAGGTTCTCTATCTTGATAAGTGTTTGAACTTTGCACACTTTGCTCTACTCTCTCTTCTTGCACAAGTTGTACTCTCTTGTCATTCGTTCTATCATTTCTGGATGATGAACCTTTGCTTTCTGGACATTTGAAAAATGGATGACCAAACTCACCACAGGTGTAACACTTTCCTGAAAATGTAGTAGAACCTCTACCACTTCCAAATCTGCCTCTATTACCTTTCCATCCACCTCTGAAATCAGACTGTCCCTGTCCTTTACCAGTGTCTTCTTGACCCTCATTGGTTTGCCTTGTGGTAGGGGCTACTCCTCTTCCCCTCATATTGCTGCCTCTTCCTCTCATGGACTTATCTTGTCTCCTATTCATCTTTTCTTCAATCCTGATTGCCATTTGGTAACAATCCTCTACATTCTTAGGGTTAGCTAAAACTAACTCATCCTGTATGTTCAATCTCAAACCAGCCAAGTACCTAGCCACCTTTTCTACCTCATTCTCATGATGACCAGATCTCATACTCAACTTATAAAACTCCTCAGTATATGCCTTCACATCCATTTCCTTCTGCCTTAAAAATTGCAGCTTCTTAAACATCTGAACCTCATAATCCTTAGGCAAGAATTTACCTTTGATCCTTGCTACCATTTTATCCCATGAAGTGATCTTTGACTTCCCTTGTTTCCTTCTCTCGGATTGTACATAATCCCACCATACCAAAGCATGACCTCCTAACTTGGTCTTTGCAATCTTTACCTTCTGATCCTTAGCAACATCTTCACATTCAAAGTGATTATCAAGTGCAGCAATCCAATCCAGTAACTCATCTTCATTCAAACTTCCATTATACTTGCAAACATCAACCTTTACCTTAGGTTTATCACTCTGCACTGCCTTTAATAGTTTTGCAAATCTCTGGTCTTCAGCATCCAGATCTTCAGCTACCTCTTCATACTCTTCAACAGCATCTTCATCTTCTTCAGACTCACTGTCTTCCACTTCCCTCTTTTTGTTCTTCTCCAAGGCTACAAGCCTGGCTTGAAGTGCTTCAGCAAGCTCCTTCATCTTCCTCATCTCTCTGGCATGTTTTTCCTTCATCTCCTGCAATTCCCTTGCAGTACCATTACCTTTCAGAGGCATTTTGTCAACCTCTCACTCCTCTACCTCTGTCTTTTCAGTGACAGACTCAACTCTACCTCTGCC
Source organism: Cunninghamia lanceolata (assembly GCA_027924645.1). Taxonomy (NCBI): domain Eukaryota; kingdom Viridiplantae; phylum Streptophyta; class Pinopsida; order Cupressales; family Cupressaceae; genus Cunninghamia; species Cunninghamia lanceolata. The sequence continues at coordinate 456,880 of BSBN01000277.1, forward strand.
CTTTCGGTGACAGAATCAACACTACCTCTGCCCTTTCGGTGACAAAATCAACACACAACAGCCCAGACCTTTTGCTGAGCTCTGATACCACTATGATGCAGAGGCATCCACACTATAACCTTGACATACAGCATGGATGTCTGCAACCCTTCATCATCATCATCATATTTCCCTTAACACTGTCAGCATCATCATATTTTCCCTGCCGACCGATATCCTCCTGCAGACAAACCTTCATCCTTTCGCCTGTCAACAGCATCATCATATCTAACTATCGGCAGCATCATCACATTCGGTAAGCGCAAACATCCTCCTGACGTTCACTGTTCACCTTACCGCCAAACACTATCTTCAGCATCATGATGTTCAACATCATGTTCATCAGCAGGATATAAAACATCTTGTTCCCTCCATATATCCTGATGATTATACTCAACCTCACGCACCTCTCCTTCGATGCTTACGTCACCCCGATATCCTGATGATGATTATCCTGATGACGATGACGTCACATGCAGCTCCTTCAATATCCTGCTGCTCTGATATCCTGATGACATATATCCTGATGACGATGACGTCATATGCAATTCCTTCAATATCCTGCTGTCGGCCAAACTTAACCTTATCAGCCCGCGATGGTTTTATCAACCCGATCTTCTACCTTATGCCGATACGCTCCTCCTCGGCAACACCTGATGATGATCACCCCGACGCACATTCACTTCATGCAATCGACGGCATCATGCTCATCTCCACCTATTCGGATGACGCCCGAAGTAACTGCAGGATATACACCGAAATATCCTGATGATGCCGTTTTGACGAATTTTCAACCTTAGCGAATTTCAATCCGTCGAACCTCCTGGGATAACCCGATCTATTTTCAGGGTGATCTTCCAAACTCTAACTATCAGCTCGACCTAGCACATACCCATGCTAGGGTTCTCAACACATCTCGACTGCGATCCTGCACACCTGCATGCGAACAAACAGAAAGTGCAAACTACATCCTAAACTACTGTACACAGCCATTCCACCGATTCGACGAATCAACCGGTGGAATGGATCAGCAAATCCATGAAACCACCAAAACAGCAAATCGATCACGCAATGGAATTCAAAACAGAAGATGAACACAAACAGGATCTTTATCGATTTCAAAAGATGCAATACAATATACTGTCTCTCACTCTGTCTCACTCTCTTCTCTTCAATACAATACTATCGATGATCTACAACCAACCGATCCTCATGTATAAATAGGATCTGCTGCGAGTACTACCACTCGACTCCAAGCGGCTGGGAAATCTCTCCAGGCGGCTGGGAGATCCAACCGGACCTACAGCATAACAGCTGTCCTAACAACATAGCTAAAAATAGCAAAGTATGGTCAACATGACCTTATTACATGCATTGGTCTTATAAGACCTTCTTGAAAACATTAACAAGACTCAAAACAAACTAACTGCCTCATGGAGGCCAGCTGTCAGGTAGGTGCTCTTGCACCAATCAGCATACTTAGGACTATAGTTCCACCACTTGAGACTACTTGGACAAATAGGGAAACACTAATGCATAAAGAATGAATGAAAAGAGTGCACGACATGCACAATGATCGACAAGGTGTGTTGTGCAAAGATTTGATCCAACAACAGGCACATGGTGGCTAAAAATAAAGTTGCATGTGAATAATCACCCATTAGCCTATGAAAAGCAACTAGGTATCACAATGCTAATAATGTTTACAATGCTATTAACATAGATGAGTGGTAAGTGATATAGTCTAAGCTGATGGATAATGTTTGCAAAGACAAAGCACATGACTTAAGTTAGAATAATTCCAACTATAATAACTAGACGAAGAAATAGACTTAAAATGCGAAGCGAAAGACATTGGAATTTATGCATAAACATAAAAGATTTTTCTAAGGTTTTACCAAGGCTCATAACATAAAAACCAATGCTTGTATTATGAACATGGTCCTAATAGTAAAATAAAATAAAATTAGGCACATTAATGGCAAGAGGCCAACAAATTACCTAGATAACAAAGCACATTACATGATGCAACCTATTCTAACACTAAAACACATTTTACAAAGATAAGTGTCTACAAATACTTTGCTCTAAAACTTATTTCTCTTAGTGTACGCTCTATTAACAATCACTCAAAACCTTACAACTTTAACTATAAATTTATTTATAACTTAATCGAATGATTTAACACATAATTAAATCAAATACTACTTTTTCCATAAATAAATATCTTATATTACTTTGTAATATATATTAAAAAACTACTAAAACTAAATACTAATTTTCACATATTAAAAAAGCTAATTACAAAACAATCTTCTTTTAACTTAAAAAAACACATGCATAAAATTAAAAAAATGGCTTTCTATAAGGGAAACCAAACTGTAAAAATAAAAATGGGCCACTCTCTGTCTAACAAGTAAATAACGAGTGGGCATGCTCTCTAGAATTGCTTCCATGCACTTCTCAATTACTCCTAAGACTTCTCAATTACTCCTCCTAGCTGGACCTCCCACTCATTGTTTTTGTAGTTGGTCAATTACGTGCTTCATTGTATAATCCTCTTATTTAAAGACACCCTTTCTTACCTACAAACAAGATGATAGCATTTGCTTGCTAAGACTTCTCAATTACTCCTCCTAGCTGGACCTCCCACTCATCGTTATTGGAGTTGGTCAATTGCGTGCTTCGTTGTATAATCCTGGTGACCTAATTATTAACATGCTTGAAAATGTTTTTTTCTTCTGTGTTGACCCTACTATTGTAAATTGCATCTGTATGATACTGTATGGGTCTAGGAACTACACTTGGCATACATCATGAGGAACCACATCTAATAAGGACTTCATCTTTGTAAGGCCAGTTCCACCTCTTACCCCACCATGCCTCTTACCATTAATGGTCAAGAAAAAAAAGGGAGGGATGTAAAAGGCTTGTATTTTTAAGTCTAAGATTAATTTCATTGGGATATTATTTGAGAATATATATAATTTTTTTTTTTGATATTGATTCTAACAAAAACGTTTAAATAAAAAGGGGTGTAAAAAATGTCATTAAAACAATGGGTAGTTTAAATGCATTATAAAACAAGGGGTATTTTTAATATTTAGTATTTTATGAATGCATTTAATAGGCTATAGGTTTACATAGCAAACCCCTTGGGTGAACATTGACTAATATGTATAAATAATAAAAAACAACATTCTTCAATCACGCATATCCTTCTATGAATGTTTTTGTAGAGTTAGATTTATTTTAGGGCACCAATAGAAGTATGTAAATGTGAATTAATTTATTGATTCTTTGACGCTTGCTTGATTCTCTTTTATGTTAGAATGAATGCATTTAAATACGAGGATCTAGGAACACATTGCACAAATTTGAGTTAAGTTGGCCCTATGCATGAAGGGCTTGTTGTCACAATGGATTGCACCCTGAATGCTAAGCCTTTACAAGCTTGGCAATCCCATGCAACATGTGAACATTCTTAGACTGTGGGTTTGTCTGTGTTGAGAATGAACCTCCAGAGGAGCCAACTCCCTTTAAATGCCCCTTGGGTCTGTAAACTTTCATGGAAAAGAGATAGAAGAATGATTCACTAATACAGAAACAATAATATATGATTAAAAAACTACTAAAAACTGCTTATAAATGACTAAACATGGTCACGTGACCATTAATAGTTTATTGCCAGTCATTTATAATGCGACCGAATTGATGACTAAACCATTCTTAGTCATTTATTGGTTGTTTTGATTGATTGTTTTGGTAGTATATTTAGTCATTAATTTAGTCATTGATTGTTGTAAACTAGTCACTTATTTAGTCATTTTTTATTCACTGATATATTTAATCGTTAATTTAGTCATTGATTATTGTTAATTGGTCACTTATTTAGTCATTTTTATTCACTAATTTCCTTCCATTGGTAGTATATTTAGTCATTAATTTTAATTATCTTTTTGATCAATTTGGTAGTTTATTTAACTATTTTTGTTCACTGATTTCTTTCAACTGGTAGTATATTGATACATTGTTTATTAATTGCATAATCATTATATTTAGTCATATTTATTCACTGATTTCTGTCAATTGGTAGTATATTTAGTTAATTGGTAGTTTATTTAATTATTTTTGTTCACTGATTTCTACCTAAAAGTGCTGGAAATGAGACAATGCTTTTGAGGTTTAAACATAAGACACAGAAAAAACATAATCAGCCATTCATTTGCACATAATGAAACAACTATTAAAAAGAAAAAATATTGAAATTTTATTGAGAAAAGGTGTTCTTACAACAGATACAAGACAAAAATATATGTGTCTTTGCTTTGAAATATGTGTTACAAAGTATGTTTCTCAGTGCTATGACTGAGAAAACTGAGTTACAATGCCTTTTTTTTCTTATATAGCTCCAAAACAAACAAAAAATGCTAAGATCCCTGGACAACACATTTAAACTATTGCATAAAGCAGTGGGCCAAGCTGTCTAATAGCTAGTACATGATAAACATCAAGTATGTCATTTTTTTCAAATATTTTAGTGTCCACCATGTGAAGGTTGCTTCTTTCTCTTTCAGAAGGACAGCTCCATCTATTTTTTCTTCATAAGCAAGGGGTATGCTACTTGTGACCTTTAAAATATTTACATTTGCATCTCCTATTCCTTTCAATTTGACTCCATGTACAATAGATAGTGAGTGAATCTACCCAATGCCCATAGCAACACTATCAAATTGATCCAACACCCCAACTTTATCCCCTTCTTGGAGTTTATCAAAAATGTCTACAAAAACAAAAAAATACACATTATATTGAAATATAAAACATACAAATTATATTATTTTTGATAGCTATATGTAATGTCTTATGTCTTAGAACAAATCATTTTTTGTATGTGGTTTTTTTATTATGTTGAATAACAAAGAAGCAACTTTTTACTCAAAAAAATCCCATTAGGTACAAACAAATGGAGGGTAAGACTATGCAATAGTGCTAGACTGTACAAGTACTCTAGAAAGAGACATGGATTGGCAATGAAGTCCCCTCAAACTAAAGACCATGACATCCCTGAACACAATGTACTAATGAATTGACAAAATCTATGTATGAACTCTATTACAACTAAGCTCTAAGCTTCCATATGTAAGTTATATGTTCTCCCTTATTTCCATAATCTATGTATACTAGCTAATTACACTTCACCACTATTCTAACCAGCTTCTATCAAATAGGTAATGATTACTCTTATTTACATAATAAAACAACCATTACTGACTTGAATAGTACTTACTTGCATGTGGTTGCATAGCACTCACCTCGAGTTCAGCACGACTACTACTATGAATATCATGCACATGCTCATCGAGTTCATCATCATAATTATCACTATCAACATTGACATGAAGCTGTATAGTTTTGCAAAGAGCTCTATTGACATGGCTTTTTTATTTTTGTTTTGCTTTCATATAACTGCTCTACATGTGGTTTAATCATCATACAAAAATTAATATAAGTAAAGTAAAGAATACAAAAGTTATAAATTTTTGTCCAAAAGAACATTTTAAGCATGAAGAATGACAAAACATTGAGACAAATTAACTTACAACTTAAAGAATGCAAAAGCTATAAATTTTTGTCCAAAAGAAGAATGAAAAATATTGGGACATATTAACTTACAACTTAAAGAATGCAAAAGCTATAATTTTTTGTCCAAAAGAACATTTTAAGCATGAAGAATGACAAAACATTGGGACAGATAACTGACAACTATTATATTACCTCAACTAATTCAGCACAACTATGATGAATGTGCTACACATTCTTGTCTAGTTCATCATGATCACTATCAATATCAACAACTTTGTTGACATCATGAAGGCATTTTTGTTTTCCTACTGCTTTGATAAAATTGCTTTGCATGTGGTTTAACTATCATGCAAAAAAAAACATTCAATAGTTAAGTAAAGAATGCAAGCTATAAATTTGTCCAAAAGAACATTTTTTGGATCACTCCAACAATAAAGAAACTGGGTTGGATTCTCCTACACTCAAATTTCAATAATCTACATATTAAGAGGCAGTTGTGTATAGAATTTCCAAACAAGAAGAAATGAGATCAATAGAGCCTCTTACCTCATCTAAATCCATGGATTTATGCTCATTCCATGCAGAAATTATAGGGTTAATGGAGGCAACCAACTGCGACACTTGCTGAGTGAGACTGAATATGCAACTCATTACCTGTTGGTACCCTTCATTTGAGTTGACATGATCTAGAGAGGCTCCTACTGGGCATTTAACAGATGGTTGTGAAATCTCTATTGACGAACTAGATTTCTAGTTCATCCTACTCTTAGATTTACTAGGTCGATCTAGTATTGCCATATAATTGACAATATCTTCTGCAACTGCTTCTCTATTACTATTTTCCACCTGAAATACAATGTCAATTTCAACATATAGTCAGTTTAATAAAAAAATGAAATAAATAACACAATGTAAATTGAACCAAAAAAGCCATACACATACTCTTTGCCAAATATTCTTTGGAATGCATACTTTCTTTCAATGCTTCCCACTGTTTGGGAGATAGAGTGGAGTCTAGCCTCTCTTTTCCCTCCATGATTGTTTTTCTGCAATTGTATCTAAAATTGTTCACCAAAATTCTCATCTTTTACTTGTAATATTTTCTAGAGATTTTTCCACTAGTAGTCTCAAAAGCATTTTCCATTTTTTTGTATAACATTTTCCACAGTTCATGGATCTTGCTCTGCAAAACTTGATTTACAAATATCCAAATGGGCCCTACATCTTACACCCAACTCGGAGGCCCACTTTGTAGCATTTGGCCTAATGAGCTCACCATCTCTCGATACCTCAACCAAGAATAGCTTCTTGCCTTCTAATTTTCTTTCTTTTGCATTCCTCTCTGTAGATCTATACAAATCTTGCTTCAATCTTTGTCTTTTTGACAAAAGTAGACACATCTTCTATTAAACCACAACCAGTATTTTTGGTTGATCAACTAGTTCCATCAAAAGTTCTAGATGTACTAGGTGTACTATGAGGCACAGCAAATGCAAGCAGTCTCTCTTCATGACTTTCATTAACCAGAACTTCATGCTCCTTGGCCACATCAGGTGTGGTATGAGTAGGTAGATCAGTACTAGTCTTCATAGATTTCACTCCACACACATCCTTTAATGTTGAATAAATCATCTGTAAACCTATTGTTCCTTTGCTCTAATATTTTTCAATAATCTCTCTTAGACTTTGTGCTAAGAGATCATCACGATGTTGCACATCACCATGTGCTATATCAGGCTGCACATCACCATGTGTCATATCAGGCTACACATCACCATATGCTATATCAGGCTGCACATCATCACAACTATTGTTTTCACCAACTGCATTTGTTGCATCACAAATGCGTTGGCTTCTATGAGATGGCGGCACTGTATCTTTTCTTTCCTTTTTTTCTCCTTTTTTTCTTTGCACTCTTTTTCTTGCCTATAAAACAAAAAAATATCATATTATGTCTTATATACATAAAGCTCTTGCCTATAAAATTTTATTAAACACTATTAAACAAATAATATACTAATTAGTGGATTTACAACTTGCCTGTTTGTCAAACCAAGACGTGATAAATATTCATTATCCTTGGCCACTTTTTCTCTACGAAAGCACTCATAATCTATCACTAAAATTTCAGCATTATGATCACTATCATCTAATTTGTGCTTTATAGTCCTTTTCCTCATTTCTTGAAGTCTAAATAAACAATAATGTATAAATCAACAACTTGAATCAGTAAAATTTTATTGAGTTCATAAGTTGATAACTGTTGACTTTCTAATCCACTGATAACTACAAATGGAAACTTAAAATAGAATTCAGTTTACAGATTAAAAAGAATTTGCATTCAAAAACCAAGAAGATGTTTACAATTATAGGTATCCGACATATTTTCCTTAGGGATATATTCACAAGAAAAGAACTCATAAAAACATAACACAAGCAGGATGAAGGAAAAACATACTCTAGTAAGGTTATGTTTGATTTGTCTCCAGTTATCTTGGGAGTTAAACCAATGCAAATATATATCTAATATTAACATAGGGGTCTGTATTCTTTTGTAATCATTCTATAAGTCACTCGAAAGTCCTCTATAAGTATTTCATGTCATAGATCTATATAAAAAAGGTCTTGTATCCTTGTCCACTTGTGTGTTTTTATCTATTACCGCAATCGTGTAGTTCACCCAAATACCCTTGGTGGGTGTGTGGGGACCAAAGGAGTCAAAGGTTTATTTACCGCTTTCCCACAACATGTAAAAATTCCATTCACAGTATTGCGGTGTAGGTGTATGTCAATTAAAAGTTCACCATAACCCTGTGGCGGTCCAAAGAGGGGCTTGTGGTATAGTGATGTAAAAAGTTCAAGGTGATGTGTACTGAGTACCACGGTCCTGCGATGGTTTCCAATGAGTCTTGTGGGCCTGTAGTGTAAATTTCAAATAACATCTATTGTATACCGCAACCCCGTGGTGGTTAAAGAAATGGTTTGTGGTATTGTGGTAGGAGACAAGTCAGTGAAGAAAGTGGTACCATGACCCTACAGTGTTCAATTCATCAGTTTGCGGTAATGTGGTAAAAGAGAAGTCAGTGGTAAATTTGGCAGTGCAGCCCTGCAACAGTCAAGTCAAGGGCTTGCAGAAATGCAGTAGGAGGTATAATTGTTAAAGTGCATCCCGTCATCCTACGACAGTCTGTGGCAAAGCTTGCGGTGTAGCAGTAGACAAAGAAAGGTATAATATAACTGCCAAAAGCTCTCATAGTCCCACAATAGATTTCAACAAGGTTTGCGGTGGTGCGGTAAAGCATTAAATGTTGGAGTGATTGACCCACCATCCTACAATAGTCATCATTTATACCTGTGAGAGTGTGATTATCGATGGACATGAATGCAAATCGTGTGGTGCTCTCCCATCCCTTAGATCTATCCAAATCAATGGTTTATATTTGAAATGACATTAATACTAACATTTGCCAATCTCTTGGCACGAACCAGTGTAATGGTGAGGAGATTTGTGCCATAGTTGAATAAAATCTAGAATTTCTTCACATTCCCTCATTCAAGTGAATTCAAAGGTGATTGGCGACAACAAATTAAAGCTCTTTGTGCGCTCTACAAACTTCATTCGATCGGGTAAGTAAATTTCATCCACTTCTATATCAGAGTCAACTTCTGGTTGCATTCTTCTTTCAACTGGTTCAGTAGAACAAGTAATTGTTAAAAACCCTAGTTCATAGAGGTAATAAACAATTGAACCAAAGAGGGCAGAGTCTGTGAGTAAAAAAGTTGAATCCTCTGCCCCGAAAGAAAAGAAATGACCCCACCAATAGTCCTTGTTGGATATTTTTCCACAATCAGTGGATAAAGGATTCAAGAAAGTTTTCAAGGATGAGTTTCAAGGTTGTTGAGATGCCATAATCTCTATCTCTGGTTGAAACCTATTTTGGTATTTTGGTATTTCTATGATAAGAAGGATCAACAACCTCCCGTGTGCAGTCCATGGAACTTAGACCTAGCAAAATTGATATTGCCTAATGTTTTTGTGGACATTGAGCTCATCACAATTATGGCACATTGCTATCATCCAACTGTTGGAAACAAGGTAGATAACTGAGAGGGGGGGTGAATCAATTATCTTAAACATTCAACTTTCTTTTCTTCTTTAACAATTAGTACAACATCAAAACATATAATCATACATAATCATGAGAGCAGAAAAGAAATTAACACACATAACACAAGGATTTTTACATGGAAAACCCTGTTAAGGGAAAAACCATGGGGTGACTAACCCAAGATTGTATTCTCTGTTAAAAGAATAGGAAGTACAAAATGGCACTTGCCAATTAGGGCTCACTACCCAAGCACACTATTCACAAGAGGCTCACTGCCTACAAGAGACACACTGTCTACAAAGTTTATAGAAGGTAACCAGGTATTTGAACTGATGAGAGGCATCCACATATGCTAAGTTTCAGTTCTAGTTAGGCTCAATATACTGATCTACTGCACTTCATTCTTCCTCTGTTTTAGTGCTATTGTTCTGTCACATACCGTACTTGTATTGCAGCTTCCACACTTATCTCTATCTTTGCTCACACACTATATCTCAATATTAACCACTTCATACCAAAATCCATCTGGTATATATATCCGCATCAAGGATCTCAACATCTTTCTAGTTGGCATCTAGAATACTCAAGATTTTCCCAAGACACTGATCTATCAGTTGAATCCATGCTTACTATGTGATGCATATCAAGGACATAGACATAGAAGTCATCAATCATGTCAGCCAACCATGCATGATCCCTCAAATAGCTTGATCACCATCAATTTCTCATCCAGATTAAGGTCTGATGCTCTGTTGGTCAGTTCTTCCTCAGTCTACTCTACCTGTTAGGAACCCAACACTTAGATGCTCATATCTTTTCATTCACTCATCATCAGAGGCTCAATCTCTAGAATGTAGCAATCATGGTACTCCAATTGACTTGTCCAAGTCCGTAACTTTCTAAGTTACACCATTTGAGAGATCCAGACCTGATTGTCAGACCTTGCTACATGCTCTGTGCTTGCTTACCAGATCAAAACACTCTTTAATCTGATTTCCGGTAGACATACTATGTGTTGTGGATGTGTGGGATGGACTTTGTTGCCATCAATGACAACACTCATGAAGCCACACAGTGTCTCTTGGCAACAATCTCCCCCTTTGGCATTGATGGCAACACTTAGTGAAAAATGACTAAGTGTCATAGCAAATTCCCCCTTGGCTAATGCTCTGTCTTATGTACACTTCTATCGGAGCTCCCCCTTAGCTGGATTCCACATTTTTCACTACTCGTCACTCCCCCTTTGACATCAATGGCAAAGGGTGGAATCCTCACACCAAAATTTGCAAAAATCAACCTATACATAGCCGCATAAGTATATATACATGTTATACTTACATATACTTAAGTATGTCCACAAAAGTGGTCTTCAACTGGACAAATTCTATTTTCCAAGTCTACTTCATCCTATCCAAAATTGAGATGTGACCGCTCAACAAAAATGCAAAGGCTTCTCCCCTTCTTAAGTCTACTGGATCACTAGTCTGGGCTGTGGTTTGAGCATCAGTTAAGGCCTCATGCATGACCTCTAATTTAGGGATAATTATCCCTTTAAGTTCACTCATTTTGCTTATTATATTCTTCTTCTCCTTTTCAAGCCCCTTTATCTCATTTATAATGGCGATAGCCTGGCACTCTTGATTCATTATAGATGTGGTGAGAGGATCAAAATTTTGAGATAAACTTGACAGTTTACCCTCTTGTTCTTCCACCTTCTTTGCAATGTCTTATGTCATTGTGCTCCAAGATAGACAAAATTTGTACATTTCTCTGCCATCTTTAAGAGCATTTTCTAGGCTCTTTATCCCAATATCCATGGTTCTCCTATCATTAGCTATGAGTGCATGTACTTTAGAGAATCTATTTCCCAAAAATTCTATCCAGACTTTCTCTTCTGTTGATTTCTCCAAGGAATCAAAATGAGTGCTAACAGAATTAACAAGAGATTTCAAATTACTGGATGGAGAGGCCAAAAGATCCTTTTGGAAGGATGGCACAATCTTCTCCAGCATTCTAGATGTAATTTCTATCAGTTCATAGTCTTCCATGTGAGACTTCAGAATCTTTTCTTTTGCTTTAGCTTGAGCAAAATATGCTATCTTCATTGTCTGAACCGGAGAGAGGGAATCAAAATTGAGTGGTACTTGGAACAGTTCCGGTTCATCTATCTTCATCATTTCCTTGGTCAAGAAATTCTTCACTACTTCTATAGTGTCTCTTGCTAGAGACTTCTTTCCTTTTGCAACCTCAGAGCTATCATCAGAGATCTTCTCTTTTTGTTCTTCTTCTCTTCCCTTTTTCTCCTCTTCTTGACTTACTTTCTCCTCTTTTCTTCCTTCTCCTTCAGTTCCTGAATCTGTAGTGGCATCCGAAGGAGAGATGTTAACTTCTTCATGAATTTCCTCTTCCAAAATAGAGGAATCCAAGTCCTTAGTCTTTTCCTTATGCATCTCTTTAGACTCTTCAACATTTTTCTCAGTAGATTATTCTTTCAATGTACTTAATCCTTCGACATCCATGGTAGAGGGTTCTTCATGTATTTCCTCTATAACAGGGAGATTGAATCTCATGAAGGCATTCCAGAGGATGTCTTCTATTTCTTTTGCCACCTAATTAGTCTCTCCAAGCATAAGCTTGTTCATTCGTGTTTTGCTTTAGAACTCATCCTTGTAGTCCTTAAAGATCATGGTCATTTGTTTTGAAGTAATGGAAGGATAGAGTTGAATTGGATGCTCCTGGATCTCTAGGTCCTTTGCCTTAGCATTCTCCTTTCTCATTTCAAGTTCCTTCTCTAGACTTTTGGGAATTAGAGAGATGATTTCAATGAATGCTTTATTATAAATGTTTAGGTACCTGATTGTAGTATCTTCCAAAATTTTCTTGTCAGTATCACTATATTCATCATAAAATTCAGTGACTGGTTGTAGGTTCCCATCCACTGTGACTACCTTGATGATATCATCAATAGAGAGAGTAGGCCTTTCAACAAATTCTTCTATCTCTTCTTCTTTGTTTTTGTTGGTAGAGGATTCCACAGATGTTTTCTTTTTCTTCTTCATTTTCTTAACCTCCTCATCAGTCTTTGTCTCTTCATCATTCTTTTGACTTATGTAGGACCTTGTAGCCTTGGTTTTTGTTCTCTTTTCTCCCTTTCCAGATGTCTTGGCTTCTAGTTTGGAGGATTTTGAGCTCTTAGAGGTGGTAGGTGCAAAACTCTTTGAGGACCTAGTCCGGGAGGGGGCTTGCACCGGAACACTTTCTTTTTCTGCTTCTTGTCTCTCTTTCTCTGCTCTTTCTATTTTCTCTCTATTTGCATCAACTACCTCCTTTGATATGCCATATCTTTTGGCAACTTCCTCAACTTCCCTTCTCACTTTTCTTTTCATCTCTTGTTGTCTCAGTTCAACATGTATTTTCACACTTAATTCTTGAAAGGTTCCAAACCTTTCTACCTCAGGGTCCTTAGGCTGACTCAGCAAGTGTTGGACATGTAGCTCCAAGATTTTCTCATCTACCTCATAGCCCATTGGCATAATCTAGACTATTCTTGGCTCCACTGCCTCTATTAGGCATTGATCAGTGTCTACCATAAAACACACTGTATCCTTGTATTTTTCAACTATAGATTTGGGGATTCTTTCTCTGGCCTACATCATACTTTGGAAGTTCTTGAAGTATACCCAGAGTGTTGTACTTTGAGCCTTGGCATCACCAAGCCCATACATATAATCTCTGATTTGTATGGGAATCGGTCTGTCATTTTGCCATACCCAACCACTTGACTTGGGTAGCTCATTCATATAGTAAAAGAAGAGACATAGTATTAGGCCACCATACTTAAATGAGTTCTTCTTATCCCTCTTTATTTTCTGCAAGTTTTCTAATAGTTGGTTCAGGAGAAGGTCGCATAGATCATAATCTGCATTTTCCCTTAGCATCTAATATGCAGTGTATATTGCAATTCCGGACATAGAATTCTCCCTGCTGGAATGATATATTTTATAGCCAATTATCATAGAGGCAAATTTGATATCCGGATCTATGATGTCTTCTATAGTCATTGTTCTCTTGTAAAACTTTGATCTGGTAGCCTCACTTAATGTCTGATTCTTGACAGATTTGAGAGTAGGCAACCCACCGGATAAGTGCAATCTGGTTACTGCCCTAATGGCATCTTTTATTATCTTGAATGGCCTTATCAACCACATGAAGTTGTCATGTATTCTGCTAAGAACATACCGGACCCATTCATCCTCTGCAAAACAGGGAAAGTGGATGCAATGTCCAAAATGCTTGTCTTGGAGGGCCTTGTATTGAGGTTTAAGTTCAAATGTTTCATCTATTAATTTCTCATGATAAATATCCATCAGCTTAGATTCCCCAAATTCCTCAATATTGGTGTGTATGTATACCCTAACATCTTCTACATGTAAAACCACATGCAGAATGCTAGTGAAGGCGCCTAAGGGATCAACTTCTAGGGATTTGTAAGGATGTTTCTTGAACTTTGGGTGCGGCCTATTAGTGATCTTAACAACATTCAGAGTAGCCATCTTACAAAAGATTCAGAGAGAGATATTCAAGAATGGAAATACCTTTTTACGCTTCTAAGGTTCACAATATAAGATGAAAAGATCGTTGGTTGAATCAGATTCTACAGTTGATCTTTGAGAGAGTTGAAACAATCTTGTTGCAGAGCTCTTCCTTTCTTCTTCTTAAATGCAAAGGTGCAAATGATGAATAAAAGAACCCTTTTATTTTTGTGCAAACCCTAATTTCATATTGCAATAAATGCACACCTTAAGTCATTCTGGTTCCCTTGTTCTGACCATGTTCTGAGAGAGATCTTTCCGAATCATTGAGATGCACTTAGAATTATTCTTAGTGATAATTGACAATGTATATCCCTTCCTCCAATCATGCCATTTATCCACAGATCAAGATATTTCAATTTTGAATCATACCGGATCTAACTGTGAAAATCCTGCTTTTACCGGATGGCTATCAAACTGGATCTATCTTGGATGATTAAACTCTTCAAAACTCCTTGCAGATCTTTCATATTTTTACCGAGGGTTATTTAGATATTTCTTTGAGAAACCCTTAATCTGCAACATTCCATGTGCCAAATTTAGGCACCAATTGACTGGTTGGGGGATTTTATTTTCTTTTGTGACTCCCCCTGAGCCAAAACTCATTTATTTAGTTTCCGGAAGGAATATCAGCACCAGATTCTGGTGCAGATCCATCCCCAATATTTTCTATACTTTTCTTCTCCCAAATCTTGTTCATCTCCCTTTGAACTTCATTTGCATTCACTTTTCCTTTTCCTTTGTCTTGATTTTGATTATGAAGCACCAGACCCTTTTTATCTTGATTCTTACTTCTGTAGAATTTGGCCATATGACTGGATCTATTGCAATTAAAGAAAATAATATTTCTTTGCATATTGGACTGATATCCTCTTGATCTACATTGATTAGCCATATGTCCCATTCTATTGCATGCAAAGCATCTACCATTGAATGAATTGTCAACTTGCATATTTCTGCATTCATGAGATTTGTGACCATACCTTTTGCAGTTGAAACACTGTCCGGAGAAGGATGAATTAGTCTGATTCATTCTTCTTCTGCACTAATTTGCTTTATAACCAAAGTTATTGCAATTGTAGCAGTATCCATTGAAGGATGGATATCTTTGAGCATTTGGTTGCCTTACCGAAGGTCTTCTAGGTCTGTTCCTTGGATTTCCTAATCTAGAGTTCTTTTGACTGGATCCAGAGCTTTCACCCTTCTCATACCCCAAGCCATGCTTGTCATCTACCCTCTTTTGGCTTTCAAGAAGAACTTCAAGTTGAGCAGAACTTATCTTGAATTTCTCTTTGTATTCATTTGTTGTTTGAAGATCCCTTTTAAGAGTGTCTATCTGATTCTCAAGTTGTTCTTCATTATCTCTAGCTTCTTCAAGATCAGATTCTAGATGCCTGATTATTATATCCATTTTGTGGTAGTCTTCTAACTTCTCCTTGAGAGATTGTTTTAGATTATATTCAATTTTTCTTTTCTCTTCAATTTCTTGGGTGAATTTCATAACCCCTGATTCCATTTCATGTCTTACCATAATGACCTCTTTTGATAGCTTCTCACATAACTTGTTTTTCTCATTCAAATCTTCATTAGTATCATTAGCTTCACTTTGACTTGCTAATTCTTGAAGTAGTTCCTTTCTCTTTTTCATAGAGATACTCAGTTTTTCTTTTAGTTCATTTATGAAATCATCAGCTTGTTTGAGTCTTTCCCTCAAGTTATTGACTTCGGAGTGAGATTGCTCAAGATCATCTAGGGTAGACTGAAGTTGTTCCCTCATACCATACATATCCATTGAGATTTCCAGATCTTCCTCAAGCTGTTAGGCTCTGTTTGGAGGAACTTAGCTCTGATACCAATTGTTGGAAATAAGGTAGATAACTGAGAGGGGGGGTGAATCAATTATCTTAAATATGCAACTTTCTTTTCTTCTTTAACAATTAGTGTAGCATCAAAACATATAATCATACATAATCATGAGAGCATAAAATAAATTAACACACATAAGATAAGGATTTTTACATGGAAAACCTTGTTAAGGGAAAAACCACGGGATGACTAACCTAAGATTGTATTCTCTGTTAAAAGAATAGGAAGTACAAAATGGCACTTGCCAATTAGGGCTCACTGCCTGAGCACACTACTCACAAGAGGCTCACTGCCTACAAGAGACACACTGTCTACAAAGTTTATAGAAGGTAACCAAGTATTTGAACTGATGAGACACATCCACATATGTTGAGGTTCAGTTCCGGTTAGGCTCAATATACTGATCTACTACACTTCATTCTTCCTCTGTTTTAGTGCTGCTATTTTGTCACATACCAGACTTGTATTGCAGCTTCCACACTTATCTCTATCTTTGCTCGCACACTATATCTCACTATTAACCACTTCATACCGAAATCCATCTGGTATATATATCCGCATCAAGGATCTCAACATCTCTCTAGTCAGCATCCGGAATACTCAAGATTTTCCCAAGACACTGATCTGTCGGTTCAATCCATGCTTACTATGTGATGCGTATCAAGGAAATAGACATAGAAGTCATCAATCATGTTGGGCAACCATGCATGATCTCTCAAATAGCTTGATCACCATCAATTTCTCATTCGGATTAAGGTCTGATGCTCTGCCGGTCAGTTCTTCCTTAGTCTACTCTGCCTATCAGGAACCCAACACTTAGATGCTCATATCTTTTCATTCACTCATCACCGGAGGCTCAATCTTTGGAATGTAGCAGTCATGGTACTCCACTTGACTTGTCCAAGTCTACAACTTTCTGAGTTACACCATATGATAGATCTGGACCTAATTGTCAGACCTTGCTGCATGCTCTGTTCTTGTTTACCAGACCAAAACACTCTTCAATCCGACTTCTGGTAGACATACTATGTGCTGCGGATGTGTGGGATGGACTTTGTTGCCATCAGTGACAACACTCATGAAGCCACATAGTGTCTCTTACCAACACCAGCTACTAAGACAGTGAGGTTGCCTAATGGTTCGCCATTGGTAACAATATCAAGGAATGCCATAATCAATTGTTTCATGTTAAACAAGTAGGCTCTGACTGTTGTGGATATTTAGAAAAGTGAAGAAGACTACAAGAGGTTGAGAAAGACCTATAGGAGTGATGAATTGCCCATATATATGAGAAAAGGGGCCAACAATCAAAGAATTCCTATCCCTACCACCTCTGTAGAGCCTTTCTCTGTTGATAATTTCACAATATATTTCAAGAAAATATATTTTACTTTGTGTCAAATTCTAGGGGTAGATGCACAAGAGAAAATGCCAATGGGGATCATGATGATGGTAATGAGGATATAGAATCCTGAGTTGAACATTCAGTATGATTTTGCCTCATATCTGGATAAACAATTGCATGATGGATTCCTTCAAATATTAGAAAATAGGGGACCAATGAACTTCAGGCATTACTCTTTGTTGTGTCATTTGATTTTGTTTCAAAATAGAATGAGCTGGAGTCCAAGGATGGATTTGACCATGGCTGATAACAAGGGATACAGATTGCCTATAAAAATGTTGATGTTACCTTTGGGACAGGAATTGTAACAAGGGTGACTATGTTTCTTTTCATGATGATTTTGTTGTCAGGATCGTGGCCTCTCTAGGAAATGTTGTACCAAGATTGACACCAGAAGTAAGGGAAATGTTGAGACCACATGCAATGGTGCGAGAGAAGGGGCATACACATAATTTTGGTGATTTCTTCTTCTTACCAAAATATACACTGATAAGGGTTTATGGGTGCACTCAAGCCCCACATATTTTGCCAAAATTTTGTCGTTGCAGGTTGGCATTTCTAGAATTCATGTGGTAAATGTTGTGGATAGAAAGGGATTTGATGAAAAAATAGAAAAAGGGACATTACTGCCAAACTTGACTGTGTTTCAAGGCTTTTCTATTGGTGCTAACACTCTTGAAGAGTTGCAAGAGTATTTGAAAAGTAGATATTCTTTGAAATGTGCTACAAAAAGGGTTTTTGACCAAGAGGGTCATATATATCTTGTGAGACAAGCAATCCTTACAAAATCTGGGATTTCTCATTAGGTTGACTATGAAGAAGATATCATCAGAAACTACCTCACCCCAGAAGAAGTGTATAGCAAAAAAATAAAATGGGATATTCTGATGAATATTGAGGATGATAAGAAGAAACAAAACCCTAATTTTTCAGGATTCTTCATTGAAGAGAATGACCTAGTGAAAAGAATAAATTTGATTATTGACAACTTTGAAAGAATATGTGGCAAAGAAGTAAGGAGCCAGCCTACAAAGGCTGCTAAGCTCCAATCAAAGAGGTTAACTGGAGTTCTAATTATAGAACTTGCTCTTGATACCATGAC
Source organism: Cunninghamia lanceolata (assembly GCA_027924645.1). Classification (NCBI taxonomy): domain Eukaryota; kingdom Viridiplantae; phylum Streptophyta; class Pinopsida; order Cupressales; family Cupressaceae; genus Cunninghamia; species Cunninghamia lanceolata. Next base: position 475,579 of record BSBN01000277.1, read on the forward strand.
AGTACAAGATCCCTCACTCCTTGATCAACCACCTCCAAAAAAACAAAAAGTTGATGATGTAGTTCCATTGGTACCCTATGAAATGACTCAGGGATGGGAGATACAGAGGAGGTTGCCAATATATTGCAACACATGAATGAACACAAAGAAGTTGAACAGTCCCCTACACAAGAAGCATAGGCTCACATGCCTGAGGTTAGAAAAGAAAGCCAAGAGCAGGGAGAGAAAGAAATGCATGAGGATGAAAGAATTATTGATTCTTTGAGATTCATTGAGGATGATCAGTTCATCAACACTCCTGAATTCAGGGACTTTTGGATGAAATTGAAGATGAAATAATTTGATGAGAAGGTGGAAATCAATAAAATGGGAAGTGATGAATCCCAGAGTGAGCAAATTGTAACTCAAACTTTCAAAGATATGAAAATTGATGAAATAAATATCAATCCTGAGGAGGCCAAACAACTTGTTTTGAAAAACAATATGTTGATCATTTTGGGGATGGACTTGAAGACAATGTTCCTACTTGATCAAGTTAGAAATCAAGATGATCCAATGTTGGTGCTTGAGTTTGATTTCAAAAATGGGATAAGTGGTGTGGGATACAATCCCAAAATTGAAACCTTGGCCATATGGAGCATGCAAAAGAGCACACAGAAACCAAGATTGCTTGATGTTGTTCAAGAGATGAGGGGAATAGCTATGGTCAAAACATTGAAAGATACATCAGCATTGGAAGTAGCCAATCTCACCATGCACTCAACTATGTTCACCAAAGCTACTGTTAAAAACATGGAACAAAAGTTGCTTGAGTATGAAAATACTCAAATAGAAATGAATAAGGAGGTCAATAGATTGTACATGGAGAATGTCAAACTGAAGCAACAAATGAAGGGTGTTGGTTCATCTCAGAGCCAAGAACTTATGCCATACCAAGTACCTGTGCCACATGAATTTGATGATAAAATTGTTCCTAATAAGCATTTGAATGCTTTGAAACAAAGTTTTGAGAATAAGACCATCAAATAGGAGAACAAAGCAAAGATTTTTGACATCATTGAAATAATTTTGGAGTACAGAATCAAGATGGTGCTAGATAAGATTGATGAGGTGCACAAGTATTACACTACTTTGTCCCAGGCAATTGAATAGTTGAAGGTCAATCTTTATATTTTGGATCCAGTATACAAGAGATAGCAGCAAACACATCATACGTTGATTGCTTTGTACAAAGTTTTACAATAGAATCTAGACGCTCCTGCCACTCTCAAGCCAATAGAGAAGATGGTAAAAATGATTTTGGATGAGTATCAATATGTGAATGGAGAGAGTCAAAAGATGCAGACAAAGATGGATTCTTTTGCTACATTCAAACATCAATTCATTCCTTCAATTCTGACAGAGGATAAATAGATCAAAGGTTTTGATAAATGGAAAAATGAGTTTGGTCAAATGGTTTCTCAAGTAATTGATCATTTGAAGAAGGATGAAGATGTAAATATTCTTAGTTTCAATTTGATTTTGGATAGAGTGATAGCACTGGATGTTAGGTATGGAAAATTCATCATTGAAGTCAAGGTGTTGTTGGATAAGAGATGGAAGGATCACCAGGCCAATATGATCCAGATCCAAGAATATAAATGGCCTAGTGATTATACTGTGTACCAATGGGAGCAACAATATCTTTCAATTGAAGAATGAACATGCCAAGTATGTAGTGGAGCAATGAGCATCAAGCTGGCGTCAACAGGAACCAACAAATTTTGGACATCCTCCTATTTTGTCTCTTTCTTGTCTTTATGCTTTTCAATAGGTATTCAAAATATATTTGGTGGTGTTTTTAAAGACTTGTCAAAAAGTAAATATTATAATAGGTCATATAAAGGGGTGGGCATATGAAAAGTCATTTTTGGAATGTGAAAGGTCTGAATCTTGTTTCTTCCTTCACCCCTATAAGAAGGAAACCAAGACCTTGGGAAAAGCTCTTTGGAAAATTTGATTTTGGAAAGAGACAATTGTAAGGCCTGTTCCTTGAAGAAAATCAACAGAAAGCTGCATTTCTCGAGTGCCAAAATTTTAGTTTTCATTTGTTTGTTGAATTTATTGATAAAATTTTGTCTGGTTGTCTACAACTTGATTTTTCCTCACTATTTAAATCAGTTTATCAAGTATATTTCTGATTTATCAGAGCACATTTGGTGTTTTTGTGTGGATTGTTTATTGGGTTTCCTCAAGTAGGGCTTAAATTCCTTTAAGCAAATCATAGTAGTTTGGAAGGATTCAATTGGATAATTAAAGAAGAATCAGATAATTGACAATTTTGCACGTCTATGCTAGTCATAGACCTTGTAGTGCCAAACAAATTGAATTGTATCTAGAAGGGAGACACAAATTCATTAGAGAATAGACTCTGTAACCCAAGAGTAGGCACTAGTCAATTCCTTTCTAGAGTTATTTCCTTATAAAATATTTTAAAATCCAAATTTACTTTTGTTGTAAAAGTAGGAGTAGAAGTAGTATAGATATAAAATAACCTATTTTCAATTACATGCCAATTTGAAATAGGTTGATATTGAATGATTTAATTGACATAATCATAAACTCCATAATCTACTTATGTTAACATGTTCTCACCGCCACCCCACTCTATTCATATTGTTGCCCTCTTAGTTGTTGTCCTTGATGTCAAATACCCAAACTCTCAGGTTTGTGGTACAATGACAATTGCATCATGACAGTTTGCATTGTAGTGGTAATATGGCTGCATTGATGATCAATATTCAGATTCTGTGGAGTTGTTCTTACAAATCCTTGACCATTTTCAAAGGGACACAAAAACTGTTTGTTTCATTTCGAAAAGGCATCATTGGTTTCATTCTTGGTGATCTTCATTTGATTAGAGGAAAGTCAAATGTTATTTGCAACTCAATATTACTAAGGCATGAGTTCAGTTGGTTTGGTAAGTTAGTACAGTGTTGAAGTAACAGTTGAGATCCTACTCTGTCTTCCTATAAATTGAGTTGCATTGGTTCATTTGATATGTTACATGATGACACTTCTTGATCAATTTGACATTGCTTGGGTTTGACATTGATGTCAATTTAGGTTGTCTTATGAAAGGCTTAAGACATCATTGGTTTGATATTTGGTGATTATCCTTTAGCATTATTTTGATATCGTGACAACATTTACACATGGTCTCCCTTGTGGCAACACTTACACATATGTGACATGGTCTCGTCTTAACATTTGTTGCACTAGAAGATGTAAACCAACACAAAGCATTGGCAAAGAGCTTTGATCATTATGATGTTTACTATTCACAAGGTATATGGGCATTCATTTTAAAGGCATAAGGTTTATTGCTTTGGGGGTTGGTGTTTATTGCCTCATCATTGGTATGAGCATGGGGCAGCAATATTCACTAAAGTCTTGGTTCTTACTTAGCTTTTGGTGCAATTATGTCTTAGACCGACACAAGGAAGTGAGCATTAAAGGTATTTGACTATGTAAAGTTAAGGTATGTGGTAAGGTGATACACATTGATATATGTTTGGCTTAGTTGATATTATAACTTAGACTATGCATTGGTCTTGTGCATTGACTTTGGTCCTCACTTAGCACATTTGTATTATTAGACTGACACAAGACATTGTGATGGGTATTATACTCATGTGAATAATAGCGATGATCACCAACACATATTATTTGGTTATTATGATGTTTGAATATCATAAGGTTTTTTGGTAAATGTTGAGGTGCAATACCAACATAATCATTTGTGGTTTTGTGTGACACAAAGTGGTAAAAGCTAAATGATATTATTTGTGTCCTAATTGTTTTTCACATATTGCATTTGCTGTCGCTTAGGGTTTTTGATGCTTGAAGGAGGATGACGACTATGGTGGTTTGACAGCTGATTCTACAGGAAAGTGATTTGGTGGTTATACAACCAATTAGAGGTTTTCAATGGCAAGCTAATTGGTAATTCATTTCTTTATTTGCGGTGGTATTTGGTATCCATATTGAACTTGAGGGGTACCAAAAGTAGATGGTTTTCTTTGCTTTTGACACTATTCCATAAAATTGCAAAGATCTTTATTATTAGTTTTGCTTGACATAGGTTGTGACAATCTTAAACCATAGTGCATATGTTGTGATTTAAAGTGTTTATGTTGACTTTAAGCTGGGATTTCTTTGACTTTGAATTGGGGGTTTTGTTGTTTCATATATACTATACTTACTCTATTGAAAGGCAGTTAGTTAATGGCAACAGGTTGTTTATGAAGGTTTTCTCAAACTCTGATGTTGGTTAGGGTTTGTAAGTTTTTTTGTTGGGAACTCTAATGGGTTATGGTTTCTTATTGAACAACCCTAATCACATGCATTTGTTGTTAAGCTTATGCAGTGGGTTTTCGAAATAATTTCAATAACACTTGTCTAATCTTACTTTAGATGTGGTTAAGTAATGCAAACTACAGTTTGGAAAGACATTTTTTATTTCTATGGTTACATCTAGTAGTTTGAAATCTATATATAAATTTTTGATTAAACTTTGGTTACTTGTGACAACTGCATACCTTGAACAAGGGTTTTATTAAAAGTAGTTAATAACAAGGTTCTCCAGATGGGTCTATTTGACCATATTACCTTGACAATTAGTTTCTTAAAGGAAAACTACCACACACAGTTTAACTGTTTCAATTATCGATTCAAACTATTTCATGAAAGAAGTAAGGCATTGTGAAATGCATAAAAGGCATGATATGTAAACACCTAATATGAGAATGATGAGTGTGTATCTTACACTATCATTGAAGTTGTAACAGGTTGTTGATGCAAGATCTATTCTAAGTTGATGTACATAGTTGTAGTTATGTATTCTTGAGTCTCAAATAATGAGATAGTCAAGAATTGGATTGTAAGGAAATAGAGTAACCCTCTATATTGATTCAAATTCTGTATTGTATTCATGAGATTGCACAAATAGCCAAGGAGGCACAAATAGCCAGTGAGGTACAAATAGCCAATGAGGCACAAAAAGCCAGTGAAGCATCTTTATTTGCTAGTGAAACACATTTTGATTAAGCCAGTGAGGCATTTAATGAGTGGTTTTTCTACCCCATGAGGGTTTTCTACTCCTGAATTCTTTGTCTTATGGTCTCTTTGTTGCATGGCTCATTTGTTCATTACACTTGTATGCCCAGTTCCTTAGTTCACAATAACTTGCATTAAGAAGGATTTAATATGCAAATTTTTCTTCTATTTTTGATAGTCTGAATTAAAAGTAAATAAAGTGTTTTGTCTACAACACTGATTCACCCCCCTCTCAGTGTTGTCAAGTACTCCAACACATATTTGGTTGTTGCGGTATTGCGGTAAGCATTTGTACATTGACCTATATGTCTCACCATCCTGCGCATACCTCTATTGACTATTGCGGTAGTGTGGTATTGGATTTTATTATGAATGTAGTATTTTAGATATCATTTTATTGAAAAGATTAAACAATTTTTGAATTTTCTAGTCTCTCAGTTTTAGTTTTTAGTGTTAGTCAGACCTAAAAGATCATTTCTTTGTTTGTAATGAGGATGCTTAGTTCACCTAATGTTAAGATATCTATATGTATTATTAAATCACAGATGTTCATTATTTTTTCCTTCACACAAGAATATTCAATGTATGTGGAGGCTAGAAGCTGTATTACAAACTAAAGCTATCCAAATTCAGAGAAATGACTACAATTTATTGCCAGGATTTTAAAGAGTTGTTTACTTTCGTAGGTATCTTGTTGCATTATTTGATACCTTTATATCTTACTTTCTTCTTTTCATATCTAGTAGTTCTATAGAAGTTAGAAAAGTCTAGCATCTAGAAAAAATATAGGACATACAAGAAATTATATTCTAACTAAACAAAATTAATTTCAACCAAAGTAAGAAAACTAAGAAGAATGATTGAACCTAACTTTAAATGTAATTCAAATCAGAAGTGAACATGTCAGGTTTTGTATACAATGTACCAGAAGAATAATGATGATTACATTCAGAAATGTATCAGTAAAACAATAGTGAATAAGCATACCTATACTTAGATCTTTATTACATTCAATAATAAATTACACCATACATATAACCAAAGTTTAGGTGACAAGATAACCTCTTAAGGTGACAGGCTAGTTAAGGTGACAAAACATCATCATAATCATCTGCATTGCTAGCAAGATCAAAATCCTAATCACTCATGTCTGTATCTGCTTGATTTTCTTCCTCATCCTCATCTGTGACATGCAATACATTCTCTCTCCCAATCTCTTCATTGGTAATCAAAATCTTTTCTTCAAACACTCCATCATCTTCATCCACTTCTTTGAATGTTTCTTGTAAATTAACATATTGCCCATCAGGCATTATATCAACAACTTCCATGAATTTTCATTTTGAATGAGACTCTGTTTGAATGACATACAACCATCTTGGGTGGTGCAGGAGCACCTACCTGACAGCTGGTCTTGATGAGGCAGTTAGTAGTTTAGGTCATGTTTGTGTTTCCAAGAAGGTCTGTTAAGACCAGTTGCATGTAATAAGGTCAAGCTGATCATGATAAGATCATGCTGACCAGGCTTTTGCTATTTTTAGCTAGTTAGTTATAACAGCTGTCATGATGTATGTTCGGTGGGATCTCCCAGCCGCCTGGAGAGTTCCCAGCCGCTTGGAGTCGGGTCAGTAGTACTCGTAGGGAAAGTCTTTATAAGCATGAGATCGGTTGATGTTGGACAGACAGACAGATATCATCGATCGAGCTTGAGTGAGACTAAGAGAGAGATTGATCATATTGTATTGCATCTTTGAAATCAATAAAGTGATCCTGTTTGTGTTCTTGCTCTGGTTGCATTCCATTACTTGATTGATCTGCTGGTTTGAGAGGGTGTCATGGATTTCCTGATCCATTCCACCGGTTGACTCATCTGATCGGTGGAATGGTAATGTACATTAGGGTAGGTAGTAGTTTGTTTGTTTGCATGCAGGTGTGCAGGATCGCGGTCAAGAGATGTTGAAGACCCTAGCATCCTCATGTGCTAGGTCAAGTTGATAAGCTGACTGAGTTGGAAGATCACCCTGAGTTGGATCGGGTCATCCCTGGTGGATCGGCGAAGAGAGATTTCACTAAGTGCAGAAGTTCGTGAAGACGGCATCATTAGGATATTTCTGCAAATATCCTGCAGTCGGGTTAGACATCATCATCCGGATAAGTGGAGGAGATCGGCATGATGTTGTCGATTGCATGAAGTGTGAGTTCGTCGGGGTGATCATCAGCAGGAGGAGCCGAGGAGTGTATCAGCATCAGGATCATCATATCGGGAGTGCCAAACATCCGCATATCGCGAGTAGATGCGGGAGAGAAAGTTCGGATTTTTTTGACTAAGTGTTGAAGAGGTCATCAGGATATTGGGTGACGTCATCGTCATCAGGATATGACGTCATCGTCATCAGGATATTGAGATATCCCCTTGTGCGAGTTCATCCTGCTGTCGTTAAGTGCTTGGGTATCGGCGGAAGTCCGTGGCAGGAAGTTGTGTTAACATCATCATCAGGAGGTTTCGAAGAGAACCGGATAATTTATATCATGATGCTGTTGCTTGTATCATCGGGCAGTGGAGCGTCGAAGGCAAGTTGCTGAGGGTGATCATCATCAGGATATTTGAGCAACCGGATATTTGGATATCCTGCTGACGAAGGTAGAGTCGGAGATCATGATGATGACGATGGAGTCTGGCGCCCGATGAACAGTGCAACCGGAGGATGTGTGCGCCCGCTGAATATCATGATGATGATGTTAAGCGACTGGCGGAGGGAGTAAATAGTAGTCGACCGGAGGATGATGGCGAGTGTCCGCAATATGATGATGCTGTTGGTTTTAAGAAACATGATGCTGACAGAGTAAAGCCGAAATATGATGATGTTGGTAGTTTTAGGGAATATGATGATGATGGCGAAGATGATGATGATGAGGTTGGTCTGCAGACATTCATGCTACATGCGAAGGTTATAGTGTGGATGCCTCTGCATCATAGTGGTATCAGAGCTCAGCAAAAGGTCTGGGCTGTTGTGTGTTGATTCAGTCACCGAAAGGGCAGAGGTAGAGGTAGAGTTGATTGTGTTGTGTGTTGTGAGAGGTTGACAAAATGCCTCCTAAAGGTAGTGGTACTGCAAGGGAATTACAGGAAATGAAGGAGAAACATGCTAGAGAGATGAGGAAGATGAAGGAGCTTGCTGAAGCACTTCAAGCCAGGCTGACAGCCCTGGAAAAGAACAAAAAGAGGTGGAAGACTTCCACATACTCAACTCATGGGACATGAGTTCTTTTCTGTTGGGGAGTATGGTGCAGGAGCACCTACCTGACAGCTGGTCTTGATGAGGCAGTTAGTAGTTTAGGTCATGTTTGTGTTTCCAAGAAGGTCTGTTAAGACTAGTTGCATGTAATAAGGTCAAGCTGATCATGATAAGATCATGCTGACCGGGCTTTTGCTATTTTTAGCTAGTTAGTTATAACAGCTGTCATGATGTATGTTCGGTGGGATCTCCCAGCCGCCTGGAGAGTTCCCAGCCGCTTGGAGTCGGGTCAGTAGTACTCGTAGGGAAAGTCTTTATAAGCATGAGATCGGTTGATGTTGGACAGACAGACAGATATCATCGATCGAGCTTGAGTGAGACTAAGAGAGAGATTGATCATATTGTATTGCATCTTTGAAATCAATAAAGTGATCCTGTTTGTGTTCTTGCTCTGGTTGCATTCCATTACTTGATTGATCTGCTGGTTTGAGAGGGTGTCATGGATTTCCTGATCCATTCCACTGGTTGACTCATCTGATCGGTGGAATGGTAATGTACATTAGGGTAGGTAGTAGTTTGTTTGTTTGCATGCAGGTGTGCAGGATCGCGGTCAAGAGATGTTGAAGACCCTAGCATCCTCATGTGCTAGGTCGAGTTGATAAGCTGACTGAGTTGGAAGATCACCCTGAGTTGGATCGGGTCATCCCTGGTGGATCGGCGAAGAGAGATTTCGCTAAGTGCAGAAGTTCGTGAAGACGGCATCATCAGGATATTTCTGCAAATATCCTACAGTCGGGTTAGACATCATCATCCGGATAAGTGGAGGAGATCGGCATGATGTTGTCGATTGCATGAAGTGTGAGTTCGTCGGGGTGATCATCAGCAGGAGGAGCCGAGGAGTGTATCGGCATCAGGATCATCATATCGGGAGTGCCAAACATCCGCATATCGCGAGTAGATGCGGGAGAGAAAGTTCGGATTTTTTTGACTAAGTGTTGAAGAGGTCATCAGGATATTGGGTGACGTCATCGTCATCAGGATATGACGTCATCGTCATCAGGATATTGAGATATCCCCTTGTGCGAGTTCATCCTGCTATCGTTAAGTGCTTGGGTATCGGCGGAAGTCCGTGGCAGGAAGTTGTGTTAACATCATCATCAGGAGGTTTCGAAGAGAACCGGATAATTTATATCATGATGCTGTTGCTTGTATCATCGGGCAGTGGAGCGTCGAAGGCAAGTTGCTGAGGGTGATCATCATCAGGATATTTGAGCAACCGGATATTTGGATATCCTGCTGACGAAGGTAGAGTCGGAGATCATGATGATGACGATGGAGTCCGGCGCCCGATGAACAGTGCAACCGGAGGATGTGTGCGCCCGCTGAATATCATGATGATGATGTTAAGCGACTGGCGGAGGGAGTAAATAGTAGTCGACCGGAGGATGATTGCGAGTGTCCGCAATATGATGATGCTGTTGGTTTTAAGAAACATGATGCTGACAGAGTAAAGCCGAAATATGATGATGTTGGTAGTTTTAGGGAATATGATGATGATGGCGAAGATGATGATGATGAGGTTGGTCTGCAGACATTCATGCTACATGCGAAGGTTATAGTGTGGATGCCTCTGCATCATTGGGCTTCTTACATCATCAATTAGAAATGACTGGTTAATTTGAAGAGGTGAAACATACGGCTCATCTGTCTCTGATAAAAATTGTCTTGTATTTGCGCGTACAAATCAATACTCATCAAATTGTACTACGGATGGTCGGATCCACTTACATTTTAATAATATATGACTATTTTCACCAAAATCCACTTGAATAATTTCTTGGATGAATCCAACATAAAATTTCTTTTCAGTTTCATGAAGAAATTCAGCACTAACATCACAATCATAATTTGTCTTTCCTTTGTCTTTTTATTCCACTCTTAAATGACTACCATAGGCCCACATTCCACTAAAATTCATAGCCCATAAATGTGGAGATTGTGAAAGCTCACCTTCCTCCATTGTTATATCTTGACCTTGTTCTTTTGCATCACTGACTATTAGCAATCCATTCTTCAAATTTTGGAAAAGAATCACCTCCAATCAAATCATGACATCTGTGCTTTTGAGGTTGATGTTGCATCCAAGCTTGATTATCTTCTTCATATTTCTACATAGAATATTAACGTACAAATAGTATGAATAATAATATAAATGTGTAAATGCAATTGAGTAAATAAATTATTGTGTAAATTTTTTACCTACGCCACTTATTGAACGAAGATGTGTTTTGAAGAATATAGGCATGTATTGTACTTCTTCCTTGATGTGATAGCTTGAAGAGACAAACATTGCCTTCTAATACTGTACCTAAAACTCTCATCTTCCTCATCATCCCATACACATTGATTGATATTTTTAAAATCCTTCATATATTCTATGCAAAATCCCATGGCCTCTTGCATTGAATATCTCTCAGACATGCTGCCTTCTGGTTTTGCCCTAGTACAAACATTTTTTTTCAAAACCTTCATATATCATTTTATAGGATACATCCATCTCATTTTTATTGGGCCAAAATGCTCTAGTTCATATTCTAGATGTATTAAAAGATGCATATAAATGTTAAATATTGTTGGTGGAAATTCTCGTTCCAATAGACAAAGGACTTCAACAATCTCCTCCCTCAAACTATCAAAGTTTGAAGGATCTAATACATGTAAACTCATTCTCTTTAATATTAGGCCCAACCTTATAATTGCCAATCTTGGCCCCTTTGCCAAACTTGATATATTTACCACAATAGGTAAAATATTCTTGATTATGATATAATAGTCGTGGGTCTTGAGGCCTCTTAAGCCATTAATGTTAGTTTGGCTTCTAATACTACTACTTACATATCTAGTGGGAAAGCAAGTTTGAGACATCAACTATAAGAATTGTGCATGTCGTTCCTTTGTCTAGACATAAGGAGCACTATGTTTTCTATAATTTTCATCATCATATTTTTTGACCCAAAGATTTCGATAAATCTTTAGTTGTCGAAAGTCTTCATATGATGAAATAGTATCAAAAGCACCGAAAAAAGTTTCTATAATAGCATAGGCTATATTTTTCTTAGAATGCATAAAGTCAACAATATGCCTAGTGGCTATATCTTTAAAGTATGGCAACTTATAGAATATGCACAACTATTTTACACCACTTTCATTACATGTATCATATCTACTACCAGCAATCCCATCATTTTCAATAAATGACATTCTTTTTTGTTCATTAGATCAACAATGTAATCACCCATTATTTGCAATGGTGCTTCACAGTTCTCTTCTTGACCATTGGAACATGTTTTTTGTCGATGATATGGATGATCCATTTTAAGGTAAGTACGATGTCCACAATAAATACACTTACACAAACTTCTTGAGTACCTCACAAAATCCTTAAAGTTGCAAGTAGGACATCCATGGTATCCATGAACATTGAGACTAGACAATGTGCCATATGCAAGAAGATCATGAATTGTAAGCAATAAGGAAGCTCTTAAAGTGAATTTGATTGAATGAACATCCCTTAAAGATTGAATTGCTTCAATTCCTTTCCACAATTCCATTAGATCATCATATAATGGCTCTAGATAAGCATCGATTATATCCAAAGTCACTCTTTTCTTTCTTGGTATAATCAATGATAGCATTAAGAAAAATGGTTTAGCTGCTAACCATGGAGGCAAGTTATAATTTATTAAAAACATTGTTTTTATATGGAGACTAATTAGACTCAGAGGTTAAACTTTCCTACTTTTATCGACGTAGTTTCCCCCCAAATTATTTAATGGGGATTTGGGGGCAGCACCCCCAAGATGGGGTCAAGGGGCAGTGCCCCCTATGGGGTCCAGGGGCAACGCCCCTAGCGCACTCCCTATCGCGATATAGGGCGGGGTCGAGGGGTAGTGCCCCCGAAACCTCAAACGACTTTTATTATTTTATAAAGGCATCTGGAGTTATTTTTTCTATTGGTTGACATAAAAAACCCTATTTTGTAACTGACATAAGTCTTGATAAAAATGTCTTAAGGGTTAGGGTTTTTGTTGATATTGTATTGTAGCATTTGCAGTGGTATTGAGTTGCAAGGATTGTTGGTTGTAATCAATTTGATTTACTGGATAATAATATTGGACTCTCTGTTGGTGGATGTAGCCCGAGTTTGGGTGAACCACATTAAAAATTGTCTCTTGTTGTTATTATTTCTATGTATTTTTCATTCCTCTATTTAATCTTTATTTGCATTTAATTGATATCTTCTACATACAATTCCTAACAAACACTTGCCAAGTTGACCATTTAGTACTTTGATCTGAGAATGGGTTCACCCCATCTAGAGCCAAACTCAACCTTATATTATGAGGATCTTGAGAAAAATTAGGCCATTTGTTATCAAATTCCATCCACATCTTAGAATTAGGCACATGTCATTGTTTTCCATCGGTGCTCTTATTTTGGGCATGCCATTGCATAAGTTCAACAATGTCTCTACACCTATAAATTTTGAGTAATCATGGGATTATCAAAAAGTGGAAAAGAAACTTTCTAGGAACCACAACTAGTTTCAACCCTTGTCTATACCTCACTTCATGAAATTTTAGACATTCACTCTCACTTGCAAGGTTATTGTGAAATAATACACAATCATTCACACATGTGTGGATGTTTTCATACCCAAAGCCTAGCTTAGTGATTTGCTTTTTACATTAACTTCATTTTGTTGGCAATGTGGAGTCAGGTGGTAACAATGGACTTAATAATGCCAATAACTGATCTACACTCTCATTTGTCCAACCAAACACCACTTACAAGTTAAGAATTTGAAGGATTGTTGTTAAATGACTTAACTTGCAATTAGCATACATAGTCTTTAAAGCATCCTCCATCAACTTGGCCCAACAATCATTTAGACCCTCATTCAACATTCTTTCAACTTCAAACCCTTCGTCTAACATTGTTGCCTCTTCATCTAAGTTTGGTGCCACTTCATCTATGTTTGTTGCCTCTTCATCTCTCACACTCTACAATTCTATCATATCTTCATAATAAGAGTAATCCCAAGGGCTTATACCGCTATACCCATATCTTATCATATGTCGATAAATCATATTTCTTTTTTTCACCTCTCCACCAAGATAGTCATTACATGGACATGGATATTTGTCCATGGCCCTCTCATTAGCGACTATCTCATCAAATGCATGGTATTGATCTGTAGTCAACCTTCGATGTTGATCCATTTGTAATGTTCTACACATAGCAACAAAAATCTTTTGGGGAAAAAATGGCAAACCAAAAGTTCAAGATTTTTTTAAAAAATCAAGAAAAAATCAATGGTGCAGGAGGACCTAGGAGAAGGGGTCATTTTTGCATTGTCAAGACATGTAAATAGTTGTTTATAGTGTTTTGTTGAGTGTCCAGTATTAGAGGGTTGTAAATAGGTGTCAAATGAAATTTTGGTGTGTCAAGACTATTTAAGTTGTAGCAAGATCTAAACTAGGCCATTTTTGTTATGTTGATGCCATTTTGTATAGTTTATTAAAACAATGCAATGTAAAGAAGTGGAATATAGAAGGTCAAGAGACAAATTAGGATTTTTTGGTTGTAAAACGCCTAGTATTCCTCGAAGACATGTTGAAGAGGATGAGAATCCATTGTATGGAGTCTATAGAAGGAGGAAAAAGAAGAATAAAACTCAAATATTGCTGCATTTACCAGTTTTTCACTGTTTTTACTTTTTTTACTGTTATTTATGTCAGTACGGCTTGGTACGGCCTCGTGGTACTCTGAACCATACATGGATAGATAGAATTTGGAATAACCTTTCATTTTCATGTAATTTTGTGATTTGATATTATTGTTTAAGGTTTTTAGCTCCATATTATAGATAACAATGCTGAAAAATAGGGTACTAGGGTTTCATGAAGAAATCTTGTTATTTTGAGCATTTCGACCCTTGAAAATTTATAAAATCTAGTAAGAATTTAGGTTTGAATGTACTTTAAAGGATTTCATCATTTGTGGAGTAGGGTAGGGAATTTTCATATGAATTTGGGCAAGCCCTAGAGTGATTTTTACTATTTTTTTGAAGAAATAAGGGTTTCAGTCTTCTATGCATGAATTTCATTAGGAAAATGAATGTACTGATCAAACTAATGGTTGAATCTCTCTATTGTTGACCCATTGAAGGTTGACAAGTGTAGTTGGGATGTTTGGAAGACAAAAATCTCATAGTTTCTTTAGAAAAGAGGCCTAATAGGCTTATAATTTGACAGCAATAGTGAATTATTCTCTATATTTCTCTGAAGAAACCTTGGTTGAAATTGTGATATGTTGTGTAAGTCCATAATGGGTGCTCTAAAAGGTATTTTGTTTATGGGTTAGAGTCCATTTTACAAAATGTGTTAGAAAAACCCTACTAGAAGGACTACAAGGAAAACATAGCAATTTGAAGGAACTATAATAACCTTAAGGTTGAAACTTGAAGATTGGTTAAATTGACATTTGTTTTATAATCCTTACTTTGTTTTGAATTAGGTACTATCAAAGCTTCAGGTTCTGATTTGAATTGGGAAAGAGAGCCAGTTGGATATAGTTAAGATGCCTCCAAAAACTAATGCAATGGCTAAAGAAATACAAGAGTTGAAAGAGCAGATGCTCCATAGGGAAAGTCTCTATAGGGAGTCACAAGAAGCCACCCTAGCTAGATTAGCAGCCTTGGAGAAAAATCAGAGAAGAGGTATGGTCAGTGAAGACCAAAGTGATGAGGAAGATGAGGGTGAAGGTGAGAACGCTCCAATTGGAGTCCAAGGTGAGGAAGAGGAAGTGGACCCAGATGAAGCAAGGTTACTCAGGATGTGGTTAGTCAAGGGTCATAGTACTGCTAAGGTGAAATTTGAAGTACCAATGTATGGTGGAAAAATGGATAGTGAGGAGGTTTTTGTCATGGATTGATGCTTTGGACAATTTCTTTGAGTTTGAAGATATGGAGGACAGTAAGAAAGTGAAGTTTGCCAAAACAAAATTGAAGGGACTAGCTCTAACTTGGTGGAATTTTGTTCAAGAAGAAAGAACTAGAAAAGGCAAGCCCAAGATAAGCTCACGAGACAGGATGGTGGCCAAGGTGAAGGCCCAATTCTTACTTGCAGATTATGCCATTCAAACATTCATGAAGCTACAAACTTTGAAGCAAAAGGAGATGGATGTAATGTCACATACTAAAGAATTTAATAGGTTATGCATAAGAGCTAGACACAATGAAGATGAAATTGAAAAGGTGGCAAGATACGTAACTGGTTTGAGATTGAGTATTAGGGATGAAATTAGCCTCAACCCTCCTAAAATAGTGGAAGAATGCTTCCAAATGGTAGTTAGGGCAGAGGAGAGAATAAAAAGGAAACAAGAGCAGCAAGGAGAGGAAGAGGCAAAAATTTTAGAGACAGAGGTAACTTTGTTGGTAGAGGACAACCATCTAAACCACAGGGAGAAACAAGTAATCAGTAAGAACAAAAAGGAGAATCAAGTGACAGAGGCAGTTTTAGAGGTAGAAGGCAAAACAATAGAGGAAGGTTTGGTGGACTAGGAAGAGGGTCCAATACTGTTACACTCATTCTAATTTAACAGAAAATAAAAATTAACTATTAATAGAATTTTAGTAGAAAGATTAACTTGATTAACTAACTTTCTATGCAATAAAAATTTCACATCTACAACTAACTTTCATTTTCAGCTGAAGTAATCTTTTCTAACTGATTATATGCAATCAAAATAATTTAACTAACTTTCTTCAACAAATTTTCAAATAATAAGAGAGATTAAGAGAAGTACAACTTGAATAGCTTCCAACTGATTTTGTTTGTAGATCCTCCTCTAAATTTTGGAAAAAGAAATAGCAACAAGGGTTTTATCCACCGAACCAAGACCAACTGGTCTCCCGTGCTTCTTCAACTAAAGAAACCTGACCCTTCACGAGGGTAATAAGATGAATTGATTAACAACAATGTGCCTTTGAGCCTGGTGTCAAGACCTATACCTCCTGATCAATCCTTCCCTATAGGTACCTCCTAATTGAAAATATCATTCTGACCAGTGGTATATCTGGTACTTGATCACTGACATATGCCTATCTACATCGTAGCCTTGGCCAAGGATTTTCTAGTATATTTATATATACATATATCTGACACTACTATGTCATCAACCTTCACCCTTGCTCAACATTGTTATTAACTTAATGCTTTCTTCCTTTTCTTTTGGAATGTAGGTTTTTACATAGCATCATACATGTCTTACTTGACAACTTCTGTTCACATTAAAATAGAACAGGACATAGACAGAAGTATGCTCACAAGAATACAACAAACTATCATTATTAGCACATAATGATACTCAGGCTGACAGCAACAACAATGGAATTTCAAAGCATGTTTATAAATATAAACATATGTGTGTGTGCGCGTGCGTGTGTATGAATACATATCATACATAGATCATATAATAAAAGTATCTCGGTTGAAGAAATATCAGAAACAGAAATAAATAAAAATATGAATACTGATTTCGGATGACTGATTCGGAAGCTTAGAATTTATATCAATCAAAAGATATCATAATACAAAATACTAAGATCAACAAACTTTTATCAAGCTGATTGAGATCTTGCCTGGGAATTTTTTTGTAAGTGGAGATAGCTAGCTGTGACTGATTTATTCAGTAAAGTTGGTATCAAATGACTGCTAGATGAATGCACAACACAATGAAACTTCTTTGAGTAAGACACCAACAATATGCACACTGAAAAGATAATGTTTTCCAATGAAACTACAACTCAAACTTCTTCTTCTTTCTCGTCCCTTTTCTTAGAGTGAAAAAATAAGAATGTTTCATAGAATGCGGATGTTCCCTCTACTCTCCTATATGAAGGAAAAGATGCATGCCAAGAAAGAATAGTCGATCAAAATAGAACCGCTCCATGTAGTGGAAAGAAAGAGGAGTTACAAACAAGACTCAACTCATACACTTCAAGTGCTCCACAAGGTAAGACCAAGGTAATTTATTAGATAAACAAAAGAGATAAATATATTTCTCTATATATATATACTCATATGCCTTGGCCAAGGCTACGATAACTTTAGGATTTTGGCTAAATTATTATTTTTTGATTCCAGTTATTATCCTCTCTTTGTTGATATCCCTTTTTCTTAGCCACCTATTTTGTCCTACAACCACTTAGTCAATTAAGGAAGCTTAAATCATTTCCATGGTACAAATAATAATTAATATCATTTCTATCAATCCATTTCATATAATAAAATATATGCAATTAAAGAAAAATCATCATATACACTTCCAACGAACAATTTCACATTCATATGAAAAACAGTTCTCAACTAACAACATAATTAATATTTAATTGTTCAAACAAAAAGGGATGTAACATATTCTTCCCCTCAAGAATCATTATCCTTGATGATTATTTATCAATAAGAAATAGAAGTTTAGCCACATAGTTTTCACATCAATTTCAATTGTTTGGGAATAAGTAAGGAAATTTCTAATGAATTTCATCATAGTCTTCATAGGTGGCATTCTCTTCTGAATACTAGTCCCATTGGACCTTACATTGCACCACCTCACGATTACATAAGTGCAACTTACGTATCTCGAGTACCCAGAGTGGCTCTATTGTGATCACCCTAGGGTCCCGTACCTGTAATGATTTCCAATCAATCATATGCTCAGAGTCTACATAATATTTCTTAAGATAAGAAACATGAAACACTATGAATTCTAGTGAGAGTTGGGGGTAGAGCAATTTTGTAAGCCACAGGATTGATGATTTCAAGAACTTCAAAAGGTCCCACATATCGCGGGGCTAACTTAGAGGCTTTTCCAAATTTTATAGAGCTCTTCTATGGTTTCACTCACAAAAGAACTTTTTCTCCCACCACAAATTGTCTAGGAACACGTTTTGCATCAGCATAACTCTTTTGCCTGTCATTGGCTTCTTTCAGTCTCTGCCTGATTATTCTCACTTGCTCTTCCATTTCTTGAAGCATCTTAGGTCCTAAAATGATCATGTCTTCCCACCTATTCCATCTTATAGGGGTTCTACATTTCCTACCATACAGTGCCTCGAATGGTGCCATTTTTATTGCTGACTAATATGAATTGTTATATGCAAATTCTACCATGGGTAAATATTCTTCCCATCTATATTGTTGATCCATATAGTACATTCTTAGTAAATCTTCTAAAATTTGTGCTATTTTTATTGTTGACTGATATGAATTGTTATATGCAAATTCTACCATGGGTAAATATTCTTCCCATCTATATTGTTGATCCATACAGTACATTCTTAGCAAATCTTCTAAAATTTGATTTACCCTTTCCATTTGACCATCTGTCTCAGGATGATATGCTATACTAATATTTAACTAGGTCCCCAAGGCTGAAAATAAGGTTTGCCAAAATTTGGAGGTCATCCGTGCATCCCTATGAGATATGATCTTTTTTGGTATTCCCTGAAGACAAAAACTTTCCTGTACAAATTTTCAAGCAATCACTAGTGCTCCATCTGTTAAATTTCCTAGTATGAAATGTGCCACTTTTGTGAGTTTATCCACTACCACCAATATGGCATTATCCATGTTCCTAGTCAAAGGTAAACCTTGTACAAAATCTATGCTGATAATCTACCACTTCCAATCAGGTACGCTATGGGGCTGAAGTATTCCTACTGGATGCTGATGCTCTACTTTTACTTTTTGACATTCAAAGCATTCTATGACAAATCTTACTGTGTCCTTTTTCATTCCCCTCAAAAAATATAATGGTTTGACATCAGCCAACATCTTGGTTACTCTGGGGTGTCCTGAATGAAGTCAAACAACTTAATTTTATCTCTTCTTACTCCCTTCTAGTTCCAAATAGACTCCAAGAAAAAATGTGCTCTGCTACTTCAGTAGTATGCTTCTCAAAGATTGGTAACTTGATAGGAATATCCATGTTTGATCTTTTCAATGTCTTAGGTGCTTTGTAGTAGTTTTACTTTGGTCTACTCCTTCGGTTAGGCTATCTTCTATAAACTTGATTTCCTTCTCTTCCCTTGTCTCTTTGTAGTTAGATATAAAAGTACTCCTCTCCTAAAACCTCTACAAAATTACTCTAGATCTCTTCTTCTCTCTCTGCTTCCTTGTTTTCTTGAATATCTTCCTTTTCAACTAAAATTCTTTTAACTTTATATGGGACTCGGGGTGACTCATGGTCTAGGGGTTGTGTCTCTTCAAATTAGGGGATTCTCTTTTCTTTGTGAACACCTCATGTCGACATCCATGATGATTGAAATAGCCTTCCAAAACCCTCAAAAATACTCTCAATGTTTACCACATCTTTTCCTCCTCTAATCTCCTTGCTTCTATAAATTAGCTCCTCTATATATTCCTCATCCATCTTCAAAATCTCTGGTGTTATATCACGTTTTCTAGTAGTCTACAACATAAAACCTAATTCACCTCTTTCTTCCTTTTTCCTTTCGCATTCTTCATCGGTAGCACCCATAGCAGTGCGCTCTACAACATCTTCCATAATACACTCTATCTCTTCTCCTTCTGGCCTCCTTTCTCCAGTAGCACCCACATTGTTGTGCTCAACAACAACCTCCATGATGTGCTTATCTTCTTCTTCCCTTCTAATGGCACCCTCCATGGCGCACTCCATGAATTCTTCTTGCTTTTCTTCTACTACTTTTGTTCTCCTTTCTTTTCCCATTTCTTGTGCCCTTTCCATCCTTCTACGGTAATGTTCTTATCATTCTGAGTGTGCTTCCATCTCTCTTCTCTTCTTATCTCCATTTCAGTTTTGATTTCTTTGTCGATCTATCTTTTCCCCTTTCACCATGGGTTTTCTTGATTTGGTGTTCCATTAGTCCTCTTATATCCCATGGAATCCATGTTTGAGGAGTCACATAATTTGAAAGGTCCTTATGGACCCTACCTCCTTTCCACTTGCAGTCCCCCTAAGTGCTTGCCTCCCTCTCACAGAGGTAGGAACTTAAGGTGATTTAGATTCCTTCACACATTAAAAATTTTCTCTGCCAACCTCACCTTCTCTTCTCTCTGGAACTTTGTGCTACTCCCTTGGATGTTATTCTCTTCCAATCTTTAACTACCTTCTTCCAGGGTCTCATCAATGGAATTGAATGCTAGTAACAAATGTAGAGGGGATACCAGTCTGGAGATCCAGTCCTTAGTTAGATCTTTGTAGTCAGTTTATGCCCCGATCAAGTAGCTAGAGATTGATAGCAAAACATAAAGAATAACAAAACAAAGCATCACATACACATCATAATAACAAGACAACACATAAATACCCAGTTCCGACTGATCTCCATATATATATATAATGTCATACATCCATTCTCTGACAAGTCTAAGTCTCTACCTCATCTATATTCATACATGACTTCTATGTCATTCTTTACATCAAAATCCATCTTATCTCATACTCTTGTTCTCCTATATTATATCATCATATCCTTTATCTATATATACTTTATCTATTACACATAAGGATGTGTTTCCTGTTGACTTCGACCGCCACATCGTGTGTGCACTAGCTTTCAGTTGGCTCTACTTTACGTTCTGCACCTTGCTAACACACACCATTATGGGGGAATTTAAGACATTGATGATAGGTGGAAGGGACAACCTACATGGCATGAATCCATGGGTAGTAGAGGAGGATGTTATAGGGGAGGAGAAGATCAATAATGTGACACACCATCCATTGCAATATGGACCCTACTTGAATAAGAAGATATATAGTTCCTTTTGATTCCCTCTCTGCATTGTTATAGGCTTCAAATCATGGTGATTTTGTGTGGTTCCAAATCATTTGCAGAGTATCCCAATTGTTTAACCAATCTTAAAGTGCACAAATTTAAGCTAGATCCATTATCCAAAAGGACTCTTTTGACCTTGTGTTTCAAGATGAAGACTTCAATATGGAGTGGTAAGTTAAGGGATGGGTCGAGAGATGACATATTATTTTGTGCAAATGTGAGTTGATATGAGGAGGATAGTTGGTTGATGAGGGATTCAAATTGATTGATATCAATGTTGTTGGGAATTCTCAACTCCTATAATGCATGTTCAAATATATCTTGATGAACAATAGATGCTTTAAGAAGTTCTAAGAGGGATATCTGCATAGGAATCTTCTCAAGGTGCTCAATGAGATTATATTAGGTGTCTAGAGTAAATGAAGAGGCCCCTTGAATAGTGACATAACCTTGCCTTGTGGTAATGACAGAGCCAAAGGATTTGATCTTAATGGTGGCTTCTCACATGTGGGCTAATATGAATGATGATAATGTCATATGAGGATGAAGCCTTTTAGAATGGATATTATGGGTGTGATTATTTTGAGTGTGACCTTGTTTGGATGTGGAAGGTTGTGACTAGTTGTGCTTAGGGATAGGATTTTGAAAATTCCAATTTGATTATTTGACAATAATGATGTCAATCCTTCTATTACAATTTCACCTCTATCAATGAGGTCTTGTATGTAGTTTTGAAGCTTCATGCAAATGTTTGTAACATGGATTTTGATGCAATGGTAATCACAATATTTGTGATCTTGTAGGTGTCAGTTTTCTCTAAGAGGGTCAAGGGAATTTGTAGGTGTCAACACTTTGAAAACTAGTGCATAGAGAAAAGGATAACATAATGCAAAAATACTCAAGGACACTTTAAACGGGAAATATCTTACACATATAGCACAAATGCATTAATGGATTTCCTATGTTTATTTTTTGAACACACTTGGGATATCAACTCATGCCCTAAACAATTTGAAATTAGATCGTAAATCAATAGTGTTGAAATTAGGGCAGACAACTGAGAGGGGGGGTGAATTAGTTGTCACAAATCTTTTAACTTTTACTTCATTTAATCTTATTTACCACTTATCAACAGATTAATGATATAACCATGAAAGCATGAGTCAACATCACATGAACATAAACATAATCAACACACATAACACTAGGATTTTTACGTGGAAACCCAGTAAGGGAAAAACTATGGTGGGGGTTAACCCACAAGATTTAATCTCTATTAAAAGAATAGAAAAATGGGAAGGAACTTGCCTTCAGGTGTACTGCCTAGAGCTCACTGCTCAAAGGAGGCTCACTATCTACAAGAACATTCACAATGTTAACACTAAAAGGTTGAACTGAGAAACATCTTCATGCAAGGTTCAATTCCATTGAAGCACACAACACCTCTGCTCTTCCCTCACTCACTTCCTCACTACATTTGCATCTTTGCTACTGCTACTAATTTCCATGACTTCACAACACTTATTTATACATGTCATTGACTTTGGAATGAACATCAAAGTTGGCCAAACAATCATCTATCTGGAACATTCTCCAAGATAGGCATTACAAGCAATTACAATCACAAGACTTGACTTAGTACAAAATGCTACATGTGAACCACTCCTTTGTTGGTCAAGCATAGCTAGGACTCAAATCTTCCCCAAACAACACGCCATGCTACATAGAATTTCTCTTAGATCATCCGTAACACACACCAAGCATCTGGTCGGCCAAGACTAGAAAGAACAACAACACTCAAAGAGAAATCTTCAACCACAACCTCAATCTTTAATGCGGACCACCAACACAATAGGCACATGATCCAAAGACCACCACAAGCACAATGAAATCAACAAGAACAACCACACCACCTCAAATCACTAGAAAAGGTTGCATCTTCATTCAGCAACTTAAGAACATTAACTATCGTGATTGTCATAATAGAAAGATTGCTTGTGGACCTCCAAACTATGAACCACTTGTGTTGAGGATACACACCAACATCCCAAACATACCTCTAGATCTGCAGACCATAATATTCCAATGCAGAGTAATCCAGACCAAATTCTTGTCACTCTGTCATCTCTAAACAACTACAAAACCTAGTTCTACTCAGATGGCCATAACTTCACCAATCCTTCATGTGGACCTCTCAAATCTTAACTAGAGTAACTTTAGACAATCCTCTACACAACAATTTAGTACGCAGACTCTGATCTTCATCTCATTGGAAATACGGAGCAATCTACTTTGCTGAACTACACTGTCTTTACTGTCTCTGACAAAGAGATATGTTGACATCAATGACAACACATCTTATGTACATATTTCCAACAATCTCTCCCTTTTTCATCGATGGCAACATATGATGTGAAAAACTACTTCAACCATCAAGACAAGGACTTCTCCCCCTTTCTCTTATTACACCTGCAACAACTATCTTCATTTCTCCCCCTTTCACCAGCAGTTACTTACTTCCAAGTTTTTCACATGACTTCTCTCCCCCTTTGACATTAATGGGAAAGGATGTATATTTGCAATCATCTCTCACCCTTTTTGTTTTAGAATATGCTAACTACTCCCCCTAAGTAGCATCCCCTTAACAACAATCCGTATCACAAGATATGATTGTGAGTTCCACTGGACTGATGCACACTACTGCACTTTAGTTTTGAACATGAGGGGTAATCACCCCTAGCTTCCCTCTGAGATACTCAAAAGTGTCCTTAGGTAGAGGCTTAGTGAAGATATCTGCAATCTGATCCTTTGAAGGAACAAACTCCAATCTGACTTCATTCTCATTTACCTTCTCTCTCAAAAATTGAAAGTTGATGGATATGTGCTTTGTCTTTGAATGCAACACCAGATTCTTTGAGATGTTTATTACACTTGAATTATCACAGAAGATTGTAATAGGCTCTTTAAACACAATTCTGATATCCTTCAACATTTGCTTCATACACAAAACTTGAGTACAATTACTTTCTACTGCTATATAATCTGCCTCTGCAATAGACTGAGATATTGCCTCCTACTTTTTGGTCAACCAAGAAACCAATCTCTTCCCCAAGAAGAATGCACCACCACTAGCACTCTTCCTGTCATCCACATCTCCTACCCAATCAGCATCTGTATATGCATGAAGAATGAAATCATCATCCTTAGGATACCATAAACCATAATTAGATGTTCCCTTCAGATATTTGAGAATTCTTTTGACTACTACAACATGAGATTCTCTAGGATCAACATGAAATCTAGAAACAAGGTCAACTACATTCATAATTTCAGGTCTGGTATGAGTCAAATAAAGCAGTCCTCTAATCATTGATCTATACTTTTTCTGGTCTACCTTAGGGGAATCATCATCTTTACTCAACTTACATCTGGTTATCATAGTACTTACTAGTTTTGAATCCTCCATTCTAAACTTTTTCAACAACTCTTTCACATACTTAGATTGAGATATGAAGATGCCCTTATCTGACTGAGTGATTTGCAGGCCCAAAAAGAAATTTATTTCACCAAGCATAGACATCTCAAATTCACTTTGCATCTGATCAGCAAATTTTTTACACATGCTCTCATTTCCTCCAAAGATGATATTATCAACAAATACCTCAACAATCAAGATGTGTTTATGATTAATTTTGGAATAAAGATTACTGTCAGTTGTGCCTTTGCTAAAACCTAACTTTAGTAGATACTTATCTAATCTTCCATACCAGGCTCTTGGGGCTTGTTTAAGTCCATACAATGCTTTCCTCTACCTACAGATCATATCTCCTTGATCAGACAACTGGAATCCTTCCGGTTGCTCAATGTAGACTTCTTCTTCCAATTCTCCATTTAGGAATGCTGACTTGACATCCATCTAGTAAACTTTTAAATCTTTCTAAGCAGTAAAGGCAAGAAATAATCTGACTACTTCAATTCTTGCCACCAGAGAAAAAGTTTCTTCAAAATCAATTCCCTCTACCTGAGAATATCCTTTGCAAAGCAATCTTGCTTTGTTTCTCACAACTTCACCATTTTCATTCAATTTATTCTGAAAGACCCATTTAGTTCCAATTACATTTTTGTTTTCAGGTCTAGGAACAAGATCCCAAGTGTGATTCTTTTCAATCTGCATTAGTTCTTCTTCCATTGCTTTTACCCAACTTTCATCATTGCAAGCTTCATTTACTGATTTTGGTTCAATCTTTGAAATCAAACAATACTCCTCTTGTTCTTCAACAATTTTTCTTCTAGTTTGAACACTTTATTTCTATCTCCTATGATCTGATCTTCAAAATGATTCAACCTTACATACTTGGGAGTTTTGAAATTTTCTTGAACTTCTGATTCTTGAATTTGTTCCTCAGCATTTGCACTAGTTTCTTGAGTCACTGGATTCTTCGGAGCAATCTGAATCTGAGTTTGAGGGCTTTCATTTTGATTATCTAATTCATATCCACAAGACTTGGAAGGTCTCTCCTTGCTTTCATCAACCTTGACATTAGCACTTTCAACAATCCTTTTCAATCTCTTGTTAAAGCACCGGTATGCCTTGCTTTGGTTAGAGTAACCCAGAAATATTCCTTCATCACACCTTGCATCAAACTTTCCTAGATGTTCATCTCTTTTGATATAGCATTTACTACCAAAAACTCTGAAGTATTTCATAGTACTAGGAGCATTACCAAATCACAGTTCATAAGGAGTTTTACCAGTATTACCTTTGATCTGCACCCGGTTAAGAGTGTAGATAGCAGTACTCACAACCTCTCTCCAATAGACATATGGAACATTTTCTTCCATCATCATGGTTCTAGCAGCCTCTTGAATAGTCTGGTTCTTCCTTTCCACAACTCCATTCTGTTGAGGAGTCCTAGGAGCAGATAACTGTCTTCTTATTCTATGCTTTTCACAAAATGCATTAAACTCATCAGAGGTAAACTCTCCACCTTTGTTAGATATCAGACACTTTATCTTCACACCAATCTCATTTTCCATCCTAGCCTTGAACACAATTTCTCTCTCAAGAAGGTGACCCGCATCATCCGGGAGTAATCATCAATCAACAGCATAAAGTATCTGTCTCCTTGCAAACTCCTAACTCTAGCAGGACCACATAAGCCAGTGTGCACAAGTTCCAACAATCCACTTGAAAATTGTTCTTTACTTTTGAATGTAGTTCTACTTTGTTTACCCAACTGACATTCCTTACACATGCTATTAGTAGGTTTTACAAGATTTGGAAGATCTCTCACAACCTGAGTAGCACTTATCTTGACAATATTATCAAAGTTTACATGACACATTCTCCTATGCCATAACCAACTCTGATCAATCTGAGCAATCAAACAACTTTTACTAGTACCACTTAAATGAAAGATATTACCTCTAGTCTATGTACCAGATGCAATCTTAGTTTTGGAGCTTTCCAAGATTCTACATTTTCCATCCTTGAATCAGAGATCATACCCTCTATCAACTAATTGTCCAACACTAAGAATATTATTCTTCAACCCTTCTACATACAAAACATCATTAGTGTTATTCTTACCATCAAGAGAGATGGATCCTCTGCCACAGATTCTACCAGCTGAATTGTCTCCAAACTTCACAATTCCACCTTCATACCTTTCTATACTTACAAACTTACTCTTATCACTTGTTATATGATGAGAACATCCACTGTCAATCACCCATTCATCCTTTTCTTCAACTTGAGCAGCTAAGGCCCTTTCCACATTCACATAGCTAGCAAATTCAGTAGACACGAGACCTTCTTCTTTGATAGCAATGAACACCCATTAATTTCCAGAGGTACTTCCCTTATCAGATTCATCATTTGTAACTCCTTCATCAGCAGCTTCTTGGACATAGTAGCATTTCTTCTGAAACCAGGTCTGTTAAGGTTTGGTTTTCAAACCCTCTCTAGACATCTTGAAGCAAAATGACCAATCTTATTGCAAGCAAAACATTTGAAAGGAAACTTTACTTCATACCTACCAAATCCCCTTGGTAATCTTTTAGCAATAAGGGCTTCAAGTTCTTCAAGCTTAGATTCATCTTCAAATGTTGAATGCTTGCCAACCAACTGATCCCTTGTAATAGTGGTCATAGTCATGATCTCCTCAATAGCAGCAACTTTTTGCTTGTATGAAGCAGGTAAGGATCTGAGTACCTTGGCAACAATCTCTGATTCTTCCAGTACTCTGCCAACACTCTTGATACTGCTCACAACTTCATTCACCTTCTGCATTTAGGAAGTGATGTTTTCATCTTCACTCATCCTCAAACATTCATATCTACCCTTCAGGCTCTGTAGCTTAGCACATTTGACATATGCATCACCTTCATATAGAGTTTCCAACTTCTTCCATATTTCATGAGCAGTTTTCAATTCCAGGACATTTGTCATTTCTGTATCAATCAGGGCACTCAACAATGCTTCTTTAGTTTGAATGTTATATTCAGCTTCTTCGAGTTCATCTAGAGTTGAAGGACCTTTCTCTGGAGGCTTATACTAATCCTTAGGTATCAACCAATAAGGATCACGCATGCATTGCAAATGACACTCCATCTGATTCTTCCAAAGATAGTAATTTGTTCCATCAAATCTCAAACTATCCTTCTTATATGTCGACATCCTGGATCTTGTCAAGCAGTCAAGCTTCTTTTAGAGGAACCAGCTCAGATACCAATTATTAAAATTAGGGCAGACAACTGAGAGGGGGGGTGAATCAGTTGTCACAAAACTTTTAACTTTTACTTCATTTAATCTTCTTTACCACTTATCAATAGATTAATGATATAACCATGAAAGCATGAGTCAACATCACATGTACAAAAACATAATCAACACACATAACACTAGGATTTTTACGTGGAAACCCGGTTAAGGGAAAAACCACAATGGGGGTTAACCCACAAGATTTATTCTCTGTTAAAAGAATACAAAAATGGGAAGGCACTTGCGTTTGGCCACACTGCCTAGAGCTCACTGCTCAAAGGAGGCTCACTACCTACAAGAACATTCACAATGTTAACACTGAAAGGTTGAACTAAGAAACAACATCTTCTTCATGCAAGGTTCAGTTCCATTGAAGCGCACAACACCTCTTCTCTTCCCCCACTCACTTCCTCGCTACATCTGCATCTTCTTTACTACTACTAATTTCCATGACTTCACAACACTTATTTATACATGTCATCAACTTTGGAATGAACATCAAAGTCAGATAAAAAATCATCTATCTGGAACATTCTCCAAGATAGGCATTACAAGCAATTACAATCACAGGACTTGACTTAATACAAAATGCTACATATGAACCACTCCTCTATCAGCCAAGCATAGTTGGGACTCAAATCTTCCTCAAACAACATGCCACGCTCCATAGAACTTCTCTTAGATCATTTGTAACATGCACCAAGCATCCGGTCGGCCAAGACTGGAAAGAACAACAACACTCAAATAGAAATCTTCAACCACGAGCTCTATCCTCAATGCAGACCACCAACACAATAGGCACATGATCTAGAGACCAACACAAGCACAATGAAATCACCAGAAACACTTGCATCTTCATCCAGAAACTTAAGAACATTAACTGTCATGACTGTCACAATAGAAAGATTGCTTGTGGACCTCCAAACCATGAACCACTTGAGTTGAGGATACACACCAACATCCCAATCATGCCTCTGATCCACAGACCATACTATTCCAATGCGGAACAATCCGGACCAAATTCCTATCACTCTGTCACCTCTGAACAACTGCAAAACGTGGTTCTACTCAGATGGCCATAACTTCACCAATCCTTCATGCGGACCTCTCAAATATTAACTGGAGCAACTCTAGACAATCCTCTGCACAATCCTTTAGTCCGCAAACTCTAATCTTCATCTCACTGGAAATGCGAAGCAATCTACTTTACTGAACTACACCGTCTTTACTGTCTCTGACAAAGAGATATGTTGACATCAATGACAACACATCTTATGCAGATTTTTGCAACAAATAGTTCCCATGCACAACTAAAAAGACCTCAAGATCTAATGGCAAACACATATTGGCTATTCTAAATGAGTGAGCAAGTTTTTGACCTACTAGACTTAGTTTAGTGAGCAAGTTTTTTACTTACAGTCTCCTCTGCCACAATTGGGGGCTTGTTTTCTTCATTGCCGCCATTTTTTTCATTGGAGTGCTGGTGTCAGTGGCAAAGGACTACCTTACGCAGTTAAGGGACATCCTTCGTATGTGCTTGCCATACCAACGGCCACCATCATTTCATGATAATCTGAGGTTATGCATATTGCATTTGAGGCAGCACTGGAAATATATTATCCTCCTCTTTCTCTTCATCGTCTTCTATGCAGTGATATTGAGAGCTATCTACAACCTACGCCTACTGTGTAAGCAATATGGATCCACATCCAATTAATGAAGTTTCATCTTTTTTAGACTAATATGTTATGCTTTATTAGTTATTCGTTATGTAGAAGAAGGAGGCAGGTGACTGTTGATGGAAGAATATTGTAGATTTAAGTATATTTGTGTGCAGGAGGCTATTATTCAATAATGTCATTGCCAGGCAAGGGATTTAAGAGATATTTCTGTAATGTCCGTGTTATGGACCATATTTTGTAGGGTCTTATTTACTACAATATATGCTCTGTTTCATACAATCTATTCCATGTTGGAGGAAAGAAAATCAAGGGTCATCATAGAAAGACAATTCCTGTTTGTATTAAAAATTGGTATAAATGTTAAATTATCAAATCTATTGGGTTTGTTCTTTTTCTGCGTGTTTAACGTAAAATTATGATTTATTTATATATATTTTAAATAGAATTGTAATATAAAAAATGTATATATGGGCCATGTTGAAATATCATGTCTTTCATTTATATGTCCTAATTTTGGATTTTTTAATAATTATTTATTAGAAAAATTTCTTATATATATTTATTTAAATAAGGGTTTATATATTAGTTTTAAGATTTGTGGAGAAGAAGTTTTTTTATTAATGTAAAGTGTTATCAAATTTTTATTGTGATGTAGAAATCTCATAAAGGAAAGTAATTTTTTTAGGTTTTGTTTTGTTTAGATTAATGTGATACAATGTATATACATAAGCACAATTAATTTAGATTAATTAATAATGAGATGGATATTGATATTCTAGTAATTTCTAACAATTACAAGTATATTTAGTTTGATAAATGACGAATGCATTAAGATTGATGTGGATCAAAATCTCAATGAATATTAGATTCATAATTACCTTGGAATCAAAATATTATTTTGTTGTTAAGTAAGGGAGAATCTGTCTAAAATCTCAATAAATATTAGATTCATAATTACCTTGGAATCAAAATATTATTTTGTTGTTGAGTAGGGGAGAATCCTCAAAACTAAAGAGGGGATATGGGACAACAAACTTATCCTACATGTGACTTGCAATTCCTTATATTTGTAGACTCACACTATTTATCAATACCTTTGTAAAGCTGCTAATATATCACAATGAGACATTCTTTTAAATCACATGCTAATCATATTCAATTTTTTATATAGGACATAAAGGGATAAAAAATAATTAAAATAAAAAAATTTCTGTCCAAATTTTTTTCTTAATTTATTGATAGCAATTAAAAAATTGTAAGTAAATAATAAGTGTTGGTAAAATCTTACGAAGAAATTTCCAACCCCACTCCAAAAACACCCTTAAAAGTTAAAAAAAAAAAAAAAACCCATTCTACTCTAATTTATGAATAGCGAAAATAAAGGCTCCACCAAAAATAGTTTGAGCATCCATAAGAAGGCTTCCATAATTGCCTATAACAATAATTGGGGGTGGAGAACATGGTGAAGAAGAAATTCTGATGTATACCTCACCTCAAATCTAATTTGACGAGGGATCACCTATTTTCATTGGGCATCGAGTTAGGGTTTTTCTGGGGTGTGACATGAGGAGCAAATGTAACAGGGCTTCACACAAGGGCGAGTGATTCTATTTGTCCCTATCCTTGCAAATCAGGGGTTCTAAAGATGTTTAAATTTGTTGTGAGCGGGCATATTATTATCCTTGCAATCGCTACATGCCAAGATGGGGTGTTGGACCAACAATGGGAATGACCATGAAGAGTCTGCTACTACTACATTGTGGGCAAATAGGAAAACAATTTATATATTCTGGGTGGAAGAGTCGAAGATTGATGAGACTAGTGCTACTACTTTAGTGATCATATGATTGGGTGCAAGGTATGCAATTTTTATTAGCATCTCCAGAGAAATCACACTTGTCTGGTGGTGGAGTCGTAGGCCCTGTCAGCTTCCTCAGTGGTGTCAAAACACTCTATTCTTCTTGCATGGATTTTTTTATTTCTGCCAGGAATCTCCCCCATGGTGGCTTCTCAAGTCCCTAAAATGCACCTCCTTCACAAGCCTAACTCTTGATATGCCCATGGTTTCTACCTATATTTCTACTACTAGCAAATCTATGATTTTTTACTCTTCCTCTTTATTTCCTTATTTTTGATTTTTGTAGTTGTGTTGTTTGTCCTATCTGTCTTTATCACCACCGAATGACTTCTGCATTTACTCTCAAGTTTTATAAGATTTTATATCTGTGGACGGTTGCCTTCATGCATGCATGTATCCATGTGTATGGATGAAATATTGTTGTTGTCACACATTACAGGAAGGATAGAGGGTCCAAAATGCATTCTAGGGATCCCTGTTATAGTTTCGATCATATCTAGCCTTGTTAGTTGGGTGGGTGAGTAGGTGACATACCCATCTTGTTTTTGTCAAGATGGAGGAGGGGTAATCTTCTGTATAACTTCTTAATAACGATCTCATGTGCAGGGGAAGGCACATGTAAAATGACACTTGTAAGATGAGGGGTTTTTTATTTGGGTAGAGGATGGGAAAGTGCACTCAATTTCATGTATTTGTGGTATTCCAAGAAATTAACACTTCCCTACTATATGCTGATAGGTGAACATTCCAAAAACTAAGATACCCTTTGGAAAAATGAAGGATGCTAAAAGCACACTTTGTACAATGTTACTCAGTAGAACGAAGGCAAGGATAGTCTTCCAATCCAAGGTGAGTCTTCCCTTTTGCATTGTTTCACTGGTAGGGAAAGCAACAAATAAGATTGTGTTGAGGCTGGAATACCAATCTTGCAAACATGTCTCACAATATCCAGTCAAGTAATTTGTAGAGTATTTTTTAAAATCTAATTTGGAGTTTTATTGAAAGAGTATAACCACATTATCTTTGCATTTTGGTAAATGCCTTTATTTAATTTTGTTTGGCACTGCTGCGAGCAATTTGAGACTAGTGGAGACAAGAAGGGGAAATGAACATCCCTTTTTTGGGCAAGTAGTTATGTTCTACATTTGCTTGAAAATTTTACACTATTTGTATCTACAGATATCTGAGTCAAAATATTTTCTTTCAAATGTAGCAGTGAATTAAAACAAACAATCTGTTGAAGTTAACTTCATTTAGTTTTGACATTCGAGATAATATTTTGATGCTAATTCAGAAAGCTTTGAACTTTTTTCTTACGTGTTGTTTTCTTGTCACTCTTTCATTAAATTTCCTATTCTCTAATGTTGTTTGGTTTGAACTTAGGACCAATGAATTTTGTGGGAGGTGTTCTTTTAGTAGTTAAAATTGACACTTTTTACATCTTCTCATGGTAGATGTATTATAATCTATTAAAATCATGACTTGAGAGATGTCCTCTTATGAGAGTGAATGGAATATAAACTCACCTTAAATCACATCCAAGATTCTTTCATGGAAGAGAAATTGATTTTAGACATTTTAAAGGTAAGATTTCAAATTTTAGTTTCTGGATAGCTGTAGCAGCAACATAGGCTTGCTTTGTGGCATGAAAGATAGTTCCTATGTACCCATTTTGAAGCTCCTTTTTGATTTCTAAATTGATGGTGGAAATGTGTTGTGAAGGGTGAACAAATGATACAAAAAATTTAATCTATGATGCAAAAACAGGGTAGAAGTGGAAAACATTGAGGCATAGCAATTTCAAAATTGTATTAACACTATTTCTTTATTAACTTTATTTTTTATGATTTTTCTATTATTGAAATAATGACTATGATGACAAAAATGAGTATTTTTTATTTGAAGTTCCCTTTTGATTTCTAAACTGGTGGTGGAAATGTGTTGTGAAGGGTAAACAAATGATTAAAAAATTTAACCTATGATGCAAAAACAAGATAGAAGTGGAAAACATTGAAGCAAAGCAATTTCAAATTTGTTTTAACTCTATTTCTTTATTAACTTAAATTTTATGGTTTTTCTAATATTTAAATAATGACTATGATGACAAAAATGAGTTTATTTTTATTTGAGTATCCCTTTATTTTTTTCACATATATGCAAGTATTATTTTTAGTCCTGCTTATGACAGTGGCTATTAGTTTCACCTATAGCCGTAAACCACAAGTTTTCTCCTTGCATTTCATTTATAGAGTGTAGTCATTCTATTGAATAAATAGGAGTTTACTTATTTAAATGGGATTTTTATTGCATCAAATGTTTTTTCTGGGTGGTTGCTAATTTTTTGAGAGGAAAAACTACAAGTTGTATACCATAGACAAACTTGTCTACATATATTATTGACAGTTACTTCAACAGATGGCTAGATGAGCCTTCTCCAGGTAGACACTTGTTGCATAGATGGGTTTCTCTGTTGAAACAACTACTTGGCTGCATTTTTTCTTGATCTTGTTTGTATAATGTCTTTGCAGTCCCAACTACTAAATACATGCTTATACATTATGGAAGCAGCCGAGGAATTTTATACACTACTTATCTACAATTGTGCAAGTTTAGTGGTTGGATTTGTTTTAACATCGAGATTAGTCAATCTGAGTGTTTCAGTTATCCAGGGATTGTATTTGCTAGAGGTTTATATGCCTACACACTTATAGGGCAGATGCCCAAGAGCCATGAAGCATATGCAGGTGCAGGCAACATTACAAAACATGTGAGTTAGGAGAATTTTAAATTTATCTATGGAATTGATTATTGCATATACATTATGGTAATATCTTGATTTTTTTTCCAATGAACAAGAAATTGGTCCGAAGACCTAGTCTAATTCTTGGTAACATTATTAGCGTATTGCACAAATCAAAACTATCTACTATTTTGTAGGAGAAAATAGAGCATTAAATACCTATTCAGAAGATTTACAAGCCACATTAAATTTAGGGTACAAAGGAGGGATGGCCAAGGGATTGGGCACATGATGCACATATGGAATAGCATTAAAGTCTTGGGCATTGGTTTTCTAGTATGTAGGAGTGTTTATTGGAAATGGCCAAACTAATGAGGTAAAGCATTCATTACAATTTTCTCTGTTATAGTTGGTGGACTATATGCAATCTCTATCTCAGTAGAAAAGATGCATGAAATGAAATACAAGCTAATCTTTGCAATTTGGTTACAATGTATTTGTTGATAAAGAATGTATGTTTGGACAAGAGTTTAAGGCAATCATTCTCCAATATTGTTGCACTTAGAAAGGGAAATCAGGGAAATCTTCCTTATACGGGTGCAACTTTCTGTTGCAAAGGGCCACATATGTACCTATTCACCAAAATGTAACCTGAACAATGCACAGCCAAGGGCTAGGCAGAAGGTAAAATTTCTAAAATATTTAAATTATTTGATTTACCTCACTGCCATTACAATCTAGTTTGCTCCATGGGATATTACATTTGCCTTTGTGGCTTGTGTGCTTGAGTGGTTCTCCAAACCCTCAAGATTTTCTGGCAAACTTCGATGACTACTCTTCATTGGAAGAAATGAATTTGAGCGATTATCACAATTTTATGAAAATTCTAGACAACTTCCAGTTTTTTTGTTCTCAACCCCTGGCATTGATTAAGCGGTCTTGCATATCGTGGTGCTCTATAAACTAATTAAATTGTGGTAGTATGCAATACACTAGAATCCAATCCTATTTTATATTGTTGCAGATGCACTTGTATGCTATTCCACACTCAATATCAGTTTCAAATAATGAATTTGAACCAGTACAATCCATCTGTCAAGATGAAATTTTCAAAAAAAAATTGTGGCAATTGTTATAATCATAAAGGTATTATAAATTTATAATATTAGGCTTAGTGCAACTTGATATTTTAAAAATTTCTATCACATTTTGTGAACACACAGATACGGCATAGATGTGTTCAGTTATCTAGAGGTTAAAAGCAATGTTAGCAATAGCAAGGGCAATACTAAACAAAGGTAAAATTCCTCTCATGGATGAAATGACAAGTTTTCATGATGTAGGATCTAAAATCATTGTACAAAAGGCCCTTGACTAGTTGATAATAGGAAGAACTACTGTTGTTACTCATCATCTACCAGCCATTAGTAATGCAAACATTATTGCTGTTTTGCAGTAAGATCAGATTGTTGAATCAAGAAATCATTAATAATTGCTTGCTAGGAAATCAAATTCTACCCATCTCAGCCACTCCTTATCAACTAAATCTCTAAGCCTTTGGTTGGGTTGCTTAATAACTCTTACATAAGCTTAAGAACTCATACATGCCAATATAGTACAAGAGCAGATGGGAGACTAGAAATAATTTCAAATGCTGATGCAAACAAGATTAATACATGACACAGAGGTTCTCTTTTTAGGCTTCTCAAATTGAATGAACTCAAATGGCCCCTTGCTCTACTAGGGTCCATGGGATCAATTTTCTCAGGTCTAATTGGTTCAAATTTTGTCATTGTAAAGAGAAACATGATTGAAGCCCTTTACTACATTGATGATTAAGAAATGAAGGAAAAAAACCAAAAACATGTCTTTATTTACATTGGAGCTGGTCTTTATGCTTTTGTTGCATGCTTGTCTCAGCACTATAGTCATAATTCTTTTTTTGCATGCTTGTATCAACACTACCTTGGTATTGTGGGTGAGAATCTTACAACAAAGAGTGTAGAAGATGATGCTTGCTGTTAAGTCTAGGATCACTCCTATTTATAAGGATTGGTAGAAATCTCAAAGCATTAGTAGGCATCTTTATTTGTTCAATCAACTGCCAAAGCATGTAAGAGTTGTTATGACATTTCTATCCACTTCTTTCTTTTCTTTGAGAGTTCTAATTAGTCTTCCCCTATATATTTGGTTTCAAAATGTTTCATCATCCTAAACATCACAAAAACCTTTGGTGTTTCAACAATACTCTACAATAAGTAAGCTAGTTTGGTGAAGAAGAGAATAATTCAAGCCAGATAGATTCTTGTTTGGCAGTTGATGCAACAAATGTTAAATCTGCAATTGTAGAAAGAATCTCACTTATTTTAAAGAAAATGACTTCATTGCTGACTTCATTTATTGTTGCCTTCATTTTGGAGTGGTGAATGGATCTATTTGTATTTGCCACATTTCCTCCTCTTTTCTTTGCAAATTTTATGTAGGTAATTAAAATTAATACTTTTGATCAAGTGATTAAGAGAATCATTTAATGGGTTTGAAATGTGTTGTGCGAAGCATCCAAGGCATGAATTATGGCCACTTCTATAAATTTGATATTGGAAAGCAAAATCTCAATAATTCTGAGCTCATAGATGATAAAGTTTGAGATGAGTAAAAGTTTGTTTCACTCCTCAATAGAATGACTAAATTGCTGGTACAACTTATGCATGAAAGATTTTAAATACTAATTTGCAAACAAGGTTATGTAAAGTTTGTTTGTTGTATTTTTAACAATCTTGTAAATGATGCTTAAATTTGATCTTTTGGTCATATAAATAAAGGATGTTTTTGAGGGATTTGATAGTAAAGATTGATAATTTAGTTGCCTTTGGACATAAATTTTGGATCATGAAATTAAAAGTAAGTTGAATTTCATGAATATTCAATGCCACCTACTTTGAAGCATTAGGGTACATTGATGTTTTGAGGGATTTGATAGTAAAGGTTGAATAATTTAGTTGCCTTTGCACATAAAATTTTGGATCATGAAATTAAAAGTAAGTTAAATTTCACAAATATTCAATATCACCTACTTTGAAGCATTGGAGTACATGACTGACATAAATTGTGAATCTAGTTGATTTTGACAAATGACAAGTTCATGCATCAAAACATACTTAATAGATTTGTAAAATATAAAAATCAAATGAAGTCATTTGTCAATAATTTTATCTCATTATTGGTAATGCTTGTTGCAAAAATTGCCTCTTAAAGGATTTGTAGGAGACACAATAAAATAACACATTCAAGAGAAAGCATGGTAGTAGGGGAATTAATTAGCAACATATGAATTGTAGTTGCCTTCAATGCAAAGGATAAAATCCTTAATCTTTTTGGCAAGGAACTTATATTACCTCAAACCCAACGTCTTAATCTTTTTGGCAAGGAACTTAAATTACCTCAAACCCAAAGTCTTAATCTTTTTGGCAAGGAACTTAAATTACCTCAAACCCAAAGTCTTAAATGGGGATAGGTAGCTACATTCCTATTTGGAATTTCACAACATTATATGGATCAAAAGCCTTAATATTTTGGTATGGCTCAAGATTGGTACAAAATAGGGCCTCTTTGGAATTTGACAACTCACATTATATGGATCACAAGCCTTAATACTTTGGTATGGCTCAATACTAGTACAAAATAGGACCTCAACCTTCTCTAGAGTAATGGAAGTGTTTGTAGTTATAGTGATTATGACAAATTTTGTTGTTGAAACTCTAAGTTAGGCACCTGACTTTGTAGGAGGTGGAGAACCATTGAGTTCCATTTTTATCGTTGTGGACAAGGGGATAAAAATGACAAAAAATGAACCAGATGATTAAGATGTAGAAAAGGTAGAAGAAACCAAAGGTGGAAGTGAACTAAAGCATATAGAATTTACTTATCCATCTAGGCCTGTTGTGAAAATTTTCAAGGATATAAAATTAAACCAGCATATAGGCAAGCTTTGGTTGGGGCAAGTTTGTAGTGATCATATTAATTGAAAGATTTTATGATCCAATTGTAGGTAGGTTTCCATAGATGCTAAAGACATTAAAAAGTTAAATTTGAAGTCTTTGTGTTTAGATATTGGACTTGTCCAACTAGAGACCACATTTTTTTGCCATAAAACTAAAATTATCAAATTTTCAATGAAATAAAATGCTCATAATTTCATCAATAGCTCAACATAGTTGGTGAGAGAGGTGTTTAGTTGTCTCGAGGGTAGCAGTAGAGAATTACAATTGCAACAGCTATCTTGAAGAATCTTGGTTTGCTTTTGTTAGATGAGACTAGTAGTGCATTAGATGTAGAATCAAAAAGTATTAAGGCATTGGAAAGATTGATTATTCTTTGAAGACATAAATGAATAAGTATAGAAAAATAGAGATAAGAAGTCTATTTTCTTTAGGATTATGTAAAATTGGGTTGCTAAAAATGCCACTAGGTGAAACAAAGTCTGGCGAAGGTGGAGGATATATGAACTCTTCCCAAATGTTCTAGTTTTAGGAGTCATATTCAAGAATCTTTTTTGCAAAGCCAAGCAATGTAAGGGACAAGACATGCATTTCCAATGCTTTTTCATTCTAGTTTTGTAATGTGTTTTTTAGTCCCAATAATGTGCATAGTTACTTGTACTTTAATTATATGGAATGTAGAAGACAAAACACAATATGAAAATGTTTTTTAACTTGCACCCATGCTACTCTTATGATATGCACTAATACATTACTCTTTATGCTTGCTGATACATTCTTCACCATTCAACTACATGCAATTTTAGGTAGGACTAAGCTACCTTGCAACTCTTGTTTATGAATAATATTAATTCTTCACCTTGCAGCTCTTGTTTATTAATCTAGTCTCATGACAAAAAAAAGGGCTAGATATTGGTGGATAATGTGTGCATGGAAATGAGTGTAAGCATGTATAATAAGCAAGTGGATAGGTTAAATGTATGATAGTGTGTGAGCATGTGATTGGAGATAAGTGGTAGGTGGATGTCATAGAGCAAGGAACTTGACTATGCACAAAATTATGCCATTTATTAATATGTCTATGTATCAAAGCATTCTTTTTAAAATATGCACAAAACTAAATGGGAAATGGAATGGATATGCAAATTTCACCATTACTTTTTGCCTTCACTTTGAGTTGTATGTGAATCTTAGGGTGAATATGCATTTAAAAGTATGTAGCATTCATAAACATGTATATAAAGTAAATATTTTAAAAGCTTAAAGGATATTGCCATGGTGTCCATATAAGTTAATGGACCTTCTGAGAATATGATCATTTGTGTGTTCATGTTCTATGTATGTATTTTTTATAGGATGAGTCTCTACAAGTACCTATAACTATCTGCATATCTAAACATGGGAATGTTAGCAACAAGGAATTGTTGGAAGAGGGAAACAATACATGAAAAGTAAATGTGATCTTAAACATGTAATCATTTGAACATATAAGCATCTAATCATGTAAACATGGAACTGTGTAATAATTTAAAAATATTTATGGAAATGATTGTAATGAATGTATCATGTAAGCACATGGGATGGAGATGGTATTGATGAATCTTAATATTTTTGATTAAGATAAGCAGCAAAACAAGGGTGTTGATCCATTTACAAACAACCCAAAGGGCAACCCAAATAGTGCACAGGATGCACATTGACAGCAGGAAAACAAAGGCAGGTTACGAAACAACAAATAACCTGCATAAAATATAAAAACCAAACAAAGGATCTAAACAACACCAGATCTCAAACAAGCAAATCTAACTCCCTTAGCCCTAGGGTGCAAATTTGCGATAGATTTGGGGAGTCCTTTCTTTCTACGCTGGACCACTATCCATGAAACCTCCAAGTCAAAGTCCTTCAAGTGTGGCAAGAGGAGGGAATCCTCCCTAGATACTACAATCAAAGAAGCCTCACACAAAGAAGTCGATCTAGAAGTAGGTAAAGATAAAGAAATGATTGAGATTGTCAAAGTAGTAATTTGCCCAAAAACAAGAGCCGAAGAAACAATGGGTGTCGGCACAAGGGCCCTGACATGATCGAACGAATAGGAATCAACAACCATATCCACCGCCACACCCTCGGGTACCTAAGTAGAACATGCAAAGTTTCTTGGGAAGAGTCATCCCCTTGGGAGGAACCATTCTCTAGAGAAGCGCTAATTGTTAGATGATCCATGAGAGAATTCTTCCACCAAGTTGTCACACCCTTGCGGTGAGTGAGGACAAGCTAAGGCCAAGTGACCAATAGAGAAACATCTTCTACACCTAAAAGAGAGGCCCTCATAGTCTATTTGTTGCATCCAAGGCCTTTCCCCAACCATCAACACTACATCTCCATGAAGGGGTTTAGAGATGTCAATATCCACTAAGATACAAGCAATCGTTGTATGCTCAATATTTGAGGTTGTAGAATCTTTCTTCAAGAAATGACCAATAGCGTTACCGATGGCCTCATAGCAAGAATCCTCCTAGAACTAAAGAGGGAGATTTGGAAGTCAAACCCATATTGGTCTGATATTAAGTGGCTCGGTGAGAGGGTTGAAGGACCAAGCCCAAGGTTTGATGGAGAGAGAATGCTCTCCCCACATCCAAACCCTATCATCCAGCACTAAGTCCCACTCCTCTATGGAAGCGAAGGTTGTAATGAAAAAACTCCTAGAATTGGGATAAATCTATGTCTTACCCTCCACAAAAGGTTTCCATGAATCCCTGACCTAGTTATGTAGATTAGGGAGAGAAGGCCAAAATCCATTGAACCTATAGATCACTCCGCGCTTAGGTAAAACTCCTCATTCTTTGAAACCTTAGGGCCACAAATCACCATAGGAGTAGAATGAGCACAAGGCAAAGGCCTAACCTTAGCTTGTGATTAGCGGGCCCAAGTTCTTGAACTATTAACAACCTAAATAAATTGAGGGCAACCAAAAGCCCCAGAGCAGATCCTAGCACCATTGAACACTTGATTCGAGTGTTGTTTCCATGGGTCGGAACTATCCAATCCTTAACACTCCCAGCAAGCAAAACATTATCAAAATGTCCCAATACAACTCTATCGCCAGCAACACCTTCGAGAAGAGGACTTGAAACATGTCCATCAATGCACATACCCTACTTAATAGACTCACCCATGTGATCAACATTCCTACCTGCATGTTCAAAACTCTCTCCTGCGCATTCTTTTTTTTTCCCTATCAACATAAAGATAAATAAATGTTGATAATGATGAATCTTAATGTTGCCTCTGGGGTAAAAGCACAATAGTTTTTCTCATTAGTGGGCCAACTTGTTTTTCCCTAAAACCACATCATGATTGAAAAATGCATGAGGGTTTTGATCTAAGACCCTTAGATCGAACCCCTTTGTGGATCCTCGTACGTAGCATTTTCCACTCTATTTGCATGTTGATCAAAAAATGCTAGTTTGCCTCATGTGCTTAGGGCTCAAACAAATTCATTCGAAGACAAAATATTTACAGGTACATAGCCCCTAATGTTAGCTTTCCAAAAAGTATATGGGTGAGTACAAGATCATCATGGGCCAAACAGTCATAATGGGCAATAAAATACATCTATACTTAGCCAAAATCACGAAATGGATATTTGACATTTTTTGGGGCTCAGATAGAAGTTTAAAAAGATTTGTTAATGTCAAACCAAAAACAGATATCCACTTCTTGCTTCCTTTTTTTGTGACCACAAAGTCACGACTAGGAAGTTGTTTTGCTTTCATCGGCAAAAATAAATAT
This sequence comes from Cunninghamia lanceolata, assembly GCA_027924645.1. Classification (NCBI taxonomy): domain Eukaryota; kingdom Viridiplantae; phylum Streptophyta; class Pinopsida; order Cupressales; family Cupressaceae; genus Cunninghamia; species Cunninghamia lanceolata. The sequence goes on from BSBN01000277.1 coordinate 517,628, forward strand.
CAATTATTTTGAATATCCATTTTGGGCAATCCTCCATGCTCCCTTGTGCTAGCAAGTGACATGCATCTTCATAGAAAGTGTTCAATAGTTAAAGAGGTATTTTTCTTTTTAATTAAGTTGATTTCAAAATTCTTCAAATTATTTTAGGGTTTTTAATTTGATTGAATGTAAATTTCATATTTGTATTGCAACATGAATTTCATGTTTTTGAATTTGATTGAGTGTATGTTTTGTACATTTTAAAAATTTTCATATAGTTTAGGGTTTTCAGTTTTATTTTAAATGTATTTAAAGTTTAATTTTAATTGGATTTTAAATGTTTAGTTTAAATTGTATATGGTTTAATAAAAAGTTGTTCTAAATCCTAAATGTATATGTTTTAAATTTGAAATAGGTAATATGAATGAGCAACCTCCAAACCAAAACTCCCCCTGCCAAACCCTCCCCCACCCAACCCTCTACAAACAATTCAAGAAGTAATTAAAAAATATTAACGAAATAAACAAGATTATAGAAAATTATCATCGCCACCCTGGATTGTCCTTAATGACGTCAACCTTAAAAGGAATTATCATCCATGTCCATACCCTCATGAGCCAATATGATTCACTTTAGCAATGGCAAGAAGCTAAGAGGGATAAATATTCTACTCACTTATCATATAATAAAGTGAAAGAATTAGATTTACCAAAGCCATTTTGGTGACACATTTTGTCAATTTTAAAACTAGATTGTTTGTTAATGTACTTAAGCCCAAAATTTCAATCAAGTGGTGCACACATTAGGGTATTATTGATTATTTTTTGGGTTGTTGGTAGATGGTTATTGATAAACCACTCAACGACAATCTTGATGTACTTTTATATTTCCTCCATAAACTATATGCAAAGATTATATTAGGCCATCATGTGAACTATTTTGATTTTAGAGATTTCTAGGGAGTAGGCAGAGGAATGCCTCAAGAAACAAGGCCCATTTATTCCCTCTTCTACTACCCTTTCAACACCTCATATTTAGCACCTAGTCATTGTCACAAATGTAGCACATCAAAGCCTCTTTGTCATATGCTCTTTAATAGAGCATTTTATTACACACACTTCTTAGCTAGCACAACCACATGAGATAGATGGTCATAGTGAATCATTTGATATTAGTGGGCCCTCCTTATCAATAAATTTCTATATGCCTAACCATTGTAGTATGTGCAATGATTTGTGCTTAGGTCATCTTGGAGAGATAGTTCAGCCACCCTTGAACATATCAAAATATGATGTTCCTCCTATTTCATCTACACAAGCCAAGGCATCAAGGACTAGAACACAAGTCGAAGCATTAGGGACTAGAGCACAAGAGGAGCAAAGCTAGTCTTTCTTTGAGGTAAAATTTCAAGTTATTTCACAATATTCCATTTGAATTAAATAATATTAACAAATATTAGTACTAATATATCTAAGAGGGATAATAGTTGATAATGGAGGAGGAGCTTACCGAAGTTAATTTGGGTACTCTTTTTACCATTCAATTTGGCTTGACTTGATGGTATAATTTTTTCTACACATTTAACCTTTTTTTTATTGTATGCATTTCATTTTTTTTGTCAATAATTATATGTTAATTTATATCAATGTTATTTTACTTTTATAGTCTATTCCAAACGTGAGTGATGTGCCACCTTTCCTTACATGATTTATTAGGACACCTAATCATCCAATAAGACCATCATTTGCTGAACAACTCTCAACTTTAGCAATGAGTTGATGTAATTTAATTGAATTTTTTTTTAATTGATACTTTAGAGTTTATAGTTAATTATAGTGATTTAGATGTTAATTAAAGTTATTATGATTATGTACATGCAATCTTTACATTTTTGTCATTTTTCATATATGAACTCTTAGTTGGTCGATCCATGACGACTCCTCAATTAACGCTAGAGGCCTCATCGATCGTATATGTTTGTTTTGTAGTAAAAAAGTTTATATTTAGTAGTATAAATTGTTTATCTACCATTGGAATAATTAATCAAATTTATGGTTTGACTTGTTGCAGTCAAATTTGCATCCACCAATTTGTAGGCATCATGGCACGAAGAGACCACTTTTGGAGGATCCACCATAGGTTGAGAGACCACCACAACCTACCTACCCACAACATGTAGCCCCTCCACCACACATAGATGATCTATTGTAGTCAAAAAATCCACCATAGGTTGATGATTCACCATAGCCAAAGGGTCAAGTGGACCTTTAGGATTTGATGTAGCTAGTTGACATGTAGATTGTATATAGATTTTGAGATGGCATATGCCACATTTTGCAAAAAAATATTGAATTGGCATATATGCTAAATTTTTGTATATGTATACCCTTATCCTAGAGTTTTGATATACAATATAATTTATTCCTTGCGTGCATGTATTCCTACTTTGCCACTTAAGTTGAATGTATAATCTCTGTAAGTTATAAGAAGATGCATGTGTAATCTTTTTAGAGCATTTAAGATGATGTTGCATGTATAATCATTTTTATCCTATGAGCTATATAAGAAAATATTGCACCCTATTCACTAGTATTGTTATCATAAGGTCATGTAATGTGAATCATGAGAATTAATGATAAATGTACTTTTTCCTAAAGAGAATATGGTTGAATTTGAGAGTATTATGTATCTTACCTCTTTGAGTTAGATTTGTATGTGAATAGAATGATTCCTTGTATTAAAAATACATAAATGGGACATCAATAGGCTCACAAGACTAGTTAATTAGCAAAAAATATATTGATTATTTAAGTCTACTTAATTTACAAAGATAGTAATAGTCATCAATATTCTTGGATAAAGCAATAAGATACAACCACAAGGTATGCACAAGGTTTTAGTGAACAACTTTCAATGAAAATTGGCTTAATCTTTACTAGATTTATAGGGATTAATCTAAAACATTAAAACAGATTTATAGGAATGATTTTGATTAGCATATTTTTAGCTAATTAGTTAAAAATTACAACAAATGAATTCATATAATAGCTAACTTTAGTGGTGCTAATAAGGATGACAAATTCAAAGGAATTTATTCCCTTAGTTTACCCAAATTCCATCATTCAAAGATGCCTAAAGGCCTTCATGGTAACTTTAGGTGGGCAAACAAGTTGAGGGATAGACATTAGATTGATGTTTAGGATATTGAGGTGTGAACAATAGAAAAATTATCTTCTCACAACAAAGAGAGAATTAACAACACTCTTCATAGGATAGTCTCATATTAAAACCCCATTTATGTTCAATCTTAATCATTTGGATTAAGAATCATAAGACTTTTTCTATAAGGAATATCCTAAGAGTCAGTGAGTGTAATTTTAGGGAAGTTACTTCCTTGGTTATGACAGAAATATTAACTTGGATGAGTGTGGATTAGGATATGAGGATCTGTAACATGGAGGTTTTGAAGGGATTAAAAATAGAGAAAGATGTTGAATGGTAGTAGAGATCTTAGTGTTTGGTGTGGTCTTAAAATGAAGTTTTTAGATGACCTATTTTAATGAACTCTTGATTTCATCCTTAAGTTTCAACAGTATGCAAAAGTACAATCACCCAACACTCAAGGGGATTGTTATGTTGCTTAGACTAATAAAATAGTCTTGATCTCATAAGATAGTCCTCAATAATGAATGAGGGCCATTGATTTCTTTGGATGGGATAACCATGATACAATCAACACTGTTATACAACAAAAAATGTTGTCATCTCTCATAAAGAATGTTATAGGCTAAAGTAGGATGGTTAAAAAGTTGTAAGGAGTATCCTAATAAGATATAGACAATTATATACATAACTCACAATCCTAGGACTACCACACCCACCTAGTATGTTGTCATATTAGTCTTAGGTTGCAATAATTGTTGATGTGTTTGTCATTGATGTAAAAAGTGGGAAGTTGGAGGTTGTATGTTGTTTTAGTTGAAGTTTGTCATTGATGTCAAAAGCTGGTGTTTTTTGTGTTGATTGGTGGCATGTATCTGGTCAAGAGATCTCAGTTTAAGTTGGTATGCATTAAGTACATCAGAAGGTCAAGTAAAAAATGCTCATCTTCATATGGTATATTACATAACAGTTCTTTGTTCTTCATCTGAGTTGCATCATCATCAGATGTAGATGTTGTAAGTTGGATCATCATGATATTTATGTCACTGGTTGTTCATAGCATAAGGTTGTCATTATTCTTCACAAGGCTTTATCAATAGGGTATCATCAGTTTATACTTGGATATATGCATTGTGATTAAGGAGTTGTGTCTTGTCTTTGAAGCTGAGTTGATGATGAGTTTGATAGCACAATGAAAGGTAATGGTGTTTGGTACTTTGGTGATTGGTTGTTAATGAGGTACTTGTGCTTTCAGTTCATGGTGTTGATGGCAATGGTGTTGGTACAAAGTGAAAAGTTTTGATGCACAGGTTGATGGCATAGAGTTGATGCATTTCATGGGTCTTTCATTTCAAGGTCCTAAACCCATGACTCATACTTCATCATAGACCATCTTCTTTGTCAATGTCTGCATATGGTGAATAGCAGAGGCTATAGTAAAATCACATGGTTTTGAGTTCTTGAAGGTTTTGAATTTGATTAGGGTTATTTCATTGTTTGAGTTCATTTTATTCTAAGAACCCTAAGGTATCAAAAGTCTTTATCTATTTCTTATCCTCTGCAACAGATTATCTATGACAAAGGTTGTGCGATAACAATTAGGGTCTATATTATGTCATGTCAGTAGGTAATTTTTGTAGTTAGGGTTTGTAAATATCTAAAGGCCTAGTCTACAAGACCTAAAACCCTAAGTCCTAATTGTATAAACTTGAAAGTAAAATTTTTTAAACCTTTCGTGATAGGTGGTTGCTTTTTATTATGTTTAAAGGGTGACTTATGATCATAGGTCACAAACCACTTAAGTTGCAACTTAAGGGTGTTGCCTTCATTGAATGACCGGTCCTCTCTACCTAAGGAGATCAGATCTATTCGGTGAATGGTTCATAGTCAAGTGCCAAGTTTAGATCAATGATCCATGTTTGATTGTTAAATGACGTGAAAAGTCAAATTGATGGTGTCTATTTAAATTGATTCAAAACCCTAACATCTCTTTCCTGAGGTAAAGATTTTGATGACCACTTGACCATATCCTTGCAAGGAAGTTGCATCAGTTACTGCTAATTATTTTTTGCAGTTCTCTATTTTCTTTGAGAGGAAACTCTAATGGATGGTTGTTCATGAATATGAGCATGAGGATTTTCTTTGATGGTGTGTTCAAAGCTTTTAAGGATATGATGATTTTTGTGATATGTAATCGAGAAGGATATCGGTGTAAATAAAGAAGAATTGACATACACATTGCTCTCTGTTCTTTGTGTTGAAACAATCCAAATCCTTATTTTTATTGATGATGTGAGAAGTTATTTTGAAGTAAGAAGGTATATTAGTTTCATGTATTATTGAATATCCAGAGTGATGACACTAGAACAATGCAACAAGAAAAGAAGATGCATTTAAAAGAGGAGTAAAACAGTGTGATAGAGAGTTATGATGTTACATAGAATATGTTAGAGTATAGAATGATCTTATGATCTCATGAGTAGGGTCTTCTACATTGAATGTGCAGATTCTTGAAGATATTAAAGGTGACATGAATTAATTAATTTTATTGTGTAAGTGTATGTATATCTTTATGGGTAGAGTTGTACTATGTTTTGTCATTGAAGTTGTAAGAAATTGATGTGTGTTCAAGAAGATGTAGATCATTCTTACTTTGTAAAAGAAAGGTGTCATTGAGATGTTGGTCTAGGAGAGATAAGGTGAATGAATAAGAGTTATAGAAGTCATCTATAACCTTTGTTTTTCATTGTAAATAGAGTAGTACTTTGTATATTCCTATGTTTTGTATTTGGAGTTGGTGCTCCTAGATATATTGTAATCAGTGAGATTTTGGTCAATGAGACCTAATAAAGTTTTGGTGAGGTTGGATAGTGGTTTTTCCCTAGATAGGGTTTTCCACTTTAAACATCTGTGTTATGGTTTCATGATTTGGTTCTCTCTATGTTTTAAGTATGTTGATGTTAATTGCATTCATATTGGGATGATGAATAAATTAGTTTTTATCAGATCACTAATTAACCCCCCCTTCTTAGTGATCCTTAGCCCTCCTTCTCAGTGATCCTTAGTATTCCAATAATTGGTATCAAAGCAATAGGTTCCTTGGAGAAGTCTAATAGACTCGGGTTGATCCTAGAGGTGGAACACTATGGGAAAAAGAAAAGGAAGTAAGGGACAAGGAAGTACCAAGGAGAATTTTAATCAAGTACCATCAAAACCAAATGCAAATGATGGTAACGAAGTAGTCACAAGTAATGGAGTAACAAATGATTCCTTCAAAAGAGAGGAGAGCCTTGTGAGAGAAAAAGAAGAAGATATAAGGTTAGAAGAAACTATCATTCATTTGATCTAGATTGCAATATCATATGTTATAAGTGCAACACTCTTGGACATAGAGAACATTGTTGTAGAAAAGGTTTTGTAAGATCACCTGGTTATATCAAGGAGGTGAATATGTTAGCCAAGAAAAAGGAAGAGTGTTTGAAAGGTTGGAAAAGGAATGAGCCTGAGAAAGTTTGGAGGAAACATGAACAAAAAGGGAAAGAACCTATGCTTGTGCTTTATGTACAAAAGGCATCTCCAAGTGCATAAAGAGATCCATAAGGTTATGGGAAGATGTTTAATGCCCTATCATTTATCCCAAAGTGAAAATAAGGAGGTTATAGCAGTCAAGGAGCAAGTGGAGACATATCAACATAATGAGCAATCAAGTGCTTCTTCCTTCAAAGATCAGGTCAATGATTATATTAATCCCTATTAGCATTTGAATCATATTACAAATTCTTATGTCTTAGAAATAATGGCATTTTCAAAAGCATCTCTTGGTATTACTGTGTGTAGTTTTGATAAGACAATATGGATAGTTTTTGTACTGCATATAGAGTGCAGGGATCACTGTGATAGTTGTTGTGTTTGTACTCACAACATTTGAATATGGGTTGTCAATTCTAGGAGTAGATTGATAGTTGAGTATGTGATAGCATCATTTCTTAGTGTTTCAGTGCATCGAGTGCCCTATCTCTATCAATATACATGATGTACATTCATAGAGGAAATCAGTTGGACTTGACAAGACCTGATACTATTCTATTGAAAAGAATTGAGTAGTCCATTCATGTGTCAAAAGTAAATATAAAAGAGTTGTGATTTGTCAGTGATCTATCATCCATGTCAAACAAAGGTATTGTATGTGATTGATGTCATAGCTATGCCAAACAAACAAAATTACATGTAGTTGTGGACTTAAAGGATCTAGTCATCCTTGAAGAAGAAGACAATCCTATCCTTGATCATGTAGACATGCACATATTAGAATAGTAATTGGAGGGTATATACAATGAATTGTTTTGTTGAAAAGGCTTTTGGAACAATCTAGATAATGCAATTGGCAAGTGTAAATTAGACTCTTCATCCTCTGTCAACATTTTGTAGAATAGGGTATGGCATCCATTAAAGGATAGGAGTTGCTGTCAAATGTTGTGATTGTTAGTGACTTGATAGACATGTATGCAAAATGTAGAACTCACAAGGCATATGAACTATGTGTCAAGCTACCTCAAAGAAATGTATTCTAATGGAATGGCATGGGTTTGTCAAAAGATCATGATAATTCCTAAGCAAATGCATGAGTATTATTACAAATCCCTTAATTTTTGCTAAGATGTTTCATGGTCAAAATAGAACTTTATGAGTGGACCTACTTCAAAGCATTTCTAACATCGCCTTATTTGTATTAGTAAGTACAATGACCCATTTGTTGTGACTATAAGACATCATGTATCATTAAATCTTGCATAGTATGCTCATTATGTGCAATGCTTCCAAGGTTATGCTCATTATATGTGATGCAAGGTTATGCACAATGCATAGGTAATGCAAATGTGTAAACAATCATGTGTAGTTGTCATAGGAGATAGTGATCAGGATACAACTCACAGAGGATATAGTTCATCAGTTATGATGTATGATGAGTATATGGACAGTGTAATGTGCATTGTGCAGGCATGTGGTAGGACAATAGGACAGTGTAATGTTGTAATGTGCAGGCATGCAAAACTCATTGATAGGGATTCTTGATAGAGATAGCACTATGAATAGTGTAGAACAGAGTTTTCAGAGTCCAGATCAGAACAATGTGAGAACAATACAGTGTGAGAGAACAATGCTGATGCAAACTTTTATTTCACAATTGTGATGCCAAAGGTGTTCTTGTTCTTTGCTATCATCTTTATGACAATGTTGCATTGAAAGGTGCAATGTAATTGGCTATTATTATCTTGTCCATCCCAGAGTAGGTACCATTATTGAATGCAAGTCAGGGGGAGTCTCGTTGAAGAGAAAATTATCTCATGCCTTTGTTCTTGATGTCAAAGGGGGAGAGATTGATGAGATGGTGATGATCATGTTTTGCCATCAATGATAAAGGGGGAGTTTGTTGATGTGTTTGTCATTGATGTCAAAAGTTGGAAGTTGGAGGTTGTATGTTGTTTAAGTTGATGTTTGTGATGTTTGTCATTGATGTCAAACGTTAGTGTTTGTTGTGTTGATTGGTGGCATGTATTTGGTCAAGAGATCTCACTTTATGTTGGTATGCATCAAGTACATCAGAAGGTCAGGTGAAAAATGCTCATCTTCATATGGTGTATTACACAATAGTTGTTTGTTTTTCATCTGAGTTGGATCATCATCAGATGTAGATATTATAAGTTTGATCCTTTCATGATATTTATATCTGTGGTCATTCATAGCATAAGGCTATTGTTGATGTATAAAATTGTGTGAATTCTAGCACCAACATGGGAAGTTTCAAGAATATGGAACTTGACACTTGAAACAACCTCCAGATTTTACAGAAGATGGATCTTCCTATTTCAATGGGGTTAAGTAAAGGGAAAAAAAACAAGATTATAGATACAATAAATAGAACTCCTAATTCTATGGCGATGCGCCTGATTTAAATGTATTTCAGTAGCTAGCACATCGATCAAATTCTCATGATTTGACTATATTAAAGAGCAAATACTGCATGATTAACATAGACAGATTGTAAATGATTTACAATCAAAGGCCAAACTCAAAAGATTAACACAGAGACACAGAAAATACCACCAGTGGCACAGAACAGAGCTTCTTTCATTAATAATGCAAAATATAAAAGGCACAGAAACATGCACAGATATATCGGCTTCCTTCTTAGAAACAACTAAACTAAGGCAAAATGATATAATTTGATCACCCCAAAAATCTCTGAATTATTAATCAATAATAATGTCTGTATTACAACACCTTCCTCAATTTATAGCCACAAAATTTGACTCAAGATCGCCTCTAACCATTTGGATCTCAACAGCCTAAATAGAATTGGGACTCAATTGGGACTCAAACTGACAATGAGAATCTCCTCAAATCTACAACCATCTTTCCCTATGCGCTCATTGGTTGAGCGATAAAATATGTGGCACTATAACTCATAGTTCTGTTGCAACACATGGCATCACTCAAGAGTTCCCAAATGGCTCCAAAAATTGCTATGTGGCATCATTTGCTAAATGCTTAGCTTCCTTTCCATTCAAAAGGGACACATAGAATACTGCCACATGTCGCCCTCCGCCATACTTATCACTTGATATGTGGCAGTACCTGAGAACTAAAACTGGGACACATGGCACTTTTTGCTATCATGAAAACTTCTTCACTTTATGCCTTAAACACCTGCGAAAATGACACTTGTCACTCTTCGCATTACTTTTAGAAACTTCAACATTATTTCGTGGGACCCACCATATGTTTCTTTACCGTTCCAACTTAATAGAAATACGTGACACGCGACACCATCCTCGTGAAGCAAAAAAAGTAACGTGGTGACCTCTAGTTGTTTCTAAAGCTTATCAAAAGAGTCTCTCAAAGCCCTGCGAAGATGACACTTGCCAGCTTCTGTGAACAACTAAAACTTACAAAAGAAACAATGTGGCAACCACCGACAATATCAAAACTTCCTTTATAACACCTCCCGCGCGTAGCACGTGGCACCCTCCACTACATCCAAAAAACTGTGTTGTAACATCTCGGGCCCACCACATGTGTATCGGTGCCTCAAAAGCTATCGCAAAAAGAAAACACACAGCACTATCCGCTACTACAACAAAAGGACACTTGGCAACTTCTGCTTCAAGTAAGAAACAAAAGAACTTTTTCTCCAAGGCTAGCGGCAGTGACATGTGGTGCACTCTACTTGCAAGAAACATATTGAATAAAAGAAACAACGCTAAGGATACGTGGCCCATTCCGATTGCATCGGGAAACTACGAAGTAAAAAGGAGAACATAAGAAATATCCCCGACACTTAGAAATTGTAGAAACTTATGAATCGTTACCCAACAAAATCAAAATGTAGAGTTTGACTCTACAGTTCTTGGTGACTACATGGACCTCTGGGCCTGCTTAGAGAGAACTCCAAAATCAACAAAATTTCAAAATTGCACTGCCATTAACAAAGAAAAGAATTAGAACTTTTGTAATGCGACCCAATATACAGACCACTTTGAATCTGATAATCCTTGCTTATTCTGTAGATCTTGGAATGCAAAATCTAAATTAATGAGGTCTTTATGAGAAAAAGACTGCAAAATCTGCACCACATCATGTAATTGAAATTCAAGATGAGTGATTGGAACCAGGACTGCTTCTACTTCTTTCACAGTGGAGGAATCACTCAGACTTTGAAAAATAGTTTGATCATTTTGCTTAGTGAGTAAAAGAGCCTTTATTGCATCGCTCATTAGCACTGTACTATCATTAGGAAAAAGGGAGGGTAACCCCAACTGGACCAATCCTTCAATGTGCATTTTCATATCTTTTACACCCTCTTTGACTATATCCAATAGTTCTTTACAATTCATGGCAACAGAATTACAACTCAACACTTCATTTACCTTTTTGGCAGCAACCATTCTATCACTTACACTAGCTGCAGACAAGGTCTCATCAGATGTGTCATAGAGTTTCTACAACAGAAGCTGGGAGTCTGAAACCCTCAAAGAAACAATAGATAAAGTTGTCTGCACTAAAGACTCTACTTTCTCACATAATTGTTGGGCGTTTAGCAGGAAGGTGGGGGATGGTTTAAGTTGTACAATCTCCTCAGAGATTCTTCCCCATGCAGATGCATAAAGCTCTTTCACCATATTCAAAACCCTTACATTTTGTGGCCTCTATGCCATCTCAATAGTTAATTGCTTTGTCTTTTGCTATTCAGCCAAAAATTGGGCTTAAATGGCACTGCTACAATTGTAATACTTCCTGTACTTTGTCCTAGCACTTCTTCTCTGCAATGGCTTTCTCTTGTCTCAACGAAGCAATATCAGCTTTCTCCTGTGCTATCTCAATTTTCAAAATAGTGACTTGAGCCAATGAGCCTTGATGTATCTGCAGGGACACAATGGACTACAAATTTTTATTCAAAGTCTCAATCTCTTTCTCTTTGGCCTTTATCTCTAATGTCAGGCTACTATTGGTAGCTTTTTCTTGTGCTAAGTTAGCTTCAACTTTCTGTAACCTTTTTGACATCTTCAAATAATCAGTAGTAATAGTTGAAGCAGTTTCATTCATCAATTCTACTTGGTCCTATGGTCTGAAATGAGTCAGATCCATGGCCACTGCATTCATTGTATAATCCTGTGGCTGCATTAGTTCTACATGTTTGATCACACTAGGGGCTAAATGTGTAATAGTCAAAGACTGTTGAATAGGATCTAACAAAGATTTTATGTGAGCAACAACAGGGCTCTTATTCTCTTTCTCTTCTTTTCCATTCAAGCCTCTCTTGCTTTCGTTGTTGTGTCATCTTGTGCTTGAAAAGTAGGTGAGGCAATATATCCTCCAGCGAATGGATGACCTTGGGGTAAACCATAAGGAATCGTAGTTATTTGCTGGCTTGGGTGAAACTGTGGCAAGGCCCTCTTGGGCATGGATGGGGAAAATAGAGGTAGGGATATGGCCTATGATGACATGGCCGATGAACTGACAATTGAGCAAAAATTTTGCAGTGGCGCAACAAAGGTGGTAAGAGGCGTGGAAAATTGAGTCACTTGGGTAGCCACCCCTAAACGAGCAGAAATATAAGGAGGGGAAAAAAGAGAAGAAGCACTTACCTGGGCCACCGATGAGATCATAGGAGCTTGTTGTTGTTGGGGTGCCAATATCTCTTCTTCTTTGTCCTCCTCTTGCAATACCAACTTACGTATTCTTTTCAGAGGTCTATATGTTGCCTCCTCTGAGTCTTCTTCCTCTAGATTGATTAATGTTTGTTGCAAAGATGCCGCTTCGAGACCCTTAGATTCTGAAGTTGCTTGGGTCTCATGAGAAGATGATGATACAGTTTCCTTTTGTTTCTACAAGGCATTAAGAGATGGAGCCCATTGGGCTCTAGGAGCTGCAGATGATGCTTGCCCTATGTCTTCAAGCTTCTTAGCTTCCTCTGATGCTTCTTCCTCTTCTACTTTGTGAGAACCACTCAGAATGTTACTTGTGTCAGGGTTAGAAACTGGGGTCATATGAAACTCATCCCATACCATTTCCCATTCTTCATCAGTCTCAACATTTCCAAAAGTATGGGTAAGCTAAGATATCTCTTGTCTATATTTCCAATAAGCGCCAATTTTATCAACACTCCATTCCTTCTTCTTTAAAGTAGCTCTAAGACCTATAGTCATTAACTTCTTAGGGTCATATTCCTGTATTTTCTTATAAAAGGTCTCCCATGGTCTGGGACCTTCATCTGGCAGATCTTTCAATTTAACATAAATTGCAGGATCATCCTGCTTTGGCAATCTCCTTTTCTCCCAAAAAGGGTGTCTCTCATGAATGAATTTTGTAGAAACTTTATTATTGATAATCCAAGAAGCTAAGAAGCTATCTAGATCATATTTCCACTTATCTTCAACTATCAAGAAACCATAAGCTGCTAATTTCCTTAATAGGAGGTTTTTAGTTTCTCTCCTCTCAATTGTTGTTTTCTCTTTGTTCTAGGGAACATCATACATTTTCTTCTTCCTCTTTTTATGTCCAAAATTGTTATCAATGACATATATTTGTCAAGCCAGTTCTAAAAATGTAACCCTAGGGGTCAAAACCCTTGGTCGCAGAACAGGCTCTCCGAAATAGCCATGAAGTCTAATAATAGTTGTATGGGCTCCAAAGAAGTAATCACAAGGAATTGGCGAATTGGTTAAAAAACCCCCGAGGCTCTCTGTCATTCTATTTTCCACAGGCTTAGACCCTAAGTGCCCAAAAATGGGTGCAATAAAACACTCTACAAACTCATAGGGATCTAATGTGTCTGAGAGAACATGGGTCCATGTAGACATTGGGATTGTTCTATTACTACTGGACTCAGGGTTATACATATTCAAATGCATATATTGTTGAAAGAGACCATAATTTTGATACAACATTAGATGAAACAAATAGGCTGAATACCTGCAAACATGATTCTAAGACAAGTTTGCAAGCTGGTCCACCATATACTGGGAAATTTGTTCTGAAAAGTCGAGACAGTACTCCTAAGACTTGTATATAGTTTTAAGTCTAAAAATTACTACGAGTTGCCAATCATGTACCATTGAATCATCATACTGGCCAAAGATGAAAGACAACATGGCTAGGGCATCTTGAATGTTAGGATTAAACTGAGCTTGGCCTATGGGCAGCGGAAGCAACTGGGTATTGTTGTAATCTAAATGCATTTTAGTGTTTAAAAACTTTACCTTACTGTGGATATTTCCCCATATAGTCTGCAACTTGGAAATCCTAGGAAATGTAGCTATCCTATCATGTTGCAAACCCAACATATCCCAAATTTCTTTAGGAGTTATCTAGACCATGAAGGGGCCACATTGAATAGAGGTAGTTAAAGGATGAAACAATTATGCACATCTTTCAATCAATTCCAGATATGGGTGAACAATAGGAACCACAAACTGCGCCAATTGAGATGTCCAGATCCTCATTCCAAAAGTTTATGACTGCCCTTTTGCAGCTCAGATGAGGCACCTCTGATGAGCTCCCTCCTAAAGATTTTTGGGATTCTTCTACATATGTGTGTCAAAGATGCCATTTGTGTAGTCCTTCACTTGTGTAGAATCTACACTTACTCCCATATCTAAAACTCTTGTCCTTGGATAGCTTGCCTTGGGCTGTGCTAGTGCAGATGCATGACTTGCTTCCTTTCAATTTATCAGATAGCTCAAAGAGCCCTAGCCCTTCCTGTGGTGATTGTGGATCTGACATCTCTGTGTCCCTTTTAGAAGCCTTTGAAACTCTTGATACAGCAAGTAGACAAGAAACTCGTAAATGAAATTAAACTTAGATGGAATTCTAGGCGAGGAACAAAACTTTTGACATAGGCATCAACTCAGAGAATGCAGAATGAGAAATAGCAATTGCAACTATCAGAGGGACTCAAGACTTAGCTTGACAAGGCATAAGGAAGCATTAATGACCCATCATGTCTTATTAATTGCATTAACACCAAAAAGATGGTTAGTGTATCTTTGAAAATCCGTATGGGATGGAGTGTTAGATCAGTATTAAAAGCGGCGATCATATGATTTGGTTTTTTCTTTATGATGTTTAAGGAACCACCAAATGGCCTCTGTAATGCGACTACCAACAAAATGGGCTATTGTGCTATGGACACGTGTTCTTAGAACACTTATTAAAAGGGAAAAAGTGGAAAAGAGAGACAAAAGTGGGAAACAAATTTAAAAGACACCTAATTAACTATGATACATGGTGGGTCTCAAGACTATGTAAAATGTTTTAAGAAGATCCCATTCACAGGAATCTCTTTCGGCTCTCCTTCCATAGTTTCTATCTCAAATGCATTCTATTGCTTATAGGCACAAACCTTAAAAGGACCTGTCCATAATGAGTCAAACTTACTGTGTCAGCCTAGTTTAGCAGCTCTCTCATCCCATTTTAACACCAAAGACCCAACTTCAAAATTTGGATTGGAGGAATTTATGTCAAACCAATTCTTTACAATCTACTAATGCTTCATCAATGACTCATGTGCCCTTTCTCTCTTCTCTTGAACTTCTAGTAACTCGGCAAGCCTCACATGCATTGAGCCACTTTCTTCTATCTCTAACTATTTAAGCAGTCGTAAGGCAGGAATTTCCATACTTAGTGGCATCACAACATGCTTTCCATAAACTAGCTCATATGGAGATATCTTATTTACTTGCTTTGGTGTGATTCTATCCGCCCATAGTGCTGAATTGAGGGACTTATGCCAGTCTTTCTGATGATCAGTCCCCATTCTCTTTATGAGTCTAATTAGGTTCTTATTTGTAGATTTTGCTAAACCGTTGCCTTGTGGATAGTAATTTGATGAAGTCTTCAGATATATTCCATTTTTTAATGCAAACTCTAACAGTCTGGTTCCTAAGAATGCTTTGGCATTATCTGATATGATGGTGTGCAGAGGGCTAAAACAGGTAGCTATTCCCTCAAGAAACTCTAAGATTGCCTTTTCAGTATCTTCCTTGAGCGGCACTGCTTCACTCCACCTTGTAAAGTAATCAGTTGCAACAAGGATCCACTTGTATCCCATATTTGACACTAGATTAATCAAGCCAATAAAATCTAAACCCCACTAAGCAAAGGGTTCTTCCACTATTATGGGAATTAAATGCAATGCATCATTTTTTCTTCTTCTAGTATAAAACTGACAAGCCTGACACTCTTTGACCACCTGATAGCAATCTGAAAATAGTGTTGGCCAATAGTAGCCAGCTTGTGTAACTTTAATTGTAGTAGTTCTTGCTAAAAAATGCCCCCTTGAGGCTCCATGATGAAGCTCGTGCAGTATCTTTTGAGCTTTATCATTTTCAACACATCTTAATAATATTCCATCAATATTCTTTCTAAACAAAACATGATTAATCAGACAAAATGAAATCCCTGTTGTCTATAGTATCTTTTCTTATTAGGGGAGAGTTCATTCGGGAAAATACCAGTTCTCATAAAATGTATTCTATCACTTTCCCAAGAATTTTAATCAACCCCTTGGGGTTTCAACACTGTTTCAACTTCCTCTTCTTCAGGCATTGATTCCTCTATGTTTTGAATAATATATTGGTAGAGTCCCCTGCCTCTGACCAATTTGGTAGGCCTTACCTCTACATTATATTCTAAGATTTTAATTATCCAACTGGCCCTCTTTTCAGTAATCTCACCTTCCATGATATACTCCCTTACACTTGAGTGGGCTACTAGTATTAAAATCTTATTTCTTGTTACTAGATGCTTGAATTTTTTAAGAGCTTTAACCATAGCATATGCTTGTTTCTCTATGAAATTATACATTGATTCATACTCCCTTAAGGTCCTAGAGAAGAATGCGATTGGATGTTCTCCTTCTTCCTTGTCATCTTTCTGGGTCAGAACAGCTGCAACACTATGTTCTTCTCCGTATACATACATTATAAAGGGCTTAGACAAATATGGATTTCTCAGTACTGGTGCAGTGGAAATGGATTTCTTGACTTCTTCAAAAGCTTGTCTCCCTTTAGTAGTCCATTTGAAAACTAAATCCTTCTTTAGTAGCAGAGTAATGGGCCTAACTAGCCCTGCAAAATTAGATATAAAGCGACTAACAAAATTGATCTTACCCAAAAAGGACTAAACTACCTTTTTGTTGACTGGCAAAAATAGATTTAGTATGGCTGTGACTCACTTTGGGTAAATGGAAATCCCATCTTTTGAAACTATGTCTCGTAGAAGTTTCCCTTGGGAAATAGCAAAAATACACTTCTTAGGATGTAGGGAGATCCCAAACTCCTGACATTTCTGAAAAATAGCTTCTAGGTTCTCAAAGTGATCTTTGGCATCTTTGGTGAATATAGTACGGTCATCCAAATAGATCAGAATGATCTTATTTATAAGGTCTCCAAATGCTATGTCCATGGCGTTCTAAAAAGTAGCTCCAGCATTTGAAAGACCAAATGGCATTTTGGCATATGTGAAGGTTCCCCACTTTGTAGTGAATGTTGTCTTATGTTGGTCTTCGTTAACCAACCAAATTTGATTGTACCTTGAAAAACCATCAAGAAAAGAAAACCTCTTTGATCCAGCCACTATTTGCAAAATTTGTTCCATGGATGGCAAAGGGTAATGATCCTTCAATGATGCTTTATTCAGGTCTCTGAAGTCTACATAGAGTCTTATGTCCCCATTCTTTTTTCTTACCGACACCACGTTAGATACCCAATTTGAATGTTTGATTGGAAAAATAATTTTAGACTCTAGAAGCTTTTGCAATTCATCTACCATTAAGGGTTCAATCCTAGGATTCACTAGTCTTTATTTTTGACGGACTGGTTTTGACCCTTCAGCAAGTTCTATGGTATGTTGAATGATGTCTCTATTATAACCATAAAGGTCATCATAGGTCCATGCAATTACTCTATCGTACTTATTACACAGAGAAATCAGCTTATCCTTTTCATCTTGAGTAGTAGCATTGCCTACCTTCAACTTTCTTCCTTCATTGACTTGAATCTCAGAATAATCATCTTTACTTGCCTTAAAATTCCTTTTGTCTAGGCTTACATCATTTGGGTCGAACAAGTTCTCCAGCGTGATTAATCCCTTTGGGAGCTTATTAGACTTCAACTGAATAATCTGGTTACCATATGCTTCTTTAATTTCAGGCTTCAATTGATCAGCAAATTCTCCCGACTGTTGCAAAAATAAAAGCACCTGAAGATCATTGTCAAAGACTTGCTAGTTCTGGACATTATTTGGGATTGCTGGCCCAACTATAACCTTCACTGCCTCACTATTGATGAGCAGGTCACTTGCTGGATCAAATTGGGAACCAATTTGTGCCATTCTATATGCTTCAGCATTTTGGGCTTTAGGGATGACTTATATGTTAAAAGCATCGAAGCCATCAATTAAGTCCCAAATTCTGTGATGATAAGATCTCATCCTTACATTCTTTGCCACAACTTTCTCTTTGATTTGTTTCACAACCAGTTCTGAATCACCTTTGACCACTAGATTCTTAATCCCTTTCTTCTTGGCCAGCATAAGACCATGTACCAAAGACTCATACTCAGCATCATTATTTGTGCAAGCAAATTGAAAGCGTATGGCTCTAAGGATTTTCTCACCATTTGGAGAAGTGAGGCATATACTTTCTCCAGCACCATTTTTGCGTCTGGCCCCATTAAAGTTCAAGGTCCATATCTTAGATTCTCCATTAGAATTTTCTTTTTCAGATACCTCTTTCCTTATAATATTTGGTATTTCTTGGCCTTCTTGAAAAATAACATAAGTGCCCAAACCAGTAGACTCATAATTTTCATAAGGGTCACTTTGCATCATGGTTATCAACTGACTATTTTCTTCTTGTTGTTGGTCATATTCAGTCCATTCTCCCACTTCTTCTACAAAAAATCTCTCCTCCCTATTCATCATAGCATATGATGCTTCAATTCTTAGAGCTGGTTCCTTAGTAATATGATCCTTGGATAGAGGCTCAGACAGTACCTTCATCTTTATTCCATACTTAGTTCTCAAAATTAGATGTGACCAATCAAGTGACATGTATCCTCTTATCTTAGCTGTGAAATCTCTAGATAGGCATAGACCAGAGACAGGGGGAATGTCTATAACCACTACATCTTGCAGGATAGTGATATTTGGGCAAGTATATAGCTGCAATGGGAGTTGTTTAATCCTTCCTGTGGTTTGGAGGGACTTCCCATCTAGTTACATGATGCCTTTAGCTAGTGGCTCATATTTTATCTTTAAAGCATCTGCTATCTACTTTGGCATGACTGTAGTACTAGCTCTTGAATCTATCATTGAATTATGCAACAGTTTCTTGCCTACTATTAAGGTTAAATAAAATGGCTCAGGCCTAGATTTACTTGCTTCTGGTGCAACATTTAGCAGAGCAACTGTTCACGGAGGTGGAGGTTCTTTGCTTTGAGCATTCCCTTTGTCAGTGAATCCTTCTTTTGTATTGACAGGTTTGGGATCAACCTGAATCTACAGTGTTTCTTGCAATAGTGTCGTTTGCTCAGGAATGGCCAACATATCCTATATTGATACATGAGTAGGGTTCTTCTTCAGCTGTTCTACCACATTCATGGGTCCCAGTACTAGATTAGAGACTGCTTGATTCTGGGTCAACTGAGGTACTTCTTGTCTTGAAGCCAGATTATAGTGAGCCTGGAAGGGAGGGACTCCAGCTACTTCATTGTTTATAGCTTTAGGCTATTCCACCATCCTTCTTTTTGACCTAGTGTAGTAATTAGACTATACTAAGGGTTTCTTGGAGGTAGATGCTTCATTTAATAATACTAAATCTTCATCTTCAATCCATGAAAACAAAGCATGTTCTGGGGTAATCTCTTCCTCTTGTTGAATAGACATTCCTTGCATCTGAGCCACCATTACTACATTTTGGACACGAGGTGACTAATATGGAGGAGCATTAGACACCACAACTTGACTTTCTTGCCTTCTTTGTTCTGTTATCTTCTATTGTAGATTTCCCCTAGGACAATCCCTAGGCATATGAGCATTATTACATGAAAAACACCAAGCATTGGCATCTTCAGCTAAATTGTTTTACCCAAGGACCATTTCTCTACCTAGGTTAGGAGGGACAACTTGCAAAGGTGCAGGAACTGTGACCAACTGGTTTGAAGGCTGAGGATTATTTGGTCTTTGAACACCTTGGTACTGCTTTGGTTGATATGGGGGTCTATTTCCTTGGAATCCCTTGTAAGGAGGCTTTGGGTAAGAAGTTTGTCACCTCTTGAGATTAATAATCTCATTTGCAAAGTTCCTAAGGATGTTCTTGACATCATCCATTTCAGATGGAGGGGTAGAGGGTGTTGACATAGTGGGTTGTTAAGATGTCAGGAAGGTGTACATGGACACAGGTACAGATGGTGGATTACGGACTTCTTGAGGCAAGGGGATAGAAATATTTGGGAACATAGGCATAGGAGGCCTCGAAGGTAATTTTTCAGCATCTATTAGATTATTCTTAGCCCTTAAACCAACTCATATGCTTCTAGTAAGCTCTGTCCTCCTAGGGACTGAATCATTACAGATATATCAGAATTGAACACTTTGAGGTAGAATACAATAGCCATACCCAATGGTGGCCTAGCTGTAGCGGGGATTCTGTCTTAGGTCTTTTGAAACCTAGTATTGAAGTCTGTTATAGCTTCTTGTGGTGCCCTCTTTATAGTGATCAATTGTTGTAGCAGGGAGGATTTATCACCCTTTTCACTGAATCTTGCAAAGAAGGCATCCCCAAGCTGGTCCCAAGTGGATATTGAAGTTGGGGTCAAAGTTCTATACCAATCTAGAGCCTTTCCTTTGAAGGAAGCCACCAACAACTTGATAGATACATTTTGTATGGTAATAACATGTACTACACACACATCTTATACATCTTGGAGATGCTCCCCTAATGTATTAGAATCTTCTCCACTAAATTTGGGTAAAACTTTGAAAGCATTAGCTAGAATTGGATCCCAAGTATCTGGTGGTGTTGGAAGAATGAGAGGACTGCTATTCTTCTAGTTTACATAGTTTCATGGTGGAGTAGGTGTTGCCATGGTTGTGGTTGATACTATTGTTGCTTGATTTATCCTTCTTTTTGGAGTGGCTACTAATGGAGGTAGTAATATCCCTAGATTAACGGCTGACTGTGCTCTTGTTGTTGGTCCACAACTTTGACTCCTTGAGGTTCTCTAGCTCATAAGATCTTGATCAAAATTTCAAGAAAGGTCCCATTGGGCATGCCAAAAACTGTTGATGTATAAAATTATGCAGATTCCAGCACTAACATAGGAAGTTTCAAGAATGTGGGACTTGACACTTGAAACAACCTCCATATTTTACAGAAGTTGGCTCTTCCTATTTCAATGGGGTTAAGTAAAGGGAAGAAAAAAAAGATTACAGGTACAATAAACAGAACTCCTAATTCTATGGTGATGCGCCTGATTTAAATGTATTTCAACAACTAGTGCAATGATCAAATTCTCATGATTTGACTATATTAAAGAGCAAATATTGCATGATTAACATAGATAGATTGTAAATGATTTAAAATCAAAGGCCAAACTCAAAAGATTAACACAAAGACACATAAAATACCACCAATGGCACAAAACATAGCTTCTTTCATTAATAATTTGGCAAAATATAAAAGGCATAGAAATATGCACAGATATATCAGCTTCCTTCTTAGAAACAACTAAACTAAGGCAAAATGATATAGTCTGATCACCACAAAAATCTCTGATTTCTTAATCAATAATAATGTCTGTATTACAACACCTTCCTCAATTTATAGCCACAAAATTTGACTCAAGATCACCTCTACCCGTTTGGATCTCAATGGCCTATATAGAACTAGGCCTCAACTAAGACTCGAACTAACACTAAGAGTCTCCTTGAATCTGCAACTGTCTTTCCCTGCGTACTTAATGGTTGAGTGATAAAATATGTGGCACTGTAACTCATAGTTCTATTGCAACACGTGGCATCACCTGAGATTTCCCAAATGGCTCCAAAAACTGCTACGTGGCATCCTCCTCTAAATGCTTATCTTCCCTTCCATTCAAAAGGGACACACAAAATACTACCACTTGTCGCTATCCACCATACTTATTACTTGTTATGTGGCACTACCTGAGAACTAAAACTGGGACACACGGTGCTTTCTGCTATCCTGAAAAGTTCTTCACTTTATGCCTTAAACACTCGCAGAAATGACACTTGTCACTCTCCGCATTACTTTTAGAAAATTGCAACATTATTTCGTGGGACCCACCATATTTTTCTTTACCCTTCCAACTTAATAGAAATAAGTGACACGTGGCACCATCTCCCTGAAGCAAGAAAAGTAATGTGGCAACCTCTGGCTGTTTCTAAAGCTTATAAAAAGAGTCTCTCGAAGCCACACGAAGATGACATTTGGCAGCTTCCACGAACAACTGAAACTTACAAAAGAAATAATGTGGCAACCATCAGAAATATCAAAGCTTCCTTTATAACACCTCCCACGCGTAGCACGTGGCACCCTCTGTTGCATCCAAAAAAATGTGTTGTAACATCTCAGGCCCACCACATGTGTCTCGGTGCCTTAAAAGCTATCGCAAAAAGAAAACACGCGGCACTATCCACTACTACAACAAAAGGACACTTGGCAACTTCTACTTGAAGCAATAAATAAAAGAACTTTTTCTCCAAGGCCTGCGACAGTGACACACGGTGCACTCTGTTTGTAAGAAACAACTTGAATAAAAGAAACAATGCAAAGGATACGTGGCGCATTCTGGTTGCATCTGGAAATTATGAAGCAAAAAAGAGAACACAGGCAATATTCCTGACACTTAGAAATTGTAGAAACTTATGAATCGTGACCCAACAAAATCAAAATGTAGAGTTTGGCTCTATAGCTGTCATTGTTCTTCACAAGGCTTTATTAGCAGGGCATCATCAGCTTATACTTGGATATATGCATTGTAATTAAGGAGTTGTGTCTTGTCTTTGAAGCTAAGTTGATGATGAATTTGATAGCACAGTGAAAGGTAATGGTGTTTGGTACTTTGGTGATTGGTTGTTAATGCACTGTGACAATAGTGAAGTGAGGTACTTGTACTTTTAGTTCATGGTGATGATGTCAATGGTGTTGGTGCAAAGTGAAAAGTTTTGATGCATAGGTTGATGGCATAGAGTTGATGTATTTCATGGGTCTTTCATTTCAAGGTCCTAAACCCTAATGACTCATACTTCATCATAGCCCATCTTCTTTGTCAATGTCTACATATGGTGAATAGTAGAGGCTATACTAAAATCACATGGTTTTGAGTTCTTGAAGGTTTTGAATCTGATTAGGGTTCTTTCATTGTTTGAGTTCATTTTATTCTAAGAACCCTAAGGTCTCAAAAGTCTTTATCTATTTCTTATCCTATGTAACAGATTGTCTATAAGGAAGGTTGTGTGATAACAATTAGGGTCTATATTATGTCATGTCAGTAGGTAATTTTTGTAGTTAGGGTTTGTAAATCTCTAAAGGCCTAGTCTACAAGACCTAAAGCCCTAAGTCTTAATTGTATAAACACTAAAGTAAAAGTTATTAAACCTTTCATGAAGGGTGGTTTCTTTTTATTATGTTTAAAGGGTGACTTATGATCATAGGTCACAAACCACTTAAGTTACAACTTATGGGTGTTGCCTTCATTGAATGACCAACCCCCTCTACCTAAGGAGACCGGCTTTGTCTGGTGAACGGTTCATAGTCAAGCGCCAAGTTTAGATCAACAATCCATGTTTGATTGTTAAATGGCGTGAAAAGTTAGATCAATGGTGTTTGTTTAAATTGATTCAAAACCCTAATGTCTCTTTCTTGAGGTAAATCTTTTGATGGCCATTTGACCATATCCTTGCAAGGAAGTTGCATCAGTTACTGCTAATTGTTTTTTGCAGTTCTCTATTTTGTTTGAGAGGAAACTCTAATGGATGGTTGTTCATGAATATGAGCATGAGGCTTTTCTTTGATGGTGTCTTCAAGGATTTTAAGGATATGATGATTTTGTGATATGTAATTGAGAAGGATATCAGTGTAAATGAAGAAGAATTGACAGATACATTACTCTCTGTTCTTTGTGTTGAAACAATCCAAATCCTTGTTTTTGTTGATGATGTGAGAAGTTATTTTGAAGTAAGAAGGTGTGTTGGTTTCATGTATTCTTGCATATACAGGGTGATGACACCAGAATAATGCATCAAGAAAAGAAGATGCATTTAAAAGAGGAGTAAAACGGTGTGATAGAGAGTTATGATGTTATAGAGAATATGTCAGAGTATAGAATGATCTTATGATCTCATGAGCAGGGTCTTCTACATTGAATGTGCAGATTCTTGAAGAGATTAAAGGTGATGTGAATTAATGAATTTCATTTTGTAAGTGTATGTATATCTTTATAGGTAGAGTTGTACCGTGTTTTGTCATTGAAGTTGTAAGAAATTGATGTGTGTTCAAGAAGATGTAGATATGCCTTAGATTGTAAGATAGGAATGATCGATCATGCAAAGAAGATTGTTTCTGAGATGGTTGTGAATGTATCTCAAGTATAGATGATTTTTGTGTAGTTTATGATACCTTTGTAATTAGGATAGTATATTGATTTATTACTTTGTAAAAGAAAGGTGTCATTGAAATGTTGGTCTAGGAGAGATAAGGTGAATGAATAAGAGTTATAGAACTCATCTATAACCTTTGTTTTTCATTGTAAATAGAGCAGTACTCTATATATTCCTATGTTTGTATTTGGTTTTGGTGCTCTTAGTTTGTACAGAGTTGATTTAGGGGTTGGTGCTCCTAAAAGACTTGAAGTTGGTGCTCCTGTTGGCTTTGGAGTTGGTGCTCCTGTTTATTGCTAGAGTTGGTGCTTATAGATATATTGTAATCAGTGAGATTTTGTTCAATGAGACCTAAGAAAGTTTTGGTGAGGTTGGATAGTGGTTTTTCCTTGGATAGGGTTTTCTACTTTAATCATTTGTGTTATGGTTTCATGATTCTGTTGCTCTCTATGATTTAATTATGTTGATGTTAATTGCATTCATATTGGGATGGTGAATAAGGGATGATGAATAAATTAGTTTTATTAGATCATTGATTCACTCCCCCCTCTCAGTGATCCTTAGTATTCCAACAATAACAATGATTGTCATGATGATGAAAGATTGTCCTAATGTTGGATAGTGCTGCATGCAAGAAAAGAAGGCTATTATATCCAAAAAAAGGATTGTCAACAAGTCATTTGGATTGTCAAAACAAGAAGAGAGGATAGTTATGTATCAGGGGATTGTTATAGCATTGTAGGATAGTCACATAACAACAAAATATTGTCAAAACCATTCATAAGGTTATCATGATGATCTAGGTAAACTCACTTTAGAGAACTATCATGAAAGAAAAGTATAGTCAAAGGGACTTCCCTATCACCTAAACCAAGAAACATATCGCTAAAGATTCTAATATGCAAAAGGGCCAATCATTCCATGACAAAAAGGAGGTTGCCCTATAGTGCAGGAGCACATTCTCTGTAGTGTAGGGTCATCTTTTCTTTTGTTGTCTCATAAGGCTCTTAAGCCATTTCATTTTGTAATAAGGGTCAATTTGGTCCCATGGATGTAATTGTGCAAGGCAAACATGTGGTTTTGCTTGTATGAAGGGTAACCCAACAGCTAACTGATTTGAAAATTAGTTTGCACGGTTGGAGGGAAATAACTACTGTCTCTACATCTTCTTTAGAGGCAGGTTGTATGTCACACGCGGCCAGAAGCAGAAGAGTGTGTATTACAACAAATATTTGTTTGATGAATGAGTAAGAAGAGTTTTCTGGGTGTTATATGTTTTCTAGTCTGTGTGTTCTTGGTGTTTTTGATATCCCTGTGCTGATCCTGTATACTGAAACCCTATGGATGTTATCTGTTAATCCTTAGTGTTCCTATACTGCGCAAGCAGTGTAAAACTAACAAGTCCCATAGAGGCTGATTTGTAACCTAGGAGTTAGGGTTTGATTCATAAATGGCAACCCTTTCCTCTGTCCACTAAAGTCTAGTGTAGTATTAGTGTGATGGGGGAAAGGCTTTTCACGTTTGTTGTTGCTAAATTCTTGCCCAGGAAGCCAGAGAACTCAGTCGGGTTCGACTAGACATCTTCATGTGGCTAGTCAGGAAATTAACGTAAGGTGAATGGTGTCATTTGGGGATCAGATTGATACAAGAGGTCGAGGTGTTGATATATGAATCAGCCAAATTCCATTGTTCTATTGAAGGGAATTCTGGTTCGGCATCACAGGACAGTTGAGAGTCCATCGGCGTAATATCGAGTGTCAAAATAGCTTTTGGAAGACCTCTCGACAAACCATTTCTAACCGATGAATCAGGCATTGGCGTGAAATACATTTCATCTTGTCGAAGATTGGTATAGTGTTGGAGACACATACCATTGTAGGTTCGCATCGGTGAGAGTAATGGCATCGGGCTGAGGAAAATACACTCAGCCGATGGTAGACAGTTTCACTGATCGGTGGGACATCCTCGGAGTATCGCCGATAAAGAGTATTAGTGTGAGGAACCTTGTCGGGGGAAGACAGAGAAGTCACGGCGACCGTTGGAGTCTCGCCGATAGGAGGCTCATTAGAAGGAGTTCGAGAAGTCTCAGCGACGGAAGCAATTAACCGTGGTGGTTAAGTATTTGGGAGCCGCGGTTATCGGGAAGAGAACTACGATCGGTGGGAGAATCAAGGAACACAGCGATAACATATGTCTGGCCGATGTAACTAACAGTATGGGTCAGAACTTAGTCATCAGGGAAGGAGAATGATGAAAGGCCGATAGCTCATGTCTTTCCGATAGAGAAGACATCCTTAGCTTTGCTGAAACCTTAGAAGACCTCTTGCCAATAGGGAAGATATAGTCAAAGTTCATTTGTTTCTGCTGGTACTCTGCATCAAATTGGTATCAGAGCCAAGTTTCTGAATCACAGCTGTGTATGTCAGATGAAGAATTGGAGATAGAAACAGAGGCTAGCACAATGTCTCCCAAGACGATGAGTAAAGCAGCCATCCAGAAGATGGTGGAAGAAATGCTCGAAGAGAGACTGAAGGAAGAAAGATCCAAAGAGAAGAATGGAAGCACTTCTGAGTCAGAGGAGGACAAAGAAGGAGAGACAGGGGAGAATCCTCAAGGAGAAGGTATGTCTGTTGATCAAAAGGCATTCCTGAACGCACTCAAGGGTCATGGAGATAGTGGTGATCCAAAAATGGATGTTCCCACGTTCAATGGGAAACTGGATGGAGATACTCTTGTGGACTGGATTGAAGCCATAAGTAATTACTTTGACTTCAAGGAGTATAGTGACAGTAAGAAAGTAAAATTTGCAAAAACCAGACTGAGAGGTTTTGCATTGGTTTGGTGGAACTACACCCAATGTGAAAGGGAGAAGGTTGGAAAGAGTCCAATCACCAAATGGAGTAGATTGGTGGCCATGTTGAGATCCAAATTTTTACCATGTGACTATGATCTACAGACCATCAGAAAGTTCAATCATCTTAGGCAGAAAGATATGGACGTAGCTACATACACTGAAGAATTCCACAGATTGAGCATGAGAGCCAATCACAGAGAAGAAGAGAAAGAGATGGTGGCCAGATACCTGGATGGTCTGAGGTACAATATACAGGATGAGTTCAGTATGGTGGTTCCCAAGACTGTGGATGAATGTTTTCAGTTAGCCTCTAGGGCAGAGGATAAGATGAAAAGGAGAGGTGATCAACATAACAGAGGAAGAGGTGGCAGGAACAATAGAGGAAGAGGTAATTTTGGTAGAGGACAACCAAACAAAGGTGAAAGCTCAAGTCAGCAGGAATCACGTTCTGATACAGAACAGAAAGGTGGTGGTTCTAGAGGTTGGGGAAGACCTAATGGCAGAGGCAGAGGTGGTGGTGCAGGCAGAGGACGTGGAGTCTTCACTGGAAGATGCTACAGTTGCAATCAAGTAGGCCATACTGCAAGTAAGTGCCCTGAGAAGGCATCTAGCTCTCATGATGGTGGGAGAAGGAACCAACTATTGCAGGAGGATGATTGTCAGAGTGTAAACTCACCAATTGGTAGTGTTGCACCTGTACTCGAAGGAGAGAGCATGATGATCAAGAGGACCCTCGTGAAGATGCCATTGAAGCAGGAGCCTCCACAAAGGAAGAATCTTCAGAACCCAAGGAATAGCATATGGTAAGCTCTGTAAAATCATTGTTGATTCAGGTTCTACTAAAAATGTAGTGTCTACTGAAATGGTAGAAAAGTGTAAACTAAAAAGATTACCCCATCTTAATCCTCACAAAATATCTTGGTTGAATAAGAATCAGAACTCTTTAGTGGAAGAACAAACTTGGGTAGAGTTTGAACTAGGTGATTATAAGGATAAGGTGCTATGTGAAATTATTCCTATGGATGCTTGTCACCTTCTTCTTGGACGACCTTGGCAATATGATGTGAAGGCACAACATGATGGTGAAAAGAATACATATATGATCACCAAGAATGGTAAGAAATTTCAGATGGATCCCTTACCAGAGCAGGTTGGAGAGAAGAACAATGACAACAATGTCATGTTAGTGAGTGGCAAAGAGTTCCTACAACTCATGAAGGAGGAGGATACCCAAGGGTATGCACTGATAATGAAGCCTGTATCAAATCAGCAAAGCAAGCAGCAGAAGGAGATTCCAATGGAAGTGCAACAATTACTGGATAAGTACCAAGATCTTGTGGTAGAGGATACTCCTAACTCCTTACCACCTATAAGGGACATAAGTCATCAGATTGACTTGATTCCTGGAGCCACATTACCCAATAAAGCTGCCTACAAGTTGACACCACAGCAGAATGAAGAAGTAGGTAGATAGATTCAAGAACTCTTGGAGAAAGGTTTAATTAGGAAAAGTCTTAGTCCATGTGCAGTCCCTAGTGTACTTGCTCCTAAGAAGGATGGCAAATGGAGATTATGCACAGATTCAAGGGCTATCAATAAGATCACCATAAGGTATAGATTTCCTATGCCAAGAATTGAGGATCTGTTGGACTATCTTGGTGGTTCATGTTACCATTCCAAGATTGATTTGAAATCTGGTTATCACTAGATCAGAATTAGGCAGGGAGATGAATGGAAGACTGCCTTCAAAACAAATGAAGGTCTCTATGAGTGGCTTGTCATGCCATTCGGCCTCAGTAATGCTCCAAGCACATTCATGTGGTTGATGAATGAGGTACTTGTAGAATTTATTGGAAAAATTGTTATTGTTTATCTTGATGACATCTTGATCTTCAGTAGGACCAAAGAAGAGCATGTGAAGCATCTTGGACAAGTGTTGAAGAAATTGCATGAGAGTAAGTTGATGATCAACTTGGATAAATGTGATTTTATGAAAACTGAACTAGTGTATCTTGGCTTTGTGATTTCCAAGGGCTATTTGAAAATGGATCCTACAAAAGTTGAGGCTATTCTCAATTGGCCTACTCCTAAGACAGTGGGAGATGTGAGAAGTTTCCATGGTTTGGCAACTTTTTACAGGAAGTTCATTAAAGGGTTCAGTCATATAAGTGCTCCTATTCTTAATACCATTAATGGTGGAGTGAAGTGTAAATTTCAATGGACAAAACAAGCAGATGATAGTTTTGAACTGTTGAAAAAGAAAGTGGCTGAGTTACCTACGTTGGTACTCCCTGATTTTGACAAAGTTTTTGTTGTGGAATGTGATGCAAGCCAATAGGCTATAGGTGCTATTCTCAGTTAGGAAGGACATCCAGTAGCATTCTTTTCAGAGAAGTTGAATGAGGCCAAACAGAGGTATTCTACCTATGACCTAGAGCTGTATGCAATGGTGCAAGCTCTGAAAAAATGGAGACATTATTTACTGCCAAAAGAGTTCATTATTTTTACCGACAACCATGCTCTTAGCTTCCTAAATAGTCAAGAAAAGTTGAATCATAGGCACGTCAAGTGGATGGAACAATTGCAGGCCTATACCTTCACTATTAAGCATAAGAAAGGTGTTGCCAACAAAGTGGTAGATGCTTTAAGTAGAAGGATACTGGTCATACAGGAAGTACAAATGGAACAAATGGGTCTAGAATGTCTAAAGGAGTTGTACAAGGATGATGCAGATTTCAAGGCTGCCTATGAAGTGTGTGCAAGCTTGGCTAACACTTTTCATGGTGAGTATTCTGATTTTGTGTTACAAGAAGGGCTCCTATTTAAAGGCAGTTTGTTGTGTGTTCCTAAATGTTCAATGAGGGACAATATCATTAGGGAGAAGCACAATGGAACCTTAGGAGGACATTTTGGGTTGGACAAGACTTTGAAACAAGTCACCAGGTTCTACTACTGGCCCAAGGTACAGACTGATGTGAGGACATATGTTGCAAGCTGTACCATATGTCAAAAGGCCAAAGGTGTGTCTTCTAATGCTAGTTTGTACCAACCACTTCCCATTCCCAATAGACCCTGGGAAAGCATTAGTATGGACTTTGTGCTTGGTCTTCCTAAGACAGCAAGGGGTGTAGACAGTGTTGTTGTCATTGTGAATAGATTCAGTAAGATGGCTCATTTTCTGCCATGCAAATGCACAAATGATGCATCTCATATTGCTGGTCTCTTTTTCAGAGAAGTGGTCAGTATTCATGGTTTACCCCTTTCAATTGTTACTGATAGAGACTCCAAATTTG
This sequence comes from Cunninghamia lanceolata, assembly GCA_027924645.1. Classification (NCBI taxonomy): domain Eukaryota; kingdom Viridiplantae; phylum Streptophyta; class Pinopsida; order Cupressales; family Cupressaceae; genus Cunninghamia; species Cunninghamia lanceolata. The sequence continues at coordinate 548,099 of BSBN01000277.1, forward strand.
TTGGTCATTTTTGGAGGACCTTATGGAGAAAATTGGGCACTCAGTTGTCTTTTTCATCAGCCTACCATCCCCAGACTGATGGTCAGACTAAGGTTGTTAATAGGTCCTTGGGAAACCTTTTGAGATGCCTTACCAAACAGCATGGATTGGCATGGGATTTAGTGATCAGTCAAGTTGAATATGCTTATAATGATTCAAGAAATCAAAGTACTAGGAAAAGCCCCTTTGAAATAGTTTATGGTTTCCACCCAAGAGGACCACTTGAACTCAAAGACCTCCAAGGATGGGATAAAAGGAGTGCTCTAGGAGAAGACTTTGCTGCTACCATGAAAACAGTACATGATCAGGTCAAGCTTCAGTTGGAGAAAACTATCTCCAAGTACAAGAATTGGGTAGATTTGAAGCGAAGGGAGGTACAGTTCAAGGTAGGAGATTTGGTGATGGCCTACCTCAGAAAGGATAGGTTGCCTAAGGGGCAACCAACCAAATTGTTGATGAAGAAGATAGGACCGTGTAAGGTAGTGCATAAATTTGGTCCAAATGCATATGAGATAGAATTACCATCTGGCCTTGGTATCTCTCCCATTTTCAATGTTGCAGACTTGTTTCCTTTCAGACCTCCATTGCATGCTGAAGATGGATTAGATGCTATGATTGAAGATGAAGACTGGATCAGAGATTTACCTCCAAGTAAGCCTTTGTAGTTGGAATGCATTTTGTATTCCACAATTGTCAAGAAGACAAGAAAGGGTGTGTACAAAGACTACTTGGTCAAGTGGCAGGATCTTCCTGATTCAGAGGCAACTTGGATGAGTGAAGCAGATATTCTAAAGCATGGGAAGACACTTCAGCAGTTAGCAACTCAAGGGACTTGAGTTTTTCCTACAGGGGGAGTATGGTGCAAGAGCACATTCTCTGTAGTGCAGGGTCATCTTTTCTTTGTTGTCTCATAAGGCTCTTAAGCCATTTCATTTTGTAATAAGGGTCAATTTGGTTCCATGGATGTAATTGTGCAAGGCAAACATGTGGTTTTGCTTGTATGAAGGGAACCCAATGGCTAACTGATTTGAAAATGAGTTTGCACGGTTGGAGGGAAATAATTGCTATCTCTACATCTTCTTTAGAGGCAGGTTGTATGTCACACGCGGCAGAAGCAGACGAGTGTGTATTACAACAAATATTTGTTTGATGAATGAGTAAGAAGAGTTTTCTGGGTGTTATACGTTTTCTAGTCTGTGTGTTCTTGGTGTTTTTGATATCCCTGTGCTGATCCTGTATACTGAAACCCTATGGATGTTATCTGTTAATCCTTAGTGTTCCTATACTGCGCAGGCAGTGTAAAACTAACAAGTCCCACAGAGGTTGATTTGTAACCTAGGAGTTAGGGTTTGATTCATAAATGGCAACCCTTTCCTCTGTCCACTGAAGTCTAGTGTAGTATCAGTGTGATGGGGGAAAGGCTTTTCACGTTTGTTGTTGCTAAATTATTGCCCAAGAAGCCAGAGAACTCAGTCGGGTTTGACTAGACATCTTCATGTGGCTAGTCGGGAAATTAACGTAAGGTGAATGGTGTCATTTGGGGATCATATTGATACAAGGGGTTGAGGTGTTGATATATGAATCAGCCAAATTCCATTGTTCTATTGAAGGGAATTCTGGTTCGGCATCACAGGACAGTTGAGAGTCCATTGGCATAATATCGAGTGTCAGAATAGCTTTTGGAAGACCTCCTGACAGACCATTTCTAACCGATGAATCAGGCATCGGCGTGAAATACTTTCCGTCTTGTCGAAGATTGGTATAGTGTCGGAGACGCATACCATTATAGGTTCGCATCAGTGAGAGTAACGACATCGGGCTGAGGAAAATATACTCAGCCGATGGTAGATAGTTTCACCGATCGGTGGGACATCCTCAGAGTATCGCCGATAAAGAGTATCGGTGTGAGGAACCTTGTCGGGGGAAGACGGAGAAGTCATGGTGACCATTGGAGTTTCGCCGATAGGAGGCTCATTGGAAGGAGTTCGGGAAGTCTCAATGACGGAAGCAACTAACCGTGGTGTTAAGTATTTGGGAGCCGTGGTTATTGGGAAGAGAACTACGATTGGTGGGAGAATCAAGGAACACAGCGATAACATATGTCCGGCCGATGTAACTGACGGTATCGGTGAGCACTTGGTCATCGGGGAAGGAGAATGATGAAAGGCCGATAGCTCATGTCTTTCCGATAGAGAAGACATCCTTGGCTTCGGTGAAACCTTAGAAGACCTCTTGCCGATAGGGAAGATATAGTCAAAGTTTGTTTGTTTCTGCTGGTACTCTGCATCACCCTACAAGAAAGTAGTCATCTTGAAGAATTACAATAGTCTTATTATCCTTTAGAAAGAGTCATGAGTCAAAATATTGTCAAGATAAATTCAAAGGTAGTCATAGGATCAAGGGCCTATTAAGTCACCTTGATTATCATCAAGCTCATAAGGACTATTACCTAGACAAATGGATTCTCATCTATGAGCAATTATGAGTCATAAAAATAAAAGGACATCCATAGCATTGGTAGAACACTATCATAAACATGCAAGAGAGGGAAATAATGAAAGGTCATAGACAATCATAAAGTTCAAGGGACTATTCTTGTTGGAATATGTTGTCATAGATGTCAAAGGCATAGAGCCTTGATGTCAAAGCTAATAAGATTAGTCCATTACACATTCTCATTGGAGAGTTTATGAAATTGGAAGGTTGACTTATATATATATATTCAAAGATTTAAACATAATGGGAAAAGACATTGGAGGAATACTTAGCCATTGTTGAATATTTGTAAGGAACAATAGAAGACAAGTTAATTTAGTGCCAAAAGAAGATTAGATATTATTTAAATTAAAGATTTAAATCTTCAAAGTATGGCCGACCTCCAATAGTGGTCGACTTCCTTTTATCTTGGCCTGCAGTACCATATTATTGAGTTGTATCATTTTCACATCCTCCAGTACCATATTTTTTGAGTTGTATCATTTTGACTTATATCATTTGGACATGTATCATCTTGACTTGTATCATTTTGAGTTACATAATTTATCATTTGTACTTATATCATTTGTACATGTATCATTTTGACATGTTATTGATCTACTGGCATATTTGACTTTCACTTGTTTTAGTTCTATATGATGATGATCTTATCAGTATTGACTTGTTAATTTATATATATTGAAAGTGGTTGATGATTTTTGGATGGATATTTATTACGTATGATGATTTTAATTTACTGCTTAGGATGGATGTTGTCAAATTCAATTAAATTATAGATATTTGACTCACTTGTTTTAATTATAGATGATGATAATGTTATAATAATTATCTTGTTATTATATCATTATGTTCTTGCCAACATCGGAGCTCTTCAAAAGGAATCGGTTAAAGAATATAATGCATCAAATCTGGATGCCAGAACTATAGAGTTGGTAGAGCTGGAGAAAAATACATAAAAGTATCTGAAAGACTTGGTCAAGACGGGCTCCTAACTTTCAATTGAACCCATGATGTTGATCATAGCAATATGTACTTATAGTTTGCTCCACCAGAGGAATGTTGTACTGCTGTAGTGTGGTGACCTCTTTATAACTGTTAGATTGGCAAGTGCACCACAAGAAGCCAGATCTCAATATGGAAACTTATAACCCAATTGATATCTGATTGACTGCAGTGACACCATAGTTACTCTCAACCATTGGATGGCTGGTGAGATTGGAAGCAAATCCCAAGCTTAGGATAGTCAAAGATTTTCCAATTCGTGATAAATTCAAAGGACATAATTGGTGAGATTCGACTGCCAATTTGGAGATTGTGAGGACAATTTTTGAAGGTAGAGCTGATAGGAACTGAAACACTTGCCATTCCTAGATTGGAGAGAAAGGATCAAGGAAGTAAGGTAGTACAATTTTAGTGGTTACATAAACATTGTCCATGATTTCTTTGACACCAGCTCGATTGATAGACTTTGTTGTGGCTGTGAAAGAGTAAAGAATGGCGGGAAGAAGGCACTTTGGTTTAACATGTCACTACAATGATGAGACAGTGGATCAATAGGCTCATCACCTCCTCAAGAAAGAAGATGAGGTCTTAAGAATTGATTTTAAGGTCATTGCTGGTGTGGGCTCTGCGCAGGGTAGTCACGTGCATGATGGGGTTTTTATGGAGTGCTTTTACGTCAAGGATACCCAAGTAACAAGCTCCCTTGCGAGAGCCTCCAGGTTTATTGGCTTCCTAGTCAAGGAAGAGGCTTGGGTGGTGATCATTAAGGCTGGGAAAAATGTTAATCCAAACCCAAAGAAAGGCTACATCTATGGCTTGTTCGATACGGAGGCCATCAAGAAGCAACAAAAGGTGGCAGAAACACTAAATCTCTTTAGAGAAGGGCTAGATAATTGTGACATGACTGCTTTTGCAAACTTTGTAAGCCTTTATGGCGATCTATTTTCAGCTCAACAACTTGAGCAAATTAATGTGCTAGTAGATGGCATTAACACCATCTCTATGGCTATGTAATTTTTGGTTTTTATTATATATAAAAGGATCTAGCCCCTCTGGTAGAACTTACCAAAAAAAATAAATTATCTTGTTATTTTATATATACTGGATATTATTGTAGATTTTATTTTGATGGAGATTTATTAAGTATAATGATGTTAATTTGTATGGATGTCCATTTCCCTAAAAATTCTTTATAAATATTATCCTATAAAATATTTCAACTGCTTCAGGGGTCTTCAAGTGGATGGAATACAAATTAGTGAGTTAGAGAGTATTCTGTCAAATAGGTCTGTGAGCTTGTCTCGCAAAGAGGATAGAATAAGATGGAGCTGCTAAAAATTTGGGGAGTATCAGGTTAAGCTAGGCTATAAGGTGAAAGATGGGGTGGTTAGAAAGCAAGATTGGCCCAGTCACCTTTTTTGGAACAAAGACACAAAAATGGAAGAAAAGCTAGATGCAACAAGTGAAATTATATTAGGAGCAAAATTGGAAGCAAATCTGGAAGCAAAATCAGAAGCAAAATTGGAAGCAAAAATGGAAGCAAAATTGGAAGCAAAATAAGAAGCAAAACCGGAAGCCAAATTGGAAGAAACAAAAGACCTCATAATGGAAGAAAAATTGGAAGCAACAAAGGACATCATAATGGAAGCAAAACTTGGCGTCAATTAGGAAGACAAAAAATAAGCTATTTTTGATGCCATACCAGAAGCAAAATAGGAAGCACGACTGGGACCAAAACTAGAAGCAAAATGGGAGCAGACATGGAAGAAAAATTGGAAGCTAAATTGGGTGCTAATTTAGGCACTATTTCGGACATTAAATTGGTCGTGCTTCTCGGCGTTATTCCAAGCGCTAAAACCAGAAGCAAAATTGGAAGCAAACTTGGAAGCAACACAAGAAGCAAAACTAGAAGCAAAATTAGAAGCCAAACTAGAAGCAACAAATAACATCATAATGGAAGAAAAATTGGAAGCAACAAAGGACATCATAATGGAAGCAAAACTTGGCATCAACTAGGAAGGCAAAAAAGAATCTATTTTTGATGCCATACTAGAAGCAAAACAAGGAGCATGACTGGGAGTAAAATTAGAAGCAAAAATGAGAGCAGACATGGAAGCAAAATTGGGTGCTAATTTAGGTGCTATTTCTGACATTAAACTGGTTGTGCTTCCTGGTGATATTCTCAGTGCTAAAGGAGGTGCTATTGCTTGCACTACTTTTCTGGTACAAAATCTGATGTTAAATCTGACATAAAATCTGATGTTAAATCTGACATAAAATTTGATGCAAAATCTAGCATAAAAAATGATGCCAAAGAGAACATGCATTTTAGCACCGAGTTTTGTGCCAAAAGAAGTGTCCAATTCATGAACTCAATTGCACTAAATTCTAATGCTATTTTATGCGCTAATTGTCTATTTTGTTGTAGTGTAAATTTGATCTTGATATCCTTTAAAATTTCTAGAACTAGCATGCTATTAAAAGAATTAATCATTTCCATTTGATTGAAGATTTCTAATGGAATGACCAACTACCCAATATATGACATCAACTCATCATTATAATACATGAATGAACAACATGTTGCGTGATGAGACAAGATAATGTGTTACAAGGCTGCACAATGAATCAAGCAAGTTTTGGTAAGTGCACTTGGAAAAGATGCATGGGCATGTGCCAATAGGAAACATAACATGCATGATACCAAATCCACCCAACATAATACAAAAAGCACATGTGTATGGTTAAGCTAGTGCACAACAAACCACCACAACATGGGGCACACACAAGATAAGTTCACACATGGGAACTATAATAAATATTTTTGGGTGATTTGCACCAACCCAAGGTGCTCCTACATCACTATTTCTTCCTATGATTATTCATTGATTTCAATTGACTGTGATGATAAGGAGTACAAAAAGTCTAAGATTCCATTTCTAGTTTGCTTCCGAAGTAATTTAGGGAGTATTTATTACTACATTTCTTTGTAGATCAGGGTTGGTCACTACTAGATTGATAATTTTTATGTATTGAAAATTATATAGATAGATGCCAAAACTAAAGTCACATCTTCCTACCAAATGAATTTTAATAGGCACTTACTATTTGGAACTTCCAAGGGTTAAAGTATAATTGTTGCATCAATAAGAGGGGCCCATCACTTTCTAGGATTTATTTTTCTCTCCTAGTGGTTATGAAATTTATATAAGCTAAAATATCCTTTAGATCCATCTAGATCAATAACATTTAAAATTTCCTCCTTTGTCAAAACTATGTGGAGCAATGGTTTTATGTAAGATAACCACTTGTACATTAGAGGGGTCCTATCATCTTCCTTTCTAAATTCTTAAATTTTCTAACTTGGAGTATGAATTTGATTCCACAATAGTCTTCTAGGATTTGTGATCTTATCATTAGATTGAGGGTGATCAAAGGTTCTCCCATTCTTTTTTGTTGTCATGCTTGTGTCAAATCTTAATTTCCTAAGGAATTGCCACTCTTACATTGGAGGGATCCATATTTATTATTCACATTTTTATAATTGTAATTTTTTAGATGCCTTGTTTACTTTTTTGGAGTGAATGACTACCATTCGATCTAGTCTAATTGAAGGTACACCATAACTTTTGATCTATGTAGGGATTTTTAGATTATAAGGGCTTTGACTAATAACCACTTCGCTAGGAGGGATCCATAATCTCTTAGAATTTAGGCTTTCTCTTTATTTTCTCCTCGAAATGACAATCAACATTAGTTTAATTTAGTCAATGACCCTTAATCTTTTTTTATTATTCAACAAGTGTTGAATCCTAACTTTGTGAAAAGTTTCCACCTATATTTCTTTTCCAAATAACCTTTATTTTAAAGGTCAAGAAATTTTTTTAAAAAAGCTAAACATAGAAAAGAAGCCAAACGCCAAGTAAATTTTAAATATTGAAGAAAACACATTTTTAAGTGGTGTGGGGGTGCATTGACAAAAAAATCCAAACATGAGATAGCCTAAAACTAGCAATCACACTTATTGTGCAATGGGCATGCCGATAGGTGCCTATAATGAGGGCACTATATAAATAAACATGAAACTAAAAAAAGATAAACTTTGTTATAATTTGGTAATGAGAAGTAGTGTACATAGTGTAGTCAACAAACAGTTGGAGTAGATTGTTGATTGAAATATCTAGCAACAAGAAGTTGTCAACATGTGTAGAGGATCCTCCTTCCTCTTCCTAAGGTAGATATGCACTATCTTGTATGCAAGCAAACCGCTAGTAGCCAAAGGTCAAGGAATTACTGTGACTTGTATTTACTGTAGGGCTCCCTGGAATGAAACTAGTATATCCACAAGGGTTATGTGAATTTGGTAGCTTATTCTGTCATTAAGGATATTCAATACTCAATACTACATGAAACAATTGAAGCCCACAAGGTACATGAATTGTGACTGAATGGCTGCCTGTAAGACATCGATGCCCATCATTTGAAATCAAGAAAATTAATTCTGCCACACTTTGTGTGCCTTTTGGTTGAATGAATAGACTTATAGAATTCCTTCTTTTACCATCTTTTGAATGGAATAAAAAATTTCTATTCATCCACTTCCAAAGTTGGAGGAATTTTGTGCTATTGTATAGATACATGTAGTTAGAAATTGTGAGCAGTTTGGGGATATATGCAAAGAACATATCCTTACAATATAGAATTCCTACTGGTAGTGTCTAATAGAATTCTTGTTTGTTATGAGCCGCTCGCTAGGCTCATTGAGTCAGTTGTGTTTTGTAACATTTGTAAGAATAACGTGCACAAGTACTATTTTGTCAAGTGGATTAAAAGTAAGCACTTGGGGGATGTGATTTGTATTTACTATAGGGCTCCCTGGAAGGAAACTGGTAAAATCCACAAGGGTCATGTGAATTTGGTAGCTTAGTTCCCCATTAAGGATATTCACTACTCAATACTACATGAAACAATCAAAGCCCACAAGGCACATGAAGTGTGATAGAATGCATGTGAGACATCCAAACCCATCATTTGAGATGACTGCAAAATATGCACAAAATAGATTTGTTGAAAACTCTTAACAAACTTTCAAGGAAATGCAATTGGTAGGTGTAAAGCCAAATTCAACATCCTTTTCCAACATTCTCCCCAGTTACATGCAAAAATAGGAGCTTCGAAACAACATATGGACATCCATTAAAACTAAAAAAATAGTCAAAGGTTAATTTTGGTAAATAAAAAAAGGATAAATATTTATCAAAATTTTCATTAATCGATTTCATATGATTTAAGTTTGTAACGCATACGTTATCATTGGGAATTTCTATGCCTAAGTAGACTAAGATCTAGTCAAGCCCTGAAGCAAGGCTAATAGTACATAATGAAGCTTCAAAATAATTTAAATGGAAATTCTCATAAGGTGAAAATTACATGTATTGTTCTCTAAAAAATAAAACATTTAAATTCTAATGATTGAGAGAGTAGTGGAGATGTAATTAAGTTGTGGACTTGCCCATTATTACACATATAAAGAAGAACTTTATCTTAACAAAAAAAATGAAGAAACTACCATATCCATAGCCAAAACCCATAAAAAATTGATGTCTACAAATTCTTTCAACCTTCACCTGAACAAACCCTCCAATATAGGGTACATGAATTCTTCCATGGATACCATAATTAGAATGAACTAGACTACAAAACAAGTAAGTAGGGGCAATATCCATTTTCTTTCTAACAAAAATTCTCATACCATGACATAAAGACCAAACCAAGTCCTTCGATGGTGTGCATAATCTGGGATAAGGCGGCTTCAAGTTTGTGTACATAAAGAACATAGATATACAAAAGGCTTGGAGGAATCTTGTACTTTTGTATAGATACATGTAGATAAAAACTATGAGTAGTTTGGGGATATACACAAAGAACATATCCACACAATATAGAATTCCTACTGGTAGTGTCTTTTAGAATTCCTGTTTGTTGTGAGCCGCTTGCCAGGCTCATTAAGGCAATTGTGTTCTATAACATTTTCGAAAATAATGTGCACAAGTACTATTTTTCAAGTGGAGCAAACAACTAGTAGCCAAAGGTCAAGGAAATACATAGATCCACCAAGCACCAACCCCACGAGATTGAAGTGAACATGAGACCTTGATGATTAATGCCTCTAATGTTTATCGTCGCTCTTTCAAGTATGAAACCTTGGAACTTATGGATTGTTAAAGCACATGCCATCTTCATGAAGAAGTTAGTGGCTGCCACCACAACTAACCAAAACAATGGTCAAAACATGTTTGCAAGGCATTCAAAAGGTTTGACACTGCAATCTCACTAGAACCATAGCTTCATGTTGAATGTCTAGGTTCAAATGTTTGTCTTTTAAATTTATGACAAATGAAAGTTTAGAGAAACATTTGTATCTTGAAAATGATGCTTGTGAATTGGAATTGAAGAGAACTTGGACATTGTCATTAGCATAGGAAGAAATGTTTAATTAAGTTAATTGTTGAAATAGTTAATGTAAATAATGATCCAGGTGGATTTTCCAAGTGAAAATTCAAGTGTTCCTAATGTTCCCTAAACCTACGCCAAATCATAGTGCTTGATAAAATGAGCTTGATGCAACTTGAACGGAGTCAATCAGAGATCGTATGCGCAAATGGCGTGCGGTCATAGTTTGGTCAACTGAAGATTCTAGATCCCCAAAAGGAAATAAAAGCACCATCTCCAATTCATGCGAAACCAATGTCAAAGTGAAGGGCTCATCGTGTTGATTCCAGAACCATATTCGGTTTTGAAAATGGAGTACGTATGTGTGATCTACGGCCGGTCAAAGTTCGCACAAAGATGGGTTGACTGGCCATACAGATGCTAATGTGGCAGTCCTCCACGTGTTGACGTGGAAAGTACATAGACATGGACTAGTGAGGTGTTGACATGTGGCATGATGTGGTCTAGTAATATGACTACACATGTCAAGGCGAGCACATTGTAAAAGTGCCACATGCCCCTATGGCAGGTCTCTCACTACTTCACCTCCGTTGCTTTGTTCTTTTTGTTCATGCTTGTATTAGTTAAATTTCAAAGAACTCCTTAAGTTGTGTGGAGATTAAGGGGAATCAGAAAGAAAATTGTTTCCTTTGAATAGAAATGTTTTTTTAGGGTTGGTAGGAGACATCAAGACCGCCAAAGTTGTCTCTTTCAAGAGCCTAAATTGGACGGTTGACCCTACCTTGTTAAGCAATTTTTTTTTGGTGGCTGTCATTCAAAGTTGTTTTTCAAGGTTCAAGATCTATCTTATTCAAGAAATGTGTATCACATGTTAGATAGTATTCATGATAATTTGCTTAGAATCTTCTCATTATTGTAATATAATCTTTCCAAAAAAATTTATTATATTTTATAGCAAAAATCTTTAAACGTGGTCATACAACCATCATATTCAAACCCTACTTAAAGGTAAGTGACATGGTAGAATTGAAATAGTCTTATCATGATGATGGTGATGTCTTTTAGATGGAGTTAGTCTTACAACCTGTAAAAGGTATATTATATCTTTTTAATTATTCCTAGCATTTGAATCTCCTAAAGGTGTAATGGATACTTTGATAGGAATTTATTGTCTATTTTTTAAATAATATCATTCTTATAAAAATTACATTATCAAGTTTTAATTTAATATTATTTAATTAATGATATAATAGTTTATTTGTAAATAAACAAAAGTAATGTGATTATAATACTAATTCCAATTGAAATAAAGTCTCTATATGATTTGATTATAAATAAAGATTAAAAAGATTAATAAGGAATAAATTAGATTATGATTAATTAACATTACCCCTTTTAGTTAAATCAAGTTAGAAGTTCAATACAACATGTACCTACACTAGAACAAATGAGTGTCCAAGAAACAAAGCCATGAAAACAAAGAGGCAACTAGGCTCTCATCCATTTTTGAAACAACTTACAATGATGTAGCATTAAAATTACCACCAACACAATACGAAGATCAAACCATATATTAATTTTTTTGTCCTCATACATCAAAGATGGTGTTAAATTACTTGTGACACAATACATAAATCAAACTACATATTTTTCTTGACCCATCTAAAAGCCAAAATTGAAAGGGGTGTGCTATATAAAAATAGGGTTGAGAGACAAGCTCTAGTTTCCTCTCTTCCATAATCGAGCAAGGCACAAATGTGAGTGAGGGTATGCTTTCATCATGAAAGTGTTGAGAAATGAGACCAAGAAAAGCTCCTCCCTACTCAAATTTGGGTCCAATTTTTTGAAGATGATGTCACTACACCAATAATCGTTGTCATATGCTTCAATTGTATCCCTAATCAAGCAATTCATTAGCAATTGCATGGGAGAAGGAAAGGGTCTTATATTATTGATACACACTTCCTCCATCAACACCTCTCCTTCCTCATTGTCAATCACAAACTTGCCATATTTAATCAAGAAACTTAGCTTCTCATCACTGTGTAATTCTAGCATGCTTCCTACAAACTAGGCTCCACCAAATTCTTCTTCATAGCACACCTGCACATATCTTCCATGATTTGATAACATTCTATCCAAAAGATTTTATGCATACAATATAAAATGCATCAAGATACTTAAGTAAAATGTAACGAATGCCTGTCCATTATATAGAACATACTAATTTTTTTATCAAAACAATACCATAAACTTTTTAAAAAAATAAATCATAAATACAATAATGAGAATCATAAAGAATTATCCCATTTCATAAATCATTTAGAATAAATGAATATACCAACATTCATAAATGAAATGTTACATGGTCGCATCCACATCTTGATGCTTTATTTACAAATTTATGAGTTTGTAATATTACATTTATCAAGTGGAAATTAAATAATATATCTGAGTAACCAAGTCTTTAGCATTCTTCAGCTACAAGAGGGAGAGCATCACCTGAGTGTTTTACCTCCAACCACAAACCAATGGTCCCTCTCACACCTTCCATTTGGAAGTGGCCCTACCCTTCTTGAGGGTAACACATTAAGGGAATCAACAAGATCCATTATGCCATCTGAGAACTTGTGTTGTGTCCAATCACAAACAATCAGTCATATGAATCTAGAATCCCTCTAGCTAAATATGCCTCAATCTAACTGTTTTATAAATAAAAAGACACTGTGAACCTACAATGCAAGCAGTGATTTTGCATTCCTTTAGCCAAAGTTTTGATAATTCATAAACACATTCCAAAATGGAGATATGTGTCGTATGTTCACACACTTCTATCTCAAACTTGTTAACATAAATCATTATTTCACATACAAGCATACATAATAGTATAATATCCATCTACAAGTGTGTTAGCTTCAGAAAATAGTTCTTCTATCCTATGCTTGGCTAGATGATTTAGAGAGTTTACACCAACTACAAACTCATCTAGTCAAGTATTTTTGATGCCATAACAGAAGCAAAATAGGGAGCATGACTGGGAGCAAAACTAGAAGCAAAACTAGAAGCCAAATTGGTCACTAATTTAGGCGCTGTTTCTGACATTAAATTGGTTGTGCTTCCCGGTGATATTCCCAGTGCTAAAGGAGGTGCTATTGCTTGTGCTACTTTTCCAGCACAAAATTTGATGTTAAATCCGACGTAAAATCTAATGCAAAATCTAGCATAAAAAATGATGCCGAAGAGAACATTGAGTTTCACACTGCGTTTTGTGCCAAAAGAAGCGTCCAATTCATGAACTCAATTGCACTAAATTCCAATGCTATTTTAGGTGCTAATTACTTGTTTTATTGTAGTGTAAATTTGATCTTGATATCCTTTAAAATTTCTAGAACTAGCATGCTATTAAAAGAATTAATCATTTCCATTTGATTGAAGATTTCTAATCGAATGTCCAACTACCCAATATATGACATCAACTCATCATTATAATACATGAATGAACAACATGTTTGATGAGACAAGATAACGTACTACAAGGCTGTACAATGAATCAAGCATCGGTCGGTTGGTATCTCCTATTAAAAGAAGGTTAGGATGGCTCAAACCCTTAACCTCCTCTATATCATATTTAGCTACTACCGTTGGACCAGCCGAATGTTTCGTTAATTATATGGCATGTAATCTATTTAGAGAACATATGAAAAGTAGAATCCCTATAAAATTGGGTCAGGAGGTTTGAACTCCGAACCACCCAACTCCTATTTAAACGCCTCACCAATGTGCCAAGCGCATTATTAGGAAATTGTTGTGGGATGATAAGTTTTATCATCTGTTGAATGATGAAGAGTGAAAAGAGGGCTTGAGCTTAGCCTGAGCCTCCCCCCTTCTAAAACAAACTTAATCCCTATATAACTTAAGCCCGAGAATGGATAAATCTAAAGGGCTAAAAATAGTAATTTCTAAAATATTATTTTGTAAGCCCAAATTATAAGGGCCATCCATTACACGAGTTAGAATTATTTTTAGGGGATTTATTGTTGTAAATGGGGGATATTGCAAAGATTATTATTGTAATTAGGAGATTGTAAAATCATATGGTTTTAAACCATATTAAGTAAATTTTTTGTATAAAAGGGGGGGGTGAGTGGTGAGAGGAGTTAGTGTTGAATTTGAGGAGAAAAACTATCAAAGTGTTTTCTAGGATTTGAGAAGACTTATGTCTTGCTCGTAGGAGGACTTGAGACTCTGACAAGACAGATGTTGTCAGATTGAAGACTCTGTAATAGTTTTGGGAACAATATCAAGGATCGGTCGCACTACTTGGTGGACCCAGAGACGTAGATGAATCGACAAACTCCATTATCAACTTGTGTCTTCTGTCTCCTATTCTATTTCTCTCTCTTTCTTATGTTCATCACTTAATTTCTATTATGTTATTTCTACATTTCATTTATGTAGTGCATTTTAAGACCTTCATTTTAAGTTGTTAATCAATTTATTGTATAAATTTACATTCATGTGCCACAGTCATCGATCCTAACACATAACATTAGATCATTTGGTATTAGAGCTTGTTATGACTAGTGTGTACAGGGGTGAATGTTAACAAGAGCCAGGAGCAAACGAGGTGAAGCCTCACTCGTGGAATACAACCCAGAGATCAGTAAAAGGAGGACTTTTCCACATTCAGAAATGGCAGTTGAAGAAGGCCAAACTGAGCTCGATGAGAAGAGCTTTCAGAAGGATTTTCTTGATATGAAGGCAATGGTTGAACTTCTTTTCTAGGAAAGATAAGAATGACATAAAACATAGAAAGGAAGCTCATCGGAGCAAGAGGATAAAGGCAAAAGATCAGGAGGTGGTGATTCACCACCAAAACCCCCTTCATCTCCTTCTTCTCCTTCTTCTTATGTTGGTCCTTTTCAGAGTTCATCTAAGCCTAAAATCAAACTTGATGTAAAATTTGAATTATCTAAGTATAGTGGGGAACTAAGTGCTGAAAAACTTGATGAATGGATACAACAAGCAGAGGTATGTTGCAGGATACAAGGCCTGATAGAAGATGCCTCTAGGATCTAGTTGGCTACATTTCACTTAGGAGGTACTGCTCTCACCTGGTGGGAGGGTGGAACCTATGAAGAGCTTGCCCTTCATGGTAAAGTTAAGATGTCTTGGATGGAGTTTTTTGCCGCTCTAAAAGAGCAATTCTATCCTTTAGGACACATGCAACAATTGACTATGAATTGGCAAACCTTTAGACAAGAAAAAGGCCAGTTAGTGCAAGATTACACCCACGAGTTTAGGAAACGGGCAATAGCATTGAATGTACCTTTGTATACCCAGGATACTTTGCTAAAGTATATTGGTGGTTTACATTCCTACCTCTGACACACTATCCTTATGTTATATCCTAGTAATCTAGATTTGGTTTGTGTCCAAGCTACTCACATTGAATCTAGGGGTAAGAACACTGTTAGTGATAATTTTGCCAAGAAACCATGTAAGAAACCACCTGAGGGAAAATCAAAAGACAAAGGTAAAGGGAAGAAGATGGCTACAGTTAAGAAAGAGGGTGCAAAGCCCACATGTTCTCATTGTAAGAAAGAAGGGCATGAAGATGCCAAGTACTGGAAATTGCATCCGAAACTAAGGCCGAAGCGATACAGAGGTAACAAAGGTCCAATGAAGACTTCTATTGCGGTGATCCAACAAGATCTTGGATCTAATTCTAGAGATGAGACTCAGATAGTAGCTACCAGGATCCAAGGTACGGTAAAAGGTAAAACTCTCTCATCAGATGCAATTGTTTCCAATGCAAGTATAAGCAAAGCAAATTCTCTTCCTAATGTGGATAAGCAAAGAAATGAACTTTTTCACATTCGTGTGGTAACTAAACACACTAAGATTGACACTCCATTTGATACTGGTTCACAAGCCAACTTAATTTCTAAAGAAGTTGTAAAGAAATTGAACCTAAGTACTACACCTCATCCTAAGCCCTATCCGCTTGGATGGGTATGTAATGATACTCAATTACAGGTGACAAAACAGTGCAAACTTCATTTTGCTATCACTGCTAATTTCATTGATGAGGTAGAAGTAGATGTGGTACCTCTAGATATTTGTGGGCTTATGTTAGGAAGTCCATATCTTTTTGATAAATAGGCAATCTTTTATAGGGGAGAGAATAAATATCATTTGTTCAAAGATGGTAAAGAGTACATAGTTAGATCACATACTGTCAAAACTAATCTTGCATTAGTAAATGCTGGTCAAATGAAAAGATTAGTAAATGCGAGTAAAAACTTTGTACTTATGCTTGTAAAAGCCAAGGATGATGATAAATTTGAGG
Organism: Cunninghamia lanceolata; assembly: GCA_027924645.1. Lineage (NCBI taxonomy): Eukaryota > Viridiplantae > Streptophyta > Pinopsida > Cupressales > Cupressaceae > Cunninghamia > Cunninghamia lanceolata. The sequence continues at coordinate 564,441 of BSBN01000277.1, forward strand.
CATTTAAGGGGTGTAAACCAGAACATAAGTCTGAGTTGGTCAAAATAGTGTCTGCATATGATGACCTTTTTCAAGAACTGAAGGGGTTGCCCCCTAAGAGGGAGATCCAACATGAGATACACTTACAGTAGGATGTACCTCTACCTAACATCGGGATGTATCGTTTGTCGGTTCTTCAAAACGAGGAGATTAAGAAATAGGTGTAGGAGTTGGTTGAGAAAGGAGTAATTTGACCAAGTACATCTCCATGTGGCTCACCAATTGTTCTAGTGCCAAAGAAGGATGGGTCTTGGAGGATGTGTATTGACTATTGTGCCTTGAACAAAATCACGGTAAAGAACAGGTATCGTCTTCTTCGTATAGATGATTTACTTGATCAGCTAAAGCATACAATTTATTTTACTAAGCTGGATTTGTGAAGTGGTTATCATCAAATTAGAATTGTAGAAATTGACATCTGAAAGACTGCATTCAAGACTAAGCAAGGATTATACGAATGGTTGGTAATGCCTTTTAGGATGTGCAATGCACCAGCCACTTTCATGCGTGTAATGAATGATGTATTTTGTCCTTTCATTGATGAATTTGTAATAGTCTACTTAGATGATATCCTTGTATTTAGTAAATCTTGGGATGATCATGTAAATCATGTAAAGAAAGTTTTTGATGTTTTGAGAAAAGAAAAACTATATGTAAAGATGTCAAAATGCAAATCCGCAAATACATCTTGTGTACTTAGACTATGTCGTAGGAAATTGTCAATTGAAAGTTGACCCTATGAAGGTCGAAGTAATTGTAAAATGGTCTAAGCCAAGTATAGCAACTAAAGTTAGGAGTTTCTTAGGTGCAGTTCAGTACAGGAGGAAGTTTATTTCTAACTTCTCCTACATAGCATCATTGTTGCATGCATTAACAAGTACAAAGACAACTTTTCAATGGGGAGGACCTCAGCAGAAGGCATTCAACACATTGAAGGAAAAGTTGAGCACCGCACCTGTTCTAACTTTACCAGATTTGTAGAAACCATTTGAGATCGAAACCGATGCAAGTGGGTTTGCCATGGGAGCAGTTCTAATGCAAGGAGGTAAGCTGGTATGTTATCACTTTGAAACTTTCACATCTGTAGTTAGTAACTAGCCAACTTATGATAAGGAACTCTATGCACTAGTTCAGAGTGTTAAAAAATGGAAACACTATCTAATGGGCAAAGAAACAATCATCCACACTGATCACCAACCACTACAATATCTACATTCTCAATCAAAATTGCAGTAAAGTAGGCACTTTAGGTGGATGGGATTCCTTCAACAGTTTCACTTAGTAATTAAGTACAAGAAGGGTGTCCATAATAAGGTAGTAGATATGCTTTCCAGGCCTCCTGTCATAAATGCTTTGGTTATCCTTCAGGGAAGTTCCATGGTACATGAAAGTTTTTAGGAACAATATGCCATGGATGAAAACTTTAAGGATATTTATTCCACTCTAATTGCAGGCAAACAAGTAGAAAAAAAGAACTACTATGTGGAAGATAAACTATTGTATCATTTAGGAAAGTTATGCATTCCTAAAGGTGAACAAGCACAAGTAGTTAGAGAAGCTCACACGTCATTGATTGCTGGACACTTTGGTGTCAGCAAAATAATGACTCAGTTGCAAAAGTCTTGTTATTGGCCTCACATGCAGGAAACTGTAACTAAATATATCAAAGGATGTATAATGTGTGCAACAAGTAAACCCAGTAACAAGTAGTTGGGGTTGTACACACCTCTTCCTGTTCTATCTCGACCTTGGGAAAGTGTTTCAATGGATTTTGTTGGAGGACTTCCCATGTCTAAAAAGGGACATGACTATCTGTTTGTAGTAGTTGACAGGTTCAACAAGATGTGTGTTCTAATGCCTTGTAAGAAACAGGTCACAACTGAACTGACAGCTCATTTGTACTTCCAATATGTATGGGTCCATTTTGGGCTCCCTACTTCCATTGTATCGGATTGAGATTCTTGATTCCTAGGAGAATTTTGGTCCACATTGTGGGATCTCATGGACACAAAGCTAAAAAAAAGTACAGCTTTCCATCCTCAGATAGATGGACAGATAGAAATGGTAAACATGATAGTCGTACACTTTCTTCGAGGCTACTGCAGCAAACATCCCAAACAATGGGATGAGAGTTTACACTATGTGCAGCATGCCTACAACCATGCAGCACATTCTTCTACAAAAATGTCTCCATTTGAGACATGTTTTGGATATCTGCCGTGAACTCCAATGGACTTTGCCTTTGGAAAAGATGATGTTGAAGATAAGTGTCATGATGTAGAGAAGGATTTGAAGTTCATTCAAAAAGTTCAAGCAATTCATTAGGCAGTAGAAGCTCAGTTGGACAAGAGCCAAGCCAAATACAAGGTCAACATGACAAGCATCACACAGATCATCATTTTTAGGTTGGTGACTATGTTTAGTTACACATTAGCAAGGAAAGGATGCAAGGTGAAGGTAAAAAGCTTAAGCCTATTAGATATTGTCCCTTTGAGATATGGGAAAAGATCGGTACTAATGCCTTTCGCCTTAATCTTCCTTCTTACATGCACATCTACTTAGTTGTAAATGTAGAAAATCTAAAGTTATACGAGCCTCTGATGATTTTGGATGAAGAGGCTGATGTTTAGGTTCCATCAATTGATGATCTTTCTCCCGAGTATATGTCAGGGTTGCCAGAAGATCTCATCCTAGATAGGAATGTCAGGACTTCACGAAGAGGAGTTGTAGAGTACCTTAGAGTGGGATTGAAAGGGATAAATCTAAGCAAGGAAAGATGGATGGAGATTGGTAAAGCGAGGGAATTTTACCCTCACTTACTTTCCCTGTAACCAAGCTTTCAGATGTCCAAAAGGTCCCAAGTGGGGTGGACTGATCCAGGTGGATTTTCCAAGTGAAAATTCAAGTGTTCCTAATGTTCCCTAAACCTACGCCAAATCGTAGTGCTTGCCAAAATGAGCTCGACGCAACTTGAACGAAGTCAATCAGAGATTGTATGCGCAAATGGCATGCGGTCAAAGTTTGGTCAACTAAAGATCCCCGATCCTCGAAAGGCAAAAAATCATCATCTCTAATTCAAGAGAAACCAATGTCAAAGCAAAGGGCTTATCGTGCTGATTCTAGAACCATATTCGGTTTCAAAAATGGAGTCCGTATGTGTGATCTACGGCCGGTCAAAGTTCGCACAAAGATGGGTTGACTGGCCATACAAATGCTGACGTGGCAAGTACACAGACATGGACCAGTCAGATGCTAACATGTGGCATGATGCGGTCTAGTAATATGATGACACGTGTCAAGGTGAGCACATAAGGAAAAGTGCCACGTAGCACCCTTGTGGATAGCACCGGTCAGTTGGTATGTCCTATTAAAAAAAGCTTAGGATGGCTCGAACTCTTAACCTCCTCTGTGGAATTTTTATCTACTAATGCTAGATCAAGAAAATGTGGCATGTTGTCTATTTAAAGAAGATATGAGAAGTTGAATCACCATAAAATTGGGTCGGGAGGTTTGAACTCCCGACAACTCAACTCCTATTTATGCGCCTCACCAATGCGCCAAGTGCATTATTTGGATATTGTCACGGGGTGATAAGTGTTATTACCTATTGAATGATGAAGAGTGAAAAGAGGGCTTGAGCTCCCTTCTAAAACAAACTTAATCCCTATTTAACTTAAGCTCGAGAATGGATAAATCTAAAGGGCTAAAAATGATAATTTCTAAAATATTAGTATGTAAGCCCAAATTATAAGGGCCATCCATCACACGGGTTATAATTATTTTTAGGGGATTTATTGTTGTAAATGGGGGATATTGCAAATATTATTATTGTAATTAGGAGATTGTAAAATCATATGGTTTTAAACCATATTAAGTAATTTTTTTGTATTAAAGGGGGGGTGAGTGGTGAGAGGAGTTAATGTTGAATTTGAGGAGAAAAACTATTAGAGTGTTTTCTAGGGTTTGAGAAGACTTATGTCTTGCCCGTAGGAGGACTTGAGACTCTGACGAGATAGATCCTATCCGACTGAAGACTCTGTAATTGTTTTGGGAACAATATCAAGGATCGGTCGCACTACTTGGTGGACCCGGAGACAGCCAAATCGGCAAACTCCGTTATCAACTTGCATCTTCTGTCTCGTATTCTACTTCTCTCTCTTTCTTTTGTTCATCACTTAATTTCTGTTATGTTATTTCTGCATTTCATTTATGTTGTTAATCAATTTATTGTATAAATTTACATTCACGTGCCACAGTCATCGATCCTAACACATAACATCAGATCAAATAATGTAGTGTCTAATTGATGTAGGAGCATCCAGTGGTGTAAGGGCAATCTTGCATCACCCAAAAAGAAGTTAATTCAAAATCATTGTAGTTGTTTTCATTTCTTTCCATAATTAGTGTTTCTAGTTCCATAATATCCAGAATAATAATGTAGGACTTTCAGTTTTTCCAAAACTGCTAAAAATAGCAACCTGCGTGTTTTAGAAAGTGTACCTGCTATTTTTAGAAAGTTTGTATTTGGGCACATAACAAAGCAAAAACTTCTAAAAAGTTACATAACAGAAATATAAGACCTTTGGCGAAGGAATCAGGCAAAGATCATTTGTGAGCTGAAAGATATTAATTTTTTTGTTTTCTGAAAAGCCCCTAAATTTTTTTGGAATGAGATATGAGGCACTAAAACTTCCCATAACATCCCAAAAAGTTGACAAAAATCTATTTACGAATTTTTGGTGTGATAGTTCACATCGCGAGCTTTCCGGTGCTTAAAACAGTTCGTCAATCGGACACCCAGATCAAAAGTTATGCTTCCCAAAAGTTGACCTACTTTTGGAGGGAGTTGCAAATTTTGAAATTTAGCTAGAGGCCACCAAAAAGTGTTATTTATGACTATTTTGGGAACCCTGGGCAATAGTAGAGTTAAGGGGGCCAGTGTAGAGTCAAGAATAGGTGGGAAAACAGAAACCCTAGCTGAGGTTGGGAAAGCTATAATGTGTTGCAACCAGTAGAGGATTCATCCTCTGATTGTAATTGAGCTTCTGTAATGTAATGAGTTTCCTAGTTCAATAAAAGAAAGTTCTATTTGCTGTGTTCAATATCTTTTATTGAGTGTTTTGTGATTTACCCCCTTCATCAAGTGGTATCAGAGCTAGGTTTCCTGAGTGTGTAGATAGATTGCCGACCGTGAGGTAGTTTGCACTAGGACCTGAGGTTGTGGGTTTGCTGCAGAGATCAAGATGCCTCCACAAAGAAATTGTGTTGAGAGGAATGCTTTAACGGAAGAGGGTTTTAGAGCCCTACAAAGGCAAATCGATGCATTACAAGAGGAGCTGCGAAGAGGGTTTGATCCAAGAATAAGAGAAGAAAGTGAAGATGAAGCTGAAGAGGAGCTATCTAAGGAAGAACAAGAAGCTGTAGGAGATCTTGCAGAAGTTAGGTTGTTGAGGGCCATTTTGAAGATCAGAAAGAGGCCCAGAATCAAAGTTTCTACATATTCTGGAGATTTGAATCTAGAACAGCTTATTGATTAGATCAATGACATGGAGGAGTATTTCAAGTATGAAGATGTGGAAAACCCAGATCAGGTCAAGTTTGCAAAAACAAAGTTGAAGGGCCACACCAGTATTTGGTGGAAGGAGGTCCAATTAGAGAGGAACATAAGAGGAAAAGGAAAGATCACCAGATGGGATCAGATGGTGGAGAAATTGAAGAAGCAGTTCATTCATGTGGACTATGAGATTGAGTTGTTGAAGAAGCTGCAAGATCTAAAGCAAGGTAACAAGTTAGTCAAGGAGTACACAGAAGAGTTTTATAAGATTACTATCAGTACAGGCCATGCAGAGCCCAACAAGGAGAAGGTAGCCCGTTACATTAATGGGTTGAGGCCGAGTATTCAGGAGGAGCTGAGCCTGGTCAGAATGACCACCATAGAAGATGCATACCAGTATTCCTTGAAGGTGGAAGAGAAGCTGAATAAAAGATTTGACAGCAAGCAAAGGGGAAGAGGTCAAGGTGGAAGGATTGGTGGAAGACCCTATGGGGGCCAAAATGAAGATGCAAAGAAAAGTGAAGAAGCTGGTACTAGTTGAAATTAGAGAGGAGATAATACCTACCACCCTCATGACCAGAACAATGGTGAGCAAAGAGGAAGAGGAAGAGGCAGACTTGGGCAAGGACTTGGAAGAGGAGGTTTCAGAGGAACCTGTTTCCAATGTAGAGAAGAAGGGCATTGAGCATATGAGTATCCGCAACATCAAGAAAGGATGAATAGAAGACCTGAAGGTAATGCATGAGTTGCACATGTAGATGAAGATGCACAATCTGAGCATTCTAAAGATGCTAAAAGGGGAGAAACCCTAGTTGTCAGAAGAACCTTGTTGAATGAGGAGAAAGAACCAAATCAGAGGAAGAGTTTATTCCGTACAAGGTGCAAATGTGAAGGTAAGTGTTGTGATATTATTATTGACAGTGGAAGCACTGATAATCTTGTTTCAGAGGAGATGGTTGACAAGTTGAAGTTGACAAGAAGAAAGTATCCACATCCATATCGGATTGCATGGTTACAAAAAGACCATAGAGCTTTGGTCAATGAGCAGTGTTTAGTGAAGTTCAAGATTGGGGTCTAGCATGATGAGGTGCTGTGTGATATCATACCGATGGATGCATGTCATATGCTATTAGGGAGGCCATGGCAGTATGATAGGAGTGTTGTCCATGATGGCCGTGCAAACACATATTCCCTAACAAAACATGGAGTTCATCATAAATTGAAGCCCTTGAAGGAGGTGGAAGAAAAGGTATGTAGTACCGCCAAAATTTGCTTGGTAGATGGTAGGAAATTTTTGGAGGGTATGGAAGACAGTTTTCAAGACAAAGGAAGGTTTGTATGAGTGGTTAGTCATGCCATTTGGGCTAACCAATGCACCGAGCACATTCATGCGGCTCATCAATGAGGTACTGAAAGAATTTTGGGAAGTTTTGTTATTGTTTATTTGGATGATATTTTGATTTTCAATAAGACTTGGGATGAGCATCTGATGCATATTAGAAGAGTTCTAGAGAAGCTAAGGGAGGAGAAGTTTCTAATTAATCTAAAGAAATGTAGTTTTACAAAGAAGGAGTTGGTATACCTGGGATTTGTTGTCTCAGAGGAAGGTCTTAAGATGGACCAAGAAAAAGTAAGGGCTATCATTGAATGGCCTACGCCAAGGAGTGCAACGGAGGTAAGATCTTTTCATGGTTTGGCAAGTTTTTACAAAAAGTTTATCAGAAATTTTAGTAGCATTTGTGCACCCCTAATTGAGACAGTGAGAGGGGATAGAAAAGAGTTTAGATGGACTAAAGGAGTAGATAAGAGCTTTGATACATTGAAGTAGAAAGTCATAGAACAACCTATTTTGGTACTTCCAGATTTCAATAAGGTATTTCAGGTAGATTGTGATGCTAGTGGTAGTCGTATAGGAGCTGTTTTGAGCCAAGAAGGTAAGCCCATTGCCCATTTTAGTGAGAAGCTTAATGATGCCAAGAAAAAGTATTATGTTTATGATCAGGAATTTTATGCGATAGTTTAGGCTTTGAAGAAATGGAGACATTATTTGTTGCCAAAAGAGTTTGTTTTATATACTGATCATCAGGCTTTGTAGTATCTTAATAGTCAAGGGAAGTTGAACCAAAGGCACTTAAAAAGGGTTAAGTTTTTGCAGAGTTATACCTTTGTTTTGAAGCACAGGAGTGGGAAGTCCAACAGAGTTGCAGATGCCTTGAGCAGATGGCAAAATTTGTTGACAAAAATAAAGATAGAGGTTGTTGGGTTCGATGAGCTCAAAAGTTTGTATCCTAAAGATCTAGATATTGCAGAGGCTTGGAAAGCTTGTCTGGAGCCTATTACTTTGGACAGGACAAAATGGTTGGATTTCATAATCCAAGATGGCATGTTGTTTAGAGGAAGCCAGTTGTGCATTCCGAGGAGTTCCATGACAGAGAACCTGATTAAGGAGAAGCATAGTGGAGGATTGGCTGGACACTTTGGTCGAGATAAGACCATTTCTATTGTTGGTGAATATTATTATTGGCCACAGTTGCAACAGGATGTGAGGAAGTTTGTGCAAAGTTTTAGGGTATGTCAGATGGAAAAAGGAACAAGTTAGAATATGGGGTTGTATCAACCATTACCTATACCAGAGAAGCCATGGGATGATATTAGTATGGATTTTGTTCTTTGTTTACCAAGGACATAGAGAGGGCATGATTCTATTTTTTTGGTGGTGGATAGATTCTCAAAGATGGCACATTTTATTCCTTGTAAGAAGACTAATGATGATGTTCATATTGCAGAGTTATTTTTTAGGAAAGTGGTGAGACTACATAGTCTACCAAAGAGCATAGTTTCAGATCAAGATACCAAGTTTGTTGGTTATTTCTGGAGGACATTGTGGAAGAAGTTGAAGACAAATTTGAAGTTTAGTTCTACACACCATCCACAGACTGATGGATAGACTGAAGTGGTGAATAGGAGTTTGGGTAACCTGCTACGATGCTTAGTAGGAGATAAACCCAAGGGATGGGATTTGATTTTACCATAGGCATAATTTTCTTACAACAATTCTGTCAATAGGAGTACTAGTAAATCACCATTCTAGATTGTATATGGGAATAGTCCAAGAAATGCTTTAGAGTTAAGGAACCTAGACAAAGGAGAAAAGACAAGTGCCGAGGCTGAAGACTTTGCAGAACACATGAAGAATTTGTATGAAGAGGTGATAAAGCACATTAATAAGATGAATATTCAGCAAGACTAAGGCAGATCAGAAGAGGAGATATAAGGAATTCCAAGTAGAAGATGAAGTCATGGTTCACTTGAGAAAAGAAAGGTTCCCAATTGGAACATATAATAAGTTTAAAATGAAGAAATTTAGACCATGCAAAATTTTGAAGAAACATGATTCAAGAAATGCATATGAGGTAGAGCTGCTGAGTGGGATCAACATTTCCCCTATTTTCAACATTGCTGATCTATCAGAATATCATGAAGGTGGAACAGAGGATGGACCAACAGAAGTGCAGTGGAGTATTCTAGCATCTACTTCAACGGAGGATATAGAAGAGATCTTGGATAGCCATGTGGGAAGAAGTACTCAGAACAAGCAATATGAAGAATATCTAGTAAAATGGAAAGGAAGGCCTATTGAAGATTCTTCTTGATTGTCTAAGGCAGAGGTTGACCATTTGGGTTTTCCTCACACAAACATTTGAGACGTGACAGGGTCACTTCTCAAATTACCCTGGGTGTCTGATGCAGGAGCATCCAGTGGTGTAAGGGCAATCTTGCATCACCCAAAAAGAAGTTAATTCAAAATCATTGTAGTTGTTTTCATTTCTTTCCATAATTAGTGTTTTTGGTTCCATAATATCCACAATAATAATGTAGGACTTTCAGTTTTTCCAAAACTGCTAAAAGTAGCGACCTGCCTGTTTTGGAAAGTGTACCTGCTACTTTTAGAAAGTTTGCATTCGGGCATGTAACGAAGAAAAAACGTTCAAAAAGTTACATAATGGAAATATAAGACCTTTGGTGAAGGAATCAGGCAAAGATCATTTGTGAGCTGAAAGATATTAAAGTTTTTATTTTCTGAAAAGCCCCTGAAAATTTCTGGAACGAGATATGAGGCACTAAAACTTCCCATAATGTCTTGAAAAGTTGATAGAAATCTATTTACATATTTTTGGCATGATAGTTCACAGCGCGAGCTTTTCAGCGCTTAAAACGGTTCGTCAATCGGACACCCGGATCAAAAGTTATGCTTCCCAGAAGTTGACCTACTTTTGGAGGGAGTTGCAAATTTTGAAATTTAGCTGGAGGCTGCCAAAAAGTGCTATTTATGACTATTTTGGGAACCCTGGGCAATAGTAGAGTTAAGGGGGCCAGTGTAGAGTCAAGAATAGGTGGGAAAATAGAAACCCTAGCTGATTTGGGGTTACAGAAGGCTGAAGATTCTAGAGTCTTGAGGTTGGGAAAGCTATAATGTGTTGTAGCTAGTAGAGGATTCATCTTCTGATTGTAATTGAGCTTTTGTAATGTAATGAGTTTCCTAGTTCAATAAAAGAAAGTTCTATTTGTTGTGTTCAATATCTGTTATTGAGTGTTTTGTGATTTACCCCCTTCATCACTAATATACTTATATTTATGTAGAACATTGCAACTTATGAAAGACATAATATAAATAATAATATAAGGTTTAATACAAGTTATACTTAATATTTAATTGAGGCACATCACAATTTATTTTTAATATTTCAAAAGTTAAATTAAATTTTAACATCTAATTGTGAGATGAGATTTGATTTTTTAAAACTTTAGAATTATTTCTATCACAATGTGTTGTTGTCTCTATAGGTGTAATGGTGCAACATTAGGTATTTCTAAATGCATTATGTTTAAGAAGTTTTTATTTTTTCTTTTCAATAAATTTAACATCATTCCTAGATGCATTAAAATATAGCACGAGGTGGTGAGCAACTTGTTTACAATGCCATTCAAAACTTTACAAGGGAGGGTTGGATGAGTGCATTATAAAGATGTTCACCAATGCTACATGTTGCCCAATCAATGCTCAAGCACATCCAATAACATTGTGGATCCACCCAATACATATTTTATAATTTCCAAGGAAAGACATTATTAACAAGCAAACAGGTACATGTGCACATGCACCACAATCAATTTAAAAAATTATTGATTACAATAGAAACAACAATTACATTAAATATGTGTAGTAGTATGTCATCCTCACATGCCAACAGAAACTGATATTGAACCAAAAGATTCTATTACTAGTTAAATGACTGATTTTATGGCTTTGATACAAGTTTGGAGTTAGCATGCACTCAAAAGGATACTTGAACTCGATATCTTTCTTGCATTCAGAGAAAATTTACTGCCTTTTTTCCATAGTACTTTTTCTCTGAAGAATTGAAACAATATATAAGAATGTCATGGTTTTATTTACATCAAAAAAGCACATCTTGTGTGGATTGCACTTGTATTGTCTGAGCGAGCATTGAAGAACTTCCATTATCAATGCCTGACTGATCATTTGTACTTGGTTGTTTTCGCAATTCAATTGTTGTCTTTCCTAAAGAGATTCCATTCAAATCCTTCCTAATTGTGGTGTTCTAGAAGATCACTGTTAACCCCTCTCTATGTTGAGAGTTGCCAATAAACAAGACAAGTAAGAGCCATACCGATTTTCTCCCCTAAAATCTAAAGAGTTCTGAAGCTTGAATGTAGTTCAATATAAATCATATTCACATTTTTTGCTGGGTCACTCAAATCATATCAATAATACACTATATCATGAGCACAATATAAAAATGAATAGATCTTAATAAAGATGTTTACGCTGTTGAGAACAATAAATTCACATAGCACAGTCATTATGTTAATATTTGTATTTGATGGTGTCCCATTGTTGCAACTAGGCATTAATTGTCTTTGAAAGAGGAATGATTGTCCCATACATGATGCACTATTCCAAGGCTGACTTGATCATGCATCTTACTTTAAAAAAAAGACCTAGATAAGCAGAAACATGAACCATACATTTGTTTGTTATGGTCAATCTGATGAAAGACTGGACATGGGGAGCAACATATACACAAATATATGCCTTTAGGAGCCTTCACAAGGATGCTTATTATGCATTCATGAACAATTACTTCTCAACATAGTTACAATAGAGAAATAACAAACAATTATTGAAGTTAATGATCATGTCATCCATTTTATAAATAGGAAGACCTGACTATTCTATTAGGAAAAATTTCATGACTGTTACTATTTGAAATCATGTTTGCATCTATATAACCTACAAATTTCCCACCCTATTTTGTTTACCAAAAAAATATTTCCCCTTTGTATCTCTAAATAATTTTCATTAGCTTGTGTCATCACACAATGTTTGAAGTGAAGGAGAATTGTTTGTAGTGAAGGAGAATAGTTTGTAGTGAAGGAGAACACACACCTCTATTTCTATTGTAATACAAATGCATATTTAACATGTTCTACTATTAGGTACCATATTCTAGGAAAAGCATCAACCTATCATACTACTCACAATAAAAAAGAACATTTTTCTATATGTTGGGGCACCTATAAAACAATAGTTTGGTGTTTGTGGTAGTTGAATATACTTGTGATTTGTTAAAAAGGGATGGCCCTTCTAATAGCTTGTAAGTTGCCAACTACATGAAAATGGAGAAAGAAATGAAGAAACGTCTTGAGTATATACTTCTGCTTAGAAATAATCAACAAAATGATATAATGAAATGAACAAAATCATGATTTTCCATATGCAATGTAAGAGAAAACCTACGGGCCTCATGAAATATATAACACTTTATCAGTAATCACAATAAACTAATTCAACATATAAACAAAGGATGAATGCATATTTATGGTTTAACAACCCATCAAACTTATCATACATTTTAGCCAATCTACCCAACACATTATGCAGGGCTTGCAACTTCTCCACCTACAAAAATCATGTAGAAACATCCATTCCTCTGGACCTTGTAAGTTAGTATGTGCTGATATTGTTTAATAAGCCCCATACAATTCCAATTTCATGACTTGGATACTTGAAACTAAGTATATTCCCTACTCCACTATCTAACAACAAGGCACAGAAGGGGACCTTTGACCTGAGGAGTGTCGTAACCCCTTGTATATCCATTGCCCACTTCCAAAGATGAGGGTGTCGGATTTGATGTATTAGGGTATGAAGGCAAACCCTAGTTCATGAAAGACGAATTGACTAGCATTATAACGTACCATACAATTTTAATAAAACTTATTCTTAGATCAAACAATATTAGAATAAATTTTCTTATTTAAGGTGAACATGTTCTTAGTCGCCATTAGTTCAAATCAATCCATGAGCCAAATCTAAGTAAAGTTGAATTTTCTTTCCACATGTTAAGAAAACAAATAAGCTTTTTTTCCCTTTTGCTAGAGACAATATATGTACGTATATTGTTTATATAAAGATTGGCCAGGTTTTGGAAGATCAACTATCGTCAGCGGTTGTAGATTCAAGTTCTTCTAGGAGCACCACAAATTAAGTTAAAAAATTAAAGCCAAGAAAACATATTAATTTAATTTTTTATTTAAAAGCAAATGCTGCATGATTAACATATACATATTGTAAATGATTTAAAATCAAAGGCAAAACTCAACAGATTAACACAGAGACACAGAAAATACCACCAATGGCACAAAACAAAGCTTCTTTTATTAATAATTCGGTAAAATATAAAAGGCACAGAAACATGCACAGATATATTGACTTCCTTCTTATAAATAGCTAAACTAAGGCAAAATGATATAATTTGATCACCACAAAAATATCTAAATTCTTAATCAGTAATAATGTCTATATTACAACACCTTCCTCAATTTATAGCCACAAAATTTGACTCAAGATCGCCTCTAACCATTTGGATCTCAATGGCCTAAATAGAACTGGGACTCGAACTGACACTGAGAATCTCCTCAAATTTGCAACTGTCTTTCCCTGCGCACTCATTGGTTGAGTGATAAAATATGTGGCACTATAACTCATAGTTTAGTTGCAACACGTGGCATCACTCGAGAGTTCCCAAATAGCTCCAAAAACTGCTATGTGGCATCCTCCACTAAATGCTTAGCTTCCTTTCCATTCAAAAGGCACACACATAATACTACCACTTGTCGCCGTCCACTATACTTATCACTTGATACTTGGCAGTACCCAAGAACTAAAACTGGGACACACGACGCTTTCCACTATCCTGAAAACTTCTTCACTTTATGCCTTAAACACTTGCAAAAATGACACTTGTCACTCTCCACATTACTTTTAGAAACTTGCAACATTATTTTATGGGACCCACCATATGTTTCTTTACCCTTCCAACATAACAAAAATAAGTGACATGCGACACCATCCATCTGAAGCAAGAAAAATAACGTGGCGACCTCTGACTATTTCTAAAGCTTATCAAAAGAGTCTCTCAAAGCCTCTTGAAGGTGAGACTTGGCAATTTCCACAAACAACTGAAACTTACAAAAGAAACAATGTGGCAACCGCTGGCAATATCAAAGCTTCCTTTATAACACCTCCCACGCATAGCACGTGGCACCCTCTGTTGCATCCAAAAAACTGTGTTGTAACATCTTGGGTCCACCACATGTGTCTCGGTGCCTCAAAAGCTATCACAAAAAGAAAACACATGGCACTATCTACTACTACAACAAAAGGACACCTGTCAACTTCCGCTTGAAGCAAGAAACAAAAGAACTTTTTCTCCAAGGCCCACGACAATGAGACATGGTGCACTCTGCTTGCATGAAACAACTTGAATAAAAGAAACAAAGTGAAGGATACATGGCACATTCCGGTTGCATTTGGAAACTGTGAAGCAAAATGGAGAACACAGGCAATATCCCTGACACTTAGAAATTGTAGAAACTTATGAATCGTGACCCAACAAAATCAAAATGTAGAGTTTGACTCTACAGTTCTTGGTGACTACATGGACCTCTGTACCTACTTAGAGAGAACTCCAAAATCAACAAAATTTCAAAATTGTACTGCCATTAACAAAGAAAAGAATTACAACTTCTGTAACACAGCCTAATATATAGACCACTCCATATCTGATAATCCCTGCTTATTATGCAGATTTTGGAATGCAAAATTTAAATTAATGATGTCTTTATGAGAAAAAGGCTGCAAAATCTGTACCATAGCATGTAATTGAAATTCAAGACGAGTGATTGGAAGCAGGACTGCTTCTACTTCTTTCATAGTGGAGAAATCACTCAGACTTTGAAAAATAGTTTGATCATTTTGCTTAGTGAGCAAAAGAGCCTTTATTGCATTAGTCATTAGCACTATACTGTCATCAAGAAAAGGGGAGGGTAACCCCAACTGGACCAATCCTTCAATGTGCCTTTTCATATCTTTTACACCCTCTTTGACTATATCCAATAGTTCTTTACAATTCATGGCAGCAGAATTACAACTCAAAACTTCATTTACCTTTTTGGCAGCAACCATTCTATCACTTACACCAGCCATAGATAGGGTCTCATTAGATGTGTCATAGAGTTTCTACAACAGAAGCTGGGAGTCTAAAACCCTCAAAGAAACAATGGATAAAGTTGCCTGCACTGAAGACTCTACTTTCTCACATAGTTGCTGGGTGTGAGGGATGGTTTAAGCTATACAATCTCCTCAAAGATTCTTCCCCATGCAGATGCATAAAGCTCTTTCACCATATTCAAGACCCCTGCATTTTGTGGCCTCTGTGCCATCTCAATAGTTAATTGCTTTGCTTTTGTTGTTCAGCCAAAAATTGGGCCTGAATAGCACTATTTTGATTTTGCTCCTTCAGCAAGGTCTACTGCAACTATGATACTTCCTATACTTTGTCTTGACACTTCTTCTCTATAATGGCTTTCTCTTGTCTCAACAAAGCAACATCAGCTTTCTCCTGTGCTATCTCATTTTTCAAAGTAGTAACCTGAGCCAATGAGGCTTGATGTATCTACAGGGACACAGTGGACTACAAATTTTTATTCAAAGTCTCAATCTCTTTCTCTTTGGCCTCTATCTCTGATGTTAGGCTACTATTGGTAGCTTTTTCTTGTGCTAAGTCAGCTTCAACTTTTTGTAACCTTTTTGACATCTTCAAATAATCAATAGTAACAGCTGAAGCAGTTTCATTCATCAATTCTACTCGGTCTTGTGGTATGAAATGAGTTAGATCCATGGCCACTACATTCATTGTATAATCTTATGGCTACATTTGTTCTATAGGTTTGATCACACTAGGAGCTAAATGTGTAACAGTCAAAGACTGTTGAATAGGATCTGTATACACCTGAAATTGACACGACCCTGTCTAAATAAATATTTATAATATTTATTTCATCTAAATTCCTCTATCAATAAATAAATAAACAATTTATTTATTTGATTCATATTCTTCCAACAATTAAATAAAATCATTTATTTAATTAAATTCCTCCAAATCCTCTAGCAAATTAAATAATACCAATTATTTCTTCCAAAATCATTCTAAATTAAATAATACCAATTATTTAATTGCTTCTTCCAATAATATCTCCTCTAAATTTAAATAAATTCAAATATTTATTTAAATTGTCCATTTCTTCTAAAAATTGAGTTATCTCTAAATATAATTCAATCCTTGTGCATATGCAATTGAATATTCCAAATATTTAATTGAGCTAAAATATCTTCTCATCCTCATGCAATTTCTATCCTTCACTTAACTGATTAATCTATTCTATTAATTTATTAATCTCTTCAGTTAACTCATTCTTCTATTTTATTAACTCCTCTCATGCAAAATAGAGCAGGACACATGTCCTCTTCCTATTCGCGCACATCCTCTCAAATATTCTCTGCCGTTGGTCTTCTTGTTCATTCTATACCACTGATCTTCTCTTTCACAAGTCTATAAGTACAACCCCTATTCCTCCATTTCTATCATCCAATCTTTTAGTAAACTTACTCTACAGGAATTACAGCATGCCTTTAGCACCAAATCATTCCATAGCTTGCGATCACCCTTTTATCATTGCAATTGTGTTGAAGAATCTCTTCATTGCAAACCTATCATAGATATTCCCACTTGACATCTTCAAAAATAGCAAGGAAGTGCACCTTCTGAGGGCCATATTCATACACAAGATCATTTGAGATAGGTGACCAATTGAAAGGATGAAGTAAAGAGGTTTGCAAGGTTTGAGGTCTTTGTTTGTTTGATCTTCTTTGTTTCTTATTTCATTGATTTATTGGGTATTATTGATATTATTGATATTCATGCACATTTTCCCGTAACATTTTTGGCACCCACCGTGGGGCCCTACCCCAATTTAACCTCAAAACTAAGTTTTTTTGTGTGTTAGGTTCCGTACACAGGAGGATTATGTGCATCTGTTCATTTCTAACATGTATCTGAGTTCTATTTCCACGCATTTGATAGATCAGTGCATCCATGCTCTATTTCAACACATTTGACCTCTGATTTGGTGCATCTATTACTTTGGTGCATATATCATATGTTTTTGCACTTTTATCCTCTAAAACTATGCATTCATAATTCTGCGCATCTATGTTCTATTTCTGCGCATCTATCCTCTGCAGCTGTGCATTTGTTCTGACAATGATTTTAGAGTTATTTCTTGTGATTTTGCTAACGCTAACCTCTCTCGCAAGAATATTCTCAGATCTACTTACAGGTTAGAGGCTGGTTTAATCATATAGCTGCATTTGTTAACTCATCTCTAGATCTAATTAGCAAGGAAAGTAATTGAATTGTTCATGTAAATCTCATTTAGCTCTAACTAGGAGGATTGTAATTTGATCTTGTTGCATCAACAACTCAAACATAGTCCCTACTAGAAGGATATAAAATTGAACCATTTCTATCTTGCTTCTTTCAAAGTTAACAAATCATATGTGTGCCCAAGTAGCTTAACTCATTTAGTCTTTTTCATTTTAACTAGGGGAAAAGAACCATTGTTTATCGTGCTTTTGGAATGATACCAAGCCTATGCTCTCCCCTACTTTGGGTGACCAAAATGCCAAACATATCATTTCACATGTTTTTCCTTTAGAGAGGCCTGCGCTTGGATATCCTTCCATCCAAGTGGGAATGACCTTAAGTGGTAACAAGATAAAGCCAAGCTCTGCCTAGCCACTATAAATAAATTGTGCTTGGAGTGAAAGCTTCATGCAATGAGTGCTGATTAGTTATACCGACAACCAACCTCCCTCAAAACCCTCCAAGGTACAACCCTTGAAGGCTAGGAGACTCCATAACGGAGAGTAGCATTGCCGCATGTATAACCACTTGAACAGAACTTGCCCTTACTACTTATCCATTGTTTTAGAAGCCAAAATCCCCTATAAACCGGTGCCAAAAAGAATGATTATCATCTTCCTAAGACAACTCACGTACTTACGGTTCAATAGTAGAGATAACAGGGAAATCTCAAGGTTTGCGAGCCTTGGGAACCCAGAACTTGGTGTACTAGAGAAGTTTGTGCACTTGTAAGGGGGAGCCTACTTCCCAAGTTCCTAGGTTATCCTCTTTGAATAGCATCACTGGTGTAAAAACCAAGTGAGAATTCAGTTTATACTGCCCTTGCCATCCTAGGATTTGTACCTATTTTTAGTCAAAAAAGTCAAAAAAATATTAAAAAGATCAAAAATCATGAAAATATTCTTTGTGTTTACTGTGTCTTACTTGCCATAATTGAAAAATTAGATAAAAAAGACCAACTTTCAGCCAAGAAACCAAAAACATCAAAAAACATGCCAAAAACATTACAAAATCAGTCAAACACATAGAGCTACATATACATTTTGACCTGTTGTGCATCTGTGGTCTATTCTTGTGCTTTTATCCTTCACTAGAGCTATGCATATATTTTGACTTGCTGCACATTTACCTCCTATAACCGCGCATTTATTGCTGCACATATATCACTGTGAGCATTTCCTGATCTTTTGAGAGAAAATTTTCAACCTTTCTAGGTACCCATTTCAGCCTTGTTCGAGTTTCTGGGATTAGATTTACCATGCAATCACCTCTTCCATTCGTTTCCATAGCATACCCTCTTTCTCATTGGTCGTCTCATCCACCTTTTTACAAAATCTTCCCATAATCGAGTCAAAGTATCCAAATCAGGTTAGTACAAGGCCTTTTTCAAATCATTTTAGATTCAAGTAACCCTAGTAAGTCTCCACTATCAAGGATCAATCATCCTTCTCTCTTAGAACTTCACTCCTTTCCACATCATCTTGCATGGTCTTAACTAGATCCCAAACACAAAAGCAACTTGAAATGGCTGGAATATCTGACATAATTGTATCCCCTCACGACAATGATGAGGAAATCTCCCATGAGGAATTCGAAGGAGCCCTCCAAGACCAGAAATTTCAATGCATGATGGACAAAGTGCTCAACGAAGACCCTCAAAAGTGCTTTCTTCATCTTGCAACCCAAGGATGTAAACTCCCCCCAGACTTTGATCTCAACAAATTAAGAGAATCCGTAGAGGAAGAAACTCATGGGGAACACACTAGTGAAGATAAAGGTAAACAAGCCACATACTCAAATGCACCTCTAGACACATTAACAAAACAAGTTGAGAGCCTAACATAGAAATTTGTGGATCTCCAAATGGGGACATCCACAAAACATTTTTCCTTGGAGGACATCTCATCGTATCCCTTTGATAAGTTCTTAAAAATGATTCCCTTCCCATTTAGATTTGAAGTACCAAAATTCAAAAAGTATAGAGGAAAAGGTGATCCAAGGGATCATATTAGGGAATTTAGCGCCGCGTGTCTAGAAGTGGCTCACAACGACACCTTCCTAATGAGACTATTCCCTAGATTTGTATGTGGACACGCCATGGAATGGTTCTCACGACTTCCCCTGGGTATCAAAACTTTTGATGAGTTAGTAAACAAGTTCGTCACACACTTCTCATATAACATTGAACATGAAGTTTCCATGCTTGACCTATGCAATACAAAGCAAAAGAGTGGTGAATCCTTTGCCACTTTCTTACAAAGGTGGAGACAAATTACGAGCAAATGACAAAGATGTTTGTCCACAAGCTTAACCCCGATCTAAGCTACCAAATCCAAATTCAATGCCCTACCTAATTTACGAAAGTCATTGAGATGGGATTATTTATTGAGAAATCTATGATTGCCAAGGGGCAAATAAAGTTGTTCAAAGACACACCTAACTCTAACTATACCACAGACAAGTCAAAATTTTGGACAAAGAACAAAAATATCATCAATGATGGAGTATTTGATGCCAAAGTAGCGGCTCCTAAACAACAACAACTAATCTTTACTTTTCAAGGAGCATTAAACAATGCTATGCCAAGCAAACCTTCATCTAGCACACCAAGACAATGGTACAACTCTGCACCTAGATGAAAATTCACACAACTAGGGGAGTCCTATGAGTCTGCGTTGAGAAAGCTAATATCCAACAATGAGATCACTCTTCCCGCTACTAGCAACTATGAACCCCAAGTAAAACCTCCTTGGTGGAAAGAGACTAATTTCTATGAGTATCATAGAGGAAAAGGCCATAAGACTAATGATTGTATTCGTCTAAAAAACATCATTCAAGACCTACTCGACCAAAATCATATAGGCACAAAAGAGTATACCTTCAATGAGTTGCATGTGGCATACAAGGATCCACTCCTCAACCACAATAGGCCATACAATAACAACATCAATAATAACAACAGGCAGAACCAAAATAATGGGAACAAAAATGCTAACTATGCGAACGTGCCATTCGATTATACTATTAACTACATAGCGGAACACATCCCACAAATCAATGTAGTCACATTCAACCAACAATCAGAACACAACAAATCTGATTGCAACATCACCACCCGCAATGGTAAGGTCACATTACACACGCTTCCTCCAAGGTCACCACCTCCTTCATCTGCTTCCCCTAAGTACAGTGTCATAGACCAACTTTGGAAAACTCCTTCCCATATATCCATCTTAGAGTTGTTGCATCTATCTCCCTCCCACAAGGAGATTCTCGATAAAGCCCTAGTGGAAACAATTGTGCCCACGAACTTGGCCCAAGAGAAGTTCCAAGCCATGGTAGGTCATCTAACCTCCACTAACACCCTATCGTTTATCGAACAGGATGACCTTTCAATGTCTCAGCCCCATAACACACCCCCTTGCATATCGTAGCCTTCATTCATAAACATCGTATCAAAAGAGTTCTGATTGATGGAGGAGCAATTTTAGATATTTGTACACTCAAGCTAGTCCTTACATTGGGGTTCTCAAAAAATGCAGTGGATCCAAGGAAAAAGATCACTATAAAGGCTTATGATGAAGAAGAAAGAACTACTAAAGGAACAGTGGTGTTACCAATACAAGTTGGACCAGTAGTAAAGGACGTTGTTTGCCAAGTCCTAGATAGGGAGCTACCCTATAACATCCTCCTAGGTAGACCTTGGATTCATGCCATGAAAGTTGTACCTTCTACCTCCCATCAATGCATCAAATTCCCCCATAACAGTTGACAAATCACCATCCAAGGTGATCCTGACCCTTTTCAACATTTTAACTCTATCCACTCAAAGCCTGACTGCATCATTCACAACAATAGAGATTCCACATCTCCAATCCCCTAGCATGATTCTAGCTCCCAAGATTCCTCGTCCAAACCCAAAGAGTAGAAAGTCAAAATCAAAGAAACAGGGGTAGGAGAATACTCCATTGAGCACTCCTACAACTTAGCCAAGATGCATTTATCCCCAAAGACCTTTGGGCAACCTAAGTACATTCCAAAACTATTTGCACCTCCTCAACCTCCTAAAGTGCCCTTTGTCAAATGGGGGATCCTATCAGATGAGAGTGAGGAAAGAGATGTCTTGCAATGGCTCTACACAGAGGAAGATAGCACACAACAAGAACCACCTAAGCTCCCAACGGAAATCTATGGGTGTGGTGAGTCTATCTTACATAGATATGAAGGACAAGGTCCAATTGGCCTAAGAAAAGAAGGAATAATAGAACCCATCCAACCCTCCTCATCCTCATTGGCAAGAAATACAAGAGGGCTAGGATACAAGGACAAAGGCAAAGTTAAGGCTAATGCTTGTTTTGTGGAACAGATCCATAACCTACAAGAAGATAGTGACATAGACTCTAACGATTATGAGTGGGATGAACTCTCAAAGCACTCCTATGAAGACAAAGGAATTGATACCATTCAAACCTATAGCCTCTACCGTGAGAGACAAACACTAATGCATAGACCATTAGAGTGTGATTTGCCCACTCCTGAAAGTATGACTTAGGAGGAAGGTTAGAGTTCCAATGTGATAAACAATTTGGAGGAAAGTACCATTCCAGATCCTATCCCTATCAATCTAAATCCTAACCATGTATCCATTCAAACCATCAACCCAATGAATCAGATCTACCTTCTGATCCCCTCTCTCTTGTGCATCCTGAACTTATCGTCTAGGATTTACGAGGAACCCCACAACTAGACATGTTCCAAAATGACGATGCCTAATTAACTATATGGAACTTAGGGACCACCTACCTACAAGAGATCATAAAGCTGGCTTCGCCATTGAACTCAACACCGTGGCTTATTTTGGAGAGGGTGCCAAGCCTTCTAGTCAAAAAAACATAAAAATAAAAAATGGATCTGATGGTGAAAACTGCTCTGCGGTAGTGTCAGATCCAAAATAGAAAAAAGAAATGATGCATCGAATGGTGAAAACCTCTTTGAGGTGCTATACAATGGAAGGATAGACACTCTCCCCAATGACATGTACCAAGAGAAGTCTCAAATTGTGGTGGAACCTACAAAACTTGTCAACATCAGAACAGAGGGTAATCCTAAGATCATTCACTTTGCAAAGTCTCTATCTCCACCAGAAAAGACAAAATTTGTACCTTTCTTCAAGAAGAAGAAAGTCAACTTTGCTTGGTCATATGTAGATATGCCTAGTTTAGATCTAGATTTGATTCTACATCATCTTCCACTAGATCCAGGAGTTAAACTGGTCAAACAGAAGCTCAGGAAGATGCATCCCCACATTGCATTACTAGTAAAAGAGGAACTCAAGAAGCTACTGGACATAGGGTTCATCAGGGCAATTGACTATCTAGAGTGGGTATCCAACATAGTGCTAGTATCAAAACCTGATGAAAGAGTCAAATTGTGCAATGATTTCTGGGATCTAAACAAGGTTTGTCGAAAAGATGATTTCCCATTACCTAACATTGTCATCATAGTCAACTTGACAGTAGGACACGCCATGCTTTCTCTTATGGATGGCTTCTCTAGGTACAATCAAATTAAGATAGCACTAGAAGACCAACATAAAATAGCTTTCACTTGTCCATAGGGAACCTTCTGCTAGAATGTCATGCCATTTGGGTTAAAGAACGTAGGGGCAACATATCAACGTGCTATGACCACTATCTTCCATGATATGATGCACATCACAATGGAGGATTATGTAGATGACACCTTTCCAAAGTCACTAACAAGAGAATCCCACCTATATGTACTAGAGAAGGTCTTTTAGAGACTGGAACACTTCAAAGTCAGGTTGAATCCGAAGAAATGTGTGTTTGGAGTCACCTCTGGCAAACTCTTGGGCTTCATTATATCAGCAAATGGGATCAAAGTGGATCCTGCCAAAGTCAAAGCTATCATGGAAATGCCACCACCAAAGAACATCACTCAATTGTGGTCTCTACAAGGCAAGTTACAGGCAATTCGTCAGTTTATCTCACAACTAGCAGACAAGTGTCAACCTTTTACTCCCCTATTGCATAAAAACATACCATTCAAATGGGATGAAAAGTGTGAGTAAGGATTTTGCAAACTGAAGGAATACCTCATGAACCCGCCTATTATAATACCACCTATCCAAGGTAAGCCACTATATCTATATATATCTTCTACGCCAACAGCTCTCAGAACCCTATTAGCACAACAAGATTATGAAGGAAAAGAAAGGGCTATCTAATACATCAGTCGCACATTGGTGGGCTACGAATTGCAATATTCCAAAATAGAAAGATCATGTCTTGTTGTGGTTTTTACTTCCCAAAAACTATGACATTACATGCTAGCACATTCAATCAAGCTTATTGCAAAGATAGATCCACTAAAATACCTATTAAGCAAAGAAGCTCTAACAGGGCGCCTAGCCAATTGGGTAATGTTGTTAAGTGAATATGACATCGATTATGTAGAAAGGAAGGCTTTCAAAGGTCAAATCATTGCCGATCAGTTAGCAGAAGCACCATTGCAAGATACCACACCAATGACATTCGAGTTTCCAGATGAATCCATATTCAGTATCACAACACACTTATGGAAACTCTACTTTGATGGATCCTATACAAACCATGGATCGGGGGCAGGAATCCTGTTGGTCACTCCTCAAGGCGACACCATACCTAAGTCTTATCATCTTCTATTCCCATGCACAAACAATATAGTAGAATATGAGGCCTTGGTTATTGGTCTCAAAATGGCAGCAGAATGGAAAATAAAAGAGCTACATGTCTATGGTGACTCCCAACTAGTAATTAATCAGGTTAATGATGACTGTCAGACCAAAGATGACAAGTACATACCATACAAGCATATGGTAGATGACTTTAAAGGGTACTTTGTGATCATCTCCTTTGAGTAGATACCTCTCATTGAAAACAAAGCAGTAAATGCCATGGCAACCATTGCCGCGCTCCTTGAGATCCTATTGAATGAGTCAAGGTATGAGTTCTTGGTGGAGTCAATTATGCAACTAGCTTATGATATCCCTGAAACACACTCCATTTGCCTCTTAGTTGGATCTGATTCGCCCTTGTATGGTAAGATTTACACTTACCTCAAGGATAACACCCTACCACTTGACTTATCTACCAACCAACGCCAAACCTTCATTCGCCAAACCTCCCATTACACCATTATCACCGACACCCTATACCGAAGAGGTCTGGATGGTACTTTACTCCAATGTTTAGAACGTGAAGGATCTCAAATTGCCTTACGAGACGTACACAAAGGAATTTGTGGAACACACTCTAGTGGTCCTTCTTTAGCTAAGAAACTCATGCATTTAGGATACTATTGGCTGAACATGGAAACTGATTCATATCAGTTTGTGAAGAAATGCAAGCAGTGCTAGATACATGGTAACCTCATCCATGCACCAACTTAGGAGCTACAGCCTTTAACGACACCTTGGCCCTTTTTTCAATGGGGACTCAACCTTGTGGGCAAAATCCACCCTCCGTCATCCAATGGCCATAAGTTCATAATAACCACCACTGAATATTTTACCAAGTGGATTGAAGCCATTCCACTCACCAATGTCATAGGCAAACAGATTGCCTCCTTCATCCTCAATTACCTCATTTGCAGATACGAAATTCCTTCATCCATAGTCATGGATAATGGAAGACCTTTCAAGAACTAGGATGTACAAGAGCTTTGTGACAAATTCAAAATCCAACACCATTTCTCCACCCCCTACTATTGACAAAGCAATGGCCAAGCAGAGGCATCCAACAAAACAATCTTGAAAATCCTCAAGAAAATTGTCAACGATGCAGGCCGTGATTGGCACATACAATTGAATCTTGCTCTGTGGGCCTATCGAACCAGTATATGCACTCCCACAGGTGCTACCCCTTATGCCCTTGTCTATGGATCAGAATCCATTTTTCCCATCAAGGTCAAGTTACCATCTTTAAGGGTGTCATTCAAAGGTCTTATCACCAATGAAGACTATAGAGTTTCTAGACTACAAGAGTTAGAGTTGTTGGAGGAGAAAAGACAAAATACTTTCAATCATATCAAAGCCTATCAACAGAGAATGTCATGAAGCAACAATCATAGGGTCCGTCCAAGGCTCTTCAACATTGGTAATCTAGTACTCAAGGAAAACCCCCACAATCAGCAGGATCACAAAAAGAAAGGTAAGTTTGAACCCAACTGGCTTGGTCCTTATGTAATCATTGCTGCCTATGGATCAGGAGCATATCAGGTAGCAAAATCAAAAGGTGAGCTATTCGATGACCCAATCAATAGTATGTATCTTCACCAGTTCTATACCTAAGAGAACCCTAATGTAAGGGGGGCCAAAAGCAAAAAAAATAAAAAAATTAAAAAAAATTAAAAAAATGAGAAAAGACAAAAAAGAGCTTTGCAATAAAGGCAAAGTAGTGAAAACCTGGCAAACAAGTGCTCTCTGCAATGTAAACCACTTACTCCATCTTTGGGAAACTAGACATCTTGTGTCCATTCCTCCTACCATCATTTCTCATCTGATCCGTATCTAGTTCACAATAAAACCTAACGATAACCTATCATGGCTTGGTACTCTATCTCTTTCTATCACCTTATTAACTAAGGTCTTATTCAGTATCCTATACATAGTGTCAGCCTGACATAGCATCCATAGTCAGTATCATAGGGTCACCCTGATCTACATTGCCTCTGCGTTGTCACGTAGGCAAGGCCATTATCAATGCGCCCCCGAGGCTTTCCGTTCATCTCATTTCTTATTGTCTATCCTCTAGTCCATCTACATCCACACAGTCTCCCCTCACATAGGTCATAGGTTCACATGGTCCAAAGTCTCGAACTACGTTACCTCTACGCCATCACATAGGCAAGGCCATTGTCAATGCACCCCCGAGGTACTAGGTCAGTCCCTTAAGGTCTGTTTCACCAAATAAGGATTGTGGTACCTTTCACCAGGCAAGCAAGTGTAGCAAGCAAAAACCTACTTTCAAACATAAGTTTTTGAAGCAAGACATCAACCTATCCAAAGAAAAAAAAACAAGAACAAAATGATCCAAATGATTCTATCTAAATTATGGCAAGAAAGATACATCTAATACAATAATGTTTTGTTTCGATTAGTTGCATCTTAACATCTTCATTTTTGTTATCATGTTTCCTATGCTACCCAAGGATGCTAAAAGCTAGAGATGCTATGATGGGGGCACGATTCTTTTCTTTGTTTGTTGCTTGTGGGTTTATCTTTAGTAATGTGAAGCCTTGTCTAAGGACATGATCAACTCAAAAGATCATCGAGGACATCAGAGGACTAACATGAAACAGGTGTAATCCTTGTCTGTTGATATGCAAGAAATACTCAGGTCATCTTGGTTCAATTATACCTTGATGCTTATATTAACTTGCTAAATCAAATCCATGTAAGCGATACTCAGGTCATCTCGGTTCAATTATACCTAGATGCTTGTATTTTCTTACAACATAAAAAAACACAAAAAAAAACAAAAAAGCCCAACGATGAAATAAGCACTTCAAAATACTTGCAATAGCAAGATGGCAAAACCATTCGCATCCAGAAAGCATCCATATCTCATGCAGTAAAAATTATATGTAGAGTATCAATGTTTACAAATAAAAGCTTGTGAGTCCTTCTGTCGAGTCATTCTTCTATTAATCAAATGTCTATCTATCATTATATCTCTCATCCCAATCCAGTCAGTCGAAACAATGATCCAAATGCAAGTCCATCCTTAGTCCATACCAATCAAGTTAATCAATCTTGTCAAATTATCTAATTGTAATCAATTGTCTTGATCCTAATCTGGTCGTAAACCAACTCAATAAATCATAATTATTAGTGGGATATATCTTTCCCACACCTATCATGTTGATCTAGGGATATATCATTCCCCGCAATGAAAAACACTATCGTCAATCATTATCAATTAATCATTGGTTTACAGCTGGAGAAGGGCAATACCTTGTTTGTGCATACTTGCTTGCTTGCTTTTGTGTGTTGTCAATTTATCTTGCATATCATGTCATTCACCTTCTTCATCATGAGATTGTCCGTCTCACACCCTTGAACCTTCCTATCCAATCTCCCGAGGGGGCATCCTACCATCGTTAAACCTGTACCAGGGGCAAATTGGGGCACGTATCATTATCAGAAAAATCTATTATTTGAAACAACGTGATGAAACACATTGCATCAAAGAGGGGTAAAATGTATACACCTGAAATTGACACGACCTTGTCTAAATAAATATTTATAATATTTATTTCATCTAAATTCCTCTATTAATAAATAAATAAACAAATTTATTTATTTGATTCATATTCTTCCAACAATTAAATAAAATCATTTATTTAATTAAATTCCTCCAAATCCTCCAACAAATTAAATAATACCAATTATTTAATTAGTTCTTCCAAAATCATTCTAAATTAAATAATACCAATTATTTAATTGCTTCTTCCAATAATATCTTCTCTAAATTTAAATAAATCCAAATATTTATTTAACTTGTCCATTTCTTCTAAAAATTGAGTAATCTCTAAATATAATTCAATCCGTGTGCACATGCAATTGAATATTCCAAATATTTAATTGAGCTAAAATATCTTCTCATTCTCATGCAATTTCCATCCTTCACTTAACTGATTAATCTATTCTATTAATTAATTAATCTCTTCAGTTAACTCATTCTTCTATTTTATTAACTCCTCTCATGCAAAATAGAGCAAGACACATGTCCTCTTCCTATTCACGCACATCCTCTCAAATATTCTCTATCATTGATCTTCTCTCTCACAAGTCTATAAGTACAACCCCTATTCCTCCATTTCATCCAAGCTTTTAGTAAACTTACTCTATAGGAATTATAGCACGCCTTTGGCACCAAATCATTCCATAGCTTGCGATCACCCTTTTATCATTGCAATTGTGTTGAAGAATCTCTTCATTGCAAACCTATCATAGTCATTCCCACTTGACATCTTGGAAAATAGCAAGGAAGTGCACCTTCTGAGGGCCATATTCATACACAAGATCATTTGAGATAGGCAACCAATGGAAGCCACGAAGTAAAGAGGTTTGCAAGGTTTGAGTTCTTTGTTTGTTTGATCTTCTTTGTTTCTTATTTCATTGAGTTATTGGGTATTATTGATATTCATGCACATTTTCCCGTAACAGGATCAAACAAGGATTTTACGTGAGCAATAACAGGGCTCTTATTCTCTTTCTTTCTCTTCTTTTCCATTCAAGCCTCTCTTGCTTTCCTTGATGTGTCAGCTTGTGCTTGAAAAGTAGGAGGTGAGGCAATATATCCTCCAACAAATGGATGGCCTTGGGGTAAACCATAAGGAATGGTAGTTATTTGCTGGCTTGGGTCAAATTGTGGCAAGGCCCTCTTGGGCATGGATGGGGAAAATAGGGGTAGGGATATGTCCTATGATGACATGGCTGGTGAACTAGCAATTGGGGAAAAAGTTTGCAGTGGCGCAATAGAGGTGGCAGTAGGTGTGGAAAATTGAGTCACTTGGGTAGCCACCCCTAAACAAGAAGAAATATAAGGAGGGGAAAAAAGAGAAGAAGCACTTACCTGGGCCATCGATGAGATCATTGGATCTTGTTGTTGCTGGGGTGCCAATACCTCTTCTTCTCTGTCCTCCTCTTCCAATACTAACTTATGTATTCTTTTCTAAGGTCTATCTGCTGCCTCCTCTGGGTCTTCTTCCTCTAGATTGATCAATGTTTGTTGCAAAGATGCCACTCTGAGACTCCCAGATGCTGAAGCTGCTTGGGTCCCATGAGACGACGATGATACAGTTTCCTTTTGTTTCTGCAAGGCACTAAGAGATGGAGGCCATTAGGCTCTAGGAGTTACAACTGATGCTTGCCCTATCTCTTCAAGCTTCTTAGCTTCCTTTGATTCTTCTTCCTCTTCTGCTCTGTGAGAACCACTCAGAATGTTACTTGTGTCAAGGCTAGAAACTGGAGTCATATGAAACTCATCCCATACCATTTCCCATTCTTCATCAGTCTCACCATTTCCAAAAGTATGGGTGACCTTAGATATCTCTTGTCTATATTTCCAATAAGCGGCAATTTTCTCAGCACTCCATTCCTTCTTCTTTAAAGTAGCTCTGAGACCTACAGTCATTAACTTCTTAGGGTCATATTCCTGTATTTTCTTATAAAAGGTCTCCCATGGTCTGGGATCTTCATCTGGTAGATCTTTCAATTCAACATAAACTGCAGGATCATCCCGCTTTGGCGATCTCCTTTTCTCCCAAAAGGGCATCTCTCATGAATGAATTTTGTAGAAACTTTATTATTGATAATCCAAGAAGCTAAGAAGCTATCTGGATCATATTTCCACTTATCTTCAACTATCAAGAAACCATAAGTTGCTAATTTCCTTAATAGGAGTTTTTCAGTTTCTCTCCTCTCAATTGTTATTTTCTCTCTGGTCCAGGGAACATCATACATTTTATTCTTCCTTTTTTTATTTCCAAAATTGTTATCAATGACAGATATTTGTCAAGCCACTTCTAAAAATGTAACCCTAGGGGTCAAAACCCTTGGTAGCAAAACAGGCTCTCCGACATAGCCATGAAGTCTAATAATAGTTGTATGGGCTCCAAACAAGTAATCACAAGGAATTGGTGAATTAGTTAAGAAACCCCTGAGGCTCTCTGTCATTCTATTTTCCATAGGCTTAGACCCTAAGTGTCCAAAAATGGGTGCAACAAAACACTCTGCAAACTCATAGGGATCTGATGTGTCTAAGAGAACATGGGTCCATGCAGACACTGGGATTGTTCTATTACTACTGGACTCAGGGTCACACATATTCAAATGCATATATTGTTGAAAGAGACCATAATTTTGATACAACATTAGATGAAACAGATAGGTTGAATAGCTGCAAACACGATTCTGAGAGAAGTTTGCAAGCTGGTCCACCATATACTGAGAGATTTGTTTTGAAAATTTGAGACGGTACTCCTGAGATTTGTCTACAGTTTTAAGTCTAAAAATTACTGCGAGTTGCCAATCATGTACCATTGAATAATCATACTAGACAAACATGAAAGACAACATGGCTAGGGCATCTTGAACGTCAGGATTAGATTGAGCTCGGCCTATGGGCAGCGGAGGCAACTAGGTATTATTGTCATCTAAATGCATTTCAGTGTTTAAAAACTTTACCTTACTGTGGATATTTCCCCATGTAGTCTACAACTTGGAAATCGTAGGAAATGTAGCTATCCTGTCATGTTGCAAACCGAGCATATCCCGAATTGCTTTAGGAGTTATCTGGACCATGAAGGGGCCACGTGAAATAGAGGTAGTTGGAGGATGAAACAATTCTTCACATATGTCAATCAATTCTGGATATGGGTGAATAGTAGGAACCACAAACCACACCAATTGAGACGTTCAAACCTTCATTCCAAATGTTTTTGACTTCCCTTTTGCATCTCAAATGAGGCAGCTCGGATGAGCTCCCTCTTGAAGATTTTTGGGATTCTTCTGCATATGTGTGTCAAAGATGCCATCTACATAGTCCTTCACTTGTGTAGAATCTGTACTTACTTCCATATCTAAAGCTTTGTCCTTGGATAGCTTGCCTTGGGCTATGCTAGTGCAAATGCATAAGACTTGCTTCCTTTCAATTTATCAGAAAGCTCAAAGAGCCCTAGCCCTTCCTGTGGCAATTGTGGCTCTAACATCTCTGTGTCCCTTTTAGAAGCCTTTGAAACTCTTGATGTAGAAAGCAGACAAGAAACTCGTAATTGAAATTGAACCTAGATGGAATTGCAGGTGAGGAACGAAACTTTCAATGTAGACAACAACTCGGAGAATGCAGAATGAGAAATAACAATTACAACTATCAGAGGGATTCAATACTTAGCTTGACAAGGCGTAAGGAAGCATTAATGACCCATGACATCTTATTATTGGAATTAACACCAAAAAGACGGTTAGTGCATCTTTGAAAATCCGTATGGGATGGAGTGTCAGATTGGTATCAAAAGCGGTAATCATATGATTTGGTACTTTCTTTATGATGTTTAAGGAACTGCCAAACGGACTTTGTAAATACAACTGCCAACAAGAGGGGCTATTTGCTACGGACACGTGTTCTTAGAACACTTATTCAAAGGCAAAAAGTGGAAAAGTGAGACAAAAGCGGGAAAAGAATTTAAAAGACACCTAATTAACTATGATACATGGTAGGTCTCAAGACTATGTAAAATGTTTTAAGAAGATCCCATTCACAGGAATCTCTTTTGACTCTCCTTCCATAGTTTCTAGCTCAAATGCATTATGTTGCTTATAGGCACAAACCTTAAAAGGACCTATCCATAATAAGTCAAACTTACTGTGTCAGCATAGCTCTCTCATCCCATTTCAGCACCAAAGACCCAACTTCAAAATTTGGATTGGAGGACTTTCTATCAAACCAATTCTTTACAATCTGTTGATGCTTCATCAATGACTCATGTGCCCTTTCTCTCTTCTCTTGAACTTCTAGTAACTCAGCAAGCCTCACATGTATCGAGCCACTTTCTTCTATCTCTAACTGTTTAAGCAGCTATAAGGTAGGAATTTCTATACTTAGTGGCATCATGGCCTACTTTCCATAGAATAGCTCATATGGAGATATCTTAGTTACTTGCTTTGGTGTCATTCTATCTGCCCATAGTGCTGAATTGAGGGACTTGTGCCAGTCTTTTTGATGATCAGCCCCCATTCTCTTTATGAATCTAATCAGGTTCTTGTTTGTAGATTCTGCTAAACCATTGCCTTGTGGATAGTAATTTGATGAAGTCTTTAGATATATTCCTTTTTTTAATGCAAACTTTGATAGTTTGGTTCCTAAGAGTGCTTTGGCATTATCTGATATGATGGTGCGCAGGGGGCCAAAATGAGTAGCTATTCCCTCAAGAAACTCTAAGATTACCTTTTCAGTAGCTTCCTTGAGTGGCACTGCTTCACTCCACCTTGTAAAGTAATTAGTTGCAGTAAGGATCCACTTGTATTTGATATTTGATACTAGATTAATCATGCCAATAAAATCTAAACCCCACTAAGCAAAGGGTTCTTCCACTATTATGGGATTTAAAGGCAATAAAGCATTTGTTCTGCTTCCAGTAGAAAACTGACAAGCCTGACAATCTTTGACCACCTGATAGCAATCTAAAAATAGTGTTGGCCAATAGTAGCCAACTTGTGTAACTTTAATTGCAGTAGTTCTTGCTGAAAAATACCCCCCTGAGGCTCCATGATGGAACTCATGCAGTATCTTTTGAGCTTCATCATTTTCAACACATCTTAATAGTATTCTATCAATATTCTTTCTAAACAAAACATGATTAATCAAGACAAAATGAACTCCCTATTGTCTATAGTATCTTTTCAAATTAGGGGAGAGTTCATTAGGAAAAATACCAGTTCTCATGAACTATATTTTGTCACTTACCCAAGAATTTTGATCAACCTCACTTACCCAAGAATTTTGATGAACTATATATTGGCAGAGTTCCCTGTCTCTAACCAATTTGGTAGGCCTTACCTCTACATCATATTCTAAGATTTTAGTTATCCAATTGGCCCTCTTTTCAGTAATCTCACCTTCTATGATATACTCCCTTACACTTGAGTGGGCTACTAGTATTAAAATCTTATTTCCTATTATTAGATGCCTAAAATTTTAAGAGCTTTAACCATAGCATAAGATTATTTCTCTATGAAATTATACCTTGATTCATACTCCCTTAAGGTCCTGGAGAAGAATGCGATTGGATGTTCTCCTTCTTCCTTATCATATTTCTGGGTCAGAATAGCTGCAACACTATGTTCTCCTCCATATACATACATTATAAAGGGCTTAGAGAAATTTGGATTTCTCAGTACTGGTGCAGTGGAAATGGCTTTCTTGACTTCTTCAAAAGCTTGTCTCCCTTCAGTAGTCCATTTCAAAACTAAATCCTTCTTCAATAGCAGAGTAATGGGCCTAACTAGCCCTGTAAAATTAGATATAAAGCGACTGACAAAATTGATCTTAACCAAAAAGGACTGAACTACCTTTTTGTTGATTGGCAAAGATAGATTTAGTATGGCTATGACTCGCTCTGGGTCAATGGAAATCCCATCTTTTGAAACTATCTGTCCCAGAAGTTTCCCTTGGGGAACAACAAAAATACACTTCTTAGGATTTAGGGAGATCCCAAACTCCTGACATTTCTAAAAAATAGCTTCTAGGTGCTCAAAGTGATCTTTGACATCTTTGGTAAATATAGTAAGGTCATCCAAATAGATCAGAATGATCTTATTTATAAGGTCTCCAAATGCTATGTCCATGGCGTGCTGAAAAGTAGCTCCAACCTTTGAAAGACCAAATGGCATTTTGGCATATGCAAAAGTTCCCCACTTTGTTGTGAATGTTGTCTTATGTTGGTCTTCATCAACCAACCAGATCTGATTGTACCTTGAGAAACCATCAAGCAAAGAAAACCTCTCTGATCCAGCCACTGTTTGCAAAATTTGTTCCATGGATGGCAAGGGGTAATGATCCTTCAATGATGCTTTATTCAGGTCTCTGAAGTCTACACAGAGTCTTATGTCCCCATTCTTTTTTCTTACCGGCACCAAGTTAGATAGACAAGTTGAATGTTTGATTAGAAAAATAATTTTGGACTCTAGAAGCTTTTGTAATTCATCTACCATTAAGGGTTCAATCCTAGGATTCACTAGTATTTGTTTTTGATGGACTGGTTTTGACCCTTCAACAAGTTCTATGGTATGTTGAATGATGTCTCTATTATAACCATGAAGGTCATCATAGGTTCATGCAATTACTCTATTGTACTTATTACACAGAGAAATCAACTTATCCTTTTCCTCTTGAGTAGTAGAATTGCCTACCTTCAACTTTCTTCCTTCACTGACTTGAATCTCAGAATAATCATCTTTACTTGCCTTAAACTTCCTTTTGTCGAGGTTTGCATCATCTAGGTCGAATAGGTTCTCTAGCGTGATTAATCCCTTTGGGAGCTTATTAGACTTCAACTAAATAATCTAGTCACCATATGCATCTTCAACTTTGGGCTATAATTGGTTAGCAAATTCTCCTATCTGTTACAAAAATAAAAGCACCTGAAGATCATTGTCAAAGACTTGCCAGTTTTGGACATTATCTGGGATTGTTTGCCTAACTATAACCTTCACTGCCTCACTATTAATGAGCAGGTCACTCGCTGGGTCAAATTGGGAACCAATTTGTGCCATTCTGTTTGCTTCAGCATTTTGGGCTCTAGGGACGACTTCTATGTTAAAAGCATTGAAGCCATCAATTAAGTCACAAATTCTGTGGTGATAAGATCTCATCCTTACATTATTTTCCATAGCTTTCTCTCTAATTTGTTTCACAACTAGTTCTGAGTCTCCTTTGACAACTAGATTCTTAATCCCTTTCTTCTTGGGCAGCATAAGACTATGTACCAAAGACTCATACTCAACATCATTATTTGTGCAAGCAAATTGAAAGCGTATGGCTCTAAGGATTTTCTCACTATTTGGAGAAGTGAGACATATACCTGCTCTAGCACCATCTTTTCTTCTAGCCCCATCAATGTTCAAGGTCTAGATCTCAGATTCTCCATCAAAATTTTCTTCTTCAAATACCTCTTTCCTTATAATATTTGGTATTTCTTGGCCTTCTTCAAAAATAACATAAGTGCCCAAACCAATAGAGTCATAATTTTCATAAGGGTCACTTTGCATCATGGTCATTAGCTAATTGTTTTCTTCTTCTTGTTGGTCATATTCAGTTCTCCCACTTCTTCGACAAAACTCTCTCCTCCCTATTCATCATAGCATATGATGCTTCAATTCTTGGAGTTGGTTCCTCAGTAATATGATCCTTGGATAGAGGTTCAGATGGTACCTTCATCTTTGTTCAATACTTAGTTCTCAAAATCAGATGTGACCAATCAAGTGACATGTATCCTCTTATCTTAGCTGTGAAATCTTTAGATATGCATAAACCAAAGACAGGGGGAATGTCTATAACCACTACATCTTGCAGGATAGTGATATTTGGGCAAGTATACAACTATAATGGGAGTTGTTTAATCCTTCCTATGGTTTGGATGGACTTCCCATCTAGTTGCATGATGCCTTTAGCTATTAGCTCATATTTTATCTTTAAAGCATTTGCTATCTGATTTGGTATGACAATAGTACTAGCTCCTGAATCTATCATTGAATTATGCAGTAGTTTCTTGCCTACTATTAAGGTTAAATAAAATGGCTCAGGCCTAGATTTACTTACTTCTGGTGCATCATTTAGCAGAGTAGCTGTTCATGGAGGTGGAGTGTCTTTGGTTTGTGCCTTCCCTTTGTTAGTGAATCCTTCTTTTGTATTGACAGGTTTGGGATCAACCTGAATCTGCAGTGCTTCTTGCAATAGTGTCTTTTGCTCAAGAATGACCAACATATCCCATATTGATACATAAGCAAGGGTCTTCTTCAGCTGTTCTACCACATTCCTGGGTCCCAATGTCTATGTCTTTAGGTAGTGAGGATATTTTACTCTTTCCAGTACTAGATTAGAGAATGCTTGATTCTGGGTCGTCTGAGGTACTTCTTGTCTTGAAGCTGGATTATAGTGAGCCTAGAAGGGAGGGACTCTAGTTACTTCATTATTTATAGCTTTAGGCTATTCCACCATCCTTCTTTTCAACCTGGTGTAGTAATCAGACTGTACTAAGGGTTTATTGGAGTTAGATGCTTCATTTAAGAATAGTGAATCTTCATCTTCAATCCATGAAAACAAAGCATGTTTTGGGGCAATCTCTTCCTCTTGTTGAATAGACATTCCTTGCATCTAAGCCACCATTATTGTATCCTAGACACCAGGTGACTGATAAGGAGGAGCATTAGACACCGCAACTTGACTTTCTTGCCTTCTTTGTTCTGCTATCTTCTGTTCCAGATTGCCCCTAGGACAATCCCTAGGCATATGGGCATTATTACACAAAAAACACCAAGCATTGGCATCTTTAGCTAAATTATTTTGCCCAGGGACCATTTCTCTACTTGGGTTAGGAGGGACAACATGCAAAGTTGCAGGAACTGTGACCAACTGGTTTGAAGGTTGAGGATTATTTGGTCTTTGAGCACCTCGGTACTGGTTTAGCTGATATGGGGGTCTATTTCCTTGGAATCCCTAGTAAGGAGGCTTTGGGTAAGAAGTTTGTTGCATCTTGAGATTAATAATCTATTTGAAAAGGTCCTAAGGATATTCTTGACATCATCCATTTCAGATGGAGGGGCAGAGGGTGTTGACACAGTGGGTTTTTGAGATGTTGGGAAGGTGTACATGGACACATGTATAGATGGTGGATTAGGGACTTCTTGAGGGATAGAAATCTCTAGGAACATAGGCATAGGAGGCCTCAGAGGCAAATTTTCAGCATCTATTAGATTATTCTCAGCCCTTACAGTGAACTCATATGCTTCTAGTAGGGTCTATCCTCCTAGGGACTAAATCATTATAGATATATTAGAATTGAAAGCTTTGAGATAGAATACAATAGCCATACCTGATGGTGGCCTAGCTGTAGTGGGGATTTCATCCCAGGTCTTTTGAAACCTAGTATTGAAGTCTGTTATAGCTTCTTGTGGTGCCCTCTTTATAGTGATTAATTGTTGTAGCAGGGAGGATTTATCACTCTTTTCATTGAATCTTGCAAAGAAGGTGTCTCCAAGCTAGTCCCAAGTGGATATTGAATTTGGGGTCAAAGATCTATACTAATCTAGAGACTTTCCTTTGAAGGAAGCCACCAACAGCCTGATAGCTACATTTTGTATGGTAATAACATGTATTGCACACACATTTGATACATCTTGGAGATGCTCCCCTAGTGTCTTGGAATCTTCTCCACCGAATTTGGGTAAAGCTTTCAAAGCATTAGCTAGAATCAGATCCCAAGTATCTGGTGGTGTTGGAAGAATGAGAGGGCTGCTATTCTTCCAGTTTGCATAGTTTCGTGGTGAAGGAGGTGCTTCCATGGCTGTGGTTGATACTGTTGTTACTCGATTTATCCTTCTTCTTGGAGTGGCTACTAATGGAGGTAGTAATATCCATTGATTAATGGTTGACTGTGCTCTTCTTGTTGGTCCATAACTTTGACTCCTTGAGGTTCTCTAGCTCATACAATCTTGATCAAAATTTCATGAAAGGTCCCACCAGGTGTGCCAAAAACTGTTGATGTATAAAATTGTGCGGATTCTAGCACCAACATGGAAAGTTTCAAGAATATGGGACTTGACACTTGAAACAACCTCCAAATTTTACAGAAGTTGGCTCTTCCTATTTCACTAGGGTTAAGTAAAGGGAAGAAAAATAAGTATTATAGATAAAATAAACAGAACTCCTAATTCTATGATGATGCGCTTGATTTAAATGTATTTCAGCAACTAGCACAATGATCAAATTCTCATGATATGACTATATTAAAGAGCAAATGATACATGATTAACATAGACAAATTGTAAATGATTTAAAATCAAAGGCCAAACTCAAAAGATTAACACAGAGACACAGAAAATACCACCAATGGCACATAACAGAGCTTCTTTCATTAATAATTTGGCCAAATACAAAAGGCACATAAACATGCATAGATATATTGGCTTCCTTCTTAGAAACAACTAAACTAAGGTAAAATGATATAATCCGATCACCAAAAAAATCTCTAAATTCTTAATCAATAATAATGTCTATATTATAACACCTTCCTTAATTTATGGCCACAAAATTTGACTCAAGATCACCTCTAACCATTTGGATCTCAATGGTCTAAACAGAACTGGGACTCAATTGGGACTCAGACTGACATTGAGAATCTCCTCAAATCTACAACTGTCTTTCCCTGCGCGCTCATTGGTTGAGCGATAAAATATGTGGCACTGTATCTCATAGTTTTGTTACAACACATGGCATCACCCAAGAGTTCCCAAACGGCTCCAAAAACTGCTACGCGGCATCCTCCACTAAATGCTTAGCTTCCTTTCCATTCAAAAGGGACACACAGAATACTGCCACTTGTCGCCATCTACCATACTTATCACTTGATACATGGCAGTACCCGACAACTAAAACTAGGACACATGGTGCTTTCTGCTATCCTGAAAAGTTCTCACTTTATGCCTTAAACACCCATAGAAATGACACTTTTCACTTCTGCATTACTTTTAGAAACTTGCAACATTATTTCATGAGACCCACCATATGTTTCTTTACCCTTCCAACTTAACAAAAATAAGTGACACGTGACACCATTCACCTAAAGCAAGAAAAGTAACATGGCAACCTCTGGCTATTTCTAAAGCTTATCAAAAGAGTCTCTCAAAGCCCCGAGAAGATGACACTTGGCAGCTTCCGCGAACAACTGAAACTTACAAAAGAAATAATGTGGCAACCGTCAGAAATATCAAAGCTTCCTTTATAACACCTCCCGCACGTAGCATGTGGCACCCTCTGCTACATCCAAAAAACTGTGTTGTAACATCTCATGCCCACCACGTGTCTTGGTGCCTCAAAAGCTATCGCAAAAAGAAAACACATGACACTATCCACTACTGCAACAAAAGGACACTTGGCAACTTCCGCTTGAAGCAATAAATAAAAGAACTTTTTCTCCAAGGCCCGCGACAGTGACACGCGGTGCACTCTATTTGCAAGAAACAACTTGAATAAAAGAAACAATGCCAAGGATACGTGGTGCATTCCGGTTGCATCTGGAAACTGCGAAGCAAAAAAGAGAACACAGGCAATATTCCTGACACTTAGAAATTGTAGAAACTTATGAATCGTGACCCAACAAAATCAAAACGTAGAGTTTGACTCTATAGCTGTCATTGTTCTTCACAAGGATTTATTAGCAGGGTATCATTAGCTTATACTTGGATGTATGCATTGTAATTAAGAAGTTGTGTCTTGTCTTTTAAGCTAAGTTGATGATGAGTTTGATAGCACAGTAAAAGGTAATGGTGTTTGGTACTTTGGTGATTGGTTGTTAATGCACTATGACAATAGTGAAGTGAGGTACTTGTGCTTTTAGTTCATGGTGTTGATGGCAATGGTGTTGGTGCAAAGTGAAAAGTTTTGATGCACAGGTTGATGGCATAGAGTTGATGCATTTCACAGGTCTTTTATTTCAAGGTCCTAAACCCTAATGACTTATACTTCATCATAGCCTGGCATCTTCTTTGTCAATGTTTGCATATGGTGAATAGTAGAGGCTATAGTAAAATCACATGGTTTTGAGTTCTTGAAGGTTTTGAATCTTATTAGGGTTCTTTCATTGTTTGAGTTCATTTTATTCTAAGAACCCTAAGGTATCAAAAGTCTTTATCTATTTCTTATCCTCTGTAACAGATTGTCTATAATGAAGGTTGTGTGATAACAATTAGGGTATGTATTATGTCATGTCAGTAGGTAAATTTTGTAGTTAGGGTTTGTAAATCTCTAAAGGCCTAGTCTACAAGACCTAAAACCCTAAGTCCTAATTGTATAACCCTAAAGTAAAAGTTATTAAACCTTTAATGATGGGTGGTTGCTCTTTATTATGTGTAATGGGTGACTTATGATCATAGGTCATGAACCACTTAAGTTACAACTTACAGGTGTTTCCTTTATTGAATGACCAACCCCCTCTACCTAAGGAGACCGGCTCTGTCCGGTGAACGATTCATAGTCAACCGCCAAGTTTAGATTAACAATCCATGTTTGATTGTTAAATGGAGCGAAAAGTTAGATCAATGGTATTTGTTTAAATCGATTCAAAACCCTATTGTCTCTTTCCTGAGGTAAATCTTTTGACAGCCATTTGATGGTATCCCTACAAGGAAGTTTCATCAATTATTGCTAATTGTTTTTTGCAGTTCTCTATTTTGTTTGAGAGGAAACTCCCATGGATGGTTGTTCATGAATATGAGCATGAGGCTTTTCTTTGATGGTGTCTTCAAGGATTTTAAGGATATGATGATTTTTGTGATATGTAATTGAGAAGGATATCAATGTAAATGAAGAAGAATTGACAGATACATTACTCTCTATTCCTTGTGTTGAGACAATCCAAATCCTGGTTTTTGTGGATGATGTCAGAAGTTATTTTAAAGTAAGAAGGTGTGTTGGTTTCATGTATTATTGAATATACAGAGTGATGACACCAGAACAATGCATCAAGAAAAGAAGATGCATTTAAAAGAGGAGTAAAATAGTGTGACAGAGAGTTATGATGTTGCAGAGAATATGTTAGAGTATAGAATGATCTTATGATCTCATGAGCAGGGTCTTCTACATTGAATGTGCAGATTCTTGAAGAGATTAAAGGTGATGTGAATTAATGAAGTTCATTATGTAAATGTATGTATATCTTTATAGGTAGTGTTTTACTATGCTTGGTCATTGCAGTTATAAGAAATTGATGTGTGTTCAAGAAGATGTAGATATGCCTTAGATTGTGAGACATGAATGATTGATCATGCAAAGAAGATTGTTTCTAAGATGGTTGTGAATGTATCTCAAGTATAGATGATTTTTATGTTGTCTATGGTACCTTTGTAATCAGGATAGTATTTTGATTTATTACTTTGTAAAAGAAAGGTGTCATTGAGATGTTGGTCTAGGAGAGATAAGGTGAATGAATAAGAGTTATAGAACTCATCTATAACCTTTGTTTTTCATTGTAAATAGAGTAGTACTTTGTATATTCCTATGTTTTGTATATGGATTTGGTGCTCTTAGTTTGTACAGAGTTGATATAGGGGTTGGTACTCCTAAAAGACTTGAAGTTGGTGCTCCTGTTGGCTTTGGAGTTGGTTCTCCTGTTTATTGCTAGAGTTGGTGCTCCTGGATATATTGTTATCAGTGAGACCTAATAAAGTTTTGGTCAGGTTGGATAGTGGTTTTTCCCTGGATAGGGTTTTCCACTTTAATCATTTGTGTTATGGTTTCATGCTTATGATTCTCTCTATGATTTAAGTATGTTGATGTTAATTGCATTCATATTGGGATGATGAATAAATTAGTTTTATCAGATCAATGATTCACTCCCCCCCTCTTAGTGATCCTTAGTATTCCAACAATAACAATGATTGTCATGATGATGAGAGATTGTCCTAATGTTGGATAGGGTTGTATGCAAGAAAAGAAGGCTATTATATCCAAGAAAAGGATTGTGAACAAGTCATTTGGTCTGTCAAAACAAGAAGAAAGGATAGTTATGTATAAGGGGATTATCATAGCATTGTAGGATAGTCACATAACAACAAAATATTGTCAAAACCATTCATAAGGTTATCATGATGATCTAGGTAAACTCACTTTAGAGAACTATCATGAAAGAAAAGTATAGTCAAAGGGACTTCCCTATCACCTAAACCAAGAAACATATCACTAAAGATTCTAATATGCAAAAGGGCCAATCATTCCATGACATAAAGGAGGTTGCCCTACAAGAAAGTAGTCATCTTGAAGAATTACAATAGTCTTATTATCTTTTAGAAATAGTCATGAGTCAAAATGTTGTCAAGATAAATTCAAAGGTAGTCATAGGATCAAGGGACTATCATGTCACCTTGATTATCATCAAGCTCATAAGGACTATTACCTAGACAAACAGATTCTCATGTATGAGAAATTATGAGTCATAAAAACAAAAGGACATCCATAGCATTGGTGGAACACTATCATAAACATGCAAGAGAGGGCAATAATGAAAGGTCATAGACAATCATAAAGTTCAAGGGACTGTCCTTGTTGGAATATGTTGTCATTGATGTCAAAGGCATAGAGCCTTTAACAAAGTCATTGATGTCAAAGCTAATAATATTAGTCCGTTACACATTCTCATTGGAGAGTTTATGAAATTAGAAGGTTGACTTATATATATATATATAATCAAAAATTTAAACATAATGGGAAAAGATATTGGAGGAATACTTATCCACTATTGAAGATTTGTAAGGAATAATAGAAGACAAGTTAATTTAGCTCCAAAAGAAGATTAGATATTATTTAAATTAAAGATTTAAATCTTCAAAGTATGGCCGACCTCCAATAGTGGCCGACTTCCTTTTATCTTGGCTTGTAGTACCATATTATTGAGTTGTATCATTTTCACGGCTTGTAGTACCATATTATTGAGGTGTATA
This sequence comes from Cunninghamia lanceolata, assembly GCA_027924645.1. Taxonomy (NCBI): domain Eukaryota; kingdom Viridiplantae; phylum Streptophyta; class Pinopsida; order Cupressales; family Cupressaceae; genus Cunninghamia; species Cunninghamia lanceolata. Next base: position 607,162 of record BSBN01000277.1, read on the forward strand.
ATTTTGACTTATATCATTTGGACATGTATCATTTTGACTTATATCATTTGGACATGTATCATTTTTACTTGTATCATTTTTACATTTATCATTTTGACTTATGTTGACTGTTGGACATGTATCATTTTTACATGTTATTGATCTATTGGCATATTTGACTTTCACTTGTTTTATTTATATATGATGATGATCATCTCAGTATTGACTTGTCAATTTATATATATTGAAAGTGGTCAATGATTTTTGGATGAATATTTATTACGTATGATGATTTTAATTTACTGCTCAGGATGGATGTTGTCAAATTTAAATAAATTATAGATATTTGACTCACTTGTTTTAATTATAGATGATGATCATGTTATAATAATTATCTTGTTATTATATCATTATGTGCTTGCTAACATCAGAGCTCTTCAAAAGGAATTGGTTAAAGAATATAATGCATCAAATCTAGATGCTAGAACTACAGAGTTGATAGAGCTGGAGAAAGCTGCATAAAAATAGCTAAAAGACTTGGTCAAGATGGGCTCCTAAATTTCAATCGAACCCACGCTGTTGATCATAGAAGTATGTCCTTATAGTCTACTCCATGCAGAGGAATGTTGTACTGCTGTAGTGTGGTGACCTCTTTACAACTATTAGATTGGCAAGTGCGCCACAGGAAGCTAGATCTCAATATGGAAACTTATAACCCAATTAGTATCTGATTGACTATAGTGACACCACAGTTACTTTCAACCATTGGATGGCTGGCAAGATTGGAAGCAAATCCCAAGCTCAAGATAGTCAAAGATTTTCCAATTCATGATAAATTCGAAGGACAGAATTGGTGAGATTTGGCTACCAATTTGGAGGTTGTGAGGATGATTTTTGAAGGCAGAGATGATAGGAACTGAAACACTTGCCAATCCTAGATTGGAGAGAAAGGATCAAGGAATTAAGGTAGTACAATTTCAGCGGTTACATAAACATTATCCGTGTTTTCTTTGACACCGGCTCGATCGATAGACTTTGGCGTGGCTTTGAAAGAGTAAAGAATGACGGGAAGAAGACGCTTTTGTTTAACATGTCAGTACAATGATGAGACGGTGGATCAATAGGCTCATCACCTCAAGATAGAAGAGGATGTCTTAATAAATTCTTTTAAGTTCATTGCTAGTGTGGGCTCTGTGCAGGGTAGTCACGTGCATGACAGGGTTCTTATGGAGTGCTTTTACGTCAAGGCTACCCAAGCGATAGGCTCCCTTGCGAGAGCCTCTAGGTTTATTGGCTTCCTAGTCAAGGAAGAGGCTCAGGTGGTGATCATTAAGGCTGGGAAAAATATTAATCCAAACCTAAAGAAAGGCTACATCTATGGCTTGTTCGATACGAAGGCCATCAAGAAGAAATAGAAGGTGGCAAAAGCACTAAATCTCTTTAGAGAAGGGCTAGATAATTGTAACATGACTGGTTTTGCAAACTTTGTAAGCCTTTATGGTGATTTGTTTTCATCTCAACAACTTGAGTAGATTAATGTGCTAGCAAATGGCATTAACACCATCTCTATGGATATGTAATTTTTGGTTTTTATTATATAGAAAGGGATCTACCCCCTCTGGTAGAACTTACCAAAAAAAAAAATCTTGTTATTTTATATATACTGGATATTATTGTAGATTTTATTTTGATGGATATTTAATAAGTATAATGATGTTATTAATTTGTATGGATGTCCATTTCCCTAAAAATTCTTTATAAATGTTATCCTATAAAATATTTCAAATGCTTCAGGGGTCTCCAGGTGGATGGAGCACAGATCAATGAGTTAGAGAGTATTCTGTCAAATAGGTCTATGAGCTTGTCTCACAAAGAGGATAGAATAAGATGGAGTTGCTCAATAATTGGGGAGTATCAGGTTAAGCTAGGCTATAAGGTGAGAGATGGGGTGGTTAGAAAGAAAGATTGGCCCACTCACATTTTTTGGAACAAAGAAACAAAAATGGAAGAAAAGCTAGATGCAACAAGCGACATTATATCAGAAGCAAAATTGGAAGCAAATCTAGAAGAAAAACTAGAAGCAAAAATGGAAGCAAAATTGGAAGCAAAATCGTAAGCAAACCTAGAAACAACACAAGAAGCAAAACCAGAAGCAAAATTGGAAGCCAAACTAGAAGCAACAAAAGACGTCATAATAGAAGAAAAACTGGAAGCAACAAAGGACGTCATAATGGAAGCAAAACTTGGCATCAATTAGGAAGAAAAACAAGAAGCTATTTTTGATGCCATACTAGAAGCAAAACATGAAGCACGACTGGAAGAAAAACTAGAAGCAAAAATGGGAGCAGACATGGAAGCAAAATTGGAAGCTAAATTGGGTGCTAATTTAGGTGCTATTTCAGACATTAAATTAGTCGCGCTTCCCGACACTATTCCAGGTGCTAAAACTAGAAGCAAAAATGGAAGAAAAATTGGAAGCAAACCTGGAAGCAAAACTGGAAGTAAAATTGGAAGCAAACCTGGAAGCAACACAAGAAGCAAAACCAGAAGCAAAATTAGAAGCCAAACTGGAAACAACAAAGGATGTCATAATGGAAGCAAAACTTAGTGTCAATTAGGAAGCCAAAAAAGAAGCTATTTTTGATGCCATACTAGAAGCAAAATAGGGAGCATGAATGGGAGCAAAACTAGAAGCATAAATGGGAGCAGACATGGAAGCAAAACTGGAAGCCAAATTGGGCGCTAATTTAGGCACTTTTTCTGACATTAAATTGGTCGTGCTTCCCAGTGATATTCCTGGCGCTAAAGGAGCTGCTATTGCTTGCATTACTTTTTCGGTGCAAAATCTGATGCAAAATCCAGCATAAAAAATGATGCTGAAGAGAACATGCAGTTTGGCACTGAGTTTTGTGCTAGAAGAAGTGTCCAATTCATGAACTCAATTTCACTACATTCTAATGCTATTTTAGGTGCTAATTGGCTATTTTAGGTGCTAATTGTCTATTTTGTTGTAGTGTAAATTTGATCTTGATATCCTTTAAAATTTCTAGAACTAGCATGCTATTAAAAGAATTAATCATTTCCATTTGATTGAAGCTTTCTAATGGAATGACCAACTACCCAATATATGACATCAACTCATCATTATAATACATGAATGAACAACATGTTGTGTGATGAGACAAGATAACGTGCTACAAGGTTGTAAAATGAATCAAGCAAGTTTTGGTAAGTGCACTTGGAAAAGATGCATGGGGATGTGCCAATAGGAAACATAACATGCATGACACCAAATCCACCCAACATAATACAAAAAGCACATGTGTGTGGTTAAGCTAGTGCACAACAAACTACCACAACATGGGGTACACACAAGATAAGTTCACACATGGGAACTATAATAAATATTTTTGGGTGATTTGCACCAACCCAAGGTGCTCCTGCATCACTATTTCTTCCTATGATTATTCATTGATTTCAATTGACTGTGATGATAAGGAGTACAAAAAGTCTAATATTGCATTTCTAGTTTGCTTCTGAAGTAATTTAGGGAGTGTTTATTACTACATTTCTTTGTAGATCAGGGTTGGTCACTACTAGATTGATAATTTTTAAGTGTTGAAAGTTATATAGATAGTTGCCAAAACTAAACGCACATCTTCCTACCAAGTGAATTTTAATAGGCACTTACTATTTGGAACTTCCAAGGATTAAAATATAATTGTTGCATCACTAAGAGGGGTCCATTACTTTCTAGGATTTCTTTTTCTCTCTTAGTGGTTATGAAATTTATGTAAGCTAAAATATCCTTTAGATCCATCTAGATCAATAACATTTAAAATTTCCTCCTTTTTCAAAACTATGGGGAGCAATGGTTTTATGTAAGATAACCACTTGTATATTAGAGGGGTCCTATCATCTTCCTTTATAAATTCTTAAATTTTCTAACTTGGAGTATGAATTTGATTCCACATTAGTCTTCTAGGATTTGTGATTATCATTAGATTGAGGGTGATCAATGGTTCTCCCATTCTTTTTTATTGTCATGCTTGTGTCAAATATTAATTTCCCATTGAATTGCCACTCTTACATTGGAGGGATCCATATTTATTATTCACATTTTTATAATTGTAATTTTTTAGATGCCTTGTTTGCTTTTTTGGAGTGAGCGACTACCATTCAATCTAGTCTAATTGAAGGTACACCATAACTTTTGCTCTATGTAGGGATTTTTATATTCTAAGGGCTTTGACTAATAACCACCTGGCTAGGAGGGACCCACAATCTCTTAGAATATAGGCTTTCTCTTTATTTGCTCCTTGAAATGACAATCAAGATTAGTTTAATTTAGTCAATGACCCTTAATCTATTTATATTATTCAACAAGTGTTGAATCCTAACTTTGTGAAAAGTTGCCAACTATATTTCTTTTCTAACTAACCTTTATTTTAAAGGTCAAGAAATTTTTTTAAAAAGCTAAACATAGAAAAGAAGACAAACATCAAGCAAATTTTAAATATTGAAGAAAACACATTTTTAAGTGGTGTGGGGGTACATTGACAAAAAAATCTAAACATGAGATAGCCTAAAACTAGCAATCACACTTATTGTGCAATGGGCATGCCAATAGGTGCCTATAATGAGGGCACTGTATAAATAAACATGAAACTAAAAAATGATAAACTTTGTTATAATTTGGTAATGAGAAGTAGTGTACATAATGTAGTCAACAAAGAGTTGGAGTAGATTGTTGATTGAAATATCTGTCAACAAGATGTTGTCAACATGTGTCGAGGATCCTCCTCCCTCTTCCTAAGGTAGATATGCACTATCATGTATGCAAGCAAACCGCTAGTAGCCAAAGGTCAAGGAATTACTGTGACTTGTATTTACTGTAGGGTTCCCTAGAATGAAACTAGTATATCCACAAGGGTTATGTGAATTTGGTAGCTTATTCTGTCATTAAGGATATTCAATACTCAATACTACATGAAACAATTGAATCCCACAAGGCACATGAATTGTGACCGAACGACTGCCTATAAGACATTTAGGCCCATCATTTGAAATCAAGAAAATGAATTATGCCACACTTTGTGTGCCTTGTGGTTGAATGAATAGACTTATAGAATTCCTTCTTTTACCATCTTTTGAATGGAATAAAAAATGTCTATTCATCCACTTCCAAAGTTGGAGGAATTTTGTGCTATTGTATAGATACATGTAGTTAGAAATTGTGAGCAGTTTGGGGATATATGCAAAGAACATATCCTCACAATATAGAATTCCTGCTGGCAGTGTCTTATAGAATTCTTGTCTGTAATGAGATGCTCGCTAGGTTCATTGAGTTAGTTGTGTTTTGTAATGTTTGTAAGAACAATGTGCACAAGTACTATTTTGTTAAGTGGATTAAAAGTAAGCACTTGGGGGATGTGACTTGTATTTACTATAGGGCTCCCTGGAAGGAAACTGGTAAAATCCACAAGGGTCATGTGAATTTGGTAGCTTAGTCCACCATTAAGGATATTCAATACTCAATACTACATGAAACAATTGAAACCCATAAGGCTTATGGGGTGTGATAGAATGTATGTAAGACATCCAAACCCATCATTTGAGATGACTGCAAAATATGCACAAAATAGATTTGTTGAAAACTCTTAACAAACTTTCAAGGAAATGCAATTGGTAGGTGTAAAGCCAAACTCAACAACCTTTTCCAACATTCTCCCCAGTTACATGCCAAAATAGGAGCTTCAAAACAACATATGGACATCCATTAAAACTAAAAAAATAGTCAAAGGTTAATTTTGGTAAATAAAAAAAGGATAAATATTTATCAAAATTTTCATTAATGGATTTCATATGATTTAAGTTTGTAACACATACGTTATCATTGGGAATTTATATGCTTAAGTAGACTAAGATCTAGGCAAGCCCTAAAGCAAGGCTAACAATACATAAAGAAGCTTCAAAATAATTTCAATGGAAATTCTCATAAGGTGAAAATTACATGTATTGTTCTCTAAAAAATAAAACATTTAAATTCTAATGATTGAGAGAGTAGTGGAGATGAAATTAATTTGTGGACTTGCCCATTATTACACATATAAAGTAGAACTTTATCTTAACTAAAAAAATGAAGAAACTACCATATCCATAGCCAAAACCCATAAAAAATTGATGTCTACAAATTCTTTCAACCTTCACCTAAACAAACCCTCCAATATAAGGCACATGAATTCTTCCATGGATACCATAATTAGAATGAACCAAAATGCAAAACAAGTAAGTAGGGGCAATATCCATTTGCTCTCTAACAAAAATTCTCATACCATGACATAAAGACCAAACCAAGTCCTTCAATGATGTGCAGAATCTGGGATAAGGTGGCTTCAAGTTTGTGTACATAAAGAACATAGATATACACAAGGCTTGGATAAATCTTGTGCTTTTGTATAGATACATGTAGATATAAATTGTGAGTAGTTTGGGGATATACACAAAGAACATATCCACACAATATAGAATTCTTACAGGCAGTGTCTTTTAGAATTCCTATTTGTTGTGAGCCGCTTGCCAGGCTCATTAAGGGGGTTGTGTTCTATAACATTTTCAAGAATAATGTGCACAAGTACTATTTTTCAAGTGGAGCAAACAACTAGTAGCCAAAGGTCAAGGAAATACATAGATCCACCAAGTGCCAACCCCACGAGATTGAAGTGAACATGGGACCTTGATGATTAATGCCTCTAATTTCTATCGTCACTCTTTCAAGTATGAAACCTTGGAACTTATGGATTGTTAAAACACATGCCATCTTCATGAAGAAGTTAGTGGCAACCACCACAACTAACCAAAACAATGGTCAAAACATGTTTGCAAGGCATTCGAAAGGTTTGACACTGCAATCTCACTAGAACCATAGCTTCATGTTGAATGCCTAGGTTCAAATGTTTGTCTTTTAAATTTATGACAAATGAAATTTTAGAGAAACCTTTGTATCTTGAAAATGATGTTTGTGAATTGGAATTGAAGAGACCATTGGACATTGTCATTAGCATAGGAAGAAATGTGTAATTAAGTTAATTGTTGAAATAGTTAATGTAAGTAATGTAGTGTCTAATATACTTACATTTATGTAGAACATTGCAACTTATGAAAGACATAGTATAAATAACAATATAAGGTTTAATACAAATTATACTTAATATTTAATTGAGGCACATCGCAATTTATTTTTAATATTTCAAAAGTTAAATTAAATTTTAACATCTAATTGTGAGATGAGAATTGATTTTTTAAAACTTTAGAATTATTTCTATCACAATGTGTTGTGGCTCTAATGATGTAAGTGTCAATGGATTAAATCAAATATATTTAATTGTGAGATAAGGTTGGGTGAGTTGTCAAAATCTTATTATCAAACTCTTTTATTTTTATCATAGAATTCTATTACAATGTGTTGTTGTCTCTATAGATGTAATGGTGCAACATTGGGTATTTCTAAATGCATTATGTTTAATAAGTTTTTATTTTTTCTTTTCAATAAATTTAACATCATTCCTAGATGCCTCAAAATATAGCATGAGGAGGTGAGCAACTTGTTTACAATGCCATTCAAAACTTTACAAGGGAGGGTTGCATGAGTGCATTATAAAGATATTCACCAATGCTACATGTTGCCCAATCAATGCTCAAGCACATCCAATAACATTGTGGATCCACCCAATACATATTTTATAATTTCCAAGGAAAGGCATTATTAACAAGTAAACAGGTACATGTGGACATGCACCACAATCAATTTCAAAAATTATTGATTACAATAGAAACAACAATTACATTAAATATGTGTAGTAGTATGCCATCCTCACATGCCAACAAAATCTGATATTGAACCAAAAGCTTCTATTACTAGTTAAATGATTGATTTTATGGCTTTGATACAAGTTTGGAGTTAGCATGCACTCAAAAGGATACATGAACTCGATATCTTTCTTGCATTTAGAGAAAATTCACTACCTTTTTTCCATAGTACTTTTTCTGTGAAGAATTAAAACAATATATAAGAATGTCATGGTTTTATTTACATCAAAAAAGCACATGTTGTGTGGATTGCATTTGTAGTGTCTGAACAAGCATTGAAGAACTTCCATTATCAATGCCCCGACTGATCATTTGTACTTGGTTGTTTTCACAATTCAACTGTTGTCTTTCCTAAAGAGATTCCATTCAAATTCTTCCTAATTGTGGTGTTCTAGAAGATCACTGTTAACCCCTCTCTATGTTGAGAGTTGCCAATAAATAAGACAAGTAAGAGTCATACCGATTTTGTCCCCAAAAATCTAAAGAGTTCTATAGCTTGAATGGAGTACAATATAAATCATATTCATAGTTTTTGCTTGGTCACTCAAATCATATCAATAATAAACGATATCATGAGCACAATATAAAAATGAATAGATCTTAATAAAGATGTTTGGGCTGTTGACAACAATAAATTTACATAGCATAGTCATTATGTTAATATTTGTATTTGATGGACTCCCATTGTTGCAACTAGGCATTAACTATCTTTGAAAGAGGAATGATTATCCCATACATGATGCATTATTCCAAGGCTGACCTGATCATGCATCTTAATTTGAAAAAAAGACCTAGATAAGTAGAAACATGAACCATATATTTGTTTGTTATGGTCAATTTGACGAAAGACTGGACATGGGGAGCAACATATACACAAATCTATGCCTTTAGGGGCCTTCACAAGGATGCTTATTATGCATTCATGAACAATTACTTCTCAACATAGTTACAATAGAGAAATAACAAACAATTATTGAAGTTAATGATCATGTCATCCATTTTATAAATAGGAAGACATGACTATTCAATCAGGAAAAATTTCATGACTGTTACTATTTGAAATCATGTTTGCATCTATATAACCTACAAATTTCCCAGTGCCCTATTTTGTTTACCAAAAAAATATTTCCCCTTTGTATCTCTAAATAGTTTTCATTAGCTTGTGTCATCACACAATTTTTACAGTGAAGGAGAATAGTTTGTAGTGAAGGAGAACAGTTTGCAGTGAAGGAGAACACACATTTCTATTTCTATCATAATACAAATGCATATTTAACATGTTCTACTATTAGGTACCATATTCCAAGAAAAGCATCAACCTATCATACCACTTACAATAAAAAAGAACATTTTTCTATATGTTGGGGCACCTATAAAACAATAGTTTAGTATTTGTGGTAGCTGAATATACTTGTGATTTGTTAAAAAGGGATGGCCCTTATGACAGCTTGTAAGTTGCCAACTACATGAAAATAGAAAAAGAAATGAAGATACGTCTTGAGTATATACTTCTTCTTAGAAATAATCAACAAAATGATATAATGAAATGAACAAAATCATGATTTTCCAAACACAATGTAAGAGAAAACCTATGGGCCTCATGAAATATATAACACTTTATCTGCAATCACAATACACTAATTCAACATATAAACAAAGGATGAATGCATATTTATGGTTAAGCAACCCATCAAACTAATCATACATTTTAGCCAATCTACCCAATATGTTATGTAGGGCTTGCAACTTCTCCACCTGTAAAACACATGTAGAAACATCCATTCCTCTAGACCTTGTAAGTTAGTATGTATTGATATTGTTTAATAAGCCCCATACAATTCCAATTTCATGACATGGATACTTGAAACTAAGTATATTCCCTACTCCACTATCTAACAACAAGGCACAGAAGAGGATCTTTAACCTGAGGAGTGTCGTAACCCCTTGTATATCCACTACCCACTTCCAAAGATGAGGGTGTTGGATTTGATGTATTAGGGTATGAAGGCAAACCCTGGTTCATGAAAGACAGATTGACTAGTATTATAACATACATACAATTTTAATAAAACTTATTCTCAGATCAAACAATATTAGAATCAATTTTCTTATTTAAGGTGAACACGTTTTTTAGTCACCAGTAGTTCAAATCAATCCATGAACCAAATCTGAGTAAACTTCAATTTTCTTTCCGCATGTTAAGAAAACAAATAAGCTTTTTTTTCCCTTTTGCTAGAGGCAATATATGTATGTATATTGTTTATATAAAGATTGGTCAGGTTTTGGAAGATCAACTATGATCAACGGTTGTAGATTCAAGTTCTTCTAGGAGTGCCACAAATTAAGTTAAAAAATTAAAGCCAAGAAAATATATTAATTTAATTTTTTATTTAAAACCAAGAGTTTAAAGAAAGCATGTTTTAACAAGTCAGAGTTTCGATTCCTTCTATATGTTACACAGTAATGTGAAACTTAACTTTGTTTTTACAGAGAAGCAATAGTTTTGTATAAGGTTATCTAGGCTATTAAACAGAAAATTTTGCTCAAATAGGGCACTTGTGAAGAATATGTGTAATAATGATATTTCACTTTCATTTCTTTGATTACTGTGAATAATAGGTGAGCTGGGGAAATTGCCTTCATCTTTTGTGCAACAATAAAATGTTTTCATATACATGACACTTAGGAAGAATATAGTTTGGGCAAACATCCATGTTAAACTCAAAAGCTTACATTGGATTTTGAGAGTGGTACCTGTTTCTTCCCAAGATTTGGAAATCTACAAACATCCCTTGAGACCAATGTCTTCTACAATAAATAAATAAAAAATTAAAATAATTAAAAAGTTAAAGGAAATGCATAAGAAATTGGAAAAAAATATGACAACTCTATGATGCTTCATTCCCTTGATCTCCACTACTTCCTTTTCAAAAACGTCGTTCTACAGCTCGGTAGAGAAAAATGTTGCAAGTATGTGCTAATCGGTGTTGTCATTGATGTCAACAAACTTGTGTTGTCATTGGTGTCAACTGTGTCTTCTGATGAGGTTGTTGTTGTTTGATTCAATTTCTTTTCTAAAGATGGTTTGGTTGCTTTGTAGAGGTACTAAAGATGTTGAGGATATGCTTCTGTTGTTGGGTTTCCAATTAATTTTGAGAAAAATTGATTAATCATGGAAATAGTGTGTTGAAGAAGTCTTCTGACTTACAGAGTACTATTCAAGTTTTTGCTCTGCATTTCTTTTGTGTTGGATATTTGAGGGTGTAGTTTGGATATGTTGTTTAGAAGTGTTTGAAGATACTGAATCTAGAATTTGGTGCTCTAGATCGTTGTGTAGTGAAATTTATGTTCACCAGTTTGAGAATAGTGTTTGTAGTGTGTCTGAGAGAAAGTGTTTTGCTTCGCATTTCTCTGCAGAGTGATTTCAGGTGCTGCGGTTCTAGATGTGTGTTTATAAGGTCCTTATCTATCTTCATTCTAGAAGGTTTGTGGTTTGACTCTCCAGAAAGTGATTTCTTGTACCACAAAGTTCGACAGTGTTGATTATTTATAGCAGAATGAGAACCTTCTTCAAGTGAAAGTTGTTGTGGTTGGATTTGTTGGTTTTTTAGGTGACTTAAAGATGTTCATGGGCATTTGTAGAATGTGTTAAAGCTTTGTGTAAGGTCTACAAGGTGTGTTTATCTTTGAGGAAGCGTGTGATTAAATGTTCATGGTGTTAACACAAGTTTGGCCAACTTAGTTGTTTGCACTAATTCCGGTTATGCTTTGGTGATTGTGAAAGCATGATGAAGCATGTAAGAGTGGATTTAGGTCTGTGCTAAGGTGTGGTGTGGTTTGTATTCATTCCTTTCCTTCGTGGGAATGTTTAGGTCCAGACCTGATTTGAATTTTATGAGCTAAGATGTGTGAGTGAGGATGGGGGATATGATGTTGGTGATGTGAATTTGATCGAGGTAGAATGATCTTTCATGTGTTAGGATACTAGATGTAATGAGTAGGTGTCTACTATTTTTCAGTGATGCTATGAAGGTGTTACTTTTTTTGTGATGAATATTGAGCTTCATTGGAACTAAACTCCATGCATAGGTTAGATACAATTGTATCAGTTCAAATCCTGGAAATGAGCCATTCTTCTCTTCTTTCTTTCTTAGGGGGAAATGAGTCCACTTGGATAGTGAGTCCCCTATAGTGAGCATTCTCTCTTTGGCAGTGAGCCTTTTATAATTTAGTATTGTTACTACATTTAATTGTGAGCTAATCCTCATTATGGTTTTTCCCTTTTAGGGTTTTCCACGTAAAAATATGGTGTTTTCATGTGTGTGGTGTTGTTATGATTTAGTTTATGTTATTTTCTTTTCATGCTTAATCATCATAACATGCTTAAAGGATTAATGTGGATCTGAATGTTTGTGACGGTTTGAAATTTAAAGATACAATTGATTCACGCCCCCTCTCAATTGTGTTGTGCATTCAACAATTGGTATCAGAGCTAGGTTCCTTGGAAGAGAGCTTAACATCTTGAGGTAGATCTAGGATGACACACAAGAAGGACTATACTGTTATAGCTGACTTTGAAGGATGTGTAAATGCTCTAGAGTTAAGCCTTGATAATGAAGATACTCTTCATACCAAACAAGAAAAGAACTATTAGGTTATTGACAGTAGTTGCTCAAATCATATGACTGGTGATAAAAGCATGTTTGTTAAATTTGAGGAACATGATGGAGGATTAGTTATTTTTATGATTGTATTGCTGAGAATGGTGGAAGATGCTCAATTAGTCTTGATGGAAATCATAATACTGATGATGTTCTTTATGTCAAAGGCCTAAAGCAAAATATCTTGAGTGTTGGACAATTGTGTAGCAAAGGATACAATCTTATGTTTCAGGATGATGACTTTGAGATCATAAAGAAATCCAAAACTATTATAGCTATTGGAAAAATGATAGATGGAAATATTTATGATCTCAAAGAAGGTGATGGTTATTTCTTTATGAATCAAATCAATGAAAGTTGGCTATGGCATAGAAGGATGTGTCACATTAATTTTGACAGTCTAGTGAAGATAAGTTTAGTTCAAGCTATCAGAGACGTACCAAAGATCATCAAACCTACTAATGTTGTCTGCAAGGAATGTCAAGTTGGAAAGAAAGTGAGGAGAAGTTTTGAAGTCAAAGAAAAATCTTCTACTAGACTGTTGAAATTGGTGCATACAGATCTCTGTGGTCCTACCAAGGTAAGGAGTTTTTAAGGTGACTAGTATTTCATGATGCTAATTGATGATTATTTCAGAATGACATGGGTTATCTTTCTTAAAGAAAAATCAGAAGTCCTAGATAAGTTCAAGACATTTAAAACTATGGTTAAGATTGAAATAGACATGAAAATCAAATACTTGAGTTTTGATAAAGATGGAGAATTTAATTCAAATGAGTTCAACACCTTTTGTGAGGATCATGGGATAAAGAGACAATTATCTACTCCTAAGACCTCTCAGCAGAATGGAGCGGTTGAAACAAAGAACATGATCATTCAAGAAGATGCAAGGACTATGTTAAAAGAAGCAAACCTACTAGAAGTCTACTGGAGAGAAGCAATTCAGACCACTATCTACATACAAAACATAGTACAAGTAAGAGCAAATGATACAAAGACTCCCTATGAGATATGGTATAGAAGGATTCCCACTGTTAAATATTTCAAAGTTTTTGGAAGCAAATGTTATATAAAAAGAAATCAAGATCCATTAAAATTTGATGGAAATCATGATGAAGCCATTTTTCTTGGGTACTCTACCAAAAGCAAAGCTTATTGGTGCTATAAAAAAAGGCTAAGAAAGATTGTTGAGAGTGTGAATGTCAAGGTTGATGAAGACATATAGAAGATTTCTGAAGTTAATGGATATGTATCAGATTCAGATGAGTCTGCTTGCAAAGAAGAAGAAAATGTTGTTGAAAGGGAAGTACAGACTAGAGAAGAAGAAGAAACTAAAGAGAAAGAAGTGCAAGTTGAAGAAAAAGAAGATCTAGAAAGAATCCTTGAAACTCCCAAGTATGTGCAGAGGCATCACACTAAAGACCAAATCATTGGTGATAAGAGCAAAGATGTATTGATAAGAAGGAAAGGTACTAAAGAATAGGTAAATTTGTGTTTAATTTCTAAAGTAGAACCTAAAACAGTGGTTGAGGCATGCAAGGATGAGCGTTGGATCAAGGAAATAGAAGAAGAAATTCATGTTGTTGAATTTTCAAAAGATGAATGCATGTTTGCTAATAGTGAAGGACTCAAGATTGCTCTTGAAGACCTAGAGAGGACTAAAGAAGAAATCATAGATTTAAAGGAGAATGTCAAAGAAGCGAATGAATGTATCAAATTTGAGAGAGCAAGTCAAGAAGTTCAAACAAAGGCATAAGGAGGTCAGTGAAAAATTGAGGTTAGCAAATTAATCCACGATTGGTTAGAAGGTGCAAGTTGAAGAAAAGGTAAGAACTGAGGAATGTCTGAACTCGATGGTGAAAGGAAAATCTGAAGAATGTACAAGGTTGGAGCAAGAAGTTGTGAAACTAAAATTAGATCTAGAGAAGCAAAAGAACTATGAAGAAAAATTCAAGCTAAGTTCTGCAAGGCTTGATGAGATGATTGCAAGTTAGAAAGATCCTAATGATAAGGAAGGCTCAAGGTATGAAAAAGGTGAAAGTTTAAAATTAGGTCAAGCATCAAAAGTTGAAGATAAGAAGAACAATGGCAAGTAGATTTGGGATTAGAAGAAAGGAGCTAGAAGACCACCAATCAGACAACCTAATGCTCAAACATACCCATCTTTCAATGGTTATTGTCATTCTTGCAATAAATTTGGACATAAGGCTACATAATGTAGGAGCAGAATGAATCAAAATGTTCCATCTTTTTCTGGTCAATGTTTCACATGCAAGAAAGTTGGTCATAAGGCTAATGAGTGCAGAAGTCAAAGAATGAATGGCTATAACAATGACAGAATGATTCAATCCTTTAATGGAAACTATTATATATGCAATAGATTTGGGTACAAAGCTAATCAATGCAGATCTAGAATGAATGGAATGAACAGTGGTTAGAGGAATGTTGTGTGCTACAATTGTAGTAAGTCTAGACACATTTCAAAGTTCTACAAAAGTAGAAGCATAAAGAAGGATATTCTTATAGAGAAGAACAAACCAATACAAAGAATTGATCTGACAGAGACTAAGAAGGAGATGCATAAGATTTGGATCAAGAATGATGTAACAGAGGCTAAGAATGTATCAGTACCTACTTCTGGTGCAGATGTTTCCTCTAAAAACTAAGTTGGAGGCTACCTCTTAGGGGAGCAGGTAGTGGTGTTAATGATTTCTACAGTCAGGGGAGCATTTAGAGTAGTAGAGAATAGTGCAAGTATGTGCAGTATCATAAAATTTGGAGTTGTGTCACCCTTTTCCATTAATGTCAAAGGGGAGGAGAGTTCATGTGAAAACAAGGGGGAGAGAGAGCGTTTAGAGGGAAAGTAAGATGCGTAAAAGAAACGGGGAGTGCAAGAAAGTAAAGAAGATTGGTGCAAAGTTGTGTCTTGATGGCTTTTCACATTATGTGTTGCCATCAATGACAAAGGGGGAGATTTTTGCAAGTATGTGCTAATCGGTGTTGTCATTAATGTCAACAAGCTTGTGTTGTCATTAGTGTCAATTGTGTCTTTTGATGAGGTTGCTATTGTTTGATTTAGTTGCTTTGCTAAAGGTGGTTTGATTGCTTTGTAGAGGTACTGAAGATGTTGAGGATATGCTTCTATTGTTGGGTTTCCAAGTACTTTTGAGAAAATTTGATTAATCATGGAAACAATGTGTTGAAGAAGTCTTCTATCTTATAGAGTACTATTCAACTTTTTGCTCCACATTTATTTTGTGTTGGAGATCTGCATGTGTGGTTTAGATATATTGTTTAGAATTGTTTTAAGATGCTAAATCCAAAATTTGGTGCTCTGGATCATTCTGTAGTCAAAGTTATGTTCACCAGTTGAGAACAGTGTTTGACAACATTTGCAGTGTGTCTGAGAGAAAGTGTTTTGCTCCGCATTTCTCTGTAGAGTGATTTTAGGTGTTACAATTATGGATGTGTTCTTATAAGGTCCTTATCTATCTTCATTCCAGAAGGTTTATGGTTTGATGATTTGGAAAGTGATTTCTTGTGTAGCAGAGTTTGATAGTGTTGATTATAAGCAAAATGAGAACCTCCTTCAGGTGAAAGTTGTTGCGGTTGGATTTGTTGGTTTTTTAGGTGACTTAAAGATGTTTGTGGGTGTTTAAAGATTGTGTTAAATCTTTGTGTAAGGTCTGCAAGGTGTGTTTATCTTTGAGGAAGCGTGTAATTAAATGTTCATGGTGTTAACACAAG
Source organism: Cunninghamia lanceolata (assembly GCA_027924645.1). Lineage (NCBI taxonomy): Eukaryota > Viridiplantae > Streptophyta > Pinopsida > Cupressales > Cupressaceae > Cunninghamia > Cunninghamia lanceolata. The sequence goes on from BSBN01000277.1 coordinate 623,418, forward strand.
CTTGGTCGACTTGGTTGTTTGTACTAATTCCGGTTATGCTTTGGTGAGTGTGAAAGCATGATGAAGCATGTAAGAGTGGAATTAGGTCCATGCTAAGGTGTGGTGTGATTTGCATTCATTCATTTCCTCATTGGAAATGTTTAGGTCCAGACCTAATTTGAATTTAATGAGCCAAGATGTGTTGCCGGCCTTGGAGATTGATTTCAAGGTTGATGGTGGTATAAATAAGTGTCAAGAGTTCATGTGTGTGAGTGAGGATGTGGATATGATGTTGGTGATGTGAATTTGATTGAGGCAGAAAGAGCTTTCACATGTTAGGCTACTGGATGCAGTGAGCAGAAGGTGTCTACTATTTTTTGGTGATGCTGCGAAGGTGTTGTTTATTTTGTGATGGATATTGAGCTTCATTGGAACTGAACTCCATGCATAGGTTAGATGCAATTATATCAGTTCAAATCTTGGCAATGAGCCATTCTTCTCTTCTATCTTTCTTTCTTAGTGGGTAGTGAGTCCACTTGGACAGTGAGTCCCCTGTAGTGAGCATTCTCTCTTTGGCAGTGAGCCTTTTGTAATTTGGTATTGCTACTACATTATATTGTGAGCTAATCCTCACCATGGTTTTTCCCTTTTAGGGTTTTCCACATAAAAATCTAGTGTTCTCTTGTGTCTTGTGTTGTTATGATTTAGTTTTTGTTATTTGTTTTTCATGCTTAATCATCACAACATGCTTAAAGGATTAATGTGGATCTGAATGTTTATGATGGTTTGAAATTTAAAGATAAAACTGATTAACCCCCCTCTCAGTTGTCTTGTGAATTCAACAAAAAACTCCTCTGCGTCTAACTTACGTGACTCCTCCCAGCGAGAAACTCTTCTATCCTTAGCTAACTTGCATATCATGCTTCAGTCCTAGTGACAGTGTTTCTACGATTTGATGTTAGTAGCTGAGATGATTTCTACAGTCTCCAACACCTACCTGCATTTCCATCCATAGATTTTGAAACAGTACTACACAGAAGGTCCTTGCATCCAAGATAAAACTATTTTCATTTACTATTGTTGAACTGAAATGTGTGGCTAGGATCATTCCAATGGTTGTCCATGTACTTGAAATACATGTCAAACTGTGGATCAAGGTAATGATGTAGTACGGAGCTCGACTTCCTCCAGAGTAAAATGCCTATCAGCGTAATAAAATAAAAAAGAATCCCAAAGAAATTGACATGAAATAAAATAAAATATAAGAAGCCAACGCTACATGCCATTTAAAAATAATAATAATTCCTTATCCATTGGCGTTCACTAAAGAAGCTCAAATGACTGGACAATTTAAGGTGTAGATTCATTCGAAAGATCTTGGAGTGCATCTTTAATTAATAGCAATTTGAACAAATTTGAAGGTAAACATGAACCTTTGATGAACATTATATTGACAGATGAAATGGGAACATTCTTTCTGGGTTCCTAATCTCCATGATTTGGACATACATGAAACAATTGTTTATTTGTGTAAACATATGTTGATACATATAGGAAATGATTGCAACATATGTTTACACAAATAAACAATTCTTTCATGTATGTCCAAATCATGGAGATTAGGAGCCTAGAAAGAATGCTACCATTTCATCCATCGATTTAATGTTCATCAAAGGTTTGCATTGACATTCAAATTCATTTGAATTGCTATATAAAGATGGGCCTAATGAAACTAAAACTAAGCTCTCATTAGGTGCAACAACCAAGGCATTTTATCTACCTGAATATGTTAAATTTTGCATGGGAATACAAATAGAAACAATAGTACCCACCCTCTCTGGAGATTTGAAGGCTAGCAACCTCCTTATCTACCACAATTGGTGGGTTATTTTTGTCATTTCCTCCACTATTTTCATTAGAAATGATTAGAAATAAATTATTTATTTGTTAATTAATTAATTTTATTCATTGGAGGTCATGACCATTTGCACTATGCCTTTTGAACATGTATAAATACCCCTTCTTTCACATGGAGAAGATAGGTATAATTGACACACATCTCTCATCGAGATTGCCAGAAGACTCCAACCAATTGTTGTTCACTCCTAAGACACTACAGGTGACCTAATCACCAAGTGTTCTTTGAATCTTCAACCAAATTTAGATTAGTGGTATTAGAGCCAGGATAAAAGTCTTTGTTCTCAGTCATTACCACTCTGCTCTCTAGCACGACCGAGTATCATAACTACGTGCCTCGCAGTAGCCCTCTCACCAGTATTGCCTAGGTTATTGTGACTGCAACCCAAAACAAAAACCTCGCCCTTCCAAACGATGTTGTTCAAGATAAGGGAGGAATTAAGTTATAACAAAAAAGGAATATAGGGAAAATAAAATTCCCTCATACCACTCTCTACATCACAGATCCAGATCAGCTCTCCTCTATTGCAAATTTTGTGTGAGTTGCAATGTAAATTGTAGCCCGCCACGCAACAATGACCCATGAGAATTTTCACCAGAAAATCTAGGCATTGAATGCTATGTTGGGTAGAGAGGATGAATGCCATATCAACTAGATAGTTAGAGGTGTATACACCTAAATTTGGCTCATGTCGAATTAAGTAAATATTTTAATATTTATCTTAATTCTTATTCTTCTATTAATTAAATAAATATTCTAAGTTTATTTGATTAGTTCATTATCCCATAATTAAATAAAAATCAATTTATTTAATTAAAATCCCTAAATTCTTCTAATGTCACACAATTAAATAATTCACATTATTTAATTAATCCTAAATTCCTCTATTCCAAAGTCCTAATTTCATAAATCCACCTCACCATGTTGCACACATAATTAAATATTTTTATATTTAATTAGCTAATTATTCCCTCACCCACATGTCCTATTTATCCTCCAGTCAAATTAGTTACTCATCAATCAAATCAGTTAACTAGTTAGTCATTTCACTTAATTGATTTGTCCATTCAGTTAACTCCCCAATCTATTCTGTTCACTAATCAATCAGTTCGGTCACCTCCCCAATCAACCCAGTTAATTGATTAGTCCATTAAGTTAACTTCTTAATCTATTTAATCAACTTCCCAATCAATTCACTTGATTGATTGGTCTATTCTATTAACTCCCCAATCTATTCTATTAACTCCCCTGATGCATGAAGGAGCTTGGACACTTGTCCTCTTCTAATTCGTGCACATTCCCTCAAACTTTCTCAACCATACACATCTCAGGAAATTCCTCCAATTATGGATCTGTTGACACTTGGATTTGGTCTTCCCTCAGCCTATATAAACAAGGTCCTCATGCCCATTTCATAATCAACCTAAGCTTAAGCAACCTTACTCTGCAGGAATCATTACAGTGTGACTTTGGCAAAGTCATTTCCATTTGCATTTACACAATCTATAGCCATTCAAGTTTTGTCATCTTCAACATCGAGGAAGTGCACACTTCTGAGAGCTCTATTCATCAACAAGATCAATACAAGATAGGCAATAATGGGAGCATAGAGGTAAATCAGGTTGCAAAGGTATTATCTTTTGTTTATTTGCATTTGTCTTATTTCCATTGGGCTATTGGATAATTGGTTGTTTATGCTATTGTTCACATTTTCTGATAATACCTCAGGGGTGGAGTCTTGTAAATCCCAATCTATGAGTTTAGGATGTAACAATGGTAACGTGTCATTAGGTTAGTTTGGTTTGTGGCTAGTGATGGTCAAGATGGAGGAATTGGTATGGTTATTGGAAGCATCGAGAATGCCTACGATGGTACTCTCCACTAGTTGTTCTATCAAGGGGTACATCATTCGTTCCTCATGAAACTCACTATCGTTATTATGCGGATTGAACTCTAGAGGTCTAGACGATGAGCCTTGTCCCTCATGAGTTGTTTGGGTTGAGGTATAATGTTGGACTACATCAATGTCTTTTTCATCACAAGATAGTTCAGAGAGACTATCCCACTCATATTCATTGGAGTTTGTCTCACTCCCTACTTGTAGCCTGTGGATTTGTTCTACTAGGTTAGTAAAAGCTATTTCTTTTTGTTTTCCTTTATTTTTCTCCTTTCCTATGGTCTTTGCTTTTCCTGTGTAGCCTAACCCTGTAGTGTTTCAGGTTGTTGATGACGAAGGTTGAATAGGCTCAATGATACCATCTTTTCTCAATCCCAAGGGACCATGGCTGTCATACCCCATCCTTTGCAAGATAGAGAACCCTTGACCATACTGTTTAGTTTGCATTTGGCCTTGTGGTTCATGTGAGTTGGTTTGACTATCTTCATCCTTGTATAGCCAATGTAGGATATTCTTTTCATCACTCTCATATGATAAGCTTCCCCATTTAACAAAAGGGCCTTTGTGAGGTTCCAAAGTCTTGGGCTTGTTTATGGAAGGTTTTCCATAAGTTTTGGGTGAGATGGGTAGTTGTGCCAGGCAAAAGGATTATGCAATGGTATACTCTCTAACTCCCTTGTCTTTGAGCTTGAGGTGGAGTTCAGAGGTCTTGGATGTAGAGGTGAGTGAAGCTGGGTCAACACGGGATGAAGAGGAGGTAGAAGCACAGAAAGCGGGAATTACAACTTCAGGTTTAGACTAGATGGAATTACAATATTGGAACGGATTGGAGTCCCCTTGGATAGTGATTTCTTGGTTGTTGTGGAGAAATTTTAGACACTGGTGATAGGTGGATGGCACTGCCTTCATTGCGTGTATCCAAGGTCTTCTAAGGAGAATGTTATATGTAAGTTCCATGTCAAGAACTTGACATACCACATCTTTTACAACTAGTCCCACTTTGATTGGCAACACAACAGTTCCTTTTGATGTCCTTTCCTCTTCATCGTAAGCCTTGATAGTAATTTTCTATTTGGGATCGATGGCTTTCTCCGAAAACCCCAATGCAAGGATTAGCTTTAAGGTGCAAATATTTAAACCCACTCCTCCATCTATTAGAGCCCTTTTTATTTTATGCTTGTGGATGAAGGCTTTAATGTGTAGGGATGCATTATGTGGTTGGGTGATTGACATATCATCCCTTTTTGTGAATGATAGGAAGTGAGGTGTAGTTAGGTGATCTACCATGGTCTCAAATTGCTCTTCGGCTAAATTGGTTGGGACAATGGTTTCCAAAAAAGCTTGTTTGAGGATGGCCTTGTGAGATGGGGATAGACGCAAAAGCTCCAAGATGGTAATGTGCCCAGGTGTCTTATGGAGTTGGTCCAAGACATTGTAGTGGTTGGATGTAGAGGATGGTTTGGACGGAGCCCCTTTAAGAGTAACCTTCCCACTGCGAGTGGTTACGTTACAATCAGGGGTTTTATTTATAGTGATCACATTGATATGTGAATCACTTTCAAAAAATGTGGTTAACAACATAGTCATATGACACATTTGTGTAGTTGGCGTTGTTAGCCCCTCTTTTGTTTTGATTTGAAGGACCTCCCTTCTCATTGTTTGGGAGTGGATTCTTGAATGCTAAATGGCCCTCATTGGATAGGTGTCCTTCAATTGATACCCGTTTTTTATCCAACAAGTCTTGGATGGCATGTTTGAGTGCTTGGCAATCGTTGGTTTTATGCCCTTTATTTTGCTGATATTCACAAAAGTTTGAATCACTCCACCAAGGGGGTTTAACTCTTGGTTCATAGTCACTCAGTGATGAAAGTGTTATGAGCTTGCCCACAATTAGCTTCCTAAGGGCAGATTCGAGTGATTCTCCTAGTTGAATGAACTTCCTTCTGGGAGGAAAGTTGTTTGGTCTCTACTCATTGTTTTGAGGCTTGGTGGATGGTGTATTGTTTTGGGGATTGGACAAGTTGAAGATCGGTTGTTTTGGGATCACTTGTTTTGCATCCACGACACCATTGTTGACAATGTTTTTATTCTTGGTCCAAAACCTCAGCTTGTTCATGTTATTATTAGAGCTAGGGGTTTCCTTGTAGATTTTGACTTGTCCTTTTGCTATCAAATATTTTTCAATGATTAACACCATTTCAATGACTTTACTAAATGAAGTAGGACATTGGATTTGTATTTGGTAGCTAAGATCAGCGTTTAGGTTGTGTACAAACATCTCAAGAATTTATTTTTCTGGCATATGATATGGACACTTACTAGCCAGTTGTCTCCAGGTCATCCCGCAATAATGGGTTACACTTTTTGGCCAAACTTGACATTGAAATTAATATTTTGAACTAAATCTTCACTTTCTGACATCTATAGATGCTAAACCATTAGGAATTTGAAGATGATGTGAACTAGTGATTTCTGAGATTTTGTTTGTAGATTCTAAATATATTTTTTTAAACAAAATTTGAGTTAAATTGTAAAAAAAATTGTCTCCTTTGATAACTAGTTTTTAATAGTAAACAACATTTTTTTAAAGTGATGGTTTTCTGTAACACAACTTTTTTTCTACAAAGGATAAAATTCTGATTCTTTTGAATTTAGATTGGTAACATTGATATATAGGGCATGCATTTGGTTTCATAATGTTTTATTGCATTTTTTTAATTAAGTTTTGAAGTCAAACCAATTATAATTTAGACATAAGTGTATTCCATAAAACATAACTTTTTCTATATGTATCGAAATTCAATTTTTATTTTTTTGTTGAAACAAGGACATTAATACCTAGGGCATAGATATTTTTAAGAATTTTTTTTCACTAATTTACTAATTTTCCATGTGTGTAGAATAGAGAACTTGATGTTCAGTGAAAATCCTACATTTACAAGAAATAAAAAATAAATAAAATAATCAAATTAAATATATTTAAAATTATACTTTTTGGGAAGCTTATAATAAAGACTACATACTTACAAAACATAAATTTTAAATGAATTCATTTGATCCCCCAAAAAGTAAATCAAAAGTGGTTTTTTATCAGCATTTTGATAGGTGTGGAGGAGAATCCATTATAGGTATGGTTTAAAACTAGCGAGGTTCTATCCTTTAAATGGAACCTTTCAAGGCTTAAATCATTATATTTTCTAAAAATATGTGATTTCAACAAAAATTAGGATGTCCCTAAAAGTGTAACCCATTATTGTGGCAGTACCCCTCCATATTTGCAAAAAAGAGGTGAAGGATTCTCCACCTTTTTGTTTGGTGTTACAAAGATCTAACATTGAGATTTCATGCTCAATATTATAGAAGAAATGAGTGACAAACTTATCCACTAGCTCGTTGAAAGTTCAGATGTTGAGAGGTAGGCGAGAGAACCATTCCATAGCTTGTCCTCCCAAGCTCCTTGGGAATAGTCACATGAGATAGGTTTCATTGTGGGCAACTTTGAGACATGTTGCACTAAATTCTCTAATGTGGTCTCTTGGATCACCCTTTCCTCGATATTTGTCAAATTTTGGTCTCTAATATTTGGAAAGGTATCATGATCAAGTCTTCATCAAAAGGATATGGTGAAATATCCTCTAGAGAGTAGTGCTTTGAGGATGCTCTGGTTTGAATGTCTGACAGCTGTTGTTGCAAGACTTGGATTTGTTGAGTCGGTAAGTCTAGAGGGTTTGTGGTATCCTTTGTCTTGTCTGTTTTGGGAACCTCTTGTGGGAACTTGGGAGTTTCCATGTTGTTCGTAGAGGTGGTGTCTTTTAAGTCGGAGATGTCAAAATATGATGGAAGTTTGGTCCCTTGCTGTGCTAGCATAAGGAAATACTTTTGAGGGTTCAAGTTTAGGACCTTGTCCATCATCTTTGGAAATTTTGAGTCTTGTAAAGCACCAATTACTTCCTCATACGGGATTTCTTCTTCTCCATCACTGTGAGATGGAGATGGCATGTCTTTGTTCGAATGATCCATATATTGCTTTTCTTTGGATTTTGATCTAGTTACAACCATAAAAACCATTTGATGTGGGTGGAGGTTGGATGGAAATGCTTGTGAATGTAAATGGACATTTTTGGTTTGGTTGAGATGACAAGAATTTTCCTAAGGTTTGAATTTTGATCTACTATTTGCTCAAACAAATGTGCTCTTGAGGTAAAAGATAGTCAAAGTAGGGAGAGATGATCACCGCTATTGATATAGAATACTTTTATCATGATTACACTAGTTTCATTCCGAGATGAAGGATGATATATCCTATTATGAAACCAACTAGATTTTTGTTTTGAGTTTTGGAAGATCTTAATGATGACACCTTAGTAGGAAACTTGTTTGCTTTGTTTGATGTTTTTGCTTTGGATGATATGGCAAATGGAAATGTTTTGGAAAAAGGATACGAAACAGATTTGTATAGTTTTCCTAAGATCATAAACAAGATGTATGCAATAATGGGTACCCTGAAATGAATTTGTTTTTCTCCTCAAAATGTGTGGAAGTGCTCTCTGTTTTCTGAGTTCTACAAAAGGTTTGCCTTTTTGTTTCATTTTTTTTTATCTTGGCTTGTTTTCAAAATGTTTGCCGAAGCAAGTCTGGTATTTGTGCTGATGATTTGTGTCAATTGGTTGCAAGAAAACACGTCAAACAAGAAGGTTCCATGTTGTTTTTACAAATTTGTGACCAAAACCAAGCACAATCCTAAGGTTGGCAAGGATAATATTTGTTGAGTTCTAACTTGGGTTTTACCCTAGCCACTTGCATAAAGGTGTGACAAATAGTAACTTGGTAGAACCGACTCCCCTCCACAACACTCACTTCTCATGCATACAAAGTTATGGTTCCTCCGAAGAGTTGAACCTTTCTGTCTCCACACTAAATGAGTGTATGACATTGGATGGCTCTAGAGGATTTTCCTCCTGTGTCAACAAATACAGGTTTTTAGCTTTTCCACAACAAGTGGGTTTTTAGTCAAGGAATCCGTTCGAGTGGAGACACATGTAGCAATTTGCTCTGATAAGGAGGCTTCCCATCCTGCAAAGGTTACGATCTATAGGGTTTTGGGGGAAATATTTGTCAGTGTAACACAACGGCACCTGTGGTTTGCAATTTTCATCACAAACCCAATTTATTTAGAGTGACTTGGAGGTGGCTTGGCTTTAGCCCATTATCACTTAAGGTCGTCCCACTTGGAAGGAAGGAATTCCAAGGGCATGCCTCTCTAAAGGTTACACATGTAAAATGATAAGTTTGGCATTTTGGTCACCCAAGAAAGGGGAGAGCATAGGCCTATTATCATTTCCAAGAACAGCTAATAGTGGTTCTTTATCTTCCTAGTTAAAAGAGAAAAAACTTAATGTGTTAACTCTACCAAGCACATAAATTGATAATGAGATAGCAATAACTTGGAAAAGATTGTTTATTTTAACATTCTAACAAATTTACGTGTAGATTGTTGCTTGAAGAAATAAACAAGTGTTACTTTCCCTTATTAAGCTATGTGATAGATTACAGTGCAAGATAGTAAAAACCTAAAGAAATTTTTCAATTTTAAACCCCTAGGTTTGGACTAGATGAAAGTTGTGATGCAACAAAATGATTTACTATCCTCCTAGTTAAACACTAAGTGAATATTGCATGCAAATTGTATGATAATGCCCAAACCAAGCCTATTCAACACTTAGTGTAAAAATAGTTGTCTTCAGTGGACGTTCTGCACCAAAACTAGATTAGTAGTCTCAAATGTTTATTGTTTTCTTCATCACACAATATACAAAGGGTCCTAATGTCCACTTGATGAAGTTGACCAAAAAGGTCAAAGATACTTGTACCACTCCGAGGCCTTTTGGACTCAACGGTAAGCTCGGTTTGTGTGTAGGAGGCTATTTGTGAAAGTCGCTTGCCAAATTTAAAACAAAACACACCTGAATCTTAACAAAACAAACTCAACAAATGCTCACAAACAAGATGGGTTAGAGGATGGTGGGTGCCAGAAATGTTATCAGCAAATATGAACAATAGCATAAACAACTAATTATCCAATAACCCAATGGAAATAAGACAAATGAAAATAAACAAAAGATAATACCTTTGCAACCTGATTTACCTCTATGCTTTCACTGTCACCTATCTTGTATTGATCTTGTTGATGAATAGAGCTCTCAGAAGTGTGCACTTCCTCGCTATTGAAGATGACAATACTTGAATGGCTATAGATTGTGTAAATGCAAATGGAAATGACTTTTCCATAGGCATGTTGTAATGATTCCTGTAGAGTAAGGTTGCTTGAGCTTAGCTTGATTATGAAATGGGTATGAAGACCTTGTTTATATAGGCTGAGGGAAGATCAAATCTAAGTGTCAACAGATCCATAATTGGAGGAATTTCCTGAGATGTGTATGGTTGAGAAAGTTTGAGGGAATGTGCATGAATCAGAAGAGGACAAGTGTCCAAGCTCCTTCATGCATTAGAGGAGTTAACAAAATAGATTGGGGAGTTAACAGAATAGACCAATCAGTTAAGTGAATTGATTGGGGAGTTAACTGAATAGATTGAGGAGTTAACTCAATGGACTAATCAGTTAACTGGGTTGATTGGGGAGTTGACTGAGTTGATTGATTAGTGAACAGAATAGATTGGGGAGTTAACTGAATGGACTAATCAGTTAAGTGAAATGACTAATCAGTTAACTAACTTGATTGATGAGTTAACTAATTTGACTGGAGGATAAATAGGACATGTGGGTGAGGGAATAATTAGCTAATTAAATATTAAAATATTTAATTATGATTGCAAGAAAGTTGTTTTTTTAATCCCAAAGTCCAAATGTGTGATCAAGCAAATATTCTTTATATGCCCAAAATCCAAATGTGTTTGCAAACAATGATTAAGAGATGAAAGATGAAATGAGTGCACTTGATTGTTTTCACTTTCCAATTTGTTGTAGATGCTGATGCCAATGCTGCTATAGCTCCTTTGATGCACCTACAAGCCACCAAAACAAGAAGAAACACAAACTTGAAACCCAAAAAGGGTTATGCCAAAAATATGCAATCTATTAAAAATCTAAGATAGATGATCTAATATAGCAAAACAAATCATATAAACAAAACGTTCAAGAGATTCTAAGTAATTTTTAAAAAAATTCATCAAAATCTGATCAATTTTGTTCAAGATATTCTTGTTTGAAGTTTACATGCAAGTTTGACTTTGACTGATTGATCCTGCAACTAAATTGTTAGTAGTTTTCAATCCTCCTCTCCTTGACAAATGGTAAGATGTTGCAACAATAAGTGTTAGCTGCCAAAGAAATCAATTTTGCAATAGTGTAACCAAAGGCAAATAAACAGAGATCAAAGGTGACTTCCTGCAAACCAAAAGTGATGAAGATTTTACCAGAGGCAATAACCTACCATTCAAAGGTGAGTCTATATCATGCAAAGGTGATTGTCTATCATTCAAAGGTGATTAGAGATCATGCAAATGTGACTAATTGTTCACCAAAGGAACTTGGATGTCTAAAACTCAGTAAAAACCCTAATCAACCAAAGGTGTGTTGCAAGTTGTGCCTAATCAGTGTTGTCATTGATGTCAACATATTCTTGTTGTCATTGGTGTCAACTGTATCTTATTCTATTACTTTCTTAGGAGACTTGTATGTTGAGGATATTGAAAAAATTAGCCTCTCTAGAAGAAACTAGTGAGCTACAGAGAAGTGCAGTACAAACAATAAGTTGTATGATGAAGAATAGTCCGGTAAACTAATCCACATTTACTTCTTCTTAAATATCGTGGTCTATGGATTGGAAGTAAGTTAGAGGTATGACTAAGGATGATGTATTCTGAGTTTGAAGCTTCCACATGAAGATTTGAGTGAGTTGTATTCACCAGAGTGAAACCTACTTTTTCTGTAAGTTTAGTTGGGACAGAAAGGAAGTATTTGGCTCTGTGGTTCTAGATGGAAGTCTGGGATGATGATAAGTGCCTACAGTTGTAATGGTTTGTGGTTTGATGATCCGCAAGCTATCTTTCTTTTATCACAGTTGAAGATAGTGAAGTTCATGTGTTCCGATGAGAAGATTCCTATGGATTAAGTGGTTAAGGTTCGTGTGGTTCCTCTTGATGATTATAGCATGCTTGTGGATGTCTCCTAATCATGTTCCTATCTGGACATTGGTCTGCATTAAGAAATTGAGATTATGTTTAGAGATTGTTCCCAGATAATATAGTCTATAACCAGTCTTGGATGACTTGGTTAAGCCCATTGATTGTAGAGATCTCTGGAAGATTGTGGAAGTGTGTTGTTGCATGGAAGATCATGTTTGAGTCGCAGCTAAGGCATGGCATGATCCTCATTTCATTCCCTTTGCATAATGTTGCAATAGGTCAGGACCTATTCTATAAATAACTATAATATCGACCTTGGAGATTATTCCAATGGTTGATGATTGTGATGCCAACATTGATGATCATTCCAAAGTTGATGTAGTGTATACATACTTGTAGTTGAGTCGTGGAAAAGGTGTCCCTGAGTGAAAATGAAAAGATATCAAGAAAGGTCCAAAAGGAAGAGTAGAGAAGAGGCAGAGGAAAGAAGAGGAAGAGCAGAGCAGAGTAGGGGAATTATTATACTTTAATCACAAATATAGAAAGGTGCTGATCGTGGTAATAAGTCTGATAGTAAACCACCAGTAGGGTTTAACAGACCTCAAGGTTTAACATCCCTTATTATAATCTTGCTAGGTTTAGGGTTGAGGCAGTTAGCCTACTAGACCTAGTTGTTCTTCATGACAGCAAGCCAGTATGTTTAGGCCCGTGGAGTGACCAAGCCTAAACATCATTATTTCAAGATGGCAATATATATTGAGTTAATCCTCTCTGTGGTTTTTGCCCACCTTGGGGTTTTCTATGTAAATCTGGTGTCTCTTGTGTTTGATGTTGTATCTGTGGTTAAGTTTATGATTTCATGCACTCATTGTTAAATCATAATAATTGTGGATAAGTGATGAATGTGTAATTGCAAAAAGTGTTTAAGTTTTTGTGACAATTGATTCACCCCCCCTCTCAGTTGTTCGGCACATATCAACAAGGTGATGAGATGCAGAGCAAAGGCAAGTTTCTGCAGACCAAAGGCGAGCTTCTACAAACCAAAGGTGAGTTTCTGTAGACCAAAGGTGAGTTTCTTCACTAAATGTCCATTTCTATAGACCAAAAGCTATTTTCTTCATCAAACGCACTTTTCTTCACAAAACCTAGGCAAGTTTATAGTCAAAATTCATGGAAACAGCCTCCCAAATGCAATGGTGAGGTTAGATTTGAGCTAGGAGATCACTTGTAGAAATTTACTTCCAAAACTTGACAAACTAGGGTTAGAAGAATGCAAATTTTTGCAATAAAAACCTGCAAAAACTAATGATTAGATCCAATAGGGCATGTTCATGTCAAGTTCACCAAAATGTATATGAAAAATTTGGATAAATCATAATGATAAAACAATGAATTGCATTAACTAATAGAAATCTTGAATACCACAGATAGATGCAATGAAAGATACAGATTTGATTGATCGAATGATTTGACATGTTGGTTGCTCAATTCAACAACACAGCATTAGCATAGGATGAAGATGATAATAGATGGACGATAGATGATAATAGATGAGAATATTGAAGAATGGTTTTGATAGCATAAGGATACTTAAAATGTGGATTATCAAATGGCTTGTGAGTGGGTTGATTTATAGGTAAGGGTTGGTTTGAATGGATGGTTGAGATTAAAAGGCTAATTGAACAATGTGGAGGGCTAGGATTGATTAGTTATTCCACTCTTCAAGGGAGTTGTAGTCATGTGACAAGTGTAAAAAGGAGGATAAAGCTCATGTGTGATCGTGTACACAAACTTTTATTTAATAAGTTTATGTGTGATTGGTGCAGGAGCACCCCTACAAGATAGGATATAGGTTCATTGTCCGTATGATAGGACATTAGTCTATTGTTAGCATGTTTGACTTCATAATGTAATAAGGTCCATTGGACCAATGCATATGTATTAGATCAGCCTAGGAGAATGTGCAGGTAGTTAGAGTTCGTTATCAGGTTGTCTGAGCTGTCCTCTCCCAGCCGCTGGGAATCGAGTTGGTAGTACTCGTAGGATATTACTATAAATAACTCAGATCAGTTAGGGTTTGATATCATATCACAGAGAGAGTAGTAGTTATGTTATGTTGTACTGGTGATTGAGTGAGATCCAGAGATCAGTCCAGACATTGTGAAACATTGTTGTAGAAACAGGACATTTGTGTTTCATCTAAATAAGATCTCATCAATTGCATTATCTGGTTTATCAGTTGTTTATGTTTTGATTTCTATTCTGATTACAGGTTAATGGATTCTTTCAACCCTTCCACCAGTTGATTCTGTGAATCGGTGGAATGGTCATGCATGTTAGTTTAGGTTGTATTTTAGTTTTCTGTTTATGCATTTCATTGTGTGGGAGATCGATTGGTAGCATGCTATGAATCAACCTAGCATCCTCATGTACTAGGGTTTAGGAAGATAAACTGTTAAGTTTTGATCTGAAGGTGATCTGGCCCGATCATCATATTTTCTTTGTGAAATTGTGCGGTTCTGTGAGTTTGCATGCAGCTGACGGATATACAGGGAACTGCATGTGCTTTTCCAGACGGAATGAATCGCATCGACATCTGTGAGTATATCGCTATCCGGATAAGGTTATGAAGCTGACGAAGACTGTATGTTTTGAATGCATCAGGATGATATAAGTTGGATATATACTCAGTGTGTATATTGTCGTCAGGATCATCTTTCGTGTGTACCCATCATCCGTATATCGCTATCGTATGCGGGAGGAAAAAAATCATTTTTTTTGGCTAAGGACAGGAGGTTCTTAAAAGTCATCATCAGGATCTTAAAGGTCATCATCAGGATATGTATAATATCACCCGACATTTTATTATCATGCTGCGGAGGATGTAAGAGTCTTATATCCAGGTGACATCATCATCAGGTGCATGTGACGTCATCGTCATCAGGATATTGTGAATATCACCCAATGCAGATTTATCCTACTGACGTTAAGTGTTTCGGCATCGGTAGGAGTAATAGCGTTGGGGAGACCTTTTTCGGCCTGGCCGATAGAAGAAGTGTTGCCGATAGGCAACCTGACTGATGAAAAGAGATATCAGGGTAATATCGGACATCGGGACAGAGTGTTGGAGTCCGGCCGATAAGCCAAGTCTGGCCGATCGGTATAGGACCGATATATTCATCGGGGTGACATTAGTCATCGGGGGTAAGACATTTCCCCTTGGCCGATGAACCATCTCTCGCCGATAGGCGATAAGGAAGTGAACAGTAGTCAGCAAGAGGATATTTCATGCTCGTCCGAAATATGATGATGCTGTCTGTGTTAGCAAGAAATATGATGATGATGATAAGCCGATAGGATTTTAACATGCTGGTTGTGTTAATGACTCCTCCTTCCCATTTGTAAGCTCCCGTTGCATTTTACCTCTGCATCATAGTGGTATCAGAGCCAGGTTGGATCTTCTGGAAAAGATCAGGATATAGCAGGATGTCAGATGAAGAAGGAACATCTGAGATGCCGGCAAGGATGACCAACGTTGAGTTGGCAGTTCTGGTAAAGAAACAGATTGCAGAGAGCAAGGCTGTGAAGGCTCAGAATCAGGAATTGAAGGATGAGTTAGAGAAGTTGAGGAACAGAGTAGGTTCTGGTAGAGAAGAAGATAGGGAAGAAGAAGAGATCCCTAGTTGGAACGAGGAGGTCGTTCCTGCAGACCAGAGACCACTGTTGAACGCCCTCAAGGCCATGGAGAGGAGAACCATGGATGTGAAACTAGATTTGCCAGTGTTTACAAGAAAGATGGAACCTGATTTAGTGATGGAGTGGATAGACTCCTTGAACAATTTCTTTGAAACAGAAGAGATACCAGAACAACAGAGGGTGAAGATAGCCTAGTCAAAAATGAAAGAAGCTGCCTTGACATGGTGGAATTTCGTCCAAGATGATAGAGTACAGGAAGGAAAGCGTAGAGTCACTACATGGAAGAAAATGATGGCATTAGTAAAGGAAGCTTATGTCCCATTGGATTACAGTATCCAATTACACAAGAGGAAGCAAAACCTGAAACAGAAGGAGCTAGATGTCAGCTCATATACAGAAGAATTCATGAAACTTTGTATGAAAACAAAGGTAAAGGAAAGTGAAGAAGAGAAGGTAGCCAGATACCTTAATGGATTGAGGTTCAACATTCAGGAAGATTTAAGTCTGCATAATCCAGATACAGTTTAGAAATGCTTTCAGTTGGCATTGAAAGTGGAAGAGAAGTTAAAGAGAAAACAAGAACAACACAATAGAGGAAGAGGAAGACAACAAAGGGGGGAAGAGGTCCTTTTAGAGGTAGAGGACATGGACATGGATATCAAGGAGAATCCAGTCATGACAATAGTAAGGAAAATTATAGTCAGCAAGGAAACTTCAGAGGTAGAAGACCTTTCAGAGGAAGATTCCAGGGCAGAGGATCCATCAGATGTTATAATTGTAACAAAGAAGGCCATATAGCTAGCAGATGTCCAGAAAAGGCCACAAGCTCAACAGGAGAAAGGAGAACAAATCTGATCCAAGAACCTGATAATCAAAGTATGACAGGCTCTAATGCTTTTCAGAGTGTGAATGCTCCTGATAATTATGGATACCCAGAAAGTGGAGAGTCTCTAATGATGAGAAGAACAGTGACTACCATGAAGGTACCTGACAAAGAATCCCCTCAAAGAAAGTCTCTTTTCAGGACTATTTGCAAAGCAGGAGGTAAGGCATGTAAAGTTTTGATTGATTCTGGTTCTACTGAAAATTTTGTGTCTGAAGAAATGGTGACAAAGCTTAAGCTTAGGAGATTGCCTCACCCATCCCCATACAAAGTCTCATGGCTTACCCAAGGTCAGCAGACAATTGTAGAAGAGCAGGCTTGGGTAGAATTTCAGATTGGAGCATATAAGGATAAGTTGTTGTTTGACATTACCATGATGGATGCTTGCAATCTTTTATTTGGTAGACCATGGCAGTATGATTTGAAGGCACAACATGATGGTGTTAGAAACATCTATACAATCACTAAAGATGGTAAGGATATAAAGTTACTACCATTAACAGAGAAGGAGGAGAAATCTAAAGGAAAAGAGGTGAAGGTAATGCTGATGGAAGGTAAACAGTTCATGAAAGAAGTAGTAGCAGAAGGTGCATTTGCATATGCCCTAATCCCATGTATGAGGGTGAACAAAGAACAACAGCAAGAAGTCAAGGAAGAGAAGAAGCAAAGGTTCATAGACCCAGCTATCCAAGAGCTATTGGATAAGTACAAAGGTATCATCTCAGAGGGAATGCCAAGATCCCTACCACCTGTCAGGGATATTAGTCACTGCATAGACTTAATTCCAGGGTCAACACTTCCAAACAAAGCAGCCTATAAGCTAACTCCAGAATAGAATGCAGAAGTAGCCAGACAAATTGAAGAATTATTGGATTTAGGTCTGATTGGGAAAAGTTTAAGTCCATGTGCAGTACCAGCTGTACTAGCACCAAAGAAGGAAGGTACTTGGAGGCTTTGCATAGATTCCAGAGCTATTAACAAGATCACAATCAGGTATAGGTTTCCAATCCCTAGGATAGAGGATTTACTTGACTGTTTGGGAGGTGCTAAGTATTTTACAAAAATAGATTTGAAGAGTGGATATCATCAGATCAGGATTAGACCAGGAGATGAATGGAAAACAACATTCAAAACTAATGAAGGGTTATATGAGTGGAAGGTTATGCCTTTTGGTTTATCTAATGCACCTAGTACTTTTATGAGGTTGATGAATGAGGTTTTGAAAGAGTTCATTGGTAAGTTTGTCATAGTATATCTAGATGACATTCTAATTTTCAGCAACACAAAAGAAGAACATCTCAGACACATAGATTTGGTTCTTAAGAGGTTACATGAAGAGCAGCTGATGATAAATTTAGACAAGTGTTTGTTCATGCAAGAGGAGATCACATATTTGGGTTTTGTCATTTCACAAGGAAAGTTACAAATGGATAAGGAGAAGGTAAGTGCCCTATTGTCTTGGCCAACCCCAAAGACTATGAATGATGTTAGAAGTTTCCATGGGTTAGCAACCTTCTACAGGAAGTTTATAAGAGGGTTTAGTCATATTTGTGCACCCATGCTTGATACCATCAAAGGAGGACAGAAGTGCAGATTTGTTTGGACTCAAAGAGCAGATGATTCTTTTGAAACATTAAAGAAGAAGGTGGCACAGCAGCCAGTCCTTGCACTTCCAGACTTTAACAAAATCTTTCAGGTGGAATGTGATGCCAGTCACATGGCCATTGGAGCAGTACTCAGCCAAGAAGGTAGACCTATTGCATTTTTCAATGAGAAGCTCAATGATGCTAAAAAGAGGTATTCCTCATATGATTTGGAAATGTATGCTTTAGTCCAGTCACTCAAGAAATGGAGGCATTACTTGATGCCCAGGGAATTCATAGTATTCACAGATAACCAGGCTCTGAGTTTCATAAACAGCCAGGAAAAGCTGAACCACAGACACATGAAATGGGTAGAAACCTTACAAGCTTTTACTTTTACATTGAAGCATAAGAAAGGAGTCAAGAATAAAGTTGCAGATGCTTTGAGCAGGAGAGTTCTCACAGTCAACCAGATTCAGTTAGAAAGTGTTGGCATTGATTCTCTAAAGACCATGTATGAGACTGATGAAGATTTTGGGGAGATATATCATGTATGTACTTCTTTTGGAGAGAAATATCATGCTGAATTCTCTGAATTTTTGATTCAGGATGGATTGTTGTTCAAAGGTGGATAGTTATGTATTCCCAGGTGTTCTATGAGGTTAAACATCATTAAGGAGAAACATTGTGGAGCTATGGCAGGTCATTTTGGTCTAGCTAAGACTCTTGATCTTGTCCGAAGACATTACTTTTGGCCTAAGTTACAATCAGATGTCAGAAAGTTTGTAGAGACATGTGTGATATGTCAGAAAGCTAAAGGCAGGTCGACTAATGCAGGTTTATATCAGCCCTTACCCATTCCTTCCAGACCATGGGAAAGCATAAGTATGGATTTTGTCTTGGGTTTACCAAGGACAAGGAAAGGGTTTGACAGTGTTTTTGTTATAGTGGATAGATTCAGCAAAATGGCCCATTTCTTGCCATGCAAAACCACTGCGGATGCTTCATACATTGCAGATTTGTTTTTCCGGGAGATTGTCAGGATCCATGGATTGCCATTGAGCATAGTGTCAGATAGGGATGTGAAGTTTATTGGTCACTTCTGGAGAACTCTTTGGAAGAAGCTTGGAACAAATTTGTCTTTTTCCTCTGCATATCATCCTCAAACGGATGGACAGACTGAAGTAGTGAACCGTTCCTTAGGAAATTTGCTTAGATGTTTGACAAAACAACATGGAGAAAAGTGGGATAATATTCTATCTCAAGCTGAATTTTCCTATAATGATACTGTCAATAGGAGCACAGGGAAATCACCTTTCCAGATAGTTTATGGTATGCATCCAAGAGGAATTTTGGAATTGATAGATCTACCTACAGTAGACCTTGTTAGTGCAGAAGGTGAAGCTTTTGCAGAAGCCATCAAAGAGGTTCATGATCAAGTCCAGACCCAACTGTAGCAAACCACCTTGAAGTATAAGGAATATGCTGATAAAAAGAAGAAGGATGTATAGTTTGATGTTGGAGATTTGGTATTGGTTCATTTGAAGAAGGACAGACTTCCTAAGGGAAAATATACTAAACTCATGCAGAGAAAATTTGGACCATGTCAGATCTTGCACAAGCATGGACAGAATGCTTATGAGCTACAACTCCCCCCTGATCTTGGTTTGTCCCCTATATTCAATGTATGTGATTTAACTCCATACAAGTCTTATCCAGATGCAGATCAGGAACTCCTATAGGATACAGTCAATGATAACATTCCCAAGCATGATCCTCCACAGTTGCAGAAGGTTTTGGACACCAGAGTGGTCAAACAGACCCGGAACAAACAGTACTTGGAGTATCTAGTCTCTTGGAAGGGAAAACCTAATTCTGAAGCAGTCTGGATGACTGAAGAGCAGATCCAGAAACATGGTGCAGATCTTCATACTCTCATCTCAAGTGGACTTGAGATTTCTTCTTCTGGGGAGTATGGTGCAGGAGCACCCCTACAAGATAGGATATAGGTTCATTGTCCGCATGACAGGACATTAGTCTATTGTTAGCATGTTTGACTTCATAATGTAATAAGGTCCATTGGACCAATGCATATGTATTAGATCAGCCTAGGAGAATGTGCAGGTAGTTAGAGTTCGTTATCAGGTTGTCTGAGCTGTCCTCTCCCAGCCGCTTGGAAGCTCCCAGCCACTGGGAATCGAGTTGGTAGTACTCGTAGGATATTGCTATAAATAACTCAGATCAGTTAGGGTTTGAGATCATATCACAGAGAGAGTAGTAGTTATGTTATGTTGTACTGGTGATTGAGTGAGATCCAGAGATCAGTCCAGACATTGTGAAACATTGTTGTAGAAACAGGACATTTGTGTTTCATCTAAATAAGATCTCATCAATTGCATTATCTGGTTTATCAGTTGTTTATGTTTTGATTTCTGTTCTGATTACAAGTTAATGGATTCTTTCAACCCTTCCACCGGTTGATTCTGTGAATCGGTGGAATGGTCATGCATGTTAGTTTAGGTTGTATTTTAGTTTTCTGTTTATGCATTTCATTGTGTGGGAGATCGATTGGTAGCATGCTATGAATCAACCTAGCATCCTCATGTACTAGGGTTTAGGAAGATAAACTGTTAAGTTTTGATCTGAAGGTGATCCGGCCCAATCATCATATTTTCTTTGTGAAATTGTGCGGTTCTGTGAGTTTGCATGCAGCTGACGGATATACAGGGAACTGCATGTGCTTTTCCAGATGGAATGAATCGCATCGACATCTGTGAGTATATCACTATCCGGATCAGGTTATGAAGCTGACGAAGACTGTATGTTTTGAATGCATCAGGATGATATAAGTTGGATATATACTCAGTGTGTATATTGTCGTCAGGATCATCTTTCATGTGTACCCATCATCCGCATATCGCTATCGTATGCGGGAGGAAAAAAATCATTTTTTTTGGCTAAGGACAGGAGGTTCTTAAAAGTCATCATCAGGATCTTAAAGGTCATCATCAAGATATGTATAATATCACCTGACATTTTATTATCATGCTGCGGAGGATGTAAGAGTCTTATATCCGAGTGACATCATCATCAGGTGCATGTGACGTCATCGTCATCAGGATATTGCGAATATCACCCGATGCAGATTTATCCTGCTGACGTTAAGTGTTTCGGCATCGATAGGAGTAATAGCGTCAAGGAGACCTTTTTCGGCCTGGCCGATAGAAGAAGTGTTGCCGATAGGCAACCTGACCGATGAAAAGAGATATCGGGGTAATATCGGACATCGGGACAGAGTGTTGGAGTCCGGCCGATAAGCCAAGTCTGGCCGATCGGTATAGGACCGATATATTCATCGGGGTGACATTAGTCATCGGGGGTAAGACATTTCCCCTTGGCCGATGAACCATCTCTCGCCGATAGGCGATAAGGAAGTGAACAGTAGTCAGCAGGAGGATATTTCATGCTCGTTTGAAATATGATGATGCTGTCTGTGTTAGCAAGAAATATGATGATGATGATAAGCCGATAGGATTTTAACATGCTGGTTGTGTTAATGACTCCTCCTTCCCATTTGTAAGCTCCCGTTGCATTTTACCTCTGCATCAGTGATCGTGTACACAAAAACATTTATTACTTGTGCATGTAAAACATATTAATTGAAAGTTGTACTACCACACATGATTCAATTGAGAGGTGGACAAGTGTTACAATATGATGAAAGGTGAGGGCCTAATTCAAATATTTTATTTGAATTAGTTGGGATATGTGAATGGGAAATTAACTAAATAAATGGGATTTATTTAATTAATTGGCTAGGTAATTACAATGGGATGGGATTATGATGAAAATTAATTAAATAAATAAAATTTATTTAATTAATTGGCTAATGGGATAAGTTGAATTAGGAGTGGTATTATGACAAAATGCTACATGATGTATTTAATAATGTTTTAACTAGGTGTTGCAAGACATGGACAAATTTGGGGACAAATTTTGGTGTCTACACTTTCAAACTTTTATGAAGAGATGTATAAATTTGGTTCTCAGACATTATGTTAGATTCCAAGGATCTCTGTCATATTTCTTCTACAAGATAGAAAAACTAAAATATCAGGATAAAATTGCAATCAATACATTCATGTACATTACTTACAAAGATTAATTACAAAGATTAAATACATTCCATATTTGTCAAGAAAAGACAAAGTAGAAAATTAGAAGGCAACCTTATACTAAGTGATACGATTGACAAGTAATAATGAAAATACATTCCTAATGAATGACTCCATAATTAACTTATTCTAATGTGTAAATAAAATTTTATACTAACAAAGATGAGACCAAACATCCAAAAGAAGGACTATATTGTTGTCTCAAAAAGTTGTCAAATTACCCAAGATTGCCCTAATAGGTGAAATGAGGTAAATATTGCCTTGAGACCTTGCCACAAGATTTGGAGATGTAGGACATCATTATACACATATTAGACACATTTGTCCAAGTTTGTGAGCCCTAAAACCATGGGGAAAATCATTGAAAAGACCCTATACTTTAGATTTGAGAGCAAATACATAATATTTTTTAATCTTTTATTATATTATCATAGTTTTCTCCACACCAAATTTAGAAATTGTTGATATTTGTCAAGCTTTTAGGCTTAATAGAAGTTTACTTCATGGTTTATAGTTAAGTTAGTGGATTGAAGTTTGTTGATATTTGTTGAAATTTTCACCATATAGAGTTTGTTTCATGGTTTTTAAACACCAAGAGAGTTTTTTTTGACATTTTTTAGCAACTAGTTTGATGGATATTTGACAAGTTTGTGTAGTGTTCATACATTGGTGATTTACTAATTATAGATTGCTTTATGTGGTTAGCCTAAACATTTTTTATTTCATATTATGGAGAATCTTGTTGAACTATGTTAGTAATTATGTGTTTGATGAAATGATTTATAAAAACCCTTTTGAAGATTGAACCTTCTTGAACCTTGATTGTTGGTTTCTATTTAGGGTAAAATTTGGATTGTTTAGTTTAGTGTTTAAATCCTCCTTTCACCCATTACATTCAACGATCTTGAGATCGAGTGATAGAGCACTATCAGGTCCTTGGTCACTTACAAATGTAGGGAAACTTGGATTAGGGTATTTGATTATGAATTTTCCTTCTCTTATGCTCAATTACACATCAAAACCCTAATTATGTAAATATGACAATAAACAGATGAATAAAGGAAAATGCTTCTGCAGAAAGATTTGAAATTACAAATGACCATGCACCTATTTTTGGGGATCTGAAGCAGAAAAGTCAGGGACAAAAGAGTGGGTGCCCAAGTCCAGTGCCCTACTTTTTGTCAAGATCTGAGGACAAGATTTGCAACCTGTTCCTACTACACCAAAGGTTTTTCTGTAACAAAACTTCAAGGACTAATGAGTGGGAACCCAAGTCCAGGGTGTCCTTTCTGTTGTTCTACAATTTTGACACTCCAAAATGCCCTCCTGCAACTTCACTTTGTCTGCATCATCAACCTGTAACCTGCAATCATAAACTTTGGGAGGGGGTTGTGGTGTTTAGGAGCTTGCCTCAATCAAGCCCTGGAAGGACACTTAAGTCTTCCAAACACCTTTGTCAAATAGAGAGTGCATGCCCTTGTGAGGCAGAGGAAAAAACTAAATGAATAATGATCACAAACACAATAAATGTCACCTTGTAGCAAAGATCTCATTAGAGGAAGAAGCTCTTCATTCCATGAGGCAATGGATGCTCAAATCTACAAACACAAACACATAGACATCACCAATCTAGTCTTGCAACACAATGGATGCCAAAATCACATGAACATAATCTAGTTTTCAAATGAATGCCTAAAAATGCTTTTATATGCAACTATAAGCATTCCCACCAAGATTTCGTAAATTCAAACTTACCATGTTAGCCTAGGGACCAAATATGGGTCATAAACTGACACTTAAAATTTGGGCCTAACCCAAAATAGGGCAGGACTAGGGCACGGGTGCCCAAGTCCTCCCCCCATATTTTGGGCAGGGTTAAGCTTAAGGGGTCCCCCTAGGCCCCATTTGTCATAAGACCCAGAGCTCATTCCATTGGGATGCCAAATCATGATGCAAAATGTCCTAAATGCACACAAAAGACCAGGGAGATAAACCTAAAGAGGGAAAAGCCCCCAAGGGGACATTTTTCAATGTTACATTTAGCCCCCACTTTAATGTATGTATAAATGCAAGGCCAATACATGCATTAAAGTATGGTCACAAACATAGCAAACACACCAACCACGGAGAAGACACGCCAATCACATAGAAGATAGTAACAAGCATGCAAAACATAGAGAAGACAGTTACAATCACGTAGAACATGAAGAAGACATTAAATTCCAAGAAGACACATTTATGCATAGAAGATAGGCATGATTCTTTTCTTTTCTTTTTCTCATATATATGAAATGCAGGTGCAAGTACTAGAAAGTAAACAAACCTCCCATAATATAGGATGCACTCATCACGCAGGTCTTTATACTGTATATATGGGACAACACACATACAAGACATGCAAAACCTCCCAAAATGCAAGACGTACTCATCGCACAAGTCTTTAAAGTGCATATGGGGAAACAAACATGCCAAACAAAGCAAGCATGCCAAACACACACACTTTGAAGACATGGAGAAAACATGGTAAATAAGCAATGGACTGTTCCTATTTCTAGGCTTAACACCATCTCAGGCACATTACAGGCACACACCGATGATTGGGCTTCGCCACAACAATCACCGAAGACATGCTTAAGGGTTGAGTTAGTCACAGAACCGCTCCCTGCCTCCGCAGAGGACTTTCGAAATGACAGGATGATGTAATCTACTTTGAGAAATACACCATCCCCACCTCCATAGAGGGCTTAAGAAAAAGGATATGCTTGATATCCCACCTCTGTAGAGGGCTTAGATGATTGATTGATTGAATGAAAACAAACTTAGGATGCAGGATGCACTCATCGCATAGGTCTTTAAACTGCACCTGAGGACAAACACATTGCTAACATCTACAACAGACACCTTACCTTGTATATGCCCCCACCTTAAGGTGGTTGATATTAGGTATTGATATCAAGAACATTAAGGTAGGAAGAAAACACATGAGGGAACAAAAGATCTCGCAAAGCCCATGCCCCCTAGAGGTGACATGTACTTCACGATCGCCAAATGCTCCCACAAACAAATCCTTGCAAGAAACATGTTAGTGTCTACAAAATTATGATAAACAACAACATCAATGCATATGATTAACCACACAAAGAGCCAAGGTTATACAATGAATTCAGATTTCAAGGATAACCATGGGGCTATATCACGAAGCTCTCTAAATCGAGTACCACCAAGGCTAGATTCAAAGACAAAGAAAGGTGCACAAAATAGCAGTATTGTTAAGGTTTGTAAATGAGATAGCTTACCATCAAAATCACTATGCAGAAACCATAGAGTGCTTCTACTAGCCAAGTGTCAGATAATTTATTACAGCCCCATCATCATATTAGGAACTAAGTCCATTTTTTTATTTCTCTTGAAATGGACACTAGGTCCACATCAATATAAATGTTTTTCATCATCCGCCCCCTAGATAGAAATACTAGAGGAAGGGAAACAATAAATAAGAGAGGAGAAACAAGTGTCTTAGGGACAGTCACATAGGAGGGTGCCCCCAAGTCACCAAATGCAATGCTATGTCCATAAGACACAACACACAACAATGAAATCAGAGAGGCAATATAGAAGAATGATGATACAAATAGAAGGTCACAAAAGAGGCAGTCTCCTAGTATCCCAAGAGGCCTAAGAAACACATAACACATCACGGGGGAAGCACATCATGAGAGAGATAAAGGGTTAGAGATACTTACTTGTAGGGTTTTCGTATCAAATTTTTAAATTTGCAAACCTCTTGGAGAGGTACTCAATCATGTTGAGTGCAAAATTTGAGTGGTTCTTATGAGAGTTTTGTTTATTGTCGTATGATACTTGCTTGGTAACTCCTTGTGTAAATGTAACTTTTTGTTTCTTATGAGGAGGGGAACCATTGTTTCATCTAACTGATAAAATTTGTCTAACTCTTTTCTAATTTTTATTGAGTTTTCATTATTGAATCTTTCTAGCATGGTAATGGGAATCATCCTGTACCATCTTACTCATCTGTATCGGTTGTTGTTCTTTCTTTTCTGATGCATTTTAATTATCTCTTGATCCATATAAGGATAACAGAAGAGGAACCTCGGCATAAATTCCATTCCTTCCTAGATAAGGTGGATTGTCCACTTGTTTCTTATCCACTTCAATCATTCCCACAATATTATCATAGTCCAAGTAATCATCCTTGTCTACTTCCACTAAGCCATGTTCCAACATATTGGTTTTAGTATGCTTAGGGAAAGGATTAGTGAAGATTTGTAAGTTCTAATTTGGTGGAGCAACCAACTTATTTTCCATTATCATTCACACTTGATACCTGGATGACATTTGAATCAATAAGGTCCTGTAACTCATGTTTAAGACACATACATCGTTCAGTGTCATGTCCTTGCATTCGATGATAATGACAAAATGCATTAGCGTCAAAGTAAGGTCCTTGTTTACTAGGATCAATAGGCTTGATCAAGGGAAGCTTCATAATGTTATTACTCACAACTTGGTTCATGATGGAATGATAAGACTCAGATATCAGAGTGAACTTTCTTGGTTGATATGACGCTTTCTTTGGATTGGTGATAGATAAAATATTCAAAAATATGTTCATATTCGGTCCATTATCCTTGATGAAGCTCCTATTATTATTATTCTTCTTAAAGTTGTTTTGTGATGATCCACCTGTGGATTGACCAACTTGAGCCGATGAGTTTTGGTTTTCGTACTAACTAGACGAAAGTTGATAATCACGAAGGGCAGTGCATAAATGTTGAAAGGAGTTGTACTTCATCAAGAGGATCTTATCATGAATGTTAGGTTGTAGATTTGTAATAAATATCTTCTGAACATCATCTTTCATCCGATATTGAATCTGTGCATAAATCCCTTGATACTGACTAATGAATTCAATCAACTTTTCTTTCGGACCTTGTTTGCATTGAGTGACTTGGGGTCCGATATTTACTTGAAAATGTTGTAAAAATTGATCAATTAATTGTGAAAAGGAGTGTATTGAATTTGAAGGCAAAGAGCAAAACCATTCTAAAGTAGTATCTTTGAGAGATCGTGGGAAAAGTTTTGCCAACAAATCCTCTTCAAAATAGAAATCGCTACACATAGCTGTATATGCTACTACATGAATATTAGGATCACCTTTTCCACCATATTTTTCAAAGTGGGGAGTCTCAAACCTCTCAAGCATAGGGGTTCTCAAGATTGCATAGGATAAGGGATTACGAGCATGATATGTTGGTAGACTAGGTGGAGAAGAATTTGTCAGATTTGTTACTTTTTGTTGTAAAGCATTCATGCCTTATAAAAGTTGGTTTAGGATGGCATCATTTGAAGATGTGGTTTGTTGTGAGGAATTAGAACTGAAGTAAGGAGGTGATTGAAATTGAGATGTGACAAGTGGAGGCTGGGAATAGGTCAATGGTAGTTGGACATAGTGGTAGGTGGAAGATGGTTGGGAATAACTATGTGTGATGGGAGGTTAAGAACAATTATTCATAGGAACAGTCACATTATGGACCAAGTTCTGATAATCAAATCCCATAGCTTTGTAATTGGTGCCATTAGATACTCCAATACCAGTGGTAGCATTACTACAAGCATGTGCATCAGTTGTTAAGATCGTTTATGTAAAAGTAGATATTCTTGTAGTAGGTATAGGTGCTGATACTTGAGTATGAGATGGTGATAAAGTGTTATTTATCACTTGTGCACATTCAGTCATTGGCATAATGTTAGTTTGTACAATATGTGCTAGACCATGAATTGCATTAACACCATCTTGTCCTTCTTTTATCAATTCTCTTATGTTATGAATTGTAGGAACGACTTCTTCAGCTATTCTCTCATTTTCCATAAATGATTGAAATTGAGCTAGCTCTTTATCCAATTTTTATATTTTCTCATCAAATACATATCCTATCACCTCAATAGTTTCATTAACATCATGAAAAGTTTTTTCTTCCATTGTACTTGTAATGGGTGTAATATCTTGTAACATTTGAGTCTCTCCTTTTGTAAAGGTGTTCAATTTACCAACTTCTTCAAGAGAACTGGAACCCATGTGTCTTATACTTCTTCTTAAAGGAATATTTCTCTTAGGGCAGTGAGTTATTAGACTCATGTAGCAATATGCACAAATTTTAGGTGTAGGATATGTTGTAAATGCTTGATGTTTTGTACTTTTTGAATACAAATGAATGAAATAAAAGGTGTTATAAGGATTTTGATCAAGGGAAGAAAATTATATGTTTGATATCAGTCTAATATAGAAATAAAATCCTTCACAACACACTCTTGATGCAAATCTATGACGTTGACAAGTTAAAACCTAGTGAAAATATGCTAAAATATGCAA
The DNA here is from genome assembly GCA_027924645.1 of Cunninghamia lanceolata. Classification (NCBI taxonomy): domain Eukaryota; kingdom Viridiplantae; phylum Streptophyta; class Pinopsida; order Cupressales; family Cupressaceae; genus Cunninghamia; species Cunninghamia lanceolata. The sequence continues at coordinate 652,085 of BSBN01000277.1, forward strand.
TTTTTTCACCAAATATTAATGCATAAGAGCATGAAAAAGGCTGTTGTGAGGAAAATGATGATGGAAAGAAAATTATATCAGTAATAAAAGACAAATAATTCCCAAATATCCATCACAACACGCTTTTAGTGCCACTCAAGGTCAAACCCTAGTGAAAATATAGCAAAATTAGGTAATTTTTCACGGTTTTTCACATCCAAGATCTAGCAAAAGGGGTGTTGTAATGAATTTTAGGAGGTGTAGAAAATAATAGCAATGGTATCAGTCACCTCAATCTATAAAATTTGTTACAACACACTTGGAGTGCAAACTAGGCCAAACCCTAAGGCAAAAGTAGTAAAAATGTGTAGTTTTTCACCAAATTTTCAATACAAGAGCCCAATAAAAAGGTGTTGTGAATATTTTTAGGAGGGGAAGAAGATAATTACCCTTATAACAGAAAATTAAAGCAAAAATATTCTTCACCACATGCCTATAGTACAAATTTAAGGGGTCGATAAGGCCAAATTTAGTGAAAATCAATGTTTTTGAAACCCTAGGTTTGAGATCTTGACACAAAATTCTATATGAATGTTTTGAAATCTGATTTATGATGAAAATTAAATATACTCAGATATTAAAATTAATTCCAAGCTATAATATTCAAAATGCAAGTGCAAATTTAATGAAAATGCATGAAAATTACTAGTTTTTTGTTGAAATTTTCTATGCAAAAATGTAAATATTTGAAATCTAAATGCAAATTTACACTAAAATGCAAGACTACCACAAAATGAAAGTTTTAATGAGTCTCTAAATTCAGTAAAAAATATGAAAGAAGATTTTGCCTAATAATCCTAGATTTTAGAATTACTAGGTTATATGAAAATTGTCAAAATTTCTACAAAACCCTAGAAATTATATGATGAAAATACAATGCAAATTATTGAATTTTTATAATTTTCTATAGTTTATATCAGATCTGATGCAAAAATCATAAATTAGTAAAAATTAGAGTGAATTGATGCAAATTAGAAACCTATATGAAAATGCAAGTTAGGGTTTCCAAATTTTTCAAATTTCAATTTTTTGGTAATTTTCTCAATGCAATAAGATGAATGACTATATGAATGAATGAAATCAACCCAAATATGAAGACAAACACTCAAAAATTTGCAATTAAGCCCAAAAACATGGGTTCACCAAAATGTTTAGGGTAAAATTTGGATTGTTTAGTTTAGTGTTTAAATCCTCCTTTCACCCATTACATTCAAGGACCTTTAGACCGAGTGACAGAGCACTATCAGGGCCTTGGTCACTTAAAAATGTAGGGAAACTTGTATTAGGGTATTTGATTATCAATTTTCCTTCTCTTATGCTCAATTACACATCAAAACCCCAATTATGCAAATACGACAATAAACTGATGAATAATGGAAAATGCTTTTGCAGAAAGATGTGAAATTACAAATGACTGCGCACCTGTTTTCAGGGATCTGAGGCAGAAAAGTTAGGGAAAAAAGAGTTGGTGCCCAAGTCTAGTGCCCTTCTTTTTGTCAAGATCTGAGGACAATATCTGCAACCTGTTCTTGCTACATCGAAGGTTTTTTTGTCACGAAACTTCGAGGACTAATGAGAGGGTGCCCAAGTCCAAGGTGTCCTTTTTATTGTTCTATAATTCCAACACTCTAACATGCCCTCTTACAACTTCACTTTGTCTGCATCATCAACTTGTAACCTGCAATCATAAACTTTGGGAGGGGCTTGTTGTGTTCAAGAGCTTGCCTCAGTCAAGCCCCAGAAGGACACTTAAGTCTTCTAAACACCTTTGTCAGATAGAGAGTGTGTGCCCTTATGAGGTAGAGGAAAAAACCAAATGAATAATGATCACAAACATAATAAATGTCACCTTGTAGTGAAGATCTCATGAGAGGAAGAAGCTCTTCATTCCATGAGGCAATGGATGCTCAAACCTTCAAACACAAACACATAGACAACATCAATCTGCTCTTGCAACACAATGAAAGCCTTGAATCACCTTTTAGGATGCCAAAATCACATGAACATAATCTAGTTTTCAAATGAATTCCTAAACATGCTTTTATATGCAACTATAATCATTCCCACCAAAATTTTGTAAATTCAAACTTACCGTGTCAGCCTAGGGACCAAATAATGGTCATAAACTGACACTTAAAATTTGGGCCTGATCCAAAATAGGGTAGGACTAGGGCGCGGGTGCCCAAGTCCTCCCCCCTATTTTGGGTAGGGTTAAGCTCAAGGGGTCCCCCAAGGCCCCATTTATCATAAGACCCATGGTTCATTCCAATGGGATGCCAAATTATGATGCAAGATGTTCTAAATGCACACAAAAGACCTGAGAGCTAAACCTAAAGAGGGAAAAGCCCCCAACGGGACATTTTTCAATGTTACAGTTTCTCATGGTCAAATCAAGAATGGTTGATGTTTGCAAATCTGTTTATCCATTGCTGAGGTTGAATGTGGATTAAAAGCTTGAAAATTTATTTAGTTTTATCTCTAACCTTTCTCTATCTTTCCCTTTCCTTTTTCTTTATCTCAGAGTTGATTAATTTAGTATTAGAGTATGACTTTCAAACTCGCATAGTATTGTTATAGAGTTTATATTTCATCAATGAAAGTTAGTATATTGTTGGTTATAGGATGAAAAATAATATTTTATTGTAATATATGTTAGAATCAGTTTATTTATACATTTATAAATCTAAAATCTAATTGATTTATATGATATTTAACCCTTGTGTGTTGCAAAGTTTGTCTAGATTTGTGTAAGGCACCTTGTTGGAGCAACAGAGAACATCAAACATGGAATTATCTTGTAAGGACAAGACCTAGCTAGGAGAGACCTTATGTAACATCCCAATCTAAATGAAATAATTAATATTTGAAAAATAATTTATAAATAATTGATAAATTCACTATATTCTTATTTTTTATCACAAGAAATCAAGTAAGTACATTTATGATTACATATTGATTGTTCAGTACAATATCTAAAGGTTACATTACTTGCAACTTACAACTTTATAACAATTACATGAATAAATAAAGTAATGTCTTTTTTATCACAAATCTTCGACAATTCCACTACAAGAGGGAGAGCATCACTTGGGTGATTTCCTCTAAACACAGACCAATGGTCCCCATCTCACCTTACTACTAGAAGTGGTCCTTCCCTTCATGAGGGTATAGATAGTAAGAATCAACAAGATTCAATGTTCTATCTGAGAACTAGTGTGGTGTCCTAGCAAAAATAATCAGTTATACAACTTCTTGTCTACCTCTAGCTATGTATAATCAATCAAACTGTTCATGCAAACAAGGACTTCGTGAACCAACAATGCAAGTAGGTATTTTGCATTACTTTTGCCAAAATTTCAAAATAAATGATTCAACAAATGAGATAGGCATAACTATCACAAACTAGGGGTGTTCAATAACAAATATTTGCTTGCACAAAATATCCCTCCATTAGGAAATGTGGCATTCAATAGTAGATAAAGTAAGAACCTATTGTATCTTTACAAATTCATTTTCCTCATAGATGAAAGCATGTTCTCCATGTTGATAATAAATAATTTATCTCTAATTTTAAATTACTTCACAAAATTTCATTTCTACATATTAAGAGTTTGAAATGAATTCTTTACAAGCGTAGATTTCTTTCAAAAGCATGAAGCTAAGTTAAGTTTCCCAAAATATAATTTTTTTCCAAACTAAACTATGGATACTCAAGTTGGTGACCTTTTCTTAACTATGCTCGAAAGGTAATATATGCATGAACCAATACTCATTCCTATTAACACAGGTAAGTAAGAATTGTTAAGTGGGATATAGCTAACCTATATACATGTACATGAGCACACACGCCTTTGATGAATGCAAAAATCTCTCTTTCTGCATTGCCCAGTGGTCTTTCCAAGAATGAAAATCATTCTCTCCAGAAAAAAGTCCTTTCTTTTTAAAGTTTTTTCTCTCTAGCTACTTTTCCCATGCAGCCTTCTACAAAGCATGCCTAATTTTTCTGCATGTTGGAAGATATGCCATTCTTCCACTCCATGCTCATAACAAACACCCCCAACTCCTTCCTATAATTCAGGGCTTATATTCTCTTCAAAACCTTGGTGAGGTCATTTGAGAATAATCACATTCAAGGAGCTTAATAAAACCCTAGAAAAAATGAAACAAATGCTTATTATTTCAATTTCTTATCAAGCATTCAAGTATATTCAAGTATTTATATACACAAAGAAAAGTAAGGCATTGAAAACAACTTACATAATTTAGATCATAAAATAAGGATAGGATTAATAGGTTTATGACCAAAGGTAACGGAGAAAACAATTTATGGGAGAAAAGAAACTATTCGATCCCAACAAGGAGATATAGTCACCAAGCAACATGAGAGACAACCTAGCTCAAGCAAAAGATGATCATGACATTGATGCATCATTTATGCTACTAGGGAACATAGAGACCAAGAAGCACACTAAAATCAACATAACCTCTAAGTGAGTGTCATTTCCTTGATGACACATCAATCGCTTATCTCTTGTGATCTATGTCCCTCTACCCAATGATGCTCTCCCTCCTCATCTGGGAGGGGCAAAACACTATTCCTGCATTAACCTCATTTTCATGACAAGTAGTTAGTTCATCTCATAAATCAATTAAGTGTAATAATAGCATTTCATATAACATTTCATTGCATATTCAACAATGTAAAATAAACTCATTTTATAGGCTAGCATAACTTCACATCAACATATTAATTTCTCTTTCTAACTAGTAGTTTCTAAAATAAAATGATGAAGTAAGTTTTCTTAAAACTAGGGTGTAACATATCTTCCCACTTAAACATCATTGTCCTTGATGATTGAGTTCTTATAAAAATAAAAGTTAACAGATAAGTTCTTTTAAACATCAAGTTTACATAAATAAGTGTAGAAATTTTTGATAGAAATCATTATAATCTTCCCATATGGCACTATCTTTAGAGTATTGGTCCCATTGGACCTTGCACTGTGTAACTTCTTTGTTATGCAAGCAAAGTTTGCAAACTTTGAGCAATTTGAGAGGCTTGATCATGACCACTCCTGGATCCTATACCTGAAGAGCATTCCAATCAAGTATGTGATTAAAACCAGATATATATTTCTTTAAATAAGATACATGAAAGACATCATGCCTTTGAGCAAGAGTTGGAGGTAGAGGTATTATGTAGGCCACCGGATTGATTACTTCTAGGACTTCAAAAGGTCCCACAAATCTATGTGCTAGTTTTAAAGACTTTCCAAAATTAATGGGGCTTTTATGTTGTCTAGCTCTTAAGAGAACCTTATCTCCTACTAAGAATAGTCACAAAGTATGCTTGGCATCAGCATAACTTTTTTGTCTATCATTTGCTTCTACTAATCTTTTCCTGCTTAGTCTAATTCACTCTTCCTTTTTCGACAACATTTCTAGTCCAAGGCAAATTCTATCTTCTAGCTTATCCCATCTTATAGGAGTTCAACACCTTCTACCATATAATGCTTCAAAAGGAGCCATTTTTATTGTAGAATAGTAGGAATTGTTATATGCAAATTCAACTAATGGAAGGTACTCCTCCCATTTATATTGCTGATCCATGCAATACATGCTTAACAAATCTTCCAATACTTTATTTACTCTCTCTGTCTAACCATCCATTTCTGGGTGATAGGCTAAGATTATGTTTCACTGGGTTCCTAGCACTGAGAACAAGATTTGCCAAAACTTTAATGTCATCCATGCATCTTTATCTGAGATAATCTTTTTGGGTACTCCGTGTGATTTGGAGACCTCTTGAATAAATTTCTTGGCAATTATAGGTGTTCCATCTGTAAGGTTCCTAGGAATAAAAGATCTACCTTAGATAGATTTCCTACTAGGTCACTAGAATTTCATTGCATCTGTATCGCAAAATAGCTAAACCTTGAACAAAATTCATGTTGATCACTTGCCACTTCCATTCAGGAATGTCATGTGGATACAAAAGTCCTGCTAGATGTTGATGTTAAGCCTTAACTCATTGACATTCAAGACATCCTACCACAAATCTTGTAGCATCATTCTTCATTCCTTTCCATAAATATAGTGGCTTTACATCTACCAAGAGTTTTGTCACTCTTGGGTGACCTGAGTAAGGTGTAGAATGTGCTTCTCTCCACACAAGGTTTCTCAAATCTTTATGATTTGGAACATATATTCTATTTTTGTACCTTACAAGTCCTTTAGACTCAAAATAGAACCATTCATATCTTTCATCCTAAGGATTCTCAGATAGAGCTTTCAGAACTTGTTCATAATAGTCATCTCCTGTAGACTTTTTCAATACTTAATCTCAGAAATCAGAGTGAACTGATACTATTGCAGCAATATGCCTTCTATGGCTTAAGGCATCTGCAACTCAATTTTCCTTTCCTTTAATATAATTGATTTCAAAATCATAGTCAGATATAAGTTCCAACCATCTTCTTTGTCATGTATTGAGGTTTGGTTGGGTGAAAAGTATATTTCAAGCCTTGATTATCAGTTTTAAGTTTAAACTGCTTACCTAGCAAGTAATGCCTCCATACTTGGAGAGCATGAACAATTGCTGCTAATTCTAAATCATGCGGGGCATAATTCTTCTCATATGACCTCAACATCCTAGATGCATAGGCCACAACCTAACCTTCCTATAAAAGCATGTCACCTAACCCTTCTCTTCAAGCATCGATTACAACAACAGAAAGACCTTGCAGGTCTAAAACTCTGAGGATCGATGTTGAAATCAACTTCTCTTTAAGGATATTGAAGGCCTCCTTACATTTTTTTGACCATTCAAAAATTTTTCTCTTCCTTTGCAAAGAACTATTGGGGTGGGTAATTTTTGAAAAGTTCAATATGAACTTTTTGTAATATCCTACTAGATCCATAAAACTACAGACTTCATGCATGTTTTTAGGTGCAAACCATTCTAAAATAGCCTCTATCTTAAAGGGATCTACTATAATTACTTTTGTGGAGATAATATGGCCTGGGTACTGAACTTCTTTCTAGAAGAAGGTCTCTTTGGATAGTTAACCATATAATTTATGCTCCCTTAGGCATTGTATGACTATCTGTAAATGTTGGAAGTGTTCTCCTCATCCCTGGAATATACTAGGATATCATCTAGAAAAATAACACAAAATTGTCTAGATAGTCCTTGAAGACACTATTCATCAAACTCATGAGAGTTGTTGGGGCATTGGTTAACCCAAAAGGTAAAAGTGTAAATTCATATTGTCCATACCTTGTTCTGAAGGTAGTTTTGTGGATGTCCCCATCCTTCAATCTTAGCTGATGGTATCCTGATCTTAATTCAATATTTGAGAATATAGCCACACCATGCATTTGATCAAAGAGATCATCTATGCGAGTTAGAGGATATTTACTCTTTATTGTTGGCTTATTAAGCATACAATATTTGATGCATAAACATATGGTACCATCTTTCTTTTTGAAAAATATCACTGGTGCTCCCCATGGTGAAACACTGGGTCTAATCAACCCTTTTGCTAACAACTCTTGAAGATGAGATTTCAGTTCCATCAGTTCCACTATGGTCATTTGATATGGTGCTTTAGACATTGGTTTGGAATCAAGAATGATATCAATTGAAAATTCAAAATCCCTTTTTGAGGGAAAACCTAGTAGATCTTTAGGAAATACATCTTGATAATCATGAAGGAAAGGATATTCTTCCATTGATGGTTCCTTTGATTTCCCCAGCACCTCACCATTCTCATTCAACTCTTCCATCTTGACCACAAACATTTGACAACCCTTCCATTTGGCTCTTTTCAGTTGCATGGTAGAAATTTTTCATCTTCATTTTATGTTGGACTCCTTGGATTAAGACTGCATTTCCAATATCATTTAGATATTCTATTAACTTGGAAAAATAATCCACTTTCACTCTATGCTACCATAACTAGTTCATCCCTAGGATAGCATCATAAGATCCTAGAGGGGATACATACAAGTTAAATTCTATTGAAAATTTTGGTAGGTTCAATATGGCTTCAAACATGCATTGCTCTACCTAAGCTCTTATTTGGTTTTCATATTCCATAGACCATGACTTAGCCATGAAACTTACTTGTCTAGGAAATTTATTGAGTATCCTAGGAGTTATAAAATTTTTAGTGGCCCCTGTGTCTATAAGAATGGAAATTGGAATTCCAAATAAAATACCTATAGTCTCAATGGGGGTGATATGTTATTCTTCCTGGTGATTATCAAGGGTAGGATGAATCCTCTGCTAGAAAGCAATTTAGTAAGATGACAAAGGGTTGCCATGATATGGGTTCCCTTGGTTCTTGTTAGGACACTGGTTGGAGTAGTGGTCACCTCCACATGTGAAACACTCTTTGGGGGTTCCTTTCTTTCCCATGGAAAAGTTGGAATTATCACCATTCCTTTTAGAATTGTTATCTTTTTCCTCATCCTTGGGTTCATTTCTGCTATTTCTAAAACCTTTACCATGGTTCTTTGCTTTAGTCTCCTAGTTTCTATTTTTCTTTTTGAATGGTGTTGAAGAATAGTTGCAATTAAACTTCTTACAAGATTTCTCTTGATATTATGAGAGACTTAAGTTTTTGTTCTTGCTTCATAGCTTTCTCAAAAATTTGGTTCATGGTTGTGGGTCCATGGACATCCACTTCTCCTCCAATTTGAGCATTTAAACCCATAATAAGTTACTTTCTTATTTTGAATCTTTCATATTTTTGGTATTGAGGCACGTATTTTAGTAACCTGGTGAATTTCTCCCAGTATTATGTGACTTACATAACCCCTTGATGAAGATTCTAGAAATTAGTCAATTTCTTATCAAAGTATAGTTGGGGTAACCATCTCTTTCTGAAAATACCCACAAATTGATCCCATGTAGAGCTTACAGAACTTAACTCCAGTTCCATCTTCTTGTTCATCCACCATGTGGATGCTTCTGCTACTAGCTAGTAGACTCCCTAAACTACCTTGGTGATCTCAGAGTAGTTTTGTATCTCAAAGTACTTTTCCATTTTAGTTAACCAGGCTTCAGCTGCATAACCACTCATAGTTTCATCAAACTTAGGAGGTATGATCTTTTTCATGTCTCTTGCCAACTCTTTGGTGAGATGAGACCTCATCTCACTTTGAACTTGAGAGTCCTGGTTACTTTCTTTTGGTTCACTATGGAAACTATTCTCTTGAGTGTTATTTTCTTGGTCTCCTACCCCTCTCACTTTCTAATTTTAAGATTCCCAACCTTTCCTTAGTTTTATTTAAAAAAATAAGATCTAATCTAGCTTGGCTATTGGATTCTCTACAAGGCTTGAACCATCCTAGCTCCCTCCTAGAGTTTTTCTTGTGCATACCATAATGGTACTTATCCAAACATATCAATCATATAGAGATTCATTAAGAATAATCATTAAATGCTAAGTTAAAATTTCATGCTCAAAATATAAAACTCATAAATGTTTCACAAATATAGTTTTTACACATAAACCCAAAATTTTCTTTATTTACATAAGTGGATTTTACATCCTTATTTAGGTACAAAATTTCTTTTATATACATGACTACATGTCATTGTCAGACAAAGGAATTTCTGCAGGTTCCTCTTCCCTGTCAGATTCCACTAAAACAAACTTGAAGGGTGGATATACTCATAGGTACCCTACCATCACCTCTATTCCTATAGCAAGTGCCTTGCAACCACACCCAAAGAGCATGTCATGATGAGCAGATGGTTTCCTGATTTTTACAAAAGTGGGGGCTGTTGACTTCTCTACTAAGTCCATCTTCTTCTTCCTTTCTAGGAAGATGTAGTTAAGTGCGTCAGCAACTATCTCAGAGTTAGTAAGCCAAGCCCCTCCTATATAGCTCATTGGTTCCTTGATTTTCATTTCAGGAAAGGGTTCTTTCTATAAAGTGATTTTGGGTAAGTTCTTAATTTTGGTTTTCTTTGCTCGCTTTTATGTTCTTTTCCCTACCATTCTAGCACAAGAATAACATTTTGGTGTTAGGTTATCTACTAATCTATGAAAATGTGCAATGAGCTCCTAGCTCCAAGAGTTGAACCCAGTAGCTCTAATACCATATGTAACATCCCAATCTGAATGAAATAATTAACATTTAAAAAATAATTGCAAATAAGTGATAAATTCACTATATTCTTTTTTTATCATAGGAAATAATGAAAGGACATTTATGATTACATAATGATTGTTCAGTACAATATCTAAAGGTTGCATTACTTGTGAATTACACCTTTATAATAGTTACATAAATAAATGAAGTAATGTATTCTATATCACAAGTCTTTGGCAATTCCACTACAGGAGGGAGAGCATCACTCGGGCACTTTTCCTCCAACCATAGGCTAGTGGTCCCTCACTCACCGTCCTACTGGAAGTAGACCTTCCTTTTGTGAGGGTATAGATAGTAATAATAAACAAGATTAGACATGTCATCCAAGAACTAGTGTGGTGTCCTAGTAAAAACAATCGGCTATACAACTTCTAGTCTACATCTAGCTATGTATAACCAATCTGACTGTTCATGCAAACAAGGACATGGTGAACCGACAATGCAAGTAGGGATTTTTCATTACTTTGGCTAAAGTTTTAATAAATGATTCAACTTTTCACACACCTCTTTCTTGACTTGGAGACAAACATTCTTCTATTTTATCAGTTATACATAAATTAATGGTAAATCAAGATAATTAATGATTATTACCACATACCTATCTAAATAGAATTACTAGTATACCTTCTACTAAAGGTTGACTAGACAATTAAAGGATAAGATCTTGGTTGACTTAAAATCATGCATTAAGCCCCTTGTTGCATCCTCGCAATCTCAGGTCTTTGACAACCATCAACTACTCAATGTTTAGTCAACCCTAGTTTCATGCTCAAAAATTAGTCAAGATATTTTGATATAAGATAATCTTTACGTCATAGAGTGATATAAGATAATCTTTACATCATAGAGTGTTAGTTTAGACTCCCTTGAGTATTCATAACTTCTTCCTAAAGTTAGATTACTCAAACACGTAGATTGTATTTAATACGTCTACCTCGGAAACTATAGGGGTCTATAATGCAAGAACAAAATACCATTTTTTGAAGTTTATGCCAATCTAAGAATTTGGAATGGTCTTACAAAACATATTTCAACTGAAAACTTATATTTTTATTTCATTTGAACTATACTCTAAACTAGAGTATTAATTCAAAGGAGATTTTCCAAGAGAATAAGAATTCTCATTACAAGGTAAGTATATATATATATATATATATATATATATATATATATATATATATATATATATATATATATATATGTATGTATGTATGTATGTATGTATATATATGTATATATACATATATGTATATACACACACACATATATATATCCAACTATATAATATATATGGTCATAAATAGGTCCTTTTTTTATTACACGGGACTTCTTAGTTGTCAGTAATTTATGACAACTTTGTATAGTCTATTTGAGAACACATTTGGAGTATAGAGTTTGAGTCTCTTGGTAATTTCTACAGACCATTTCCTGGTTCATGACATGCAGAATTTGTTGGACTACACCAGACAACTGAGAGGGGTGGGTGAATCAGTTGTCCTATAACTTTTAACTAATTATGAACATCAACTTATCAATTGCTTATATTCTGATATAACCATGAAAGCATAAAATGAGAAACTCAACACAATAACATAATGAACACAGAAGACACCAGATTTGTACATGGAAAACCCTAAAAGGGAAAAACCATGGTGGGTGTTAGCCCACAGAAATATTTTATATCAATACCAAAAAAATAGAGGCTTAAGGAGATTTTCTAAGAGAATAAGAATTCTCATTACAAGGTAAGTATATATATATATATACATATGTATGTATATATACATATGTATGTATATATATGTATGTATATATATGTATATATACATATATGTATATATGTATATATGTATACACACACATATATATATCCACCTATATAATATATATGGTCATAAATAGGTCCTTTTTTTATTACATGGGACTTCTCAGTTGTCAGTAATTTATGACAACTTTGTATAGTCTATTTGAGAACACATTTGGAGTATAGAGTTTGAGTCTCTTGGTAATTTCTACAGACCATTTCCTGGTTCATGACATGCAGAATTTGTTGGACTACACTAGACAACTGAGAGGGGTGGGTGAATCAGTTGTCCTATAACTTTTAACTAATTATGAACATCAACTTATCAATTGCTTATATTATGATATAACCATGAAAGTATAAAATGAGAAACTCAACATAATAACATAATCAACATAGAAGACACCAGATTTGTACATGGAAAACCCTAAAAGAGAAAAACCATGGTGGGTGTTAGCCCACAGAAATATATAAGTTATATCAATACCGAAAAAATAGAGGCTCACTACCTACAGGGCTCACTACCCAAATTGCTCATTGCAAAGAATGGCTCACTGCCAAAAATGACTCACTACCAAAGGGTGGCTCACTGCCAAGGGTTGGCTCACTGCCAAAATGGTGAACTGATTAATTAGCATCTACTCCATGCCTGGGGTCATTTCCTTTGAAGCATAGTAAAACTTCTCTACTCGGCTCTTTCACACCTTGGCACAAATTCACACCTCTTTTCGCAATTCATAACAAGTCTTTATATAAGTCATCAACCTTGGAATGTACATCAAGGTCAGTAATACATTTATCAACCGTTGGAACAATCTCCAAGTTTGGCATTACAAACATACATAGAATAGGTCTCGACCTAATACAAAATAGACTAAGGAAAATATGTAAAGATGTATGTGGATCACATTGCTCCTTAGCTGGGACTCAAATGCAATCTTCCACATCACATCATGCCTCTACAATCTTCAAAGCTTCTTCGCAAATAATGAAATTAACCAAGTCAGCCAAGACTAATGAGAACATTAGGTCTTCTAAGAGAATTCTTCAACCATGATCCAAATTTATCTCTGTAGACTAATCCGAAGGTAGGAACACAATCAGGAGACATCGACAAGCACATTATAATCATCAGAAACAGCCACATAATACCCAAACACTTTACCCATTAGATTCTTCAAACCAGAGCATAGGAACAACACTGTCAACCACTATCATATAGAATAGATAGCTTGCAGACCGCCAAATCATGAACCATTGGAGTTGAAGGTACTTAACATTATATTAGACTTATCTCTAGAACCACAGATCAAAATACTTCAATGCAGAGGAATACAGAGCATAACACTTTCTCCCTGTCATTGCCAAACATATAGAAAAAGTTATTTTCACTATTGTGAACATAACTCACTCAATTCTTCATACCAGAGGCTCAAACTCGAAACCTAGCATCTTCAGATGGATTTCTACATAACTTCCAATCTGCAGACAAAGATATTCATTCTAAAGGTACGAAGCATTCTTTGGGACTATTTTTCTATAAGCAATACATTGTTTCCACTGCAACTCATTGTTTCTACCAGAGTGGCTAATTTTTTCAATATCCTCAACATCAAGATTGCTTAGATAAGCATTTATACAAAGCATCTTACTCATTACAAATAGATAACAATATAGGAGCATAGTTGACACCAATGACAACACAGATATGTTGACATCAATGACAACACCATTTAGGAACATACTTGCAACAATCTCCCCCTTTATCATTGATCACAACATATGATGTGAAAAACTGAGAAGACCATCAAGACAAGATTCTCCCCCTTTCTATTTACACATCTACATTCTTTCTCCTCCTGATTTGTTCACATGATTTCTCTCCCACTTTGACATCAATGGCAAAGGGCACATACTTGCATGCTATTGCTCTAATCCACTGAATTTTCTCTATTTTTAACACTTTCTTCATCAGAAATATCTAGCTGCTCCCCTAAGTGATAGCCCTTAAAACATCAATCCAGATTAAAAATGAGGCTTTGGATACCACTGGATTGATGCATTCTTATGCATCTTAGTTTAGAGCAGGAGGGGTAATGACCCCTAGCTTTTCTCTGCGATACTCAAAAGTATCTTTGGGCAAAGGCTTATTAAAAATGTCAACAATCTAATCCTTTGTGGATACATACTCCAACTTTACTTCATTTTCATTTACCTTGTCTCTCAAAAAGTGTTACCTTATAGCTATATGTTTTGTTCTTTAGTGCATCACTGGATTCTTTGAGATGTTTATGGCACTTGTATTATCATAGAACATTGCAACTAGATTTTCATACACAACTCTTATGTCCTTCAATGTCTGCTTCATCCATAATACTTGAGTGCAGCAACATGCTACTGCAATATACTCTGCTTCTGCTATTGATAAAGAGATTGAATCTTGCTTCTTGCTCAGCCATGAAACCAGTCTATTACCCAAGAAGAAGGCACCTCGACTTGTACTCTTCCTGTCATCAACATCTCCTACCCAATCAACATTTGTATAAGAACTGAGAGTGACATCATTATCTTTTGGATACCATAGGCCATGATCTAGTGTGCCTTTTAAATACCTTAAGATTCTCTTCACTACCATCACATGTGATTCTCTTGGATCAGCTTGAAATCTTGCAACAAGACAAACTGCATGCATAATATTAGGTCTAGTTTGAGATAGATAAAGCAATCTCCCAATCATGGATCCATACTTTTTCTGATCAGTCTTAGGTGATTCATCATTTTTTTCAACTTGCATCCAGTCACCATGGGAGTACATACCGGTTTAGAGTCTTCCATCCCAAATTTCTTCAACAACTCTTTCACATACTTAGACTGAGATATGAAGATTCCTTTATCTAATTTATTGATTTGTAGACCCAGAAATAAATTCATCTCACCAAACATAGACATCTCAAACTCCTACATTTACTAGCAAATTCTATACACATACTTTCAATGCCTCCAAAGATAATGTCATCAACAAAGACCTCAACCATCAAGATCTAATTATCATTGATTTTGAAATATAGATTGCTATCTGCAGTACCTTTACTAAATCCCAATTGCAATAAATACCTGTCTAACCTTGCATACCAAGCTCTAGGGGCTTGTTTTAGTCCATACAATGCTTTCTTCAACCTGCATAGCATATCACTTTAAATTGACAATTAGAATCTCTCCAATTTTTCAATGTATACTTCCTCTTCTAACTCACCATTTAGCAATGCAGACTTTACATCCATCTGATATACATTAAAATCTTTGTCAGCTGAAAATGCCAGATACATTTTGATTGCTTCAATCAGAGCTACTGGGACAAAAGTTTCTTCAAAATCTATCCCTTCAATTTGAGAATATCCTTTGCACACAAGTCTTGCTTTATTTCTTACAACTTCTCCATTTTCATTTAGTTTGTTCCTAAAGACCCATTTAGTTCCAATTACATTTTTGTCAGCAGGTCTAGGAACTAGTACCCAAGTTTCATTTTTTCTCTATCTACAATAGTTCTTCCTCCATTGCCTTTACCTAATTTTCATCATTGCAGGCTTCATTCACAGTTTTTGGTTCAGCTATAGAGAGCAAATAGTAGTTTACTTGTTCTTCAACAACTTTTATTCTTGTCATTACACTTTTTCTTTTATCTCCAATAATTTGATCTTCAAAGTAATTGATTATTACATACTTGGGGTTTTTAGGAACACTTTCTGAAACCTTTTCTTCTTCATCTTGACTATCTTCTTGTTCAACTTTATCTTCATAAGTTGTAGCAGTAGGTTCATCTAATTCATAGCCATTCTGATTTGATGTTATTCCTCTATCTTCATCCACCTTCACATTTACACTTTCAACAATTTTTGTCAATCTTTTATTGTAACATTGGTAAGCCTTACTCTTTGTAGAGTACCCAAGGAAGATTCCTTCATCACATCTTGCATCAAATTTGCCTTAATCTTCATCTCTTTTGATATAGCATTTGCTTCCAAAGACTTTGAAATATCTTACTATATGAATTCTTCCATACCACAATTCATACAGAGTTTTAGTACCATTACCTTTCACTTGAACTCTATTCTGAATGTAGATAGCAATGTGTATAGCTTCTTTCAAAAAGACTCCTGGTAGACCTCTTTCCTTCATCATAGTCCTAGCAGCCTCCTGAATAGTCCTGTTCTTTATTTTCACAACTCCATTCTACTGGGGAGTTCTAGGTGTAGATAATTGCCTCTTAATCCCTTGCTCTTCATAGAAAATTTTGAACTCATTTGAAGTGAACTCACCTCCTATGTCAGCCCTTAAACACTTGATTTTCAGTTCTAACTCATTCTCAACCATTGCCTTGAAGGATTTGAACTTTTCTAGGGCTTTTGATTTGTCTCTTAACAAAGTAACCCAAGTCATTCTAGAATAATCATCAATAAGAAACATGAAGTACATGTCACCTTGCAGACTTCTTACCCTTGTAGGACCACATAGGTCTGTATGCACTAGATCTAGTAGACCAGTACAAAATTGCTCTTTGCTCTTGAAACTTGTCCTAGTCTGCTTCCGAAATTGACATTCTTTGGAAATGGTATTGATGGGTTTTACAAGCTTTGGTAGATCTCTCACAGTCTGACTTGAGCTTATCTTTACTAGATTGTCAAAGTTCATATGACACATCCTTTTGTACCACATCCAACTCTCATCTTATTGGGCTAATAAACAGTAATCACTAGTTCCTCTTAGTTGATAAATGTTACCTCTGGTCTTCTTACCAGTAGCAATTACAGTTCTAGAGCTTTCCATGATCTTGAACCCATTGTCTTTAAATCTCAGATCATAACCTTTGTCACACATCTGACCAACATTCAAAAGATTACGCTTCAAACCCTTCACATACAAGACATTATCAGTATTATGCTTACCATCAAATGAGATAGATCCTTTTCCACAAATCTTCCTAGCTGCATTGTCTCCAAACCTAACTAGGCCTCCATCATACTTTTCCAAACTCACAAACTTAATTTTGTCACTGGTCATATGATGTGAGCATCCACTATCAATAATCCAATTATCCTTATCTTTCTCAACCTAAACTGCCAAAGCACTTTCTTCCACTAGTTTCTCTTCCTTCACATAGCTAGCAAGACTAGTAGACATAGGTTCTTCCTTGATGGCAATAAACAAACATTTATTTCTACTAGTACTAGCATCATCAGATTCATCATTAGTTACACCTTCATCATCAAAATCTCTAACATAGTAGCATTTGTTTGGAGCTCTAGGCCTGCTCTCAAATATTTTTCTATTCCTTTCAATTCTTTTAGGACATCTGGAAGCATAATGGCCTACTTTACCACAAGAAAAATATTTGAAAGGTAATTTGCCTTTAAACTTACCAGAACCTCTTTGCAATCTATCAACAAAATTAGCTTCAAGTTTATCAAAATCATTAGGTTCCACCTTATATTTCTTAGTTCTGGAGATCTTTTCTAAAGTAGTGGCTTTAAAGGCAGTCTCATCTTTTGGTAATGCATCACCAAACTCTCTCATCTCAAACACTGTAAGCTTTCCAAGTAATTGATCTCTATCAATTGCTTTTATAGTCATTACTTCTTTAATTGCAGCTACCTTGTGACTGTAGGACTTTGGTAGTGATCTGAGAATTTTAACCAATTATGAACGTTAACTTATCAATTGCTTATCTTCCAATATAACAATGAAATCATAAAATGAGAAACTCAACACAATAACATAATCAACACAGAACACACCAGATTTTTACATGGAAAACCTTAAAAGGGAAAAACCATGGTGGGTGTTAGCCCACATAAATATATAAGTTATATCAATACCAAAAAATAGAGGCTCACTACCCAAATTGCTCGTTGCAAAGAACAGCTCACTGCCAAAGGTTGGCTCACTGCCAAGGGTTGGCTCACTGCCAAGGGTTGGCTCACTGCCAAAATGGTGAACTAATTAATTAGCATCTACTCCATGCTTGGGGTCAGTTCCTTTGAAGCACAGTAAAACTTCTATGCTCTACTCCTTCACACCTTTGCACTTATCTCATCATATTCACACATTCACACCTCTTTTCACAATTCATTACAAGTCTTTATACAAGTCATCAACCTTGGAATGTACATCAAGGTCGGTAATACATTCATCAACCATTGGAACAATCTCCAAGGTCAGCATTACAAACATGCATAGAATAGGTTTGGACCTAAAACAAAATTGACTAAGGAAAATATGTAAAGATGTATGTGGATCACATTGCTCCTTAGTTGGGACTCAAATGCTATCTTCCACATCACGTCATGCCTCTACAATCTTCAAAGATTCTCCATAAATAATGAAATTAACCAAGTCGGCTAAAACTAATGAGAACATTAGGTCTTCTAAGAGCATTCCTCAACCACGATCCAAATTTCTCTCCGCGGACCAATCCAAAGGTAGGAACACGATCAGGAGACATCCACAAGCACATTATAATCATCAAAAACATCTGCACAATACCCAAACACTTTACCCATCAGATTCTTCAAACTGGAGCACATGAACAACACTGTCAGCCACTATCATAAAGAATAGATAGCTTGCAGACCATCAAATCATGAACCATTGGAGTTGAAGGTACTTACATTATCTCAAACTTATCTCTAGAATCGTAGATCAAAATACTTCAATGCGAAGGAATGCAGAGCATAACACTTTCTCCCTGTCATTACCAAACATACAGACAAAGCTATTTTCACTCTGGTGAACATAACTCACTCAATTCTTCATACCAGAGACTCAAACTTAGAACATAGCATCTTTAGATGGACTTCTAAATAAATTCCAATCCATAGACAAGGATATTCATTCTACAGAAAATATGGAGCATTCTTCTAGACTATTTTTCTATATGAAATACATTGTTTCCACTACTACTCACTGTTTCTACCGGAGAGGCTAATTTTCTCAATATCATCAACATCAAGATTGCTTAGATAAGTAAATACAAAGCATCTTACTCATTACAAATAGACAACAAGATAAGAGCACAGTTGACACCAATGACAACACAAATATGTTGACATCAATAACAACACCATTTAGGCACATACTTGCAACAGAATTGTTATGTCGTAAAATGTCCCCCTAGGAGTTTTATCTCCTAAGTTTAGCTCTTAGGTCCCTTATATTTAATCATGCATGTTAAAAATGAATCTCAGAGTGAAATCCCCTGAAATCCATGACTAATGGGACTTAGGGGTCACTCTTAAGCTTAATGAAGTCCCAAAATAGGCCCCTAGACTTGGATGCACATGCCCTAGTCCAGACCTATTTTGTTAAGACCCAAATTTTAAATGTTGACAAAGTGACCATTAAAAGGCTTCCCTTTATTGGCCTATTCAATTTGAATTACAAATATTTAGTGGGAATGAATATATAAACATGTTTAGGACTTCATTTTAAACCTAGATGGATAATGCAAACTTGTTATCTTATGCTAAGGATATTCAAAGCTTTCATTGTGTTGCAGAGCAGTATTGTGTTGTGTTTTATACTTGTTTGTTGTAGATTTTTCTTCATCAATCCATCTCCTCATGGCATAAAAGATCTTCATCTCCTCGTGAGAGCTTCACCTCTGAGGTGACATCTATTTTGTGTTTTAATCAATTTATCATATCATTTGCTTTTTCCTTTGTCCACCAAGGACACACACTATCTCTAACAATGGTGTTGGAAGACTAAGGTTTAAAAAATTAATCAACAAATTCCAAATTTCCTTAGCATTCCAAGTGACAACTAACCAGTAGTTGAATCCTCTTGCAAAATTTGTGATTCAACTTAGTTTAATATCCTTGAATGTATGTAGTGAAAGGAGGGATCTAATTAAACTATCAACCTCATCCAACATCCTTCTTTTCCTACATAACATTTTGGTGAACCCATTATTTTGTTGAATTATGCACCTTGTTGAGTGTTGTACATCAGATTTGAATTCATACATATCATTTTCATCATCATACATTTGAAAACCTTGCATAAAATTTAAAAATTTTGAAAAAAAAAAAGCATTTTTAGCTTGCATTTAGACATAATTTGCATTATTTTCCTTGCATATTATTGAAAACAATTAATTTTCTAATATTTATGTCAGATCTGAGATAAATTACAGCATTTCACATTTTCATGATCATTTACCTTGCATTTGCATCTCTCATTTGCTAGGGTTTGCTTTAAATTTTGCATTATTCATATAACCTAGTAATTTCAAAAGCTAGGGTTTGTAATTAAAATCTTATTTCAAAATTTATTACTCATTTTAAACACTCATTCAAATCTGATTTTGGACTGTAGTGTTTCATCATTGTGTTTTTTTGCATCTACATTTCAAATTTTGCATTTACACATTGTGTATTTCAACAAAAACAAGCCTATTCATTCATCTTGCCTTAATTTTGACTTTGCATTGAGCATTGTAGCATTTTGGCATCATTTTAAAATCTAATCTGAGTTATATTACACATTAAATCATATTACATTTTATTCATCCATCGTTGTACATAATTTTATAACATTTTTTTGTGCATTTACATTGAAAAAAGTGATAAAATTGAGCATTTTAGGTGCATAAGCAAGCATAGTTTTTCTTTGTTTCATTGAATTTGTCATAAATATCATTCCTTTCAGACCTTGAATTCATTTTCAAACACACATCCATTGGTCATTTGAAAATTTTTCTTCATTTCATAATATTGTGTGAAAATTGACATATTTTTAATTACACATTGTGTATTTCAACACTAGGTGTTTATATACTTTAATCACACTTTCTTGATCAAAACCTTTAAATGTACTTACTTGGCCTTGTTGTGTAGTATCGCTTTCCTCTATCCATTGTGTTTTTTGTGGACGTAGTGTGTCTTTTAGTACCCATTTCTCTCAAACAAGTGTGTTAGTATGAAATAGTTTCACATCTATGGCTTCTAATCATCAAAACAATGCTATGGTCTATCCCTGATTAGATAAGAAAAGGAAGACCCTTGAACCTGAAATAACATTTGCATAGTGGGAGACATTGAAGGTCCTCTTTATATAACCATAAACATAATGGGGACTCTGGTAAGAGGAGCCCTTATTGATCCAAATTGCATGACTAACATTGTTACGGAAGAGTTCCTTTATTCACATAAATTGATACAAGAAACCTATGAGCCTACAGACATGATGATAAAAACACATAATGGAGCTTTCCTTCTGGCCTTAGGGAAGATTACTTTAATGATCAAATTTATTGACAAAGCTTTAGAACAATCATTCAATATCATACCTATATCTGACCTCTTCCATCTTAAACTAGGTCACCCATGGCTCAAGGCTATGAAACCTATCCCTTCAACACTTCATCAATGCTTAAAATTTCCTCACCATGGGTCTATTAGAACTTTCACCATAGTCGATGGAAACCTATGGTTATGCAGAAGAACATCACCTTGATTACTTTTGGCCTAAACCTACTAAAGAACCTAAAGCATGAATAGATAAAATTTTGTTGGGATACCGATGTTACAAAACAAAAGTACTATGAAAATTGGTTGGACCCCCTATTCAACAAACAAAAAATAGAGAACAACCTACATTACAAGAACCCCCTAGACCGAAAGGTAAGGGACTTTATGCTGAGGTTCCTCCTCTATCAACCTTACAAGGATTGAGAGATACCCATAGAAAACAAAGCAGTGCACCATTAAGAGATAATCATATGTTTGCTTCTTCTTCTAAGATGGCATAAATTATAGAAAAACATGAGATTCCTTTTGAAAAAATCACTAATAAATAACAAAGAAACATACAAGCAAGAGAAAGAAGGAAGAAAAGACAATCCTTCTCTTGAAATAATTCACCACTACAGCATGAGAACAATTCACCATCTAACATTGAATCAAACAAAGAAGAGCCTAAGGTCGAAGAAGTAAAAGATGATAACTTTAGTCAAGTAATTGTACCTTATGTTTCCCTTTCATCATGCATTTAAGATTGGGAGGAAGATGACTTGCTCAACGACAACCACTAGTTCAGTTGTGTACATAGGTAAGTATTTCTAACCTTGTTGGTCACCTTTATTGTAGCATATTTGTGCTAACTTACGTGACCTCCTCTTACGTGTTGTGTTCTCTTGTGATATGTTATGTGTTGGTTAGGCCACCTTGGATGACACTTGATACTCTCTTAAGGTCAAGGATATAGGGAGACCACCTCTATTGTGACCATTCTTGTATTTGTTTCATCATTCTTCTATTTTGCCTATCCTTTATTTTATTATTGAGTGTCATTCCTTAGGGGCATACCATTGCGGTTGATGACTTGGGGGCATCCTCCTACATGGTCTTCCTAAGGCACTTGTTCTCCTATCTCATTTTTATTATTTACCTTCTTCAGCGATTCTACCTAGTTGGCGGATGACGAAAACAAACAAATATAGATACAGAACATGTGTCCCTTCAACGAGAAAGCAAAAATGGACCTAGTCCATATATGAAAATGGGGTTGATCTATATATATATCTGACGCTTGACTAGTAGAATCACTCTGTGTGATCTTATGTCATTTCTTGTAACTAACATTTTACAATCCACTCAATCTACTCTTGCACACTTTGATTAGTATATCACCTTGTTGCTGCCCTCAGTTCTGAGGTACCAATAGTATAGTCCAATGGTTAGACTCGACTCCAAACTCGTGAGTATAGCCTTGGTCCTTGATGTGATTATTTTCATGCATAGCTCTATGATGTGATATGGCTATTATCGTAGAGTAATATTTTATAACCATCTTGTTTTTTATCTTAGTATATTATATCAATGTGTTTGTGGGAACATTTGGTGATCAGAAGCACATGTCACCTTGGTGGGATGGGCTTTGTAAGAGCTCTTGTTTCCTTGTGTGTCTTCTCTCTCCCTTAACATTCTTGATATCAGCACATGACATTAACCACCTTAAGGTGGGGGCATATATAATGATATATGTTTGATGATTTTGATACTAATGAAGCGTGTTTGTAAGCCCTCTTCATGAGGCAAGATGTTGCATCTCTGACATGAGTGTACATCCTTATATCAATTACAATCAAAAATCCCTCTCCACAAGGCAAGATAACATATCACTTGAGTTAGTGCATATCCTTTTATACAAAATCCCTCATCGCAAGGTGGGATGGTGTATCTCTTGAGCTAGTTCACACCCTTTTATCACAAATTCCTCATCAAGAGGCGAGGTTGGATCTTGAGCTATCCTCCCTTAAGTGTGTCTTTAGTGGTTGTTGTGACATAAGCCCAACTGTCAAGTGTGTTTGCAATGTGTTTGAGATGGTGGGACTTAGCAATAAGCTCCTTCCATTGCCCATGTTTTCCATGTTTAAGACGCATAGTATGTCTATGGCCTGCTATATGACAGTCATGTATTCCATGTGTCTTCCATGTGTTTTCCCTCTTGTGTGGTGTAAAGGTGTTATGTCAGAAAATGTCCCCTTGGGGGCTTTTCCCTCTTAAGGTTTAGCTCTCAGGTCCTTAAATTTCATTTAGAACATCTTGCATGATAATTTTGACTCCCGATGAGAAAACCATGAAGTCTTATGGCAAATAGGACCTAGGGGATCACATTTTGATGATCTCTGAACTAAAAAAGTAGGGTGGACTTGGGTGCTAGCACCCTAGTCCAGCCCTATTTTGGGTTTGTCCTAAATTTTAATGTCAGTTTTATAATCATTATTTAGGTCCTATGCCAACATCTCAAGTTTGAATTGCTAAATTCTTAGCAGGAATGTTTATAGTTGCATATATAAGCATGATTAGGTTTCATTTGCAAACTAGAGATGAAAATTAGATAAAAATTGTGAACTTGTGATTTTGATTCAAGGCATTCATTGTGTTACAGAGAAGTATTTTGTGTTGTTATTGTGTTTGTATTCACATATTTGACTCCATCTCCTCATGGCAATGAGGAGAATCTTCCTTCCATGAGATCTACACTTCAAGGTGATATTTATTATGTTTTCAATCATTTATCATTTGAATTTTTGCCTCTATCCCACCATGATATGCACTGATCTTATCTAACAATGGTGTTTGAAAGAATTGAATGTCTCTCTAGGGCTTGACCAAGGCAAGCCTCTAAACACCACAACCCCCTCCTACACTCCTTTGTGATTGTAGGTTATATGTACTAACTTTTGTAGAGTGGAGTTATAGAAAGGAGGTTACAGACAACAAGGATTTGAGATCTGACATGTAGAGGACAAAGGTGAACATTTCAACACAAGGGTGTTAGTGCAAGTGTCCTCCATCTTTTTGGGGTAGAAATGAAAGAAACAGTGCAGATCACTGTCGAAAGGAGATCCTGATTCCATGACAAAAATTGTACCTTGGACTAGGGTATTAGTGCTAGTGTCCCCGATTGTTCCACATTCCAGATTTCCAAAAATAGTGAGTTTATAATCTCTGCCCTTTACCTTAATCTGAAAGGATTTGTCGTAATTCATTAATTTGCTTACTGTTTTGGTTATTTAGGGATTTAAGAGTAATTGAGCATAAAATTTAGATATTGTTTGATACATATGAACTTTCGCATCATTCCAAGTGGTAGCCCAACCTAATAGGCGAATCCTCTTGCACAAATTTGAGGTTCAACTCGGTTGATATGCCCTTGAATGTTTAGTGGTGAAGGGAGGATTTGCCTTTGAAATCTAAACTAAAACATTTCCCTCCTTTTTTCAACCCTAAACATTTTGGTGAACCCATGTTTTTGGACATTTTGGCACTTTTCTGAGTGTTGTGTGATATATTTGCAATCATTTATTTTATTACATTTTAAAAAAATTACAAAACAATTGAAAAATTTTAAAAGTTTAAAAAACATTTCCATTCTAGGGTTTGTATTTTCACATAATTTGCATTAATTTAGTTACATTTTATCTAATTTCTGATTTTTGCATTAAATCTAAATTTTTTTTCCATCATACACTTATTGCATTCAAAATATTACAAAAAAATTAGAAAATTTGAAAAATTTGAAAAAATTGGCATCTTAGGTTTGCATTTTAGTATAATTTGAATTAATTGGCATTTAATTTCATTAAATTTATGTTATTTTAATTATATTTGATTTAAATTACAGAAATTCATCATTTAGTAGTCACTTGCATTGCATTTTCTTGCTTAAATTGTCAAAAATTGCTTGAAATTGTACATTTTTCATAAAAACCTAGTTTTGCATTAGCTAAGGTTTGTAGTCAAAATCTTGTTTTAGATTTTACTACCCTTTTCAAACACTCATTTGGACTAATTTCTAATTGTAATGTTGTACTATAGTGGTTTTCTTGTAAAATTTCATTTCTAGGGTTTGAAAAACTTGCATTTTCACTAGATTTGGCCTTATCATCTCTCTAAATTTGCATTACAAGTGTGTTGTGAGGGATTTTTCTGCATTAATTGGCTATTATCAGGGTTTTTGTTTGATTCCCCTCTTAAAATTTCTTACAACACGCTTTCTATTAGGCATTTACATTGAAAATTGGTGAAAAATTACATATTTTAGGTGTATTTTCACTAGATTTTGACTTGTCATCACTATAGACTTGCATCAAAAGCATGTTTTGAAAGATATTGTTGCATCATTGGACTATTATTAGGCATATTATTTTCTTTCCCTCTTGAAATTTTTCACAACACCTCTTCTTTCATTCATTTGCATTGAAAAAAGGTGAAAAATCAAGTATTTTGGATCTTAAACATATCTCTCCTAGGGTTTGTTCTATTAGTTTGTGCATTAAGTGTTGTATGATTTTGTATGAGTCTTATAACCCTCTTTCCTAATATAAATATCCCTTTAATAATAAATAGGATACTCATGGGATCTAGTGCTCTTGAAGAATTTGATATCCCTACCTCTAAAAAATCTGTTGAACACCTTCTTTAATAAAGGAGAGACACAAATTTTGCAAGACACTATTCCTCATACAACCACCATGGAAGATCAAACATTACATGATGTTGAGGACACTATTAAGGTGGTCACACATGTATCTAATCAACAAATAAATAAACTTGACAAAGAGTTAGCTGATTTTCAAGCATTTGTTGGAAATAAAAGGATAGCGGAAGAAGCTGTACCTGTGTTTCTTTCCTTATGTGTTATGTAGGTATTCTTGGAGCTTATTGTGAAGCTTGGAGAAGATTATTGGATCTTAGAAAATATTTTATTTTCCTTAAGTCTTAAGGAGAGCCTAATCTTTTAATAGCTCCTTCCTTGTCGATTTTCCAAAAGGAGAAAATTATCTCCCTATTGTTGTATAAATTGTTATTTTTGGAGTTGTGAGGAAATCCTCTTTGTTCTTGGGCTGATAGTTGTAATTTTCTTGTTCATTAAGTTTTACCATTTAGAAATAAGAAAAGGAAAAGAAAATTTGTTTTTAAAAGGATATTAAAATTATCTAGTTCCTTCTTCTTCTACTTGCAACATTGTGAGTTAGTTGATGTTTTAATTAATTTTGTAAAAGTATTAAAAAATATCCCCACCATGAAATAAATGAAATTTGGGTTACAGTATTGCTTTTGAAATTACTGCCACCTTGAGGGTCTCATCCTAGGATGGGGACCTTTTCACTTTTACTATGCACTTTTACTATTCACTATTCATTGTCACTATTCACTATTTACTATTCACTATTCACTTTTACTATTCACTATTTACTTTTATTATTCACTTTTCACTATTCATTTGAAGGCAAACTATATGTAGTTTAAAACATTTGACTTGAAATAGAAATCTTAAATCAAGGAAAGTGAGATTTATTTATGCATAATGTATAATACGAATTGAATAGATGCTTAAACTCAGAGTTGCAATTCGGAAATACAATGTTTATATTTGCAAAAACAAAAGTAAATCATTGCTCTATTTTTAATGAATTATTCTAGACTTTCTTTATAGTTAAGGAACTTATTAATGAAATTGAGAGTTAAGTGAACTGAGATAATAGCGGTATATATATATATATATATATATATATATATATATATATATATATAAAATTTTAGAGAAATGGTAAAATGAATGTGATAGAAATACAAGCAAAATTAAATTCCAAGAAAAGGAAGAGAGGGTAAATGAATGGGCTTGGTTGAAAATGCTAAGTCTGAAGGAGGAGAAATTAGTATTAAATTCTAGAAAATGGAAAGAAGAACAAATGACTGTGCTTTACTGAAAAATGATCTATCTCCTAAAACAACTATTGTTCAAATATAATTTGTCAGATTAACCTAAGTCAGGGAACCACATGTTTCCTTGTCTAGGGTGTGTGCACATGTTTTTGGTACGCCGCCGTCAACTATATTATTTTTGCCTTAAGCATACGCCGCCGAGCATGCTTACGCGTGCGAGGGGGTTTACAGGGTAGTAAAGGAAATTTTTTGATAGTTCGTATCATGACCACATGACACATGTGGACATGACACGTGTGAATGCATGTTGTGACTGCATGGGAAATGTGGGCATGACATTTGGTATCAGAGCACATGTTTCAACATTGGGAGCTCTGGGGTTTGCATGTTGTTTAGACCGACATGGAGTGGGTTGAGCATGGTTTGACCCTTGTCCTACTACATGTAGCTACGAGAGAGTAAGGTTGTGGTTTGTCGACTAACCTTCACCTTGGAGGAATACCCATCCTCTTGTTTTGTCATCATGATGGCCTTCTCACATGAGTATCGAAGTCTTCCGCTTGTGTTTTGTGGTGGTTGTGATCCTCTTGGCTGATTGTCCTCTTGAGTCAGTTGGTCTAGGTGGTGAGGGTTGTGTTGGACTCTTCCTTGCCCTTGTGTAT
Organism: Cunninghamia lanceolata; assembly: GCA_027924645.1. Lineage (NCBI taxonomy): Eukaryota > Viridiplantae > Streptophyta > Pinopsida > Cupressales > Cupressaceae > Cunninghamia > Cunninghamia lanceolata. The sequence continues at coordinate 679,990 of BSBN01000277.1, forward strand.
CTTGTGGAGTGTAGTGATGTAATGTGCACTTTCTTGGATTGTGATTATTTCTTTCAGTTGTTTGGTGACCTTTTTGTATCTTGGTTGTGTGGATCAGCCTTGTTATTTTATCTTGTCTAAAAGTAGCTTAGCCACAACTTTTAATTTTTCATTTTTCGCGTAACTCCTATGTTTTTGCGTAACTCCTATGGCTACATTGTTTTAATGTTGAAATTGCATGCATTTATTCATTTATTTATTTATTCTAATTTGAGTTTTGGAGACTTCTCCTCTTGGCTTTTCTAGATATTTGTGTTGGCTAAGCTAGGTTCTTTCTATTTTTCTAGTGCTGGTCTTGTGTTGTGCTGTTCTTCTCGCCATGTTGATGGAACGACCTCTGGTGGAGTGTATATAAGGAAGTAGACATGGGAAACTTATGAGGATGGGGGTAGATGTGGACTAGTATGGGCTGGTCATTATCCACTTACATTCCTAGTGATCTTGTTCTTATATTGGTTATCTCTTGGAGGCTAAACCCTTATACAAATAAGAGGTAGGCCATTGTGGGAATGTATGGCAAGGCTCCCAGGCGCATGGCCCTAAAACCATCATTCTACCTGGTTCTTGGATCTTTGGTTACTTGGCACTAGTTATTGGTTACTTGGTTCTATGATGAGACTATGACATCCCCTAAACCTTTATGTGAGCCTTGTGAAGTTAATCCCTATAATGTGGATGAATGAAAATATGTGTTTAGATGTCAGATCTATAATTGATGTATCTGTATATGAGTTGATGTTCTATATAAACAGGTTGTACGATGTGTGAATTCCTTATGCATGTGTGATAATGATTGATGAACATGAAATTCCTTATGTTGATTTCAATCAATACAGTGTGCTTTGTGAATAGGATTATGCCTTTATAACATTTAGTATCATATTTTAAAATCTTATGAGTTCCTTTTATCCTCACCTCTTTGATGACTTCTAAGAGGAAGTACAGTCTTAGGGGGGAGTATGTGAGGCCTACACTTTTTCATTTCCATACATGTGACTATTTAGCTTACTGTTGTTGGTATTTTTATATTTATGGGACTGTTGTTCCCAGATTTTCAAACTATTAAAATCTTATTATGTTAAAGGAAAACTAATTAGGTGATGTTAGATAGAAAATTGTCATGTGATTTCATTATGTTTATAAGAATTGTGGTAAACTTTAGAAATGCATGTATTAAATTTGCTTCGGCTATTATATTTATATATAGAATTAACTTTGAAATTGAGTGTGCAGGTATTTCTAATAAAACCACAAATATAGGAGATCATTCCACACCCTATGTTGTATCCCTTGTGAAGTCGATCTAGTTCCACGAGGAACTAAGATCAACTGTGTTTGGTGAAATGTTGTATTGTTGTAATATTACATGAAGTTAAGGGAAATAGTTCTATCTTCTGAATTAATTTTATTATGATAAGTGTTGTAAGAAATATTGTTTTAAATCTTGTTTAAACTTTATTTCTTTTTGACCCTCTTCTTGTGTTTTTACTTGACTCTGGGAGTCCTAACTAGGTTTAAATCAACCCTAGGTTATACCCTATGGGTCTAGGGACCTTTTTGACTAGGATAACCTTGGGTTAACCTCCATATAGTCACTTCAGCTTTAGGGTGAAGTTAAGTGACGAATTTGGAAGCATGGGGACAATGGGATGAGTGGAATCCATATTCAGGCCCACTTCTAAGTCATGGAGCAACTCCATGATCCCCTAATAATGGAGTGCTTGTCTCCTTGTGCCTTTCTTTTGGTGGGGTTCCCTTTAATGAGGGTGGTGTGTCACCCACTCTCTCTTATTTTAGTTTACTTATTGTATTTTATTTCTACATGTGGGCTATAATAGGGGACCTCTTGAGTGGGGTTAATTATTTTAAGTCCATTAGGGGTAATGGATAATGAGTGGGTTTATTTTATTAATTCCACTTGGGATAGTGGGGATATCTTTTGATTCCACTTGAGATAGTGGGGATATTTTATTAATTCCACTTGGGATAGTGGGTTATTTAAATATTACAATCTTTAAAAAAAAAAATTTAATTCATCCACTATGAATTTAAAATTCACAAATAATGTGAGCCCTTGATCTCAACTCTTGATCCTCACCTTCCATTCCCTTCTCAGAAAATCTATAAATAAGACCCTTCTCTAAGCAATTAGGGAGACTGAATTTTGCAGGGGAACTTCATTTTTTGCAGGGGAACTTCATTCTTGCAGGGAACGTCATTCTTGTAGGAGAGGACTTCATTCTTGCAGGGGGATTTCATTCTTGCATTCTTATCACGCCTAAATTCCTCTAGGAAATCTTCTTCTGACATCCTCATAATACCCATTTCCTTCTCTATTCTTTTCTTCATAGCCTCATAATGTCAAAATTATTCTAGCCATCCTATATCCTCCATTCCTTATCCCTTGCTTGTGATCATAGAGAGATTATTTTTGGGGTTGGATTATTGTGGAAAAGAAGGAGATTTGGAGAAGAAGGTTAGAGAGGAGCTCTTCATCAAATTTCATCCATAATTGGGCTTTGAAAAGTTGGTGAACTAGACTACTCTCTTGTGTGATCTGTTGTTTGAAATGTATGTTTGTTTCTTGCTTGAAGAAAGAGTTGCAATTGTCTTCTATGAGTTTTCTATTATTTTTGGGGTTTGTTTTAGGTGTTGAGAGAGCTCCTTCTAATTGGAAGGAAATGCTCATCTTATATAGGGAAGGGGAGGTGTGACCCTCCTCAGGTGTCATCTGGTTTCTTGTTATATGAAATGCCTTGAGGGTTTAAAGGCTTTGAGAGCCTAATGGGATATCCCTGATAATTTGAGTAATTGGAAGGCTAGAGGCCTTGTGGAAGAATAAATTGTTGGCTTGAGGCCTTGTGATAAATTGTGATAAATTGTGTAAAGGATGACACCTATAGGTAGAGATGTCTACTTCCCTACCCTTCCTAAACTCACCTAAGTTGAGTCTTTGTATTGTGAGTCAAACCTTGAGGGTGTGTGTATTATTTGATTTGTTGTTGTTGTTCAATGTTGTGATGTGTTTAAGTCTATTCTACCCTGGGTATGTGGATGGTCTCCCTAGCTCAGGGGTGACCCTCTTGCGGGTCTACAGTAGGGAGGAGAGCAGCTTGTGTGGTGTTTCTTTCCTTGTGTGTTATGCAGGTATTCTTGGAGCTTATTGTGAAGCTTGGAGAAGATTATTGGATCTTAGAAAATATTTTATTTTCCTTAAGTCTTAAGGAGAGCCTAATCTTTTAATAGCTCCTTCCTTGTCGATTTTCCAAAAGGAGAAAATTATCTCCCTATTGTTGTATAAATTGTTATTTTTGGAGTTGTGAGGAAATCCTCTCTGTTCTTGAGCTGATAGTTGTAATTTTCTTGTTCATGAATTTTTACCATTTAGAAATAAGAAAAGAAAAAGAAAAATTGTTTTTAAAAAGATATTAAAATTATCTAGTTCCTTCTTCTTCTACTTGCAACGTTGTGAGTTAGTTGATGTTTTAATTAAGTTTGTAAAAGTATTAAAAAATATCCCCACCATGAAATAAATGAAATTTGGGTTACAATATTGCTTTTGAAATTACTACCACCTTGAGGGTCTCATCCTAGGATGGGGACCTTTTCACTTTTACTATGCACTTTTACTATTCACTATTACTATTCACTTTTACTATTCACTTTTCACTATTTACTATTCACTTTTCACTATTCACTATTCACTTTTACTATTCACTATTTACTTTTATTATTCACTTTTCACTATTCATTTGAAGGCAAACTATATGTAGTTTAAAATATTTGACTTGAAATAGAAATCTTAAATCAAAGAAAGTGGGATTTATTTATGCATAATGTATAATACGAATTGAATAGATGCTTAAACTCAGAGTTGTAATTCAGAAATACAATGTTTATATTTACAAAAATAAAATTAACTCATTGCTCTATTTTTAATGAATTATTTTATACTTTCTTTAGAGTCAAGGAACTTAATAATGAAATTGAGAGTTAAGTGAACTGAGATAATGGCAGTATAAATATATATTTAAATTAAATTTTAGAGAAACGGTAAAATGACCGTGATAGAAATACAAGCAAAATTAAATTCCAAGAAAAGGAAGAGAGGGCAAATGAATGGGCTTGGTTGAAAATGCTAAGTCTAAAGGAGGAGAAATTAGTATTAAATTTCAGAAAATGGAAAGAAGAACAAATGACCATGCTTTACTGAAAAATGATCTATCTCCTAAAACAACTATTGTTCAAATATAATTCGTCAAATTAACCTAAGTCAGGGAACCACATGTTTCCTTGTCTAGGGTGTGCACACATATTTTTGGTATGCCACTATCAACTATATTGTTTTCACCTTAAGTGTACACCACCGAGCACACTTACACGTGCGAGGGGGTTTACGGGGTAGTAAAAGAAATTTTTTGATAGTTCGTATCATGACCACATGACGCATGTGGACATGATACGCGTGAATGTGTGTTGTGACCGCATGGGAAATGTGGGCATGACAAACCACCACTTACCTATTCACAACCTCTTCTTATCAGTACTTAGGCTCAATCACCTTCTCACTCTGGTTCTAATTCCTCACAACAAATGACATCTCGTAATGATGCCATCTTAAACCAACTTTTGCAAGGCATGACCTCTTTACAACAAAAGGTGACAAACTTGACAAATTCTTCACAACCTAATATACCAACCTATCATGCCTGTAATCCCCTATCTTATGCAATCTTGAGAACTCCTATGCTTGAGAGGTTTGAGACTCCTTGCTTTAAAAAATATGGTGGAAAAGGTGATCCTAATACTCGTGGCAGGATTCATGGCTGTGTAGTGATTTTTACTTTGAACATGATTTGTTAGCAAAACTTTTCCCATGATCTCTCAAAGATACAGCTCTAGAATGGTTTTGCTCTTTGCCTCTAAATTCAATACACTCTTTTTCACAGTTAGTCAATCAATTTTTACAACATTTTCAAGAAAATATTAGAACTCAAGTCTCCTTGATTGATTTAGTGCATTGCAAGCAAGGTCCAAAAGAGAAGTTAACTGAGTTTATTAGTCAGTATCAATCTCTCTATGCACAAATTCAATATTAGATGAAGGATGAGGATGTTTAGAAGGTGTTTATTAAAAATTTACAAGCTAACATTTGTGATAAGATTCTCTTGATGAAGTATAACTCTTGTCAACATTTATTTACTGCCCTTCGTGATTATCAGCTTTCGTCTAGTTAGTATGAAAACCAAAACTCATTGTCTCAAGTTAGTCAATCCACAGGTGGGCTGTCACAAAATAACTTTAAGAGGAATAATAAGACTTTCATTAAGGTTAATGGATAAAATTCAAACAATTTTTCACAAGTGTCTGCTATCACTAATTCGAAGAAGGTACCGTATCAACAAAGAAAGTTTACTACGATATCTGAATCTTATCATTCTATCATGAATCATGCTGTGAGTAATAATCTCTTGAAACTTCCCCCAAATTAAACCTTTGGATCCTAGTAAAATGCAAGGACCTTATTTCGATGCTAATGACTTTTGTCATTTTCATTGGCAACAAGGACATGATACTGAATTATGTATGCGTCTTAAACATGAAATACAAGACCTCATTGACTCAGATGTTATACAGGTATCGGGTGTGAATGATAATGTAAATAAGTCTGTTGCTCCACCAAATCAAAATTTGCAAATCTTTACTAATCCTTTCCCTAAGCATACCAATAATAACATGATGGAACAAAATACACTTGAAGTAGAAGATGCCTATATAAACTACGATGAGATTATTACTACATTAGAAGTGGATAAGGAAAATACTGAAGTATCACCTCGTCCATGAAGGAATGGTATTTATGCTAAGGTTCCTCCTCTATTATCCCTTCAAGGATCAAAAGATAACCAAAATGCATCAAAAAGACAAATGATATAATTGAAGCAAGAGACTTTGGCAAAAGGAAAGATTGACATAGTACAAGATAGTCCTTGTCACTTTGATAGATAAACTCAACAAAGAAAAAGAGATAAGGATCAAAGAAGAGTAAGAAGACTATTGTCAGTTGGCAATAATAGTGGTTCTCTTCCTCATAAGCAACAAAAGATTTCACATACACAAGGATTTGAGAAACAATCATCGTATGGATTTCCTGACAACAAATAAGAATTTCATAAGAACCACTCAAGCTTCGTACAAAACTTGATGGAGCATCTCTCCAAGAGGCTCGCAAGTTACAAATTTTAGTACAATTGTACTGGCAAGTAAGTATTTCTAACCCTTTACCTCTATGTTGCATTTCCCCCATGATGTGTTATGTGTTGTTTAGGCCTCCTAGGATGACCCTTGATACTCTTGTAAGGTCAAGAATACTGGGAGACCGCCTCTGTTGTGACCCTTCTTCTATTTGTATCACCATTCTTCTATATTGCCTCTCCTCTATTTTTATTGTTGTGTGTTGTGTCTGAGGACATAGCATTGCAGTTAGTGACTTGGGGGCACCCTCCTACGTGATTGTCCCTAAGGCACTTGTTTCTCCTCTCTTGATTTATTGTTTACCTTATTCTAGTGGTTCTCTCTAACTGGTGGATGATGAAAAACATATAATACTGATACAAACTTAGTGTCCCTTCAGCAAGAAATCAAAAAATGGACCTAGTCCATACATGACGATAGGGTTGATATATATTATCTGATGCTTGGCTAGTAGAATCGCTCTATGTGCTATCTTGATGTTGTCTTATCGCACTTACAAAACATAACAATATTGCTGCTCCATGCACTTTGTCTATCTTGGATCTTTCTTTCCTCAGCTCTCTATGTGAATGATCACATGCATTGTTGATTATCTTGATTATATGGATGCTAACACCTTTTCTTGAAGGGAATTGTGTGTTTGTGGGAACATTTAGCAATTATAAAGTACATGTCACCTTTGGGGGCATGGGCTTTGCAAGAGCTCGTGTTCCCTTGTGTGTTTTCTTCCAACCCTTAACATGCTTGATATCAATACATGATATCAACCACCTTAAGGTAGGGGCATATATAAGGTAAGCTATCTGATTTAGATGCTAGTAAAGTGTGTTTGTAAAACTTGAATCTATTGCAATCATTTAAGCACTCTATAGAGGTAGGATATCATGTATATCCTTTTATCTTAAGCCCTTTGTGGAGGCAGGGACAGTTTATTTCTCAAGGAGATTGCACATCCTATCATTTTCTAAAAGTTCTTTGAGGAGGTGGGGTGGATCTAAGACTATCATAACCCTTAAGCATGTCTTTGGTGATTGTTGTGGCAAAGCCTAATCATAGGTGTGTGCCTATAGCATGCCTGAGATGGCTGCAAACCTAGCAATAGGTTTCATCCATCCCTTGTTTGTTGTATTTTCTTTGTGTCTTCCATGTGTGTGTGTATGGCATGTTTGTTTCCAAGCATAGTCTAAAGATGTGTGGTGATGAGTCCCTCTTATGCTTTTTGGGATTTGTATGGCATGTTTGTTCTCAAGTGTATTCTAAAGATTGGTGGTGATAAGTCCCTCCTACACTCTGAGATTTGTATTGTGTGGTTGTTGCCCCATATGCAATCTAAAGATGTGTGGCGATGAGTCCCTCCTACATTTTATGTTGTGTGTTTACTTTCCTTGCACTTGCATCTGCATTCATATATGAGAAAAGGAAAAAGAAAATAATAACTACATTCACTATATTCACTATGTTTTGTGTGTCTTCAATGTTGTCTTCTTCATGTTTTGCGTGACTATAACTATTTTCTCCGTGTTTTACATGTTTGTCATTGTCTTTAATGTGTTTGGCATGTTTTAACCATGCTTGGCATGTTTTAACCATGCTTGGCATGTTTGTTATGTTTGTTGACTATACTTAAATGCATGTATTGGCCTTGTGTTTATACATACATTAAAGTGGGGGCTAAATGTTATGTTGGAAAATGTCCTGTTGGGGGATTTTCCCTCTTAAGGTTTAGCTCCTAGGTCCTTAAATTGCATTTAGAGGATCTTGGATGATAATTTTGACTCCTGATGAGAAAACCCTAAAGTCTTATGGAAAATAGGACCTAGGTGATCACATTTTGATGATCTCTGAACAGAAATAGCAGGGTTGACTTGGGTACTAGCGCCCTAGTCCTACCCTATTTTGGATCTATCCTAAATTTTAATGTCAATTTTATGACCGTTCTTTAGGTTTTATGCCGACATCTCAAGTTTGAATTACAAAATTCTTAGCGAGAATGTTTATCGTTGCATATATAAGCATGATTAGGTTTCATTTGTAAACTAGAGATGGAAATTAGATAAACATTATGAACTTGTGATTTTGATTCAAGGCATTCATTGTGTTCCAGAGCAGTATTTTGTGTTGTTATTGTGTTTGTATTTGCATATATGACTCCATCTTCTCATGGCAATGAAGAGTATCTTCCCTCCATGAGATCTACACTTCAAGGTGATATCTATTGTGTTTTCAATCACTTATCATTTCAATTTTTGCCTCTATCCCACTATGATACGCACTTTTATTTGACAATGGTGTTCAAAAGACTTGAATGTCTCTCTGAGGCTTGACCAAGACAAGCCTCCAAACACCACAACCCCCTCCCAAACTCCTTTGTGATTGCAGGTTATAGGTACCAAGTTTTGTAGAGTGGAGTTGCAGAAAGGAGGTTACAAAGAACAAGGATTCAGGATCTAACAAGCAAAGGAGAAAGGTGAATATTTTGAGACAAGGGCATTAGTGCCAATGTCCTCCATCTTTCCAAGGTAGAAATGGAAGAAACAACACAGATCAGTGTCAGAAGGAGATACTGATTCCGTGACGAAAACTGTACCTTGGACTAGGGCATTAGTGCCAGTGTCCCTAATTGTTCTGCATTTCAAATTTTGAAAAAAGTGAGTTAATAATCTCTGCCCTTCACCTTAATCTAAAAGGATTTGTCGTAATTCATTAATTTGCTTACTGTTTTGCTTATTTAGGGTTTTAAGAGTAATTGAGCATCAAATTGAGATATTGTTTGATACATCTGAACTTCCGCATCATTCCAAGTGGTAGCCCAACCTAATAGGTGAATCCTCTTACACAAATTGGAGGTTCAACTCAGCTGATATGCCCTTGAATGTTTAGTGGTGAAGGGAGGATTTGCCTTTGAAATCTAAACCAAAACATTTCTCTCCTCTTTTTAACCCTAAACAAAAGGGTGTGTCGATGAGTCCCCCCACACTCAAGTTTTGTTTGGCGTGTCTTCCCTCATGTGTGGTGTAAAGGGTGTGGTGATGAGTCTCCCAACACTCGGGTTTTGTTTGACATGTCTTCCCTCATGTGTGGTGTAAAGGGTGTGGCGATGAGTCCCCCCACACTCAGGATTTGTATGGCATGTTTTCCCCCTAGTGTAGTGTAAAAGGTGTGGTGATGAGTCCCCCCTACACTTTGGGTTTTGTATTATGCGCTTTTGTTAGGGTTTCATCTTATATATGAAAATGTTACATCAATGTATTCATCGTGTTTTGTGTGACTGCTTTCATATCTTCATCATGTTTTGTGTGTCTTCAATATTGTCTTCTCCATGTCTTGCATGCTTCCTACTATCTTCATTGTGTTCTGTGTGTCTGCGATGTGTCTTCTAATGCTTACCTAAGATTGGGGTCTAGAAATAGTTCTTCAATCTCAGTATATGCCTTAGCTTCATGTGTCTAGCATGTTTGATGTGTTTTTGACCATACTTTAATGCATGTATGGGTTGTAATATCATACATACATTAAGGTGGGGGCTAAATTTTATGTCATAAAATGTCCCCTAGGAATTTTACCTCCTAAGTTTAGCTTCTGGGTCCCTTAGATTTAATCATGCATGTTAAAAATGAATCCCAGAGCAAAATCCCCTGAAACCCATGACAAATGAGGCTTAGGGGCCACTCTTAAGCTTAATCAAGTCCCAAAATAGGCCCCTAGACTTGTGCGCATGCACCCTAGTCTAGAACTATATTGTCAGGATGCAAATTTTAAATGTCAACAAAGTGACCATTAAAAGGTTTCCCTTTGTCGACCTATTCAATTTGAATTACCAATGTTTAGCAAGAATGCATATATAAACATGTTTAGGACTTCATTTTAAACCTAGATGGATAATGCAAACTTGTGATCTTGTGCTAAGGATATTCAAAGATTGCATTGTGTTGCAAAGCAGTATTATGTTGTGTTTTGTACTTGTTTGTTGCAGATTTTTCTTCATAAATCCATCTCCTCATGTTGTGAAAGATCTTCATCTCCTTGTGAGAGCTTCACCTCTGATGTGACATCTATATTGTGTTTCAATCAATTTATCATATCATTTGCTTTTGCCTCTATCCACCAAGGACACACACTCTCTAAAAATGGCGTTGGAAGGTTTGAATGCCATTCTAGGGCTTGACTGAGGCAAGCTCCTAAACACAACCCCCAACCCCTCTCTTGTGACTGCAGGTTACAGTTGTCAAATCTTGTGGAGAGGAGTTGTAGGAGACCAGAACAGAGAATAAAGATTCTAGATCTAGAGAAAATAGTAAAAAATATCTTTGATTGGACATAGGTGCCCGTTCTTTTGTCCTCTATTTTGGCAGTGCTAGAAATCTTTGAGCAGGTTATAGTTTGAAGCATAGTTTGGTTCCAAGCTCTTAGAAAAAGTGCCACATTGGACACTAGAGCCCACTCTTTTCTCCTCAAATTTTTTGATTTCTGAAATGCAAATCTTGGTATGTTTCTAATCTGTATTTAATGCCTTCTTGTGTGAGCATTTGTTGGGTTTTGTCCGTTTGTTTATGATTTTGCATAATTATGGTTGTAGGCCTAATCGAACTAAGGTTTAACAAATTAATCAACAAATTCCAAAATTTTTTATCATTCCAAGTGACACCAAACCTATAGTTGAGTCCTCTTGTAAAAGTTGTGATTCAATTTGGTTTAATGTCCTTGAATGTATGTAGTGAAAGGAGGATATAATTAAACTATCAACCTCATTCAACATCCCTCTTTTCCTACATAACAAGAATGAATAGGGAGACTAAGATAGACATAACTAATAGACAAAGCATAGGTATTTAGCCATAGAAATATACTTGATATTTAAAAGAAATGATAGTTATCCTAACTTCCACACTGTCACCAATGACATGCGAACAAATAAAGCAAAAAGGCTAGATAATGTTGTTAGGAAAAGCATGAGCATTTAACAATAGATATTTAAGTGAGGTATTTAAGAAGAATGAATTCCCTCTATAATTTAACCAACATCTCTGCTAACAAAGCCTTGATATAGGACATGCAAATGAGCAAGTAAAATGAGATGGACATAAACATTAGGAAATCTTGGGATTTCAATAGCAGATAAATGTAAGATACTTGTTACCTAATTGTGCATTCCTACCCAATAAGGTCAAGCTGGGATAGCAGTGATGTTTTCTACTTTGCAAGAGGAGATAGGACCAATGGAAACTAAGGCCAAGTTGCCTAAAGCAAGAGGAAAAGAGGAAGAGTGGATAGGATAAAAGCTTGCAGCCTACTATGGAAGGCCTACTACTCAAGTAGAAGGCCTTCCCTATGATCATTTTTACCAGATTCTTGTAGCAATTCAATAAGAATTTCTACATAAACTAGATAAAAATGGGAAGGGCATACTACTAAAGCAGGAGGCATCCCAAAGAAGGGAAAATTGAAGGGAGGACTAACCTATGAGTTGCATTTTGTTTTTATTGTCCATTCATTACAGCTGATCCAATTATCAAGTGAGAAAGATACACAAAAGTTTACTAAAATCTACTCATGATCATAAACAATTGTACCATGCAATAATTTTTAGATTTTCTTTATGGAATTGATTTACGAAAAGAGAAATAATACACAAATCATTGCATGAAATAATTGTTTAGATTCATAAAGAGAATGTGCTCATAATTTCCCACACAAGCTGTGGGAATGACTATACAAGATGTAATGAAAGAAATCTTGTACATCTCAAATAAAAAGGAAACATATATAAGAGAGAGGGGATCCATTATTGCTTGAATGATAAACCCCACTGTTGGCAACATCATCTCCAAACTCTCCATCACTCTCCAAAGGCACCTGCAAGAAAGAGAGAGAAAAACACATTAGAGCTAAGGATGCCATCACTTATATATGCAATAATATCAAAATGTACCTACTATTTTTCACAAGCATCTAATCAAGAAGATAAAAGAGACAAACAATCCTCAGAATCATATATACATCTATGAGAGGATGCAAGAAGATGAAGATCATATGACTAAAAGAGGGGCTATCAGTCTCCATGTTTTCTCTAACTAGTTTGTTGAGTGTGCAGGTACATATATATGAAGGCATCACACTAATCAGGTGATAGAGCAGTCATTTATTATTGACATCTTACAATCCATAAGAGCATAAACATTAATGAATATCATGGAAAGCATCATAAGACTGTAACGACATCAAAGGGGCAGTCATGCCTAGTAATAAAGAGTAGTGAACACCAATAAAGACAAAAGGAATCATAGAGCAAGTTTTAAGCTCAGATGCCACCATTCATCACAGTCATGTAGAGGAAGGAGCAACCATATCAAAGAAAGAGGATAGTCCTGAAAATAGCTTGAAAATTTAACAGTCATAAGAGGATAGTAGAACACAAAGAGATATAGGAGACTTTAAAGGGGTATGGAGGAGTCTGAAGTCTAAAATGCTAAATACAGTCTTCTAAATGACCATCAAAGGGACAATGGATGACTTTCGAAAGGGTGAAGTCATTAAATATGGAAAAGGAACAGTTAACCATCCTATAGGAGACCATGATCTCATTAGGGATAGAGTATACAAGATCTACTTATGTCTAAGATATACCAAGTCACTCGAGAGTGATCATATCAACAGATCATCTAGAATAATGTATAGTCTTTGAGGTTAATGGATGATGAGCTAACCTTTAGGAGCTTCCTCACTAACCTACACAGTTAAGATACAGATGATATAAAGCATGTAGTCAAGCACTAGATGGGGTCTCTAAGGAGGACAAGTTGTACAGTCATACAAAGACTGTATTGACAGTCATATGAAGACTTTTAGAGCTTTGCAGGTCTATTTTGTAGAAAAGAGGAGCGACATTGTAGAGAACCAGCACACCATGACAATAGATGTTAATGAATCTTTGAGAAGGAGAAGAAAACAATGATATTATCTTGTTTTGGGGTTTATTAAACCATATATCAAAGATGAAAGTGTACAATCCAAAGGAAACCCTAGAGGATGCATTGCCAAAACCTAATAGTCAAGACAATAAGGACCCTTTAACAGTCATGAGACAGCCTTTGATGTCAATAGAGAAAACATTCTACAATGACAAGAAAAAGTATGTCAAGTTTCTTCTCAAAACTTGTTTCCCTTCATACATATTTGTGTTTGTCTAAACCCATGGTTAAATCACTATTAAGTTACAAGGACAACATGAATAATAGAGTTTATGGTTTCAAATGTGTGCATGATAGTCATAATAGTCAGATGATAGTCATAAAGGAGGTATGTTAGTTTAAAACCTTATATATTGTGACAATGACCATAGAGATAAACTGTGATGTCAATGTAGAAAGTGTAGTAAGTAATGGTGGACAGTGGGTAAATTAAAACATGCATTGTGATGAAGGATAATCTATATCTCTAAGGGTTAAGGGAAATAAAAGAAACTTAAAGAGGTGCAAGGCTTGCAAAGACATTCAAAGAAGACAACATCCTTGCTAGCCATCTAGAAACCCCTGAGACAATCAAGACTCGTAAAGCAAAGACAACCATAGATAAAGAGACACAAAATAAAACAAGTGAAGAATAATTGTCATAAATCAAAATGGAAAGTCAATGTTATGAGTACAAAGGCATAGAATAATTAAGCTAAGAAGGGAAGGCACAGAGATAGTAATCACAAAGGATGGTGATCTAAATAGTCATCAGTAGAAGAAAACAGTCACAAATGTTGATGTAAGTAATGATAGGGGCAACCACCATGAAGGGACAGTTAGTAGAATACAAGATGATGGACATAGAAGGAGCAGTCCAAGACATCTACAAAGGGACAGTCATGTCAAAAGAAATAGTCATGTGCAGAGGCTCTCAAGAGCAGCCATCAAGGTAAGACCAAATGTTGTAGCAGAGATCAAAACACGAGAGATAGTCATTCAAGGATAACAAAGGAGCAGGTACAATGATAAGGAGCAACCATTATTGCTAAAGATAGTTCACAATAGTGATAACAACAGTCAAGTGCAAACAAGGAATAGTTAGGCCTACAAAACATCATGTACAGTCACAAGGAGTAGTCACATCTCAAGCAAGGTTGAAGCCATCTAAAAAGGAAAATAGTATTCTATCAAGTCATAGGTAAGAAATTTTTTAGTTTAGAGGAAAAAGTTATCTAAAAGACTATTGGGATAAAACTAGTCATACATATGACTGATATGATCATTTATAAGGTAGCATAGGCCTATCAGATTTTAGAACATCCATTTGGATGACTGTTCCAATAGTGAAGAAAGTCACATCTATGACTGTTATAGACAAAGAAAAAGAAATTAGTCACCTATGACTATTTTGGGAGAAATAGTCATCCAAAGAACTACTAAGCAATGAAGGACAGTTAGGGAGTTTAGAGAACAAGAGGACAGTCCCTGCTAGTATTATTTTTAGTAACATATGGTATTGTTCTTAGAAAGAAGATAGAGATTATGAAATTTATTAGCAACTCAGATTAGACCATCCCATTAATAACCAAATGCTTGTATACAAAGTCTTGTTCATGATAGAAAATGTTTTTCTTTTTAAGAAAAAACAATAAAAATAAAAAACCCTACACCTTTTTCATTATTTTCCTCATAGTATGAATAGAGATAGAAGCTCAGATCACTGAGAGAGGATAGTCCAAGATACTGTCATAAGGAGCAAGAGAAAGGAACAATTGTTTTTAACAATGAAGTAGGATGAATGCTAGGTACAACAGATGTATCCATGGTTGGTATACACTCTAGGTGCAGTATTGGTGTTTTTGTCTTACCATTTGTCATGTTTTATTGTGAAAGACAACAACAATCATCGCAAGGAGGGTCTCACAATCAAGGAGATAATGGGTAGAGTTAGAGCCATAGTAGAAAATTATCACAACATACAAAGAGAGAATAGTCATCATAGAGACTATTAAAAATGTATAAGTCTATCTTCAAGTAATCACTGTCATGTTTTTAGGCTCGAAGAGAATGTTAAGGGTTTGCAAGAGCAAAGTGATGAGAGTAGCAAGGATGTAGATATCATGTCTTTCACAGTTTTTATTCAAGATAAGAGCCATAGACAGAGCCACAAAACAAGCCTTTCACTGGTTTTTCATCATCAATATGCAAATAAGATATAATATTAACAAATGTTTATCATACTTGCAATCTTTTTTTACTATCTTCTTTTCGTAAGTAGTAGCAGAGCAGTAGAGTAAAGGAAAAAGGCACATAGAGGAAGCACATATAGGAAGCACAATAGCAAATAAAGCATAGAAAAGAATGTTTTTTCTACCTTTCCTTGAAATAAGGAAAGAATAGGGATGTCCACCATTAGAAGTAGGAGGGAAAAAGGTAGTTTTTCATTATTTTGATCACATTATGAACAAACCAAGCAGAGAGAAACATTTTTCACTATTTTCCTTTAGAAGAGAAAGATAGACATAAATGCTTACCAGTATGATGAACGATGGCTTGCAAGCGAAGGAGAACAATGATTTAAGTTCCCATGGTGGTACTTCAAAACAACTCAAACCCCAGAGCAACAATGCATGAGAGAAATACCAAAATGAGTTCATGTTTAAGGTTTCAACCTTATTTTTACAAGGTGCCCTAGCCCGATGCTTGAGTCTTTTTGACTTTGAATAAAGGAAAAAATTATTGTTGATAATAGTACCCCTAGAGGTCAACATTTCTCTAAGTGTTATATGCTTAGAGGATGCATCATGATCCCGAAAGGAGGTAAGGGAGTTATAAGGTGATTATTGAGGATTTTGACATTTTTAAAGTCTTTTTACAAACCTTAGACATCAAAAGAAGCATTTAGAGGGTTTAAAAGAATCAGAGAATATTGTGATGACCTTTTAAGGTCTTATCTATGACTGAGGTCAACTTGATGCATGATGAAGACTATTATGAGTTTTTTCACAAGAGAAGATATAAGAAGATTAGGAGAAGCCTTGTGAGAGAAAGACAATGTTTAAATCTAATGAAATCATGTAAACCCCTTTTCATCTCTTACATGGTTAGTAACCAAGTATACTGTATTTTAACACTTATTAAGGGTAATATTTTATAAATTACCTTAATATTTGTTTCATAAAACCAAAGGAGATAATTACAAAACACTTATTAAGGTAAAACATACACATGGATTTTCCTTAATGCTTGTTAAAATGATATATTTTTGCCTTCCAAACATGCAAAAAAGAGAAGAGGAGTCAAATAGGAGTTCGAGACTCATGCAGGAGAACATTTTGCTTCTATATTTGGCTTTTAGTCAAATGGGCTATTTTTGGAGGTCTTTTTGGTCAACCACCTTGAGAGGAGGAGTTCAGAGCTAAAATAGCTCAATTTGGAGCAATTATGAGCCCTCTAATTTAGGCATTTTCCTCTTGCTCACCCAGCAACTGAGAGTTGACTATTTTTGAGGTTGGGGATCTTTTTCCAACCTATTCATGCATCAGTTGGAGTCCTATAAGATGACTTCCCTTTGCTTTTTGGGAGAGATTTTTGTATTATAGGAGAAAAAGCTTGTGGTTTTTTCTCAGTTCTTGTTTTTTCTCTTGCCTTTGCACATTGCAGGGAGAGATTTTCAGTATTGTAACTCAGTAGTTTTATAGATTTTATATAGTAGCAGCTTCATTTTTCGGTATATTTACAGTTATTATAGAGGTATTCCTACCATTTTTTCAATAAAATCAAGTGTTTTCTTTCTCAGATTCAGGTGTCTTGTTCTCTTTTGACTGATTTTGATGAAAGTTTATTATGTTTTAAACATCAAACCTTTAAATTTTTGAGATAAGTACACAAAAAAAAGAAATTAATTATCACAGGTTGTAGGTTGTGCAAGTATTTTTCTTTTCTAAGTTGTGAAAATACCAGTTTTCTTTCAAAGAAGATAGAAGTTTTCAAGCCTTTCTATGAAATATTTATGTGTTAAAGTTACCCAAACTGAGCTATGTGAGTAGCTATATTAAAAGATAGTTGTGAATTAGGTTGCAAGTTAGAAAACAATCATTGGTGCATCACCTCTTATGATCATTTTAGTTTCCCTAGTTACCTTTCTATCTCTTTTCCTTGAAAAATATCAGATCCAAGAGGCTTATAAAGGGAGCCAACTCTTTTGAAGGTTCACTTTCAATACAGACAACCCACAGTCTGAAAGTGACCCAATGTGTCATGAGATTGTTAGGCTTAGTAATTAACAAGGGTGCAATCCTTCATGACAATATTTTTTGGCAAGCTCGGTGGGACAGATTGGACTATTACAATCCATAAGTTCTCAACCATTGTTGATATTTGGTGTATATATCAGCAATATCAACCTTTGGAGGTAGTATCTCACACACCTAAAGACTCTACATGATCAAACCTACTAGTTTCAGTAGTCTAGATGCTCAAAGATTATCAAGGATCAGGATTTAGGTGATATTCTTGGTTCTTTCCTTCATGGAATCCTATTAGTCACTTGATGACTCTGCTGATATGTGTATAAATTTTTTAGTCAAGCATGCTTTTTCTTGTTTCAAAAAGAGATTTTCATGAAATTGCAGCTCATTTCCATGTTATAGCATGACAAACTATCAATGAAAAATATGTTCCTATCCCTTCATTTTACCAAAATGTTATCTTAGAGCCTTTTCAATACCCATATTAGATTGAAAATGTTGTTGGTTTCATCCCAAAGAGCCATCCAGTAGTAGGATATCAACATGTTCATCATGCTTACCTCCCACTCTCACCTACTTAGCCTTCTTGGCAGACTATCCACACTAATAATAAGCCCTAGGAAGGTTATTTTATCATCACGAGCCTATTTACACCCATACCCAACTATATGGAACTGATTTTGCTCTAAACCAGACCTGTAGTTTCCTCAGTCAAAATGCTGACAATGTTACCACTGACTTGGGTACCATTAAGAGCATGGTGTTAGATTTTCAAAAATAATTTGATGCTATTAAAAGAGAATGAGAGTATAACATACAGTAGGAGCAATAGTCTTATGAGGCTTTTTACTACTAGCAAGAGGTAGAAGAGAAGAGAAAATATGAGGAAGAAGGTCTAAATAGGTAGATTGCAATTAAGGAGGAACAAATGAGACAACTTCTAGCTCAAGTTCAAAGACCCAAAGACCAAATTCCAAATTTTAGAAGTTCTGATTTTGTTCAAGAGCCTGTTTGCATCAAAAATTAGTTTGTTAATCCTCAGATTCAGTCATCTCAAGAGCTTGAACTGAACCATCAAAGTTTTGAACAACCATGGAAACCTTGGTGGACAAAGCATCCAGACTTCAGGATCCCTGACCTCGAGAAGACTCCTGATCCAATAGAAAAGGTAAAATTAGACTTGATGCAAGAAGAGGTTTCAAGGTTCAAAATCCCAAATTTCAATCAAGAAAGGATTTATGAATCAACAAGTAAGTCTCCTAGTGTTAAGATTCCAAGTTTTAGAGTTTCAAGTTCTTTGCAAGAGCCATTACAGGTACAAAATAAGTTTGTCATCTGTCGAGAGTAGCCCACTCAAAAGCCCATCCTTCCTCATGCATGTGTAGAGGAGGCTGGTTCATGTTTAACACTAAATCCTTTGCTTTTTGATTCACTTGAAAGGTTTTCTAATGTTGTTTATTGTTGGCAAGAGACACTGCTAGGAATGATAAGTGTTGTCATTGATGGCAACTAAGATCATCCAAATCATCTACATAAGACAATCTGTTCACACCAGAAGTCAGAATCAGAATGTGTCTAAGTCTGGGCAATCAGGAACAGAGTAGGTGACATGGTCCAATATCTTGGTCCGGATCTATCCAGTGGAAAGGCATGGTCTACTGCAGATCTGAGGTATTTGTAAGCATTGTCAAGACATTCTAAATCTAGAGTTTCCTCCTCCAGAGATGAAGGACTCAAAAGATATCAGCTTCTGAGTATCGAATCTCAGTTGACCGAACAGACAAAAGAAGAACGGGCAGACCTTGTAGAAGGTCTTGATTCCAGATGTATGGAAGTTGTTTGTTGGACAAATGGTGATGATCAGTGATAATGGTTGACATGAGTGATGATTTTCAAGAGCAAGTTTTGGTCTGCACCTTAAGCTATGCATAGATTTAGCCGACAGAGTAGAGCATTCATAAAAGTTCTAAGTGTTGTTGAAACTGACCGATAGAATGATTGTAGATCATATTGTGGATATATATAGCCAATGAAATTGGATGATTCAGTGTGTGTGTTGGTGAAAAAGGTGTAATTGTGAAAGAAAGCAGAGATCAAAGTTTAGATGCTAGCAGAGTAGTAAGAGGAGGATAATAAAGATGAAGTGTATCAAGTCAGTTTTCTATGCTTAACTAGAACTAAACTCTAACATTGTTAAATGCCAAATATTAGTTCAATTTTATTGTAACTCTTTTTTCTTGTAAGTAGTGAGCCTTCTTTTGAGCAATGAGCCCGAATGCATGTGCATTCCACATTATAATACTTTTAGTAGAGTATAATCTTTGTGGGTTAACCCCCACTGTGGTTTTTCCCTTAATCAGGTTTCCAAATCAAAAATCTTGGTGTCATGTACTATTTTCATTTCTGCTCTTGTGTTATTGATTAATGCTGAAATGTTTTGATTATTAAGAGAAAGAAATTGTTAATATGTGTGACAACTGATTCACCTCCCCTCTTAGTTGTCCGGACCTAATTCAATCATTGGTATCAAAGCAAGGTTCCTTAAAAGAAGCTTAACATCTTGAGGGAAGATCTTGGAAGAAGTTTTCAATGGGTTCACTTAAGGATCAACTTTAGCTGGCACTTAAAGATCTTGATCAATCTAAAGTAGAAATATATAATCTGAAAGATGAAATCAAGGAGGTTGATGATACCATTGAAATGTTGAAAGATAAATTAAAGAAGTCTTTAGGAAGGAATAAGGAGCTACTTCTACAACTATCCAATTTGATTGAAGAAAATAGCATGAATGAATCCTTGGAAGAAAAAATAAAGGAGTGTGATAAGTTGTCAAAATAAGTTGGTCTAAAAGTTGAGATGGAATCTGGGGCAATGAGTTTTACCAAAGAAATTGAGCAAATAAAGAAGACTAAAGAAGATTTAAATCAAACTCTAAAAGAAAGAACTGATGAATGCTTCAGGTTGGACAATATTGCTGGTCATCTAAAATCTGATCTACAAGAAAGCAAAGACAATGAAAGAGATCTTGAAAGACAAATTGTCATTCTTAGACATGATCTAGAAGTTGCAAATGAATACAAGGAGAAGTTCAAGATAAGCTCAGCTAAACTTGAAGCAATACTTGAAAGTTAGAAAAGGGTTGTAGACAAGCATGGTCTTGGATATGAAAAAGGTGAAAGCTTTGGATCTGGACAAAGAAACATTCAACCAAGGAATGAGAAAAAAAGACCTAGAAGACCTTCGATAAGACAACCTAATGCTCAAAGGTATCAATCTTTTAATGGAAATTGTTTCAAGAGAAATAAATTTGGTCTTAAATCCACTCAATGCAGAAGTAGAGTAAATCAAAATAATCCATCCTTCTCCGGACAATGCTTCAATTGTAAGAGGTATGGTCACAAATCCAATGAATGTAGATGTATGATAATGAATGACTCATCAAATAGAGGAAATAGGAATTCTTTCAATGGCAAATGTTTTGCAAGCAATAGATTTGGACATGTGGCAAATCAGTGCAGATCAAGAGGAAATCAATCAAATGGGCAAAGAAATGATGTGTGCTTCCATTGTAACCGATCCGGTCATTTTGCAAGATTCTGTAGAAGTGGGACCAATGAAGGAAGAGGTTTGGTAAATAGAAAACTAGATGAGTAGAGACAAGACAAAGGCAAAAGAAAAATTGAAGAGAATGAGATCCAAAATGAAATAAGTGAGATATGGATGAAGAAAGCAATTGTGAACCATAGTGATGGGTTTGCACTGGAATCTGGTATAGATAATTCTTTAGGCAATTAAATTAGGAGCTCTGGCTTAGGGGGAGCTGCAATAAAAATCAAAATTCCCCAACCAGTAAGCAAGTGCCTAAATCTGGCACAGTGAGAAAAGAGATCTTGGATTATTTCAGATCATTTAAAAGGATTTCTGGAAGAAAAAGGGTGGATATGACAAATTGTGGAGTAATTCATGAGAAACTATTAAACAACAAAGTAACCAGATGTACTAGGGCAGAGCATTTATTACAAAGACAAAT
The DNA here is from genome assembly GCA_027924645.1 of Cunninghamia lanceolata. Classification (NCBI taxonomy): domain Eukaryota; kingdom Viridiplantae; phylum Streptophyta; class Pinopsida; order Cupressales; family Cupressaceae; genus Cunninghamia; species Cunninghamia lanceolata. Next base: position 701,514 of record BSBN01000277.1, read on the forward strand.
TAAGCACTACAGAGCATAAAAGGGTCATTCATTCCCAAGTTAGATCACTTTGCATCAGAAGAAAGAAAGAAGTGAAGAAATGAACAAGCTTGAAGCTGAGAATTCCCAAGAATTAAAGCATGAAGAGGATCCTCAAGTAAAACCCTAACTTGCGGAACAATGTATTTTTGTTTTCTACAAAATCTCTTGAATTCTCAATCTTTGCAAATGGCTACACATTTAGTTGTTGATGTTACTAAAAGGCCCCATCCTGAATTTAAGAAACATCCTTACAAATCTGTTGAAGTCAAACTACTAGGTGCCTTTTTAGCTATTCCATATGGGGTTTTACATGTTGAATACATTAGAGCATACATCCACTGTAACATGGATGAATTTAGAAACCTGAAACTCTTTGATTTGCTCAACAACTACTTAACTAATGATAGCCATAAATTGAAACTAGAATACAAAGCCCTAGAAAGCAAACACTTTCTTCAAGTCATTAGGTTTCCAATATTAGATGAAAATGAATGGGTTCGGTATGTATTGAACTGAATACACAATGAGTTCATGTGACTATTGAAACCATTTAAGATTACAAAGGATATTATCAAGATTATAAATAGGTTAAATTCCTCTGGCGGATTACCCATGCTGAAAGCTGTGAAAAACTAGACAATGACTGAAGCTACCAGCACCAAGTTTGACAAAAGGGCAATGACCATAAATGATATCATAGAACCTGATGTCAATTTTGCCTCCATGGTGATTGGGTACAAGATTTACTATTCCAGCAAGGAAAATTCTATCTCGAGAACTACAATATATGCAGTCTATCAAATGGTAAAAGAAAATGTTGATTATGATCTTTGCAAGCTACTACAGAATCAGTTGATTGAGAATCTGAACAAAATAAAGAAAGATAGGAAAAATGCCTTCAAATATGGTTCCTTGATTATATTCTTGTTCTTCTATTTTATGAATGAAGTACCTGGAATTCAAGGTGTACATTGGACAACTGAAAAACTAGTAGCATTGCAAATAAGAGATCACCTTCTCAGCCTTAGTGACTGCCAAGCCCAAAAGACTGCCATTTGGGGCTACTTCAGAAACTTCTAGAGTTTAATGCAAGCAAGGGAGAGAATACCTAAATCAATTGTGGAGAAGTATGAAAATGATATATGTTTCGTGGTTGACACATATCAGTGCTTGATGGAAGCTGTAGAACCAAGGATAGTTTGGATAATGCCTATGGGTTATGAGGTGGATGGAAGAGTTTTGGATATGTATGCTCAGCATCTTCTGAGCACACCTAAAGATACCTCTATGGAAAGGTTTGGAACCTACAAGGAACTAAGTCTAAAATTGTATGTGGAGCTCAGTCAGCCAGAAACTAAGAGGAAAGTGCAGAGACAAGTTGAAAGGTATGCTGAGAGCATTGGCCTAACCAAAGAGGCAATAAAGCAAAATAGAGAAAGAATTGAAAAGATGAAGAAAAGCACTGAGCAAACTATAGATGAAAAGAAGAAAGTAAGTTGACAGTCACTCCAAAAGTCCCACCAAGCTCCTCAAGGAAGACAAGGAGTTCTACAAATCTTACTAAGCAACCCAAGCCTGGTTCTACCAAGAAACTGGAAGCCTCTCCATCTAGTGTAGGAGGGAAAATAAAGAAAACCAAGGCCACAAGAATCCGCAACAGCATAAAAGATGATGAGGAGATAGAAATAGATGAGGAAGTAAAAGAAATAAGATCCAAGAAAGTCAGAACTTCAAAGACTTCTGAAAACCAACCTTCTGGAAGCAATAAAGCTAGTAAAAAGAAAGAAATTAGTAAGGTCACTATGTCTATTGATGAAATTGTAAAAATAATCACTATTCATGGAAATTTAAAGCCCATCAGAGTTTACTATGATAATTTTGATTAAGCGAATAAAAGAATTTTGGAAGATGCCACCATCATGTATTTGAACAAATTCAATAGGGCCCTATTGGAAATTTTACAAGAACTTCCTAAGAGTTTAAGGAGAGTACTAGAAATGAGAAAAGAAGTAGCTAAGGATAAAGATCTAGAACTCAGAGAGTATGTCCTCTCCACACTATGTCTTGTAATGACCAATAAAGAAGCATATAAAATTCTCAAAGAAGTCAAAGAAAAATTTAGAAGCAAAGTCTGGATGAACAAGCTAATGCTTGGTGAGACTGAGGAAATTGCAAAGGAAATAGAGGAAATTCTAAGAAAGGCTTTAGACAAAGATAAATACTACATTGTTTCAGAAAAACAAACTGAAGAAGACAATCCTCCTACTCTAGAACAAGAAGCTCTTGAAGAAGAAACTAACAAGAGAATTAATGACCAAAGTACTACTCTAGATCTTCTAGAATTAATCTATGAGGAGACCAATGATGGACTTGATTCATCAAATCCTAATATTGGAGAAGTTCAAGAAGAGGAACAAGTCAATCAGGAGGACATAGAAATGGTAGACAAAATAGTTGATGCAGAGGTAACTCCTCCACCTGATCACTTTGGCAGAGAAGAGGATATTGCTACAACATAGAGCCCTCCGGGTTGTTGCAAGTATGGGCCTAATCGGTGTTCTCATTGATGTCAACATACTCTTGTTGCATTGATGATAAGGATTGGATGAGCTATATGCTGAGGATATTGAGAAAATTAGTCCTATCAGGAACAGAGAAGAACAGTGAAGTCAGTGAGGTTAAGATCCTAGCTAAGATGAATATCAAAGGATGCGCTGTTGCAAGTATGGGCCTAACTAGTGTTGTCATTGATGTCAACATACTACTATTGCATTAATGATAATGATTGGATGAGCTAAGTGCTAAGGATATTGAGAAATTAGTCTCAATCAGGAACAAGTGAAGAACAATGAAGACAACAAGCTAAAAGTTCAAGACAGGTTGAGGATAAGAGGATGTGGATTAAAGGGTTTGTAGATATGAGTTTTAAGGTGTTCCAGTAGAGATTTCAGAGGTCCACATGAAGATCTATAGAAATTGTGATTGCTCAAGTAAAACTGGTTCTAGTAGGGGTTCCGATAGGTGACAGAGTGTTACAGAAAGGTCCGGTGAGATCTGGAAACACTTTGTCCTATTCTACAGATTTGAAGGAGTGTTTAGGAAGTCCTTATGATGTGTCATCTCGATTGGTTCATAGTTTAAAGGTCTGCAAGCATCTATTCCTTTGTAACAGTAATGGCAGACTGTGTTCTTAAGGTTCCAGATGAAGGAGTGAAGGATTTCAGTAAGTTGAGAAATTGCAGATGTTCTTGGTGTTCTAGGAAAGCTTGTGGAGGTCTTTGGATTATGATCAGTTTGTGTTGGTGGTCTGCATTAGAGTTGAAGCCTAAAATTGAAGAATAACTTACGGATGATGGTGTTCCTTCTATGACTGGCTAACCAGATGAGTTACACATCCTGTGGATGTTCTTGTAGATGTTTGCCGACTTAGATGTTTGTTCCTAAGTTGATGTCATGTATAAATAAGGGATTGCGAAGTCATTTCAAGGTGTGACTAGGAGAGATAAGGATGTGGTAGCGAGGAGGAGAGCAAAAGGTAGAGCAAAAATTTTGGGCTTAATGAAACTGACTCAAGCATGGTGAAGATGCTATTTACTAGTTCAAGTATGTAATACTTATTCTTATAGACAGTGTGTCCCTTGTAGGCAGTGAGCCTCTTGTGAGCAGTGTGCTCAGGCAGTGAGCCCTAATTGGCATGTGCCATTTTGTTCTTTCTATTCTTCTAACAGAGAATACAATCTTGGGTTAGTTACCCTGTGGTTTTTCCCTTAACCGATTTTTCCACGTTAAAATCTTGGTGTCTCATGTGTTGATATGTTTCTGCTCTTAATTCAAATACATTATGTTTCATGGTTGATTTATTGTTATGCAAGTGTTTGATAAGTGAAAAATTTTAGACAACTGATTCACCCTCCCCTCTCAGTTGTTTGCCCTGAATCTAACAATTGGTATCAGAGCCAAGTTCCTCTAAAAGGAGCTTAACCACTTGAGGAGATCCAGGATGTCATCCTACAAGAAGGATAGTCCAAAGTTTGATGGAACCAATTTCACTCTCTGGAAAGGTCACAGGAAATGTCACTTGCAATGTATGGGAATGACATACTGGAACATGGTTACAACACAATATGCACCTCCACAGGGTGGTCCAAAAACCTTGAATGAAATCACATATGCTAAAAATAATCTGAGGACTATAGAGGCTCTTCTAAGTGCATTATTTGATTCAGAGCTTTCAAATGTTGTTGATCTACCAACTACTTTTGAGATTTGGCAAAAACTGGAACTTCTGCATGAAGGAGACAAGTATGTTAAATGTGCAAGATTGCAAAGTCTGAAAGGGAAATTTGAAAATCTGAAGATGAGAGATGATGAAAATATTACTACTTTTATGCCAAGGGTAAATGAGATTGTTTGTGGAATCAGAAATGCTGGTGGAGTCTTGGATGAAGATGAGATTGTTGGCAAAATTCTCAGATCCCTTCCTGCTTCCTATAAAATCAAGGCTACTTCCATTGAAGAATTCAGAACCCATACAACTATCACAAGAGATCAATTGGCTAGTAAGTTGGTTGCATTTGAAATGTTAGAGTTTGGAGATGATCCCCCAAAGACTAAATCAACATTCAAAGCCAGTGCCACTGTAAAAAGTAAACAAAAGTCTGATCCAGGAGAGAACTCGTCAAGGAAGTTATCTTGGTATGAAAAAGCATGAAAAGACCTAGAAGAAGAAGAGGCAGAAACTGCTCAGCTTGAAGCCCTCATTGCAAAAAGGTTGCCTAGAGGATCCAGTAAGTATGAAGGAAAATTGCCTTTTAAGTGTTTTAACTGCAACAAGATTGGTCACTTTGCCTCAAAGTGTTCAGAGAGATTTTCAAGGCCAAATCCTAACAGATCAAGGTTTCAAAAGAAATGTTACTATGCTCATGAAGAAGATTATGAAGGAGTAACAGATGATGAATCAAAGAAAGAAGACAAATCTGGAAGTAACTGAGTATTCATTGCCATCAAGGAAGAAGATCCAATGACCTCTGAATCTGTCAATCACAAAATTGAAGAAAAAGCCCTAGCTGCCCAAGTTGAAGAGAAGGATGATTAGGTCATTAACAATGGTTTCTCTCACCATATGACAGGTGACAAAAACAAGTTCATAGATTTGGAAAGGTATGAAGGAGGAGTGGTAAAGTTTGGTGATAATTCTGTTGGTAGAATCAGAGGTAGAGGAACTATTTCTTTTGATGGAAAGAACAAAACCAGCAATGTACTATATGTTGAAGGATTGAAGCACAATCTTCTCAGTGTTGGATAGCTGGTGGACAAAGGCTATGATCTCAGATTCAAGAATGGAAAGTGCAAGATCTTTGAAAGTTCTAGAACAGAGATTGCATCCGGTACCCAAACAAAAGGTAACCTCTTCCACTTGGTTGGTACTGGTAAAAATTGTTTATTTGTTCAAGTTGATCAGAGTTGGTTATGGCATAGGAGAATGTGTCATGTGAATTTTGAAAATATCATCAAGATAAGCAATATTCAGGTTGTAAGAGATCTTCCAAAATTGGTGAAACCTATGAATAGTATGTGCAAAGAATGTCAGTTGGGAAAACAAAGCAGAGTCTCATTCAAAAGCAAAGAACAATTTTCTACCGGATTACTAGACTTGGTTCATACTGATTTATGTGGTCCGGCAAGAATCAGGAGTGTGCAAGGTGATAGATACTTCATGCTACTAATTGATGACTATTCCCGGATGACATGGGTAACCTTTCTGAAGGAAAAATTAGAAGCTCTTGAGAAATTCAAAATATTCAAGGTTATGGTGAAGAATGAGACTGGATTGAAATTGAAATGTCTAAGGTCTGATAGAGGTGGAGAATTCACATCCGGTGATTTCATAGATTTCTGTGAGAAACATGGAATAAAAAGACAGTTGTCTGCTCCTAGGACCCCACAGTAGAAGGGAGTAGTTGAGAGAAAGAACCAGACCATCCAAGAAGCATCTAGGACCATGATGATGGAAGCAAATGTTCCTCAGATCTATTGGAGAGAAGCTGTCAGCACTGCAGTCTATACTCTCAATCAAGTTCAAATCAGAAGCAATACCAGTAAGACTCCTTATGAACTTTGGTTTGGTATTACACCTACTGTAAGGTATTTCAAAGTTTTTGGTAGCAAATGTTACATTAAGAGAGATGAAGATCTAGGCAAATTTGATGCTAGAAGTGATGAAGGAATTTTCTTGGGTTATTCTACTCAAAGTAAAGCATACTGGTGTTATAACAAAAGATTGAGAAAATTTATAGAAAGTACTAATGTGAAGGTTGATGAAGGAACTGAAAAACCCTCAAGGTTTTATGAATTTGATGAGGATGAGTAGAATGGTGTTAAGATTCAAGGAGTCCATGCTCCTTCTGAAATTTAGACTCAAACTAATCTGGAAAATCAAGAAAAAGAGAAGTTTTAATGAGCCTGATCAAGAATCAGAGGTGCAAGAAACTCCCAAAGCTCCAAGGTATGTAATACTGAACCACTCTGAAGATCAGATCATAGGTGACAAAAGAAAAGGTGTACAAACTAGAAGAAGAATTGCTCAAGATGAATACTATCTAATTTCAAAGATTGAACCTAAGACAGTAAATGAAGCTTGCAATGATGAAAACTGGACTAAAGCAATGGAAGAAGAGCTGATGTAAATTGAGAAAAATCATACTTGGGATCTTGTTCCTAGACCTAGAAACAAGAATGTGATTGGAACCAAATGGGTCTTCTGAAACAAACTAAATGAAGTTGGTAAAGTAATTAGAAATAAAGCTAGATTAGTTTACAAAGGCTACTCTCAAATAGGAGTTGATTTTGAAGAAACCTTTGCTCCGGTGGCAAGAATTGAAGCAGTTAGATTATTTCTTGCATTTGCTGCTTTCAAGGATTTTAAGGTATATCAGATGGATGTCAAATCTGCCTTCTTGAATGGTGACTTGGAAGAAGAAGTGTACATTGAGCAACTGGATGGATTTCAATTATCTGATCATGGTGATATGGTCTGCAAGTTGAAGAAGGCACTATATGGTTTAAAGCAAGCCCCAAGAGCTTGGTATGAAAGATTGGACAAGCATCTTTTGAAGATTGGTTTCAACAAAGGTACTGCTGACAGTAACTTATATTTCAAAATTTATCATGAAAACATCCTAAGTGTTGAAGTGTTTGTTGATGATATCATTTTTGGAGGAAGAGATAGTATCTGTAAAAAGTTTGCAAATCAAATGAAAAGTGAGTTTGAAATGTCCATGCTCGGTGAAATGAATTTCTTTTTGGGTCTGCAAATCACTCAAACAAAGAAAGGCATCTTCATTTCTCATACCAAATATGCAAAAGAAATATTGAAGAAATTTGGGATGGTAGATTCAAAGCCAATGAATACACCCATGGCAACCGGATGTAAGTTGAGCAAAGATGATGAATCTCCTAAGGTAGATTAGACAAAGTACAGGTCAATGATTGGAGGATTGTTGTATCTCACTCAAACTAGACCAGACATTATGCAAGCTATTGGTCTTGTTGCTAGATTCCAAGCTGATCCTAGAGAATATCATGTCATGGCAATCAAGAGGATATTTAGATATCTAAAAGGGACAGTTGAGTATGGACTATGGTATCCTAGAGATCATGATTTCTCTCTTCATGCATATACAGATGCAGATTGGGTAGGAGATGTGGATGACTGGAAGAGTACCAGTGGTGGAGCATTCTTTTTGGGGAACAGATTAGTTTTTTGGCTGAGTAAGAAACAAGAGGCAATATCTATGTCTACAACTGAAGTAGAATATATTGCAGCAGCAGGTAGTTGCACTCAAGTATTGTGGATGAAGCAAATGTTAAAATATATGAAAGTGGATTTTGAGGAGCCTATCACAATTTTTTGTGATAATTCAAGTGCAATAAACATATCTAAGAATCCAGTGTTACACTCAAAGACCAAACACATATCCATCAAGTTTCACTTTTTGAGAGAGCAAGTGAACAAGAAAGAAGTCAGATTGGAGTTTGTGCCTTCCAAGGATTAGATTGCAAACATCTTTACTAAACCACTACCCAAGGACTCGTTTGAGCATCTAAGGGAGAAGTTAGGGGTTATTGCCCCTTCGGTAATGAACTAAGATGCACTGTTGTGCATCAATCCGGTGGATATCATAGTCACCTCTTGTGATCTGGATTGATGATGGGGAGCTGCTACTCAGGGGGAGCAGCAGGTATGCTTCTAAAGTAGAGGAAGTGCAAGTATGTGCCCTTTGCCATTGATGTCAAAGGGGGAGAGAAGACATGTCAAAAACAGGTAGTTGCTGATCAAAAGGGGAGCAGTGAAAGAGAGAGAAGACATGTGAATGGTTGTTGTTGATAGGGGGAGTTATGACAGTAAGGAGAAGTTCTTATCTTGATGGATAAAACAATTTTTCACATCATATGTTGCCATCAATGACAAAGGGGGAGATTGTTACAAGTATGGGCCTAACCGGTGTTGTCATTGATGTCAACATACTCCTGTTGCATTAATGATAAGGATTGGATGAGCTAAGTGCTGAGGATATTGAGAAATTAGTCTCAATTAGGAACAAGTGAAGAATAATGAAGACAACAAGGTAAAAGTTTAAGACAGGTTGAGGATAAGAGGATGCAAATTAAAGGGTTTGTAGATATGAGTTTTAAGGTGTTCCAGTAGAGATTTCAGAGGTCCACATGAAGATTTGAAGAAATTGTGATTGCTCAAGTAAAACTGGTTCTGGTAGGTGTTCCGGTAGGTGACAGAGTGTTACAGAAAGGTCCAGTGAGATCCGAAAACACTTTGTCCTATTCTATGGATTTGAAGGAGTGTTTAGGAAGTCCTTATGATGTGTCATCTCAATTGGTTCATAGTTTAAAGGTCTGCAAGCATCTATTCCTTTGTGACAATAATGGCAGACTGTGTTCTTGAGGTTCCAGATGAAGGAGTGAAGGATTTCAGTAAGTTGAGAAATTGCGGATGTTCTTTGTGTTCCAGGAAAGCTTGTGGAGGTCTTTGGATTATGATCAATTTTTGTTGGTGGTCCACATTAGAGTTGAAGCCTAGAATTGAAGAATAACTTCCGGATGATGGTGTTCTTTCTATGATTGGCCGACCGGATGAGTTACACATCCTGCAGATGTTCTTGTGGATGTTTTCTGACTTAAGTGTTTGTTCCTAAGTTGATGTCATGTATAAATAAGGGATTACGAAGTCATTTCAAGGTGTGACTAGGAGAGATAAGGATGTGGTAGCGAGGAGGAGAGCAAAAGGTAGAGCAAAAATTTTGGGCTTAATGGAACTGACTCAAGAATGGTGAAGATGCTATTTACCAATTCAAGTATGTAATACTTATTCTTGTGGATAGTGTGTCTCTTGTAGGCAGTGAGCCTCTTGTGAGCAGTGTGCTCAGGCAGTGAACCCTAATTGGCATGTGCCATTTTGTTCTTTCTATTATTCTAACAGAGAATACAATCTTGGGTTAGTCACTCCATGGTTTTTCCCTTAACTGGGTTTTCTACGTTAAAATCTTGGTGTCTCATGTGTTGATATGTTTTTGCTCTTAATTCAAATACATTATGTTTCATGGTTGATTTATTGTTATGCAAGTGTTTAATAAGTGAAAAGTTTCAGACAACTGATTCAACCCCCTCTCAGTTGTCTGCCCTAAATCTAACATGTGCTTCAAAGGATTTGTAGATATGAGTCTTAAGATGATCCATTAAAGATTTCAAAGGTCCGCATGAAGATCTGAAGAAGTTATGGCCACTTAAGTAAAACTGGTTCTGGCAGGTGTTCAAAGGTGACTGAGTGACACAGACAAGTCTGGTGAGATCTGGAAATGCAATATCCTGTTCTGCGGATTTGGTGGAGTGTTTAGGAAGTCAATGTGAATTGACAACTCAATTGGTTCGTGGCTTGGAGGTCCGCAAGCATCTATTTCAATATGACAGTAATGTTAGACTGTATTCTTGAGGTTCTAGATGAAGAAGATAATGATTTTAGTAATCAGAAGTAGTGTGGATGTTTCTGGTGATTCAGGAAAGCTTGTGGAGGTCTTTGGATTCTGTCCAGTTCATGTTGATGGTCTGCATTGAAGATTGAGCTCATAATTGAAGAATTACTTCCGGATGATGATGTTCTTCCTAAGTCTGGCTGACCAGATGAGTTACACATCCTATGGATGAACTTGGAGATGTTCTGTGGAGAATGGCATGTTCCTAAAGGTAGATTGAAGTCTCAAATTTTTATGGCCGATAGTGTGTTGATCCACATGAAGACTTTTTCTAATTAGATATGTTGTATTTATGTATTTGCTCTATAATGTATGTTGACTTGGATGATTATCCCTAAGTCGATGTCTTGTATAAATAAGGAGTTGTAAAGTCATTTCAAAAGTATCTTGTAGAGATGAGAGTGTGGTAGAGAGGAGCAAAGCAAAAAGGCAGAGCAGAAGTACTAATCTTAAATGGAACTGACTCAAGCATGGTGAAGATGTTATTCTTCAGTTCAAGTATGTAATACTTATTATTCTAAGATAGTGTGTCTTCTGTAGGCAGTGGGCCTCTTGTGAGCAGTGTGCTCAGGTAGTGAGCCCTAATTGGCATGTGCCATTTTATTCTTTCTATTCTTCTAACAGAGAATACAATCTTGGGTTAGTCACCCCATGGTTTTTCCCTTAACTTGGTTTTCCACGTCAAAAATCTTGGTGTCTTATGTGTTAATGTGTTTCTACTTTTGAATTATTATATTATGTTTCCATGATTGATTTATCATTATGCTGCTGAATTAAGTAAAAGATTTAAGTGATTAACTGGAAGAAAGTTTTGGACAATTGCTTCACTCGCCCCCCCTCTTAGTTGTCTATCATAAATCCAAGAATTGGTATCAGTGCCAAGTTCCTCTAAAAGAAGCTTAACCACTTGAGGAAGATCTTGGATGTCGTCCTACAAAAAGGATAGTCCGAGGTTTTATGGAACCAAATTCACTCTTTGGAAAAGTCACATGGAATGCCACTTGCAATGTATGGGAATGCAGTATTGGATCATGGCTTCAAAGAAATATGATCCTCCACAGAATGGTTCGCATACTGTAGATGAGATCAGAGATGCTGAAAACAATCTGCAGACTAAAGAAGCTCTTCTAAGTGCCTTATCTGATTCAGAGCTGACAAATGTTATTGATCTAAAAACTGCATATGAGATTTGGTAAAAATTAGAACTTCTGCATGAAGGAGACAAGTATGTTAAATGTGCCAAGCTATAGAGTCTAAAAGGAAAATTTGAAAACCTGAAGATGAGAGAAGATGAAAATATCACTTCATTTATGCTAAGAGTAAATGAGCTTGTTTGTGACATTAGATGTGTTGGTGGAATCTTGGACGAAGATGAGATTGTTGGCAAAGTTCTCAGATCTCTTCCTGATTCTTACAAATATAAGGTTGCTGCTATTGAAGAATTCAGATCCTTCTTAGGTATCACAAGAGATCAATTGGTTGGTAAATTGGTTGCATTTGAATTGACCGAGTTTGGAGATGCACCCCACAAGACTGAATCTGCAATCAAAGCTAGTGCCTCTGTAAAAGGAAAACAAAAGTTTGATCTGGGAGAGAACTCTTCAAGGAAACTTTCATGGTATGAAAAAGCAAGAAAAGACCTAGATGAAGATGAAGCAGAAACTACTCAACTTGAAGCCCTTATTGCAAAAAGACTACCAAGAGGATTTGGTAAGTATGAAGGGAAATTGCCTTTTAAGTGTTTTAACTAAAATAAGATTGGTCATTTTGCCTCAAGGTGCCCGGAAATATTTTCAAGGCCAAATCCTAATAGATCAAGGTTTCAGAAGGATTGTTACTATGTTCATGAAGATGATGATAATGAAGGAGTAATAGATGATGAATCAGAGACAGGAAACAAATCTAGAAGTGACTGGGTGTTTATTGCCATCAAAGAAGAAGATCCAATACCCTCTAAATCTGTCAATCATAAAATTGTAGAAAGAGCTCTGGCTGCCCAAGTTGAAGAAAAGGATGATTGGGTCATTGACAGTGGATGCTCTCACCATATGACAGGTGACAAAAAGTTCATATATTTGGAAAGGTATGAAGGAGGAGTGGTAAAGTTTGGTGATAATTCTGCTAGAAGAATCAAAGGTAGAGGAACCATTTCTTTTGATGGAAAGAACAAAACCAATAATGTACTGTATGTTGAAGGTTTGAAGCACAATCTTCTTAGTCTTGGATAGTTGGTGGTTATGATCTCTGATTCAAGAATGAAAAATGCAAGATCTTTGAAAGTTTCAGAATAGAGATTGCATCTTGTACTCAAACAAAAGGTAATATCTTCCACTTAGTTGGTACTGGTAAAAGTTGTCTATTTGTTCAAATTGATCAGAGTTGGTTGTGGCATAGGAGAATGTGTCATGTGAATTTTGATAATATCATCAAGATAAGCAACACTCAGGCTATACGAGATCTTCCAAGATTGGTGAAACCTACAAATAGTTTTTACAAAAAATGTCAGTTGGGTAAACAAAGAAGAATCTCATTTAATAGCAAGGGACAATCTTCTATCGGATTATTGGACTTAATTCATACTGACCTATGTGGTCCGATAAGAATCAGGAGTGTGCAAGGTGATAGATACTTCATGTTATTAATTGATGACCATTCCCAGATGATGTGGGTGACTTTTCTAAAAGAGAAGTCAGAAGCTCTTGAGAAATCAAAAATATTCAAGGCTATGGTAGAGAATGAAACTGGATTAAAATTAAAATGTCTGAGGTCTGATAGAGGTGGAGAATTCACATCTGGTGAGTTCATAGAATTCTATGAGAAACATGGAATAAAAAGATAATTGTCTGCTCCTAGGAATCCATAACAGAATGGAGTAGTGGAGAGAAAGAACTGAACCATCTAGGAAGTATCTAGAACCATGATGATGGAAGCAAATGTTCCTCAGATCTATTGGAGAGAAGTTGTAAGCACTGCAGTCTATACTCTCAATTGAGTACAAATCAAAAGCAATACCGGTGAGACTCCTTATGAACTTTGGTTTGGCATTACTCCCACTGTGAGGTATTTCAGAGTCTTTGGTAGCAAATGTTACATTAAAAGAGATGAAGATCTAGGAAAATTTGATGCTAGAAGTGATGAAGGAATATTCTTGGGTTCTTCTACTCAAAGCAAAGCATACCGGTGTTATAACAAGAGATTAAGGAAGATTGTAGAAAGTACAAATGTGAAGGTTGATGAAGGTATTAAAAAACCCTCAAGGTTTTATGAATATGATCAAAATGATCAAAATGATGTTTTTGTTCAAGAAGTCCAAGCTCCTTTTGAAATCCAAATTCAGACTGATCCGGCAAATCAGGAAGAAGAGATAAGTTTGAATGAACCTGTTCAAGAATCAGAAGTGCAAGAAACTCCCAAAGTTCCCAAGTATGTAAGACTGAATCACTCTGAAGATCAGATCATAGGTGATAAAAGAAAAGGTGTACAAACAAGAAGGATTGCCCAAGATTCAGAAGAGTATTGTCTAATTTCAAAGATTAAACCTAAGACAGTGAATGAAGCTTGTAATGATGAAAACTAGACTAAATAAATAGAGGAAGAGCTGATGCAAATTGAGAAAAATCACACTTTGGATCTTGTTCCCAGACCTTAAAACAAGAATGTGATTGGAACCAAATGGGTCTTTCGGAATAAACTAAATGAAGATGGTGAAGTAGTCAAAAACAAAGCCAGATTGGTCTGCAAGGGTTACTCCCAAGTAGAAGGAGTTGATTTTGAAGAAACGTTTGCTTTGGTGGCAAGAATTGAAGCAGTCAGACTATTTTCTTCTTTTGCTGCCGTCAAGGATTTCAATGTATATCAGATGGATGTCAAGTCTACCTTCCTGAATGGTGACTTGGAAGAAGAAGTTTACATTGAGCAACCAGATGGATTTCAATTGTCTGATCATGGTGATATGGTCTGCAAGTTGAAGAAAGCACTGTATGGACTCAAGCAAGGCCCAAGAGCCTGGTATGAAAGATTGGATAAGCATCTTGTAAAGATTGGTTTCAACAAAGATACTGCTAACAGTAATTTGTATTTCAAAATTGATCATGAAAATATCTTGATTGTTGAAGTGTTTGTGATGATATCATTTTTAGAAGAAGAGATAGTATGTGCAAAACCTTTGCAAATCAAATGAAAAGTGAATTCAAGATGTCCAAGTTTGGGGAAATGAATTTCTTCTTGGGTCTACAAATCACTCAAACAAAGAAAGGAATCTTCATTTCTTAGACCAAATATGTGAAAAAATTGTTGAAGAAATTTGGGATGGAAAACTCAAAACCAATGACTACTCCCATGGCAACCGGATGTAAATTGAGCAAAGATGATGACTCTCCTAAGGCTAATCAGAAAAAGTATAGGTCAATGATTGGAGGACTATTGTATCTCACTCAAACTAGACCTGACATTATGAATGTTGTTGGTCTTGTTACTAGATTCCAACCTGATCCTAGAGAATCTCATGTCATGGTAATTAAGAGGATTTTTAGATATCTAAAAGGGATAGTTGAGTATGGTTTGTGGTATCCTAGAGATCATAATTTCTCTCTCCATGCATATACAGATGCGGATTAGGTAGGAGATGTGGATGACCAGAAGAGTACCAATGGTGGAGCATTCTTTTTGGGGAAGAGATTGGTTTCTTGGCTAAGCAAGAAACAAGAGGCAATATCTCTATTTACTGTAGAAGTAGAATATATTGTAGCAGCAGGAAGTTGCACTCAAGTATTGTGGATGAAGCAAATGCTAAGAGACATCAGGGTGGAGTATGAGGAACCTATCACAATCTTCTGTGATAATTCAAGTGCAATAAATATATCAAAGAATCGGGTGTTGCATTCAAAGACTAAACATATATCCATCAAGTTTCACTTTTTGAGAGAGTAAGTGAACAAAAATGAAGTCAGATTGGAGTTTGTGCCTTCCAAAGATCAGATTGCAGATATTTTTGCTAAACCTCTACCTAAGGACTCTTTTGAGAGTCTCAAGGAGAAGTTAGGGGTTATGACCCCTCCAGTTCTAAATTAAGGTGCACTAATGTGCATTAGTTTGGTGGATCTCACAGTCATATCTTGTGGTCTGGATTGATGTTTGGGTAGCTGCTACTTAGGGGGAACAGCTGGTATAATTTTGAAGTGATGCAAGTATGTGCCCTTTGCCATTGATGTCAAAGGGGGAGAGAAGACATGTGAAAAACAAGTGGTTTCTGATCAAAGGGGGAGTAGTAAAGGAAGAGAAGACATGTGAATGCTTGTTGTTGATAGGGGGAGTTGTGTCAATAAGGATAAGTTCTTGTCTTCATGGTTAAAACAGTTTTTCACATCATATGTTGCCATCAATGACAAAGGGGGAGATTGTTGCAAGTATGGGCCTAACTGGTGTTGTCATTGATGTCAACATACTCTTGTTGCATTGATGATAAGGATTGGATGAGCTATATGCTAAGGATATTTAGAAAATTAGTCCTATCAGGAACAGAGAAGAATAGTGAAGTTAGTGAGGTAAAGATCCCAGCTAAGATGAATATCAGAGGATGCGCTTCAAAGGGTTTGTAGATATGAGTCTTAAGATGATCTAGTAAAGATTTCAGAGGTCCACATGAAGATCTGAAGAAGTTAAGGCCACTTAACTAAAACTAGTTCTGGCAGGTGTTCAGAGGTGACAGAGTCACACAGATAGGTCTGGTGAGATCTGGAAATGCAATATCCTATTCTGCAGATTTGGTGGAGTGTTTAGGAAGTCAATGTGAATTGACAACTCAATTGGTTCATGGTCTGGAGGTCCACAAGCATCTATTTCAATATGACAGTAATGTTAGACTATGTTCTTGAGGTTCTGGATGAAGGAGAGAATGATTTCAGTAATCAGAAGTAATGTGGATGTTTCTGGTGATTCAGGAAAGCTTGTGGAGGTCTTTGGATTGTGTCTAGTTCGTGTTGATGGTCCACATTGAAGATTGAGCTCATAATTGAAGAATTACTTTTGGATGATGATGTTATTCCTAAGTCTAGCCGACCAGATGAGTTACACATCCTACGGATGATCTTGGAGATGTTCTGTGGAGAATGGCATGTCCCTAAAGGTAGATTGAATCCTCAGATCTTTGTGGCCGATAGTATGTTGATCCGTGTGAATACTTTTTGTAATTAGTTATGCTGTATTTATGTATTTTCTCTGTAATGAATGTCGACTTGGATGATTATCCCTAAGTCGATGTCTTGTATAAATAAGGAGTTGTAAAGTCATTTCAAAAATATCCTGTAGAGATGAGAGTGTGGTAGAGAGGAGCAAAGCAAAATGGGAGAGCAGAAGTATTGAGCTTAAATGGAACTGACTCAAGTATGGTGAAGATGCTATTCTTTAGTTTAAGTATGTAATACTTATTATTCTATAGACAGTGTGTCTCCTGTAGGTAGTGGGCCTCTTGTGAGTAGTGTGCTCAGGTAGTGAGCCCTAATTGGCATGTGCCATTTTGTTCTTTCTATTCTTCTAACAGAGAATGCAATCTTGGGTTAGTCACCCCATAGTTTTTCCCTTAACCAGGTTTTCCACATCAAAAATCTTGGTGTCTTATGTGTTAATGTGTTTCTACTCTTGAATTATTGTATTATGTTTCCATGATTGATTTATCATTATGCTGTTGAATTAAGTAAAAGATTTAAGTGATTAATTGAAAGAAAGTTTTGGACAACTGATTCACCCTACCCCTCTCAGTTGTTTGTCCTAAATCCAACACGGATCAGGTAGCAAGTGGTGAGAAAACAAGAAAGAGTCCCTCTGGAGAAAACATAGAGAAGAGTAAAATAGAGAAAGAGGAAGAAAAAGGAAAGAAGGATAAGGCAGAAGAAGATGGTGCAAATGTTGAAACACCTAAAGTAGATATTGAGAATTCAAGAGAACAAAAGGATGGTTCTAAAATGGTTACAAGAGACATTGCAGATGCAGTAAAAAGTCTTCTTGAAAAAGAAATGCTTGAACTTGATGAGCCTGAGCTACTCCAAAGTCTAGCCAATCCAAATGCTCTCTCCTCAATTCAATTGATGAAAATAGCATCATTCACCCAACTAAAGGCTAGAGAAAAAATGCTAAAGACCCACATGGAGGACAATGAGCTACTGAGGCTTGCAACCAAAATTTTAGAGAAATTAATGCCAACCTATCAGAAGATTCAAAATGATTTCCCCTCTAGACATCTAAAAAATCTTGTAAGTTTAGTAAACTCACATTTTGAGTCTTTTGAAAAGTCTGCGGAGGCAAAAGTTCAAAAAGAGTTCTTGAATAAGAAATTTAGTCAAGTTAAAAATCTGATAAGGAGTGATAGGTTGATACTGGGCATTAGCATAAAGAGCATTCAGAATGCCCTAAGAGATGGAGGAGATATATATAAGTTTTTCCTATCATGGTCTACAATCAATGAGGATATTGAGAAGAAGATAAAGGAACAAGAACAAAAAACATCAGTTCTATCTCAAAATTTTGATCCTCTAACTACCTCTCCTATAAGCCAGGAATGTCAGGTTATTAGTTTGATAGATGAAATAAAGGGACTTGTAAAAGAGAAAGGCAATACTATGAAGAGGATGTGTGAATTCTAGGGATTGATTGCCCCTAAGTTGGAATCCATGCATAATGACTTATCCGAAGCCCAAAATGTACTTTAGATAAGTGATCCTTCGGATCTAGCAAAGGTAGAAGCATATGCATTTTTGTTGAGTGGGCACATCTCAATTTTGGATGGAATGAAGAGTACTTGGTCCTCTGAACTTGTGCAACTAAAAACTAGTTTCACAGACATTCTCAAGTTCATGTAAATAAGACTTAATGATTAAATGTACATATGAGGCAGTCTATACAAAAATTTTGGAGAGTTTTGGCTTGTGGACCCCACCCTTTGCCATTGATGTCAAAGGGGGAGTGAAGGGCAGTGAAAAATGAGGTATTCAGCAAAGGGGGAGTTGCACTAGACACTTAGTCATTTTTCACTAAGTGTTGCCATCAAGGCCAAAGGGGGAGATTGTTGGAAAGAGACACTGCTAGGAACAATAAGTGTTGTCATTGATGGCAACTAAGATCATCCCAATCATTCGCATAATACAATCTGTTCACACCGGAAGTCAGAATCATAATGTGTTTAAGTCCGGGCAGTCAGGAATACAATAGGCGACAGGGTCAGGTATCTTGGTCTGGATCTATCTAGTGGAAAGGCATGATCTGCTACAGATCTGAGGTAGTTGTAAGCATTGTCAAGACATTCTAAATCTAGAGTTTCATCCTCTGAAGATGAAGGACTCAAAAGATATCAGCTTTTGAGTATCGAATCTCAGTCTGACCAAATAGACAGAAGAAGAACAGGCAGACCTTGCAGAAGGTCTTGATTCTAGATATATGAAAGTTGTTTGTTGGACAAATTTATGATGATCAGTGATAGTGGCCAACATGAGTGATGATTTTCAAGAGCAAGTTTTGGTTTGCACCTTAAGCTATGCATAGATCTAGCCAACAGAGCAGAGCATTCATAAAAGTTCTAAGTGTTGTTGAAGCTAACTGATAGAATGATTGTAGGTCATATTATAAATATATATATAGCCAATGAAATTGGATGATTTAGTGTGTGTGTTGGTGAAAAAGGTGTAATTGTAAAAGAAAGTAGAGATCAAAGTTTAGATACTAGCAGAGCAGTAAGAGGAGGAGAATAAAGATGAAGTGTATCAAGTCAGTTTTCTATGATTAACTAGAACTAAACTCTAGCATTGTTAGATGCCAAATATTGGTTCAATTTTATTGTAACTCTTTTTTCATGTAGGCAGTGAGCCTTCTTTTAAGCAGTGAGCTTTGGAGTGAGTCCAAATGCATGTGCATTCCCCATTATAATACTTTTAGCAGAGTATAATCTTTGTGGGTTAACACCCATCATGGTTTTTCCCTTAATCGAGTTTCCACATCAAAAATATTGGTGTCAAGTGTACTATTTTCATTTCTACTCTTGTGTTATTGATTAATGCTGAAATATTTTGATTATTAAGAGAAAGAAATTGTTAATATGACAAATGATTCACCCTCCCCCCTCTCAGTTGTCTGGACCTAATTCAACAGTTTATGAGATGAATAAAAGCATAGTAAAAAAGTTACAAGGTGAAAGTCTTTAGTTGCAAAGACAACTTGTACACAGTTCATTAGAGAAGGCACCACATGAGGAGGAAGATTGAATTTCTTTGTTTGATCAGCTGCCTGGTTTTGTTTATAGGGATGAAGAGAGCATACAGATGCTCATCTTACCAGCTAATTTGGAGCAACAAGAAGACATTATAAAACATGATAGGTTGTTGGTTCATAAAGATAAGAATGAAGGTGAGGCCTCAATTCAGCTAGAAGAGCAAAAGAACGGCCTTATTTTCAAGGCTAGTGAAGTTGTTTTACATGAATAATAAGTAACCAAATCAGAACTTATGCTTCAGAAGGATGATCTTGACACTTCATCAAGCCTTTAGGAAGGCTTTTATTAATCTAAGGTGAGTCCTCTTATGCAAAAAGGTAAAGAAGATTTTGAAGATTACTCTTTTTGGGATGAATTAGTGGTTTTTTGTGCAAATTTAGATGTCAAACTAGCACCTTAGGAGGAAGAAATTCATAAACAACAACAACAAGTGGAAACTTTCTTTTTCCAAAGGTTCCTTATCACCAGGATCAGGAAAGAACAACAGAATGTAAACATCAAGCCAACACTATGTGTTTGAGCATGGGTTTGTCCAAAAGATGTCCTATTCAACATCTAATCTAGTTGGAAAGAAAAAAAGAAAAGCCATTACCAATCATGCTTATTTCAAAGCATGAAGATGAGCAACAGGAAGAAGAGAGTCAACTTTTTTATCCACCTCAGAACAACTGTATATTTAGTCAAAACAAGTGGGCATGTGTTTTTGTTCTTGTTCTTGAAGAAGTACTATAGAAGTTCTTTGAATACCCATCCATTCTACACCCCTCATGAGCTGCTCAAAGGCATGAAAAACACCCCAGGTTGATCAGAAAAGGAAGTTATTTTTGCAAACCATTTAATGGTTTCATTTAGAGAGCCTGTTCTTTTGTTTAGCTTAGGTAGGTAGGCCATTTGCTTCAGTTTTTGTTTTCCAAGAAGTGTTGTTGCACAGTTTGTTGGCCCTATTTAGAGCCAGCCTTTTTTTGTTTTTCAATTTATTTTGTTTCTATTTAGATTTCTAACAACTAAGTTTCAAGAAGTTTTCTGAGTTGTAAAGGCTAATAAAGGACTCTATTACCTAATGGATATACTAGGCAATTGGTTTTGAGATTTTTAGCAAGAAAAACTAGTGTAGACATCTTCAAAAATGTTACCTAATTGTACATTTCTACCCAATAAGGTCAGGCTAGGACATCACTGATGTTTTCTTCTTTGTAGAGGGAGACAGGACCAATGGAAACTTAGGCTAGGTTGCCTAAAGTAGGAGGAAAAGAGGAAGAGTGGATAGGATGAAAGCTTGCAACCTATTGTGGAAGGCCCACTACTCAAGTAGAAGGCCTTTCCTATGATCAATTTTACCATATTCATATAGCAATTCAATAAGAATTGCTACAAAAACTAGATAAAAATGGGAAGGGCATCCTACCGGAGCAGGAGGAATCCCAAATCAAGGAAAATTAAATGGAGGACTAACCTATGAGTTGTAGATTGTTTTTATGGTCCATTCATTATAGTTGATCCAATTATCAAGTAAGAAAGGTACACAAAAATTTGCTAAAATCTACTCATGATCATAAACAATTGTACCATGCAATAATTTTTAGATTTTCTTTATGCAATTGATTTATGAAAAGAGAAATAATACAGAAATCATTGCATGAAATAACTGTTTAGATTCATAGAGAGAATGTGCTCATAGTTTTCCACATAAGCCATGGGAATGACTGTACAAGATGCAATGAAAGAAAGCATGTACCTCTGAAATAAAAAGGAAGCATATATAAGAGAGAGGGGATCTGTCATTGCCTGAATGACGAACCCCATTATTGGCAACATCATCTCCAGACTCTCCATCACTCTCCAAAGGCACTTGTGAGAGAGAAAGAGAGAGAGAGCTTAGGATTCCATCACTTCTATATGCAATAATATCAAAATGTACCTACTATCTTTCACAAGCATCTAATCAAGAAGATAAAAGAGATAAACAGTCCTTAGAATCAGATATATAACTATGAGAGGATGCAAGAAGATGAAGATCATATGATTAAAAGAGGGGCTATCAGCCTCCATGTTTTCTCTAACTAGTTTGTTGAGTGTGCAGGTAAAAATATACGAAGGTATCACACTAATCAGGTGATAGATTAGTAATTTATGATTGACATCTTAAAGTCCATAAGAGCATAAACATCAATGAATATCATGGAAAGCATTAGAATACTGTAACAACATCAAAGGAGTAGTCATGCCTAGTAATAAAGAGCAGTGAACATTAATAAAGACAAAACTAATCATAGAGCATGTTTTAAGCTCAGATACCACCACTCATCATAGTCATGTAGAGGAAGGAGCAGGCATACTCAAAGAAAGAGGATAATCCTGAAAATAGCTTGGTAATTTAACATTCATAAGAGGATAGTAGAACACATAGAGATATAGGAGACTTTAAAGGGGTGTGGAGTAGTCTAAAGTCTGAAATGTTGAATACAGACTTCTAAATGACTGCCAAAGGGACAATGGATGACTGTCAAAAGAGTGAAGTCATTAAATATGGAAAAGGAATAGTTAACCAACCTATAGTAGATAGTGATCTCATTAGGGACAAAGTATAGAAGGTAACTTGCTTATGTCTAAGATATACCAAGTCGTTCGAGGGTGATCATATCAACAGATTATCTGGAATAATGTATAGTCTTTGAGGTTAATGGATGATGAGCTAACCTTTAGGAGCTTCCTCACCAACCTACACAACCAAGATACAGATGATATAAATCATGTAGTCAAGCACTATATGGGGTTTTTGTAAGCACAAAAATCATGTATAGCCTCAATGAGGACCCCTATGATGATTTTGATCCTTGTCACATACATGTAAGCGTGGAGTAATGTCCTCTTAGTAGCAGACCTCTTGATGATGTGTCACTTCTTTCGTCTTGTGGTGTTTCTTCTTTGTTGTTTTCCCTCTCTCTTTGTCGTCGACGCTTTTTGACATTTTTGCGACATTTGTCAATTTGTGTTTTCTAAGCTTTCAACCCTAATCCTAAGCCTTGTATGCATCTTGTAGGTGATTTTTCAACTCTCCCCTATGTATTTCATCCTCTCCACCCCCTAGAAGCCTTTTAGAGGTCCCCCTTATCCATCTCCCACTTTCAGTTTTTAGTTTCACTCAACCAATCCAAATCTCCCCCTATTATTTCTAAATCTCCCCCAGGGAGATCCTGTAGTGCAAGTGGAGATTTGGATTCTTGCACATGATTGACCTATTTCTAGAGGTAGATCACCTCCTTCTCATCTTCTCTACCATCTCCCATCATGCATTTCCTCTCAGACCCCTTTCTTTCTGGATCTCCCACTGGGTGACCCTCTGTTTGTAGGATCTCCCCCCAGGTGACCCTCTGTTTGTAAGATCTCCCCTTGGGTGACCCTCTGTTTGTAGGATCTCCCCCCGGGTGACCCTACTGGTAAAAGGGGTGACCTGTTGCATTTCCAACCATAGAAAAACTCAAGTTTCTCACTCAAAATAGCTTTGTTTTGTCCCATTTTTCTTCTAGTTCACATGATTTTTTATGCCTAATATGGAGTTGACTATTTCATGCACCCACACATGCATAATTAGCTCCATTTGATCAAAAATTAACAACTCATTCTCTCTCATGCATTCTTCCAACTCCAATTCCTCTTCAGTGATAAGCTATTTATGATTTATCACTCCCTAATTAACTTAGTTAATTGGGTAATCAATCTAGTTCACTCCCTAATCATCCTTGTTAACTCATCAATCAGATGAGTTAACTTATCAATCAATCCCCTTCTTCCAACCTATAAATACCCCCTCCCTCAAGCATAAAGCGAGGCAAATTCATTGTGCACACAACTCTTACTATGTTTTTGCTCTCCAATTAGAATTCTCATGCTCACACAGGATGAAGGTGCCTTTTATTTGTTTGTTGTTCATCAAAGATTTCACATAAATCTTATCAAGCATCATTACGCTACTTCAATCAATGCCATTGTGCTCATCAAAAGCTCTCATTGGGCTTTCTCAAGCTTCTACAAGCTTCTTTTGCTTCTTTGTGTTGTCTTGTCATCAAGAGGTCTTCCCGCTATTTCAAGAGGATATGAAGTTACCATCAAGGATCGCTGAGGGTAGTGGAGTCACACAAATCTTCTCTATTTTTGGGTTCCTCTAAGCTTTGTTCCATTCATAGTAATTAGATAATTAAAAATTGCTCTTGGGAATCGTAAATCTTTGCTTTTTCCTTGATAGTTAGATCTTGCATGTTAGAATAATTATTTTCAGATTCCTAGATCTAGATTATTTGAAGAAGTGATTTCCCTTTCTAAATTAGATTACTTCAAAACATTTGAAAACCCCAAAAACATATATTAAATTGCATTAGGAAAAATCATATTAGCTTGCATTTCATATTTTAATTATTAGAATAGAAAAAGCATCTTTATTTTAAAAAGATCAAAAAAAGCACAAAAACAAGTTTGCACTTCATATAGATTTGCATGCACAAAACCTATAAAATACCAAAAACATTAGTCACAAAGATACATTGCAAACCCTTGATATCATCACAAGGTCAACCATGGTCAACAAAACTCAAACCCTTGATAACGTCACAAGGTCAACAAACGTCAATGCACAACTAAACCTTATGTCAACCAAAACCCTAGGTCAAACCCTAAATTCTAGTCAAGGTTCATCCTAATACATTTATCTCTTATCTTGGTTCATGCATGTGCCTAGGATTAAGAGGTGAGAGGGTGAGGATAGTCCTCGATGAGATTGAGGAGATCCATCCATGACCACAATAGGAGACATTTACCTTGCCACAATAAGATCCATTTGTCCTCCTATTGATAGAGGAACATATTCAACATCAAATACGATGTGCAATCATTCAACAAATTGAAAGACAAGAAGCCATCAATGAAAGTAACAACTTACCCACACATAGGTGGAATAGTAGAAACCCTAATAGACGGAGAGTAACTAGTGACCCTTCAGGTCATAGGGTTATCTCTACAACAACAGTCATCAAATGAAATAATTCGCATTAGCACACAATAACAAAGGCCCTAGGACATGCCGACCCCTCTCTGTAAAGTCCAACTCTCCAATGAGCTAGACCCCCACCTTGTATCACGTCCTCTTGACTGGCTACTTCTATGAGAGTGAAAGTGATGTGGTGGATCGCCCCATGGCAAGGAGGGAAGGGTCCATGTGTGTGCTAAAATTTGATCCGACAGCCCCAGGCAACCGAGGTCACGATTTTGAGCATACATATTTTGGTGAACCTGATGTGACTTACAAAATCTTTTGGTTTTGTAGTTTGTGTTCCCATCATATTGGATCTCAAAACATTCAAAACATCAAAATATTTTCACTTTATTCTTCATACTCGCTTCTATCGCTTCAGCTTCTGTCACCTTTGTCATCATCTGTTCCATTTATTCTGTGGTGTCTATGGCACCCCTGAATATGATGGAACCTAATTTAAAACAAGGGAATATTCCCTCAAGAGAACCAAAAACTCCTTTTGATAGGTATGTGTCACCGCATCCAGATGCACCAATCACCAACTACTATGACTACGAAGATTCAGATTACAAACAAGATCAAAGAGAATCTAGGCGTTCTCTAGCTTTCAACAACCCAACTTGGGAAAATAATTCTGCCATACCAAATGTGCTACATAAAGCTAGGACAGTAAGGTCAGAGATGCATCGACTCAATCAGCCTTCCACAAGCACATCAAGTACTCATCTTGATGAGGAAGTCAAATGATTAGAAAAACACCTGCAAGAAGCAAAAGACTCTCAAGAGGCATTGAGAATTGCCTTGCGAGAAGAACAAAGAGAAAATACAGTGTGAGAAGAAGCATATCACCATGAAAATACTCGAAGAGAAAATCCTAGAAATGGGGAAATAGCTAGAGCTGCCACTTCTATAGATTTAATCACAACTCTAGTGCAAATGATTAGAGTCTTGGAAGTAGAACAAACTACTCCTAAAAGAAGGCAAAAATCACATGAACAAGACCAGGGGGCATCTCAAAAACCCCCTATCTTCACTACTATTCATAAAATGCTAGTAACAACACGTGTCTAAATGGGAATCCTCCTATCCAAAGCAATCCAACAAATCCAACAATGGGTTATCAAAACCCACCTACAAGGTTATTGCTATCATCCCCGCAATCTCAAAGCACCTTCCTCGGAACATACCTCGAGTATTTAAAAGAACCTCACATAAGGAACATGTAGTTACCTCAACCATTTCCTGATCTCCCAAAATTCAAAGGAGAGGGAGATCCAAACTCCCACATTAAAGCCTACACGACTGCGATAAGAGAACTCCTCCCTTGGGATGGGGTTGTTGCCAAAATCTTTCTAAAAACTCTCAAAGGAATAGCTTTGGATTGGTACTATCATTTGCCAGAGGCTTCAATTCACTCATTCAAAAAACTAATTAGAGAGTTTGTCATGGCATTTGACATGAAAAAACTTGTCAAAACATGAATCAGAGAATTCCTCACCATGAAGCAAGAACCAAATGAATTCGTAGCCCATTTTGTAACCAGATGGAGGCAAGTCCTCTACCCCTCAACTAGCACCCCGAATATGGACCATCATGAACTATGCAATCTTTTCTTACATGCCTTGAACAAGGACATGAGAGAAGACGTTCAAAAATTGCCATATAAATCCTATGAAGAAGCATTGGAAAGTGGTTTGAGGATAGATCAAGCCACCATTGATAGTGGCAAAAAGGTCTATGGGTCAAATGGAAAGTTAATAGCTCCTTCCATCAAAATTCTTAAAAAAAATAGAAATACAACCATAGATTGGGTGACAGATCAACCCCCTGTCAAGAAAATAAGAGACGATTACAATGGGAGAGACTATTACCCTATTTAGGGTAAAATTGGATAGTTTGTTCAAACTAGTTTAAGTACTACCATTTCTCCACTAAGCATTGGGAGGATAAGGACTGAGCTCATGAGCAAGCTTCTAATCACTTTGTCTATCCCTTATGCTCGTGTGGTTATGAAACCTAAGGCCCTAACTAAGGTTTTATCAAGTGTTTTCCTTTCAACCAAGTAAAACCCTAATTATGCCTTAAATAAGAAATATTCAGAAACTGATGAAACAAATGGTAAAATTGATAATAGAAGTGCAGAGAGAAGGTTTTAGAGATAGTACACCTAGATTATGAGGACCACTTGGACTACGGTGCCCACTCCTGTGTCCCAAAAGTTTTTGAACTAGAAAATCTTTTGCATATGGTGTCTGAGACTGCTAAATGGCTTCCAGATCCTAGAAATAACCCCTAGTTGGACTAGGGTGCCCGCTCCTTAGTCCCACAAGTGTCAAAATCCAAAAATCTGAAAGTCTGTTGTGACTGTATCTGCAATATCATCCTTTCTGTAGCTTCTTTCTGCCAGAACCTGCAAAACATGATCTGCACCTACAAAAGAAGAAAAATGTTGTGCCTATATAAGATCTTGCCTTAGTCAAGCCCCGTCTTTGGTATTTCTACCTTAACAATAGCTAGAGAAAAAGATTTGTAGAATTGTGTGCAAACCTAACAATGTGTATGTAGAAATATCAAACCCTAGATGTCTCAATCAAGGGAAGATCAACAACTTGCTTTGCATCAATAAACACATACAACTTCACCTCAAGGAGATGAAAACAAATGAAGACTTGCATGAACAAGAAGGTGAATAAGCAATGTCCACGGAGGATCTCCAAGCTTGTTGTTGGAGGCTTCAACCCTTCTCCCTATCATGCAAGAGCAAGATAGACTCAAGATATTGATTCCTAATCTCCATCCATTGTCTCCATGATAGCAAATACAAAATACTTCCACGAGTTTCAACAAGTCACTGATCTTCAATAGCAATTGTAGAAGAGTTTTAGCATCAAGCTTGCATAAGAATTGTGTGTGATAAAATGATTTGTAAATGTCTTTTTATATCTAGATTTAGGGAATTCAAATTTTAAAATAACGTCTCAATATTGCGTAAAAATTAAGAATTTGAAAATGGAATCCCGAGGCACTCAGTGAGAGCTGAGACCCTACCAAAATTCAAAATCTTGGGAAATAGGGGAGGACTAGGGCATGGGCGCCCAAGTCCAAGCCCCTAGTTTCTGCTTAGATCTTCATTTTTGGGGGTCCTAGGGACCCAAATCTCAAATCCCCTTTTCGAGTTATATCAACAAGTTACCTCAAAAAGTGAATAATATGCTTCTAGACTTAGTCAATGAAGGTTTTGGGAAGGCCAAAAACAAAAAAGGTTGAGAGGTCACCAAAAGCGAGGAGCTAAACTGAGGGAAATTGTACCATTGCATATAGGAGGACAATTTCCAACGTTACATCTTGCCCCCACTATAATGGCCATATGACACTACATGTATATACAACTAAAGGAAAGTAAATACATCAATCATGAAAAGGATACCCAAAAGGATACTGTAGAGGAAGCCGAAGTGTTGTTGCCAAGAAGGAAGAAGCCCCCAAGTCTGCAATCTTGCAAGACCACAAAGTTAGGAACCGTAACCTGCAAAGGAACACTTGTCAAAAAAATTAAAACCAACTCAACTTGCAACCACCGCCAATAAGTCAGTACCAAAAACACTAAGGGAGTTGAGTGATGAAAGAAGCTAAGGGAGTAAATTGAGGGAGATATATGCCCTCCCTTGTTTCTTCTTGCTTATTCCAAAAGTAGAAACAAGGAGATATCCACGCTCATCGATTTCAAGGGAAACTTGATGAGAAATGTGTTATGAGGGTCATTTGAAGAAACTACGCTGAAACATAACACATTGGGAAATAAAGAGAGTAGAACCAAGATTCCAATGCATCCAACGACATTGAAATCAAGGTTCAACAGCTTAAGAAATGGGCTCAAGAGTGAAAGACCACACTTTTGCACCTAATTAGGGATAGGAATTCTCACTCACTTACTTTATGTAAAAGGGAGTTGTCACTTATCACTAACTCATTCTAATTTCTTATCATTGTAGAGAGAGAGAAGGAGAATAGGGGAATGACCATGCCGATCTGACGTCCTTATCATCCACCATGACTGGAGATGCTCTGAGCCTGAGTAGTGGAGAGACATTTTGAGGCCGAGGTAGGGTACTGATCCAACTCTTCTATCATCTTTCATTGCTTTTACATTTACTGATGTCTATGCCAAGGGGGGAAGGTGGACAGGGGTCCTAGACAGGGGCACCTGGGTCCACCTAGGGCACCAGAGTTCCTTTGGGGTGTCCTAGTCCCACAGGGGTGCCAGTGTCCCTCTAGGGCACCCTGGTCTTCCTGGAGTACCCTAGTCCATAGAGGACACAGGCCCTAGGCACAGGCATTATGTTCAATTTTGGATAGCTTACTTTGGTTTCTAGAGGGAATTCTGATACTCTTGCTTGCTTTCTAATCTACAAGACATCGCTGAGATGTGTGAGCACACAAGCGGTCATCTGATGGCACTTCTACGAGAGTGTGCTAGTGCCTTGACTATCACAGAGAGAGAATTTACAGATGGTGGGCCTATGGTGGGTGTTTGATATGCCCACAATCAAATTCCACTACATTATGCTTATGGCAATGATGGAGAGATGGGATGCAGATACATCCACATTCCACTTACCAACAGGAGAGATTACCATCACACTGGAGGATGTATTTAGGATCCTTTGACTGCCGATCCTAGGAGAGACAGTGAGGGTTGTTAGACATTGCTCAGCGGGGTATACTCATGAGAGTCAGCTATACTGCTTGGGTCGCATTGTTTTACAGGCAAAGTGAGGACATATTCAGCTTCGTTTGCTAGAGTAGGGATGCAGAGACATTCCCATACTACGAAGGATCATAATTGTCATAGTCACACTAGCCATCGCACTAGATGGATGAGGCACTCACCTTCATGGGTGTCATGTTCACACCATTAGAGTGATGGAGGAGCATCAGACTGTCTATGCATGGGGGCACAGTATGCTTGCACACCTTTATCATGACCTTGGGTGATACTTCCATTATGAGATGGATAGTCTGATGGTCTGCACATTACTACAGGTCTGGGCCTTTGAGCACATTAGCTGCACATGATTGGTGGGTTATCCCATAGAGGCAACATTCACCCATACACGTGTCTATGCCCATCCATTGGTCAGGTGTTGGAGACATGGTAATTTGCTATACTGGAGAGTAGTATTTGACATGTTACAGCTTGACGACATCATTTGGAGACCATATCGTGGCTACATTAGATGGCCTGGCCATAAGAGACAGTTAGCGAGGATGCAGAGGGATCGACTGATGGCTAGTCGCCTCAATCATATTGTATCTTGGTTTTACTTTCACAAGGTGGCATGATAGTTCAGACAGATATAGGATGTTCCTATGGTTCGTCCAAGCTACGCACAGGCTGTTCGCAGCGCAATCAGGGCAAATACCATCCGACAGCTGACGATAGTAGATGTGCCACTTAGTGACAATGAGGGTCCTGAGGATGCAGAGCTAGTGTCAAACATAGATGATGTTGGGTGTACCCAAGCATATCAGACCTAGTGGCAAATGGCACGGCCTACACCTATCTTTCCACCTGGGCACCCTACAGGGGATGCCCAACCTTGGGTCGGTCACGTGAGTGACATAGGGGTGGAGGATGATGTCAGTGATTTCATAGGAGACTACAATCTCGAAGAGGATGAGGAGGAGGATGAGGATGAGTCTAAGGAGGTCCCATCATAGTACGTCTTTAGACTGAGATCATGACAGAGCCAACACAAGGTAGACACTGATGAGGATACTGAGTTAAGACCGCAGTCAAAAGCTTGTGGTCCTACTCCTACAGACGAAGTGAGGCCTAGTCAGAGAGAGTGGGGAGAGAGTAGTAGGTATGTGCCTCTAGCTGCAGATCAGATAGCAGAGCTCATCACACTGTTAGCGATCCGAGATCCATCCTGGTGAGATGGAGATCCAGGTTAGGTTTGATTTATTATTTGATGTTTTATATAGTTTATTATTTGTGATATTTATATGGGAGTCTAACATCTATCTCATTCTCTATTTTATAGTTGGGACTGATGCATGGCAATACTTTGTGAGTTGTGTCATAGGAGACATAGTACCGATAGATGCCTCAGAGCAGCGAGTGCGGGCAGGTTATTCACCAAGATCATCTACTGGGTAGCATGCTAAGATATTTATGCCAATTGTTAGATACATGACTGCTACAGAGGCCATGCCAGAGTAGTTTGCATGAGAGAGAGAGAGGAGTTTTGACAGAGAGTTGAGTGTGCCAAGGTTGAGCTCAAGGCACAGTGAGAGCAGATGATAGCGGTTCCTACATCGGAGGGAGAGCCAGCTATCAATGAGTTCTTACTATGAGAGGTCTAGTAAGCTAGAGGTAATAGAGGCAGGGTTTAGGCTGAGAGAGACCGGTACCAGAGGATGTACTAGGAGGCACATGAGTAGATGATAGAGATGAGAGGTGTGATCAGGGGATTAGGATCATGAAGCATCTCTAGGAGTCATTTGCAATCCATAGCCACACATGGTCAGGCTTCTGTCACTCACACACCATGAGGGCCTAAGGGTACTGGAGATCGAGGCTCAGCTATGTGATGTATAGATTTTAGGCACTACAACATCCCATTTTGTTTTGAGGGATAGTCGACTTGGATGTATACATGAAACTGATATATATATATATATATATATATATATATGATGGTTATTTCTTTTTATCTATGTGTAATGGCTTTTGATCTATCACATGTGATTTTTGTAAAAATGCAACTAGTGATGATGTCTAAATGCTATAATTAATACTATTGTGATATCCTAACAATTCTAAAAAGAACATGTAGTAACAAACACAATGATTAATTATTTTACACATAACTTTAACTTCCATGCTACATTCAATTAATACAAAAGTGATCTAAGCAATTACTACTTAAACATGATACAACAATGATCAACTAAACAAAGATGTAATGCCAAATGAATTAAGACAAAACAGTGATATCTTGTCAAAATTGAAGCTAATCTATGTGCTAAATTAGCTTAAGAACATTTAACATTAGATCTCTACGCATAAAATCTTTTGAGGTGCATTGCATTAATAGGTTCCTTAAGCAGGGTACCTTGCTCATTGGCTAATTTATACGCTCCGAATCCAAAGGTTTCAGTGATTATATACGGTCCAAGCCAGTTAGGGCTGAACTTACCTTTTTCACCAGGTACTGCATTTATGTTGTGTTGATTTTTGTAAAGAACCAAGTCCCCAACATTAAATGAATGTTGTATGACTTACGCATTATAGGCTCGTTGTACTCCTTTTTGATAAGCCTTGAGATGTTCAAGAGCATTAATACGTCTTTCATCAAGCATCTCAAGTTCATGTAACATTCTCTCATTTTACGTCATCATCCATGATATCTCTTAGGGAAATTCGCAAGGAAGGAATTTCTAACTCTAAGGGCATTATCATGTTTGCATCATAGATGAGATTATACGGTGTGTTACCAATAGCCATTTGAATACTTGTTCTGTTAGCCCATAATACATAGGATAATTGCGTATGCCAATCTTTTTGATGTTTATTAATAGTTTTCTGTAGAATCTATCCAATAACCTTGTTTGAAGCTTTTGTTTGGCCATTTGATTGGGGATAATAAGGCGTAGAGAAGCGATGTTGTATATGATATTTTTTCAGGAACTTTTTCACATCCTTGTTCTTAAATGGTGTACCATTTTTTGAAACCAAGGAGGAAGGTATTCCAAATTGAGAAATTATGTTATCTTGTATGAATCAATAGATTACATCAGTGGTCATGGATTGCAAAGGGACTGCTTCAACCCATTTTGTAAAATAATCAGTAGCAATAATGATAAATGTATGTCCTTGAGAGGAGGGTGGGGAAATTTTACCAATTAGATCCAAGCCTCAAATAGAGAACAGCCATGGTGACACCTGGGCATGAAGTTCTTGAGTGGGATCATGGATTAGGTGTTTATGCTGTTGACATTGCGGGCATCTCTTGACGTAAGCAAAGGAATCTTATTTCATATGCTGCCAATAGTATCCCATATGTAACAATTTTTACACCAATCATTTTCCACCAAAATGCCCCACATAGGCACCAGAGTGAGCTTCTTCTAAAGTTATCAGAATAGCTAAATTACTTAAACATCAAAGTAAAACACCATTATAACTTCGTCAATATAAGACATTTGATAATATCATGTATCACGCTACTAGTTTGTGTAAATGGAGTCGGGCATTCTTAGATGTCGAATCAAGAATGGTTCCATCACATAGATAGTTGAATATGTAGGAGAACCATTCATCCGTGTATGTATTACCATAGAGTTTCAAATTTGTAACTATAGGGTCACCAATTATCTATGTCTTAAGATTACGAACAACAAAAGTAAATTCCTTGGGAGAACTGTCAGGGGATATAAGGGAAGCTGCGCTTGCCATTGCATCGGCATGTCGGTTCTCTTTCTTGGGAATGGTGTTGATTGAATATGATGTGAATTGTTTTAAGAGAGATAACGCCAACTCATGATATTGAGATAGCTTATCATGCTTAGTTTGATATGACCCCATTATTTGTTTAACAATTAATTGAGAATCACCATATATTGTAATGTTTTTGATATTAAGAGCCAAGGCTACACGAAGTCCTACGATAAGAGCTTCGTATTCAACTATATTATTTGTGCATAAGAAATCTAAGAGGTAGGATAAGGGAATCGACTTACCAATGGGAGGTATTAATATGACACCAGCCCTAGAGCCAGTTTGACATTTTGATCTGTCAAAGTATAATCCCATTTTTCATCCGCAGAGATTGTTAAAATCTGTTCGTCAGGAAATGCATTGATATTTTGTATAGAAAAGGGCGAGGGAGCATTATCTAATTGATTGGCTATTGCTTTCCCTTTAATCACTTTTTGTGAAATAAATTTGAGATCAAATTCTATTAACAACATAACTCATTTAGCAAGACGACCCCATAAATCTGTTCTTGCAAAGAGATGTTTCAAAGGGTCAAATTTTACCATTACATACACTTCAGCATTTAAGAGATAGTGTCGAAGCTTTTGAGTGGCAAACACTAAAGCTAAAAAATACTTCTCTATAACTGCATATCGCACTTCATAATCGAGCAAAGTACAATTGATGTAATAGAAAGTACATTCTTTGCCTTCAGCATTATGCTGTGCTAACAAAGCTTCTAGGGCATTATTAGATGTTGAGATGTATAACAGAAATGGTTTATTAGAAATAGCAGGTTGCAAAATGGGAGGATTACCTAAGTAATCCTTTAAGTCATCAAAATCTTTTTGATATTCAGAATTCCATTGAAAGTGTGAATCTTTCTTCAGTAGTTGCATAAAGGGGTGAGTCTTATCTACGAGTTGTGAAACAAATCAGCGGATGGCCTGTATCTTTCCCTCCAAAATACGAAGTTCAGATATGTTCTGAGCTATTGGCATATTAACAATTGCATCTATTTTTTTGTATTGACTTCTATACCTCGATTTGAAACGATAAATCCAAGTAACTTTCCACTGTCCAAACCAAAAACACACTTACGAGGATTCAATCATATATTATACTTTCATATTTTCTCAAATATTTGTCAAAGATTTGTAACATGATCCTTACGATGGATAGACTTCGCTAGGATGTTGTCAACATAATCTTCTAGAATATTGTGCATATAATCATGAAATATAAGAGTCATTGCACGCTGGTAAGTAGCTCCTACATTATTAAGTCCGAATGGCATGACTACCCAACAAAATGTACCCCAAGGTGTTATAAAGGTTATTTTATACTGATCAAGAGGATTTATAAGGATTTGATTATATCCTGAAAAATCCATACATGAAAGATAGCAACTCATGTCCAGCTATGGAATCAACAATCATATTGATATTAGGGAGCAAAAAAATCATCTTTCAAAGATGCTGAGTTTAAGTCTCAAAAATCTATACACATTCTTATTTGACCATCAAGTTTAGCAAAGGCAACAATATTCAAGATTCATGGAGAGTAATCAATAGGTCGAATAAAACTAGCTTGTAAAAGTTTTCTATTTCAGTTTTAACAAGCAAAGCAATCTTAGGATTCATCTTACGAATCTTTTGTTTGAAAGGCTTAACATCTAGTTTTAACACAATATTATGTGTTACAATCTGAGGATCTATACCAGGCATGTCTGAATAATTCCAAGCAAATAATTCCAAGAACTCATTTAACAGTTTAGTCATTTCTTCTTTTTCTTCCGCATTTAAACAATCACCAATAGGGATAACTTTTCCAGGGTTATCCTTATCCATAATGATGTAGACAGTCTTACCATTAAGGAGAGTATTGTGGTCTGGGGGATTGTAGGATTGGAATTATTCTTCAAGTTCTTCATTATGCTCTACTGTAGTAGTTATTTCACTAGTAGTCTTTCCAAAATATGCATCATTGTTTAAACACTAAGGTAGGCCACATTTATGGTGATAATGAGGAATACCATCATAAGCACCTAAGAATTCCATTATCGCTTCATCTGTCGTAAACATATCCAATGGAAGTGATCCTGGAGGACAATTGACGTTAATCATCTCAGGAAATATCAAACTAAGTGTTGATATTGTATTCACATTTAGAGTAGGGCATTTGTGGGCTTTGGACTCCCTAAAAGGATTATATCCAATGCCATTTGAACAATGTCACATAGTGGATTCTATAGGGATTTTGATTCCTTGTTGATTTATGCCACAACCGTTACCTTCATAGTCACAATTTTTGTAAAGGCTTCAAAATCCTCTGCCATAGAGAGAGACCATTTTTGCAAAGGAAGGCAGAGCTTCATAAGTTTCATAATCAGTAGTATAACTAAGAGTATTATCCTTATTTGTCATCAAATAAATCTTATGTTTATCATTTGAAGCATGTTATGTGATCGATGCGATATTTGATGTTTCAAGGACAGGGTTTTTAAGTTTATATTCTCCTATGGAGGAAGATGCAAAATCTAGCGAACCCCAGTCATCACCAACAAATGCATTTGATTGCTTGGACTCTTGCATAACATTTTAGAGGCAAGATGAGCTAATAAATCAACTTTCAGATTGTTCAAACTCTTAGGACAAATAACATGCTTATGCACTTCCATTTGCAAATAATTATCAGGTTCAGGATCTGAATGGATAGTATGTAGTTTACCTTTAAATATAAACTTAATCAAATAGTGTAAAGTAGAATGAACTGCTCCTAATGCATGTATCCAAGGTCTACCAAGAATCATGTTATAAGATAGAGAACAAGGCATTACATGAATCAGGGTAGGCACCATCATAGGTCCCACTTGTATAGGTACAGTTATAATGCCCATGGATTGTCATCCAACATTATCAAAGCCACGAATACTTAATAATTCTGGTTTGATGGTAGATATATCAATTTTAACCTTATGCAATAAATCAATGCCACAAACATTAAGGGCTGATCCATTATCAATCATAACTCTCTTAACCAATGTTTTTTTAATTGTAATAAAGATAACCAAAGGATCATACTGATTCTGAACCTTGAGAGATGGTAATTCATGTTGTTAAATCAGAATATCTATTTTTGTTGCATGC
The DNA here is from genome assembly GCA_027924645.1 of Cunninghamia lanceolata. Classification (NCBI taxonomy): domain Eukaryota; kingdom Viridiplantae; phylum Streptophyta; class Pinopsida; order Cupressales; family Cupressaceae; genus Cunninghamia; species Cunninghamia lanceolata. The sequence continues at coordinate 737,494 of BSBN01000277.1, forward strand.
ATACAATCTAGTAAAGCGGCAACATCATTTGGTTTAACAACAAGAGGAACAATCACCTTTTGTAAAGCTTCTTGAAGCATTCCTTGGTACGTAGGTGAAGTTTGTAGAAGTTCCCAAAGAGATATCTTTGCAGGAGTAGCCTGAAGCTGCTCTACAAGATCATAGTCTTTACCACCTTTATATCTTAAATGAGGTGCTTGAGGAAGCATAGGTTGAGAAACAAGTAAAGATATCGGAACACTCATTTGTTGTGTACTTTCTTTGTTATTTTGAGTGTTATATGCATGAGCAACCAAATTATGATTGGTTTGTTGTGAGTTTTGATTCACTATTTGTTTTGCATAATCATAAATATGATCAGGAGATCGAGAAGGAGATGAAAGACCTTTAACAACAAGCACAGGTTTAGAGGATGGTTGAACCACATTTGCACATAGAGTGACCACAATTTTTAGTATTTCAATCTCTTCCTTAGATTCAGGAACATAAATCACATTTACAAATCTTTGAACAATGACGGCTTAGAGGTCGTAGTGGAATGTTCAATCGAGATAAAGTCCTCAAGGGCTTCATCTAACATATCAAAGTCATCATGACTAAATGACTCATCATAAGCATGAAAATCTTGCAAAAAACAATCTAACATTTTAACATGCTCTATTTAAACCAAGATTTAAATGCACAATGATGGCCTTTGCAAATGAAATACAATATCCCACAATAACTGATAATTTCCAACTCTTTTAGTGAAATGATAAAGAATGTAATCCACAATTTAAATTATGCAATTTCACTAAAAAGGTTTTCCAATCCAATTATGCTCTAGAACAGAAAATTATTTCAGATCTGAAGTTTAAAAGGATGCAAATTCTTTAAGGCTCGGGTTCACCAAAATGTTTAGGGGAAAATTGGATAGTTTGTTTAAACTAGGTTAAGTACTTCCATTTCTCCACTAAGCATTGGGTGGACAAGGATTGAACTCATGAGAAAGCTTCTAATCACTTTGTTTGTCCCTTACACTCGTGTGGTTATGAAATCTAAGTCCCTAGCTAAGGTTTTATCAAGTGTTTTCCTTTTAACCAAGTAAAACCCTAATTATGCCTTAAATCAGAAATATTCAGAAACTGATGAAACAACTGGCAAAACTGGTCCCAGAAGTGAGAAGAGAAGGTTTCAGAGACACTATACCTAAATTTTGAGGGCCACTTGGACTAGGGTGCCCACTCTTGTGTCCCAAAAGTTTCTAAACTACAAAATCTTCTACACAGGGTGTTTGAGACTGCTAAATGGCTTCTAGATCCTAGAAATAACCCCTAGTTGGACTAGGTTGCCCACTCCTTAGTCCCACAAGTGTTAGAATCTGAAAATCCAAAAGTTTGTCATGACTGTATCCACAATATCTTCCTTTCTATAGCTTCTTTCCACCGAAACCTGCAAAACACAATTTGCACCTACAAAAGAAGGTAATTGTTGTGGCTATATAGGAGCTTGCCTCAGTCAAGCCCCGTCTTTGGTATTTCTACCTCAACAATAGCCAGAGAAAAAGATTTGTAGAAGTGTGTGCAAATCTGACAATGTGTATGTAGAAATATCAAACCCTAGATATCTTAATCAAGGCAAGATCAACAACTTTCTTTGCATCAATAGACACGTATAATTTCACCTCAGGGAGATGAAAATAAATGAAGACTTGCATGAACAAGAAGGTGAATCAAAAATGTCCGCGAAGGATCTCCAAGCTTGTTGTTGGAGGCTTCAAACCTTCTCCTGATCATGCAAAGGGTGTACAAACCCTAGGAAGAGAAAGATAGACTCAAGATCTTGATTCCTAATCTCCATCAATTGTCTCCATGATAGAAAATATAAAATACTTCCAAGATCTTCAACAAGTCACTGATCTTCAATAGCAATTGTAGTAGAGTTTTGGCATCAAGCTTGCATAAGAATTGTGTGTGATAAAATGATTTACAAATGTATTTTTATATCTAGCTTTAGGGAATTCAAATTTTGAAATAATGTCTCAATATCATGTGAAAACTAGGAATTTGAAAATGGAATCCCAAGGCACTCGGTAGGAGCCGACACCCCACCAAAATTCAAAATCCTGGGAAACAGGGGAGGACTAGGGTGCAGGCGCCAAAGTTCAAGCCCCCAGTTTCTGCTTAGATCTACATTTTTGGGGGTCCTAGGGACCCAAATCTCAAATCCCCTTTTCAGTTTCTATCAACAAGTTACCTCTAAAAGTAAATAATCTATTTCTAGACTTAGTCAATCAGGGTTTCGGGAAGGACAGAAAAGAAAAGGTTGAGAGGTCACCAAAAGTCAGGAGCTAAACTGAGGGAAATTGTACCATTCCATATAGGAGGACAATTTCTGACATTACATACCCTCCTAATGTCAATGTGATTGACTGACCTAGAAACAACAGGTACTACCCTAGGGACAATTACCAAAATTAGAATCACGATAGAAATAGAAACAGAAACGACAGAAGATATGGGAGACCCCCATATGAGTTCAATGACATGCCCACATTTGCCATGTGGTTATGACACGATAACCACATGTCATGTCCACATTTGTCATGTGGTCATGACATGAATTATCAAAATTTTTTCCCAACTGACACTAAAACCCCATTGTGCACAACATGCGCGCTCAATGACACATGCACATAACATGGTTGTATCTGCAACCAACATTAGGCACATCACACTAAGGTGAGGAAGTCAATCACAAATGGGATAATGCAAAACACATTTCACAATCCCTATGAGATGATAGCCACTAAGGGGGTGTACATCGCGAGAAGCAATGCTAAGAAGGGTTGTTTCCATTTTGAAACCATCCCTAGGGTTTCCTAAGTAAGGTGAAACAGTTTTTATCTAAGTAGAAACCTAACCCTAGGAGTAAACTTCTAACATAAATAATATTAAATGAAAGCAACTAACAAGATTTCGAATCTTAAAATATTTAAAGAAATATCAAAGACAAAAAAATAAATATTTGAATTAAATTAAATAATATCCCCTTCTTTAATCTAGGAAAAATTCGACAGCATAACGGGACAAAAGGAAATATTTCGACAGCATAACACCATCTCATCAATTATGGGGGAAGAGTAAATTAAATTAAAAAAAAATTCACTATAACCTTTTTTAAAATTTAAAACAAAATTAAATTCATTAAATAAATTAAAATAATCCGAAAGTACCAACATTTACACAAAGCAAACAATTAATCAATTAACTAAAGGGTTTTTTTTTGTTCCGTAAGCATTGGAGATCACAAGGGGGACCTCCTTCCCATCAAAATATCTACTTAACCATCCACTTAACCAACTTAATCAACTTAGAAGCCACATAGAAACCACATGTTACTTGGGGGATTCAAACTTGGATCTCCATCGTGAGAACCCTATGGCCTTTTCCATTCAAGCACAACCCCGTTCACCAATTAACTAAAGGGTTTAATTAAATTAAATCTAAACATTTAAATCATGCACTTTGTCTAAAGGGGTTTGGTAAGAGTAAATAAAATAAATACCAAACAATTAATAAACACAAACACTAAAGTCTAAATAAAATAACCCTCCCACTCACTAAGTGGGTTTAATTACATAAGTAATGTTTAAGATGTTAAATCCCCTCCCTAAACATAGGACAACACAAAACCCCTAAATTAATCTTATAAAAGCAATTCAAAAACCTATTTGCTCACAAATCATTTTGTTTGTTATTGGCAGGCTCAGGTTTCAAGGTGGAGAGGGCAATGGGAAAGTACTTTCCTAGGTGGAAAGTATTTTCCCCAAAAGAAGATTTTTTAAAAAATTGTTTTAATTGTTTTCCATGCATTTTTCTTTAGTTTACTAATATGCTTCTTGTTTTCTATAGGTTGATTTATTTCCTCTAACCCAAATTTTATTTTCTAACTTATGTTTCACTGTGCACAGGTTTCTATAATTTTCTTTTCTAATATTCTCTTTTGTTTTCTAACCATTGGTTTATTGGTTTGAGTACTCCATGTTTTTCTAACAATGTATATGGGATACTAAAATAAATCTAATAACATGGCTATTTGTTTTCATAGTTACCCTCTCTATTTTTTTTGTGTTCTCCAAAAAGAACCAGAGATTATAATTATTACACAAAGGGTCATTAAAACAAATATATATATATATATATACAATAAACAATTATCTTCCTAAATCAATATTATAAACTTTTACTTTTCCAATAAAATGACCCACTTATATTTCTTTTATCCATACAAGTTTAAAAACTAAGGTAGATATTTTTGTTTACTTCTTCTCCAATTAATAATAGAAACATACTTATAAAATATGACGAGAGAGAGAGAGAGAGAGAGATTTCTTTTCACACAAAAATCATTTTTCTTTCATAAGAGCAAGATAAGGAAACTTATTGCCAAATTAATATATTAAAAGAAGGACAACATAATTACAAGGAGTTTCAACAGAAATAACTTCCAAAGAGAGATTAACTATCATAACTACACAACCATTACAAAGCCAAATAGGCCAAGGCAACATAATGCCTTGTTTTTACAACTCTACACAAAACCCATAATTTCTCTTCCAACTTCAAAACCAAAAGTACTCCTCCAAGAGCCACCAAAACCTACCAAAACACAAAGAGAGTTCTCCAAGCCCATGGAGAGCTCATCTCCCAAACTTAGGCTTGTAATCAAGCCATCCCCAAGCTAGGAGACCATCCAAATAACCAGTTTCACACACAAACAAGGGATTCCAACACCCATGAACACTCACAAAAAGCACATCAACACCCTCCCACGGAGACACACAAAACTAATCTATTCACATGGATTTTAGGGGTGAGAGAGTGGACAACTCTCTACTCAAGGGGAAACCACAAGTAACTCAACCAAAATATGCACTAAAATCTCAAGGCCTCTTGCCCTTATAAACTCATTATACCCAAAATATCTCAAAGGCACTCTTGCCATAACCATAACATATAAACTTTATAAATAAAGCCCATGGCCATCAAATAACCTCTATAAGATGAGGATTATCCCTAAGGAGGTTCACACCTCTCCCACCCATTACAAGGTGAGCTCTTTCATATAGAGATCTCACCAAAAATAATCCTAAAGCCCATACAACACCAAAAAAAACTCAAGAACATAACATATATTTTCTCATGCATATAATAAGAAAAAAACAAGATTAATGAAGGCTTGAAGCCTTGAGAGCTTACCTCTCAAGCTCCAAGTAATGAAAGGTGCTAGTGAAGAGCTCCAAGAGATTTTTCCCAAGATCCTTTCAAGAATTTCCACTTCTCCAAGTATAGCTCTCCTTCCCTAAAGTCAATAATAAAAATGCAAAAAGAAAGAACCCTTCCCTTGTCAAAAGGAGGGAAATACTCCTTCATCCACACAACCCTCTCACAACCCCACAATGAGGGGGTGACACTTATCACCTTCCCATTCAACTATGCTACACACTCTCCCACAATTGCTCTCACACATGTGTGAGAGCATAGAGAGAGGGAATCACACATGGGAGACCCCACAAGAATGAAGAGGTGACACTTGTCACCTTCTCATTCAAATATTCTACACACTCTCCCACAAATGCTCTCACACATGTATGAGCATAGGAAAAAGGTCTCACACACGTGAAGGCTTTGGAAGTTTCTAAAGCACTCAAGACAAGGGTAACCTTACCTTAGGTGAGTGGAGTTAGTTAAGGTGGGATGGTAACTTGCCAACCACCTTTCACATCTCCCAAACTCGTTACTTTACTCAAGGGGCAAGTTAAGGTGACCATACAAGGGTTACACCAAGAGATAACATACTCAAATTGACCCTAGAACCTAGGGGTATGACCTAGGGTCATTAATTAATCATAATTAACATAAGGGAACCCATAAATCCACTTAAAAAGGGCTCAAAAATATTTAGCACCAAAATTGTGCAAACCAAAACAATACAACATTACAACACTTCAAGGTGATCAATCAATAAGGTGACACCTTACAAAAATAGCATCAATCAAAAGAAAACACAATACATCATACTCAATCACAAATAACCTTAGTCCATCTTAGGGACTAGGTTGGCTTCACATGGCTAACACTTAGGGTTATTTGTTTGACCTTTGATTTTCCATGGGCCATGGAAAATACCTGCACACTACACAAACACGTCAATAGTACAAGATATATATAGCCGAAGCGAAATGAATTACACACACACACAATATCACATAAGAAAACATATTCTCAAATATAACACATGCTAACATTTACATGATTCTCAAATCATTTGCATTTCATGAAATACAATCAAGATCATACACTACATATGATTTCATCAATTCAATCATCACTAAACATTTCTATTGCATCCAATTTAATATAGCATTAAACACCATAGAATCAAATGTAATCTAACATGCAAGCTATAACATCATCATATCATAATCCATCTAACTAATCATAGCATAAGATATAGTCAATGAATGCCTAGAAAATAGGATCAATAGTCCCCAAAATGTCCACATGTCCATCATATAGTCCATACGATAAGTATCATAAGCAAAAATATAAGGTGAGATAAAAGTAGGCCTCACATTCAATCAATTTTGTTCTCTTCATAGAACAAGGGGGCATAGCATAGAGTCCTGTAGAGAATATAATTGTTTCATAGTGAGGTTACCAAAGGACCAATAGTGGTTGTTCATAGAAATGTTCTTAAATCCACAGGAAGTCACACCGGATAACAAGGGCACAAGACAAAACCAAGCCCCAATAGCCCTACAAAATGCAAACATGAGAATCTATCAAGACTTGTTTTCTGCGCATAAATATGCAGAGACGTCACAATAAAATGAAGTAGCCCAAGGTAGAAACGCTGGCATCCTACATCAACTATGACAAAAAGGTGAAACTAAGATGATGGGATTGGTCAAGATTCTACACAACAAAGAAGAAGAGGAAGATCATGAGAACGAAAATGAACAAATTGAAGTATATGAAGGTGCCATTTTGGTAGTGGAACCAATACCTACTCCAATTAGACCTTATGAACTCATTGAGGATCTAAAGATGACATGCTCACATTTCATTCATTGACTTGCTCAAAAACTCCCCTTCACATCACTCAACATTACAATAAGCCATAGGATTAAAATACCTTGACCAAATTACACCACCACCTAGTGAGTAGATCAGCCATGTCGACTATGACATTAGTTTAACAAACTTAGAACTCAAGGATCCAGGGTTCTTCTTTGACTTAAAGCAAATTCCTTCTGAGGTTAAGCTAACCAAGAAAGGAGACCCTGCATTATGGACGTGACCAAATATCACTACTTCATCAGATACCTTGAGTGGGTACGATAGTCTAAAAGCTGGGACCTAAAACCATTCCTACCACATTCTACGTCATCGACAAGGATACATATTACAATTTACTCCTTGGAAATCCATGGATCCATAGGATGAAAGTAATACCATCCACATTATTTCAAGAGACTCGATTCTTACATTTGGGGAAGGTGTACATTGTGAAAGGAGACCACGAATCTTTCAACATGTTGAAGTCAAACTCATCAAACAAGCATATAGGCATCCACATAGACTATGAACTCCCTACCAACAAATTGACCGTCCCTAGTCCTACACCGTAGTCTATATGCATCAAGCAAATAGAAAATCTAGAGAAAACCATAAACACTGCAGAGATGAAAATTCTAGAAGACGAAGCACCATCAAAACCAAAGGCGCAATGAAAAAACAACTAAGATCATGGAATGGATAGAGTAGGATGGACCTCTCCAATTCCCTCTAGAAGTGTTCATGATCAATTTTCAACCTACCTACAATCTCTTCCCTTGCATAGGGGAGAAATCTTATAGAACTGAAGGACTGGTATTTGAAACCACTACGTTAGATTTGAGAAATTTAGACCTACATGCTTTCTTAGATCCTGAGGAAGATATAATAGAAAGTTACACTTCTTTGTCACCCTTAAGTGAAACACGTGTCCCTGACACACCAAAAGAAATAGAGTCATATGAGATTCTCACAGTAGTAGAGGACTCATACAAACCATTGACACCCATGGAGGAGGTGCATTCTATTGACAACAAATCTACCAACATAATAGGAATGCTCCCAAGGATGCTTATAGTATCCCAACCACAAGAGCACCCAACCACTTTTGCCTCAGTACAATCAAATGAATTAGGTGAATGGGAAGCACCTCTAGTTCAAATTGAAATGGATGAAATACTTCCACATGAAGATGAAGAAAGTGAAGGTACTTTTCACAGAGAATGGAAGATGAGGGTGTTAGTCGACACTAATGATCCTGCCATTTTTGAGTTGCCAAGAAGTTACATCGAGGATGCCATGGATTTATGACCAGAACCAAATGGGAGGACAAGTATAAGTTGTGTCCCTCCTAATGAGAAAAGGGAGCCACAAACTCCCCTTGAGTTGTTCCAATTTTTTTCAAAGAATTTAAGAGAGACAAGATGTGAAAATCTACATGCAAGAACAGTTTGACCTACTAGAAGAGTTATTAAATTATGATGGAGTACTATATTGGATCCCTTCCCATCAACAAGCCTTTCAGGACTTACTTCATCTCACACTGCCAAGGGAAACCACTGAGTTGGAAACAATAGAATCAAATGACAAACCCTACATAATAGGAGAGCTTGTCCTGAGAAGAGGTGGCACAAAGAATAAGAAAAGAAGATAAAAAAGAGCTTTTCCAGAAGACTGGAAAGGACCCTACATGAAGATGTTGGAAATGGTGCCTATCTCTTGTATACAATGGAGGGAGAGGAATTTTGAGAAACAATCAATGCCTTTCACCTCAAGAAATACTATGTCTAAAAACAAAAAAAATCATAAAGCATAAAAATACAAAAAATTATAAAAATCCAAAATGTCAAAAACAATTTGTTTCTTGCATTTTAGCATCATTTTGTTCATCTTGCATTACAGTCAGTGACTTGCTCTTATACTATTTTCTTTTCAGTAAGGAATCTAATGTTGCCTAGATATATGTCATCCTTTTAGGACCTAGAGATTCCCCATTTCCACAATCACCATATCCCCCTTCATTCCTAGTGATTCTAATCAAAGCCTAGCTCTTAGCTTTACATTGATCCCAGTCTTAATGAGCCAAGATGTTAGCTCTAAATTAAGTTGGTATTCAAACCTACAATGTTCAAAGGAATCTTGCAAGTAAACCTTCCCAATTCTTCCCTAGTAGTAGAGAATTCCGACCAAATTACAAAAACATTAGGTGGCACTCAACCCCTGATCTTTCTTGGCCAAAAACGTCAGGGGGATCAAAATTCTGAAGGAAGAAATCTAAAATCTGAGTGAATAAAAAAAATGAGTGATCAAAATAAGAGTGTCAAGAAAAGTGAGAATTAAGAGATCAAGCTTTGCATATTAAAAAGTTCCAAAAGCATTTATTTTCATAAAAAGTCAAAAAATCCAAAAAAATGAGAAAATCAAGTGAGGCATTCTAGAAAATACAAAAAAAAAGAGAAAAAGAAAAAAAGAGAGATATAAAAAAAGAGTGAAAGAGATAAGTTTGTTGAATGTCTATACTCTTGGGTGGAGATCAGTCTAAGCTCAAAGCCTCAAGGGTGACATTCTAACAAAGAAGGAAAGGTACAAAGCACACACACACACTAGCTGAGCAAAGCTAAGGGTCTAGTAGTCTCTAGGATCATCTTCTATCTAGGGACCCTTGTTCTTTCCTACTTATCCTTTACCCCAGGTCTATCTTGTTTTCCATCTATGATCATCAAATAAATCTGTTACTTGTCTAAGTTGAAAGCTTGTCAAATTTTCTTATCTAGATAAGGATCAGTGTTTAGCTTTTAGAAAAACCCAAAATCAGAAGCACTCCATTTTCATTCCCACTCCCCACTTGAGTTCTAAATCCCATCTCACGGCCTTGAGTAGGTCTCTTATATTAGGACAACTCGCAATCCCCTAGATTGAAAATCGTATTAAAGAGTAGTGATATTGTTTGTTCCACATTGTATTCATACCAAAATTAGAAAAAGATGTCCCAAAGCAATAAAGTCAATGCCATGTCTCATGATATTCAGTAGAAGTAAATGTTTTATTTCAGCATTTCTATGTTCTTGCATCTGCATATCGTAAATTGCATCTCATATATATGCCACAAAAAAATATACAAAAACATGTCATTGTTATCCTACTTAAATTGTTAACAGAGTTGAAAGGTCAAAAAAATAATCAAAAAGTTCTTACACCTCCAAACATGTACAAGAGATGAGTACAAAATCCAATAGGTGAAAACCATAAAAAGATAAACTTTCATAGATATATCCAAAGTTTACATATACAAGAGTATCAAAAGAGCTAGGACAAAATGCTCTCAAGGGAAGTAAAGGCTCCCCATGCAAGAGGTCACGATTTCAAGAAAAGAAGAAAAAATAATATCAAGGTCAGTTCCCTCCAACAGAACCATCAGGACTTCTGCTCCTCTGCCTATGAGTGCCACTTGTCACTCCATGAGACTTGTGGGAGTGAGGCATCCTTCTATGAGCATGTGATTGTGAAGGCCCTACCATACTAGCATCCTATCATCCAAAACTAAGATGAGCCATCTCCCAGAGCACCTGATTCTCACCCTTAATGGTGTGAATCTTGGCCTTCAAGTTTGCACTCGCCTGACATCCATGATAGACAGAAGAAAAAATGTCAGTGTGTCACCCAGCAGCATGGAGCATACCAAGATCAGCCAAAAGACTCTCTTGAGTCATCCTAGTGAAGGGGAAAATTAAGCCAACATTAATCTCATGATCAAAATCCCTCCACTCTTCAACATTACCTGCAAAGTGAAGCAAAGGAGAAAAACATATTAGTTCCTAATGAAAAGGAAGAAAAGAGAGAAAGGACAAAAGTGCAAAAAATGATAAACAAAAGTAGCATCACCTCATCAGAATGAGGAGGTCTGGGAACGACGGATGGACTCTCAAAGATGTCAGGTGCATCATCCACATCATCTATATCATCAAGACCATCATTCTTTGCATCCTTGGGCAGGCCCTCGTCTGACAAATCATCACCATTAGGAATATAGTCCTCGTTAATAGACTCAGAATCCCCAATCATAATGAGTGATCGAGAAGAGGTCCCTCTCCCTCCCCTCTATCCTCCTCATGAAGATATAGGAACTCTGGTAATGAAGACTCTAGGAGCTAAGGGAGTCCAAATAATTGTCCTTTGACCTACCTTGCCCATCTCCTAAATGGACCTATAACAAGTAGACACTAGGGGTAACTCCTCAAGGAAGTCCTCACCAAACTGTTGTAAGACACACTCAACATGGTGAGCCTCAACTTAACCGTTACGATCTAAAACCTCAAACACCCCATGATAGTGTTCTTAGATCTCGCCATCCCGAGTCCAAGATCCCTCCATATCAAGATAAGGATCAAAGATCATATCGTTATCCATAAGAGTAGCCACAGTACACAAAGAAGTATCAAAATGACCCACCTGCATCCATCTAGAAGCTCTCGGTAGTCGTCTATCAAGAATCAAAACAAGCTTTTGGTAGGGCCTAATGTACTCAAAAATCCAAGTCATAATCAAGGAAGAGTGGCTAAAAGCTAGAGCCCCTCATTGTGTAATGGAATAGAAGTCCCTGTATAGCATGGCCAAAATGTCTAGCCCCCAAGCATAGACCTTACCCTACTCAAGACCATGTATGGTGGGTGCCCACACCATCTCAAACAAACCAAGGCCTTGTCTCCAAAAAACCTCATTGCAATCAAACCAATAAAGAACCGCCTCAAGAGAGGAATGCAAAATCATGGCACTGAAGTAAGTTGGACTCCTGTCTAGTCCTCAGGGAACCTAATGCCCATGAACTCCACTCAAGATGTCTTTTCCTCAAGGGACTCACTAGTAGGAAGGACAAGAGGATGTCTTCTCACAGGAACACCAAGAATGCGATAAACATTAAATAGAGTGATAGTCCACTCTCCTGAAACCTATGGGAACTTGAAAGTGTTTCTGTTTGTATCCTAGTAAGTCAGATTGTCACAACATATGCGTGACGTAGGGTGAATAACTGGCACATGGCAGACTCTAGCCAAACTTGCTCTCCTCAAGATAGCACGGTCCTCATCACTCAATGAAGCAAACATCTTTGAGAGCCACACCTGCTCTTTGCAGGCATTCCATTGAATGCACATGTCCTACAAATCAGAAAGAACTTTAGATTAGATCTCATAAACTCACAAAAATCCTAAAAATCATAAAACTTGCAGAAAACTTCACAAAAAACATATAACCATAAAAAATTGTAATAATCAGGTGAATAGAATAGTCAAATTATGTCAGATCAGAGTGAAACAAACATCAGAAGACACCAAATTTCAAGCAAAATTTACCCAATAGGGTCCACCCCGGGCGACCCATATGTCAACAGGATCTCCCCTAAAGTGACCCTATTGTCTGTAGGATCTCTCCCCATGTGACCCTGTTGCCAAAATGATCTCCCCCCTGGAGACCTTCTTGACCAAAGGGGCCACCCTAAATGGAGATCCCTCAAACTAAAAATTCCCTAAAACCTCTGTTTCTCAGCTGATTTTAGAAAACAAAAGACCTATCTTGCTCTAAATGATGAAATAGAGACAATGCAACAAGAAGAATCACCAAAAACTAACCCTTTTAAGAGATTTTTAATAAACTTTAACCTAGGGTTTAGAGAAGGGTTTTTCACTATTTGCATATCTGATTTTCTTACGTTGAAGAAGAGGCAGCCATCTTTGAGATCTCCTCGATGATATTTACTCAATGACTATTCACACGATCGATTCCATGGCCCATTCACTCTGATCTCACAAAATTTGCTTGCTTTGTTTTCCCTTAGCTTAGTTCCTTTCATGCACTCTTAGATTAGTTTTTTCTTTAATGCATCTTTGGTGCGTTGTTTTTCATGCATTCATTCCTACAGGTCTCACCGACAAAGGCAAACAACTAGTCAAACCCAAATGGTCTATGGTAAGTTCGTCATTTTAATTTTCATTTTTCATTTAGATATATTTAAATGCCAGACTAATACTAGTTATTGTAGGTACAATTGAAGGAAAATCGACAATAGGTAAGGCCTAGTTTAGGAACGGTACCTACCCTTCATGTAGACTACCATACCTAAGGGGGCAAATATGTAAGCACAAAAATCATGCATAGCCTCCACGAGAACCCCTATGATGATTTTGATCCTTGTCACGTACATGTAAGCATGGAATAATATCCTCTAAGTAGCAGACCTCTTGATGACGTGTCACTTCTTTTGTCTTGTGTTATTTCTTCCTTGTTGTTTTCCCTCTCTCTTTGTCATTGATGCTTTTCGACATTTTTCTGACATTTGTTGATTTATGTTTTTGAGCTTTCAACCCTGCTCCTAAGCCTTGTAAGCATCTTGTAGGTGAGTTTTCACCTTTCCCCTATGTTTTTCATCCTCTCCACCCCCACGAAGCCTTATCCATCTCCCACTTATCCATCTCCCACTTTCAGTTTTTAGTTTCACTCAACCAATCCAAATCTCCCCCTATTATTTCTAGATCTCCGCCCTGGAGATCCTATGGTACAAGTGGAGATTTGGATTCTTGCACATGATTGACCTATTTTCGAAGGCAGATCACCTCCTTTTCATCTTCTCTACCATTTCCCATCATGCATTTCCTCTAAGACCCCTTTCTTTTTGAATCTCCCATTGAGCAACCCTCTTTTTGCAGGATCTCCCCTTGAGAGACCCTACTATAAAAAGGGGTGACCCTATTGCATTTCCATCCATGGAAAAGATTGAGTTTCTCACTCAAAATAGCTCCATTTTCACCTGTTTTTCTTCCAGTTCATGATTTTTGATGCCTAATATGGAGTTGACTATTTCATGCACCCAGACATGCATAATTAGCTCCATTTGATCTAGAATTAACAACTCATTCTCTCTCATGCATTCTTCTAACTCCAATTCCTCTTCAGTGATAAACTATTATTGATTTATTATTCCCTAGTTAACTAAGTTTACTAGGTAATCAATCTAGTTCACTCCCTAATCAATCCTTGTTAACTCATCAATCAAATAGCTTAACTTCTCAATTAATCCCCTTCTTCCAACCTATAAATACCCCACTCCCTCAAGCACAAAGGGAGGCAAATTCATTGTGCACACAACTCTTGGTAAGTTTTTGCTCTCCAATCAGCATTCTCATGCTCTCACTGAACGAAGGTACCTTGTATTTGTTTGTTGTTTATGTCAAAGATTTCACATAAATCTCATCAAGCATCATTATGCTACTTCAATCAATGCCATTGTGCTCATCAAAAGCTCTCATTAGGCTTTCTCAAGCTTCTTTTGCTTCTTTGTGTTGCCTTGTCATCAAGAGCTCTTCCCACTGCTTCAAGAGGATACGAGGTTGCCATCAAGGATCGCTGAGGGTAGTGCAGTCACACAAATCTTCTCTATTTTCAAGTTCCTCTATGCTTTGTTCCATTCATAGTAATTAGATAATTGAAAATTGCTCCTGGGAATAGTAAATCTTTGATTTTTCCTTGATAGTTAGATCATGCATGTTAGAATAATTATTTTTAGATTCCTAGATCTAGATTATTTGAAGAAGCAATTTCCTTTTCTAGATTAGATTACATCAAAACATTTGAAAACCCCAAAAACATAGATTAAATTGTATTAGGAAAAATCATATTAGCTTGCATTTCATATTTCAATTATTAGAATAGAAAAAGTACCTTTATTTCCAAAATATCCAAAAAAGCACAAAAGCAAGTTTACACTTCATATAGCTTTGCATGAACAAAAACCTAAAAAATACCAAAAACAGTAGTCACAAAGATACATTGCGAACCCTTGATATCATCACAAAGCCAACCGTGATCAACGAAAGTTAAACCCTTGATAACATCACAAGGTTAAAAAAAGTCAACACACAACTAAACCCTAGGTCAATTAAAACCCTAGGTCAAACCCTAAAGTCTAGTTAAGGTTCGTCCACATACATTTATCTCTTATCTTGGCTCACGCACATGCCTAGGATTAAGAGGTGAGTTGGTGAGGACAGTCCTCAAAAAGATTGAGGAGATCCATTCGTGACCACAATAGGAGACATTTACCTTGCCACAACAAGATCCATTTGTCCTCCTATTGATAGAAGAACATAGACAACATCAAATACAACATGCAATAATTCAACAAATTGAAATACAAGAAGCCATCAACAAAAGTAACAGCTTACCCACACAAAGGTGGAATAGTAGAAACCCTAATAGACGAAGAGTAACTAGTGACCCTTCAAGTCACAGGTTTGTCTCTACAACAATAGTCATCAAATGAAACATTTGCATTAGCACACAACAACAAAGGCCCCAAGCATGCCAACCCCTCTCCATGAAGTCTAGCTCTCCAATGAGCCAGACCCCTACCATGTCTCACCTCCTCTCGATTGGCTACTTCCATGAGAGCGAGAGTGATGTGGTGGATCACCCCGTGGCAAGGAGGGAAGGGTCCGTGTGCATGTTGAAATATGACCTGATAGCCCCAAGCAACCGAGGTCACAATTTTGAGCGTACAGTCTCTGAGGAGGACAAGTTTGACAGTCATACAAAGACTATATTGACACTCATATGAAGACTTTTAGAGCTTTGCAGGTCTGTTTTGTAGAAAAGAGGAACAACATTGTAGAGAACCAACACACCATGATAGTAGATGTTAATGAATCTTTGAGAAGGAGAAGAAAATAATGATATTAGCTTGTTTTGGGGTTTATTAAGCCACATAACAGAGATGAAAGTGTGCAATCTAGAGGAAACCCTAGAGGATGCATTGCCAAAACCTAACAGTCAAGACAATATGGAGCCTTTGACAGTCATGAGACAGCCTTTGATGTCAACAGAGAAAACATTCTACTATGCTAGGAAAAAGTATGTCAAGTTTCTTCTCAAAACTTGTTTCCCTTCATACATATTTGTGTTTGTCTAAACCCATGGTTAAATAATTCTTAAATTACAAGGACAACATGGATAATAGTGTGTAGGGTTTCAAATGTGTACATGATACTCATAATAGTCAGATGACAGTCATAAAGGAGGTATGTTAGTTTAAAACCTTATATACTGTGACAATGACCATCAAGATAAACTTTGATGTCAGTGTAGAAAGTGTAGTAAGTAATGGTGGCCAATGGGTAAAGTAAAACATGCACAATGATGAAGGACAATCTATATCTCTTAGGGTTAAGGGAAATAAATGAATCTTGAAGAGGTGCAAGGCTTGCATAGACATTCAAAGAAGACAACATCCCTACTAGCCATCTAGAAACCCTTGAGATAGTCAAGACTCATAAAGAAGAGAGAACCATAGATAAAGAGACACAAAATAACATAAGTGAAGAATGACTGTCATAAGTCAAAAGGGAAAGTCAATGTTATGAGTACAAAGGTAGAAAATAGTTAAGCTAAGAAGGGAAGGCAGAGAGAAAGGAATCACAAAGGATGGTGATCAAAATAATCATCAGTAGAAGAAAACAGTCACAAAGGCTGATGCAAGTAATGACAGGGGAAACCATCATGAAGGGATAGTTAGTAGCATAGAACATGATGGACATAGAAGGAGTAGTCCAAGACATCTAGAAAGAGATAGTCATGTCAAAAGAAATAGTCGTGTAGAGGCTTTCAAGAGAAGCCATCAAGGTAAGACCAAATGTTGTAGTAGAGATCAAAACATGAGGCACAATCATTCAAGGACAACCAAGGAGGAGGTATAGTGATAAGGAGTAGCCATTATTGCTAAAGATAGTTCATAGGAGTGATAACAAGGGTCACCTGTAAATAAGGATTAGCTAAGCATACAAAACATCATGTACATTCACAAGGAGTAGTCACATCTCTAGCAAGGTTGAAGCCATCTAAAAAGAAAAAGTCTTCTATCAAGTCATAGGTAAGAAATTTTTTAGTTTAAAGGAAAAAAGTTATCTAAAAGACTATTGAGATAAAAGTAGTCATACATATGACTGATATGATCATTTATAAGGCAGCACAAGCCTATCATCTTTTAGAATAGTCATTTGGATGACCATTCCAATAGTCAAGGCAGTCACATCTATGACTGTTATAGACAAAGAAAAAGAAATCAGTCGCCTATGACTATTCTAGGCAAAACAGTCATCCAAAGAAATGCTAAGCAATGAAGGACAGATAGGGAGTTTTGAGAACAAGAGGACAGTCCCTACTAGTATTATTTTTTAGTAACAGATGGTATTGTTCCTAGAAAGCAGATAGAGATTGTGAAATTTATTAGAAACTCATATTAGACCATTTGATTAACAACCAAATGCTTGTATACAAAGTCTTAATCAAGATAGAAAATGTTTTTCTTTTTAAGAAAAAATAATAGAAATAAGGAAACCCTACACCCTTTTCACTGTTTTCCTCATAGTATGAACAAAGATAGCAGCTCAGATCACTAACAGAGGACAATCCCAGATACTGTCATAAGGAGCAAGAGCAAGGAATAGTTGTTTTTGACAATGAACCAGGATGAATGCTAGGAACAATAGATGTATCCATGGTTGGCATACACTCTAGGTGTAGTATTGGTATTTTTGTCTTACCATTTGTCATGTTTTACTGTGAAAGACAACAACAATCATTGCAAGCAGTGTCTCACAATCAAGGAGATAATGGGCAGAGTTGGAGCCCTAGTACAAAATTATCACAGGATACAAAGAGAGAACAGTCATCATAGAGACTATGAAAAATGTACAAGTCAGCCTTCAAATAATCACTATCTTTTTTTCAGGCTCGAAGAGAATGTTAAGGGTTTGTAAGAGCAAAGTGATCAGAATAGCAAGGATGTAGATATTGTGTCTTTCACAGTTTTTGTTCAAGATAAGAGCCATAGATAGAGCCACAAAACAAGCCTTTCATTGGTTTTTCTTCATCAATATACAAATGAAATATAATCCTAACAAAAGTTTATCATACCTCCAATCCTTTTTCACTGTCTTCTTTTCGTAAGTAGCAACAGTGGAGTAGAGTAAAGGAAAATGGCACATACATGAAGCACAATAGCAGATAAATCACATAAAAGAAAGTTTTTTCCACTTTTCCTCGAAATAAGGTAACAAGGATGTCCACCATCAGAACCAGGAGGGAAAAAGGTAGTTTTTCACCATTTTAATCAAAGTATGAACAAACCAAGCAAAGAGAAACATTTTTCACTATTTTTCTTCAGAAGAAGCAGCAAGATAGACAAAAATGCTTACCTATATGATGAACGATGGCTTGCAGGTGAAGGAGAACAATGATTTAAGTTCCCATGGCAGTGGCTCATCACAACTCAAACCCCAGAGCAACACTGCATGAGTGAAATACCAAAATGAGTTCATGTTTAGGGTTTCAACCTTATTTTTACAAGATGCCCTAGCCGGATGCTTGAGTCTTTTTTACTTTGAATAAAGGAAAAAATCATTGTTGATAATAATACCCTCAAAGGTCAACACTTTTCTAAGTGTTCTATGTTTAGAGGATGCATCATGAGCCTGAAAGGAGGTAAGGGAGTTATAAGGTGATTATTGAGGATTTTGACCTTTTTAAAGTCTTTTTACAAACCTTAGACATCAAAAGAAGCATTTAGAGGGTTTAAAAGAATCAGAGAATATTGTGATGACCTTTTAAGGTCTTATCTATGACTAAGGTCAAGTTTATGCATGATGAGGACTATTATGAGTTTTTGCACAAGCTATGATATAAGAATATTAGGAGAAGCCTTGTGAGAGAAAGATAATATTCAAATGTAATGAAATCATGTAAATGCCTTTTTCTCTCTTGCATGATTAGTAACAAAGTATACTGTATTTTAACACTTATTAAGGGTAATATTTTATAAATTACCTTAATATTTGTTTCATAAAACCAAAGGAGATAATTACAAAACACTTATTAAGGTAAAAAAATACGCATGGATTATCATTAATACTTGTTAAAATAATGTATTTTTGCCTTCCAAACATGCAAAAAGGAGAAGAGGAGTCAAACAGGAGTTTGAGACTCATGCAGGAGGACATTTTGCTTCTATATTTGACTTTTGGTCAAATAGGCTATTTTTGGAGGTCTTTTTGGTCAACCACCTTGAGAGGAGGAGTTCAGAGCTAAAATAGCTCAATTTGGAGCAATTATGAGCCCTCTAATTTAGGCATTTTCCTCTTGCTCACACAACAACTAAGAGTTGACTATTTATGAGGTTGAGGATCTTTTTCCAACCTATTCATGCATCAGTTGGAGTCTAGTTAGATAGGAGATGACTTCCCTTGATTTTTGGGAGAGATTTTTATATTATAGGAGAAAACACTTGTGCTTTTTTCTCAGTTCTTGCTTTTTTTCTTGCCTTTGTAAATTGCAGAGAGAGATTTTTAGTATTGTAACTCAGCAATTTTATAGATTTTATATAGTAGCATCTTCATTTTTCAGCATATTTATAGTTATTGTAGAGGTATTCCTACCATTTTTTTAATAAAATTAGGTGGTTTCCTACTAATATTCAGGTGTCTTGTTCTCTTTTGAGTGATTTTGATGAAAGTTTATTGTGTTTTAAACATCAAACCTTTAAATTTTTGTCTCATTCATTGAGATAAGTATATAGAAAAAGGAATTAATTATCACAGGTTGTAGGTTGTGCAAGTATTTTTCTTATCTTTCTAAGTTGTGAAAATACCAGTTTTCCTTCAAAGAAGATAGAAGTTTTCAGGTCTTTCTACAAAATATTTGTGTTAAAGTTTCTTGAACTAAGCTATGTGATTAGATGTATTGAAAGATAGTTGTGAATCAGGTTGCAAGTTAGAAAACAATCATTGGCACATCACCTCTTAGGTTCATTTCATTTTCACTAGTTATATTTCTATCTCTTTTCCTTGAAAAATATTAGATCTAGGATGCTTTTAAGGCGAGCCAGCTCTGTCGTAGGTTTACTTTCAATACAGACAACCCATAGTCTGAAAGTGATCCAATGTGTCATGGGATTATTAGGCTTAGTGCTTAACAAGGGTGCAATCCTTCATGACTGTTTAGGTGAAAATTGGATTTGTTAATGTTCTAGTGTTTAGATGCTTAAATCCTCCTTTCCACCTTACATTCAAGGATCTAGGGTCGAGTGACGAGCACTATCATACCCTAGGCCACTTGCAAATGTAGGGAAACTTGGATTAGAAAATTAATTATCAATTTTTCCTTCTCATATGCCTAATTGACCATTAAAACCCTAATTATACAATTATGACAACAAATTGATGAATTACAGAAAAAGCTCTTTGCAAACAAGAGTAAAATAGTGAATTACAGAATACCTATTTTCGGGGTTCTGAAGTGGAACAGTCAGGGACACTAGAGCAGGCACCCAAGTCTAAGGTACCTACTTTTTGGGGGAATCTAGATCTCCTTCCGACACTGATCAACCTTTTAACTTCTATTTCCCAAGATCTATTTACGGAGGACACTAGAGCAAGCACCCAAGTCCTAGAAGTGCTCCTTTGTCTGACTTTCCTTCAGATCCTGAATCCCTGATGCCTACCTAGCCTTCCTACAACTCCACTTTTTCTAGATGCAACACCTGTAACCTACAATCACAAGACTTGGTTTGGGGGTTGTGGTGTTTAGAGGTTTGCCTCAATCAAACCTCGAAGGACACTTAAGTCTCTGAACACCATTGTCAGATAAAGAGGGCATGCCCTTGTGAGGCAGAGGCCAAAAACCAAAGGAATCAATGATAAAAACACAATGTTATGTCACCTTGTAGTGAAGTTCTCATGGAGGAAGATGCTCTTCATGCCATGAGAAGATTGATGCTCAAATCTACAAATATCAGCACACAAAACACACAAGTCTGCTCTTGCAACACAATAGAAGCCTTTAATTACCTTGAGAACACAATAGCTTGCTATTAATCATCTAATTGAAATCTAGTTTACAAATGAATGCCTAATCTTGCTTATATATGAAACTATAAGCACTTTCGCCAAGATTTTAAAATCCAAATTTTACCGTGTCAGCAAAATAACCAAATAACGGTCATAAACTGACACCCAAAAATTAGGGCTGCCCTAAAATAGGGTAGGACTAGGGCACATGCACCCAATTCCACCTACCTATTTTGGGTAGGGTACAGCTCAAGGGGTCCACCTAGGTCTGATTTGCCATGGAACCTAGGTCTCATTCCATCAGGGTGCCAAAACATGAATTAAAATGTCCTAAATGCACTCTAAAGACCCAAGACCTAAACCTTATGAGGGACAAGCCCCCAAGGGAACATTTTTTGACATTACATTTAGCCCCCACTTTAATGTATGTATAAACGCAAGTCCAATACATGCATTAAAGTAAGGTCACAAACACAGAAAACACACCAAGCACGGGGAAGATACGCCAATCACATAGAAGATAGTAACAAGCACGTAAAACACAGAGAAGATAGTTACAGTCACACAGAACACGGAGAAGACAGTTACAGTCACGCAAAACATGGAGTAGACAGATAATGCATAAAAGACACATTAATGCATGGAAGACAGAAATGATATCTTTTCTTTTCTTTTTCTCATATATATGAAGTGCAAATGTAAGTACTGGAAAGTAAACAAACCTCCCATAATACAGGATGCACTACCTTAAGGCACAGGTCTCTGTATAAATGGGGCAACACACATGTAATACACACAAAACCTTCCAAAATGCAGGAAGCACTACCTGAAGGTGCTAGTCTCTGCATATGGGGCAACAAACATGCCACACAAAACAAGCACACCAAAACACACACACTTGAAGACACGGAGAAAACCCAGTAGACAAGCGATGGAGTACCTATTTCTAGGTCCAACACCATCTCAGGCACATTACAGGCACACACCAACAATTGGGCTTCACCACAACAATCACCGAAGACACGCTTAAGGTTTGAGTTAGTCAGAGAACCGCTCCCCGCCTCTGTAGAGGACTTTTGAAAATGATAGGATGATGCAATCTGCTCTGAGAAATACACCATCCCCTCCTCCATAGAGAGCTTAAGAAAAAGGATATGCTCAATATCCTGCCTCTACAGAGGGCTTACATGATTGATTGATTGATTGTAAACAAGCTCAGGATGCATGATGCACTACTCTGGGGTGCAAGTCTCTGCATCTGAGGTCAAACACACTGCTAAAATCTATAACAAACATCTTACCTTATATATGCCCCCACCTTAAGGTGGTTGATATCAGTTATCGATATCAAGCACGTTAAGGTAGGAAGAAAACACACAAGCAAACACTGACTTTCGCAAAGCCCATGCCCCCCGGAGGTGACATGTGCTTTACGATCACGAAATGCTCCCACAAATAACATCAATGCATATGGTTAACCACACAAAGAACCAAGGTTATACAATGAGTTCAGAGTTTGAGGATAACCAGGGGCTATATCATGAAGCTCTCTAAATCGAGTACCGCCAAGGCTAGATTCAAAGGCAAACAAAGGTGCACAAAGCAATAGTATTGTTAAGGTTTGTAAATGCAATAGAAACATCATTAAATTCACTATGAGGAAAGCATGATTGCTTCCACTAGCCAAGCATCGAATAAGATATACAACCCCATCGTCATATTAGGAACTAAGTCCATTTTTTGATTGCTCTCGAAAGGGACACTAGGTCTGCATCAGTATAAATGTTTGTTGTCATCCGCCTACTAGGTGGAAACACTAGAGGAAGAGAAACAATAAATAGGAGAGAAGAAACAAGTGTCTTAGGGAAAATCATGTAGGAGGGTGCCCCCAGGTCACCAACCACAACGCTATGTCTGTAAGACACAACACTCAACAATGAAATCAAAGAGAGAGCAATATAGAAGAATGATGATACAAATAGAAGGTCACAACAGAGGCAGTCTCCTAGTATCTTGAACCTTACGGGAGAATCTAAGGTCATCCGAGGAGGCCTAAACAACATATAACACATTACGTGGGAAGCACATCACAAGAGAAATAAAAGATTACAGATACTTACATGTAGGGCACCTTTCGGGCTAGAAGTTGTCTATAAGCAAATCATCGTCATCATCTTCCTGTTGGATCTAGGGCATACAACTGAGAGGGGGGGGGTGAATCAGTTGTATAGAACTTGTTCTATTTCAAACACTTTATTCTCTGTTGTTAGTTAGCAGCATATCAAATAATCATTCATGGAAGCACAATACATAAACACAAGAGCAGATAAGCATCAACACATTGAACACCAAGATTTTGACGTGGAAAACCCGGTTAAGGGAAAAACCACGGGGTGATTAACCCAAGAATTATTCTCTGTTAGAAGAATAAGGAAAAATGAATGGCACATGCCAATAAGGGCTCACTGCCCGAGCACACTGCTCACAAAGAGGCCCACTGCCTACAAGGAGACACACTGTCTACAAAGTGATAAAAATCACAGTCTTGAACTGGAGAATGACATCTCTACCATGTCCGGATCAGTTCCAATTAAGCCCAACAATCTCTGCTCTGCCTTTCGCACCTTTCTTCGCTATATCATGCTCATCCACATGCCACACACTGAAATGAATTCACAAATCATTATTTATACAAGACATCGACTTAGGAACAAGCATCTAAGTCGGCAAACAACCATAGGAGTATCCGCAAGATGAATAACACATCCGGTCGGCTATCACAAGAACATTCGCAGGATGAACAACTCATCCGGTCGGCTAAACAGAGCAATAACTTCATCCGGAAGAATAACTTCAATTCCGGGCTCTACCATCAATGCGGACCAACAACACAACCTAAACATGATTCAAGAACCTTCACAAGTCTGTCTGAATGTCCGGATACATCCGCACTTCCTCTGCTTACTGGGATCTCTTGTCTTCCTCATCCGGAACTTCAAGAACACAGTCTGTCGCCACTGTCATAATGCAAGAGGTACTTCCGGACCTCCAAATCACACACAAATCAGGATGACACATCACAAGGACATCTCAAACACTCCTTCCAATCCACAGATTATGATAATACAATTCCGGACCTCACCGGACCTTTTTGTGATCCTCTGTCACCTCCGGATACTTGCCGGACCCGGTTCTATACCGGCAGCCACAACGCCTTCAGATCTTCATGCGGACCTCTGAAATCTTAACTGTAGCATCTCAAGACTCATATCTACTAACCCTTTAATCCACATCCTCCGGTTCTCAACCTATACAGTACATTTACCTTCTTCTCATCACTGTTCTTCACTGTTCCTGACTGAGTCTAATTTTCTCAATATCCTCAGCACACAGCTCATCAAATCCTTCTTGTCAATGCAATATGAGTATGTTGACATCAATGACAACACTGGCTCACCTCATACTTGCAACAATCTCCCCCTTTGTCATTGATGGCAACATATGATGTGAAAAACCATCAAGACAAGAACTTCTCTTTTCTGTCACAGCTCCCCCTATCAACAACAACTCTTCACATGTCTTCCTTTGCTGCTCCCCCTTTGATCATCAACCACTTTTTTTTCACATGTCTTCTCTCCCCCTTTGACATCAATGGCAAAGGGCTCATACTTGCAACTCTCATGCATCAGAATAATACCAGCTGCTCCCCCTTAGTTGCAGCTCCCCATTAGTCCGGATCACAAGATATGACTGTGATAGCCACCGGACTGATGCACATCAGTGCATCTTAGTTCATCACCGGAGGGGCCATGACCCCTAACTTCTCCCGGAGATATTCAAAAGAGTCCTTGGGAAGAGGTTTTGTAAAGATATCTGCAATCTGATCCTTGGAGGGAACATACTCCAATCTGACTTCTTCCTTGTTTACTTGTTCTCTCAAAAAGTGAAATTTCATAGATATGTGCTTAGTCTTAGAATGCAATACCGGATTCTTGGAAATATTAATTGCACTTGAATTATCACAGAAAATTGTAATAGGCTCCTCATATTCAACTTTGATGTCTCTTAGCATCTGCTTCATCCACAAGATTTGAGTGCAACTACCTGCTGCTGCAATGTATTCTGCTTCAGTTGTAGATAGAGATATTGCATCTTGTTTCTTTCTTAGCCAAGAAACCAATCTCTTCCCCAAAAAGAATGCTCCACCACTAGTGCTCTTCCGGTCATCCACATCTCCTGCCCAATCTGCATCTGTGTAAGCATGAAGAGAGAAATCCGGATCTCTAGGATACCATAGACCATACTCAACTGTCCCTTTCAAGTATCTAAAAATTCTTTTGATTGCCATAACATGAGATTCTCTAGGATCAGCCTGGAATCTTGCCACAAGACCAACAGCTTGCATTATATCTGGTCTAGTTTGAGTGAGATACAACAATCCACCAATCATTGATCTATACTTTGTCTGATCTGCCTTTGGAGTATCATCATCTTTGCTTAACTTACATCTGGTTGCCATAGGAGTGTTCATAGGCTTTGAGTCTTCCATACCAAATTTTTTTAACAATTCTTTCACATATTTGGTCTGAGAGATGAAGATCCCTTCTTTTGTTTGAGTAATTTGCAGACCCAAGAAGAAATTCATTTCACCAAGCATAGACATTTCAAACTCACTTTTCATCTGATTTGCAAAAGTTTTACACATACTATCTCTTCCTCCAAAAATGATATCATCCACAAACACTTCAACAATCAGAATGTTTTCATGATCAATTTTGAAATATAAGTTGCTGTCAGCAGTACCTTTGTTGAATCCAATCTGCACAAGATGCTTATCCAACCTTTCATACCATGCTCTTGGGGCTTGCTTCAATCCATACAAAGCTTTCTTCAACTTGCAGACCATATCATTATTATCAGACAATTGAAATCCATCCGGTTGTTCAATGTAGACTTCTTCTTCCAGATCACCATTTAGGAAGGCAGACTTGACATCCATCTGATATACCTTGAAATCTTTGAAGGCAGCAAATGCAAGAAGTAATCTGACTGCTTCAATTCTTGCTACCGGAGCAAAAGTCTCTTCAAAGTCAATTCCTTCTATTTGAGAGTAGCCTTTGCAGACCAATCTAGCTTTGTTTCTGATTACTTCACCAGCTTCATTTAGTTTGTTCCGGAAGACCCACTTGGTTCCAATTACATTCCTGTCTCTAGGTCTGGGAACAAGATCCCAAGTATGATTTTTCTCAATTTGCATCAGTTCATCTTCCATTGCTTTGGTCCAGTTTTCATCATTGCAGGCTTCATTTATTGTTTTAGGTTCAATCTTTGAAATCAGACAACATTCATTCTGATCTTGAGCAATATTCCTTCTAGTTTGTACACCTTTGCTTCTGTCACCTATGATCTGATCTTCAGAGTGATTCAGTCTTACATACCTTGGAATTTTGGGAGTATCCAGTACTGCTGTTTCTTGATCAGACTCATTCAAACCTAACTCTTCTTCCTGATTTACCGGATCAGGCTGACTCTGTTTCACCGGAGAGGATTGAGGTCCTTGAACACTATCTTGGTCATCTTCATCAAATTCATAAAATCTTGAAGGCTTCTCAATTCCTTCATCAACCTTTACATTGGTGCTTTCTATCATCTTCCTCAATCTCTTATTGTAACACCGGTATGCTTTGCTTTGAGTGGAGTAGCCCAAGAAAATTCCTTCATCACTTCTAGCATCAAACTTTCCTAGATCTTCATCTCTTTTAATATAACACTTGCTACCAAATACCCTGAAATATTTCACAGTAGGAGTGATGCCAAACCAAAGTTCATAGGGGGTCTTACCGGTGTTGTTTCTGATTTGAACTCGATTGAGAGTGTAGACTGCAGTGCTGATAGCTTCTTTCCAAAACATTTGAGGAACATTTGCTTCCAACATCATTGTCCTAGCAGCTTCCTGGATGGTCCGGTTCTTTCTCTCAACTACTCCATTCTACTGTGGAGTCTTAGGAGCAGACAACTGTCTCCTTATACCCTGTTTCTCACAAAAGTCAATGAATTCACCAGATGTAAATTCACCACCTCTATCAGACCTTAGACACTTTAGTTTCAATCCGGTTTGATTCTCCACCATAGCTTTGAAGATTTTGAACTTCTCAAAAGCTTCTGATTTTTCTTTTAGAAAGGTAACCCACATCATCCGGGAATGATCATCAATTAACAACATGAAATATCTATCACCTTGCAGACTCTTGATTCTTGTCGGACCACATAGATCAGTATGTACTAATTCCAACAATCCGGTAGAAGACTGATCTTTGCTTTTAAAAGAGACTCTGCTTTGTTTGCCTAACTGACATTCTTTACACACACTGTTTGTAGGTTTTATCAACTTTGGAAGATCTCTCACAGCCTGAGTATTGCTTATTTTGATGATGTTATCAAAATTTACATGACACATTCTTCTATGCCATAACCAACTCTGATCAATTTGAACAAACAAACAACTTTTATTTGAACCAACCAGATGAAAGATGTTACCTCTTGTCTGAGTACCGGATGCAATTTCAGTTCCGGAGCTTGTAAAGATTCTGCATTTTCCATTCTTGAACCGGAGATCATAGCCTTTGTCCACTAACTGACCAACACTGAGAAGATTGTGCTTCAATCCTTCAACATATAGTACATTACCTGTTTTGCTCTTACCATCAAAGGAAATAGTTCCCCTACCTCTGATTCTGCCAGCAGAATTGTCACCAAACTTTACCATTCCTCCTTCATATCTTTCGAAGTCTAAGAACTTATTCTTGTCACCAGTCATATGGTGAGAACATCCACTGTCAATAACCCAATCATCCTTTTCTTCCACTTGAGCAGCCAAGGCTTTTTCAACAACTTTGTGATTGACAGATTCAGAGAGCAAGGAATCTTCTTCCTTGATGGCTATAAACACCCACTCATTTCCGGATTTGCTTCCTGGATCTGATTCATCATCTGTTACTCCTTCATTGTCATCTTCTTCATGAACATAATAGCAATTTTTTTGAAACCTTTGTCTGTGAGTATTAGATCTTGCAGATCTCTCCGGACATCTTGAGGCAAAATGACCAATCTTATTGCAGTTGAAACACTTAAAAGGTAGTTTTCCTTCATACTTACCGGATCCTCTGGGCAGTCTCTTTGCAATGAGGGCTTCAAGTTGAGCTGTTTCTGCTTCTTCTTCTTCCATGTCTCTTCTTGCTTGATCATACCATGACATTTTTCTTGATGAGTTTTCACCCGGATCAAATCTCTGTTTGCCTTTCACATAGGCACTGGCTTTAAAAGCAGATTAAGTCTTGGGTGGATCATCTCCAAACTCGGTCATTTCAAATGCAGCTAGTTTGCCAGCCAGTTGTTCTCTTGTGACAGTTGTGTGGGCTCTGAATTCATCAATGGCAGCAACTTTGATTTTGTAGGCAGCAGGAAGGGATCTTAGGATTTTGCAGACAATCTCATTTTCATCTAGAGTTCCACCAGCATTTCTGATTCCACATACCAGCTCATTTACTCTTGGCATAAAGGTAGTAATGTTTTCATCATCTCTCATTTTCAATCTTTCAAATTTCCCTTTCAGACTTTGCAACCTTGCACTTTTGACAAACTCATCTCCTTCATACAGAAGTTCCAGTTTAGTTAGGATCTCATATGCAGTTGGTAGGTCAATGACATTCGAGAGATCTGAGTCATTCAATGCGCTTAGAAGAGCTTCCTTGGTCCGCAGATTGTTTTCAGCTTCTGTGGTTTCATCTGGAGTTGTCGGACCACCTTGTGGGGGTATATATGGTTTTGAAATCATAGCCAAGTATGCTTTTCCCATACATTCCAAATGACACTTCATGCGACCTTTCCAGAGAGTGAAGTTGGTTCCATCGAACTTCGGACTATCCTTCTTGTATGACGACATCCTGGATCACCTCAAGCGGTTAAGCTCCTATCAGAGGAACTTAGCTCTGATACCAATTGTTGGATCTAGGGCATACAACTGAGAGGGGGGGGTGAATCAGTTGTATAGAACTTGTTCTATTTCAAACACTTTATTCTCTGTTGTTAGTTAGCAGCATATCAAATAATCATTCATGGAAGCACAATACATAAACACAAGAGCAGATAAGCATCAACACATTGAACACCAAGATTTTGACGTGGAAAACCCGGTTAAGGGAAAAACCACGGGGTGATTAACCCAAGAATTATTCTCTGTTAGAAGAATAAGGAAAAATGAATGGCACATGCCAATAAGGGCTCACTGCCCGAGCACACTGCTCACAAAGAGGCCCACTGCCTACAAGGAGACACACTGTCTACAAAGTGATAAAAATCACAGTCTTGAACTGGAGAATGACATCTCTACCATGTCCGGATCAGTTCCAATTAAGCCCAACAATCTCTGCTCTGCCTTTCGCACCTTTCTTCGCTATATCATGCTCATCCACATGCCACACACTGAAATGAATTCACAAATCATTATTTATACAAGACATCGACTTAGGAACAAGCATCTAAGTTGGCAAACAACCATAGGAGTATCCGCAAGATGAATAACACATCCGGTCGGCTATCACAAGAACATTCGCAGGATGAACAACTCATCCGGTCGGCTAAACAGAGCAATAACTTCATCCGGAAGAATAACTTCAATTCCGGGCTCTACCATCAATGCGGACCAACAACACAACCTAAACATGATTCAAGAACCTTCACAAGTCTGTCTGAATGTCCGGATACATCCGCACTTCCTCTGCTTACTGGGATCTCTTGTCTTCCTCATCCGGAACTTCAAGAACACAGTCTGTCGCCACTGTCATAATGCAAGAGGTACTTCCGGACCTCCAAATCACACACAAATCAGGATGACACATCACAAGGACATCTCAAACACTCCTTCCAATCCGCAGATTATGATAATACAATTCCGGACCTCACCGGACCTTTTTGTGATCCTCTGTCACCTCCGGATACTTGCCGGACCCGGTTCTATACCGGCAGCCACAACGCCTTCAGATCTTCATGCGGACCTCTGAAATCTTAACTGTAGCATCTCAAGACTCATATCTACTAACCCTTTAATCCGCATCCTCTGGTTCTCAACCTATACAGTACATTTACCTTCTTCTCATCACTGTTCTTCACTGTTCCTGACTGAGTCTAATTTTCTCAATATCCTCAGCACACAGCTCATCAAATCCTTCTTGTCAATGCAATATGAGTATGTTGACATCAATGACAACACTGGCTCACCTCATACTTGCAACACTTCCCACTCCCTAATGTTGGAGGATAGTGGGACATATGGTACCATAGTCAAATTCATATTTTTCTCATCATGTTGTTCATCATTAGGATCATTATGTTGCAAATATGTGCCTAAGTGGGTTGTCATTGATGTCAACATATCCTTGTTGCTATTAGTGTCAACTGTATCCTATTTTTGATGTCTACATAGAAGACCAGACTGTTGAGGATATTGAGAAAATTAATTATAATCAATGCATGTAGATCATGTGGCTATGTAGAGGATTATACGAGATTACTTCAATTAAGATTTGAGAAGTCCACATGAAGATCTGAAGGAGTTATGGCCATCTGAGCAGAACTAGTTCCTAAAATAATCAAGAAAGACAGAGTGACAAGAAAGAGGTTCAAATTGCCCTAGTAATATAAGATTATGATCTACGGTTCTAAAGGCATGTTTGGGAAGTCATTGTGTATCATCAACTCTAGTGGTTTATGGTTTGGAGGTCCACAAGCTATCCTTCTAGTCTGATAGTCATGGCAGAGTGTGTTCTTGAGGTTCTGGAGGAAGATTCAAATGTTTCTAATAATATGGTTTAGAGTGAATGTTATTGGTGACTCCAATGTGCTTGTGGAGGTCATTGGATCATGTAGCTACTATGTTGGAGGTCTACATTGAAGTTTGAGCTTGTTAATTGAAGATTTCTTCTTGAGGTTAATGTTCTTCCTAGTCTTGGCCAACCAGATGTTCCTAGCCTATTGTGGATGCCTTAAACACATTTCTATGAAGCGTGGAGTGGTTTTAGAAGTAGATTCAAGTCTCAATTGTATTTTGCTGACAGTGTGATGATCCAGGTCAAGTTTAGCCAACATTGTTGATCATTCCAAGGTTGATGAAGTATATAAATACTTGTTGAAGAAGTATCGAAAGCATCCTTGTACAAAATAGACAAAATCCGAAGGAAGGATCAGGAGCAGAGTAGAAAAGGAAGGAGCAAGAATAGTGTAGAGTATGAAGAAAAGTTTGAGGCAAAGTGAAAGTTCTTAAGCATTCACTGAAACTGAATCAGGCATGAAGTAGATGCTATTTCTCAGTTAATTCTTTCTAAATAAATTATGTAGGCAGTGAGCCTCTCCTTTTGAGCAATGAGCTCTGGGTAGTGCACCCGAACGCATGTGCCTTCTATTTTTCTAAGTACTTTTAACAGGGTACACATTTTGTGGGTTAACCCCCACCATGGTTTTTCCCTTAACCAGGTTTCCACGTCAAAATCTTGGTGTCAAATGTGTTGATTATGTTTCTGCTCTTATGTTGTTAATTCATGCTTTAATGTTTACATCACTAATCTAATAGTAAGATAAAGAAGAAGGTTAAAGGTAGAAAAGTTTTTTAGGGAAAACTAATTCACCTCCTCCTCTTATTTGTCTAGTTCTAACAATTGGTATCAAAGCCAGATGCTCACATAAAAGCTTAACCACTTGAGGAGATCCAAGATGTCGACCTACAAGAAGGATAGTCCAAGATTTGATGGAACAAATTACTCTATTTGGAAAGATCGCATGGAGTGCCATCTGCAATGCATGGGCGATGCCTCTTGGGCAATAACTAGTGTTGAGTATAAACCTCTAGAGAAAGTTCCTTCAACTCCTAATCAAGTCAAAGATGCTGAAAATAATCTTCGAGCTAAAGAGGCCTTATTGAGTGCCCTGACTGATTCAGAAATGACAAATGTCTTTGGTCTAAAAATTGCTTATCAAATCTAGAAAAAGTTGGAGTATCTGTATGAAGGTGACAAGTATGTCAAACGTGCAAAAATGCAAAGTCTGAGAGGAAAATTTAAAACTATGAGGATGAGCAAAGATGAAAACATCACAATCTATATGTAAAAGATAAATGAATTTGTGTGTGGCATCAAGTGTGCTGGTGGAATTTTGGAAGAATCAGAAATTGTATCAAAAGTACTCAGATCTTTACTAGACTCTTACAAACATAGGGTTGCATCTATAGAAGAAATGAGGATAGTATCAGAGGTTACAAGAGATCATCTAGTTGGCAAAATTTTAGCTTTCGAATTAAGTGAGTTTGGTGATTCTCTTCCCAAGTCTGAATCTGCATTCAAAGCCAGTGTGTATGGAAAACTAAGATATGATCCAGGTGAAAGCTCTTCTGCAAGATCAAATAGACTTGTAAAAACAGGAAAGGATCTTGAAGATGTTGAGTTAGAAATAGCAGACCTTGAAGCTCTTATTGCTAGAAGAATGCCAAGAGGATCCGGTAAGTATGAAGGAAAATTACCACTCAAATGCTTTGCTTGTAACAAGATTGGTCATTTTGCCTCAAGATGTCTAGAAAGATTTTCAAAACCTAATCCTAATAGGTATAAAAGTCAAAAGAAATGTTACTATGTCCAAGAAAATGGAGAAGGGATAACAAATGATGAATCTTATCATGGAGGCTCCTTTGAAAATGATTAGGTGTTTATTGCTATCGAAGAAGAGGATTTGGTGTCTACTGAATCTGCTAGCTATGAAAATGTGGAAAGTACCTTGGCTACTCAGGTTATTGAAAGGGATATATGGGTGATTGATAGTGGATGCTCTCATCACATGACTGGTTACAAGATTAAGTTTGTGAACTTTGAAAACTATGAAGAAGGCCTTGTAAAATTTGGAGACAACTCAGCTGGTAGAATCTGTGGTAGAGGATCCATCTCTTTTGATGGAAAGAACAACACCAATGATGTTCTGTATGTGGAAGGACTAAAACATAATCTTCTCAGTGTTGGACAGTTAGTTGACAAGGGTTATGATCTTCGGTTCAAGGATGAAAAATGCAGAATCTTGGAAAGCTCCAGAACTAAAATTGCATCAGGTACTCAAACTAGAGGTAACATCTTTCACTTAAGTAGTTTTGGTAAAAGTTGTTTGATTGCTCACACAGATCAAAGATGGATATGGTATAGGAGGATGTGTCATGTGAATTTTAACAACATTGTCAAAATAAGTTCCACTCATTCTGTAAAAGATCTTCCAAGACTTGTGAAACCTAATAACATATGTAGAGAATGTCAATTGGGCAAGAAGAAAAAAATTCTTTTAAAAGTAAGGAACAAAGTTCAAGTGAAAGATTGGAACTAGAACATACTGATCTTTGTGGTCCTACTAGAATTAGGAGTGTGCAAGGAGACAGATATTTCATGTTGCTAATTGATGACTACTCCCGGATGATGTGGGTAACTTTTTTGAAAGAAAAATTAGAAGCCCTTACCAAGTTTAAGGTTTTCAAGATGATGGTTGAAAATGAGATTGGTGGGAAATTAAAGTGTCTAAGATCTAACAGAGGTGGAGAATTTACCTCCAATGAATTTGATGCTTTCTATGAAAAGCATGGAATAAAAAGATAGTTATCTGCTCCAAGGACTCATCAACAAAATGGAGTTGTGGAAAGAAAGAACCGAACCATTCAAGAAGCTGTAAGAACCATGATGATGGAAACAAATGTTCCTCAAGTTTATTGGAGAGAAGATGTGAGTACTATTGTCTACACTCTTAACCAGGTGTAGATCAAAAGAAATTATGGTAAGACTCCTTATGAACTTTGATTTGGTCATTCTCCTACTATGAGATACTTCAGAGTCTTTGGTAGTAAATGCTATATCAAAAGAGATGAGGACTTAGGTAAGTTTGAGGCAAGAAGTGATGAAGGAATATTTTTGGGATACTCAACTAAAAGTAAGGCCTACTGGTGCTTCAATAAGAGATTGAAGAAGATTGTTGAAAGTGAGAATGTTAAAATTGATTAAAGCAAGGAAGGACATTCCAAGTACTCTGGATATGATTCAGATGATGAAAGTCAAAATCAAGGAAGGCAAGTTCAAGTTTAGACCCAGATTCAGTTTGAATTGGTGACTCTAGAGGTTAACACAGATGATGAGGAACAAGTTCAAGAAATAAAAGCTCAAACAATTTACAAAACTCCAAGGTATGTAAGGTTAAATCATCATGAAGATCAGATCATAGGAGATAAGAGTAAAGGTGTTTAAACTAGAATAAAAATATCTAAAGATCAAGAAGAGATTTGTTTGATTTCAAGGATTGAACCTAAATTAATAAGTGAAGCTTACAATGATGAAAACTGGGTTAAAGCAATGGAAGAGGAATTGATGCAAATTAAAAAGAATCACACATGGGATCTAGTTCCTAGCCCTGAGGACAAAAATGTGATTGGAACCAAATGGGTCTTCAGGAATAAACTAAATGAAGATGGTGAGGTAGTAAGGAGTAAGGCAAGGTTGGTATGTAAAGGTTACTCTCAAGTGGAAGGAATTGATTTTGAAGAAACTTTTGCTCCGATGGAAAGGATAGAGGCAGTTAGATTATTTCTTGCATTTGTTGCCTTCAAAGATTTTAAAGTATATCAAATGGATGTGAAATCAACATTTCTGAATGGAGATTTGGAGAAGTCTACATTGAGCAACCAGAAGGATTTTAGTTGTTTGATCATGGAGATATGGTGTGTAGATTGAGAAAAGCCTTGTATGGACTCAAGCAAGCTCCAAGAGTTTGGTATGCCAGATTGGATAAGCATTTGCTTAAGCTAGGATTTAGCAAAGGTACTATAGATAGTAATCTCTACTTCAAAATTGATCATGAGGACATTCTAATTGTTGAATTTTTTGTTGATGATATCATTTTTTGTTGGAAATGAGTGCATGTGTAAATCATTTGTTGATCAGATGAAAAGTGAGTTTGAGATGTCAATGTTTGGTGAGATGAATTTCTTCCTAGGTCTACAAATTGTTCAATCGTATAAAGGTATCTTCATATCCTAGTCCAAGTATGTAAAAGAATTGCTAAAGAAATTTAGAATGGAAGACTCAAAGCCAGTGGGTACACCTATGGTAACCGGATGTAAGCTAAGCAAAGATGATGACTCTCCCAAAGCAAATCAAAAAAGATATAGATAAATGATTGGAGGACTACAATTGGACTTGTTGCCAGATTTCAAGCTGATCCAAAAGAATCCCATGTTATGGTAGTCAAAAGAATCTTCAAATATCTCAAGGGGACAATTGATTATGGACCGTGCTATCCAAAGGACAATAACTTCACTCTTCATGCATATACAGATGCTAATTGGGCAGGAGATGCGGATGACAGAAAAAGTACTAATGGTGGTGCATTCTTCTTGGGGAGAAGATTGGTCTCTTGGATAAGCAAAAAGCAAGAGGCAATATCTCTATCTATTGCAAAAGTAGAGTACATAGCAACAACAAAAAATTGCACTTAGGTTTTGTGGATGAAGCAAATGTTGAAGGACATCAGAATTGTGTTTGAGGAGCCAGTCACAATTTTTTGTGATAATTCTAGTGCAATAAGCATCTCAAATAATCTGGTATTGCATTCAAAGACAAAGCATATATCTATCAAGTTTCATTTCTTGAGATAAAAAGTAAATGAGAATGAAGTCAAGTTGGAGTTTGTGGCTTCCAAAGATCAGATTGCAGACATCTTCACTAAGCCTCTTCCCAAGGATACTTTTGAGTATTTCAAAGAGAAGTTAGGGGTTATTACCCATCCTAAGAAGAACTAAGATGCATTAAGATGCATCAGTCCGATGGGATTCACATCCATATCTTGTGATCCAGATTGATGTTAAGGAGGTACTACTCAAAGGGAGAGTAGTCAATATGCAAATTTTGGGATCAATCTAAAGAAAAAAGGGAGAAAAGATAGCAAATATGTGCCCTTTGCCATTGATGTCAAAGGGTGAGAGAAGTCATGTGAAAAACTAGTTGCTAATATAAGGGGGAGCAGTAAAGAAAGTAGTTGTAGATGTGAGAAGAGAAAGGGGGAGAAGTTTTTGTCTTGATGGTTAGATTTAGTTTTTCACATCATATGTTGCCATCAATGACAAAGGGGGAGATTTTTGCAAATATGTGCCTAAGTGGGTTGTCATTGATGTCAACATATCCTTGTTGCCATTAGTGTCAACTATATCCTATTTTTGTTGTCTGCATAAAAGACCGGACTATTAAGGATATTGAGAAAGTTAATGATAATCAATGCATGAGGATCATGTGGTTGTGTGGAGGATTATTAGAGATTTCCTCAGTTAAGATTTGAGAAGTTTGCATGAAGATCTAAAGGAGTTATGGCCATCTGAGGAGAACTGGTTCCTGCAATAATCAGGAAAGACAAAGTGATAGGAAAGAGGTCTGGATTGCTCTGGTAATATAAGATTATGATCTTTGGATCTAAAGGCATGTTTAAGAAGTCCACATGAAGATCTGAAGGAGTTATGGCCATCTAAGCAAAACTAGTTCCTACAATAATCAGGAAAGACAAAGTGACAAGAAAGAGGTCCGGATTGCTCTAGTAATATAAGATTATGATCTGCGGATCTGAAGGCATGTTTGGGATGTCAGTGTTATCATCAACTCTAGTGGTTTGTGGTTTGGAGGTCCGCAAGCTATCCTTCCAGTCTGACAGTCATGGAAAAGTGTGTTCTTGAGGTTCCGGAGGAAGATTCAAATGTTTCTGATAATATGGTTTAGAGTGAATGTTATTGGTGATTCCAATGTTCTTGTGGAGGTCTCTAGATCATGTAGCTACTAAGGTCTGCATTGAAGTTTGAGATTGTTGATTGAAGATTTCTTCTTGAGGTTAATATTCTTCCCAGTCTTGGCCGATCGAATGTTCCTAGCCTGTTGCGGATGCCTTAAACACATTTCTATGAAGCGTGGAGTAGTTGTAGAAGCAGATTCAAGTCTCAGTTATATTTGGCCGATAGTGTGATGATCCACGTCAAGTTTAGCTAACCTTGTTGATCATTCCAAGGTTGATGAAGTATATAAATACTTGTTGAAGAAGTATCGAAGCATCCTTGTACAAAACAGACAAAATTTGAAGGAAGGATCAAGAGTAGAGAAGAAAAGGAAGGAGCAAGAATAGTGTAGAGTATGAAGAAAAGTTTGAAGCAAAGTGAAAGTTCTTAAGCATTCATTGAAACTAAATCAAGCATGAAGTAGATGTTATTTCTCAGTTAATTCTTTCTAAATAAATTTTGTAGGCAGTGAGCCTCTCCTTTTGAGCAGTGAGATCTGGGCAGTGTGCCCGAAGGCAGGTGCCTTCTATTTTTCTAAGCACTTTTAACAGGGTACACATTTTGTGGGTTAACCCCCATCATGGTTTTTCCCTTAACTAGGTTTCCACCTCAAAATCTTGGTGTCAAATGTGTTGATTATGTTTATACTCTTATGTTGTTAATTCATGCTTTAATGTTTGCATCACTAATCTGATAGTAAGATAAAGAAGAACGTTAAAGGTAGAAAAGCTTTTGAGGGACAACTGATTCACCCCCCCTCTCATTTGTCTAGTTCCAACACATTATTGTTTGGTTGAATGTTGGGATTGATGTTTTCTTGTTGAGAGGCAAGGTTTATAGCATATTCTTGTCTTCTTTTTCTTCTTTCTCTTGCTTTTCTATTTTGTCTTCTTTTACCACTTATCTCTTGTAAGATAGGGCTATCCTCTTTTATAGGCTTGTGCAAATTAGAAGATGAAGCACCGAGATCAAACCTCATTTGTCGCAGTGGAACACTTTGTTGTTGACAACGACCTCCCGATCCTTGTAAGGATTTCTGGGGAGGAACCTCAGCATAGGGACCTTGTCCTTTCGGTTTAAAGTTCTCTTCACATGCGGGTTGTTTATTTTTTGTCATTTCTTGCGTAGGAGGACTAGGTACTTCAGTTTTATCCCAAAAGTAATTCAACTTGAAATGTTTTTGCTGAACCAAAGGTTTATACTTGTTTCGAGGGATGGTGATTATACGGCCATCTAGAGGGAATTTTAGACAATGGTGTATTGTTGAAGGGATAGATTTCATTTATTTAAGCCAAGGATGTCCCAATTTCATGTTAAAGAGGTCAGAAATAGGTACAACATCAAACCATTGTTCGACATGTTTTCTAGATAATGTTACTAACAATGATATCTTACCTAAAGGCTTGATAAAAGTTCCCTTATGTGT
Organism: Cunninghamia lanceolata; assembly: GCA_027924645.1. Taxonomy (NCBI): domain Eukaryota; kingdom Viridiplantae; phylum Streptophyta; class Pinopsida; order Cupressales; family Cupressaceae; genus Cunninghamia; species Cunninghamia lanceolata. The sequence goes on from BSBN01000277.1 coordinate 775,783, forward strand.
CTTAATTATCATGCTCGAAAGGTCATAAGAACCTTGCATTAGTTGATGTGAGAAGAGGAATTATTTAGTGGAAACATTAGTCATGAAATTAAGGTCAATAAGAGTTCCATTCATGGGATTTCCCATTATTTTCATAGTGATGTAAAGAGGTCCTTCAGAGTCGTCGATTGTTTTATCATGAGGTGTAAAGATAATTTCAGGTTTAGGAGCCTTTCTTTTCATGTAAGGTCTAGGAGGGAACCTATTGCTGTCATTGTGATTAGAGGCCATGTTTATATGCTCAAATCAATGCTAAATCAGATTTTGAAATATTTTCAAAATTGGTGCAAAAGATAAGAGCAAAAATAGCCTAAAATGTTTGATTTTTTTATACTTTTTCAATGCCAATGAATGAAACAACGGATGTTGTAAGGATTTTGATCAATGGAAGAAAGTTATATGTCTAATATCAGTCCAAAATAGAAATATAATCACTCTCAACACACTCTTGATGCAAATCCAAGATAATGCCAAGTCAAAATATAGTGAAAATATGTCAAAATAGTCACTTTTTTCACCAAAATTCAATGCAAAAGAGCATAAAAAAGGGTGTTGTGAGGAAAATGATAATGGAAATCAAATAATATTAGTAATAACAGCTACTTGGTGCCAAAATACCCAAAACAACATGCTTTTAGTGCCTCTTAAGGTAAAACCCTAGTGAAAATATAGCAAAATATGCAATTTTTCACGGTTTTTCAATTCCAAGACCTAGAAAAAGGGGTGTTGTAAGGAATTTTAGGAGGTACAAAAAATAATATCAATAATACGAGTCACCTAAATCCATAAAATTGATCACAACACGCTTGGAGTGCAAACTAGGTCAAACCCTAAGGCAAAAATGGCCAAAATGTGTGGTTTTTTGCAAAATTTTCACTACAAGAGCCCAATAAAAGGGTGTTACAAAGATTTTTATGAGGGGAATAAAATTATTACCCTGATAACAGAAAAATAATGCAAAAATTCCTTTCACAACACACCTATGGTGCAAGTTTACAAAGTCGATAAGGCCAATTTTAGTGAAAATTGTTGTTTTTAAAGCCCTAGGTTTGAGATCTTGGGATAAAATTCTATGTGAATGCCTTGAAATCTAATTTATGATAATATTGACTTAATATCATATCTGAAAATGATTTTTAAGCCTTAACATGCAAAATACCCATGCAAATTTAATGAAAATGCATCAAAATTACTAGTTTTTGTTGAAATTTTCTATGTAAATTTGCAAATATTTTAAATCTAAATACAAATCCACACTAAAATGCAAGGCTACAGTCAAATGAAAATTTTAATGATCCTCTAAAATTAGTAGAAAAATCTGATAAAAGATTTTGCATATGAACCCTAGATTTTGGAATTACTAGGTTATATAAAATTGTCAAAATTTCCACAAAACCCTAGCAATTAAATGATGAAAATGCAAGGAAAAATTTTGAATTTTTGGATTTTTCTATAGTTTATATCAGATCTGATGCAAAAATTATGAATTAGGAAAATTTAGGAAGAATTGATGTAATTTAGTAAGCCAAACAATGCGATTTTTTTTTTGTATTTTCCCAAATTTAAAAAAAAAAAATTGAATTTTTCTCAATGCAATAAAATGAATGAATGAAATCAATACAAATCTAAAGAGAAACATTCAGAAAGTTTCAATTTAAGTCCAAAAACATGGGTTCACCAAAATGTTTAGGGGAAAATTGGATTTGTTAATGTTCTAGTGCTTAGATGTTTAAATCCTCCTTTCCACCTTACATTCAAGGATCTAGGGTCAAGTGACAAGCACTATCATACCCTAGGTCACTTACAAATGTAGGGAAACTTGGATTAGGGAATTAATTTTCAATTTTTCCTTCTCCTATGCCCAATTGACCATTAAAGCCCTAATTATACAAATACGACAACAAATTGATGAATTACAGAAAAAGCTCTCGCAGACAGGAGTAAAATAGTGAATTACAGAATACCTATTTTTAGGGTTCCGAAGTGGAATAGTCAGGGACACTAAAGCGGGCACCTAAGTCCAAGGTACCTACTTTTTTAGGGAATCTGGATCTCCTTCCGACACTGATCAGCCCTGTAACTTCTATTTCCTGAGATCTATCTACGGAGGACATTGGAGCGAGTGCCCAAGTCCTAGAAGTGCTCCTTTGTCTGAATTTCCTTCATATCCTAAATCCATGATGCCTGCCCAGCCTTCCTGTAACTCCACTTTTTCTGAATGCAACACCTGTAACCTACAATCACAAGACTTGGTTTGGGGGTTGTGGTGTTTAGAGGTTTGCCTCAATCAAACTCTAGAGGACACTTAAGTCCCTAAACACCATTGTCAGATAAAGAGGGCATGCCCTTGTGAGGAAAAGGTCAAAAACCAAAGGAATCAATGATAAAAACACAATGTTATGTCACCTTGTAGTGAAGCTCTCATGGAGGAAGATGCTCTTCATGCCATGAGAAGATTGATGCTCAAATCTACAAATATCAACACACAAAACACACAAGTCTGCTCGTGCAACACAATAGAAGCCTTGAATCACCTTGAGAACACAATAGCTTGCTAGTAATCATTTAATTGAAATCTAGTTTACAAATGAATGCCTAAGCTTGCTTATATATGCAACTATAAGCACTCCTACCAAGATTTTAAAAATTAAATTTTACCGTGTTGGCAAAATAACCAAATAACAGTCATAAACTGACACCTAAAAATTAGGGTTGCCCCAAAATAGGGCAGGACTAGGGCGCGGGCACCCAAGTCCACCCCCCCTATTTTGGGTAGGGTACAGCTCAAGGGGTCCACCTAGGTCCAATTTGCCATGGAACCTAGGTCTCATTCCATTGGGGTGCCAAAACATGAACTAAAATGTCCTAAATGCACTCTAAAGACCCAGGAGCTAAACCTTATGAGGGAAAAGTCCCCAAGGGGACATTTTCTGACATTACAGTGACAACAATAGTAAAAAAAGAATGACTAGCATCATGCCAACTTCCTCATATATGAAGGGCAGAGAAAACAAGCAAATGAGATAGGCATAACTATTAGAATGTAGGGGCATTCAATAACAGATATTTGCTTGCACATAATTGCCCTTCATTAGGAAACATGGCATTTAGTAGTAGATAAAGTAAGAACCAATTGTATCTTTAGAAATTCATTTTTCTCACAAATGAAAGCATGTACTCTGTGTTGATAATAAATCTTTAACCTCTAATTTTAAATGCCTTCACAAAATTTCATTTTTAGAGATTAAGAGAAAGAAATGAATTCTTTATAAGCATAGATTTCTTTCAAAAGCACAAAGCTAAGTTAAGTTTCCTATAATATACTTTTCTTCCAAGCTAAACTATGGAGACTCAAGTTGGTGACCTTTGCTTAACTCTGCTCAAAATATAATAAATGCACGAACCGATACTCATTCCTATTAAGACAGGAAAGTATGATTGTTAAGTAGGATATAGCTAACCTACATACCTACACACAGGCATGCAAGCCTTTTATGAATGAAAAAATCTCTTTCTTTCTGCATTGTCCAACGATCTTTCCAAGAATGAAAAGCATGTTCTCCAGAAACAAAAGTTCTTTCTTTTTAGAGTCTTTTTTTCTAGCTACTTTTCCTACACAGCCTTCTACACAACATGTCTAAATTTTCTATGTGGTTGAAGATATGTTGTCCTTCCACTCCATGCTAGTAATAAACTCTCCCTACTCCTTATAATTTGAGGTTTATATGCTCTTCAAAACCTTGTTGAGGTCATTCAAGAATAATCACATTCAAGGAGCTTAATAAAACACTAAACAAAATGAAATGAGTGCTTATGATTTCAATCTATTATCAACCATTCAAGTATTTTCAAGTATTTATATACATAAAGAAAAGCAAGGCATTGAAGAAAACTACATAATTTAGATCACAAAATTAGGATATGATTAATAGGTTTATGACCAAAGGGGAAAGCAATTTATGGGAGAAAAAAATTCATTCAAACCCAACAAGGAAAGATAATTGCCAAGCAACATGAGCGACAACCTAGCTCAAGCAAAAGATGATCACGACATTGATGCATCATTTATGCTACCAGGGAAACATAAAGACTAAGCAGTGTTGAACACACTAGGATACTGAGAGGGGGTGAATCAGTATCTAAACAAACTTCAAATCCTCCAGAGTAGATCAAAACTTAAGCATTAAAGCATTAACATAAACATGAAATATCAACACAATGCACACCAACACATAACACCAAATATACGTGGAAAACCCAAGAAGGGAAAGTCCATGGTGAGGATTAACTCAAAATATATGAAGCTCAAAAATAACAACTTTGTTTTAGGGCTACAACCCAAGGATGCTACTACTCCCTAAAATCTTTTCTTTAGGGTCAATCCCAAGGAAGCTACAACTCCCTGCTAACTATGTTTTACAGATACAAGCCAAGGAAGCAACTACTCCCTGAACTGAGAATGAACTCAGGAAAGATTACAGCATGATGATCCTTCTACTATATGAAAACTGACATTGATGCTCACACCTTTGATGATTGCAATTCTACCTCTTCACACCTTTTTTATGATGATTGGATCGGTTAGGCACACTCTTCACTTCCCCCTATCACAAAACTATCTTCAAGATGAATCAAGACAACCTCTAACTCTTCTACTCTTTCTCATTTAGTCACACATCATAATTCCTGTAATATTCATACTATACTCTAAATATACATTCATATTTTCATCTTCACAATCATGCTTCACCTAGACCAACTAGGTTTACAATATATACATGAAATTACATTGAATTCATTACAATTCATCCAATACAAAAAGAATATTACATTTTACAAGTTAGCCAGAGATCACACAACATGAAACTTGCATAGGGTAAGGCCTATCAAGTACTATACGCTACTCCAAAAAGAAACACACTCCTTGTGGATCCCAACACATGCTTAGTTTGGTCTGAAGCATTCTTCATAGCATTTTTCTTCAAGGAGTCACCTCTACACACATCACTCATTTAAAATAGGATGACCTTAAGCAGCAAGACATGAAATTTGAAGTATAACGGTCACCACCACTTGAAAACCTTGTGTGGTACTAGAAACACAAAAGATCTTCACGAAATTCTTCCAGATGATTCTTCATGACTCAATTAATACCTTCAGATACACCTCTAACTCTGCACACAAATACTTTGTGCCGCATACCTTAAAACATGCACACTGAGATCAAATAGCCATCTGAAACACACTATCATTGAGAAATAGACCTTGTGAAGAAGAAAAACACCCAAAACTATAAGGATGCATATAATACACGCCCCTAAACATGTCCACCAAAGTGCATAGGCAATTCTTCTCTTCCAGAGGAATGCAGAGCATTTCAACATTACTTTTCTCAGACAAAATATAGACCAGAACTCCACCACTTATAACTTTCACTGCTGAGGGTGTAGAGACCTAAAGCTTTGGAAATAGCACCTCAATCAAACACTAAAATTAACTTCTAAACTGCAAGACCTTATCTTCAAACATAGAGAAATGCAGAGCTAGACATTGGAGTATTGTGAATACCTTCTTAGGAACAACACTGTCTCTAAACTGTCAACTATAAAACACTCTTCCAATAGTCCAAACACGATGAAACTTGGAACATACATGCTTTGATACTATATAAGGCTATCTTCCACTCCATAGAGATACAACATCAAAAGCATGAAAATGAAGAGCAATCTCCCAGACAATTTTCAAAATAGTCTTTTTGTAGTAGAAATTTTCACCAACATCCAGAGGCCAAATCTTCATTGTATCAACACATACATTCTTAGGAACAACAAGAGAGAGCATACAATATGCTTTAGACCATTAATAACATCTCCCTAACATCAACAACACATATGATCATCTTAGTGCTTCTAATTCCCATATTAATATGTCTTCTTTGATGTTAATAAACATACTCAATGAATATGGTCTCTATTGGCTAAGAACATGACATCCAACCATGAACTACTAATTCCCATCTTAATATGTATTCTGTACAGTCATCAGACAGGACATGACATCCAACTATGAACTATAACTTCTCTGCTAGATAGGACATGACATCCAACCATGAAATACTAATTCCCATCTTAATATATCTTCTCTATTGTAACTAGATAAGGCATGGCATCCAACTATGAACACCATCACACATCCATGACAATGTTGACATCAATGACAACCTCAGGAACCATATGTGTAACAATCTCCCCCTTTGGTATTGATGGCAACACACTTACTACACACACCTACTCATTCTCCCCCTCTAACATCATGGACAAAGGGCAACTTCTTCTCCCTTAGGGCATAACTTCTTCTTGCAACAAATAGACTCCTCCTATCATCATCAACCACTACTTGCTCCCCCTAAGAGATAGCCACCATCAGTCCAAGAAAAATATATAGCATGAACCACTCCCTCTAGATAGATGTGCCACTATGCATCTAGCAAGAAGGAGGGGTAATTACCCCTAACCTCTACTAGAGATCCTCAAAAGTGTCCTTTGCAAGAGCCTTTGTGAAAATATCTTCAATCTGATCCTTTGTTGGAATGTATTCCAACCTTACTTCCTTATCTGCAACCTTCTCTCTCAAAAAGTGATACCTAATTGCTATATGCTAGGTTCTAGAATGCATCACTGGGTTCCTGGAAATATTGATAACACTTGTATTATCACACAAAATAGGAATAGGCTCATCATATTGTACCTTGATATACTTTAGGGTTTGTTTCATCCACAATACTTGTGTATAACATGATGCTGCTACAATATACTATGTCTCTACAGTTGATAATGACATTGAATCTTACTTCTTGCTTTGCCATGAAACCAATCTGCATCCTAAAAAGAAAGCACCACCACTTGTACTTCTTCTATCATTAACACAGCCAATCCAATCAGCATCAATGTAGGCACTCAGATCAAAGTCATTACCTCTTAGATACCATAATCCATAATCCAGAGTTCCCTTCAAGTATTTGAATATTCTTTACACTAACTTCTCATGTGTTTACTGGGGATTAGCTTGATATCTGGCAACCACACATACTGCATGCATCATATAAAGTCTAGAAGTCGTCAAGTACAACAATTCTTCAATCATAGATCTATAGGAAGTTTGATCAACCTCTGGAGACTCATCCTCCTTGCTCAAGTGACATCTAGTGGCCATGGGAGTACTCACTAGTTTAGAGTCATCCATACCAAATTTTGTCAACATCTCTTTTATATACTTATCTTGAGAAATGAAGATACCATCATCTATCTGAGCAATTTTTAAGTCCAAGGAAGAAAGACATCTCACCAATCATAGACATCTCAAACTCTTTTTACATCTCCTCTACAAACCTCTTACACATATCATCATCTCCACCAAAGATGATGTCATCAACATACATTGCAACTATCAATATCATATCTCCTTCTTCCTTGATGTAAAGATTTCTAGCTATAGTACCTTTCTTGAAGCCTTGCTGAAGTAAGTACTTATCCAACCTAGCATACCAAGTTCTAGGTGCTTTCTTGAGACCATACAAAGATTTGTTGAGTCTACACACCATGTCCAGATCTTCTGATATCTAAAAACCATCTGGTTGTTCAATGTAGACTTCCTCCTCTAGATCACCATTCAAAAATGCTTACTTAATGTCCATATGATAAACCTTAAAGTTTTTGTGAGCAAAAAGAGCAAGAAACATCCTGATTGCCTCCATCCTGGCTACTGGAGAATAGGTTTCCTCAAATTCAATGCCTTCAACTTGTGAAATCCTTTACACACCAATCTTTCTTTGTTCCTCACAACTTCACCTTCTTCATTCAGCTTATTCCAGAACACCAACTTTGTTCCTATAACATTCTTATTTGCTGGTCTCGGAACTAATTCCCATGTTTGATTCTTCTCAATCTAATTCAATTCTTCTTCCATTGCCTTTATCCATGCATCATCTTTGCTAGCATTAGAAAAGGTTTTGGGTTCTACCTTTGATAATAAACACAAGTTTACTTACACATATGCTTTTGTAAGAATTCTCTGAGTCAGCACACCTTTATCCTTGTCCCCAATGATCTAATCTATTTAATGATTCTTCTTTTAATAGACTTTGCTAGTGTCTTGGGTATATGCATTGTTTATTGCTCCTTTTCTTCTTCTCTTCTTCTTCTTTTTCTTCAATGCATGGAAAAATATCAAATCCGGAGTCCTTTGGTTGTTGTGAGATCTAATACAAATCTTCATCTACTTTGACATTTGTGCTTTCAATAATCTTCCCCAATCTCTCGTTGTAGCATCTATAGGCCATGCTTCTAGTTGAGTAACCAAAAAATATCACTTCATCATTTCTTGAATCAAAATTTCCTAGGTCTTCTTCATCTCTTCTAATATAGCATTTGCTGCCAAAGATCCTGAAGTATCTGATGGTAGGAGGTCTTCCATACCATAGCTCATAAGGGGTCTTGGTGATATTGACCCTTAACTATACTTTGTTAGTCAAATAGACAACAATGTGAACTATTTCCTTCTAGTACATGTTAGGCAGATCTGCATCCTTCAACATTGCCCTAGCCATCTCTTGCACAGTCCTATTCTTCTTTTCCACTACCCCATTTTGTTGAGGGGTCCTAGGAGTTGACAGATGTCTCCTAATACCATGATCTTCACAAAAATTATCAAATTATTTTGATATAAACTAACCTCCTCTATCATACCTGAAACATTTGATCTTAGTATCCATTTCATTCTCAAGCATAGCTTTGAAAACCTTAAACTTATCAAAGGCATCTGATTTTTCTCTCAAGAAAGTAACCCAAGTCATTCTAGAATAATCATCAATAAGTAGCATGAAATACCTTTCACCTTGTTGACTCTTTACTCTTTTAAGGCAACATAGGTCAGTATGAATCAACTCCAATGGAATTGAAGAAGAATACTCCTTTCTCTTGAAATTTGTCTTTGTCTACTTTCCCATTTGGCATTCCTGGCATAGTGTGTTTGTAGGCTTGGTTATCTTGGGCATGTCTCTCAACGCATCAATAGAGATGATATTTACCATGTTGTCAAAGTCATTGTGTCCCACTCGCTTGTACCATAAGCAACACTCATTGGATTGAGCCAATAAGCATGTTCTTCCATTTACCTCCTTCAGATGATAGATATCACCATATGACTTGATGCCTTCTGCAACAAGTTTTTTGGACCCTACCTTCCTGATTTCACAACCTTTGGCATGAAAGGTATGATTGTATCCTTTACTACACATATGACTAACACTAACAATATTATGCTTTATCCCTTTGACATAGAGGACATCCTCTGTCTTGTTCTTCCCATCAATGGTTATAACACCCTTTCCATAGATTTGGGCTGACTCATCAGCACCAAACTTTTAATAGCTCCATCATTCCATTTCTCAAGGCTGATAAATGTCTCCTTGTAACCATTCATATGATTGGAGCAACCACTATCAATTACCCAAGCCTTGGCTTCTTCTTTTGCATGAAAGGTAGTCCATACAACCATTGATCTATCATTATTTTCGTTAGCTTGCAAGGTATCAATATTTACACATTTTTTAGTATCATCCTTTTTATTACCAATATTCAAGGCCATTAAAAGTTTTTCATTATTTGAATTATCATGATCCTCATCTTCTGAATATCAACTACTCTCAATGGAATATAGGCTTCTTTTGAACTTGTATTTCTTGTTACAACCCCTTGATTCTTCAAAATGACATTTAGAAGCAAAATGACCAATCTTTCCATAATTGAAACATTTAAAAGGTAACTTATCTTTGTATTTGCATGTGCCTTTCTTCAGTGTTCTCACAAAGTTTGCTTCTACCTCATCTAGGTCATCATCTTGATCAGCTGCTTCATCTTCTGTCTTCTTACTTGCTTTGAATGTTGCTTCCTTCTTTGGAGCACCTTTTTCAAATTCTCTCATTTCAAAAGTTGTGAGAGAGCCAAACAATTGATCTATTGTGTATTTATTCAAATCCTGAGATTCCTCGATGGCAGACACCTTATGATTGTAAGATTTAGGAAGAGTTTTCAAAACCTTCTTCACAATCTCATCTACTTTAACTTCCCCACCAAGACCTCTGATGCCATTGACTATTTCATCCACCCACAACATGTAACCAACAATGTCCTCATCTTCTGTCATTCTAAGGGTTTCAAATTTGCTCTTGAAAATTTACATCTTGGCTTGCTTCACTTTACTATCTCCTTCATAAATAATTTCAAGTTTATTCCATACATCTTGAGTAGATGTACAACCCATTATCTTCACAAGTTTTGAATTAGCTAGCCCACTCATGATAGCATTCTTTAGCTTGGCATTGTTATCATACAACTTAATTTGATCTGCATTTGTAGGATCACTAGCAGAGATGGTGTAGTCCTTCTTGACTAATTGCCAAATGCCATACCTTAAAGAAGATATCTAGTTTTCCATCCTTAGCTTCCAAAATGAATAATTTATTCCATTAAACATAGGTACCTTGAGAGACCCATTATTTGTCATCCTGAACCTTCCTCAAGCGGTTAAGCTTCATTTGAGTAACTTAGCTCTTATACCAATTGTTGAACACACTAGGATATTGAAAGGGGGGTGAATCACTATCTAAACAAACTTCAAATCCTCTAGAGCAGACCAAAACTTAAGCATTACAACATTAACATAAACATGAAAAATCAACACAATCCACATCAACACATACACCAAATTTATGTGGAAAACCCAAGAAGGGAAAAACCATGGTGAAGATTAACTCACAATATATGAATTTCAAACTAACAACTTTGTTTTAGGGCTACAACCCAAGGAAGCTACCACTGCCTAAGAACTTTTCTTTAGGGTCACTCCCAAGGAAGCTACAACTCCCTGCTAACTTTGTTTTAGGGATACAACACAAGGAAGAAACTACTCCCTAAACTAAGAATGAACTCAGGAAAGATTATAGCATGACAGTCCTTCTGCTATCTAAAAACTAACATTGAAGCTCACACCTTTGATGATTGCAATTCTACCTCTTCACTCCTTTTTTCTCATGATTGGATCAGTTAGGCACACTCTTCACTTCTATCTTGTCACAAAAGTATCTTCAAGATGAATCAGGACATTCTCTAACTCTTCTCCTCTTTCTCCTTGATTCACACATCATAATGCATGTAATATTCATACTCTACTCTTTACACATTTATATTTTCATCTTCTCAATCATGCTTCACCTAGACCAACTAGGTTTACAAAATATACATGACATTACATTGATTTCATTACAGGTCAGCCAATACAACAAGAATATTACATTTTTCAAGTCAGTCAAAGATCACACAACATTAAACTTGCATAGGGTAAGCTCTATCAAGAACTATACGCTACTCCAGAAGGTTCAACACATGCCTTGTGGATCCTAACACATGCTTAGTCTGGTCCTAAACATTCTTTACAACATTATTCTTCAAGGAATCACCTTCACACACATTGCTCATTTGAAATAGGATGGCCTTAAGCAGGAAGGCATGAAAATTGAAGTATAACGATCACCACCACTTGAAAACCTTGTGCGGTACTGAAAACATGAAAGATCTTCATGAAATTCTTTCAAATGAGTCTTCATGACTCATGAAACACCTTCAAGTACACCTCTAACTCTACACAACAAATACATTGTGCTGCATACCTTAAAACATGCACACTGAGATCAAATAGCCATCCATAATACACTGTAACACACTGTCATTGAGAAAAAGACCTTGTGGAGTAACAAAACATCTGATATTGTAAGGATGCATGTAATACACATCCGTGAACATGTCCACCAAACCACATAGGTAATTCTTCTCTTCCAGAGGAATGTAGAGCATTTCAACAAGCCTTCAACATTACTTTTCTCAAACAATTCGTATAGACCGGAACTCCACCACTTATAAGTTTCACTGCTGAGGGTGTAGAGACCTAAACCTTTGGAAATAGCACCTCCATTAGACACTAAACTTAACTTTTGAACCACAAGACCTTATCTTCAAATGCAGAGAAATGTGGAGCCAAACATTGCATTACTATGAATACCTTGTTTAGGAACAACACTGTCTCCAAACTGTCAACTGTAAAACACTCTTCCAATAGTCCAAACAATATGAAACTTGGAACATACATGCTTTGACACTATATGAGGCTATCTTCCACTCCACAGAGATACAACATCAAAGGCATGAAAATGTGGAGCAATCTCCCAGACAGTTTTCAAAAGAGTCTTTCTGTAGCAGAAACTTTCACCAACATCTGGAGGCCAAAACTTCTTTGTATCAACACATACATTCTTAGGAACAACACAAGAGAGCATAAAATATGCTTCAGACCATCAGTAACATCTCCCTAATATCAGCAACACATCTGATCATCTTAGTGCTTCTAATTCCCATATTAATATGTCTTCTTTGCTGTCAACAAACATACTCAATGAATACGATCTCTGCTAACTAAGAATATGACATCCAACCATGAACTGTATCTTCTCTGCTAGATAGGACATGACATCCAATATAAGCTTCTAATTCGTATCTTAATATATCTTCTCTATTGTCACTAGATAAGACACGGCATCCAACCATGAACACCATCACACACCCATGACAGTGTTGACATCAATGACAACCTCATGAACCATATGTGTAACAAGAAGCACACCAAAGTTGACATAACTTCTAAGTGGGTGTGTGAGTTCCCTAATGGCATGTCGATCGCTTATCTCTTGCAATCTATTTCCCTCTCCCCAATGATGCTCTCCCTTCTCGTCTGGGAGGGGGGAAACACTGTTCCTGCATTCACCTCATTTACATGACAAGTAGTTAGTCCATCTCATAAATCAATTAAATGCAATAATAGCATTTCATATAACATTTCATTGCATATTCAACAATGTAAAATAAACTAATTTTCTATGCTAGTATAACTTCACATCAACATATTAATTTCTCTTTCTAACTAGTAGTTTATAGAATAAAATGGTGAAGTAAGTTTTCTTTAAAAATGCGGTGTAGCACCTTAGGGTAGTCATTTTTTGATTTGTTGGGATTTGATTCCTTTGGGAGAGATAAAATACTTAGTAGTTTATCTAAGTTGTAGTGTGCTAAAACACACATCAACAATTCATGTATTGCAACAATTATGAAACTTCTATTGAATTTTTAAAATTGCCACTTATGTAGAATTAGTGGTTTCAATTTGCTAAGGTTATCAATGATTTTTAAGTGCCAAAACTTACTAAAAATGAGTCCCTTAAATTGCATGTTCAATTTTGAATCAAATACCCTTCTTTATGCAGTTCAATGAAGATTCATACTTTATTATTAGAAGGCAATAATTTGCTCCGTCATGTATGCCCATTCAACTCCAATGTCTCCACCGAATTAATCTTCACATTACTACAATAGATTCTTTAGGACTCCAAATACACACATAATATTGCAAACCAAAATACTCAAGATATGCTTCACACTTACATAGTAATTGGTCCACCATATAAACAACCAAAATAGAAAAATAAAAATAACTAGCAGTTGCACAAAATTTATGCGCAACAAATAGCCAATAGGGTCTATCAATATCTCATATGTACCCTAATTCTAACAAACTGGGAAGCTTATACATTTCCTATAACTTGTTTTACACACCAGAAATAAACTTCTTACAGACGAGCTTAAGGTAAAATGTAAAATTTGTTTAGAGCATTGATACCAGATTGTATAACAATGGCAAAAAGTCCACAGCTAGAATGTGGAATGGTTCTCGGCTATTTGCAGATGATAATAATTAGAGAATTTGTTTATTTTGGCATCAAATTATTTTCTCAAATTGTGCTTTTGATTCCATATCCAATCTGAATTTAAGTATGTCCTGAATTCTTGGTTAGTTGCAATTGTTGATAGTAGTAGTGATATATTTAAATGGTTAAAGCCATAGGCTGACAAAGGCAGCATACATTTGGCAATCTGGACAGAGTTGTTGTTACAATGTGAAGGAATCACATAGAATATTAAAATTTGCAAGTCTAGAGGTAGACTTTCTTCAAGGTTGCTTTCAATTGCTTCAATACATGATATGACTGATACTCATTTAACAGATGTCTGAACTGAAGGTCCAGATAACTATTTGTTCAAATTCATCAATTTGGGGGGAAGATGAAGATCCCAGATTGAGATGTGTATATTAGACTTTTCTTGAGGTGGTCTACAAATATAGAAAATGAAGATCCCAATAGAGAACATAATTTCTCTTCTATGGCGAATCCACTAAAAATATTCAAAGTCCTTTAAAGAATTAGATTTCTTTATTGTTTTCACATAATTCCACATTGAAGTCTGGGGAAATTGATCTGATTGTTGGTTGTCATCTATGCACTTGTCTGGTTTGCTTGTATTCCACTCTTTTCCAAGTGAATTCAGAAAATGACAAGATGTTTTCATCATTTTTTCCAGCCAGGGCCACTTAAATTTCAATTCATCATCATATGAAGCACCATTTCCTATCCTAAAAACCTTGCAACCAAAAGACATCTGTGAAGATTGACATTGCAAGCATAAGCTCTTCTCTGTAAAAGCTTGTATCATCCCTTGGTACAAAGCCCTAATTATTCAAGGCCAAAACAACCAGCCAATAACATTATATACCATATTGCAAAGGAAGGAACTATCTTGAGCATCTTTAACAATGTTTGTTGTTAACGTATTAAATGTAGAATTTAGAATAGAATAACCTTGTAAGATCCTCTCTAATCACTGTTCCAAATCCTCGTGTAGTTACCATACTGCCAAATGGTTTTGGTGAATCAGCCATTTGATTGGATTCCCAAACTTCTCATTCATGACAATCAATTCTATCTCAAAGATAATTCAAATTATTCATAATTAACTGCAATCTACAACACTATGTGCAAGTAAAAGCTCAAGTTTCTTTACTTACATTGGAAATTGCAGAATGTTGCACCTAGAATTGGTCAATTTCCCATTACTTTCTATCCAAGCCTTAATATTAGCGTAATATGTCTCCATAAGCCAATTCAGCTAGAATGGTTCTCATGCACCTTCCCTGTTGTATGAACCAATCAGTGTCCACAGCTTCAACAAATTGCGCGTAGTAAGCTGGTCACATAGAGCACTCTAAAGCTTAATGAATTTGCCACAACTTTGAATTCTCAAAATATCAAGTTCAAATATTAAAGCTTGATCTAAATGCATAACAGCTAATTTTTAATTTCTGAAGTTTGTGAAGCTTCCATATTTAAACTTCTACTGGGGATAAAGTGCCACATGGACAATTTCAAGACGCAACCCTCAAAACTCAATGCAGAGACATTGGAGTATGTCTAGAAGAAAAATAGAGCCCTAGCTTGAGTATAACAAATTATCTCAATATATACCCAGAAGAGATATCAAAATATTATAAAACACAACTCTCAAACCCTCAAATCAAGACCTACGGAGGTCACATTATGCGCAGGTTGGTATGCAAAGCTAAAAAATGTGGCAATGTTGCACGATACTAAATAAACACAACTAGGCATAAGACAGTTGAAATAGTTCTTAAAAAAATGTGGGAGTGGATGGCAAGAATAAATAGAGGCAATTTTGTTCAAAAGAGTTAAAAAGAGTCTTATTTACATGGCTGAGAAAATAATCATGGAATTAAAAATGAGGGTTTTAACACTATGGAAGAAATATAGCAAATGAAAGAACATATATTTTTTTCAGAACATAACCATATAATCCAAAAAAGAATAGCAAGGACTTCATGAGGAGATTTTTGTAAATGTAAATTTTTAAAAATCGTGACCAAAATCTATGAGAGATTTTTGAAAAATGGGTTACAATGAAACTCCTCTTTCTCTAGGTCCTGGAAAGCCATAGCGATTTATGCTTCCACAAATTCCACTCCATCATCGTTGCAATCGATCTCTGGTCTGCTGGATATTTGTCCAATAACCAACAGTCCTGCAAATGGATAGAAATGCACCAAAACCCTAGAGAGGCTTTTCTTCAGGTTCTACCACAGAAGAAAATTCGTTTACAGGCAACAATCTGTAGAAAAGAAGCCTTTGTGGTTTGCTCACAGGTAGCCAAAAGAGGTCTAGGTTACAAACAAACATGCGTTGCCTGCACGACGGGACCGCCGGAGCCACCATGGAAATCCTAAGCACTTCAACCTTCGGATCTTCCATTGCTACAACTCACGAGTATAATAACAAACTAAGAGCCTTGAGATCTTCTCGATTCCCAATGAATATGAAACATAAATTTTTCATATAAAAAAAACCCTAAAATGAAAATGGAATGAAACCAAAGAAAACCCTAAGAAAACAGTTACCGGCCTGGGAAAATTGTTTTCCGGCGTCGGATGAATTCCGGCGTCCGATGATTTTCCGGGAGCAAAAGCTCCCACTAATAACCTATCGGCTAAAAAAATTTAAAAAAAAAAAAAACTCTTTTTAGGTGATGTTATACTTGAAATCTAGGATACCCCTAGACCAAAAGAGATTTGTATGCCTTACATGTCTTCAAAATTTAAGGCACAAATTTTAATAAGGTAAGCATGCATAATATCAAATCCTCAAAGTAGACTTGTTTATCAATAATGGAGTCTCCAACATCATGCCCATTGACATCTCCTTTTCCTATCAACTTAAGAAATTAAAGGGTAATTGCACAAAGGTACACACATCACTTACGTGTATAGTTAAAATGCAATAAATACTAACCCCTATTCTTAAAACAAGTGAAGGTGCCAATAAAACCTCAAAACTTTTGGCCAGCTAATTATTTTTTCAGTTTTTTTTTTTTTTGTGTGTGAAACAATTATGCATCTTCATATTAAAACAAAATATATATATTAAAAGGAAAAAAATAATATTATGTTCTTCGCTGTGGAACACAGAACTTATAACTGATTAACCCGAACAATTACAAACCATTTGAGCCTGACGGCAGAAACTAATAATTCTTCAAATTTTGCTGTGTCAACGTAATTTTTCCTTGAAAATATTCATTTAGAAAACAGTCAGAAAATGTGCTCAAAATTATGTGGGAAAACACTGAGAAAATGCCCTCTTCCCCATTTGAGCGCTCAATTTTAAATTTATAATGTACATTTTAATAATGTCACTGACATAATGAGTGACAACTATAATGACAATCAACTTACAATCAACACTGCACTGAAAAAAAACAAATTACAATCAACTTTGTACTGATGTACATTTTAATAATTCACTGACATAAAAGAGTGACAACTATAATGACAATCAATAGTGCAGTGGAAAAAACAAATTACAATCAACTTTGTACTATTAATTATTTTAATGTCTTCCTCTAGCAAAATGTTGATCTCTCTAGGAAAACACACCCTAAACTCCAGGGATAGTGACCCCACTTTCACTGTGTGAAATAGGGATAATTACATTAAATGTCCTTCATTGACCAAAAAAACCATGGACATAAAGATTATGCGCTTTATAAATAGTCAGATTCAAAAGAAATGAAGCCAACTTATACGACTGGACTGACTGGACTGCAAGCACCGACATCACTGAAACCACTGGAATTCTTGCGTTCACAGTGACTTCCTGTACTGCAATCAAGACATAAAGATTACTGCCATCTTTGTACTGATAATTGCTTTAATATCTTCCACTACAATTAAAAATAAATAAATCAAACTCTTTCGAAGCAATTTTGAATTACTCTCAAATTTGTATGCGACTTACTAAGGTTTCAGAGTCACATCAGCATTTTTTGTTTAGGTGTATACCTATAGTAGTTCATTAAGTTATAGTAGTTGTGCTTCAATTCATGTTGTGTTGGTTCACCAATATGGCATCACATGATTTGTTGCTTTTTAGATCTAAAAGGTACAATTCATTTAATTATAAGTGCATCAACAGTAACAACTTTGATGTTACTACCATGAGTGTTATACTATTAAAAGTATTGGGCATTAGTTCCACAAATACTATCACAACCATTGGAACATGCTCAACTACTAGGTCCTCTTCGTTTCACAATGCACTCCAAGCTCATTGAATTAAGTATGCACCTAAGTTCACATTTGGAAATTTGTGCAACTTTAAGGAGTTGATTCTATTTATGTTACATTATTAATTATAATAATTTTTTAATCGATATAACCATAATATAATTAGCATTGTTAAATTATATAAGTATAATTTAAGTAATATATTAGTTGATCAAAAAACTAATAATAATAACTATATAATACTAAAAATTGGTGGCACTACCAAAACCTACAAAGACTAACACATTTGGGAAAAAGTTTTCTTGCTTGGCTGAAGAAAATCCACTCGTTGAAGGCTAGAATACTTCAGAACATACCAAAATTCCCAAAATTTTGTGAAGAATGTTGGCAAATTCCATGTGGCCGATAATGGCATTAATGGGATGTGACAAGATATGAATATCAACGAGGAAACTTTGAAACATTTCCCATCATTGAGTCTACAGGAGAGGATAGAGTATTTGAGCACCCTAACTTCACGCCTAGGTGCTACCACAACAGTGTGTCCCACTTATGGGCCACCCTGCTTTTTGTCTGACATCACATATTTTTTAGAAAAATAATGATTTATGCCTTGAGGGGTTCCATCTAAATGAGTTTAATTGAAGGGGGTTAGATAAAACCCCCTTCGATAAAACCCATTTAGAAATAACCCCCCAATCTTAAATCAAACCCTCAGTGGGGTCTCATCTGCACCTATCAAAATGCTGACAAAAAACCATTTTTGTTTCACCTTTTTGGGGATCAAATGAAGTCATTTAGAAATTCTATTTTATTAGCATGTAGCCCTTAGTTTAAACTTTCCAAAAAATATGATGTTGAATATAATTCATTTGATTATTATATTTATTTTATATTTTCTAGTGAACATAGGTTTTTCACAAAAAAAAAGGTCTCTATTCCACACACGCAGAAATATAAAAAATAGAGAAAAAAATTCTTAAAAATATCTGCACACTAGGTATTGATGTCCTTGTTTTAACAAAAAAAGAAGTTAATTTAGACACATACATAAAAAGTTATGTTGTATGGTATAAACCTATGTCTACATTATAATTAATCTCACTTCAAAAATTAATTAAAAAAATATATGCAACAAAAAATTATGAAAAAATATCTATGCACTAGATATTGGTGTTAAGAATTGATGTTTAAACATTTATAATTTTGTCCTTTCTATAAAAAAAGTTATGTTGTATGGTATAAACCTCACTTTTAAAAAATATTGTTAACTATAAAAAATAAGTTATTAGAAGTTAAATAAAAAAATTCATAAATTATTTCATAATTTAAAAAAAAAAACATTTAGAATCTACACACAAAATCTCAAAAATCACTAGTTCACATCATCTTCAAATTCTTAACTAATTAGTTTCTATAGATGTTAGAAAGTGAAACTTTGGTTTCAATGTTGATTTCAATGTCCCACTTTGGCTGAAAAGTGGGACATAGTATTGTGGGTTGACCCGCTTCTCAAAATCATATATCACAATTTTGAATTACTCCAAAAAATTTACAATAGTTTACTTGGCAAGGCCCTTGGTTATAACTAATGTTACAAGTCCACATCATCAAATATGATGCCACATAAGCATGCATTTGTTGATGTATCCAAAAAGATACAAAAAAGATTAGATCGATACTTGTGCATTAAGTCATGTCTTGTTAGTGTGTCGATATGGCATCACAAGATTTGTTGCTTTTTAGATTTAAAGAATATGTTTCATTCAATTATAAGTACTTATGGTCAACACTAACAACATTAAAGTCACAACTACTAGTGTTATACTTTTAAAAATATTGGACATTAAACCCACAAATACTATCACAACTATTGGAACATCTTCAACTACTAGGTCCTCTCCCCTAGTGCTTTTGTACAAAAATGTCATTGTAAATGTAGCTCCTAAGAGGAATAATATTGATTTTTCTAGGTCAAGATTTGTGACCCAAATCTACGTCTGACAACAACATTTCACCTTGATTCCCTAATTCTTGGATGCTATAATGACTAACAATGTTTATAAACCTTTGGGAATTTATAATCACAAGGGTCAAGCTCTCCTCGGTTAGACTCCTAACTATTGTGATGTTCACAACACGCCCCATTTTACTCCTTAGCAAAATGAGGACCCCTGCTGTTGCTTTGCTTTTTTCGCTTTTGGTCTGCTGTTCTACTTGGTGGTAAAGGGAAAAGAGGGTAAAAAGTTGCAAACTTTGTTAAAAATAGGGGAAAATGTATTTTTAGTACCAGGGCATAATATGGTTGGATTCCTTATAAAAAATGAGCTAGGGTTGCTTTTTGAACCATCTTGAAATTCGCCATATTTTGCAAGTTATGATCATTTTGGTAAAAATGCATCAGTTGGTATGTATATGCTTAATGTTAGGATATTTGTGATCTTGAAACCTGAACCAAATCTCAAGGTCTGAATCTGTCCTCCAAAAGCTTACCATGTGAAAGAGGATGAAATTCCATGCAAATTTGCCTTTTACATCACCCTAAAATTCGACCAAATGAGAAAGTTCGGGCAAGTCAAATTCCGGTCAAACCTGATATCCTGGTAGGGGGGTCATATTTCAAAATATCCATCACTTTACCAAAGATCACCCGATATCAGTTTATCACCTGATAAGTCATTTTGTTCATGAAACTATCCATCAAGAAACTGCATGTGTTTTGCAGGGACTGATATTTGAAATATCACCCGATATTTCAAATATCGGGTCATATTTCCAATATCAGCCCGATGTTTCCAAATCATCCTGATCTTTCTACATGACGATGACATCATAGTACAGTAGCAATAAAACTGAGTCTTTGAGATGATGACGTCAACCTGATCTCCCGAAGGAAGATCACTTTTTTTGAGGGGGGGATCATATTCCTTAGCATTAGGATCGTAAAGTTCAAAGTTATAATGCATTACCTGATATTCCGATATCACTCTGATATTATAAAATCCCCCGATCTTACCAATATGATGGTGATGTCATTTTTTTTCGCATTTTTTAATGAGGTCTGGATATGATGGTGATGTCACCATCATATCCCATTCGATGAGGGTCATGTTTGTTAATATCCTGCATATTGATAGTGTATACATGCAGGGTGGACCCGAAGTGGTTTTAGGTTAAAATGAATTGATGTTTCGAATCCACTTTGTATCTCACATTTGTATGTTTTGCAGGTAAAATATACAAAGCACTTCATACACGGTGGACCCGAAAGGTTTATTGAATAGTGTTAAATCATATTGCAAAGATACAATTGGAATATACATGCACGGACCCGAAAGTTTATTAAATAAAGAAAGATCCTTGTATATGCGGTTGGATACAAAGTGAGTAGTGCATGGGTCCCACCCCTCATCGGCCTAACTGTGGCTATCGGAGTTGGATGATAAAGTCACACCGAAGGGTTTGGTCCTACCGATGGTGCGGGGAGTTACATATGTATTGCTATCGGTGTGACTTTTGGTATCGGTGAAGTTCTGAATTGTCTTGCTGATATCTTATGTTATGCTAATGGGAGTAAAGACTTAGCCGAATAAAAAGAAAGGAATATCGGCTAGACGATAGCGATCGATGAAGTTTTGAATTGACTTGCCGATGGGTGAATGTTATGCCAATAGAAATAAATTTAAAGGGCATCGACGGGAGTCACAGCGACAAGTGAAGGCTATATCAGCCAGATGATAGCGATCGGCTAATCTTCTTTTGGACTCCCCGATGAGTGGATATCACGCCGATGGGCAGGAAAGGACAAAGCGATAGAAATTTAAAGGGCATTTTAGGGCCCGAATGCATATTTCTGGTCAATGATGGTTGACTCGACCAGTTTAAACGTTGAATATGCATTCTTGACACATGATTTTCACAGATTTGGGGCCCGATTGATGCGTTCACATAGTCACGACTAGATTTGGCAGTTGTTTTTCTTCCTGCAGGTTTATTAGATGATGATACTTATTGCTTATCCATTTTTTTTACAGGTTTGCAGTTGAGGAAGGAGCTGAAACTTAATGGCGATGACATCACGAAGGGAAAAAAGATCATATCTCGGAGGAAGCAGAAGGAAGATAAGGATGAAGTGCGAAGAAGTCAAAGGCCTTCAATGATGAGGACAAAATGCAGCTGAAGACATTATTGCAGCAGACCACAGAAGTTAATATTAAGCTGCTAGGGTTTCCAGAAGGGCATATTTCGCCCAGATTTGATGTATGCTTAGAGATATTTTGGGAAACTTGTTCTCCAACATTTATTGCTGTAACCAGAGGTTTGAACCATTGTTTTAACTAGGGTTTTGGGTTGTATTGAGGACAATCAAAATCTATATATTGTGCCTCTATACACTGTAAAACTTTACACAGGGGGGCTACATAGAGATTTGTAGCAGCAGGAATTTGAAAGGTAGCATTTAGTATAGTTTAGAAGTAGAAGAAGGAGGTTGCCTGTGTCTACAATAAGGAATGCGTGGAACATCTAGCTTCCTTACTGTATCTGTAAAGCTTGTAAGTTTTCTGTAATTGGATCAATGAAGCTAAGAGTCATTCTGACATTGTAAATCTTATATGATTGTCTGTTTCTCATACAATTGAATCTGGAATTCTGCATCTATCTTCTGAGTGTTTTCCTGCTCTTCTTTGTGTTTGAAACATTTCTCTTAGAGCTTGCAATCTTAGGTGTATGTTTGTGAAAATGCTCAGAACTTACACTTAAGGTTTTGTCTGTGGATTTGATCAAATTGTTGTATTATTTATAAAGTGCATAACAGAACAATTAGATCCTTTGAATAGAGTGAATGAGGTGTAGATTAGATCTTTCTAACTTTTCCCAACCCATTTGAGAATACTTAGCTTAAAACGTAGAAATTTGAAGGAAATTTGTCTCATATTTGAAAGAAGCATGCATAACAGAGTTAAAAGTAGACAGTTTTCATAAATATTTAAGAGGAGAAAGCTGCAATAATTCGAGAAGACTATTTAAAGTTTTGCAGCACAAGTATAAGTTTATGCAAAAGGGATGAACAACATATTGACATTTATTAATCTTTTGTATAGTTTGAGTCTAGTTAACCAACAAGAAACCCTAAACTACATAAGGCCCCTTGAACATTACAGCTTCACATCGACCAACTAAATTTGCCCAACAGGTCAAGACCTGACCATATTAAACTTGGGATTAAGTGAATCTTAACCAATTCCTTCATATCTTTCAAGTTAGTTTTGGTTCATTTTATGTGAATTTTAACTAATTGTTATGATTGCATCAAAACAATCATCAACACTAACAGACTACCTTTACAACTTTGAGCAAATATTTTAATATATAAATCAATAATGCAATGGACCTAAGATGATGTGCTCTATTAATTTTATTTTGATGCTTTCATAAATGCTCTATTAATAAAACCCAAACCTTATTCTTTAAATACACCACCCTAATGAGTAATTTAGCAAAATCTACACATTAGTTAGCTCACAATAGGTAAGTGAAAGGGGTGAGGAAAGTTTGAATATAAATTTTAAAACTTCATGGGTTAAATATGCTTGATCATGGATCTAATTTAGATAAGGTCAAACTTGCACATTTGACATAGAGAGGGAAATTAAACTATTTATAGAATTAAGTGAAATATTTGGATGTGTGATAATACGATTCAAGAACTGGTAATATTATTTGCTAATTTTCATGCAAATTAGACCATCTTACACATTATTCAGTGCATTAGGGACAACCTATTCATCGTGAGGCCAAAAAATAAGGTAAAAGAGCATGTGTATGCAATTTTTTCCATCAAAATATTATAATTAAAATATTTTGAAGGCATTGCCCTTCCACAAGAAAGACTAAACTTAGAGAGTGGTAATTTCCTTTACTATACCATTCCACAAATGCATAATAGATAGTAGATACATTGATCATTCAACTTAAGGAGTGACTTGATTAAGTGTATGTAACCAACAAATGTTAAAGATTTACTATTTAAAGAGATAAGTTGTTATCACAATCTTTCATTTAACTAAAGGGACTTTACCATCATTCTAGAATAGAGAGGAACATTAAGATAGGTGTAAGGCAAGGCTCCAAGGTATAATCCCAACACTCTAAAAAACCTTTTTTGTCTACATAGAGGAACATCAAAAATAAGATTTTCAATTTCTCTATGTTGATCTCCTTATTAGGGGCCCTTTCAAAACTACTCAAGATAGCCTTCAAGTTTCTAGCTTCCTAAAAGGATGCCTCACCAAACAACAAAGTCTCATCAACAAATTATATATGGGTTAGGGGATATATATCCAAGATTAATGCTCACACCCTCAACATCTTTTTGAACCCTTGTATAAATAATATAACTACACAAAACTTCCATGATCTAGATCCTCTAACTTGGGGTGTGTTGTGGTGAATTAAAATAATGATTGAACATATCATACATAGACTTGTTGATGGCCTATTACATTATTTTAGTATAGACAAAGCTTCTTTTCCCCTTAGAAGCAAAATGTGTTCTAGTGGGTTTTGTTAGAATTTGTTATGAACAACGAATCTAGCCAAGACCAAATGCCTATAAGCTAATCATAAATATAGATGAATAGAATAATGCTAAATTCTATATTCAATATTAAGAGACAAAATTACAAAGAGTAACATACATATATATATTAAGAGACAAAGTTATAAAGAGTAACATACATTCAATCTCTTCCCATTCATCAAGTACTATAGCTAATTTATGGTCATATGCTCGAAAAAAATCAAGAGGTACAAGACAATGTGTAATAAGATTATCTTGGAATGGAGATTCATTCAAGTCTCCAATCATCTCCCATGCTCCATGTGAGTGGTGGCCACCACGGTGTCAATATTGACATTACATAGAATCAATCCCAAGATACATTCAAGTTTGAGCTCCCATATAAATTTATACCAATAGGATGTGGGTTCATGAACTAGTCCATAAAGATGGGGCAAAAGATGAAGCCACCTGAAATGTGTCAAGATTCCATGTCACTAGGAATTATAGTTCTATCTATTCAAATTAATTGCAATAGTAATCCTTTTGATACCCATTATTAACTCCTCAAATTTAGTCACACAATAGGCCAATCAAGAAACCCACCTAGCAAAAGCAAAATATCACCCCCTAAAAATTACACAATCATGAGATTCCCTAGCAAATTATGACAATGTCACTTTATAGTTAGTACATTACAGTTGCCACTTGCCAAATCAGTAAAGTGGTCTTGATATCAATGTATTATAAATGGAAAATTAGGCCATATAGTTGAAGCTATAGTTTTTTATTATAGAATGGGATATATTAGACTATACCAATGAGAAGTACATAAAAAATTATGCACTTTCAAGAAAATTATACCCAAAAATGTTATCGTATGAGCTCGAATGAAACCCCATAAGTTTCCAAAATGATAACTACTTAGTATTACCTGTGAGAATCTACAATTTTGAAAAATCCAAACAAAATAATAAAAAACCATCTATACCATTGTGAAGCTCACAAAAAAATACCTTAGATAAAAGAAATTATTTAAAAATTGGAGCTAATACGACTGAGAATGGAGCCTCTAAAGTTTAGGTGCTCAAAACAAATAGTAAATAGAGAGGAGTGTAGGAGAGGTGATAAAATTGATGATGTCATGCCAATGTTAGAAACAAAATATTCCTAAATTCACCTAGAATAATCTATGTTACAAAATATTCCCGAACTTCCATCTATGATGCCTAAAATTATCTTTAGCTACAAAAATCTCCCCAATTCAAATTGAAACCACTATATTTTAGCATGAAATTGTCTTTCTAACAATAAAGTGGTTTCGTGCTCATGGGGATAGACAAGTGTTGGCATTGCTAGATTATTGCTAGTGGTGGTGGAGTAATAGAGGACGTCGCTAGAGGTGGTGGTGGGTGTTGCTAGTAGTTGCACATGTGTATGCTTCTAATGGTGATAGGTCTATGGTTGATGGCACCTAGCTACCACTATAGTAGACCATGTGGGTGTTGTGTAGGTGTAATCCTATGTAGTATTGCATAATTATTTGATTTTATTTTTACAATTGTATGATATGTACAATAGAGGAGGAAAAAACATCACAGTAGTCAAAAGTGCTTTGATTTTGATGATCTGATGGTGAATTTATGGGTTCTCAAGCCTTATGAATGTAATGGCATGGTTGAATTTGACCCAAAATGATTTAGAGGACTAGGTACAGGTCTACTAGATCTGATATGCACCTCCCAACTTCAAACCCTTCTATATTTATCCTTCAAAATCTAATTTAGACACATCAGAAGACAAAATTAACTTTCTTAAACATTGTGAACTCAACAGCGAGCTCAAATTTACTCCAAAAATCACCGAAAGATACCTACAAAACAAATCCAAAAATTAAAAACCTTCAAATGTATTATTTTTATCAAGTTTTTTTAATTTTCTAGATCATTATTCAATGCAAGAGAATACAATGTTCAACTTTTAAGAGGAACCATTGATATATAATCCTATATATGGACTAAATTTAGGACATCATGGCTTTGATACCATGTTATAATTATCTATAAATAATAAATCTACCTTGGACCAAATGCCTATAAGATAAACACAAATCTATATGAATAGAATAATGTTATTCTATATTTAATATTACGAGGTAAAGTTAAAAAGAGTAACATGAATATATATAGGGCTCTTGTATACATGAATCAAGGAGATGACATATCCAAGAATGTGAGTTAACTCTCAATCACTCTGAATTAAGAGGTGAGTTAATTCAATCTAACTAAGATAGAGGTGGTCTTGACTAAATAGACGTGGCACCTAACTACTAGTAATCATGAGTTGATGAGGTAATGGTGGCACTTGTGTACCTCAATTAAAGGTATGCACATGTCATTATTAGCTACTTAGTTGAGAATAATTATCCTAGTTATCCTAGGTAAACTTGTTAAATTGGTGTAATATCACACTTAGGATATAATATATCCAAGGTGAATAAAATATTACACCAACAATTTTCTCCTTGTTTTAATATATTTTTTTGTATATCTTGCATGTATTCCTCTTATGATTTAATTGTACAAATGAATATCTTTACATACTAAGACACAATAGCAATTCACAAAAATGTGTGTCAAGTTAACTCTTAATAACTAGTGAAAAATAGTAGGAACTTTAGGATTCAAATTTGAATATTTGAATTTTGGGTCAATCCTAAGTCACTTGGGATCAATACTAAGGCACTCAAGTTTGACTTGGGGTAGAGAATTACTATGTTCAAGGAACGGATCAAATGTGTATATGGGTACTGTAAGCAGAAAAATCATGCACAACCTCCATAAGGACCCCGATGATGACTCACAATCCTTGTCACGTACATGTAAGCATGAAATAATGCCCTCTCAACAACGATTCTCTTGGTAGCATTTGGATTCTTCCTCCTCTTATTGTTTTCCCTTTGTCGTGCTAACCTTTTCCCCACTTTCAATGCTTTTTGACACTTGTTGATTCTTGTTTCATGTGCTTGTTACTTCATCCCTAAGCCTTGTATTCATCTTGTTGTTGTGTTTTGACCTTTCCCTAGTGTTTTTCATCCATTCCCACTCTTAGGAGCCCTCTACAGGACCTCCCAAGCTATCTCCAACTTTCGGTTTTCAGTCCCAGTCAACCAATACAACTCTCCACCTATTATTTCAAGATCTCCCTTAGGAGATTTGACTTTTGCAAGTGGAGATTTGGATTTTGACCCTCTTTTGACTAGTTTTTAGAGGCAATTCACCTTCTTTTCACTTAACTAACAATCTCCAATCCTTTTTATCAACCCAAGAGCTCCCCTCTGTGGGTCACCCATGGGTCACCCTCAGGCAACTAGGACTAGTGAAAGGGGCAACCCATGGGTGACCCTGTCATCTTTTCTAGTCATAACAGAACTTGAGTTTTTGACTCAAAAAAACTCTGTTTTGACCTATTTCTCTTCCTATTTGTATGAGTTTTTAGTCTAAACATATATTTAGCTATTCCAAGCCTCCAAGCATGCATAATTAGCTCCTTTTTATCTCAACTTGTCAACTCATACATTCTTGTTAAATCCATTTCTTCTTTAGTGATAAGCCATATTGACTTGATCACTCCCTAATTAGCCCAGATCACTCCTTGGTCTTCTGAGTTAACTCTCCAATCAAGGGAGTTAACTCTCCATTCTCTCCAACCCCTCATAGCCTCTTTCAACCTATAAATACCCATCCCCTCTTCATTATTTTCCAAGTTGGAGAATTCTCTTCTCATCTTCACAAG
The DNA here is from genome assembly GCA_027924645.1 of Cunninghamia lanceolata. Lineage (NCBI taxonomy): Eukaryota > Viridiplantae > Streptophyta > Pinopsida > Cupressales > Cupressaceae > Cunninghamia > Cunninghamia lanceolata. The sequence continues at coordinate 804,248 of BSBN01000277.1, forward strand.
CTTTTTCAAGCTTCTTGAATGGCCTTTGAGCCTTTATCTTCATTTCTTTCCTTATTTTTCCAAAGCTTCAAAGCTTTCATTAGTTTTCATTATTGCATAGCTTCAAAGCTCCCCCTTTTTGGAAGTAGTTTCATTTGTGCATCTAGTCCTTTATAGGTTTCGCTCTCCAACTAGCATCCATATTCTCATACAAGACATTCAAGCCTTTTGATTTTCTTGTTTTTTCATCTAAGCTTTGCTAAAAGCTTCATATAGCATCAATACGTTGCCCAAATCGCAAGCCACAATACTCACATGCTCACATTGAGGTCACATTCAAGATTTCAAAATCTCTTTTTTGCATTCCCTTTGCTATTATCACCAAGAGGATCTCCCCACTGCTACAAGAGGATAAGAGGTTGCCAACACAAGGATTTCTAAGGGTAGTGGAGGCTCAGGCATCTCATATTCTAGGTTCCTTAGTGCTTTTCTTTCATAGTAATTAGAAAATCTCAATTTGCTCTTGGGAATAGTAAATGCATGTTGCCATTTCCTTGATAAGCTAAGTAAGATTTGCATTAGTAAATTAGTTTTCTTTCAAAATTTCTTTAGATTAGTTTCATTTCAAGGCAATTTCATTTTCCTAGAGTAATTGTTCTAAATATTCAGAAGATCAAACAAAAACATAGATCAAATTTCATTAGTTAACTAAATACTAGATTGAATACATATTTCAATTACTAGATTAGAAAAAGAACTTTATTTTCATAAAGATCTAAAAAAGCACAAAAATATTATTTTGGATTCATATAGGCTTGCATGCATCCAAAAATCAAAAAGCACAAAAACATTAGCATCATAGAACATTCACAAACCCTTTATTCCAACACAAGGTCAACTTTGGTCAACATTAGCCAAACCCTTTATTTCAACACAAGGTCAACAAAAAGTCAAACCTTAGGTCAAACAAAGCCTAAGTCAAACCCTAAGTCAAATCAAAGTTAACTCCAACTATCTCTCGCTCTTGGTTTGGGTTCACGAATGTGCCCTGGGCTTAGAGGCAAGTGGGTGAGGGCAATCCTCGAGACATTGAGGAAATTCACCCTAGACCACAACAAAACAAACAAACAATTTAGGAACAACAACACAGGTTGAGGTTATTCCAAACACAAGTTATCAACCAACAATTCAAAGAATAGCTCCAACTCAACAAAAGTATTAATGAAAATAATTGTCAACCTACACAGCATTGGAATCTTCATAATCCAAATAGAAGAATGGCGACTAGTGACCCTTTGGGTCATATAGTTATTTCAACAACGGTCAGAAAACATTAGATTAGAATCAATGCATAAGAAAGGCCCTAGGACTAGCCAACCACCCTCCGTGAAGTCTAGCTCTCAAGAGAGCCAGACCGCCCCCATGTCTTACCTACTCTTAACTAGCTACTCCCACAAGAGTGAGAGTGACATGGAGGTTCACCTTGTGGAAAGGAGAGGGGTCCATGTGCATGCCAAAGCTGACTCGACTGCCCTAAGCTACCAAGTCGTGTTTTTGACTATACATATTTTGGTGAACTCGACGTGAAGTACAAAGCCTCTTGGTTATTATTTTTGAGTTCCCATTCCTTGGATCCCATTTTCATCATCACTGTCACATACGACGTCAGATTCACCACATATTTTGGTGAACCTATTGTGAACTACGAATCCTTCTAGGACAAGTTGTTTACGTTTCCACTTGCAAAATTCATTCACAATCATTTTCACACCTGACATTAGATTCACCACATATTTTGGTGAAGTTGACGTGAATAACAAAAACCTCTTGATTGAAGCTTTTGGAATTTTCATTGCTTAGATCCCATTTCCATCATCATTGTCACATCCTATTGCAAGTATGTGTTTAATCGGTGTTGTCATTGATGCCAACATATTTGTGTTGTCATTGGTGTCAACTGTGCTCCTATCTTGTTGTTTTCTTGTAATAAGTAAGATGCTTTGTATTTACTTAAGTAAGTAATCTTGATGTTGAGGATATTGAGAAAATTAGCCTCTCTGATAGAAATAGTGAGTTGCAGTGGAAACAATGTATTGCATACAGAAGAACAGTCCAGAAGAATGCTCCACATTTTCTGTAGAATAAATATCTTTGTCTACGGATTGGAAGTTATTTAGAAGTCCATCTAAAAATGTTATGTTCCGAGTTTGAGCCTCCAGTATGAAGAATTGAGTGATTTATGTTCATCAGAGTGAAAACAACTTTTTCTGTATGTTTGGCAAAGACAGGGAGAAAGTGTTATGCTCCACATTCCTCCGCAATTAAGCATTTTGATCTGTGGTTCTAGAGATAAGTCAGATAATATTAAGTGCCTTCAACTCCAATGATCTATGATTTGGTAGTCTACAAGCTATCTTTTGGGTATGTGCAGGATCATGATGGACCAAACTATACCTCTAAGTGGCAATGATAATACAAAAAACAGACTTTATCAAGTTCATGTGAAATTTTGAATGGATTATCTATACAATTTGAAAAAGATGTAAGAATGAAATTTGTAGAGAATTGAATCTAGTTTATAGGCTACTATTTTTTTAAAAACAAAAACTAAATTTACTTAGTGAAAATTGAATATTTCAATGAACAGCTATTAAATTTTTCAGAAAAAAATAAAAAGTGGGTGTCTGTCCAGCCAACCTAACTATGAGTAAAAATATATTTTTTTTTAAACTTTCAAAATAAGTAGAGGACTCATGTCCAGATGTGATGCATATTTATTTGAAATTTTTTTCTAATAAAATAATTAGTTATGATTTTTTTACTGTGACTTTTTTTAAAAAATAAAAAGTAATTTTCCAGCCAACCTAACTCGATAAAAAAAAATCAAAATTCAAAAAAAAAAATTTAACCTATAGCGAGAAAAGCATAGAGTGTAATGCAGGTTTCGGATCTCAAAAAGGTGAAATGGTTTGAAAGTTATGGATGTTTTTCAATCAGTGTGTCCATCAGGATTTCAGAGACACGGTATATTGAAAATTAATAATAATTATTTAATAAAATGATAACCAAATAAATCTTATATTTTTAGAAAGCTAACAATTTTTTCTATAAACCCTTTTCATTTTATCAATTTTGCATAAAAAAAAAGTCGTCAGCACGAAGGGTGAAGTTTGAAAAAGAGACTGAAACATTAAAACACATTACAATCCATAAAAAGTCAACAATCAAAATGGATATCCATCTTGCTTTGTACCAAAGCAAGACGGATATCCGTTTTGCTTCGGTGAAAGCAACTAGAAATAGATATCCATTCTGAAAACGGATATCCATTCTGAAAACAGATATCCGTTTTGTTGATCTATCAAAAAAATTTTGCCATTGGTTTTGGATGAAGAGAAGCAACATATTTTGTACCATTGGTTTTGTTTCACTGAAGATACAATCCATGGGTATATCGTTTATGTATGCGTGGACATTTCGTGTATATCTTGCTATCGTTTATCATGGTTGTAAATGGTGAATGTACATGTCAAAGGATACAAAGGTTGACCGGCCATATCGGGAAAATTGGGAAAAGATACGTTAGTTGACCGGTGATAACAAGTCATGTTATGTATAGGCTAAATTGAAGACATCAGACTGACAATAGTTATTGGAGAGACAAAGTTCCATTGAGCCGACAACATTGATCTCACAGATCAAGTCATATCGGGGTGACAATCATTAAGTGTCACCAATGGGTTATTTATCGGCACATCAGAAGAACAGTTGAGAACTACATCGATGAGAGGAAGTCACACCGATAGAAGAAACATCGGAAAGAGATGGACTCTCAGAGGCGAGAAGAAAAGTGTCACCGATAGAGGCGGTCTGGCTGATGGTGTAGTTCGGTGGTTATTCTTTCGGTGTGAGATACGATATCAAAAATCAAAGAGAATGTCTGACCGATGTAGAAGTCTTACCAATGACTAATGGATGGTAAACACATCGAGGAGAGTTATAACGTCGGAATGCAAGTAAAAAGTCTCACCGAGGGTATTGGTCTTATCGATAGACAAGGGTGGTGAATCTCACATCGGAGTAAGTGTGTATATATCTTGCAATCATCTTATTCCATGAGACCACATTTCTTTGAGGCATTTTTTCAAACAATTCATGTGCCTTGTCTATGCTTCCACACTTTTCGTACATGTCTACCAGAGCATTTCCAACTAGAATATCTACAAAAATCCCACTTCCATTATGCTTTGATGAATGTCCATACCCTATTCCAAAGCTCCCATTTTGGTAGAGGTAGAGAGGATGCTGACAAAGGTTGCAGAATCTAGCTTTACACTTGCCAATTGCATTTGCTTGAAAATTTCTAAAGCCTTTTCAAGAAACCTGTTTATGCATATCCTACAATAATAGTAGTCAAGGAGACCACATTTCTCCAACTAGACTTCTACCAATTCAGAAAATGTGTGCTTCTAGACCAGTGTTTGGTACAAGAAACATAACCAATAGAGTGGTTGATGTGGAGGAAATTCCACAGTTCACCCTAAATGGCGCTGTCGGCCTGTATCGGCCAAACCCTTTCGATGTTCCCCCGAAAAAACCCCTATCCGTTACCAATTTGATAGGGAGCGCGCAGCGAAAACATAAATGTCTTGCCGATAGTAAAGAAAGAGTGTATTTCGGTCTCGTTTGGACCTTGGGAAGGATATTTTAAAAGCTATTTGAGCAATTGGTGGGTTAATGGGTATTTTACACCTTGTTTGTAAGCTTTTGATGTGTTGCTCTGCATCACTTGTCTACAACATACAAAGTTTACCTTTCTCACCCATACCTTCAGTATATAAAGGACATTAATAGGGAATTTGTAATTTCCACTCAGTTAGTGCAATCTAGGAGAGGATAGATTGTCTAAAGTTGTGATCTATTTCTATTTACACTTGCCATAACTACAAATGCTTAGTGTTTATTCTCAACCCCGGTATATGAATAAAATGTGACCTATTGTTCTAATAGGCCTATAGGGACAAAGAGGTGATAAAGCCTTTAATTTTAAACATGACATGGTTTTGATAACTTCCCATATTGGTAAGGTCCTGGATGACAATCCTTTGATGCACCTAATTATAATAGGTGTTATGATAGTCCTTGGTATCTTTTCATTTCTTTCTTGAATGGCCTACAAATAAGACATAAGACATATTAGATCCTTCATAAATAAGAATTCTCATACATTACATTTAAACTTAAACTCTCTAAACATCCATCAATCCATCCATTAATATCAAAATGCCATGAATATCCTATGATCAACCATTCTAATTCCTAGGATAGTCATATATTGCAATTTTACTTCTCTATACTAAAATAGCCCAAGGAATATCTAACCTCGAATTTGTATTTTAACAATCTAATGTCTTTACAAATAAAATTGAGTCTTCTTTTGGGACAACATTTTTGCCTTTAGAAGCTCCTCATTTGATGATAGCCTAAAATCAAATAATGGCTTATATCCAGAGCTTTATTAAGTTGATACCTAGGTGGATTAGTGTGTAAACATTGAAATTAGATGGTAATTCACAAGTTTATTGAATAACACAATGAATCCCTAGTATAGAATCCAAATGTACATAATAAACCGGATATCTATTTTGTAGTAGGCATATGGACGTTGCAAGTGTCCGTTGCAATGAATTGGGTTTTCCAAAACAGATGTCCATTTTGGAAAAGCAAAAAAAAGACAAAAGGAATATTTCTGGGCCCGACTTCCGCAACCAAAGACCATCTGCTGTCGAAATACTCATGATTTCTGGCTATGATAGTGAAAGGAATCTTTTTATGCACTTTTGGAGACACAATTTTCTTGTTACAATCATAAGGGTGATATTTTTGTTCTCCTAATGGGGAGCAACAGTCGTCGTAAAGCAAAAAGGAGGAGGAAAGTTACATTGGAGGAAATTGAAGCAATTAGGAAAAAAGATAGGGAAAGGAAGAGGATTGGAAGGGTGGGTTTGGCGGATGCTCATCAAGGTGAATCTTCTTCTTTACCATCTAATGACATGCAAATTGAAGATGTTAATTTTGATTATAATGAAATGTTAGATAAGAATGAAATTCACCATGATATTGCAAATGAAAATATTGAAAAATGTTATGAAACACCTATTCATAATAGCAATACCATGGACAAAGAAGAAGAAGAAAAATGAAGACGTGCACTTGAAGAAAGTGGATATGAACATCATGATATTGAAATTGCATTCCATAATCCATTTGTTGATAAAATTGATGAGGTTGAAAACATGGATGAAACAAGAACAATCAATGTATCTCCAAATTTCATAAGAAGAGAGGACATTTGTCAAGAAGAGAATAACCGTGATGAAATTGGAGAACACCCAAAAACCCCAAAATGGTTACTTGAAATTGATGAGAACATAATGGAAAAACTTGAAGGCAAGAGGTCATCACGAATGGTTCAGTTGTGGGCTACAAAACTCTTCAATGAATACTTTGAGAAGAAAACATTAACCGAACAATGCCAACTTTTTGTGCAATTATTAAAGATGTACAAAATGAGACCTTTACTAAAGAAATTAAAGATTCGGTTAAACAAAATGTCCGATCGGAATAAAATTATTGTAAGAAGCCTTTTCAATGCACTCAATTCTATTGGAAAGACTAGCAAGGAGAAAGATAAAAGAGCTGCCCGTAGAGTAATAACAACCTCAATAGTAAGCAAACAATTAAGAAATGCTCGATTAATGAGGCAAACTTGTGTTGACTTAAGATTGAATCGTAAAACATTGTCAAAAGCACTAGCATTAAGATCAAGGCTAGATAGTCCTATTGCCAATGATACTTGGGCTTTCAGTGGTAGGCTTCCATGAGTTGACAAGAAGCTAATTGATAGCACAAAGGAAGAAATTGAACGATTTTGGCACACTAACTCTAGGGTATCCCCGAATGCAAAAGATGTTGTAAAGTTAAGAATTGGTGATAAAGACCGCACACCACATCCTAAACATTACTTGGAATGTAGCCAAACAACATTGTACAAACAATATTGTGAAACTCACCCAGGTATGACAATCTCACAAAGAGCATTTGAATCTCTTAAGCCATTTTATTGTGTTCCTCTTAAAGTTCGTAATACATGTTGTTGCAAATACCATGTAGAATTTTTTATGTACCATGAATTATTATGCAATATTCATTCTACTTTGCACACTAACGAAATGTTACAGGAGTGTGGTGCAATTCAACTACTAAAGTCATCTAGGGACTTATTGGATTTATTTTTATGTATTAGAGATGATGGTTGCATGTTCTACAAGAATGATTGTTTAAATGAAAAGTGTTTACAATGTGGTGGGTTATCAAAGTTTGTATCATGTTTTCATGAGGGCAACGAGCATGATTTTAGAAAGAGAATGGTTGAGAAAAAGAGATATGAGACAGTGAAATACAATTTGAAAAGTGGAGGTGAAGGTTCTAGATGTGAGTTGATTGTAAGAGAGGTAAGTATTGCTGATTTTATTGATGATTTTAAGAAAAATCTTTTCTACAAGTATGTCAGACATAGCCACAGGTCTCGATGGTTAGATCAACAGTTTAGGATGTGTAAAGACTCTTTCCCGATTGGAACTATTGTCTCTGTAGTTGATTTTGCAGAAAACTATACATTGCAACCCCAAAATGAAGTTCAATCCCAGTACTACAATTCTATTCAAATTGCTATTTTTGTTCACATCACATACAGACATGCCCCTGAGAGTACAGAAGAGAACAGGAAGATTGTCAAAGAATACCATTTTTACATGAGTGATGATCGATCTCATTCAGCAGAGTTTGTGCAATATTGTTTTCAACAATTTTATGGGTTCTTGCAAGAAAAAGATATTAGAATAGATCAACATCTCATTTGGTTAGATAATTGCACTGGTCAATTCAAGAATGCTCGTAATTTCTATTGGTTGAGCAAAATACATGTAGAGAAGGGTATACCTCATATTTGGAATTTTTTTGAAGCCGGGCATGAAAAAGGTGAACATGATGGAGCAGGTGCATGCGTGAAGAGAGCTTTTTTTAAAGAACAACTAAAGATTAGAGGTGGTGCTACATTCAGTGATGCAGATTCCATTGTTAAGTGGTGTAACTATGCATTGTCACGAGGAGTGTCTCTTGATTCTGAAGTGCATAGGTTCTTTTGGTTGGTTGATAATGGGATAGCGATAGAGAAATTGGAATGTCAGAGAATCAGTGAATCATCAAAGATGCATTCATTTCAAAGCTCAAATCCAAGTACATGGACTATTTGGACATGAGAATTAGCTTGTTTTTGTCAGATTTGTATTAAATGTAATTGGAACAATTGTGAGTCAAGTGAGTGGGTAGATGCATGGATTCCACAATATTTAGTCCTTTTATATGAAGGTCAATCATCTTCCGTCAATGACATGGAGAGCTCATTTGACTATGAACATCTTTCAGACCTTGTACAGCCAGGTCATGTTTATGCAGTTGTTGCACCGCATGGAAATGAAGAGAGGTCAGACTATTGGTTGGCACAATGTGTACAGGGAAAACAAAAGCTAACACAACCTATGACAGATGATGATGGTTTCACATATCCTACAGGATCAGTTGTTATTGCTGGGACTTGGTTACGAACATATATGGTTAAAAAGAATGGCATCCCGGCCTTTGAAGACTTTGAGAAGCATAAAACCATATTGATGTATTCTCACCTAGTTGTAGCAACAAATGTCAAGTTACTAAAGCATCGTGGAAGACCAAAATCAAAAGAACTATGGACAATTAGTAATGCTGATCATGAAGCAATATTGGATACTTTGAAGGTAAGAGATGACCCCTCAGGTACGCTTGAATAGCATTTAAACTTCCAGATGGACAGGTATGACATTTTTTATCTTAACTTGTTCTTGTTTTTTCTATTTTTTAGAATTGTTTTATTAAAAATCTTGTTACTTTAATAACTATAATGCATGCTTTTGACTATACAGGACAGCGAATAAAGTTATTTGAGATGGCATCGTAGATTATTTTGCATGGCATCATAAATTATTTTGTATGGCATTGTAGGTTATTTTGACTATACTCGAGGTATGATTTTTAGTTCTCATTTGTATTTCTTAATACTGCACATTTGTACCTTTTTCTACATAAGGCATTCCATGAGGTGACATGTATTTGATGTCTTTTGCCAAATAGTTCATGTGCCTTGTCTATGCTTTCACATATTACATACATGTGTCACATGGCAATTGCAACTACAACATCTGACAAAATTCTCATTTCTTTGAGGTATTCCACCAAACAGTTCATGTGCCTTGCCTATGCTTCCTTACTTTGCATTCTTATAAAAGTCCTATAACAGTCATAATTAATCTTCATACTAATCTTGATAGTAATCTTGCCCATCATTGTATTCCATGAGATGACAGTCCTATACATGTCTACTAGGATAGTTTTAACTACAACAGTCCTACAATAGTCCTAAAATAGTACTAGAATAGTCCTATAATAAGTGCAGCATTTAATGTACATATTTATGATATTCATGTTTACTCTTAAATTTGCTTGTTCATGCTTCTCACAGGACGTCACCTCCCCTACCCATCCAGCTCTATAGAAGAAGAGAGACAACAAATGATCAAAAGGGATCACCAATTGGTGGTAAGTGATTGATTACTTATGTCATGTTATATATTTTGAATATTAAATTCTATATTAATGTGCACGTTGTTTGATTGTATTAATAGGTGGAAATTCAAAAATCTCTATCGAGGAGGTCTAGTCGATGAGCGATGGAAGATGAGTCATTGACTGGTGCACCATCTTCATGGCCTAGCAAGAGCCATAGATTATTTGATAGCAATCCATAGGAGATTTGATTTTGGGACATTTTGTTACATATGTGTATTTGGCTTTGTAAACATACTTTTGTATGTTATCAATGTATATCATTGTATATACCCATATGGTTTTATTTGTACATGCCTATATGGCTTGATATATACACTATACATTATTTTTATGACATTATGTGCATATATGTATATATAAGATCCTAATTTGGCACAAGTAGGGAGAATGCTTGCACAGGTTATGGAATTTGGTTTTAAACATTCCAATTGTATTTGCTTCAAAGTTTCTAAAGCCTTTTCAAAAAATCCATTTTGTGCATATCTTGCAATCATTGCATTCCATGAGATAGCATCTCTTTGAGGTGTCATGCCAAACTATTCACATGCCTTGTCTATGCTTCCACACTTTGGATTTACACCCGCCAATTGCATTTTCTTAACATTTCCTTTCAATCTTTATCAAAAATTCTGTTTTGTGCACATACTGCAATCATTGCATTCCTTCATTTACAACACATGATTAAATAAGAAGATGCATATTTACAACACTTAAGACCTTCATGAAATGATACATTGTTTTCTTGATATTCAATCATGCATTGGAGATCTTCAAAGTGTTAAATATGTTTGAAGTGATGAACAAACTTGTTATTTTGATGTATTTCAACTCTAAACTTCCGCCTAGAAATGAAGGCGCTAATCCTTTATCAAACTAATCTAAAAGTGCGCCTTGGTACTTAGGGCACTAGATTATGATTGATCAACCTAAAATGTGTGCCTAAGGCTAGATAGTGAATAGGAAGGATAAAATGCATCATCAAAGGAGTTTATAGTTATTGAAGGCATCAAATGATGACTTGGGTGCACATCTACCTCTCTACACCATATGTGACTAGTGCCAATTATTGAATAAACAACCTAGAATGAGTGCCTTACTATTTGAGGTGTTAGTTCATGTTTCTAGAACACCAAAAGTGCACCTTGATGTTGAGGCGCTAGCTCTTGCTCAAGCAACCTTGAAAGTGCGCTTTCACAAGGAGGTTAAAATGTATTATCAAAGGATTAAGTTGAATCAAGGAATCATCATTGAAGACAAGTAAAACATGACTATAAATGAGGCACACTTTTCATTATCTTAACCTCACAATTGCACCTTCCATTGGAAGCTCATATTGTGCCTAAAGGAATAGTACTGAGATATCATCCATGTCAATGATTGAGAATGTGTCAACTGGAACAATATTTTTTGTTCTACTCATCGTGGGGTCGAATGGACTACACCAACACATCAGGGTGGGCGGGTAAATACTAGTGGAGGTCTCTTTCATGCGCCAAGCATCCCAGTCATTCCAGGCAAGAGGCTACCGGCAAAGTCCCTTAAGATCCCTGAGACCAAAAAACTGCCAAACTTTGACTGGGCAGTTCTCAGAATTCGTGAAAGTTGGGAATGTTCTGTTTGGACCTACAGGTGTACGTGACATCCTTCCACAATAACCTCTCTCATTTTTGGTCAACTCCATTCCGTTTGACCGTGTTGAAATCAAACGCATTGGCGCAAAGTGCTTCAATTTGATGCAGTGGAAAGGTGCTAGGTGCGACATTTTTCATTCCATAGCTCGTGCGGTCGAATGAACTGGGCCAACGCGTCGGGGTGGGCAGGGAAATGCTAGTGGAGGTCTCGTTTCATGTGCCAAGCGTCCCAGTCATTCCAGGCAAGAGGCTACCGGCAAAGTCCCTTAAGATCCCTGAGACCAAAAAATTGCCAAACTTTGACTGGGCAGTTCTCAAAATTCATGAAAGTTGGGAATGTTCTATTTGGACCTACAGGTGCACGTGACATCCTTCCACAATAACCTCTCTCATTTTTGGTCAACTCCATTCCGTTTGACCGTGTTGAAATCAAACGTATTGGCGCAAAATGCTTCAATTTGATGCAGTGGAAAGGTGCTAGGTGCGACATTTTTCATTCCATAGATCGTGCAGTCGAACGGACTGCGCCAACGTGTCGGGGTGGGTAGGTAAATGCTAGGGGAGGTCTCATTTCATGCGCCAAGTGTCCCAGTCATTCCGGGCAAGAGGCTACGGGTAAAGTCCCTTAAGATCCCTGAGACCAAAAAACTGCCAAACTTTGACCAGGTAGTTCTCAGAATTCGTGACAGTTGGGAATGTTCTGTTTGGACCTACAGGTGCACGTGACATCCTTCCACAATAACCTCTCTTGTTTTTGGTCAACTCCATTCCGTTTGACCGTGTTGAAATCAAATGCATTGGCGCAAAATGCTTCAATTTGATGCAGTGGAAAGGTGCTAGGTGCGATATTTTTCATTCCATAGCTCGTGCGGTCGAACGGACTGTGCCAATGCGTCGGGGTGGGTGGGTAAATGCTAGTGGAGGTCTTGTTTCATGCACCAAGTGTCCTAGTCATTCCGGGCAAGAGGCTATCGGCAAAGTCCCTTAAGATCCCTGAGACCAAAAAACTGCCAAACTTTGACCGGGCAGTTCTCAGAATTCGTAAAAGTTGGGAATGTTCTGTTTGGACCTACAGGTGCATGTGACATCCTTCCACAATAACCTCTCTCATTTTTGGTCAACTCCATTTTGTTTGACCGTTTTGAAACCAATCGTATTGGCATAAAATGCTTCAATTTGATGCAGTGAAAAGTTGCTAGGATTGAAATTTTGCATTCCACAGGTCCTGGGGCCGAACGGTTTGTGCCAAAACATCGGGGTGGGTGGGTAAATGCTAGTGGAGGTCTTGTTTCGTGCGCCAAGCGTCCCAGTCGTTCCGAGCTGTAAGCTACTGTCAAAGTCAAAAGTTGCTAGAATTGAAATTTTGCATTCCACAGGTCCTGGGGCCGAATGGTTTTTGCCAACATGTCGGGGTGGGCGAGTAAATGCTAGGGGAGGTCTTGTTTTGTGTGCAAAGCATCCCAGTCCTTCCGAGCTGTAAGCTACCGACAAAGTCAAAAGTTGCTAGGATTGAAATTTTGCATTCCACATGTCCTGGGGCCGAACGGTTTGCTCCAACACGTCGGGGTGGGCGAGTAAATGCTAGGGGAGGTCTTATTTTGTGTGCAAAGCACACTAGTCATTCCGAGCTGTAAGCTACCGTCAAAGTCAAAAGTTGCTAGGATTTGCTCCAACTTTTGACTTTGACGGTAGCTCACAGCTCGGAACGACTGGGACGCTTGGCGCACGAAACAAGACCTCCACTAGCATTTACCCACCCACCCCAATGCGTTGGCACAAACCGTTTGGCCCCAGGACCTGTGGAATGCAAAATTTCAATCCTAGCAACTTTTCACTGCATCAAATTGAAGCATTTTGTGCCAATACGTTTGATTTCAACACGGTCAAACGAAATGGCGTTGACCAAAAATGAGAGGTTATTGTGGAAGGATGTCACGTGCACTTGTAGGTCCAAACAGAACATTCCCAACTTTTACGAATTTCGAGAACTGCCCGGTCAAAGTTTGGCAATTTTTTGGTCTCAAGGATCTTAAGGGACTTTGCCAGTAGCCTCTTGCCCGGAATGACTGGGATGCTTGGCGCACGAAACGAGACCTCCACTAGCATTTGCCCACCCACCCTGATGCGTTGGCACAGTCTGTTCGACTGCACAAGCTATGGAATGAAAAATGTCGCACCTAGCACCTTTCCACTGCATCAAATTGAAGCATTTTACACCAATGCGTTTGATTTCAGCACGGTCAAACAGAATGGAGTTGACCAAAAATGAGAGAGGTTATTGTGGAAGGATGTCACGTGCACCTATAGGTCCAAACAGAACATTCCCAACTTTCACGAATTCTGAGAACTACCCAGTCAAAGTTTGGCAGTTTTTTGGTCTTAGGGATCTTAAGGGACTTTGTCGGTAGCCTCTTGCCCGGAATGATTGGGACGCTTGGCGCACGAAACGAGACCTCCACTAGTATTTACCCGCCCACCTTGATGCATTGGCGTAGTTCGTTCGACCACACGAGCTATGGAATGAAAAATGTCGCACCTAGCACCTTTCCACTGCATCAAATTGAAGCATTTTGCGCCAATGCATTTGATTTCAACACGGTCAAAAGGAATGGAGTTGACCAAAAATGAGAGAGGTTATTGTGGAAGGATGTCACGTGCACCTGTAGCTCCAAATAGAACATTCCCAACTTTCACGAATTCTGAGAACTGCTCGGTCAAAGTTTGGCAGTTTTTTGGTTTCAAGGATCTTAAGGGACTTTGCCCGTAGCCTCTTGCCCAGAATGACTGGGACGCTTGGCGCATGAAACGAGACCTCCACTAGCATTTACCCACCCACCCCGATGCGTTGGTGCAGTCCATTCGACCGCACGAGCTATGGAATGAAAAATGTCGCACCTAGCACCTTTCCACTACATCAAATTGAAGCATTTTGCACCAATGTGTTTGATTTCAACACGGTCAAATGGAATGGAGTTGACCAAAAATGAGAGAGGTTATTGTGGAAGGATGTCACATGCACCTGTAGGTCCAAACAGAACATTCCCAACTTTCACGAATTCTGAGAACTGCCTGGTCAAAGTTTGGTAGTTTTTTAGTCTCAGGGATCTTAAGGGACTTTGCCCGTAGCCTCTTGCCTGGAATGACTGGGACGCTTGGCGCACGAAATGAGACATCCACTAGTATTTACCCGCCCACCCCGACACGTTGGCGTAGTCCGTTCGACCGCACAAGCTATGGAATGAAAAATGTCGCACCTAGCACCTTTCCACTGCATCAAATTGAAGCATTTTGTGCCAATGCGTTTGATTTCAACACGGTCAAACAGAATGGAGTTGACCAAAAATAAGAGAGGTTATTGTGGAAGGATGTCATGTGCACCTGTAGGTCCAAACAAAACATTCCCAACTTTCATGAATTCTGAGAACTACCCAGTCAAAGTTTGGCAGTTTTTTAGTCTCAGGGATCTTAAGGGACTTTGCTGGTAGCCTCTTGCCCGGAATGACTGGGATGCTTGGCGCATGAAACAAGACCTCCACTAGCATTTACCCACCCACCCCAATGCGTTGGCACAGTTTGTTTGACCGCACGAGCTATGGAATGAAAAATGTCGCACCTAGCACCTTTCCACTGCATCAAATTGAAGCATTTTGCGCCAATGCGTTTGATTTCAACACGGTCAAATGGAATGGAGTTGACCAAAAATGAGAGAGGTTATTGTGAAAGGATGTCACATGCACCTGTAGGTCCAAACACAACATTCCCAACTTTCACGAATTCTAAGAACTGCCCGGTCAAAGTTTGGCAGTTTTTTGGTCTCAGGGATCTGCAAAATATTTTTCATCACGGGCTCCATGCTCCAATTTTTAAAAACAAAAACCACCAAACTTGACCGTTTGCCTTGATTTAGACTTTGCCACCCGATGAAGAAAGATGGGGCCGGTGGTGACAATGTATAATAACCCTTTGGCCGGTCAACATAAATGAATTGACCTTAAATCTTAGAAATTGAACAACCTTTCTTTAACCAAAACTTGAAGAGTGAGTAACCAATGACAATCAAGGTAGGAGAACAAAGATCTGACAATAGCTCAAAACATCCTCAACTATGAAACAATATAGTGTGTGGCATGTATAGTCTTATGCACCTTTAAAGGAGAAAATTGTATGCATAAGGATATGTTTACTAAGCAAGTTCTATGAAGATGGATAAGGGAATGATAGAAGACAACACTAAGAGATGACAAACTACAAGAAAAACACCAAGGTGATCAATACTCTCAAATACATGAATCTTGTATATGAATACACATGAAATGCATGAAAGCCCATGACCAATTTCACTGCCTCTTGTAAATCATATCAACTGTTTCACTGAGATCAAATATGATTATGCCACAACATGATGTCAAATGAACTCCATCACCTATATCAACAATACCACTGATAAACAACTCATCACATGAGAGATATACACTAAACAAGCAAACTCAACTGACAACACTTATTCTATCCATATGATCAACTGACAATTCCTAATGTATGAAGGCACCAATTCAAACTCAAAACCATATTGATATCAAATATTCATCCTAAAGATATCCTGAAACACTCTGCATCCCTGAAACATTCTTGAAACTCTCTTGAGAACATATTATCAATATGAACACACTAAAGTAACTCCAAACCATCAATACCTTTTTGACATCAATGACAACCTGACTCCATTAGGTTTATGCATATTTATACATGATTTGAGGGAAACCAATAGTCTCCAACTGACTCTTGAGTACTTGACTATTCATCTTCCATACTTTTGCATTTTTTTTACATTTTTCACATGACAACTTTGACATATTTACAAAATTTGACAAGATGAAGACTAAATACATGATGAAATGGTTTATCATGACCTTATTTGATTAGGGCATATATAAGGAATTTTTTCATATTGATTCTATTGATCTAAAACCATTCTCTTGATCTAAAACCATTCTCAATGCTAAACATATCATCAATGGACTAAAGAACTATCATCATAATGTATGGCATCATGGGAAGTATCATGACTTGCACATAAGGAATTTAAATTTTATTGTATATCAAGGTGTATATACATTAAAATCTAGTCCATAATGGTAGACATATACAAAAATTTGGCAAATATGCCAACTCAAAATATTTTTACAAAATGTGGCATATGCCATGTCTCAAAATCTATATACAATCTACATGCCAAATAGCTACATCAAATACTACAAGTCCACTTGACCCTCAATCTGTGATGGATCCACAATCTGTGATGGATCCACAATCTATGATGGATCCTGAAAAAGTGTCCTCTTTGTACCAAAATGTCTAGTAATTGATGGAGGTGAAGTTTCCTGCATTAACAAGTCAAAACACAAGTTAAAGTTAGTAAATAGATTCTTATCTACTACAATTAAGAACTTTCATTTATTAACATACATCTAAATCACTACAATCAACTATAAGACCGCTAGATAAACTATCAATTATTTAGAAAAATTCAATTCAATTACCTCGACTCTATGTTGTTGTTCGGACAATCGTTCTGCAAATGATTTTCTCTTAAGACGATCAGGTGTCCTAGTGAAGCATGATGGCAAAGGTGGCACATCACTCACATTGTCAACAGACTACATAAAAGCAAAGTAACATTGAAATAAATTAATATATAATTATTAAACAAAATAGGAAATGCATACATTTAAAATAGGAAATGCACTACACAAAAACTTATCTACTAGAAAACAAGCACATACCACCATCGAGGCCTCTTGCATCAATTAAAAAGGACAAGAATGTAAGACTCTAAATGACTATAATCAAATATTTAAGTTTTCTAAATTATAAATTAAAGTACAATTCAATCAAATTACCTCCACCCTTTGTTGGCGTTGAGAAAGCCGTTCTGCAAATGATAGTCCCTTGGGTTGATTAGGAGTTCGAGAAAAGACTATTGGCAAAGATGCCACATCATTCACATTTTTGATTGGCTATAAAATAAAATTAACATCAAGATATAAATTAATATATAATTACTCACAAAGAAATAAATGCATTAAAAAAAGTTAATGTGTACAACAATTTATACCGGCAAGTCCAAGCCAAATTGGATGGCAGACAAAGTTGCATGATGAACTTCTGTCAACTCCTCCTCTGTCATCAACTGTTATCCCACTTAGATACATTAGCACTAATAAAGTTGTTTATATATTCAAATGGAATAGACCATAAAATTTAACTTTAAATTTTACCTGCACAAAAGATTGCTCATGCATTTCTCCTTCTCTAATGTTTACTGATCCAGTAGCTTCTACTCTTGTCCCTGACCCCTCAGCTTGAGTTCTGGACCCCATTGCCTCATCTTGTGAATGGAGATCATACTCTGATGTGTTCAACAGTGGCTCACTACTCTCCATAATAGGACCCAAGCATAAATGATTGCAAGAAATGCAATGATGAGGCACACATATATGTTTGGACGATGACGGTCTAGTGGTACCAGGTGATCCAATATCATCACCTTCATCATGTACTTGTGCAAACTGAGATGTCTGTATGATCAAATGCTCGGTCAAAGAGTGTATGGCACTAAGGCCCTGTTGTGTTGCACTTGCAACAACGTCTGGGTGCTGCATTGGGGGTGGAGAAGGGATAGCAGGAGGGGGAATATAGGGACCTTGTACTTGTCTAATTGCCCTAGGTCTATCTTGAGGCATTCCTCTGCCCACTCCTTGAAACTCTCTAAAATCAAAATAATTAACATGTTGACCCATGACGAACTCTGCATAGAGTTTACGGAGGAAATACAAAGGCACATCTAAATTGTTGTTGGGTGGTTTATCAAAAACCATCCACCAACGATCCCAAAAGTTTTGACTAATGCCCTCATGAATACACCATTTGATTGAAAATTTGGGCTTACGGACATCAACACGCAATCTGATTTTAGGATTGACAAAGTGCTGGGCCAACATAGTTTTTGTAATCTCTAAATCTTTGACTTCCTCATATGACAAACTGTCAGCATATTCGGCCTTCTTGGCTTCTCACCATTGCCGAAATGATTCGTGTTGGGTGGACAAGGTTTGAATATGATTAATGATTCCCTCTAAATTCGATGTCATTATAGACAATTGAGGGTGGCGGCGATACATTTCTATGATCCTGCTTATATGATCAATATTTCTTTGAATATTCTCTTCTACTGTTGGAGGGTGAGGGTTTGGTGGTGGAGGGTTTGGGTTTTCATTTTGTGCATCCATTTTACCTAATTAAATTATAAAACATACCCACTTAGCATAAAAACCAAAAAAATTGTTTGAAAATACAAAACAAACCAAAAAAATGCATGAAATCTTACCTCTTTGGATCGGATATCCGTTCCTCAGCGCTGATATCCATTTTTTTGAAGATGAGACTGCATTTTTGTAAGCCGTAGGTTTGCAAAAATGTAGTCTTTTTTTCTTTTTATGATCTCCAAAATGGATATCTGTTTTGGAAACAGATATCCGTTTTCTTTTTCCTTATTGTATTTCATTTTTCCTTTGTCACCTCTATCTCTCCCTATATGTCTCCTCTCTCTTTCTATCTAAACCCTAAATCCAAAACCCTAAACCTCTAAACCTAACCCCTAACCCCTAAACAATAAATCCTAAACCCTAAATTATAATGCCCCTAAACCCTAACCCCTAACCCCTAAACCTGAGAAACCCTAAACCGCAAACCCCTAAACCCTAAACCCATGTAACCATAAACCACTATCTCCCTATCTCTCCCCTATCTCCCTATCACCTTTGTCCCTCTACCTCTTAATCTCTCTCGCTCACTCTCTATCTCCTTATCTCTCCCCTTTGTCACCTCTATCTCTCCCTATCTGTCTCCTCTCTCTTTCTATCTAGCTATCTTTGAAACTGAGAAACCCTAAACCTAGGTACACCCTAAATCCAATCAACTCTAAACCTACATCTCCCTATCTCTCCCCTATCTCCCTATCTCTATCATCCCTCTACCTCTCTTGATCTCTCTCCCTATGTCCCTGGCCATGTGCCTCACTCTCTATCTCCTTATCTCTCTCCTCCATCTCCTCTCTCTATCTCCCTCTAATTTCTCTCTCTATAAACCCTAAATCCAAAACCCTAAACCTCTAAACCTAACCCCTAACCCCTAAACAATTTAAATCCTAAACCCTAAATAATGCCCGTAAACCCTAACCCCTGACCCCTAAACCTAAGAAACCCTAAACCCCAAACCCCTAAACCCTAAACCCAAGTAACCCTAAAACACTATCTGCCTATCTCTCCCCTATCTCCCTACCACCTGTGTCCCTCTACCTCTCAATCTCTCTCCCTATGTCTCTAGCCATGTCCCTCACTCTCTATCTCCCTATTCCTCCCCTCAGACTCCTCTATATCTCCCTATCATTCCTCTCTCTCTATAAACCCTAAATCCAAAACCCTAAACCTCTAAACCTAACCCCTAACCCCTAAACAATAAATCCTAAACCCTAAATTATAATGCCCCTAAACCCTAACCCCTAACCCCTAAACCTGAGAAACCCTAAACCCTAAACCCAAGTAACCATAAACCACTATCTCCCTATCTCTCCCCTATCTCCCTATCACCTTTGTCCCTCTACCTCTCAATCTCTCTCGCTCACTCTCTATCTCCTTATCTCTCCCCTTTGTCACCTCTATCTCTCCCTATCTGTCTCCTCTCTCTTTCTATCTGGCTATCTCCAAAACTGAGAAACCCTAAACCCAGGTACACCCTAAATCCAATCAACTCTAAACCTATATCTCCCTATCTCTCCCCTATCTCCCTATCTCTATCATCCCTCTACTCTCTTGATCTCTCTCCCTATGTCCCTGGCCATGTGCCTCACTCTCTATCTCCTTATCTCTCTCCTCGGTCTCCTCTCTCTATCTCCCTATCATTCCTCTCACTCTATAAACCCTAAATCCAAAACACTAAACCTCTAAACCTAACCCGTAAACAATTTAAATCCTAAACCCTAAATAATGCCCCTAAACCCTAACTCCTAACCCCTAAACCTGAGAAACCCTAATCCCCTAAACCGTAAACCCCAAACCCCTAAACCCTAAACCCAAGTAACCATAAACCACTATCTCCCTATCTCCCTATCACCTTTGTCCCTCTACCTCTCAATCTCTCTCTCTATGTCTCTTGCCATGTCCATCACTCTTTATCTCCCTATCTCTCCCCTCAGACTCCTCTATATCTCCCTATTGGTCTGATGCAGAGCACACAGTGGAAGCTCTCAAAACACGGTGAAATACCCATCAAAACCCATAGTTCAAATAGATTAAAGCTTAATTAGCTTTAAGAAACCTTCTCAAAGTCCCAAATAAAATCAAATCATATACATTCTTCCTATCGGCAAGATAAACACTATCGACCAACTCAAAAATTCTTATACTGATGCTCCGATGACTCCACTTTTGACGAGCCTTTGAACCTTTCATTGTGACATATATCCATCGGCCCAACTTTAAACTAGTCTTCCGATCTCCCATACCACCCATTTCTCACTCCACAACATGTATTAACACATGATTAAACCTAACCCCTAACCCTTATTTCCTAACCCCTAAACCCTAAACTTGAGAAACCATAAACCCCTAAATCCTAAACACTAAACCCAAGAAACCCTAAACCTCTATCTCTCTATCTCCCTATCTCACTATCTCCCCATCACTATCATTCCTCTACCTCTCAATCTCTCTCCCTATGCTTTGGCCATGTCCCTCACTCTATATCTCCCTAATTGTCTTCTCTCTCTAAAAACTAAACCCTAAACCTCTAAACCTTAACCCCTAAACCATAAACCCTAAACCCTAAATAATGCCCCTAAACCTTTACCCCGAACCCCTAAACCTTAAACCCTAAACGCGAGCAACCCTAAACCCTATCTCCTATCTCTCCCTTATCTCCCTATCTCTATCATCGAGATCTACCTCTCAATCCTTCTCCCTATTTCTCTGGACATCTCGCTCACTCTCTATCTCCTTATCTCTCCCCTTTGTCACCTCCATCTCTCCCTATCTGTCTCCTCTCTCTTTCTATCTAGCTATCTACAAAACTAAGAAACCCTAAACCCAGGTACACCCTAAATCCACTCAACTCTAAACCTATATCTCCCTATCTCTCCCCTATCTCCCAATCTCTATCATCCCTCTACCTCTCTTGATCTCTCTCCCTATGTCCCTGGCCATGTGCCTCACTCTCTATCTCCTTATCTCTCTCCTCCATCTCCTCTCTCTATCTCCCTATCATTCCTCTCTCTCTATAAACCCTAAATCCAAAGCCCTAAACCTCTAAACGTAACCCCTAACCCCTAAACAATTTAAATCCTAAACCCTAAATAATGCCCCTAAACCCTAACCCCTAACCCCTAAACCTGAGAAACCCTAAACCCCTAAACCCTAAACCCAAGTAACCCTAAACCACTATCTCCCTATCTCTCCCCTATTTCCCTACCACCTTTGTCCCTCTACCTCTCAATCTCTCTCCCTATGTCTCTGGCCATGTCCCTCACTCTTTTTCTCCCTATCTCTCCCCTCAGACTCCTCTATATCTCCCTATCATTCCTCTCTCTCTATAAACCCTAAATCCAAAACCCTAAACCTCTAAACCTAACCCCTAACCCCTAAACAATAAATCCTAAACCCTAAATTATAATGCCCCTAAACCCTAACCCCTAAACCTAAGAAACCCTAAACCCCAAACCCCTAAACCCTAAACCTAAGTAACCATAAACCACTATCTCCCTATCTCTCCCCTATCTCCCTATCACCTTTGTCCCTCTACCTCTCAATCTCTCTCGCTGTCTCTTGCCATGTCCCTCACTCTTTATCTCCCTATCTCTCCCCTCGGACTCCTCTATATCTCCCTATTGGTCCTTTATCTCTCTCTAAACCCTAAACCCTAGACCTCTAAACCTTAACCCCTAACCCCAAGACCCTAAACCCTAAACCCTAAATAATGCCCCTAAACCCAAGCAACCCTAAACCTCTATCTCCCTATCTCTAACATCCCTCTACCTCTCAATCTCTCTCTCTCTCTATGTCTTTGGACATGCCTCTCACTCTCTATCTCCCTATCTCTCCCTTCTGTCTCCTCTATCTCTCCCAAACTCTTTTAGTCCCCTCTCTCTATCTCTCTTTAAACTGTAAACCCTAAACCCCTAAACGCGAGCAACCCTAAACCTCTAAACCCTAAATAATTTTCCTAACCAACCTCTAAACCACTTCTCTATATAGGTGCAACTAATACCACTTTTTCATTGTTCAACTTGATGTTCATCTTGTTGGTTCTATGTCATATAATGTTCCACATCGAGCTCTTTATCTCAGTCATCCAGTTGTTCTTTATCTTGCTCTTTATTCTCATCAACTGGATGTTCCTCTATTTCCTGATCTTTTCCAAGATCCAAATACACTTCCTGTTGTTCTTCTTGATGCTGGTCATAAGGATGTGTCACTTCACCTTGTTGCTTTTTAAAATAACCAAGAAGAGGCAACAAGAGGCAACAAATTGTTACTTTTCTTAGGCAAATTTAAGTTTTCTAATTACTACTGAAATCTTTTTAAAATAATGTAAAGAACATGCGAAGCTTCAAGGAATCTTTTTATGGCACCTGCGCTAGCTTTTGTCCTCAAGGATCCAACATTTTGGTATCCTCCTTTGTAGAAATTAGAACATCCTCTTGATGACAATGGGAAGAATAAGGATGCCTTGAGAACTTGGAGATTTTATGGAGAGTGTAAGAACCTTCAAATCCTTAAAATTGAAATGGAAAAGGCTCACAAAGTTAAGACTGTAAAAGTATAATAATTATTGTGGGGGTTGTAATGAAAATATGGCTTAACTCTTTTGAGGTGACTCACTATCCATGATGTGTTGGGATCAATGGAAAATGGAATAAGAGATATTAACAAGAATTTGACATAAATGGAAGAAATGGATAGTCTCCCCTAAAAATGATGGCGAGAGATGTATTAATAGTAGAAGAAGCAACATGAATGGTGGGGTTGGTTGGGAGTGGACTAAAGAATTGATTGAGAGATTATAGAAGACTAATTGGGAGTGGACTAAATAATTGATTGAGAGATTATAGAAGACTTATTAAGAGTGGACTAAAGAATTGATTGAGAGTCAAGAGGATAGGAGAATTAGTTAGGGGAAGTAATGGTTCAATCAGGGGTGGAGAGAACTCTCAATCACAAGAATAAATGATGCCAAAATGGATGGAACTAAAAGAAATCATGCATTCCAAAAGATGACAAGGTTGCCCCTTTCATATGATACAGTCTTTCTAAAATTTAGATTGTATTTTATAGCTTAAATGCCTAAATAGTAAAATGCTAAAAATGCTAAAATAATAAAATAAAAAACAATGAAAACAATAGAGAAAAAGATAACAGATATCCATTTTCAAAACGGATATCCGTTTTGAGAACGAATATCCGTTCTCAAAATGGATATCCGTTTTGAAAATAGATATCCATTCTCAAAACGGATATCCATTCTCAAAATGGATATCCGTTTTGGTTTGGTACCAAACCAAAAACAAACCAAAACAGATATCCGTTTCAAAGTCAAACTTTGCCAAGTCTCGAATTTGGCTAAGTAAAAATGCAATTTTTTTCCTATTGCCACTGTTTGGCCCGCAATGATCCTGCACATACCCTTTTCTTTATGACAGTAGCTAAGATTGTTGTTCTTGTGCTCTAGTTTGAAGAATCTTCTTGACAGAGTCGTTAGAGATCGTGTGGTTGTTCCTGGTGATTACAATGTGCTTGTGGATGTCTCGTGATTGTGTTCCTACCTTTGGATTGGTCCGCAAAGAGAAGTGTGGATCATGAAAGAATAATGTTCTTAAAACCTAGTGTTAACTCCAATCTTGGCCGACTTGGTTGTTTTCACTATTTGAAGAGATGCATTGAAGATTGTAGAAGCGTGTTGTGGCATGGAGGATTGCATTTGAGTCCTAGCTAAGGCATGGCGTGTTCATCATACTTCTATTCATCTTTCCTTAACTAAATTTTGTAATAGGTCTAGACCTATTTCTATGTATGTTTTGTAATGCTGACCTTGGAGAATGTTTCAATGGTTGATAAGTGTAATTCCAAACTTGATGTACATTCCAAGGTTGATGATTTGTATAAAATCATGTAATAGAGTTGCGAAAAAGTGGGGAGTGTGAATATGGAGAGATAAGTGTTAAGGTGTGAAAGAGCAGAGCATATCTAAGTTATATTGTGCTTTAATGGAACTAAATCTTGGCATGGAGTAGATGCTACTTAATCAGTTCACCACTTTGGTAGTGAGCCACCCTCTGGCAATAAGCCATTCTTTGCAGTGAACAATTTGGGCAGTGAGCTCTGTAGGCATCGGGCCTCTATTTTTTGGTATATTTTTAACTCATATATTTCTGTGGGATAACACCCACCGTGGTTTTTCCCTTTTAGGGTTTTCCACGTAAAAAATCTAGTGTCTGCTGTGTTGGATGTATGTTTATGATTAAGCTTATGGTTTTATGCTTTAATGATTAAATCTGATTATAAGCAATTAATTGTTGATGGTTTGATGTTCATATGAAGCTAAGTTTTTGTGATAACTGATTCACCCCCCCTCTCAGTTGTCTGATGTATTTCAACAATTGGTATCAGAGCCAAGTTCCTCGGTGGTAAGCTTAATAGCTTGAGCTTGATCCAGGATGTCACACCAGGAAGAATTATTTTTCAATTGTTTCAAGTGTGGTGAAGCTGGACACTATGCATCCAAATATCCAAAAAGATACTAAAAAATCTATGGTAAAGAAGGCAAAAGCAGAAATTCCAAAACTTTTTATCATATTGAAGACGATGAAGACAATGACTATTGTTCCAATTCAAAGAATGACAATTGCAAAGATGATGAAAATCTTGATCTAGAGGTAAGTATTGACAACAAAGATATAAAAAAAATTGGGTTATTAACAGTAGCTGCTCAAATCATATGACTAATGATAAAGGCAAGTTTACAAATCTTGTGAAAAATGAAGAAGGATTAGTTAGATTTGGAGATGATCGTACTGCTAAAATTTGTGGAAAAGGTCCAATCAGTTTTAATGGAAGACAACATACAGATAATATTCTCTATGTCGAAATCCTAAGACAAAATCTTCTGAGTGTTGGACAATTGTGCATAGAAGGATACAGTTTCATATTTCAGAATGATACCTTTGAAATCAGAGACAAATTTGGAGCTGTAATAGTTGATGGAAAAAGGACAGAGGGAAATCTTTATCATCTTAGAGAAGGCAACACTATTCAGAATCATGAAAGCTGGCTTTGGAATAGGAAATTGTGTCACATCAATCCTAATGATCTAGCAAGGATAAACTCAACACAAGGTGTGAAAGATCTGCCATAGAGGATACATTTTAGCAACATCATCTGCAATAAGTGTCAAGTTGAGAAGCAAGCAAGAGGAAATCCACATGATGAAGAAAGATTCTCAACTGAACTGATGGAATTGGTTTATACAAACCTTTGTGGACCTACCAGAGTAAAAAGTCTCTAAGATGACAGGTACTTTATGTTCTTTGTTGATGATTATTCTAGAATGACTTGGGTTAGTTTTCTCATAAAAATATTAGAAGCCCCAAATGTACTTAAAGCCTTCAAAACAATGTTTGAAGATGAATTAAATGTGAACATCAGATGTCTAAAGTCTGACAAAAGTGAAGAGTTTACCTTTGATATATTCAATATGTGGTGTGGGACCCATGGAATAAAAAGACATTTATCCAGAGAGAATAAAGTAATGGAAACAATAAGCAAGTCTGTTCAAGGAGCTGCAAAGACAATGTTAGAGGAAGCTGACCTATTGGAAGCATATTGGAAAGAAACTATACATACTACTGTCTATATTCAAAATAGAGTTCAAGTCAAAGGTAACGAAACTAAAACTCCTTACGAATTGTAGTATGGAAGAATACCCTCGATAAAATATTTCAATGTCTTTGGAAGAAAATATTATATTAAAAGAGAAGAAGAGCTAAGCAAGTTTGATGCTAAGTATGATGAAGGAACCTTCCTTGGATACTCTACTGAGAGTAAGGCTTACCGGTGTTACAATAAAAGATTGAAAAAGATCATTGAGAGTGTAAATGTTAGGGTTGATGAAGACATACAGAAGTATTCAAAAATTATTGATCAAGCATCCGATTCAAATAGACTTCCTTATAACACAAAAAGGGAAAAGGTATTCACCAAAGAAGGTGATGATACTGAAGAAAAGAAAACAAAGAAAGATCAAAAGAATTGGTGTTTGATTGCCAATACTGAAGTCTGTAATAATATAAATCCCTCTCAAGATGAATGTCTATCCACTGAAGAATTCAAATTTGCTCTTGAAAGTCTTGAGAAACCTGAAGAAGAAAACATAAACTTGAAAGTAAGTTTAATAGAAGCAAATGAATGCATCAAAGAGTTAAAAAGGCAAATCAAAGAGCTTATGTAAAGACTTGAGGATATTACTAAAGACTTGAAATTAGCAAATGAAGAAAAAGCAAAAATTGAAGAATACTTGAAAAACAAAACAAATGATTTCTTGAAACTTGAAGAAGTTGTGGATCTAAAGGCTGATCTGAAACATGCATGGGTCCAACAAGACAAACTTAGTATAAGTGCAGCCAGATTTGATAAACTAATCACTGAAGTAAGTTAGGAAAATTCTGATGACATAAATAGTATGAGACCTGTGAAAGATAAAAGTTCTAGAACAAATCAAGAAAAGAATTCTAAATTTAGGGAGGACAAAGGCAAACCAACTCAAGACCAAAGGAATAGATCAAGAAGATCTCCGGTCAAGCAACCAAATGCACAAAGGTATCCATATTTCAATGGTTATTGTTACTCATGTAGTAGATCTGGTCACAGGGCTACTTAATGTAGAAGTAAAATGAATCAAGATGTTCGATCTTTCTTTGGTCAATGTGTCAACTGCAAAAG
Source organism: Cunninghamia lanceolata (assembly GCA_027924645.1). Classification (NCBI taxonomy): domain Eukaryota; kingdom Viridiplantae; phylum Streptophyta; class Pinopsida; order Cupressales; family Cupressaceae; genus Cunninghamia; species Cunninghamia lanceolata. The sequence continues at coordinate 831,627 of BSBN01000277.1, forward strand.
AATTGGTCACGTAGCAAGTGAATGTAGGGGTATGACAAGAAATGACTTCAACAATGCAAGGAAAAATCAATCTTTCAATGGAAAATGCTTTGCTTGCAATACATTTGGACACATGGCTAATCAATGTAGATCATGGATGAATTCATTCAGAGGAAGGAATCAAGGATAGGGAAGTATTGTGTGCTATGATTGCAACAAACCTAGACATATGGCAAAGTTTTGTAGAAGCAAGGATGTGAAAAGAAACTACTATCCTGAAGAAAGGAAAATAAAGTAGAGAAATGATAAGGGAAAGGAAAAAGTTGATCCAGTTGAAACCAAGAAAGAAATCTGCAAGATCTTGATCAAGAAAGATGTTATTCAAGGATGGATCTGCACCAGCTTCCAGTGTAGATTTTTCATTCGAAAAGTAAATTAGGAGCTCTGGCTTAGGGGGAGTCTTACTAAAAATCTTTCCTCCCCAACCAAAAAAAATGGATGCTAATAACCCAGCATAAAAAGACAAGGTCAAGGATCAGTAGCAAAAGTCTAAGTTAGGACTAAGACTGTATTTGAGAAGAATAAAAGAAGAATTGTGCAAAAGGTTTGGGCTCATTGTTCCCGACACAGAGAAAATTTTCATGATAATTGACAGTACCTAATGAACTTTAAGGAGTATGGATATGAACCGATTGTCACTTCATGAAGCAATGAAGAAAAAAGAAAGAAAGTGCAGGATGAAGAAACTCCAGAAAGCATTTCTAAGACCTATAGGATTTGTGCAAGAACATCATACTAAAGATCAAATCATTGGTGTCTGACAAGAACAAGGGTTATTGAAGAACACACTGAGAAGAATCAAACTTGGGAACATATTCCTATGACTATGGACAAGAATGTATTCAGAATTAGGTGAAATGAAAGTAAAAAGTGATTGAGAAAGTCATTCCTTTACCTAGGGCAATAAATGCTACCTATTAGGAGGAGTAGCTAGATGCATTGATAATAGTTCAGTTGGATCAGACCAGCATAGTGCAAGTATGTGCCCTTTGCCATTGATGTCAAAGGGGGAGAGAAATCATGTGAAAAACTTAGAAGTAGAAAAGAAGTACAGATGTGTAAAGAGAAAGGGGGAGAATTGTGTCTTGATGGTCTTTACAGTTTTTCACATCATATGTTGCCATTAATGACAAAGGGGGAGATTGTTGCAAGTATGTGTCTAATCGATGTTGTCATTAATGTCAACATATCCGTGTTGTCATTGGTGTCAACTGTTCTCCTATCTTGTTGTTTTCTTGTAATGAGTAAGATGATTTGTATTTACTTATGTAAGTAATCTTGATGTTGAGGATATTGAGGAATTTAGCCTCTCCTACCATAGAAATAGTGAGTTGCAATGGAAACAATGTATTGCATACAGAAGAATAGTCCAAAAGAATGCTCCGCATTTTCTATAGAATAAATATCTTTGTCTATGGATTGGAAGTTATTTAGAAGTCCATTTGAAGATGCTATGTTTTGAGTTTGAGCCTCTAGTATGAAGAATTGAGTGAGTTATGTTGACCAGAGTGAAAACAACTTTTTTTGTATGTTTGGCAAAGATAGGGAGAAAGTGTCATGTTCTACATTCCTCCGCATTTAAGTATTTTGATCTGTGGTTCTAGAGATAAGTCTAAGATAGTGTTAAGTGCCTTCAACTCCAATGGGTCATGATTTGGCAGTCCGCAAGCTATCTCTTCTTTATGACAGTAGATGACAATGTTGTTCTTGTGCTCCTGTTTGAAGAATCTTCTTGACAGAGTGGTTAGAGATCATGCGGTTGCTCCTGGTGATTATAATGTGCTTGTGGATGTCTCCTGATCATGTTCCTACCTTTGGATTGTCTGCAAAGAGAAGTGTGGATTGTGAAAGAAGATTTTTTTTTAAAAACCTAGTGTTAACTCCAATTTTGGTTGACTTAGTTGTTTTCACTATTTGTGGAGATGCATTGAAGATTGTAGAAGCGTGTTGTGGCATGGAGGATTGCGTTTGAGTCCCAACTAAGGTGTGGTGTGTTCATCATACTTCTCTTCATCTTTCCTTAGCTAAATTTTGTAATAGGTCTAGACCTATTTCTGTGTGTGTTTTGTAATGCCGACCTTGGAGAATGTTCCAATGGTTGATGAGTGTAATGCCGACCTTGATGTACATTCCATGGTTGATGAATTGTATACAAGCATGTAATAGAGTTGCAAAGAAGTGGGGAGTATGAATATGAACAGATAAGTGTGAAGGTGTGAAAGAACAGAGCAAAGAAGTTATATTGTGCTTCAATGGAACTGAATCCTAGCATGGAGTAGATGCTACTTAATCAGTTCACCACTTTGGTAGTGAGCCACCCTCTGGTAGTGAGCTATTCTTTGCAATGAACCCTGTAGGCAGTGAGCCTCTATTTTTTCAATATTTTTATAACTCATATATTTCTATGGGCTAACACCCACCGTGGTATTTCCCTTTTATGGTTTTCCATGTAAAAAATCTGGTGTCTGCTGTGTTGGATGTATGTTTATGATTAAGGTTATGGTTTTATGCTTTAATGATTAAATATGATTAGAAGCAATTAAGTTGTTGATGGTTTGATGTTCATATGAAGCTAAGTTTTTGTGACAACTGATTCACTCCCCCTCTAAGTTGTGTGGTGTATTTCAACACATCCAACCCTGGATTCACCACATATTTTGGTGAACCTGATATGAAAAATAAAAACTTCTAATGCGATCTTTTACATTTATATGTGCTTCTTTCATTCCATGCTTATATTTCATGTCCATCTTCATTTCAATCATTTCTTGGTGTTTCCTACACCCCAAAACTAGGACAAAATCACACAACGTTCATGGGAATTGCCCCTACAATGAAACTAGCGCATGTTTAAATCCAATAGCTTCAATCTCAAATCAACCAAACTTGAAAGACTCAAAGGGGATCCAAAAAGATCCCCACAACATAGACCAAATCAAAACATTCAAAGTGAGTGTTTGGTCTAAGATACATCAACAAGACCAACCCATACCAAGAAATATGAAAATGGCCACCCAAATGGACAATGAAGTAAGCCATCAAAAGAAAATCTTACAAGAAGCTTGGGGGGCACAAAAACCCCTCCATGTGGCACATCAAGATAAAAGACTTGTGACATATCAAGTATTATCAAAAGGAATAAGTAGGGTCATTCAAACCCTAATGCAAAGCAATCCATCTCAAGGTTGTAAAGCTCAAAGAATGGAGGAAGACTCACTCACAAACCTTATAGAAGATTTGGTCCAACGAATCAGGACCCTTGAAGCTAGAAATATCAGACAAGTTGGTCAAAGTAAAAATTCAAGAAAAACCTATGGCACTGGGAAATCCTTTCATTGATAAGATTGAATCAAACTAGGGGGAAACAAAATTCCCCCTCATCTAAACTTCCATGAAACATTCAGGCCTCCCTTGCCTTTATCATCCGACATGAAAATTCTATGTCAAATAGGTGGGATTCCTATAACATAAAATCAACTACAAGCAATCCCACTTAATTTTCAAAACATAAACATGACACCATCTAGTCATCCAACTTTTTCAAGATATCGACAATCTAGCATACCCTTTCAACAAGTGCAACAAGCTCCACCTGAAGGGCCAATGTTCGGAGGAATAAGACCCTCTATGTATAACCCCCTCCTAGGAACATACCTTGAGTATTTAAAGGAGCCTCATTATTTATAGCCTTCCTAGGTTGCACTGTCCTCTGAATATTAGTCTCATTGGACCTTGCACTGAGTGACTTCCTTATTATGAAAGTGGAGCTTGCGAACCACAAAATCTTTGAGAGGTTTGATCATAATCATCCCTAGATCCAGAACATGAAGAGAATTCCAATCAAGCACATGATTAAAACTAGATACATATTTCTTCAGATATGATACATGAATAACATTATGCATATGAGCAAGAGTAGGTGGTAAATCTAGTCTGTAAGCAATTGCCTAGGATCTCAAATAGGCCCACATATATGGGTACCATTTTGGTTGACTTTCTAAACTTGATCAAACTCTTATGTGGTTTGAATCTTAAAAGAACCTTATCCGTAAAAAAAGCTATCATGGAGTTCACTTAGCATTAGCATAACTCTTTTGCCTATCATTTACTTCTGCTAATCTTTTTTGGATTAGTTTAACTTGCTCCTCCATTACCATCATCATTTCTAGCCCAAGGCTAATAATATCATCCAATTTATCCCAACTAATAGGAGTTCAACACTTCCTGCTATATAATGCTTCAAAGGGAGACATTTTTAGAGAAGAGTGGCAAGAGAACTTATTGTAGGTGAATTTGACCAATGGAAGATACTCTTCCCATTTGTGTTGTTGATCCATACAATACATCCTTAGAAGGTCCTCCAACAATTGATTCACCCTTTCAATCTGACAATCTATTTCATGATGGCAAGCTAAACTTATGTTCAATTGAGTTCCCAATGCTGAAAATAAGGTCTGCCAAAATGTTGAAGTCATCTGTGCATCCTATCTAAGATAATTTTCTTAGGAACTCCATGAAGTCTAAAAATTTCTTGCACAAACCATTATTCTAGAGCTAGTGCTCCATCTATTGGGTTTCCTAGAATAAAATGAGACACTTTTGTGAGTTTATCAACAACCACAGTAATTTTTAGTTTCTAGACATGGGTAAACCTTGGACAAAGTCCATGCTTATTACTTTCCACTACTAATCTAGTATATTGTGGGGATACAACAATCCCATGTAGGTTGTACGTGCTTAGCCTTAACTCTTTGACATTCGAGGCATCTAACAACAAAATTGGTTGTATCTTGCTTCATTCCTTTCCAAAAATAAAGTTTCTTTATGTCAACTAGTAGTTTTGTTACCATAGCGTGTCTTGAATAAGGTGCACAATGTGATTCTCTCAACACCAAGGTTCATAAATGTCCTTAATTTGGAACATATATTCTACCCTTATACCTTAATAATCTATTTGTTTCAAAGTGAAACCCATCATATTTGGAGTCCTAAGTTTTTTCTCTAAGAGCTTCCTTTGCTTGCTTATAATACTTGTCTCCCTCTAAGAGTCTAAGAATCTATTCCTAAAATATTGTTCTAATTGTCATCATAGTTGCAAGATGTCACTGTCGGCTAAGAGCATCAACTACCCTATTTTCTTTCCCCTTAATATAACTAATATTAAAATCACAGTTAGACAAAAGTTCTAACTGTAACATCAGAAAATGTCCCCTTGGGGGCTTTTACCTTTTTAGGTTTAGCTTCCAGGTCTTTAGTATGCATTTAGGACATTTTACATCATATTTCAACATCCTGATGAGAAAACCCCTAAGTGTCTTGACAAATAAGACCTAGGGGGACTACTTGAGATAACCCCTACCCAAAATAGGTGGGAGGACTTGGGTTCCCACACTCTAGTCCTGCCCTATTTTGGGATAGTTCAAATTTTTAGGTGTCGGCTTGTGACCGATATTTGGGTCCTATGTTGACACGGTAAGTTTGAATTACGAAATTCCTGGTGGGAGTGTTTTTAGTTGCATATAAAAGCATGTTTAGGCATTCATTTGTAAACTAGATGATTACTAGCAATCTATTGTGTTCTCAAGGTGATTCAAGGCTTTCATTGTGTTGCAAGAGCAGATTTGTGTTGTCTATGTGTTTGTGTTTGCGGACTTGAGCATCCATTTCCTCATGGAATGAAGAGCTTCTTCCTCCCATGAGATCTTCACTAAAAGGTCACATTTATTATGATTGTGATCATTTATTCATTTGGATTTTGCCTCTACTCACAAGGGCATGCACTCTCTATCTGACAAAGGTGTTTGGAAGACTTAAGTGTCCTTTCAGGGCTTGACTGAGGCAAGCTCCTAAACACCACAACCCCCTCCCAAAGTTTTCATGATTACAGGTAACAGGTTGATGATGCAAACAAAGTGAAGTTGCAACAGGGCATATTGGAGGGTTAGAATTGTAGATCAGAGAAGAAAAGAGCACCCTGTACTAGGGTGCTGGCTCATTAGTCCTCAAAGTTCCGTGATGGGAAAATCTCTGAAACAATAGAAACAAGTTATAGACTAAGTTTCCAGATCCTGAAAAAAAGTAGGGCCTTGGACTTAGACGCTCACTCTTTTGTCTCAACTTTTTCACCTTAGAACCCTAAAAATAGGTGCACAGTTATTTGTTACTTTATAGCTTTCTGCAAAAGCATTTTTTGTTATTCATCTATTTACTGTTGTTTTAACATAATTAGGGTTTTGATGGATAATTGAGCACAAGAGAAGGAAAATTGATAATCAAACACCCTAATCCAAGTTTCCCTACATCTCATAGTGATGTAGGGTATGATAGTACATTGCAACTCGACCCTAGGTCTTTGAATGAAAGGGTTAAAGGAGGATATACACCAAAACTACCAAAAACTTAAACATCCAAATTTTATCCTCTACATTTTGATGAACCCATGTTTTAATTGAATTTGGCACCTTGTTGATTGTTTTACTTCAGATTTTGTTTGATTTCATTCATTCATATAGTCATTCATCTTATTGCATTGAGAAAAGTTTAAAAAAAATAAAACATTTAAAAAATTTGAAAAAAATTGCATTTTAGGGTTACTATTTTGCATCAATTCATTCTAATTTCTGATTTTTTTATTAGATCTGAGATAAATTATAGAAAATTACAAAAATTCAATCATTTGCATTGCATTTTCATCATACAATTGCTAGGGTTTTGTAGAAATTTTGACAATTTTCATATAACCTAGTAATTCCAAAATCTAGGGTTTGTAGGGAAAATCTTCTTTCAAATTTTTACACTGATTTAGAGACTCATTAAAATTTTAATTTGGCTGTAGTCTTGCATTTTGGTGTAAATTTGCACTTAGATTTCAAATATTTGCATTTTTGCATAGAAAATTTCAACAAAAAACTAGCAATTTTCATGCATTTTCATTAGATTTGCACTTGCCTTTTGCATCTTAGGGTTTGGAAATCATTTTCAAATCTAAGTATATTTCATTTTTATCATAAATTATATTTCAAAACATTCATATAGCATTTTGTGTCAAGATCTCAAACCTAGGGCTTGAAAAACATTGATTTTCACTAGATTTGGCCTTATCGACTCTCTAAATTTGCACCATAGGTGTGTTGTGAAGGATATTTTTACACTAATTGGTGGTTATCAGGGTAATAATTTTCTACCCCTCCTAAAAATTATCACAACACCTTTTTATTGGGCTCTTGTATTAAAAATTTCGTGAAAAATTACACATTTTTGCTATTTTTTGCCCTAGGGTTTGGCCTAGTTTGCACTCCAAGTGTGTTGTGACAAATTTTATGGATTTAGGTGATTGATATAATTTCTATTATTCTCTATACCTCCTAAAATTCTTTACAACACCCATTTTTCTAGGTCTTGGAGTTGAAAAACCGTGAAAAAGTGCCTATTTTTGCTATATTTTCATTAGGGGTTGACCTTGAGTGGCACTAAAAGCATGTTGTGATGGATATTTTAGCATGAATTGGCTATTATTACTGATATAATTTTCTATCCATCATTATTTTCCTCACAACACCCTTTTTCATGCTCTTTTGCTTTGCGATTTGGTGAAAAATCACATGTTTTAGTGTATTTTCACTTTATTTTGACTTGTCGTCATCTTAGATGTGCATCAAGAGTGTGTTGTGAAGGATCTTATTGCTATATTGGACTGACATCAGACATATAATTTTCTGCCCTTGATCAAAATCCTTACAACACCTTTGCTTTCATTCATTTGCATTGAAAAAGTACCAAAAAAATAAAGCATTTTTACATATATTTTGCATTCATGGATTCTCCTAAGGGTACATCTTTAGAAGAATTATATGAGTACATTGTGAACTATGATAATTTTTGCAATTTTACTAACAAATATCCTCAAGTCTTGAATCAAATCACATACATCTATGGCATTGACATGAACAATAGCACTACATGTGATATCCTTGGATCAATAGCCTATTTCGATAACTTTCTTGAGACTATGGATGTTTTTCCTTCAACCATGCAGAATCTCAAAACTTTTATAGATAAAAACAATCATGGGGAAAGTAATGGTGACAACTTTATTCCCTCTCCCCCTTCATTTCATGATGATATAATGCAAATACTTTCTGAGACCCATGAGAATGAGATAGCAATGGGTAATTTATCAAACAAAGAGACTTGTCCCAACATAACCCCACTTAGTGAGGATATATTGGCACAAGAAAAAGATATCATTGATACATTTCTCTACACTACTCTGCCATCCCTTCCCACTCACCCTAATTAGGGTGAAGCTTTGGATGATGCAGATTCTCTTTGTGACCATTTGCTTAAATCTAATGACAATTTACCAATTGATGTTCAAGAACTTCTCAATTACATTCTATACAAGGAAATAGACCATGCACCTCTACTTGAACCGTCACATACTTTGTAATGTTGAAATAAGGGTAGACAATTGAGAGGGGGGGGGTGAATCAGTTGTCTCAAAACTTTAACTTTTGCTACTTTTAATCTTCTTTACAACTTATTAACAGATTAATGATATAACCATAAAAGCATGAATCAACAACACATAAGCAGAAACATAATCAACACATAACACCAAGATTTTTACATGGAAACCTAGTTAAGGAAAAACCACGGTGGGGGTTAACCCACAAGATTTATTCTCTGTTAAAAGAATATAAAAAGGGGAAGGCACACTGCCTAGAGCTCACTGCTCAAAAGAGGCTCACTGCCTACAAGAACATTCACAAGGTTAACACTGAAAGGTTGAACTTAGAAACAACATCTTCTTCATGCAAGATTGAGTTCCATTGAAGCGTACAATACCTTTGCTCTGCCCCCACTCACTTCCTCACTACATTCTCATCTTCACTCACATCCACACATTTCCATGACTTCACAACACTTATTTATACAAGTCATCGACTTTGGAATGAACATTAAAGTCGACCAAACAATCATCTATCTGGAAGATTCTCCAAGATAGGCATTACAAGTAATTACAATCACAACACTTGACTTAATACAAAATGCTACATGTGAACCACTCCTCTGTCAGCCAAGCATAGCTGGGACTCAAATCTTCCTCAAACAAGACATAACACTCCATAGAACTTCTCTTAGATCATCCACAACACGCACCAAGCATTTGGTTAGCCAAGACTAGAAAGAACATCAACACTCAAGGAGAAATCTTCAACAATGAGCTCAATCCTCAATGTGAACTACCAACACAATAGGCACATGATCCAGAGACCACCACAAGCACAATGAAATCAACAAGAACAACTGCACCATCTCAAGTCATCAGAAACACTTGCATCTTCCTCTGAGAACTTAAGAACATTAACTATCGTGATTGTCACACCAGAAAGATTTCTTGCGGACCTCCAAACCATGAACCACTTGCGTTGAGGACACACACCAACATCCCAAACATACCTCTAGATCCGCAGACCATAATATTCCAATACGGAGCAATCCGGACCAAATTTTTGTCACTCTGTCTCTTCTAAACAACTGCAAAACCTAGTTCTACTCAAATGGCCATAAATTAACAAATTCTCCATGTCGACCTCTCAAATCTTGACTGGAGTAACTTTAGATAATCCTCTACAAACCCTTTAATCCACAAACTCTAATCTTCATCTCACTGGGAATGTGAAGAAATCTACTTCACTAAACTGCACTGTCTTCACTATCTCTGACATAGAGATATGTAACTCACTTGTTTCTTCTGGAGAGGCTAATTTTCTCAATATCCTCAACATACAAGTCTTCTAAACAAGTAATAGAATAAGATACAGTTGACACTAATGACAAAAAGGATATGTTGACATCAATGACAACACCGATTAGGCACATATTTGCAACAAATTCCCCCTTTGTCATTGATGGCAACATATGATGTGAAAAACTGATTCAACCACCAGGACAAGGACTTCTCCCCCTTTATCCTATCACACCTACAACCACTTTCTTTATTGCTCCCCCTTTTACCAGCAACTACTTGCTTCCATGTTTTTCACGTGACTTCTCTTCCCCTTTGACATTAATGGAAAACGGCGCATATTTGCAATCATCCCTTTTTGTTTCTTAGACAAGACCAAACTGAACTCAGAACATATTGACTACTCCCCCTAAGTTGCATGCCCTTAACACCAATCCAGATCACAAGATATGATTGTGAGTTCCACTGGTCTGATGCACACTAGTGCACGTTAGTTCTGAATAAGAGGGGTAATCACCCCTAGCTTCCCTTTGAGATAATCAAAAGTGTCCTTAGGTAGAGGCTTAGTGAAGATATCCACAATCTGATCCTTTGAAGGAACAAAATCCAATCTAACTTCATTCTCATTTACCTTCTCTCTCTAAAAGTGAAACTTGATGGATATGTGCTTTGTCTTTGAATGGAATACCGGATTCTTTGTAATGTTTATTGCACTTGAATTATCATAGAAGATTGTAATAGGCTCTTCAAACACAATTCTGATATCATTCAACATTTGCTTAATCCACAAAACTTGAGTACAATTACTTGCTGCTACTATATACTCTGCCTCTACAATAGACAAGGATATTGCCTCCTACCTTTTTCTCAACCAAGAAACCAATCTCCTTCCTAAGAAAAATGCACCTCCACTAGTACTTTTCCTATCGTCCACATCTCCTGCCCAATCAACATTTGTATATGCATGAAGAGTGAAATCATCACCTTTAGGATACCATAAGCCATAATCAGATGTTCTGTTCAGATATCTAAAAATTCTTTTGACTGCTACAACATGAGATTCTCTAGGATCAACTTGAAATCTAGCAACAAGGCCAACTACATTCATAATATCAGGTCTGGTATGAGTCAAATAAAGTAGTCCTCCAATTATTGATCTATACCTTTTCTGGTCTTCCTTAGGGGAATCATCATCTTTACTCAACTTGTATCTAGTTATCATAGGAGTACTTACTAGTTTTGAGTCGTCCATTCCAAACTTTTTCAAAATGTCTTTTACATACTTAGATTGAGAGATGAAGATGCCCTTATCTGACTGATTGATTTGCAGACCCAAGAAGAAATTCATTTCACCAAGCATGGACATTTCAAATTCACTTTACATCTCATCAGCAAAATTTTTACACATGCTCTCATTTCCACCAAAGATTATATCATCAACAAATACCTCAATAATCAAGATGTGTTCATGATCAATTTTGAAATAAAGATTACTATCAGCTATGCCTTTGCTAAAACCTAACTTTTGCAGATACTTATCTAATCTTGCATACCAGGCTCTTGGGGCTTGTTTAAGTCCATACAATGCTTTCCTCAACCTGCAGATCATATCTCCTTGATCATACAACTAGAATCCTTCTGGTTGCTCAATGTAGACTTCTTCAAAATCTCCATTTAGGAATGCTAACTTGACATCCATCTGCTAAACTTTGAAATCTTTGTAAGTAGCAAAGGCAAGTAATAATCTGACTACTTCAATTCTTGCCATCAGAGAAAAAGTATCCTCAAAATCAATTCCCTCTACCTGAGAATATCCTTTTCACACCAATCTTGCTTTGTTTCTCACAACTTCACCATTTTCATTCAAATTATTCTAGAAGACCCATTTTGTTCCAATTCCATTTTTGTTTTCAGGTCTAGGAACAAGATCTTAAGTATGATTCTTTTCAATTTGCATTAATCCTTCTTCCATTTCTTTTACCCAGCTTTCATCATTACAAGCTTCATTCACCGATTTTGGTTCAATCTTTGAAATCAAACAATACTCCTCTTGTTCTTCAGCAATTTTTCTTCTAGTTTGAACACCTTTATTTTTATCTCTTATGATCTGATCTTCAGAATGATTCAACCTTTTTAGGATTTTCTTGAACTTTTGATTCTTGAACTTGTTCCTCAGCATTTACACTAGTTTTTTGAGTCACTAGATTCTCTGGAGCAATCTGAATCTAAGTTTGAGGACTTTCATTTTGATCATCTGATTCATATCCACAAAACTTGGAAGGTCTCTCCTTGCTTTCATCAACCTTGACATTAGCACTTTCAACAATCCTTTTCAATCTCTTGTTAAAGCATTGGTATGCCTTGCTTTGATTAGAATAACCCAGAAATATTCCTTCATCACACCTTGCATCAAACTTGCCTAGATCTTCATCTCTTTTGATATAGAATTTACTACCAAAAACTCTAAAGTATTTCACAGTAGGAGCATTACCAAACCACAGTTCATAAGGAGTTTTACTAGTATTACCTTTGATCTGTACCTAGTTAAGAGTGTAGATAGTAGTACTCACAGCTTCTCTCCAATAGACATGTGGAACATTTTCTTCCATCATCATGGTTCTAGCAGCCTCTTGAATAGTTCACTTCTTCCTTTCCACAACTCCATTCTACTAAGGAGTCCTAGGAGTAGATAACTATCTTCTTATTCCATGCTTTTCACAAAATGCATTAAACTCACTAGAGGTAAACTCTCTACCTCTGTCAGATCTCAGACACTTTATCTTAACACTAATCTCATTCTCCACCCTAGCCTCGAACACCTTGAATCTATCAAGTGTCTCTAATTTCTCTTTCAATAAAGTGATCCACATCATTTGGGAGTAATCATCAATCATCAACATAAAGTATATGTCTCCTTACAAACTCCTAACTCTAGCACGACCACACAAATCAGTATGCACAAGTTCCAACAATCCACTTGAAAATTGTTCTTTTTTTTTTTAATGTAGTTTTTCTCTATTTGCCCAACTGTCATTCCTTACACATGCTATTAGTAGGTTTTACAAGCTTTGGAAGATATCTCATAGCCTGAGTAGTACTTATCTTGACAATACTATCAAAGTTTACATGACACATTCTCCTATGCCATAACCAACTCTGATCAATCTGAGAAATCAAACAAATTTTACCAGTACCACTTAAATGAAAGATATTACCTCTAGTTTATGTACCAAATGCAATCTTAGTTCTAGAGCTTTCCAAAATTCCACATTTTCCATCCTTGAATCAAAGATCATACCCTTTGTCAACCAACTGTCCAACACTAAGATGATTATGCTTCAATCTTTCTACATACAAAACATCATTAGTGTTATTCTTACCATCAAGAGAGATGGATCCTGATGCAGAGACAGGGGCAACACACAAATGCAAGGTTTCATTGACCACTTGACTGATCATACATTGTCTTGATTTTCCTCTTATAATGCATTGCTTCAAGGCTAGGTAAAGGTGCCATTTCATGGTTAGAATGCAATGACTACTTGCCTAACCTTCAAACCACCTTAGCCCACACTAGTTTGACTAGAAGACACTCACAAAACCCAACAAACCAACTGACCACTTGTCCTTCCCATCGTTCCTTCACAACTAGTCCCATATGCTTGTAGCCCTAGGAATGAGGTTTTTGGGGCAAAACTTGCAGGAAACATGACCATCCCATGAACAAGCTAGGTTTTTCAATACCCATCATGAAGATACATAACATATTAAACATGTAGTAGGAAGTACTTTGTAACATATGCCTCAAAATAGGACTGTTCTAGCTGAAATTAGGCCTAATTAGGCTTCTACAACATATCAGAAGTGTGTGAAACTCGCCCTAAGCTTCCAAGACCTACTTCAAGGATTCAAACAAATTTTAAATGGTTTGAATATACAATTTCAAGGAGTCTTGGGTCATCCTAATCCAAATTCTCTCCTAGTCACTAGTCCACCAATGTTTAAACTACCTAATACATGATGATATTAGGCCTTCATTGCTCCAACAGACCTGCTCCAACAGACCTACTCCAACAGTCCCCTACTCTTGTAACAACAAATGAATCCATTCCATCCCTTGTTTGGTTATGGTGTAGATGAAATGGGTTCTAAATCCATTGTTTTCCTTAGAAACCCTCAAAACTAGGGTTTTTAACCCAATTACAGCAAAATGTGAATAAAATCCTTCTAAAACAATGAAAACCTCCCTAATTTGATTCAAACAAGAGCTAACACCATTCCCTATTTGATTTTAGTCATTTTCATCCTTGACAGTATTGTACGGGCTAGTATAGGACACTAGAAATGCAGAAAAAAGTTAAAAATTGTAGAAAAAACTGATAAAACTTTGTTATTTCTCCAAAAAATTACATTCCCTGCATCTCCTCACATGAATGAGGCACAAAATGTAGTGTTTACAATTTAAACTCCACTTCCACAACTCCTTCATCATGAAAAATAAAAAAAGAAGGCCTAAAAATAGCTTGTCCCCACTGCTACACCAAAATAACAGTCTAAAAAAAGTAGGCAAAATCAGATTTTTAAACCTCCACTACTTGAAAAATACCTATTCCAATCTTCCACTACGTGATCATGCCCCTAGTGGGCTTTATTACATCATTAAATGTGCTCTTAAGACCTTAATTTTATGTAAAACCTACAAAAACTAAAGCTTAGACCATAGTTGACAACTTTGAACAAATGGTGCTCCTGCACCATACACCCCAATTTTTGAAGTTTTCCAAGTCCCTTGGAAAGAATCTTGTATTTTGTCCTCCATTTCTTGTCTCTGACCTTCACCTTGCTTTGATTCTTCACTATCCTTGACATATTTGCCATCACCATGTGGCTCTAACTGTGCACTCTGCTCTGTGGGGCATTTTCCAACTTTTCCATCTATCACACTCTCCTTTACCTTTGTACATACTCTTTTACCTTCTGCCATCACTTTACCTTTTATCTCTTCCATAGTCCTCTGCCCAATGCTCTTTTTGTCTTCATTCTTTTCACTACCAACTGTACCATTACCATTTGCAACCTTTGTCAGACTTGTAACCAGCTTGTTTATTGTCCTAACAACCTTGCAAACATTTGTACCAGCTTCAATTGACTGCCTCTTCTTTGTACTTACCACTACAGGGCACATGACTGTTCCTACCAATATACCTTCCATTTTTCCTTGCACTTTACTCTTGACTGTTCCAACAAGTATTCCACCACTTACTTCTTGCCTTTCCATAGGATGATCACTTTTAATCTACTCTATATCAGACTAAGACACCTTTTCATCCACCTTCTTCTTCCACATGAAGACATTCTTCTTCACAACTATCTGCAAATCATCTTCACTCTTCCTATCTACTGTCCTAACATTAGTAAGCCTTGCATTGGCTGCCAAACCCTTATTCTTACCTTCATCAATGGGTACAAATTCTTTTCTTCCTACCATTATGATCTCTCCTTGCTCTCTTACCTCTTTGACCAATGGAGTTAGAATGAATGATCTCCCATCCTTTCCAATGTTATATGTATTTTGTCTCCCATGATAAACTACAGACCTGTCAAATTACCATGGTCTCCCAAGCAAAATATGGCAACAACTCATAGGTAGAATATCACAAACAACTTTATCTCTATATGGACCAATTTGAAATTCAATAGTAGCTTGTTCACTCACCAAAATGGTTTGATTTTCACTAATCCAAGACACTTGATAAGGGTTCTCTCTAGGTACCCTTTGCAAATTCAATTTGTCCACCATTTCACTAGAGACCATATTGTCAGTGCATCTAGAATCAACAATCACTTTACATACCTTTATTTTGCATCTACAAGCTATCCTAAACAGGGCTCTTCTCTGAATTTTCTCTTTCTCCATGGATCTCTTCAAGAGTTGTCTTCTTACCATCAAAGATTCACCCACCTCTAGTGTAGCATTGACACTTTCTCCTTCATCTTCTTGCATGATTTGGACTCTCTTTTCACCTCTTCTTTCACGCCCACTTGAAGTAGTACCAATCTTGTCAGGGCACTTGTAGGCTGGATGACCAAACTCACCACAGTTGTAACACTTTCCTGAAAACATATTTGAACCTCTTCCTTGATCTATATATTTGCCCCTGAAGCTTGTTCTTCCACCTCTCCATCCACCTCTTGATTCAAGTGCTTGTTCTTTACTGTTATCAATCTCTTCAAAATCTTCTTTGGACTGTCTTGGTGTTGAAAATGTACCTCTACCCCTAGAAGTACTATCTCTTCCTCTTGTCACCTTCTCTTGTCTCCTCTTGAGTTTTTCTTCTACTCTCATTGCCATTTGAAAACATTATTCCACTATTTTTGGTGCCAACGAACTAATTTCATCTTGAATGTTATACCCTAGGCCATTCAGATATCTAGCTACTCCTTCTTCCTCATCCTCCTCATGCTTTGTTCTTATACTTAACCTATATAATTACTCAATGTATGCTTTCACATCTTGTTCCTTTTGCCTAAGATTTTATAATCTTTTAACTAATTGAACATTATAAACACCAGGAAGGAACTTACCTTTTAGTTTTTCC
The DNA here is from genome assembly GCA_027924645.1 of Cunninghamia lanceolata. Classification (NCBI taxonomy): domain Eukaryota; kingdom Viridiplantae; phylum Streptophyta; class Pinopsida; order Cupressales; family Cupressaceae; genus Cunninghamia; species Cunninghamia lanceolata. Next base: position 848,016 of record BSBN01000277.1, read on the forward strand.
TTCATTCTCTCCCAACAAGTGATCTTGTTCTTCCCTTGTTTCTACCTTTCCTCTTGCACAAAATTCCACCACAGCAAAGCATGACCTTTCAGTTTGGTTTTAGCCTTCCTCACCTTGTGATCTTCCTCTATCTCTTCACTTTCAAAGTAATTCTCTATGGCTCCTATCAAGTGTAAGAACTCCTGTAACATCAAAACAGATAAACAAAAGCAAAAATGAATCCATTCCATCCCTTGTTTGGTTATGGTGCAGATGAAATGGGTTCTAAATCCATCATTTTCCTTAGAAACCCTCAAAACTAGGGTTTTTTATCTAGTTACAACAAAATGTGAATAAAATCCTTCAAAAATAATGAAAAACTCCCTAATTTGATTCAAACAAGAGCTAACACCTTTCCCTATTTAATTTCAGTCATTTTCATCCTTAACAGTATTGTACGGGCTAGTACAGGACGCTGGAAATGCAGAGAAAAGTTAAAAATTGCAGAAAAAACTGATAAAACTCTGTTATTTCTCCAAAATATTACATTCCCTACATCTCCTCACATGAATGAGGCACAAAATGAAGTGTTTACAATTTAAACTCCACTTCCACAACTCCTTCATCATGAAAAATCACAAAAGAAGGCCTAAAAATAGCTTGTCCCCACTGCTGCACCAAAATAGCAGTCTCAAAAAAGTAGGCAAAATCAGATTTCTAAACCTCCAATACTTGAAAAATGCCTATTCCAATCTTCCACTACATGATCATGCCCCTAGTGGGCTTTATTACATCATTAAATGTGCTTTTAAGACCTTAATTTTATGTAAAACCTTCTGAAACTAAAGCTTAGACCATAGTTGACAACTTTGAACAAAGGGTGCTCCTGCACCAGATCCTCTACCACGGATTCTACCAACTGAGTTGTCCCCAAACTTCACAATTCCACCTTCATATCTTTCCATACTTACAAACTTACTCTTATCACCTGTCATATGATGAGAACATCCACTGTCAATCACCCATTCATCCTTTTCTTCAACTTGAGCAGCCAAGGCACTTTCCACATTCACACAACTAGAAGATTTAGTAGGCACCAAATTTTCTTCTTTGATAGTAATGAACACCTATTCATTTCCAGATTTACTTCCTTTATCATATTCATCATCTGTAACTCCTTCATTAGCAGCTTCTTGGACATAGTAGCATTTCTTCTGAAACCTAGGTCTGTTAGGGTTTAGCTTTGAAACCCTCTCTAGACATCTTGAAGCAAAATGACCAATCTTATTGCAAGAAAAACATTTGAAAGGAAACTTTCCTTCATACTTGATCCTCTTGGTAATCTTTTGGAAATAAGGGCTTCAAGTTTTTCAAGCTCCATTTCATTTTCTTCAAGTTCCTTCCTTGCCTTCTCATATCTAGTTAGTCTTCTTGAAGAGCTTTTGCCTGGATCAATCTTTGCTTCCCAAAAAAAAATGGGCTTAAAAGTAGATTCTGATTTAGGAAGGGAATCAACAAACTCACTCATTTCAAATGCTAAAAGTTTGCCAACCAACTGATCCCTTGTAACAGTTGTCACAGTCCTGATCTCCTCAATAGCAACAACTCTATGCTTGTATGAAGTAGGTAAGGATCTAAACACTTTGCCAACAATCTTTGATTTTTCCAGTTCTCCACTAGCACACCTGATACTACACACAAATTTATTCACCTTCTGCATGTGGGAAGTGATGTTTTCATCTTTACTCATCCTCAAACTTTCGTAACTACCCTTCAAGCTCTACAACTTAGCACATTTGACATATGCATCACCTTCATATAGAGTTTCCAACTTCTTCTAGATTTCATGAGTAGTTTTGAATTCCAGGACATTTGTCATTTCTATATCAGTTAGGGCACTCAACAATGCTTCTTTAGCCCAAGTGTTGTTTTTAGCATCTTTGATTTCATCTGGAGTTGAAGGACCTTTCTCCAGAGGCTTATACTCATCCTTAGTTATCAACCAATAAGGATCACCCATACATTGCAAATGACACTGCATCCAATTCTTCCAAAGAGAGTACTTTGTTCTATCAAACCTCAGACTATCCTTCTTGTATGTCGACATTCTAGATCTCCTCAAGTGGTTAAGCTTCTTTTAGAGGAACCGGATCTGATACCAATTGTTGAAATAAGGGCAAACAACTGAGAGAGGGGGTGAATCAGTTGTCTAAAAACTTTAACTTTTGCTGCTTTTAATCTTCTTTACCACTTATTAATAGATTAATGATATAACCATAAAAGTGTGAATCAACAACACATGAGCAGTAACATAATCAACACACATAACACCAAGATTTTTATGTGGAAACCCGGTTAAGGGAAAACCACTATGGGGGTTAACCCACAAGATTTATTCTCTGTTAAAAGAATAGAAAAATGGGAAGGCACTTGCCTTTGGGCGCACTACCCAGAGCTCACTTCTCAAAAGAGGCTCACTACCTACAAGAACATTCACAAGGTTAACACTGAAAGGTTGAACTTAGAAACATCTTGTTCATGCAAGATTAAGTTCCATTGAAGCACACAACACCTTTGATTTGCCCTCTCGCTACATTCATATCTTCTCTCACATCCACACATTTCCATGACTTCACAACAGTTATTTATACAAGTCATCGACTTTGGAATGAACATCAAAGTCAGCCAAACGATCATCTATTTGGAACATTCTCCAAGATAGGCATTACAAGCAATTACAATCACAAGACTTGACCTAATACAAAATGCTACATGTGAACCACTCCTCTATAAGCCAAGTTTAGCTAGGACTCAAATCTTCCTCAAACAATACAAAACACTCCATAGAACTTCTCTTAGATCATCCACAACATGCACCAAGCATCCGGTCAGCCAAGACTGGAAAGAACAACAACACTCAAGGAGAAATCTTCAACCACAAGCTCAATCCTCAATGTGGACCACCAACACAATAGGTACACGATCCAGAGACCACCACAAGAACAATGAAATCAACAAGAACAACTGTACCACCTCAAGTCATCAGAAACACTTACATCTTCATCCAGGAAGTTAAGAACATTAACTGTCATGACTGTCACACTAGAAAGATTGCTTGTAGACCTCTAAACAATGAACCACGTGCGTTGAGGACACACACCAACATCCCAAACATACCTCTAGATCCACATACCATAATATTCCAATGCGTAGCAATCTAAACCAAATTTCTATCACTCTATCTCTTATGAAGAGCTGTAAAACCTGGTTCTACTCAGATGGCCATAACTTCACAAATTCTCCATGCTGACCTCTCAAATCTTGACTGGAGCAACTTTAGACAATCCTCTACAAACTCTTTAATCCACAAACTCTGATCTTCATCTCACTAGGAATGTAGAGCAATCTACTTCACTGAACTGCACTGTCTTCACTGTCTCTGACAGAGAGATATGTAACTCACTTGTTTCTTCTAGATAGACTATTTTTCTCATTATCCTCAACATACAAGTCTTCTAAACAAGTAATAGAATAAGATACAGTTGACACTAATGAAAACAAGGATATGTTGACATCAATGACAACACTGATTAGGGACATATTTGCAACATGGAAAGCAATGAAACCCTACATGATGTGGAAGAACAAGTTATTTTTCTAACTCAATCCATTCCAACACCCTATATAGGGACTAAAATGGGTATTTTTCAAATACCTCCACAAGCTCATTAAAATGGAATTTCAAATGCTCCTATAGCTAACATAGAAAATGTCAACATCCCCTCCCAACCATCATTAAGAGATACCTTTCCTACATGGTTACCTTTGCAAACTCTCGAATATGTGGAAGAGTGAAGAAGTGATAACACCTTAACTATTAAGATAAAAATCAAGATCTGTGACACCTTGATGCAGAGTGGTAGTAAGGAAGCAACTAGGTTCACTCTTCTTTGCCCACTCACCCACTTCACCACTTCATCCAACCAAGGTCACACTCATGGGGCAAATTAAGGATTTGTTATCCAGGCTGTTATCCAATCCTCAAGACTCCTTCCACACCTTAAGATAGGTCTACAAACACCTTCCCCATAGTTAGTTTGATCCCCAACTTCTCACAACTCTCCAACCCTTACTTGGCCTAGTGAGGCTACTAGCCCTCCTAATCTGGTTCTCACTACACAACTTTGACAAACCCTTAAGGGTTAGGAAATTAAATGGTGGATTCAAATACCCTTTTGGGAACTCCAACTGACCTCCAAGCCTCCAGTTCCAACTCTACTCCAGCAACTCAACACACCCACTAGGTCTCTAGGCCTAATTGATCAGGTTAGGTCTAGGTTACAAAGCAAGTGGTCTAAATTAGGGTCATAAACCTAGGACAGGAACTTGGATCACTTCCACAACATCCAAACATCTCAAAAACCACCATCCATTCATCCACCCTATCAAATTTTGTCACTTACATCACCAAATTGCACAATTCTGGTCAAATACATAGGGATATTTGACCTAGGGCATCACTCCAAAAGTTGAGGATTGTCCTTCCCAACAAAATGCTTTTGGAATCATGAAATATACATCCCTAGCCTACATCTCATAGAGTGGCATGAAGTTTCATCAGTTAGAATGCATTCTAGGGCTAAATTTGTATGATAGACCCTAGGAATGAAGGTTTCAGACCAGTTTGGATTCAAAATGCAATATCTTCCTACTGAGATCACTTCAAAACTTCAAAATTGATGCATTAGAACCCTGACTCAAACTAGTTTCAGAAAAACCACATCGATCCAATTGGTCAATCTGTACAGGCCGTAAACCAATAGGAATTCTTGGGAAAAATAGTCACTTTTATTAATTTTTGTGCCCAAATCTCCATACAGAATCTTCTCTTCTTTACTGGAGTAAGAGGACAACAATATAAACCGATCCAAGTCAGTAGGCAACTTCCAAAAATAGTTTCAACTATCAAAAGTGAGTTGCAACTGGACAAATGTGTCATGACAACATTGACAACATTTGAGAACTATGGCATTTTGCATTAACACAAAGATCCTGATTGGTTCAACTTGTCCAATGGAACCCAAACAACCACCATACTCTCTAAAAAATGCCAAAACACCAAAACTACCAAATAGACTCAAAAAACCATCATTAGACCTACTAGGCCTAAGTGACACAACTAGGGTCCAAATGGACTAAGAATGATTTGAGGTTTATATGGTTACCCCAAACCTCTTGACCATACAAAATGGACCTTACAACCATGGCTAGAAAGCCTTATTACAAAACATACTGAACAAGAACCTCAACTTATCAAAATGCTCTTAGGTGCCCTGCACCATACACCCCCTATCAAACAGAACTCAAGTCTCTTGAGTTGGGAATTTTATCAAATGTAAATCCTGCCTTCTCAATGGCTTCTCTGCTCATGGCATCTTCTTGAGGCTTATTGAGCCACTTCACCAAATACTCATAATAGGTGTGCCTCCTAGTCTGTTTAGCAATCCTTTGATCCAAAATACATTCAATCTAATCAGGAGATGAAGGAATCAAGTCCTGAAGTGTCTGATCAATTTGTTCCTCTACAACAGCTATCTGAGGATCAGATCCCTTATAGGGATAGAGGTCTGATACATTGAAGATTGGTGATAAAGCAATACCATCCGGTAGCCTGACTTTGTAGGCATTTTCTCCACATTTCCTTAGCACTTCACAAGGCCCAATCTTCTTCATAATCAACTTAGTGTATTTACTTATAGGGAGTCTCTCCCTTTTAAGATGTACCATGACAAAATCCCCTTCCTTGAACTGAAGATCCCTTCTCTTTCTGTCAGCAGTCTGTTTGTACTTTTTAGAGGTAGATTGTAATTTCTCCTTTACTTGCTCATGGATATCTCTCATCACTTGGACAAAATCTTCAGCCAATGCGTTGCTCTTCTCCAGTCCTCTACCCTCTCTGAGTTCCAAAATACCCCTTGGGTGAGTGCCATAAACTATTTGAAAAGGTGACATGTCGGTACTCCTGTTCACAGTGTCATTGTAGGAGTATTCTTTCTGAGCCAAAACTGAATCCCAACTAGTACCTTGCTCCTTAGTTAAGCATCTTAGAAGGTTGCCAAGTGACTTGTTAATCACCTCAGTCTGACCATCAGACTGAGGATGATAGGCTGATGATAATGACAAATTTGCACCTAGTCTCTTCCAAAGTGTCCTCCAGAAGTGTCCTATAAACTTGGGGTCTCTATCAGAGATTATTGACAAAGGCAAACCATGTAATCTAACTATTTCTTGGAAGAAAAGACCAGCAGCATGTGAGGCATCATGTGTGGTTTTACATGGGACGAAATGAGCCATTTTAGAGAACCTATCAACAACCACAAAGATGCTATCATGTCCATTCTTGGTCCTAGGCAAACCAAGTACAAAATCCATGCTTATGGAATCCCAAGGCTTTGAAGGCATAGGTAGTGGAGTGTATAGACATGCATTTGATGTATGCCCCTTGGCTCTTTGGCAAATTTGACAAGTTTCTACAAACTTTCTTACATCAGTTGGTAGCTTTGGCCAATAGTAGTATCTTCTAACCAAGTCTAGGGTCTTATCAATGCCAAAGTGGCCTACCATGCTGCCACAATGATTCTCCTTAATGATGTTCTCTCTAATAGGCCCTCTTGGGATACACAACAAACTGACCTTGAAAAGAAATCCATCTTGTATCAGAAAATCACAAAATCAGTATTATACCTGCCTGTCATGGCTTTGCAAGCTTGGTAAGGTTCCTTGAAGTCTTCATCTTCTTCATACTGATCTTTAATGGCATGTATACCTGTACTCTCCAATTGAATGGTTTGAACAACAAGATTCCTCCTGCTTAAGGCATCAGCTACCTTATTGGCCACTCCCTTCTTGTGCTTAATTGAGAAAGTATATGCTTGGATGTACTCCATCCACTTGATATGCCTGTGGTTTAACTTCTCCTACCTGTTCAAGAAGCTCAAAGCATGGTTATCAGTAAAAACAATAAACTCCTTGGGTAAAAAATAGTGTCTCCACTTCCTTAATGATTGGACCATTGCATATAATTCTAGATCATAGGTAGAATAGTTCTGTTTTGTTTCATTTAACTTCTCACTAAAGAAGGATACAGGCCTCCCATCTTGACTTAGGACTCCCCCAATAGCCCTCTTACTTGCATCGCACTCAACAACAAAAACCTTATCAAAATCAAGCAGTACAAGTACTGGTTGTTCTGATATTTTCTTCTTTAACAGTTCAAAGGCTTGATTGGCCTCATTTGTCCACACAAATACACATTTCTTACCCCCTTTTATAGTGTCAACAAGTGGAGCACAGATAGCACTAAACCCTCTAATGAACTTCCTATAAAAACTGCATAAACCATGGAAACTTCTTACCTCAGAGGCTGTAGTAGGTGTGGGGCAATTAAGAATGGCTTCCACCTTGCTTGGATCCATCTTGAGGTTGCCCTTAGAGATGACAAACCCCAAGAATGTCAATTCTTCTTGTAGGAAGACACATTTGTCGAGGTTAATTCTCAACTTCTCCTCTTGAAGCCTCCTAAGCACTTGATGGATATGTCTTATGTGATCTTCCTTGCTGTCACTGAAAACCAATATATCATCCAAATATACAACAATGAACTTATTAAGGAAAGGTTTTAGCACCTCATTCATCAGCCTCATGAAGGTGCTTGGTGCATTTGATAAGCCAAAAGGCATCACAACCCATTCAAATAGCCCTTCATTGGTTTTGAAGGTAGTTTTCCACTCATCCCCCTCCCTTATCCTAATTTGGTGATAACTACTTTTCAGATCTATCTTGGTAAAATATTTAGCCCTACCCAAGCAATCCATTAAATCTCCTATCCTAGGCATTGGAAATCTATACCTGATAGTAATCTTTTTGATGGCCCTGGAATCAATGCATAGTCTCCATGTGCCTTCCTTCTTTGGTGCAAGTACTGCAGGTACTGCACATGGGCTAATACTCCTCCTTATAAGCCCTCTATCCAACAAGTCTTGGATTTGTCTTGCCACTTCTGCAATTTTCTCTGGGGTCAGCTTGTAGGCTGCTTGGTTTGGTAGGGTGGATCCAGGGATGAGATCAATGCAATGACTAATCTCCCTCTTTGGTGGAAGGGCATCCTTACTTTCATCTGCTATCACATCATGGAACTTCTCCAATAGTTCCTCCACTTCTTTTGGTCCAATCCTCCTAAGAGGCTGCTGTACTTTGATCTTCTTAGGATTTGCATCCTTGGGCTTGATGACCACTACAAAACACGGCACCTTCTCCTCCTTGAGGTTAGCCAAAAACTCCTTTTCACCTACCAACATAACTAAACTAGGAATGATCTTTTCCTTGCAGTCATCAATCAAAGGAGTCATTGTGAAATTTTCACCATTTTTAGACAAATGAGTCACATTTTGCTTACCATCATGTTGGGCACTTGTATCATGTTGCCAAGGCCTTCCAAGAAGAAGGTGGCATGCATCCATATCTACTATCTCACAAAGGATCCTATCACAGTATTCACCTATCTTAAATTCAACCCAACATTGTTCTTTCACCACAATTTGTTGGTCCTTGGTTAACCAAAAGACCCTATAGGAGTTAGGATGAGGTATCCTTTGCAATCCTAATTTATTCACCATGTCATTAGAAGCTAAATTCTCAAAAGAACCTAAATCAACAATTACCTTGCAAACTTTCCCTTTCACCTTGCAAGTGGTTCTAAATAGATTGTTCCTTTGGGGTTGCTCCTTGGTGGCAAGCATGATGAGAGACCAGTTGAACATGATGCATTCTCCACTCTTTGGTGCTGTACGCTTGGAAGAGGTAGTTTGATAGGAGGTGGTGCTTTGACAGTCATCCTCTTGAAGGAGCTGCACCCTCCTGTCTTTTTGGTTTGCAGAATTATTCCCCATCTAAAGGACTGATGTCCTATTTGATTGCAGGAAAAGCACCTTCCTGTGAACACATTGGAACCCCTGCCTCCACTTCTTCCTCTACCATTACCTCTCCCTCTAAACTGGCCCTTATTAGCACTATCTCTATCAGCCTACACTTGACTTCCTTCTTGTGATCTGCCATCTTGGGGTCTAGAAAAGTTGTCCCTGTTCTAAAACCTACCTCTGCCTCTGAAATTCATATTGCCTCTACCCCTACTGTTTGAATCACCTTTCCTCCTTTGTTTGTCCTCAATCCTCAATGCCATTTGAAAACATTTATGCACTGTCTCAGGGTTAAAGAGACTTAGTTCATCTTGAATGGAGAACTTAAGACCATTTAGATACCTTGCAAGCTTTTGCTTTTCATTCTCAGGCATATTGGCTTTCAAGGTCATCTTGTGAAACTCCTCGGTGTAGGTGCTCACATCCATGTCCTTCTGTCTCAAGTTTTACAACTTTTTGTGCAAGTTGACTTCATAATCTTCAGGAACAAATTGTTTCTTTATTTCAAGCACGATCTTCCTCCATGTAGTGATAGGGTTCCTATCATCCTCTATCCTCTCATTTTGAATGAAGTTCCACCAACTCAAGGCTGGCCCTTTCATTCTAGATTTGGCAATCCTCACCTTCTAATTTTCTACCACTTCCTCACACTCAAAATAGTTCTCCATTGCCTCTATCCAATCAAGGCACTCCTCTGGGTTCATCTTTCCAAGAAACATAGGTAAATCCACCCTATTGTCCTTCCTACTCAACTTTCCAAGTGCATCTAGGAATTGTTTTTCTGACATGCCTCCTTGTGGCTCTTCCATGGGCACTCCTTTTTCTTCATCTTGATCCTCTTCATCTAAATCTAAGATGACCTCTGGTTTCTTCTTCTTATCCTTATCTTTCTTCAACTTCTCTATCTCAGCCTCCATCCTTTTGTTCTTGGCTTCTTGTTCTTTGACTATCTTTGCCAATTCGGCATTAGTCACCCTTTGAGGAACTTCCTCCTCTTCTTCTCTATCTCCCATCTCTTTGATGGCTCTGATACCACCTGATGCAGAGTGGTAGTAAGGAAGCAACTAGGTTCACTCTTCTCTGCCCACTCACCCACTTCACCACTTCATCCAACCAAGGTCACACTCATGGGGCAAATTAAGGATTTGTTATCTAGGCTATTATCCAATCCTCAAGACTCCTTCCACACCTCAAGATAGGTCTACAAACACCTTCCCCACAGTTGGTTTGATCCCCAACTTCTCACAACTCTCCAACCCTTACTTGGCCTAGTGAGGCTACTAGCCCTCCTAATCTGGTTTTCACTACACAACTTTGACAAACCCTTAAGGGTTAGGCAATTAAATGGTGGATTCAAATACCCTTTTGGGAACTCCAACCGACCTCCAAGCCTCCAGTTCCAACTCTACTCTAGCAACTCAACACACCCACTAGGTCTCTAGGCCTAATTGATCAGGTTAGGTCTAGGTTACAAAGCAAGTGGTCTAAATTGGGGTCATAAACCTAGGACAGGAACTTGGATCACTTCCACAACATCCAAACATGTCAAAAACCACCATCCATTCATCCACCCTATCAGATTTTGTCACTTACATCACCAAATTGCATAATTCTGGTCAAATACATAGGGATATTTGACCTAGGGCATCACTCCAAAAGTCGAGGACTGTCCTTCCCAACAAAATGCTTTTGGAACCATGAAATATACATCCCTAGCCTACATCTCACAGAGTGGCATGAAGTTTCATCGGTTAGAATGCATTCTAGGGCTAAATTTGTATGACAGACCCTAGGAATGAGGGTTTCAGACCAGTTTGGATTCAAAATGCAATATCTTCCTACTGAGATCACTTCAAAACTTCAAAATTGATGCATTAGAACCCTGACTCAAACTAGTTTCAGAAAAACCACATCGATCCAATTGGTCAATCCGTACAGGCTATAAACCAACAGGAATTCTTGGGAAAAATAGTCACTTTTATTAATTTTTGTGCCCAAATCTCCGTACAGAATCTTCTCTTCTTTACTAGAGTAAGAGGACAACAATATAAACCAATCCAAGTCGGTCGGCAACTTCCAAAAATAGTTTCAACTATCAAAAGTGAGTTGCAACTGGACAAATGTGTCATGACAACATTGACAACATTTGACAACTATGGCATTTCGCATTAACACAAAGATCTTGATTGGTTCAACTTGTCCAATGGAACCCAAACAACCACCATACTCTCTAAAACATGCCAAAACACCAAAACTACCAAATAGACTCAAAAAACCATCATTAGACCTACTAGGCCTAAGTGACACAACTAGGGTCCAAATGGACTAAGAATGATTTGAGGTTTATATGGTTACTCCAAACCTCTTGACCATACAAAATGGACCTTACAACCATGGCTAGAAAGCCTTATTACAAAACATACTGAACAAGAACCTCAACTTATCAAAATGCTCTTAGGTGCCTTGCACCACACCTGCTAGCCCGACAGGGCCCTACATGTAAGTATCTCTAACCCTTTAGCTCTCTTGTGATGTGCTTCCCCTGTGATGTGTTATGTGTTGTTTAGGCCTCCTAGGATGATCCTTGATTCTCTTGTAAGGTCTGAGATACCAAGAGACCACTTCTGTTGTGACCTTCTTCTATTTGTATCATCATTCTTCTATATCACCTCTCTCTGATTTCATCGTTGTGTGTTGTGTCTTATGGACATAGCGTTGTGGTTGGTGACTTGGGGTCACTCTCCTACATGACTATCCCTAAGACACTTGTTTCTCCTCTCTTATTTATTGTTTCCCTTCCTCTAGTGTATCTAGCAGGCAGATGACAAAAAACATTTACACTGATGCGGACCTAGTGTCCCTTTTGAGAGTAATAAAAAAATGGACTTAGTTCCTAATATGACAATGGAGTTGTAATAAATTATTTGACAATTGGCTATTAGAAGCACTCCGTGCTTTCTACGTAGTTATTTTGATGGTATGCTATCTCATTTACAAACCTTAACAATACTGCTACTCTGTGCACCTTTGTTTGTCTTTGACTCTAGCCTCAGCGGTACATGATTTAGAGAGCTTTGTAACATAGCCCCACGGTTATCCTCGAACTCTGAATTCATGGTATAACCTTGGCTCTTTATGTGGTTAATCATATGCATTGTTGTTGTTTATCGTGATGTTGTAGACACTAACATGTTTCTTGTAGGGATGTGTTTGTGGGAACATTTGGCAATCGTAAAGTACATGTCACCTCTGGGGGACATGGGCTTTGCGAAAGTCTATGTTCCCTTGTGTGTTTTCTTCCTACCTTAACGTGCTTGATACCAATACATGATATCAACCACCTTAAGGTGGGGGTATAAATAAGGTAAGCTATCTATTGTAGATGTTAGCAATGTGTTTGTCCTCAGGTCCAGTTTAAAGACCTACGCGATGAGTGTGTTGGTTTTTCTTCTGAATCAGCATTAGGGGTTGCCAGTTCTAATGCACAGGCAGATTCAGCCAACTAAATACAGGAGGTTGCGTGAGCTCCTCCCCTTCACTTCTGGTTCTGCCGCACCAAGGGGGGTTTCCCTACTTGATAAAAGTATAACCTTGACTAGCTCAATGACAGAAGGATTTAACTTGACATCAACAGGCAGAATACTCTCATGTATGGACCAAGATTTGTGTAACAAATCACAAGGTTGGCAACATTCTTGGACATGATGTCTGGTTGGGTATGAGAGCATGCAGGGATCCTAATCCTACTCCTACAACTAATAGGTGGAAGGATGAAATGGTTTGAAATGGTGTTTGGAGGGATGGGACTTTCCTAGACCCATTGAACAGATAGATTCCCAAACCAGTGCCTTATCTGGGCAGCAGAGTCATATCTAAGACTATAAATGTCTCCCCATGACAACATAAATTCATATCCAGAGGACCTAAGAATAATGCTACTGCCTAACAGCAACATGTCCAAGAAAGAGTATCATTAATGATCATACTTAACAGATCCTATGATGCAATCTATTTTCCTTTGTATCTGATCAAAAGCCTATTTAACCACTCCTTGAGTAGACACAAAAAATCAAACACACAGTATGCATATACTGAAAAACTTGGAAGCCCTTGACAACCTTGTTTGAAAGGAAAACAAATGACATACAGGAGACAATCAGAAACAATACACACACAGGTGTTTTTCATTTAAAATCAATCTGCATAGAAGGTCATCATAGAGAAAATCATCATTTACAAGCCAAGATAGATTAGTACACCAGACTAAGGACCGAGTCTGTAGCAAAAAATGCCTTTCAAAATGTGAACACCTTATGTTCAGAGCCAGAGCAGAAAGCCCAAAAACGTCCAACCTCCAAAATGTAACACAGCCAGACCATTTATACAGAACCGTGTACATTTAGCAATTAATTACATGGCCAGAAGTAAAAAATTCACCAGATACATTCCTTCCATTTGAAAATGGCCTTCACAGATTAAATGCGACAGACAGGGGGAATCTCGAGCTTTGCGCCGCCATCTGAAAGTCTTCATCCACGATCAGGCAGCTTCACCGTTTGTACCGTCGCCCATACCCCTGCATGACCGTCATTGATGGCTCAACCACCCGCACTTCACTTGGAAACTGTCGCAACCTTCAAACGGAAGCCTCCCGCCAAAATGTGCTTCACTGAAAGTTCAAAACTGTAGGAAGAAAAATCCCACATTGGTGCCGCGGAGACAACTTTATCATTTTAGAAACATAGCCGCATGGATACCAAGTGTCGAGCGTTTTGCCGCGCTCGACACACGACCCTTCGCCCACAGCCCATCGCCATGACATACATTATCGGCCTACCGCACAGATCTCCTTCCGACCACAGCGGTCTCGCCGATGACCAAAAGAAACACATTTCCCCATCGGCCAGAGAAAGGCCATCGGAGCAACACCAAGCCCCTCCGCCGATAACATAAGTCACCCCGATAACCTTCAAAACATCCCTTCGTCGGTGTGACCCACGCCGATAACATCACATCGGCCAAACATCCACATATCGGCAGCTCCCAAAAAACCTTCGCCGACGACAACTGTCTCGCCGATCGCTACTCCATACTCCGCTGTCGGTGTGACCAACACCATCAGCCAACCCAAAAGTCTCCCCGCCGATACACTGAGTCACACCGAAGACCACCATCAACTCCATCATCGGCCAGAGGAAGAGTACGCTACAGCGATGTCTCCCGATCGGCAAGAAAAACATCATCGGCCAAGCATTTCAAAGTTGACCCGATACTCAATCTCACTCCGATGGCACTCCCCATCGGGGTGACTTCCCTCCATCGGCAAACTGCAAAAGACCTCTGCCGATATGCTAAATCACGCTGATGAACACTTAACTCATCCCCCATCAGCATGACCAACGCCGTTGGTGGAACCATAATATCCTTCGCCGATAGGCAAAAGTCTTGGCGATAGCACTCCAAAACCCTCGTCGGCGAGACCCAGTCCGTCGGTAAGCCACAAAACACCTTCGCCGATAGGTAAAGTCTCAGCGATAGAAGATAATATGCCATTGGTACCAATCATGATCGCCAAGACACACTCCAAACTCATGCCGATGGACAAAACATGAAGACCCCCTCTTCAAGAAAGATGATGTGGATGCTACAAAACACTGAAGGGGTGCCAAAACTGGAAATTTTTTTGGATTTTTTGGGATGGTGCCTGCATGAAAATTGCTTGGAAACTGTCAGTGAATTCAAGCACCAACAGTGGCTCTAATTGGGGACGTGCAGGTGCAAGACTGCAGCGAGAACCCCAGATCTCTGGGATGCAGACCAGTGCCTTATCCATTGGGCACAGAGTCATAAAGTTACAATGATCTGCATCACCAATCAAACTTGATGGCCTAAGGCCACCAAGAAAAGGAGAACCAATATTTCCCCTTATCAAACACCTTGTTCTCATCTGCATACACTGGGTCAAGCCTAAGAGTACTGCCATGCTCTGACCACAAACAAACCTGGTCATTTGCATATTCAACCTCCTGATTTAGCTTGTCATCGTCAACCTTATGCAAACAACCCTCAGCATCAGGCAACAAGTGGATGCAGAATGTATTAGGCAATGCATACTCAAATGGAATATAACACATGTTATCATTTGTATCAGCATTATGCATTACAAAATGATCTCCTAGCTGGACTGAAAACTGAAAATATTCAAAGTCCACCATGCAGCTAGGAAGATCAGAGCTCATTTCATATGCTGGCCTCTCAAAAGAAAAGCTTTCAAATTCACAATTGTGCACATCATGTACACAACCAATAGTAGCACCAAGCTGGAAAAGATCAGGCTCTGGCACCTCTTTCAAATCAGGCACATTTTCACAGTCACTTACCTGATGCATGTTGTTTCCTCTTTCATCAGGATGAGAAACAGAATCCAAGCCAAAAACAATGTCTAGATCCTCACCATACTCAAATAGATCCTCATCACCATAAGTGTCAAAAATGGGTGATCCAAGTACATAAGCTTGATCATAATATGCCATTTGTTCATGGGCAGCAGAACATGCATCTTCATCACCAATGGATTCCCTTTGTGGAGGAGTATCAGCTTGTGTGTCATAAGCAAAACAGCCATCAAATGAAAAACAATCATGCTCTGAACTAGCACTTGTTTCAATCCCTGACTGCTCTTCATGATCTCCATGTGTTTGAAAGGAAGGCAATGGGTCACACATAGGACTGCTTCTCTGTTTGCTTATATCTTCTCTGCCTTGAGTACAATACTCACAATTGTCTCCACAGGTCCATTCCAAAAATTGCTCATTGCTGTCCACAACCTCATTATTGTTTTCATGGTCATATGCCTCATCATTGCAATGGCAATCCTCACTAGTCCTTTCACTGGCATCCTCAACTGGTGAACAATCCAGTTGAGCAGTATTGTTAGCATTATGTTCAAATATAGCAGTCTCAACCTCTATGCTTTCATTTTTATTTTTATCTGCACATGATGCCATAATCATTTGGTCATTTGCAGCTTCACAACTATTTTTCACACCAAGGCCTGGGGACAGGGATATCAACAGGCGCCCATTTCTAAAATTTTCTATATTTTCAGCAAATTTGTATGCCATCTACATACCTGTTACCTTGAAATCCCTCAGTATTGCACTAGAGCCCTCCTCAAAAGCTTCAAAGAATATGCCAACATAGGCTGAAATATCAGGTTTGAAGACTTCTGGGATCTGTGAAAGGGCTACTGCAAACCTATGACTGAAATCAACACATGGCTCTTCATCTTGTTTTTTGATTTTCATCAATTTTGCAACAAGATCAGCTGGTTCTTTTGCAAATTCCTCTTTGAAACAGTCAGCAAGCTCATCCCAACAGGCAAAGGATCCTTTTGAAAAGCTCAAATACCAGTCTTTTGCTTTTGCATTAAAGGACCTAACAAAAAACCTCATCCACATATCCTCATCTCTAAATGAATGTTTTCCCATGAACTCATGAAAATTTTGGATATGTGCATTCCCATCACACACACTGTGACCACTAAATCTAGGCATCTGACGGTATATCCTAGCAGGCATAGTTTCTACTTTATAATCAACCCATGACAAATCTAGTTGGTCATACAAAGGATCAAAAGGGCTGACAGGAGGTTTAGCTTTCTGACTGGCAGACACAACAAGGTTATCATGATTTAACTGGGCCTGCTTAGCCTCTAAAAATATCAACCTATTTTTTATCTCTTCTATTCTTTTATCATTCCCTTCCTGACTGAGTATGGGATAATACATACTTGGATTCATGAAATTTCTATTTTCAGACATCCTTTGCATTCCTAAGACCTATAGCCTCCCTTGGCATCTAACTTATGCAGTAGAACAATAAATATAAGTGGGAGGAAATAGGGTACCTTTCTTATACAGATGCTGAAGTCTAAACAGCACATTTTCTGTCACAACACACACATCAACTTTTCATGTGCACTTGAATTTTTTGCAGAGTCGCCACCTCTCCAAAGAGGACAAAATTTACAGCAGCTGAAAGCTCAACACATATTTTTCTAAGTTCATACCACCAGCAGAGCATCATCATTCACATGAAAGACTCCCCAGCGGAGTCACCACTTTGTTGGTTTTTCTTCTGAATCAGCATTAGGGATTGCCAGTTCTAATGCACAGGCAGATTCAGCCAACTGAATACAGGAGGTTGAGTGAGCTCCTCCCCTTCACTTCTGGTTCTGCCACACCAAGGGGGGTTTCCCTACTTGATAAAAGTATAACCTTGACTAGCTCAATGACAGAAGGATTTAACTTGACATCAACAGGCAGAATACTCTCATGTATGGACCAAGATTTGTGTAACAAATCACAAGGTTGGCAACATTCTTGGACATGATGTCTGGTTGGGTATGAGAGCATGCAGGGATCCTAATCCTACTCCTACAACTAACAGGTGGAAGGATGAAATGGTTTGAAATGGTGTTTGGAGGGATGGGACTTTCCTAGACCCATTGAACAGACAGATTCCCAAACCAGTGCCTTATCTGGGCAGCAGAGTCATATTTAAGACTATAAATGTCTCCCCATGACAACATAAATTCATATCCAGAGGACCTAAGAATAATGCTACTGCCTAACAGCAACATGTCCAAGAAAGAGTATCATTAATGATCATACTTAACAGATCCTATGATGCAATCTATTTTCCTTTGTATCTGATCAAAAGCCTATTTAACCACTCCTTGAGCAGACGCAATAAATCAAACACACAGTATGCATATACTGAAAAACTTGGAAGCCCTTGACAACCTTGTTTGAAAGGAAAATAAATGACATATAGGAGACAATCAGAAACAATACACACACAGGTGTTTTTCATTTAAAATCAATCTGCATAGAAGGTCATCACAGAGAAAATCATCATTTACAAGCCAAGATAGATTAGTACACCAGACTAAGGACCGAGTCTGTAGAAAAAAATGCCTTTCAAAATGTGAACACCTTATGTTCAGAGCCAGAGCAGAAAGCCCAAAAACGTCCAACCTCCAAAATGTAACACAGCCAGACCATTTATATAGAACCGTGTACATTCAGCAATTAATTACATGGCCAGAAGTAAAAAATTCACCAGATACATTCCTTCCATTTGAAAATGGCCTTCACAGATTAAATGCGACAGACAGGGGGAATCTCGAGCTTTGCGCTGCCATCTGAAAGTCTTCATCCACGATCAGGCAGCTTCACCATTTGTACCGTCGCCCATACCCCTGCACGACCGTCATTGATGGCTCAACCACCCGCACTTCACTTGGAAACTGTCTCAACCTTCAAACAGAAGCCTCCCGCCAAAATGTGCTTCACTGAAAGTTCAAAACTGTAGGAAGAAAAATCCCACATTGGTGCCGCGGAGACAACTTTATCATTTTAAAAACATGGCCGCATGGATACCAAGTGTCGAGCGTTTTGCCGTGCTCGACACATGACCCTTCGCCCACAGCCCATCGCCATGACATACATTATCGGCCTACCGCACAGATCTCCTGCCGACCACAGCGGTCTCGCCGATGACCAAAAGAAACACATTTCCCCATCGGCCAAAGAAAGGCCATCGGAGCATTACCAAGCCCCTCCGCCGATAACATAAGTCACCCCGATAACCTTCAAAACATCCCTTCGTCGGTGTGACCCACGTCGATAACGTCACATCGGCCAAACATCCACATATCGGCAGCTCCAAAAAAACCTTCGCCGACGACAACTGTCTCGCCGATCGCTACTCCATACTCTGCTGTCGGTGTGACCAACACCATCGGCCAACCCAAAAGTCTCCCCGCCGATACGCCGAGTCACACCAAAGACCACCATCAACTCCATCATCGGCCAGAGGAAGAGTACGCTATAGCGATGTCTCCCAATCGGCAAGAAAAACATCATCAGCCAAGCATTTCAAAGTTGACCCGATACTCAATCTCACTCCGATGGCACTCCCCATTGGGGTGACTTCCCTCCATCGGCAAACTGCAAAAGACCTCTGCCGATATGCTAAATCACACCAATGAACACTTAACTCATCCCCCATCGAGATGACCAACGCCGTCGGTGGAACCATAATATCCTTCGCCGATAGGCAAAAGTCTTGGCGATAGCACTCCGAAACCCTCGTCGGCGAGACCCAGTCTGTCGGCAAGCCACAAAACACCTTCGCCGATAGGTAAAGTCTCAGCGATAGAAGATAATACACCATTGGTACCAATCATGATCGCCAAGACACACTCCAAACTCATGCCGATGGACAAAACATGAAGACCCCCTCTTCAAGAAAGATGATGTGGATGCTACAAAACACTGAAGGGGTGCCAAAACTGGAAATTTTTTTGGATTTTTTGGGATGGTGCCTACATGAAAATTGCTTGGAAACTATCAGTGAATTCAGGCACCAACAGAGTGCATCCTACATCTTGAGTTTATTTGCAATCAATCAATCAATCATGTAAGCCCCCTGTGGAGGTAGGATATTGAGCATATCGTTTTTCTTAAGCCCTCTGCGGAGGCGTGGATGGTGCATTTCTCAGAGTAGATTACACATCCTATCATTTTCAAAAGTCCTCTGCGGAGGCAGGGAGCGGTTCTGTGACTAACTCAACCCTTAAGGGTGTCTTTAGTGATTGTTGTGGCGAAGCCCAATTGTTGGTGTGTGCCTAGCAATAGGAACACTCCATCGCTTGTCTGCCGTGTTTTCTCCATGTCTTCAAAGTGTGTGTGTTTGGCATGCTTTCTTTGTGTAGCATGCTTGTTGCCCCATATGTAGTTCTATGTGGTTCTAAAGACCTACGCAATGAGTGCATCCTGCATTTTGGGACATTATACGTGTCTTGTATGTGTGTTGCCCTATGTATATAGTTTAAATACCTATGTGATGAGTGCATACTATATTATGGGAGATTTGTTTGCTTTCCAGTACTTGCATCTACATTTCATATATATGAGAAAAAGAAAAAGAAAAGAAATCATCTTTGTCTTCCATGCATTAATGTGTCTTCTATGCATTTACTATATTCTCCATGTTCTATGTGATTGTAACTATCTTCTCCATGTTTTGTGTGCCTATTACTATTTTCTATGTGATTGGCGTGTCTTCTCCGTGCTTGACGTGTTTGTTGTGTTTGTGACCATACTTTAATGCATGTATTGGCCTTGCATTTATACATACATTAAAGTGGGGGCTAAATGTAACGTTAGAAAATGTCCCCTTGGGGGCTTTTCCCTCTTTAGGTTTAGCTCCCGACTCTTTAGTGTGCATTTAGGACATTTTACATCATATTTCAACATCCCGGTGAGAAAACCCCTAAGTGTCTTGACAAATAGGACCTCGGGGGACTACTTGAGATAACCCCTGCCCAAAATAACAGGGGAGGACTTGGGTGCCCGCACCCTACTCCTACCCTATTTTGGGGCAATCCCAAATTTTGGGTGTCAGCTTCTGACCATTATTTGGGTCCTATGCCGACACGGTAAGTTTGTATTACGAAATTCTTGGTAGGAGTGTTTGTAGTTTCATATAAAAGCATGTTTAGGCATTCATTTGTAAACTAGATGATTACTAGGAAGCTATTGTGTTCTCAAGGTGATTCAAGGCTTTCATTGTGTTGCAAGAGTAGATTTGTGTTGTCTATATGTTTGTGTCTGCAGACTTGAGCATCCATTTCATCATGGAATGAAGAGCTTCTTCCTCTCATGAGATCTTCACTACAAGGTGACATTTATTATGTTTGTGATCATTTATTCATTTGGATTTTACCGCTGCCTCACAAGGGCACGCACTCTCTATCTAAAAAAGGTGTTTGGAAGACTTAAGTGTCCTTCTGAGGCTTGACTAAGGCAAGCTCCTAAATACCACAACCCCCTCCCAAAGTTTTCATGATTGCAGGTTACAAGTTGATGATGTAGACAAAGTGAAGTTGCAGGAGGGCATATTGGAGTGTCAGAATTGTAGATCAAAGAAGAAAAGAGCACCCTAGACTAGGACGCTTGCTCATTGGTGCTCAAAGTTCTGTGACAAGAAAATCTCTAAAATAGTAAAAACAAGTTATAGACCGAGTTTCTAGATCTTGACAAAAAGCAAGGCCTTGGAATTAGGCGCCCACTCTTTTGTTCCCAACTTTTCCACCTTGGAACCCTGAAAATAGGTGCATAGTTATTTGTTATTTTACAGCTTTCTGCAGAAGCATTTTCTGTTATTCATCTGTTTACTGTCGTTTTCACATAATTAGGGTTTTAATGGATAATTGAGCACAAGAGAAGGAAAATTGATAATCAAACACCCTAATCCAAGTTTCCCTACATCTCATAGTGACCTAGGGTATGATAGTACATTGCAACTTGACCCTAGGTCCTTGAATGAAAGGGTGAAAGGAGGATATACACCAAAACTACCAAAAACTCAAACATCCAAATTCTACCGTTTACACTAACCATCACCTCTCACATATATTCAAGTTAGGTTAGGTGAAGATGTACTTGAGTTCCTGATTATCAATGCTTATATCAAAGGGTTTTCTTAGCAGATAGTGCCTCTAAACCTCAAGGGCATGAACAATTGCTACCATTTCTAAGTCATGGGGCATATTTTTCTTCATAGGAATGAAGTTTTATGGACTCATAAGACACAACTTGGCCCTCTTTTATAAGAACTCCACCTAATCCCTCTCCTATTGCATCTATTGTAACCATAAAATGACCCTCAAGGTCTAGAATCCTTAAAATCAGTGATGAGGTCAACTTCTCTTTTAGAATCTAGAAAGCTTCCTCACAATTATCAGTCCATTAAAATGACGTCCTTTCCTTTGAAGTGACGTGATTGGGTTTGCAATTTTAAAAAATTCAAAATAAACTTCCTATAATGTCTAGCTAGAACCATAAGACTCCTTACTTCATGGACATTCTTTTGTGTGGACCAATCCATAATCACTTTTACCTTGGTAGGGTGCACATAAATTCCTTTTTTTGAGATTACATGACCAAGGTACTATACATTTATTTGAAATAATGAACACTTGGATAATTTGATACAGAGTATATGCTCTCTTAATTGTTGTAGTACCATCCTCAAGTGATACCTATGTTTTTCCTCATTCCTTGAATAAATTAAGATGTTGTCTAGAAAGACAAGGATGCACTTATCTAGGAAATACCTCAACATGATATTCTTAAAATTCATAAACATAGCTAGGGCATTAGTAAAACCAAAAGGAAACATTGTGAATTCATTATAGCCATACCTTGTTCTAAAAGTTGTTTTTGGAATATCTTCCTCTTTTATCCTTAACTAGTGATATCCAACTATCAAGTCAATCTTGGAAAAGACTAACACCCCATGCATATGATCAGAAAGATCTTCTGTGGAGGGTAAAGGGTACTTATTTTTAACCATGGCCTTGTTTACCATCCTATAGTCAATGTAAAGATGTAAGGTTTGTTGCACTTGTGTTGTCATTGATGTCAACAGTGTGAGACAAGAGGTAATGATAAAGGAAGTCTATGGCAATGTAATTAGAGAAGAAGAACAAAAAATATATTAAAGAAGTTGTAATGAGAAGAGAAAGGGAATGAATGTCATCAATATCCCTTGAAGTTGTATAGACAAAAGGTGTGCTAACATGAAGATTCTTGCTTTGAGAAAAGACTTTGTTGTTATTATATGAGGTTAAGAATGAAGTCTCTGATTTGGTAAAATATTGTGTTCATTGTTTCCTAAGGAAAAGCATTGCTCTAGTTTTGAAAGAAAGATTCAAGTTGCCCAAGACATTGGAGTTCTCACAGAATAAGCTTGGGATAATGCTCCACATTCCTCCGCACTTGGTGGTATGACATTGTGGTTTGGGATTTTGTCAAGGACATATGTGAAGGTTGCATATTCCTAATTTTAGATCTTGGAGATTAACATAGAAGTCTTTACAGCTTGCAGAGTGATGAAAGTTGTTCAAAGTTGTTTCAGTCAAGGATACGTCTGGGAAATGCTCTACATTTCTCCATTGTTGAATTTGAGGTCCCAAGGTTTGAAGGTTGATCAGTTATAGATGAGAAGATGATAATATTCAAGTTTTAGCTGCTAAGGTGTATTGTAGAGGTTCTCTAGAGTCAGTAGAATAAAGACACATCTTACTGCTGACTAGGGTTGTCAGGAAGAGATAGTAGAAGCCACCGCATTTCACCACAGTTTATCTTTTGGCTTTGATCTTTGGAAGATTAGTTCAGATATTTAGTTGGATGATTCAATTTAGGTTTTAGGTGCTAAAGTACACTACAAGATTGGTTTTTCAATGCTCTATCTCAAGACTATGTGTTCAGTATTTGTTTGTGATAGCAGGATCAATTTTTGTTTGTTTGTGCCAAAAAGAAAACATTTATTTTAGTGGAGGGATTGATTGAGAAGGTTTGTATAAGTTTTATGTTTCTTGTGTAATGATCCACATGATGTTAGTTTTTCTCTTTGGTACCACTTTTGGTCTAGAGCTATTGGGTGGAAGGATGAGTGTTTGTTGGGCTCACTTCATGTGCTTTGATGATCTCGCCAAATGATTTGAAATGTGCATATGCTTGGGAAGATGTGTTAATGAAGAATAGGTCCTGGTTATCAATTGGCTTAAACCACATTGATTTTCTACATCTTTTGGATGTTGACTTGGAGTGGCCTTGCACATTTCATGATTACACATTTCATCTTGGCCAACATGGGAGAAGGATTTTGAAATTTGTGAATGGTATAAATGAAGATCTTGATTATTAAGGAAGGGATATGTGTGTGAGAGTGTACAAAGGTGTGTGAGTAGATGTGATAAAGTTTGTGAAGGTGTGTTGTAGATAGCAGTGTTCGCTGGGTAGAGAAAGTGAAGTTTTGTGACAAATTGAAGTGTGTGGTTGATGTGGAGGTGGTTCGTTCAATAAGATCTATTGAATGTAATATACAGAAGTTGTAGCCTCATTCTATAACTGTCATTGCATTATATTTTAGGGAGTTGCAACTTCCTTTGGGTTGTAGCCCATAAATAATATTATAATCCTATTTTATCTTTATTTGTGAGGCTAGATTTCGATAGTAGATCCAAGCAGTTTAGTTACTGTGGTTTTTCCCTTCTTGGGTTGTCAAGGTAAACCTAGTATTGTGGCTATGTGCTTATGTGTTGTGCTTTAATTAATTTAATTTGGTGACCTTTTGATTAAATCAATTAGAAGTTTTGATTGTTGATGTTAAACTAAAATAAGTTTAGAGATATACTGATTCACCCCCCTCTCTCAATATATCCTTATGTTCTAACAATTAGTATTAGAGCTAGCTTCCTTGGTGTAGCCTAACAGCTGAAGGTAGATATTGGAATAGAACACATGTCTCAAAAGGAGTCCTCTTCTAAAGCTCTGATGTTTGATGGAAATAACTATAACTTCTAGAGTGTAAGGATGGAAGCCTATCTTACTTCACTAGGGTATGATGTTTGGAGGGCGATTGAGACTAATTATGTTGAACCTAGTCATCCCATTAGAGATTTAGATGTGAAGAATGCCCATGATCTAATAATTCCAAAGCTAAGAATGTAATCTTAAGTGGTCTGAGCAGTTTAGATTTAATCAAGGTTGTACAATGCAAGACAACAAAGGAGATATGGAAGAAACTCAATGGTCTCTATGAAGGAGATGACACCATAAAGGAAGCCAAACTGCATTCCTACAAAACAATATTTGAGAATCTAAGGATGAAAGAAGAAGATAACATAGCTAGCTACTTCCACCAGGTAGATGAAGTAGTAAATAGAATTAGAAGTATGGGTGAAGACATAACTAAACCAATGGTTGTAAAGAAAGTCTTGAGATCCCTCCCTCACAGATTTGATTCAAAAGTTTCTACAATAGAAGAAGCCAAACATTTGAAGAAGCTCACCATGGTAGAACTCTTTGGGTCCCTCACTACCTATGAAATGAGAAATGAACTCATAGGTCCATGCCAAAAAGAATCTTCTTTCAATGTGGTAAACAATGAAGAAGCATCTGACATATGCAATGAAGCTGAGGAAGAAGAAGCAAATTTTGTAAGAACATTGACAAGAGGATCAGGTAAATATAAAGGTAAGCTACCTTTCAAATGTTTCAACTGTGGTAGAATTGGGCATTATGCCTCTAAATGTCCTTTTGGAGAAAGTGAAAGTAGCAGCAAGGGGTTCATGAGGAACAATTTTTAGAGGAACCTTCTTTCAAAAGAAGACTACAACTCTGCAGAAGAAGTAGATCACTACTCATCTGATGATGATAGAGGAGAATCTCTATTCATGACCATGGTGATCTCAAATGGTTCAAACAAGGTTGTAGATGAAGAAGAATATGAATTTGACTTTGAAGGTGAAGTGGTTTCTACTCTTGAAGACCTAGATTGTGTAAGGAAGGAGAATCAAGAACAAAGAGTTGTGATTGAAGCCAAGAAAAAGAATGTATGAAATTGGAGAAAGAACTTCAGTTACTCAAAAAGGAGTTGAAGAAGGCAAAGCTTGGAAGTCTGAATGATATAGAATGTGTAGATCTCATCTTGCCTCAAGGAAGATCTCTTCATGCAAGATAATTCTCCATGAACATGTTCAATCATGTTTTCTTTGGTTATTGTTTTACCTACAATGGATTTGGGCATAAGGCTATGGATTGCAATTTTGAGATAAATAGAAGAAATCTTGTAAGTAGAAATTCTCCTGCTTCTTTTGTGGATGCCAATATGGTATGTCAAATTTGCAACAAGTTTGGACACAACAAGGTATCTCAGGAATGGTCTTGAAAATTTAGAACCTCAGATAACTGATGTCACTAAGCAAGCCAAGCAAAACAAAAATGGAGTTGAGAACACAATGATTGTCCAAACAACATTTCATACTCAAGGACAAACCAATCTCTGAGTGATAGACAATGGATGTACAAATCATATGATAGGTGATAAGAGCAAGTTTATCAATCTTGGCAAGTGAAATGGTGGGTTGGTTAGGTTTGGAGATAACTCTTCTACAAAGATCACTAGAAAAGGCACTATTAGAAAGTCTCATACACATGATGTTTTCTATGTAGAAGGTCTCAAGCATAATCTTCTTAGTGTGAGTCAAAAGTACAACAAAGGATATAATCTCACATTTCATGATCAAGGCTGTGAAATTAGAAGAGCAAAGTCTAGAAATCTGGTGGTAGAAGACTTTAAGACAGAAGGCAACATGTATAATCTGAAAAGGGTTAATGAGAGGACTTGTCTGATAGGACAAATAAATGAAAGATGGTTGTGGCATAAGACAATTTGGCACATCAACTTTGACAGTCTGGTGAAGACCAGTTCCATGAAAGTAGTAAGGGACATGCCAAAGATCATCAAGCCTGCAAGCACAATATACAAAGAATGTCAGCCTAGGAAGAAGAAAAGGATAACTTTCAAATCCAAGGAATATTCTACTATAAAGACTTTGGAGTTGGTTCATACAAACTTGTACAGATCAACTAGGACAAAAGCCTACAAGGTGAGATGTATTTCTTGATGCTCATTGATGATTTCTCTAGAATGACATGGGTTACTTTTTTCAAAGAAAAATCAGAAGATTTTAGTAGATTCAAGATCTTCAAAAATATGGTTGAAAATGAAATGAATGCTAGAATTAAGTGCTTAAGATCTGATAGAGGTGGTGAGTTCACTTCAAATGAGTTTGTAGAGTTTTTTTAGGAACATGGAATCAAAAGGCACTATGCAACTACTAGAAGCCCTCAACAAAATGGTGTTGCAGAGAGAAAGAATAGGACTATCCAAGAGATGGCCATGACAATGTTGAGTCAAGCTAAACTACCTGATATATATTGGAAAGAAGCAATTCATACTGTAGTCTATATTCTCAATAGAGGACAACTAAGAAAGCACAACACCAAGACCCCTTATGAGCTTTTGAATGGAAGACCTACAATAGTCAAGTATTTCAGAGTTTTTGGAAGAAAATGCCACATCAGAAGAGATGAAGAAGGTATTTTCCTTGGGTACTCAATTACCAGCAAAGCCTATAAATGCTACAATAAAAGGCTAAGGAAGATAGTTGAGAGTGCAAATGTAAGAGTGGATGAAGAATCACATCAAAATTTAGTTGAGCAAGAGGATTGTTGGTTAGATGAACCTGCCTCAATAGAGGAAGTTGTAGAAGTTGAAGGAAAGGAAGAAACTCTAGAAAAGATTGCTAAGACTCCAACCAAATATGTTTAGAAGAATCATTCAGAAGATCAAATCATTGGAGACAAGAATGAAGGAGTTCAGACAAGAAGAAGATTTGCAAGAACAAATTAATAGGTAAACTTTTCGTTAGTGTAAAGAATAGTGTATACACCTAAAATTGGCATGACTCTACTTAAATAAATATTTTAAATATTTATTTCATCATCATATTCCTTTATCAATAAATAAATAAATTTATTTATTTATTTGATTCACTTCCTCTCATTTAATTAAATAAACACATTTATTTAATTAATTAAAATCAAATTCACCAACTTCATTCTTCCAAAATAATTAAATAATTTTAATTATTTAATTAATATCCTTTTATTCTTCCAAATTTAAATAAAATGCAAATTTTATTTAAATAAAATCAAATAAAAACCTCACAAAATAAAATATATTTATAAATCTTATTTATTCTTCACTTATCTGCAAAAATAAATAAATAAATCCCTTTTATTTATTTATGCTGTCTATCTATTCCAAAAATCATTCTTATCTTCCAAAAACAACTTTCCTCTTGTCACACAAAAGCAAAACACTGAGTTACAAAAGCAAAAGCTATTTTAAAGCAGTTTTAAAGCAAATCCTCTCTTAAATTAGAAAAATAAATTCTAATTTAAGGAAAACCAAATCTCATCTTCATCAAGAGAGGAGTTAACTCAACATGACTACTTTTGGAATGACACGTGTCCTTCTTCTATTGGATGCACATTCCTCAACAAGCTTCATCCGTTGATTCCTTCTTTTCTCCTCAACTATTTTCTTCTATAAATACAACCTCCTTCTCTTCATTTCACATCTGAAGTTTGTGTAAACTTATGTTGCAAGAATCTAAGCGCGCCTTTGGCACCCCCATTCCATTTAGCACTTCATAGCATTCTCCATTTCTGTATTTGAAGCTCATCTTCAAATACCCAAGTATCCAAGCCATTCTTCATTTGTCATCTCCAACAAGCAAGCAAGTAACAGCATCTGAGGGCTTACAATCAAGATCAAACGAAGATAGGTGAACTACAAAAGACGCAAGGTAAAGGTGAAGGTATCATTTGATTCTTGTTTAAATCTTTCCTTTATTTTCATATTTCTGTAGATGTTTAGGATTATTTTTCATTGATTTGAATGACTTGATTTCCCCCTCACATTTTGGCGCCCACCGTGGGGCCCTTGCCCCTCTACTAATCTAAAAAAATTTGAGTTTTTCTTGAAGACAGGTCCATACAAGTGACATACAGGTTTCTGACAGAGTTTTTGTGCATTCGGCTTCTGAAACAATGCATTTGCCTTCTAAAATGATGCATCTGATGAACTGGTGCATCTGACATCCTGATTTGTGTATTCACCTTCTGCTTTTACGCATCTGACCAAATGATACATTTGATCTCCACAGTTGCGCATGTGATCTCTGAAGTTGCGCATACAATTTGATGGTGGTACCTGAGTCCCAAGTTGTGCATACAACCTTCCATATTGCGCTTCCGCTGAAGTTGCACATACACTTCGATAGTTTGCGCATATGCTCTGATAGATTGCACTTCTGTCAACATTGCGCATTTACCCTGCCTTTTTGCACATTCACCTCATCCTTTTGCGCATATGTTGTTTTTGCACCTGTACCTCATTCTTTTGCACATTTGATCTCTGTATTTGCACTTCTGTTCAAAAAGCCGCACACTCCCTGTTTCTGCGCATTCAGGTTGCAATGTTGCGCATCTATCTTTTGATTTCTGTTTTGGGTTTTTTGACTTTTGCATGCTAGAACTAACGTCTGTTTTGTAGGAGTAGTGGCTGGATTAGGTCATCTAGATATTATGTTTAGTTCATCTAGCCTAACTAGGGGTGAAGTAATCAAGTGCATTTCATGACAAACTACACATAGTCCCTAACTAGGAAGGAAGTAATTGGACCAAATTGCTATCTTGCATTGTGGATTTATTTTCTAGTTCAAACATTGCTATCTTCTACAAATGGGAAATAAACAATGCTATGATTAATCACTTTCAAAGTTAACAACCGGGAAATGAACAATGCTATGATTAATCACTTTTCAAGTTAACAATCGTGTGAGTGCACAAATTAGCTTAGCCCATTTAGTTTTTCTATTTTAACTAGGTTGGATTTACCACTGTTCTATGTGCTTGTGAATGACAATAGGCTTATGCTCTCCCATTAACTGGGTGATCAAAGTGCCAGACTTGTCATTCTTTTTGTCAAACCTTTAGGGGGGCCTACCCTTGGATGCACGCTTGTCCAAGTGGGAACGAACCTGAGTGGTAATAGGCTAAAACCAAGCACTACCAAGCCACTTAAAATAAATTGTGCTTGGGGTGAAAACCTCAAGCAACGAGTGCTGCTGTGTTACACCGACGACCAACCTCCCCTAAAACCCTCATAGGCATAACCCTTTGAGGCTGGGAGACTCCATAATAGAGAGTAGCACCACCACATGTGTAACCACTCGAACGGTTGCCCTAACTAAGAACCAAATTGTGTAGCAAGCCAAAAACCCCTATTCATTGATGCAAAGGGTGGAGCTCTTGAAGCGGCCTCGATTCAAGTGACTCTTAGTAGAGGTAGCAGGGACAATCCTAAGGTTCGGTGTGGGTACGAACCTAAGGAAACCCGGATCTGGTATGCGTGAGAAGTGAGTGTCGTGGAGGGGAGCTGGTGCTACTAGATCCTAGAGCTACATGCTTTGAGTGGCACAACTAGAGGATTCAATGGATATTGTCCCTTCCAACCTAGGTTGTACTTGTTTTGAGTCAAAATAGTCCCAAAAAAACACAAAAAAATATAAAAAGATAAAAATCATGAAAAACTTCTATGTGTTTTCTATGATTTTGCCATAATTCAACATCAAATCTTAGCAGAAACACCAAAATTTTCAAACCAAAAACACTGAAAAATCTTGAAAACGATCCAAAATTTCCAAAATTCAGAGAAAAACAAACAAAATAGCCAAATTTGTGCATTTGTACTGACTTTTTGCGCATTTGAATCGACTTCCTGTGCATCTACTAGTATTGCGCATCTGAACTCTATGTTTGCACATACAAAATAACCAGTCTTATGCATCCGTATCGACTTGTTACGCATTTACCTCCTGTTATTGTGCATTTAAAACCAGAGAGTGAAAACCATATCTTCCAAAGAGCAAAATTTGTCAACATTTTTCAAAACCAGTTCAAACTTGTTTCAGTTTCAAAATCTACTTAAGACCTTGCAAAATCGACCATTTCCTCCTTTTCCACACCATACCTACTCGATCATCCACAATTTTTTCAAAGTTCCCAAACAAAGTTATAGCCGATTTATTCTTGATCAAAATCAAATCTCAAACAAAACCTAGGGTAGCTCCTCTATCAAGGGTTACTTGTCCTTCTTTATTGAACTCCCCTAGTGGATTGTGCTAAACTAAGTCAACATCAAGTAACAGGATTTCTAACATCCTTGCTTTGACTGGTTTTTGTTCATTCAACTTTGTTTGAAAAAAACCACCTAGATCTAAGAAGGAATTTTGCTAAAACTTTGTCTCACTCCTAGCACCTTGCTCAAAACCTTCCAATCTCACCTTATCCCATCTCTTTACTACCTTGCATGGTCTTGACAAGATTACAAAGATAAAAACAACTAGAAATGGCAGAGAAAAGTGTCCTCAACAGTCACAAAAGTGACGAAGAACCTTCCATAGATGAGATCCTCCACACACAGCATGACCCTGAATTTCTACACCTATTAGAAGGGGTGCTTGCCCAAGATCCAACAAAATTCTTTTTACATCTAGTAAATCTAGGAGCCAAACTCCCTAAGGATTATGACGTGGAGGCTCTCAAAGAAACTGGTGAAACAAGCAACCCTGAAGGAAGTCGCCATGAAGAAGAGACACCTTCAGACAAAGGCAAAACCAACACTGATGCTATGGATGCCCTAAACCAAATGAACCAAAAATATGAGGCTCTCGAACGACAAATTTCAGACATGAAATTGGGAACATCGACTAAAAACTACACCTTAGAGGATATTTCACCATATCCCTTTGATAGGTCCCTAAACATGATTCCCTTCCCCTCTAGATTTGAGGTACCTAAATTTGATAAATATCAAGGGAAGGGTGATCCAAGAGATCATATTAGAGAGTTTAATGCTATTTGTCTAGAGGTCGCACATAACGACACTTACCTTATGCGACTATTTCCATGGAGCTTGGGAGGACAAGCCATGGATTGGTTCTCTAGACTGCCACCTAGTATTAAAACATTCAATGAACTTGTCAACAAATTTGTCACCCACTTCTCATACAATATTGAGAACAACATCTCAATATTGGATCTCTGTAACACTAAACAGAAAGGAGGAGAATCTTTTGCTGCCTTTTTACAAAGATGGAGACAACTAGCAAGCAAATGCCTACACCAAATACTAGAAAAGCAGATGCTAGAGATGTTCATCCACAACTTGCAAACAGACTTAAGCTACCAAATCCAAATCCAATGTCCTACTTCTTTTAGCAAGGTCATTGAGATGGGCCTCATCATAGAGAAAGCTCTCATCACAAAGGGCCAAATCAAGCTCTATAAAGACACTCCAAACACCAACACCAATAATGAAAAACCTAGATTCTGGACAAAAAACAAGAACGTTGTGAATGACGGGGTGGTGGATGCCAAAAATGCGGCACCTAACCAACCAATTTTCAACCTCTCAACACCAGAAAATAACCCCCCACAAAACAAACCAAGAAATACCGAATCTAGGTTTGGCAATTTTTGACCTAAGAGAAAGTTCACACCTTTGGATGAATCACTAGAAACTACCTTGCGGAAGCTAATCACCAACAACCTCATAACGCTTCCCTCGGCATGAGAGTACGAACCCAAGGTCAAACCCCATTGGTGGAATGACAACGACTTCTGCGAATATCACCGAAACAGGGGACACAAGACAAATGATTGTATCGCACTCAAACACATAGTCCAAGACCTAATAGATCAAAACAAAATATCTGTTAACGGACAATCTCATGGACATACTTCCAATAGCAATCATCAAGCATATAAGGATCCTCTTCCTAACTATGAACAAGGAGGACCCTCCAACAAAAACAACAATGGCTCTAACAATGCAAACTACACTAATGTCGGCTTCGACTATGTTGTTAACCATATCTCAGAAGGTGACTCACACATCAATGTGATCACTATCAACAAGGATCCAGACTGCAATGTTACTACTCGTAGTAATTAGAGGAGCGTCTGTTCCCCCACCTGGTCAATACAGTATCATGGATCAACTCCACAAAACACCTGCACACATCTCTATGTTAGAACTTCTGCATCTATCAACTTCTCATAGGTCCATACTTGACAAAGCCTTGGCAGAAGCTTCTGTTCCCATGAACCTAGCTGAAGAGTGATGTAGAGTGCCAGCAGAAGCGAATGAAATTTGCCTATATCTTCACTATCGGCAAGAGGTCTCCCAAGTTCTCACTGATATCCCCGTAGCGGTTAGTTGCCTATCGGCAACACCTCATACATCGGCCGGTCCACCAGAAGTCTCCCCGAAGCTTCCCTCACGCCGATGAAAAGTTTGACATTGGTTGCCTTCGGCAACACCCAGACTATCGGGCGACGAGAAATATCTTAGGCCGATAGACTCCGTTACTCCGATGACCAATCTTCGTCAGCCAGACTTCCTCCTTCGGCGAAGATTCTTTCACCTACACCGACACCTTGTCTCTCACCGATATCGTCAGGCACATCGGTCAGATCCTCCGCTTCGGTAAGACTCCGGTTCGCGGCCCCGATGGTTCATCTCATTCCGATGAGTTTCTATCGGCGGGACTCTAACGGTCGCCGTGACTTCTTCGGCTTCCCCCGATAAGGTTCCTCACGCCGATACTCTTTATCGGCGATACTCCAAGGATGTCTCACCGATTGGTGAAACTGTATACCGTCGGCTAAGTGTATTTTCCTTAGCCCGATATCGTTTCTCTCACCGATGCGAATAACAATGGTATGTGTCTCCGACACTATACCAATCTTCGACAAGACGGAGAGCCTTTCACGCCGATGGATCTCCAACTGTTCTGAGGCGCCGAACTAGAATTCCTTTCGACCGAACAATGGAATTTGGCCATTTCATATATCAAACCCTCGATCACTTGTAGCAATCTGATCCCACATCAAAACTATCCAATTTCACTCTGATTTCCTGACTAGCCACATGAAGATCTCTAGTCAAATCTGAGTGAGTTCTCTGGCTTCCTGGGCAAGAAGTTAACAACAACAAACGTGAAAAGTCTTTCCCCCATCACACTGATACTACACGAGGCCTCAGCGGACAGAGGAAAGGGTCTCCATGTATGAATCAAAACCCTACTCCTAGGTTACAAACTAGCCACTGTGGAACCGTGGGTTTTACACCGTCTGCACACTACAAAGTCACTATGGATTGACAGATAGCATCCGGTTAGGGTTCCATTTACAAAATCAGGATAAAGATATCAAATCACTAAGAACAACCAAGAAAATCAACACAGATCATACCTAGAACTCTCTTTATTCAGTTATCAAAAAGAACTTGTTGTAATACACACTTCTCTCTCTGCTCCGTGTGACATACAACCTGCCTCTAAAGAAGATGTAGAGACAGCAGTTATCCCCTCCAACCGTGCAAACTGATTTTCAAATCAGTTAGCCGTTGGTTTACCCTTCATACAAGCAAAACTACATGTGTGCCTTGCACAATTACATTCATGGGACCAAATTGACCCTTATTACAAAATGAAATGGCTTAAGAGCCTTATGAGACAACAAAAGAAAAGATGACCCTGCACTACAGAGAATGTGCTCCTGCACCATACTCCCCCTGCAGGAAAAACTCAAGTCCCTTGAGTTGCTAACTGCTGAAGTGTCTTCCCATGCTTTAGAATATCTACTTCACTCATCCAGGTTGCCTCTGAATCAAGAAGATCCTGCCACTTGACCAAGTAGTCTTTGTATACCCCTTTTCTTGTCTTCTTGACAATTTTGGAATCCAAAATGCATTCCAATTGCAAAGGCTTACTTGGAGGTAAATCTCTGATCCAGTCTTCATCTTCAATCACAGCATCTGAGCCATCTTCAGCATGTAATGGAGGTCTAAAAGGGAACAGGTCTACAACATTGAAAATGGGAGAGATACCAAGGCCAGATGGTAATTCTATCTCATATGCATTTGGACCAAATTTATGCACTACCTTACAAGGTCCTATCTTCTTCATCAACAATTTGGTTGGTTGCCCCTTAGGTAATCTTTCCTTTCTGAGGTAGGCCATCACCAAATCTCCTACCTTGAACTGTACCTCCCTTCGCTTCAGATCTACCCTATCCTTGTACTTGGAGACAGTTTTCTCCAACTGAAGCTTGACCTGATCATGTACTGTTTTCATGGTAGCAGCAAAGTCTTCTCCTAGAGCACTCCTTTTATCCCATCCTTGGAGGTCTTTGAGTTTAAGTGGTCCTCTTGGGTGGAAACCATAAACTATTTCAAAAGGGCTTTTCCCAGTACTTATGTTTCTTGAATCATTATAAGCATATTCAGCTTGACTGATCACTAAATCCCATGCCAATCCATGCTGTTTGGTAAGGCATCTCAAAAGGTTTCCCAAGGACCTATTAACAACCTTAGTCTGACCATCAGTCTGGGGATGGTAGGCTGATGAAAAAGATAACTGAGTGCCCAATTTTCTCCATAGGGTCCTCCAAAAATGACCAACAAATTTGGAGTCTCTATCAGTAACAATTGAAAGGGGTAAACCATGAATTCTGACGACTTCTCTGAAAAAGAGACCAGCAATATGAGATGCATCATTTGTGCATTTGCATGGCACAAAATGAGCCATCTTACTGAATCTATCCACAATGACAAAAACACTGTCTACACCGCTTGCTGTCCTAGGAAGACCAAGCACAAAGTCCATACTAATGCTTTCCCAAGGTCTGGTGGGAATGGGCAGTGGTTGGTACAAACCAGCATTAGAAGACATACCCTTGGCCTTTTGACATATGGTACAGCTTGCAACATATCTCCTTACATCTATCTATACCTTGGGCCAATAATAGAACCTGGTGACTTGTTCCAAAGTCTTGTCCAACCCAAAATGTCCTCCTAAGGCTCCATTGTGCTTCTCCTTGATGATATTGTCCCTCATTGAACATTTAGGAACACACAACAAACTACCTTTAAATAGGAGCCCTTCTTGCAGCACAAAATCAGAATACTCACCATGAAAAGTGTTAGCCAAACTTGCACACACTTCATAGGCAGCCTTGAAATCTGCATCATCCTTGTACAACTCCTTCAGACATTCTAGACCCATATGTTCCATTTGTACTTCCTGTATGACCAGTATCCTTCTACTCAAAGCATCTGCCACTTTGTCGGCAACACCTTTCTTATGCTTAATAGTGAAGGTATAGGCCTGCAATTGTTCCATCCACTTGACGTGCCTATGATTCAACTTTTCTTGACTATTTAGGAAGCTAAGAGCATGGTTGTCAGTAAAAACAATGAACTCTTTTGGCAGTAAATAATGTCTCCATTTTTTCAGAGCTTGCACCATTGCATACAACTCTAGGTCATAGGTAGAATACCTCTATTTGGCCTCATTCAACTTCTCTGAAAAGAATGCTACTGGATGTCCTTCCTGACTAAGAACAGCACCTATAGCCTGTTGGCTTGCATCACATTCCACAACAAATACTTTGTCAAAATCAGGGAGTACCAACGTAGGTAACTTGGCCACTTTCTGTTTCAACAGTTCAAAACTATCATCTGCTTGTTTTGTCCATTGAAATTTACACTTCACTCCACCCTTGATGGTATTGAGAATAGGAGCACTTATGTGACTGAACCCTTTAATGAACTTCCTGTAAAAAGTTGCCAAACCATGAAAACTTCTTACATCTCCTACTGTCTTAGGAGTAGGCCAATTGAGAATAGCCTCAACTTTTGTAGGATCCATTTTCAAACAGCCATTGGAAATCACAAATCCAAGATACACTAGTTCAGTTTTCATAAAATCACATTTATCCAAGTTGATCATCAACTTACTCTCATGCAATTTCTTTAACACCTGTTCAAGATGCTTCACATGCTCTTCTTTGGTCCTGCTGAAAATCAATATGTCATCAAGATAAACAATAACAAATTTTCCAATAAATTCTACAAGTACCTCATTCATCAACCACATGAAGGTGCTTGGAGCATTACTGAGTCCAAATGGCATGACAAGCCACTCATAGAGACCTTCATTTGTTTTGAAAGCAGTCTTCCATTCATCTCCCTGCCTTATTCTGATCTGGTGATAACCAGATTTCAAATCAATCTTGGAATAGTAACATGAACCACCAAGATAGTCCAACAGATCCTCAATTCTTGGCATAGGAAATCTATACCTTATGGTGATCTTATTGATAGCCCTTGAATCTGTGCATAATCTCCATTTGCCATCTTTCTTAGGAGCAAGTACACTAGGGACTGCACATGGACTAAGACTTTTCCTAATCAAACCTTTCTCCAAAAGTTCTTGAATCTGTCTACCTACTTCTTCATTCTGCTGTGGTGTCAACTTGTAGGCAGCTTTGTTGGGTAATGTGGCTCCAGGAATCAAGTCAATCTGATGACTTATGTCCCTCATAGGTGGTAAGGAGTTAGGAGTATCCTCTACCACAAGATCTTGGTACTTATCTAGTAATTGTTGCACTTCCAATGGAATCTCCTTCTGCTGTTTACTTTGCTGATTGGATACAGGCTTCATCATCAGTGCATACCCTTGGGTATCCTTCTCCTTCATGAGTTGTAGGAACTCTTTGCCACTCACTAACATGACACTGTTGTCATTGCTCTTCTCTCCAACCTGCTCTGGTAAGGGATCCATCTGAAACTTCTTACCATTCTTGGTGATCATATATGTATTCTTTTCACCATCATGCTGTGCCTTCACATCATACTGCCAAGGTCGTCCAAGAAGAAGGTGACAAGCATCCATAGGAATAATTTCACATAGCACCTTATCCCTATAATCACCTAGTTCAAACTCTACCCAAGTTTGTTCTTCCACCAAATAGTTCTGATTCTTATTCAACCAAGATATTTTGTGAGGATTAAGATGGGGTAATCTTTTTAGTTTACACTTTTCTACCATTTCAGTAGACACTACATTTTCAGTAGAACCTGAATCAACAATGATTTTACAGAGCTTACCATATGCTTTTCCTTGGGTTTTGAAGAGATTCTTCCTTTGTGGGGGTTCCTGCTTCAATGGCATCTTCACGAGGGTCCTCTTAATCATCATATTCTCTCCTTCAAGCACTGGTGCAGCACTACCAATTGGTGAGTTTACACTTTGACAATCATCCTCCTGCAATAGTTGGTTCCTTCTCCCACCATCATGAGAGCTAGATGCCTTCTCAGGGCACTTACTTGCAGTGTGGCCTACTTGATTGCAGTTGTAACATCTTCCAGTGAAGACTCCACGTCCTCTGCCTGCACCACCACCTCTTCCTCTGCCATTAGGTCTTCTCCAACCTCTGAAACCACCACCTTTTTGTTCTGTATCAGAACGTGATTCTTGTTGACTTGAAATTTCACCTTTGTTTGGCTGTCCTCTGCCAAAATTACCTCTTCCTCTATTGTTCCTGCCACCTCTTCCTCTGTTATTTTGATCACCTCTCCTTTTCAGTTTATCCTCTGCCCTAGAGGCTAACTGAAAACATTCATTCACAATCTTGGGAACCACCATACTGAACTCATCCTGTATATTGTACCTCAGTCCATCCAGGTATCTGGCCACCATCTCTTTTTCTTCTTCTCTGTGATTGGCTCTCATGCTCAATCTGTGGAATTCTTCAGTGTATGTAGCCACGTCCATATCTTTCTGCCTAAGATGATTAAACTTTCTGATAGTCTGCAGATCATAATCACATGGTAGAAATTTGGCTCTCAGCATGGCCACCATTCTGCTCCACTTGGTGATTGGACTCTTTCCAACCTTCTCCCTTTCACATTGAGTGTAGTTCCACCAAACCAATGCAGAACCTCTCAGTCTGGTCTTTGCAAACTTTACTTTCTTACTGTCACTATACTCTTTGAAGTCAAAGTAATTACTTATGGCTTCAATCCAGTCCACAAGAGTATCTCCATCCAGTTTCCCATCGAACGTGGGAACATCCATTTTTGGATCACCACTATCTCCATGACCCTTGAGTGCGTTCAGAAATGCCTTTTGATCAGCAGTCATACCTTCTCCTTGAGGATTCTCCCTAGTTTCTCCTTCTTCATCCTCCTCTGACTCAGAAGTGCTTCCATCCTTCTCTTTGGATCTTTCTTCCTTCAGTCTCTCTTCGAGCATTTCTTCCACCATCTTCTGGATGGCTGCTTTACTCATCGTCTTGGGAGGCATTGTGCTAGCCTCTGTTTCTATCTCCAATTCTTCATCTGACATACACGGCTGTGATTCAGAATATTGGCTCTGATACCAATTTGATGCAGAGTGCCAGCAGAAGCGAATGAAATTTGCCTATATCTTCACTATCGGCAAGAGGTCTCCCAAGTTCTCACCGATATCCCCGTAGCGGTTAGTTGCCTATCGGCAACACCTCATACATCGGCCGGTCCACCAGAAGTCTCCCCGAAGCTTCCCTCATGCCGATGAAAAGTTTGACATTGGTTGCCTTTGGCAACACCTAGACTATCGGGCGACGAGAAATATCTCAGGCTGATAGACTCCGTTACTCCGATGACCAATCTTCATCGGCCAAACTTCCTCCTTCGGCGAAGCTTCTTTCACCTACACTGACACCTTGTCTCTCACCGATATCATCAGGCACATCGGTCAGATCCTCCACTTCGGTAAGACTCCGGTTCACGGCCCTGATGGTTCATCTCATTCCGATGAGTTTCTATCGGCGGGACTCTAACGGTCGCCGTGACTTCTTCGGCTTCCCCTGACAAGGTTCCTCACGCTGATACTCTTTATCGGCGATACTCTGAGGATGTCTCACCGATCGGTGAAACTGTATACCGTCGGCTAAGTGTATTTTCCTTAGCTCGATATCGTTTCTCTCACCGATGCGAATAACAATGGTATGTGTCTCCGACACTATACCAATCTTCGACAAGACGGAGAGCCTTTCACGCCGATGGATCTCCAACTGTTCTGAGGTGCTGAACTAGAATTCCTTTTGACCAAACAATGGAATTTGGCCGTTTCATATATCAAACCCTTGATCACTTGTAGCAATCTGATCCCACATCAAAACTATCCAATTTCACTCCAATTTTTGGACTAGCCACATGAAGATGTCTAGTCGAATCTGACTGAGTTCTCTGGCTTCCTGGGCAAGAAGTTAACAACAACAAACGTGAAAAGTCTTTCCCCCATCACACTGATACTACACGAGGCCTCAGCGGATAGAGGAAAGGGTCTCCATGTATGAATCAAAACCCTACTCCTAGGTTACAAACCAGCCACTGTGGAACCGTGGGTTTTACACCGTCTGCACACTACAAAGTCACTATGGATTGACAGATAGCATCCGGTTAGGGTTCCATTTACAAAATCAGGATAAAGATATCAAATCACTAAGAACAACCAATAAAATCAACACAGATCATACCCAGAACTCTCTTTATTCATTTATCAAAAAGAACTTGTTGTAATTCACACTTCTCTCTCTGCTCCGTGTGACATACAACCTGCCTCTAAAGAAGATGTAGAGATAGCAGTTATCCCCTCCAACCGTGCAAACTGATTTTCAAATCAGTTAGCCGTTGGTTTACCCTTCATACAAGCAAAGCTACATGTGTGCCTTGCACAATTACATTCATGGGACCAAATTGACCCTTATTACAAAATGAAATGGCTTAAGAGCCTTATGAGACAACAAAAGAAAAGATGACCCTGCACTACAGAGAATGTGCTCCTACACCAAAGAGCAATTCCAAACTATGGTCAGTCACATCACCTCACCACACTCCCTATCATTCACTGAGAAGGATGATATGTCTATCACTCAACCCCATAACGCCTCCCTTCATATTGAAGCTTTCATACACAAGCACAAGATCAAAAGAGTCCTAATCGATGGAGGGGCTGGTTTGAATATCTGCACATTGAAGTTAATCCTTACATTGGGGTTTTTAGAGAAGGCTATAGATCCGAAGAGAAAAATCACCATAAAAGGCTATGATGAGGAAAAAAGGACGTCCAAAGGAATTGTTACGCTACCAATCAGAGTGGGCCCTATAGTGAAAGATGTAGCTTGTCAAGTCCTTGACATGGAACTAGCATACAGCATCCTCCTTAGGTGACCATGGATACACGCTTTGAAAGAAATACCTTCCACGTACCATCAATGTATCGAGTTCCCACATGAAGGACAAGAGATCACCATCCAAGGTGACCATAACCCCTATCAATACTGCAATTCCATTCAGTCCAAACTAGAAGTTGTGATCCCCACCAACCGTGCTTCTGTATCCTCATCGTCTCATATTGATCCAGCTACACTTGCTTCCTCTTCTGGAGGACCTCAGCCTAAACTCCAACTTAAAGATAAAGGCTTGGGTGAATACACGGTATCTCAGTCCCTTTGTTTGGCACAACTACCTCTATCTCCTAGATCCTATGGGAGACCTATCCTAAAAACACCCAAAGCAGAGAAGCCTACCAAAGGACCATTTGTAAAATGGGGAAGCCTAGAAGATGAAAGTGATGAAAAGGATGTCCTACAGTGGCTATACAAAGATGAAGCTAGTTCCTCAATGCAACATGACCATCCCACCATACCAACAGAACAGTACGGTCAAGGTTTTCAAATGCTACAGAGGATGGGATATGAAGGACATGGTCCACTTGTTTCAAGAAAAGATGGCATAACTGAACCCATCCAACCTCATACTTTAATAGCCCGTGACACTACAGGGCTAGGCTACACTGGGGAACCAAGAAACAACAGAACCAACAAAAATAAGGGAAAACAACCAGAAACATCCACTAGCAATCTGGTTAAACAAATTCAGTGAATGCAACTAGGGAGTGAGACAGATTCTAATGAGTACAAGTGTGATAGCCTCTCTGAGCTGTCTTGTGATGAAAAAGATATTGACGTTGTCCACGAGTATGACCCAACCCCTGCGAATGAGAGACAAGGTCCAAGAGATAGACCGCTAGAGTCTATTCCGCATAATGCCAATAGTGATAATTGCAAGGAAAGAGTGATACCTCCCTCGATGGATCCCCTACTAGTGAGTACCATCATAGACTTTGTCCGTTCCCTCAACAATTCTATCCTTATTATCAACTCTGTTAAATCTGACCAGCCTAATGATCCCTTACCTTTGGTACACCCCGAACTTATAGACTGGGACCTAGAAGGCACCACCCCTGAGCTTGATACCTTTGAAAATGATGACGCCATTATAGACTTTCTTGAGCTTAGAGATCACCTACCTACAGGGGACCACAGAGCTGGCTATGCTATTGAACTCAACGAGAAGGCTTATTTTGGAGAGAGAGCCAAGCCTTTCAGTCATAAAAACATCAAAATAAAAGAATGATCTAACGGTGAAAACCGTTCTGCGGCAGTATTAGATCATCAAAATAGTAAAAATAAAGATGTATCCAATGGTGAAAACCTCTCAGAGGCGCCGAAGGATGGAAGGCTTGACCCAATCCCCAATCTCACACACCAGGAGAGATCATCGATCTTGATAGAACCGATAGAAGCAATCAATGTCAACACAGGTGATAATCCCAGAATGGTCCACATGGCAAAGGCTCTAACAGAACATGAAAAATTAGCATTTACAGATTACTTCAAAAGAAAACAGATCAACTTTGCATGGACATACACTGACATGCCAGGGCTGGATCCAAATCTTATCATGCATCATTTATCTCTAGCTCCAGGGGCTAAACTGGTCAAACAAAAGCTCAGAAAAATGCACCCGCATGTGGCCCTCATGGTAAAAGAGGAACTAAAAAAGCTGTTAGACGTCGGATTTATCAGGCCTATAGACTACCCTGAATGGGTCTCGAATATAGTACCGGTGGCTAAACTAGATGGCAGGGTCAGAATTTGCAATGATTTCAGAGATTTGAACAAGGCTTGTCCCAAGGATGACTTTCCCCTGCTCAACATAGACATGATTGTCGATCTTATAGCAGGACACACTATGCTATCACTCATGGATGGTTTCTCGGGCTACAACCAGATAAAGATTACACCAGAAGACCAGCACAAAACTACATTTACATGTCCTTGGGGCACCTGCTATTGGTGCGTCATGCCATTCAGTCTAAAAAATGCTAGAGCAACATATCAGAGAGCCATGACAACAATCTTCCACGATATGATGCATACTATAATGGAAGACTACGTCGATGACATTCTAGCAAAGTCTCTCACAAGAGAAGGGTATCTAGCAGTACTAGACAAGATCTTTAACAAACTGGAACAATTCAATGTGCGACTTAACCCAAAGAAGTGTTTATTTGGGGTTACATCAGGGAAATTACTGGGATATATAGTATCTACAAACGGTATCGAAGTGGATCCTGCTAAGGTGAAAGCAATCATGGAAATGCCACCTCCCAAAAATATGACTCAATTGAGATCCCTACAAGGCAAACTGCAGTCTATTAGATAGTTCATTTCACAACTGGCAAACAAGTGCCACCCATTCTCTCATCTGCTACACAAAAATGTACCCTTCAAATAGAATGATTCATGTGAATAGGCATTTTAGTAACTAAAAGAATATCTCATGAAACCACCAGTATTAATGTCACCAATTCAAGGCAAGCCTCTATTGTTGTATATCTCAGCTACACCATCAGCTCTGGGAGCTTTACTTGCACAACAGAACTATGATGGAAAAGAACAGGCTATCTACTACATTAGTCGAACACTCGTCGGATACGAATTGCAATACACACTAATCAAAAGAGCATGTCTAGCTATCGTCTTCGCCTCACAAAAATGGAGACATTACATGCTGACACACTCTGTTAAACTGGTGGCAAAGATTGATCCACTGAAATACTTACTTAACAAGGCTGCCTTAATAGGTAGATTATCAAAATGGGTCATGCTTCTCAGTGAGTTCGATATCGAATATGTGGATAGAAAAGCGATAAAAGGACAAGTGCTCACAGATCAACTAGTAGATGCACCTTTAATAGATGATAACCCCCTAAGCTTCAAATTTCTAGATGAATCTATCTTCCATGTCAACATAGCAAACTGGAAAATGTATTTCGATGGCTCATACACATAGCATGGATCGGGGTCAGGTATTTTATTGATAACACCTAATGGTGACACTATTCCAAAGTCATACAGGTTAATGTTTCGTTGCACTAACAACGTAGCAGGATATGAAGCCCTGGTTATCGGTATCAAGCTGGCAGTTGAGTGGAACATCAAAGAACTTCAAGTCTATAGTGACTCACAACTGGTTATCAATCAAGTGAATGACAAATACCAAACTAAGGATGAGAAACTGATTCCTTACAAAAGAATGGTAGATGACTTCAAGGAATATTTCTTCAAAATATCTTTTGAACAGATACCAAGGATCGAGAATAAAGCTGCCAACGCAATGGCCACAATTGCATCTCTCCTCGACATACCAGGAAATCAAACACGATATGAGTTCTTAGTAGAGCTAGTCTCCTATCCTGCTTATGACACCCCAGATTCCCATATCATATGCCACATCGTAGGAGCCGATTCCCCACTCTATGGAAAAATATTTGCCTATCTAAAAGAGAACACCCTCCCACCCGATCTCTCTAGCAACCAGAAAAGAACCTTCATCCGACAGGCATCCCGGTATGCCATTATAGCAAACACCCTACATCACCGAGGTCTCGATGGTACCATCCTTAGGTGTCTAGATAGAGAGGAATATCAAACTGCTCTAAGAAAAATTCACGATGGTATATGCGGGACTCACTCTAGTAGTCCTACTCTAGCCAAGAAACTCATACGCATGGGATACTACTGGCCAACAATGGAACAAGATTCCTATCATTTTGTAAAAAAGTGCAAGAAATGCCAAAGACACGAAAACCTGATACATGCACCAGCACAGGAATTATAGTCGTTAACGACTCCTTGGCCTTTCTGTCAGTGGGGACTTGACTTAGTGGGCAAGATCCACCCTTCTTCCTCAAGCGGCCATAAATTCATTATCACTGCCATAGAGTACTTCACAAAGTGGATTGAAGCTGTGCCCCTAGCCAACATCACAGGCAAGCAGATTGCCTCTTTCATCCTAAACTATATCATTTGTCATTATGGTGTCCTGTTGTCCATCATCACTGATAATGGACGACCCTTCAAAAA
Source organism: Cunninghamia lanceolata (assembly GCA_027924645.1). Taxonomy (NCBI): domain Eukaryota; kingdom Viridiplantae; phylum Streptophyta; class Pinopsida; order Cupressales; family Cupressaceae; genus Cunninghamia; species Cunninghamia lanceolata. The sequence continues at coordinate 892,633 of BSBN01000277.1, forward strand.
CCAAGATGTCAGGGAACTATGCAACAAATTCCATATCCACCACCACTTTTCAACACCATACTACCCTCAAGGTAACGGTCAAGTTGAGGCATCGAATAAAACCATTCTAAAAATCCTCAAAAAAACTATCAATGATGCTGGCCGTGACTGGCATGTCCAACTGAATCCCATGCTATGGGCCTACTGTACAAGTATCTGCACGCCTACAGGTGCAACACCATACTCCTTAGTCTATGGATCTAAAGCTATCTTTCCCATTGAAGTTGAGATCCCATCCCTAAGAGTTTCACTAAAGGGTCTCATAACGGATGAAGAATACAGAGTAACCAGACTCCAAGAACTAGAGCTGCTCGAAGAAAGAAGGCAACAGGCCTTTAACCACTTGAAAGCATAGCAGCAACGCATGTCTAGAAGCTACAATCACAGAGTAAAACCCTGAGTATTCAAAGTGGGTGACCAGTCCTAAGAGAAAATCCAAGAAATCAGCAAGATCATGAAAAGAAAGGAAAATTCAAACCCAACTGGTTAGGTCCCTATGTCATCATCACAGCTTATGGATCGGGGGCATATCAATTGGCCACATCTGAAGGTGAACTATTCGATGATCCTATCAACAGCATGCACCTTCGTAAATTCTATACCTGAAAACCCCAATATAAGGGAGTCCTGAAAAAATCCAAAAAAATTGAAAAGTGAAAAAAAATAGAACAAAAAAAAAATCAAAAAATGGGAAAAATAACAAAAAAATCATCCTATGGTGAAAACCTGGCAAACAGGTGCCTAGGATAGGTACCATGGTGAAAACCTAACAAACAAGCATCATGCGTACTCTTGGCTTTCGTGCAAATAAAAGCAAGTGGTGAAAACCAGGTAAACAGGCACTATTTTGTGACAAAACCACTTCTTCCATCTATTTCAACTTCATGTCTCTTGTGTCTATCGTATCATTCATCTTGAACTAGTCCTTTGAACCGTTGTCGAACTACATCGCCTCTGAGCTATCACGTAGGCAAGGCCATTCTCAAATGCGCCCCCGAGGCTCCACTGTCCCATCCACCCCATGTCTCGTCCTTCTGTCTATCTGGGTCCATACCACTTCTGCCTCTTCACCATCGCCTAGGTCTTCCATCCATCAGGGTTTACCCCAAACTACATTGCCTTTGTGTCGTCACGTTGGCAAGGCCATTTAGTAATGAGCCCCCGAGGCACTAGGTCAGTCCCTTAGGGTCCATCTATCCGTGTCTGTTATTCTATCACCCATAATAAGTCGATCCTTGTCTAAACTGGGGGCAACTCCTTGACCTAGTTATGGATTTGGATTCTTGAATGCCACTGTTCTAAAGAGGATACCAATAAAGGATTGTGATACCTTCACTAGACAAGCACAATAAAACAAACTACCCAACAACAGAGTTCTTGACTCAAAACATTAACCTGTCCCCGTGACAAAACAATCAAAACCAATTCTATCTCAATTATGGCAAAAGACACATCTAATACAAAGAAGTTTTGTTAACAGGTTAACTTATAGAGTCTTGAATTTTTGTCATTGTGTCTTCCTATGCTACTCAAGGATGCCAAAAGCTAGAGGTGCTATGATGGGGGCATAAATTTTCTTTGTCTACTACTTGTGGATTCAACCTTAGTAATGTGACGACTTTTGTCTAACGACATGATCAGCAAATGATCATCGAGGACTTTGAAGCCTACACATGAACAGGGGCAATCCTTGTCTATTGAAATGTAAGAAGTACTCAGGTCATCTAGATTCAAGTTTGATTAGATGCTTGTATCAACTTGCTATATCGAAATCTAGGTAAGCGATACTCAGGTCATCTCGGTCTAATTATACCTAGATGCTTGTATTCTCTTATGACATTTCAGAAAGTGAAAAATACCAAAAAGTGCCCAATGATGAAAGCAAAATACTTGCAAATCCCAAGATGACATATCCACATCCGTATTCGTCTCATATCCAACACATACATATCATCCATGCAATAAAGCAAATCCTGCAGTATGTCAAACAAAAGTCAGTATTTCTCCATGTCTTCTCTTCCACTCGTCTACATTATCACTGTGTCGATTGAGTACATTTGGACATATCAAAAACATAGCATATAAGTTGCATATCACATTACATTAGATAGTCATTTCACATGATTACATCATTTTGCATACATAATAAGTGCATTAGATCATTTCCATACATTTTAGGTCATCCACGTACATGTGCATCCATATATCATATCAAAAGAAAATAAAAAACATAGGACACATACATATAGAACTGCATAAATCATATCCATCCACATTAACATTTGCATAAATCAAAATCATTCTAAACATCCATCTAGTATGCATCACATATAAAACATCATAACAATAGCGTGCATCCATAGCATATAAACATCAACGCATCACACATATAGCCCATACATATAGATCAGGAAACAAGGCCATCATATAAACACATGTCCAAATGTACAATAGATCAAAATCTCTGTCCAATCTCAGAGTCATGCCATAAATGGGTACAACAAAAGGTGAAACATGTCTCAACATAAAAGTATATATATCAGCTATCTCAGCCCTCTATCAAAAGTGTGCTACGGTACAATCAAAACCGGTACAAGTATCTGGGTCTGTCTAACCCTGCTGTCGGGGCATACTGCTCCCTGCACTAGCTGCTCCTCTATCTCCCTCTGTCAGTTATGGGCCCCTCACTGAAGCTACAGACCGAGACCCACCTGCTCTCTGAGCTGCCTCTGACTGGCTCCTGAAGCTCGTAGCTCTCTGGCTCGCTGGCACATTTCTGTGGTATAATCCCCTGTAATACTGAGCCTGCACCTGGGCTCTAGTCAGCTCCCTCTACACCTGGGCCACCTATGCCTGTGCCTACTGTACCTGTGCCACTAAGAAACTAGAGGTCCCATTTGTGCCCAGAGCCATTACAGCTGCATCCCGCTTGGCCCTTATAGCCCGCATACTGGCTAAAGCTGCATCTCTCTATCTGGTCAACTCAAATAACTGAGTCGCATCTGACTCTCTCCATGACTCTGCTACTCTTAGATGAGCCCTCAGCTGCCTAATTTGGCTCTGTAGTGAAACCAAAACCTGTTGCTGCACATCAGGCTGTGGAACCTGCTCAGCATGTGCCACCTACTACATTGGCACCTGTCCCGGTATCGGCTGTGCCACCTGCTGTGGTGGCGGCATCTGTCTTTGTGCTACCTCTGGCTACACTAGCACCTGCACCTGTGCCTATCCAATGGCCTATTGACCCACAAGCCCCTCTCTGACCCTCTGCCTCTGTCTCACTCTCCCATCATCCCCCTGCTCTCTCCTCCTCCTCCTCTGTCCTCCCCTCCCCCTGCCAGCCGCACCCCCCCGTCTGAATCCTCCTCATCAATACGAGGAGCTAGCTCTGTTGGTCCTGAATATCTCTGGAATGGGTGTGCTGCAAACCACTCCTCATAGTCTGGCATCATGCCAGCATCCAGTATGTCTCTCCTCATGGGCCAGGCTGCATAAGGAATCTACTGAAAATCAGCCAAGGCCTCCTCATAAGATGCCATAGGACCCCACCTATACCTCTTTGCGTGAGTCCTGGCTAAACGTGCCTCTCCCTGAGGTCTGCCCTGTACGCGGCCAAACTGTCTCTGCACTTGGCTGACAATCTGTCACTCCAAAATGTACCGAGTCCTGCTAATGAGCCATCTCGTCTGAAAATAATATGGGAGCTTGTCTGCCTCATCATCCCATCCTCGCAATCAATAAATGGCCGCCAGACAACTGCGTCCAAACCATCAAATGCATGCCTCCAATACTCGAGCCTTCCCAGCCTGTGCTGGGAAATCACACTTGCATAGCCATAATTGTAGGGCTCACCCCTTTGCCTGTGAAAAATGCATATCGGCCATGTGATAGTAATGTGCTCCCACAACCAAAACTGCAACAGCGACGTACCCACAGATAAACTGGCTCCTCTGTGATAGACCACCTGGTGCATGTCTCTATATAAGTGTGCAAGCATAGACACCCCCCACGCGTACCGGGTCCCATCTATAATCATACTCTCCAGCACCCTCCCCCAGCCAATCGGGAAGTCGTGCGCTCTCCTATCGGGGCATATCATGCCACCGATCAGTCCAGCCACTATGCCTGGGAAATAGTCATAATAGTCATGCATGTCCTACCATGAAATCTCCTCCCCCACCAACTCTAGGTCATCGAAAACACGTCTGCACTCCTCTAATATGTCATCCCACTACGACTTGTACACAACCAGCTCTCCCTAAATCAGGAGGTGTAGAATCTGGTACACATCCTCGAGAGTAACCGCCATCTCCCCCGTCGGTAGATGAAAAGGACCATCCTCACTGTGGAAATGCTCCACCACTGCCATCAACATAGCCCAGTTCGTGCGAACCTTGGGCATAAAGCAAACATGGTATAGACCCATAGTGGCTAGGGCCTCACGATCCATCTCGGTCAACATATACCGCTACAACAACGGCAACGGGAACAACTCTCGTGACATCAGGACGGTCCGAATATCCTCCTGCAACCAAGCAAAGCATACGATCAATCAAATCTGGATCCATATCGAAACCTACTCAAAGCAATCAAGCTATCCTATCATTGGCTTAACATATCAAATTAATCAAAACAGCATATCATCTCTCGACTAGATTCTCAGCAATCTTAGAGATCGCTAAGTCAATTGACGCATCGATTAGGATGCCAATTGGGTTAATTTCGTTAAGTCAACTGATTTTCCTAAGTACAAATGTGCCAATCCAGGGAGCAAATGCGCCATTTCATATCAAAAGCACAACTTCACCATGAATGAATGCGCCACTCTCTGACGCGTATGCGCCATTCTGGCAAATGCACCACTTCGCATATCAAATGCGCAATTTCATTGCAAATGTGCCATTTCAAGCTTCACCTGCGCAACTTGGTCAAATGCACAATTTCAAGAGTCATATGTGTAATTTTAGGACATATGCGCCAACTCATAGATCAAATGCGCAAAAGCATTAAATGTGCAAGGTAAGCAAATGCGCCACTTCGCAGTGCAAATGTGCAACATCGTGACAAATGTGCCATTTCAAAGTGCATATGCGCCAAACTAGAGTTCTTGCGCATCTGTCCTAGTTGTGTTTCCTAGCCATTAATACACTCAAAAATTGACTTTTGACAAGTTTTGAAGAAGCACATACCGGGGGTCCTGCCTCTGCTGGCCGATCGAACTATCAAATCCTCTCAAACCGATGCTCCTCGTGTGGAATATCTAACTCTCTGGCTGCCATACTCTCCTAAGCTCTCTAGAGGGCAAATCAACTATGGACAAGTGTACAAATGAATATCATATGTGGACCTAGCTCCTATATATAGCAAATGACCCATACCTGACTGCATGACACGGTGGCTACTTCCCATGTCTATTTCTCTAAACCATATCCCATTTTTTCTCTGACCTAACCCATTCTTCACCTTCTTCTTCATGAGATTGTCCGTCTCATGCCCTTCTGTCTTCTTCCTATCCAATCTCCCGAGGGGGCATCCTGTCGTTAAACTTGAACCAGGGGCAAACTGGGGCATGTATCACTATCAAAAATTCTTATTCTTTGAAACAATGTGATAAAACACATTGCTTCAAAGAGGGGCAAAATGTATACACCTAAAATTGGCATGACTCTACTTAAATAAATATTTTAAATATTTATTTTATCATCATATTCCTTTATCAATAAATAAATAAATTTATTTATTTATTTGATTCACTTCCTCTCATTTAATTAAATAAATACATTTATCTAATTAATTAAAATCAAATTCACCAACTTCATTCTTCCAAAATAATTAAATAATTTTAATTATTTAATTAATATCCTTTTATTCTTCCAAATTTAAATAAAATGCAAATTTTATTTAAATAAAATCAAATAAAAACCTCACAAAATAAAATATATTTATATATCTTATTTATTCTTCTCACTTATCTGTAAAAATAAATAAATAAATCCCTTTTATTTATTTATGCTTTCTATCTATTCCAAAAATCATTCTTATCTTCCAAAAACAACTTTCCTCTCGTCACACAAAAGCAAAACGCTGAGTTACAAAAGCAAAATCTATTTTAAAGCAGTTTTAAAGCAAATCCTCTCTTAAATTAGAAAAATAAATTCTAATTTAAGGAAAATCAAATCTCATCCTCATCAAGAGAGGAGTTAACTCAACATGACTACTTTTGGAATGACACGTGTCCTTCTATTGGATGCACATTCCTCAACAAGCTTCATCCGTTGATTCCTTCTTTTCTCCTCGACCATTGATCTTCCCTCACTTTCTTCTATAAATACAACCTCCCTCTCTTCATTTCACATCTGGAGTTTGTGTAAACTTATACTGCAAGAATCTAAGCGCGCCTTTGGCACCCCCATTCCATTTAGCACTTCATAGCATTCTCCATTTCTGTATTTGAAGCTCATCTTCAAATACCCAAGTATCCAATCCATTCTTCATTTGTCATCTCCAACAAGCAAGCAACAGCGTCTGAGGGCTTACAATCAAGATCAAACGAAGATAGACAAACTACAGAAGATGCAAGGTAAAGGCGGAGGTATCATTTGATTCTTGTTTAAATCTTTCCTTTATTTTCATATTTCTGTAGATGTTTGGGATTATTTTTCATTGATTTGAATGACCTAATTTGCCCCTCACAAATAGAACCTAAAAACTTTAATGAGGCTACCAAAGACAAAGGATGGATACAAGCCATGGAAGAAGAAATGGACCAGATAGAAAAGAATCAGGCTTAGGAGTTGGTATCAAGGCCCACAGACAAGAATGTAATAGGAACAAAATGGGTTTTCAGAAACAAGTTGAATGAAGACGGAGAGGTGGTCAGAAACAAAGCAAGGTTAGTTTACAAAGGATATTCACATGTTGAAGGTGTTGACTATGAGGAGACATTTGCTCCAGTGACAAGAATGGAAGCAATCAAAATGGTTCTTGCTTTTGCAGTGCATAAGGGATTCAAGGTATATCAAATGGATGTCAAATATGATTTCCTAAATGGTGACTTGGAAGAAGAGGTCTACATAGAGTAACCAAATGGATTTTAGTTATTAGAACACCCAAGCATGGTGTGCAGACTCAAGAAGGCTTTGTATGGTCTCAAACAAGCCCCTAGGGCTTGGTATGCAAGGTTGGACAAGTACTTACTCCGGCAAGGTTTCAAGAAAGGTACCACAGATAGTAACCTTTACATCAAGGTTGAAGATGAACAAATTCTAATTGTTGTTGTGTATGTTGATGATATAATCTTTTATGGATATGATGAGATGTGTAAGAAGTTTGCAAGAGAGATGCATAAAGAGTTTGAAATGTCTATGTTAGGAGAGCTATCATTCTTTCTTGGACTTCAAATTTCTCAATCAAATGAGGGCATCTTTATCTCTCAAACAAAGTATGTCAAAGAAATGTTGGAGAAGTTTGGAATAGAAGATTGCAAACCTATGAGTACTCCTATGGCAATCGGTTGTCACTTGAGTAAAGATAATGAGTCACTTAAAGCTGATCAAACTTAGCATAGATCTATGATTGGGGGCCTACTATACCTAACAACATTATGGCCTGACATTATCAGGGATAACTTTAAGAACAACCCCTCGGAGAAGGTGTATAAACCTGGCAAATCATGTATACTTCCCGAGAAAAATATTAATTTTATTGGCGATTTTTTTCATTTTTCCTGGAAAAAAAAAATCTTATTTGGCGAATCTTTTGTAATCGCTAGAGGTCTATGGAAAATCCTGGCGAATTGTAATTTTTTTAAAACAAATAAAATATTTTCATTGGTGATTAAAACCTATTTTCAAACCAATTAAATATTTTCGTTGGCAAATTAAACTTGTTTTCAAAATAAGAAAATATTTTTGTTGGCGATTAAAATCTAATTTCAAACCAGAAAATATATTTACATTGGCGAATTAAACCAATTTTCAAAATAAGAAAATATTTTTGCTGGCAATTAAAATCTAATTTCAAACTAGAAAATATGTTTACATTGGCGAATTAAACCAATTTTCAAAGCAATAAAAATATTATTGGTGAATTTAAATATAGTTTCAAACCAATAAAAAATTAATTGGAGAAATAAACTATTATGCCAATAAAAAATCATGCTATGTGAATGGCATCAGACTTTAGTTGAAGTTCCATTTCGGGCTGCAGTTCTGACACACCCATCTTTCTACATAAAGTTTCTGGAATAAAGACAAGTGTCAAGTAACAACAATTCTGATTAATGAAAATTAATAGATAATTATTTAATTGAGTTGCATAAATTGCCTTCCCAAATACATGTAATTGTGCTTTTCTTGACATTCCTTATTTATTATGAAAGGATAGAGGTCACTTCAAATGTGGATGTCATTAAATGGAAAAAATTCTAATAGATATTGTTTGTCAGATGATCACAAATGGACGACATAAGTATTGACACACCCAATTTCCCAAATTTGTAGTTGTACAACCGAGGACTTACGCTCTACCATGCTGCCACCTTTGCACAATAATCAATAAAATATATTATATATTATATATATATGTCAACCATTGATTTAATAATATCTAATGGCTTCTAGTTGATTTCGGAGGATTTTGCTAGCAATGTGTAGCATTGGAGATCTACTTTCTAGAATTGAAGTACAACCGTTCATCTTTTGTTCTAGGGTGCATCAAATGGTCAGTGGTGGTACGATTGATTTGATTGAATGCACTTAACCACATAGATTAGCCAATGCTCAATTAAGTTCATTAATGGCAAGTGAGTACTGAGTCGTGACAAACTGCACAGATTAGCCAATATGAATTAAACGGAGTTGCTTGTTATTTATTACCCATTTGTCACAGACGCACATGTAATGTATATATGATAGTCTTTAGTGTTTTGAACTTATATTGCATTACTAATTTTCAGATAGGTCAAGAATCAATAGACTGTAAAAGTTCAAAGTAATGGCTTTCATTATAGTAGTTATGCGAAGAAAGTAAGTTACCAAGTATTTATTTTGTGATCATTCATGATTTTAATTTTAACTGTGTGATAGAGTTCTTAGTTCACAAATGTAGAATAGTATTAAGAATCTAAGATGATGGAAAATTTTGTTTGTGTGTGGCTATGCAGGTTGTTATTGCTTTGCATGTCTCGAAATGAAGAAATACGAGCATTCATCAAGTGGAATAAATCGTGTTAAGAATCGACACTTTTAACATTTGCAAATGATGCATTCTATTCTGGGTGGTGGGTTGAATCTCCCACACATGCATGCATGTATGAGAAACTAAAAATTTGAATTGACGCATGGAATTGGTATTGCAACTCAATTGCCAGTGACTTCAAGAAAATCAATTTAATTATCCTTTACTGGCCTTATTGTTACCCATGCCTAGTGGTTTCTTGTACATAAAATGCAAGGTTCTATAGTGAATCATTGACTAACATTGTGAATGAGCACACAATTAAATTTGTAACAGATCCATTTCCTGTTAATAAGATAATTATGGACTATAGTGAAATATTCATTACGCGTCGTCGAAAAGAGGAACCAAAAAGATTTTGGAGGATCAAAGCAAGGTTTGAAGGTCGAAGGATAGGAGTTTTCTTTAGAACTAAGGTTGGTTAGAGGTTCCTGTACAATGTAATTCCCTAATCTTTTTGAAGGGTGATAAATTGTACTAAATAATATAGAAGTAATTATAGTTTGAAAGTAATTACGGTTTGAAATTGCAATGTATATAGATCATAGATGTTTCAAAGAATGAAATTTTCAATATTAAATTATATATTATATTATATAAAATATGATATTATTATAAATTTATATATTGAATCATTGATATCGATTTCATTTGGTAGCCTACAAAATACTTTTCCCAAGCATTGATTTTTAATTTATTAAATAGATTTGACAAGTTATTAAATAGCTTTTGGTAATGGTCGATCCTTACACGAGCCTAAGATTGATGCTACAAAAAAATTGGACAATGAATAAATGATTAAATGCATGTCAGTTGAAGCGTGTGTTCATTAACAATCTTCCTTTAAATCCTGGAGGTCTCCAACAAAATGGCACCCGACTGGCTTGCTCAAAATATAGCATGGATCTCCCATAAGGCTCTGCTGCAATAAGCGCCAAGTCATCTTTTTGGGCTGTATCAGAGATGGTAGACTGATGAACATTTGTAACCAGCAAAACCTATTCTTCCTTGAGGCAGTGAAGATGGTCCTTAATAAAGACTTCTTGGTCTCCGAGGATAGATATAGGGTAAATTTAGATATTTCCTCATACTTTTTGGCTTCTTTGTTGGACCTAGGAGAGGCAAAGGTGGATGCACTGATCATTCTACGGGGGGTATTCACTCTAGATATTCTTTTGGATGACTTAGATGTGGTGATTGATGCAGAATTGGGGGTTAGTATCCCATGGCTGAGAGACCTAGAGAAGCTGCAGGAGGAACAAGAGGGCATAGCTAGGCAGGCGTTCCTCCTAAACATGAATGAGCAACAACTTGGAAGGCACAGGCTTTGGGTGGCTCATGGGAGACACTTTCTTTGATGGGCTATTGGAATGGACACAGACAATACTCTGATATGGATTCAATACTTCGCAGCCATTGTGAATACAGGGGGATTCTACTCGTAGTGGCCGTAGGAGTGGTCGGCCTCTAGGGCCACGTTTTTGGTGATTTCCATGCTGGGGTAGTAGGGTGGCAAGTTTTCGAGGAGTTGCTCAGTCAAGGGGCTAGGGATTTCTATGGTACTATGGTAGCCTCTCTGGTGCTTTGTGTTTTTTGGAGCCTAGGCTGACCGCTGGAGTGGTTTTTGTATTGATATAATTTCCTGAGTGTAAATCTTTTTGTAATAATATAATTACCCAAGTGTAAATCTTTTTGCATTAATATAATTACCCAAGTGTAAATCTTTTTTGTATTAATATAATTTCTACTTTTTGTATTAATATAATTTGGTCTCTGTTATGGTTAGAGGTTTCTAATATTGCTTCTTATATGTTTGCTTTAATTTATATATGTTGACATGGATTTGGTGATGGTCTCTGACTCTCTGTTATGGTTAGAGGTTTCTAACGTTGCTTGGAATTTGTTTGCTTTTTGACTCTTGAGATAGGCACAGCTAAGAGAGGTATAATATATGTGAACTCTCAATCTTTTTGGATTTAATTTGATTTCAATTTGGTTGTTTTTAGATAGAATTAATCATGAAATTTTATATGCGCAAGTAAAATTACACTTTCTATTGATAGTGTAGTTCATCTACATGCATGATGCTTGAAATATTTGCATAATTAGGTTTTGACACTTGAACTGTTAGATTTCCAAATATCAATGGTTGACATTTCATATAAGAAACCCTCTGCATAATCTTCAGTTGACTTGCTACCTTCGGTTGCCGGTTATCTAAGTTGAAACCTAAGCCATCACAATTGTGTTGTTTATCGGCCCCTTATACCTAATCTTGTTGGTCACGGCTTGGTGGGGAACAGGTTAACCTAGCAAGCTAGTAGGGTCCACTTTTTAATTGTTTAAGAAGTTAATATGCGAGCAGGTTGTCGGTCAGTGAAGTCATGACTTCATGTCCTAATATTTGTAAGTTGACTAGCCCCTTAATCTAGGACTCTAGAGGTTACCCACTATCGTCGGTTAGGAAGGGCGAAATCTAATGGTCACACAAGGGTGCATGAGGAATCTGTCAGGAGAGAATATTCGCTGTGCTACTGCGATAGAACAACACATGTCATAAAATCAAATCTGGCATCCTATCCCACTAAAGACTTGATCCAACAATTGCAGGAAGGGCAAAATCTAATGGTCATGTAAGGGTGCATGAGGAATCTATCAGGAGAGAATATTCACTGTGTGGCTGCAATAGAATGACACATGTCAAAAAATCCAAGCTGGAAAAAGACTTGATCCAATGGTTGTGCATCATCACAAGGAGAATCTCTTTGGTTGGAATCTGCACTGTGCAGTCACGACATCGCGACACCTGGCATTCTCTTTTTTGAGAAGTGAGGCACACTGGCATGGGGTAGGTAAGAGGTGGGCCATCACAGGGTGTTACGCTGCGAGGTGCTACCATGTATCTGACTCGTACATTTTCTGAATGGTGATGAAGATTGTCAAATCTAGTCAGCCAATCAGGACCGTGGATTTCAGAATGTAAGGAAAAGATCAATGGGCCAAATTCAAAGTTTCAAAAGAGAAAGATTTCAAAGTGCTTACAGCATGAAGTGCATTAATATAGAGAATTGTGCAGGTATTCTTGCGACACAAAGTTCATTAATACAGAGAATTGTGCAGGAATTCAAGGATTAAGGTATTCTCGAGAGCGCGACTGTATTCAGAAGAAATCATTAGAACGAGCAGGAAAAAGTAATCTCAAGCTTCTGCAAGCGCATAAAATTAGTAATTGTTCCTCCTCTATGCCTGGTTTTTCCAATTGTAGGTTAATTCTGAAACTTTTAGGGCCATTGTCAACCATAAAAACCCTAAGCTACCTTCATAAAAGAAAAATGAGTCAGTCAGGCTAGCCTTCCACTTCAAAACGAAGCTTAGATGAGGATCTTATGATCCAACTCCCTGGTTTCGCTAGAACAATTTTGAAATTGCATGGCCTAGGCAGAGCCGAGGATAGATTTCTTGACTACTGCTATAATTACTGGGATGCCAAATTACCTGTCCCAGGTTGGATCCTCTTTGAACATTGGCATAAGAGGAGGAACTATAAGGCCCCTATCTGTCATACCTGGAAATATGATTTAGCCAAGCTCATTTGTCCCAATGTTTTCCCCAACCTTGACTTAATTAGGTCAACAACATTAAGGTATAATCTAGCCACTAGGACAGTAATAGATGGAAATGGTTCAACATTGATCAAGTTTACCAAAGGATACTTTGTCACTTTATTCAACTTGGACCCTGTAGCCAGCAAACAAATTAACCTCAGGGATGTCAAGAAAAAATACTAGACTGTGAAACAACATTACAAGGATTATAACTTACCAAAGCACAGGCCAAGGGGTGTTGGTGGGAAATTGGTAAAGATTTTAGATGATGAGGAGGAGCCTTTTCATTGCAGTATGTTTAATGAATATTTTGTCAGAACCTATCACAGTCTGTGTCAAGTATTAGGTAGAGATGCTTTAGAAAGAATGTCTATTTCTTTGATGATGATGGATGTTGATATTCAGAAACTAGATGTCAAGGAACTATATGATTATGCCACTTTCATAGCTGACCATATGCATGATCAGATGGCAAAGATCAAAAATAATTTGTCTAAACTGGATGTCCAAGTTGAATTCATATGGTACTCTTTGTTGTCCCATATGTACTTGCTTTATCAGGGATGTGGCACCACAATTTGCATGTCAAGGATTCATATGCTCAAGGGAACAAGCTACCAGTGCAAGTATGGACATGTATGCTGGATATGCATTGTGTCACAATAGATTATGTCATCTTTGAAGAATATTTTGTGAGGAGAATCCTTGGATTTTTGGAGCCAGAGGGTGAAAGGTTGCATCCTGATGTAATGGATTTCTTATGACCTCTGGATAGGACTCCCCACCTTGGAATTGATCATAATTGGGGTGATTGGTTCTATCATGAGCATACTACTTGCATAAGGGTCTATGGATGCCAAACTGCACCTCACATACTGCCCAAATATGTGCTAAGGAGGGTGGCATTTTTAAAAGTTATAAGGCAGTTAAATGATTCTAACAAAAAACACTTTAGGAACTGCAAGAAAGGTTCATTCTTCCCTTCTTCCATCAGATTTTGTGATTTTGTGTTCCCTGATAAGAGTGGGTTGGACCAAATTTATTCAGTTATGCAATATTTTGGAATGTATTTGGAACAACCAAGGTCTTTTGACCTTGAGCGATTCATCAGCAAAAATAGATTCAGAGTCAACAACTACAAGGGAAGGGTCAAGTACTTTCATAAGGTGGATTATGATGAGGACATTGCCAGGAATTGTTTTACTATGAATGAAGTCCACCACTTGAGGATCAAGTGGGCTACTATCATGGCTAGTGAGAATATGAAGAAAAACATGAATCCTGCATATCCAGGTGCATTTGCAGAAGTGCAAGACCTAATCAAGAGAATTGAGAAAATGCTAGATAATGCAGAATAGTTGATTGCCTCTGCTTGTACAGGAGAACAAAGATATGCTTATGAGCTTGGTAGCTCAAGTGGAGAGTATGATGTAAAGAGGGAATCAGTTGGCCCCTCCCCTACCAAAAGGGCCAAGATTATTGATTTGGAGAACCCAGAGCAGATAGAGGTAGTTGACCTAGAGGGCGAGGATGAACATGCACAAGAAACTGGCCCCCGTTCACCCGATAAACTGAGACCTTATTCATCCCTAGAGAATAAGGCAGTGAGAGTAATGAGAAACCCTACTTTTGATATTGAAGATGTTAGAGTGATGGCCTGTGACAAGTTTATGGAGGATGATGAATTTGTCAACACTCCTAAATTTAGGTGCTATGTTTTGAAAGTGAGGAGTGAGGAATTTTAGAAGAAAATTGAAGATGCCAAGGCTAGAGTAGACCCAAAGGAGTATGATGTTATTACTCAGAGGGTCCTAAAAGAAGTACAACAGTCTATAAGTAAAATGACTCCAGAGGAAGGGAGAGCACTGGTGGCAAAAAGTAATATTCTGCTTCTACCTCATTGGACTCTATCAGATGCCATTGCATTTGATACAATCACCAGAGATGATTCAGATGTGACAGGGGAAGAGATTGAAAAGGCCCTCTCTGGTGCAACCTTTAATCCTAAATTTGAAACATTGGAAATATGGGCTCTAGCCCCTAACAACAAAAAGCCTAGGGTTCAATTAGGAGAGCTGATAGGGGATGTAATAATAAAAAGAGTATCTGATACCCCTGCTCCTCAGGATGCAAGCCTAAATGTACAGACTACATAATTTGCAGAATTAACTGCTAACAAATTGCAAAAGGATTACAATAAGCTACGACTTGATTATTCTCAGTAGTTGCAGAGATAAACATGTTGAAGCAGCAACTATCATTAGTAGCTAGTACTTCAGCCCCTCCTCTAGTGATCCCAACTATAGAATCTATTCCAGTGGATACAGAGCCTCTCCTTGTAGAGATTAGAGAGTTGAAGGAGGCTAACATGAGATTGAAAGAGGAAAAGGATAACAAGGTTAAAGAGGTGGTCACCAACTTGATCAAGAATAAGGTGACAAACATTTTGACCAGAGTTGATGAGACTTTGAAATCCTACTCACAGTTGAGACAAGCATATGAAAAGCATGAGTCTGACAAACAGAGACTATTGAGCTTAAAAAAAAAATGGTTACATAGAACTGAAAAAGTCAAATAATTTCTAAGGTGTGCCAGGTATGATTCCAATGCACCTCCTGACATACAAAAGGTGCTTAACATGTTGAAGTGTTTTCAGGATGTGGCCAGTTTCCAATTGAAATTCGATTCAATTATGAAAGAGAGGTTGTGGAGTTTTGAAGGGTTGGACACTAAGTGGTCACCTCCCATCTTGGATGGTGATGGCAAAACAAAAGACTTGGACAAGTGGAGAAATGAGATTGTAGACAATTTTTATCGGTTAATTCCCACTTGTTGTGATGTAGTTGCAAGTGATCCAACTATGAGTATGCAAGTACTGAGCTTAGTGTTGGACAATCTGAACACTCTTGAAAGGAATCTTTCTACATTCTGTAACCACGTAAAAAGTATGCTGGATGCCAGGTATGTTAGCCATAATGGCCAGATTGAAGAAATACTTTCATTCCCTTGGCCAACAAAGGAGACATACGATGAGTGGAATGACAAATATGGAACTGAGGATTGACAAGCTTTTGTTCTCTGTATCTGTAACAATTTGAAGTACAATGTATTCAATGTTGATAGCACGCTCCTGATCTATAAGGAACTGTCTTGCTCATTGAGTCATTTCATAGGGTTGTTTGTTTTAGACTTGGCAAATTTTGATGGAATAATAAGATACAGTCTTGTTGGGTGGCATAAATTTAGCAGTTTCATGTTGTTTTTAAATGAGTAATGCTTGTTACATGTATATGGTTATCTATCTCTAAGTTGTGTGTGTTTTTATTCTGAATCTAAATAGCTCAAGGTTATTTAGGATTCTGGAACATTAAATGAATGAAGAAATGCAGATTATGTTTATTGTTTATATCATAAAATACTCATCGTTTGATGAACATTTGATGGATGGTTCTAGTTGTATTCTAGAATGAAATGCACAGAACGCTAGGCTTGCAAACTTAAATCTCTGAAATCACCCTAAACCCTTAGATTTACAAAGATCAACAGTTTAGAGATTGCTGTGAGCTATCAATGTAGGACAACTATTAGACATGTACTAATAGCGACACATTGAAACTTGACTTGACGTTTCATTCTCTAAAATAGTCACTTCATAAAAAAAAAGCAAACTTTTTAGTTTCTACTTTTTACTGCTAAGTGATTTTATTTTTAAATGAGAGCCGAGAGGATCAGCACATGGGGTGTCAGGGAGATTTCATATTGCTCGTTGCAGTGCACCAGGGAGATTTCAGATTGCTCATTGCAGTGCCATTTCCAACAAAGCCAGTAAGACAAAACATAGAAACCCTAGGTTACATTTCATCATTTCTTAAAATCTTATTTTGTCAAACTTTTTTCTTAAAATCTTATTTTGTCAAACTTTGTGTTTAGGGTTGATAGACTTAAGAAAAATTCCACACTGTATAAGCATGTCTACCACCACTAGCAGACCAGACAAAGTTTTTGGGAAAGGCAGAGCAAGTACAGATAAAAAAATAGATTATTCTGAATTGCTTAAAACCTTAGGTTTGACTGATGAATACCATGATATTTATGATCCTAACATGTATGGTAGATTTACCTTAGAACTCAAATTTTCATGTGATAATAAGGCTGCCAAGAAAAAGAATGTTGATAGTATCAATGCACCATGGGTAACTGGATTAGGGTGCATGATGTTACATGAGGTTTTCCCTTGCCCACAATTTATCATGGTCTGTGCCCACAATTATGATGGTAACAAAAGAGCAATTGTAAATAAGGATACCAAAGAAGAAATTTTATCCATTAATGCAGAAGAATTTGGAAAAGTGTTGGGGTTTACAACCCAAGAATTTGGAGATGTCCACATTGACCTAGAAAAGATTGCTAGTGATTATGAAGCAGCGGATGAAAGGAGCAAAAATTCTTTTCTAAATAAAATAGTTGAAGAAAAAAACATCTTGAAAGATAGCTGTAAGCCTCCTTATCCTTTGAAAATTTTTAAATCATGGGCTCAGGATACTATCTCCATGCTAGCATTTTGCCTCGGACTGGATAGCAATTGGGAAGTGGATGCAAGCCTCCTTGAAATGGTATATAATATCCATTATTGTAATGGTGTACATGTCAAATATAAATTTATTGAGCACAATGTAGAATCCATGCATAAACAATTTTTAATGATTAAAGGAGGTTCTACCAAGACATTTAGGTTAACAAAATACTTGTGCTATTTTTTTCTATTCAAATTTAGTGGAATGTTTCAGAACAACAAGCTTCAGATTCAGCCCTATAGAAATGCTGAGGAAAATAAAATGGCTCCAGTATATGATTGGACCACTAAGATAAGGATGCATGATTCTTGAAGGAACTACAATCATTTTGTAGACTACTTCTTGGCTCCATTGCATCAAACAATTACAAATAGTCCAATGCCTAGATTGCCTAAATCATGTAGAGATTTCATTCAACTAGGAAAAGAAATACAATTGGCTGATTGGTACTTATTAAAAGAATATACTGTGCTAAGATTTTATGGATCAGAAGTAGAACCATACAATCTTCCAATACATGTGACAGAAAGGGTTTTTGCATTGGAATATGTAAGGCAGATGTAGAGTACTGATGAACTATAGTTTGCCAGTCAGCAAAGGAAGACCTTATTTCCTTCTTTATCTTTTTCATGTGGAGGGTTCACATTCTAGAGAAAAGCATTTAAGGTGACACAAGATCTTTTGAAATTTTTTAATTTTGATGTTGTCTATCACTGGTAGTATGATCCATGTGACACCATTAAAACAATGATTGTGGCCAATAGGAATGTTGCAAGTAGAATTCAACATCAAAGTAAACCCTTGCTTGAAAACTTAAGAAACAAGGATTCCTGGGATGAGGTCAAAATTGCAATGGAGAAAATTGCTGCTGAGAAAGGTATTTCTTTTGAACAGTTGTTAGCAGAAATTATGGCATTGCACCAGGTCCAAATTAGAGGAGCACCAACAGAGAATGAAATTAGGAGGTACAACAATTTTTATAGAAAAAGTGATAAACAATCTATTAGAGCAAAAATGCTAGATTATCTAGATGATTCTATTAAAAAAAATCTTGGACATGGTCAAAAATTGTTGTATTTTGGTCTATGAGGAAGGATCTAGGTGAACTAAGAACTGATGCAGACTATGGAGAAATTGATGAAGATGAAGAGTTTAGCAAATTGTGGAATATAGAGCATCCCAATGAATGTGAAGATGAAGAAACTGAAAGTGATAGAGATGATGAACTTGGTGATGATAGGGATGAACAAAGCATTTACAAACCTAGTTTAAGTCATAACACAAAAAAATCATATACTTCAGGAGCAGTCATAGCAGAAAAGTTGGGTTATCAAGGTGGTGGTTTGGGGTCCCAAGGACAAGGCATTTGGAAACCAATAGATGTAGTCACCACTGCCAGAAAACCATTTGATAAACAAGGCCTTGGAGCTAGATCAGCTGATAAAATACACCAAGGTCATACAAGTAGAACTGAAATAATTGATTTTGTTACAAATTCAAATCCTAATCCTCATGGTCAGATGCAATCACAACTTGGACATGCCCATGGTGGAGAGCCTAGTGCGACTAGTACTGCCACTGGTGGAGAACTTAGTCAACATGTGCTACAACAAGTCCAACAACAAGTCCAACAACAAGTTACACATAAGAGGACACCAATACAAGATACCACACAAATACTCAGTGATCAGGGAACACATAAAATACAAAGGATTATGGCAGGTCCAAGTCCAACTACTAGTTCCACTATAAAAGAATTATTTCCAGGCACTCCCCTAGTTAGTGTGTCTATAACAGAAATTGCAAGTACTCCTATTCCTTCACCATTCAAGCATTCCCTTATTCCTGCATCCCTGGGTTTTGATTACATTCAAGAGTTTAAAAAGAAATCATAATTGTATAAAAAGGATAAGAAGCAACTGATGGAGAGTGTGTCTGCTATAACTTCAGATCCTGCAACAACCATGATATTACCCACATTTGACACAAATACAGAAATCATGGAGTACACAATTGTTGTTCCCACAGTTCAAAATAAACCAGAAAATCAGATGGATCAATCTGAATTTCAGGTGAGCAGTTTGCAATTTGATTTTTCTGGATTAAAAAATACTGACAAAATTAATATATCAAAGAAGAACAATGAATTGGTGTACACATCATTGCTAAAGCATGATAGAGAGAAAAAAAAAGTTGCAGAATCAAATAGAAAAATTACAGGCAGATTTAGCAAATGAGAAAGCAAAGAGGAAAGCAGCAGATAACAAGAGCAATGAACTAGAAAAAAGAATAAAAAAATCTGCCTCTACATCAACAAGCAAAGAGGATAAACAAACAGAGGTGGAATTGAATGGATTGAAGCAAGAGTTAGATGAGATCAAAAAGAAATATAATGAGGAAAAATCCACTTCAGAAAAATTAAGACAAAGCATTGGGAAAGGAAATGAACAGTGGGAACCAAAATTGGAGAAAGAGAGGCAAAAAAATGGAACATTGGTTGCACAGCTTATGGAAGCAAAAAATGAAATAAAATCTTGTCAAAAAAAGTTAATTGAATTTTGTAGACAAACAATCAAGCACATGAAACAAAAGATCTGGGAAGAAATAATGCAAAGGTTTGATCAATTGTGTGAATTCTTTCAAGTCATTGATGCCATGAGACTACATTTTGATAAGCTAAGAAAATATTTAATGGACAACACAAATTTGCAAATCAAGTTCTAGAAACAGTCTACAAAGCTAGTGACAATGAATTGATTGCAAAAGGCATTACTAATCAGATTGAAGTCACAATGAATGTGACATCTATCATTAAAAAGTGTTTATGAATGTGTGAAACAACAGAATTTGTGATTGAGGTTGCAACAAAGATTAAGGAGGAGGATGAAAAGGTAAGGAACTTGACAAAGCTTAGTTTGCCACAAGGTTTTGACACAAATGACCGATTCATTGGAAAGGATAATTTTAGAAAGAAGATGGAGGATGCAAGGAAAATTTATTTGGACTAGTTTCTTGGGAACCTAGATGAGATGAACTTTTTGGATTTCATCAAACAACTCATACTCTTGAATGTATATTTGGCTGAAACATTCAAGTCAGACCCAGGATCCAAATTGAAATTTGATCATACATTGTTAACAAAAATTCAAGTTAGACAACATCAGCTAGAAGAAATGACAATTCCACCACCTAAATAGTGGAATTTGCTAAAAAAAATTGTTAGAATGATTTGATATTGATATTATGAGTTTCAACTTTATGAGTTCCTTGGAACTTAGCTCTGTGCAGAGTTGTCTTTGACTCTTGAGCAAGATTTTTTATTGCCTCTATGTACTCTTTCATTTAAAAATCAATAGAAAATTCAAATTCAGTAATGTGTTGATGTTCAATTATCTGTATTATTTAATTTATCAATTGAAAATAAACTCTAGTTTCAACTACTAAATACACATTCAATGATTGCTGAGTTCATTGTTCTATATCCTACTATTGTTAATATGTTTAATTAATTTTATTTACCATATCAAATCAAAAACCAAAATTCTACTTTACTGCAAATTTTATGTTTTATGCACAAATAAACTTTAGCAAGGAAATATTAAGCACTGAGTTGAATGATGAATCACTAAGTACATGTAAAACTTATCAGTATGACACAATTAAAATATGAAATAATTAATAATATGTTAATGTATTCAATTTGATTCATAATTTCAAGGAATACAATTTAAAATATCATCAACTATAGTTTTAGAATATAATTCATGAAATGCAGTATAAATACTTAAAAACTGCTAATTCACTTCCATTTCCCAAATCGAGTCAGGGTCCTCAAACTAACGTTCAGATAAAGAAAAAGTGTCATCTTTATTCTGAGTCTGGTCTTCATTTTCTTTGTCTTGATTCTAAGTCCCAAAGTCAAATTCATCTGTCATTGTTTCACTATCATTTGTCCCACCACTACCAGTGTTTGAACTTGAAGAGTTGCACAACCCTCTTCTTTCATATATGGACTTCTAGATTGTAAGTGCCCTTTCATAACGAAATTTTTTGACATTATACGCACTTCCTAACACCCTCAAGCAATTTTCCAAATTCTTGTCTAGTTTGTTTCTTATCTTTGATTTCAAAAACTGCAATGCACTAAAAACTATCTCATCTTCCACTGAACCCAATATCATTATTTGACATAAATCAGTAAATTTGAAATATTCTAATATCGAATCACGCAATATTTCACTCTGACCCAAGTTTTTCTAGGCCTTTGTTATTGATCCCGTTTCGAAGGGATGCTCCATGGCATTAAATTGGTCTATCATACTTCTTGCAAAATGACTACATTGTCCTTTAAGCTTATTTCCATCTATAATTCCTTCTATTTGTTGTCCATTGCATTCTACACTTTTTGAAAAGTGTGCGGTCAACGTAGTTATGTTTTGATGAAAAAAGCTTGGGCTATCTCGGTGGCCTTGAACCCAAAATTGAGGATACACAATATACATGGCATCAAGTATTTCATCTCAAGGGAATCAATTATAAATCTCTGTTGAAAGATTGCTTGCAATTTCCTTCAAATTATTACTAACAGATTTAACAATGCCATCAAAATCATCCTTTCTAACAGGTACTTCTCTGATAGAGTGCCTGACTGTCTTACAATGGTGCATTGGTATCTCAAATCCACATACAAAGACACATAACTCCCCGCTTGCATTAAACTATAAATAATTTTCATGATGATTCAAATCTGTAATTATCTGCCACCTATAAAATTTGGGCTTTGAGAAGTTAGATCTAGATATAGATTATCGAGGGCCATGCATGTCATTCTACGTAGTTTTCTATACTCATAGATATACATAGTTCTGTCTTGGGCTTTCTTCACAATATTGTTCATTTTATCCAGCATGGGGAGAAGACTAGCTAAAGTTAAGAGTGTCTCTATATCGCTTAACCTATGTAAGAGGTCAGGAGCTTTGTCTATTGTGTTACGATGCTCGTACATTGTTCCAATCAAGGATGGATATTCTGAAAGAACTCGTTGAGCTGGTCCATTCAAGGAGATCCATCTGGTATCAACATCCTTAAGAAGCTTGTTTCCTGATGTTATTCCCTCAGCAAAATTTTGAAATTCCACAAAGCGTTTAGGACTTTGGCAAAAGTATGCGCGGAGCTCGCAAACTAGATTTTCAACTTTTGATACTGTAGGAAACTGGCTTACAATTTTAAATGCTAAATTCATTCTGTGGGCCATGTAGTGAATGGTAAGCATGTATGGTGCACAAGTAGTTTGTAATTTTGTGCAAAGACTGGTCCTATGACCTTGCATTACTGTAGCTTCATCAGCTCCTACACACACTAACTTTTTGGCAATTGTCAAGTCATCCATACCTAAAATTTGATTCACAGACTTCTTAACTAGTTCAAATATATGTTGTGATGTTGAATTGTCCTTCACTTTATGAACATAGAGTAGATGAGCTTGGCGTACATGTTCTTTTACAGTGTACACATGCATACAGACCCAAGAAGTATTATCTACCGCAGTAACTTCATCTAAAGATAATGCAATGAAGTTTGACTCTTTTACATTCTCCTTTAAATCTTTCTTTTCCATCGCAGCAAGACAGTTTGCCCATTCCCATCCAGTGTTTATTGACCAATGTGTGCTAGGATAGTGAGGAACACTCAAAAAAGATAATAAATTACTATACTCTGGGTATTCTGTCATAGGATGCCTTCTGGACAAAATATGAAAAACAACACTCATCTGAATAGTTTTTGCCAGTTGTACTCCTTCCATTGCTTTTCCAAATTGAGCCTTGATTGTACCTCCACTTGCAGCAAGCTTCGTCATTCTTTTCTTATGCTCATCATATTCCGCAGCATACTTCACATGAAGACATTCTTCCTTTGATTTCCATCTTACTACTGATGTTTCCTTTTCATCTATGATTTGTTTTTCATAAACTTTACCTATATGATTTTCTATAGTGTCAAGCTTTAGCTGCAATTTCTTATCTCCTTTACATTTCCAATTACAAATCACACACTTGCATTCTGTTGGTTGTTCATCTTTGTTTGCTTTCTCGACTAGTTTAATGAATGGGTACTTTGACACCCAATCAAGCTGAAAATTCCTTGACATTTCCCACTCATGTCCCAGTTTTGAATCTTTTGAATCTTTTGATTTTCCTTTTCTTTTCTTCTTGCCAACATCATCTATAGCGCCAGCATTTTCTTTTTCATCCAAGTCAATTATCTCAATCTGGCTAACCGAGGTATCCCTTGGAACATCTTCGGTGGTATTGCCATCCTCATTCTGGCTAACCAGGGTAACCCTTGGAACATCTTCTATGGTATTGCCATCCTCATTCTGGCTAACCAGGGTATCCCTTGGAACATCTTCTGCAGTATTGCCATCCTCATTCTAGCTAACCAGGGTATCCCTTGGAACATCTTCTATGGTATTGCCATCCTCATTCTGGCTAACCAAGGTATCCCTTGGAATATCTTCTGCGATATTGTGATGCAGGAGCATCTAGAGGTGTAAGGGCAATCTTGCATCACCCAAAAAGAAGTTAATTCAAAACCATTGTAGTTGTTCTCATTTCTTCCCATAATTAGTGTTTTTGGTTCCATAATATCCAGAATAATAATGTAGGACTTTTAGTTTTTCTAAACTACTAAAAATAGCGACCTGCCTATTTAGGAAAGTGTACCTGCTATTTTTAGAAAGTTTGCATTTGGGCACATAATGAAGAAAAAACTTCTAGAAAGTTACATAACAAAAATATAAGACCTTTGGTGAAGGAATCAGGCAAAGATCATTTGTGAGCTGAAAGATATTAAAGTTTTTGTTTTCTGAAAAGCCCCTAAAAATTTTTGGAATGAGATATGAGGCACTAAAACTTCCCATAACATCCTAAAAAGTTGATGGAAATCCATTTATGAATTTTTGACGTGATATTTCACATCGCGAGCTTTCTGGCGCTTAAAACGGTTCGTCAATCGGACACTCGGATGAAAAGTTATGCTTCCTGGAAGTTGACCTACTTTTGGAGGGAGTTGCAAATTTCAAAATTTGGCTGGAGGCCGCCAAAAAGTGCTATTTATGACTATTTTAGGAACCTTGGGTAGTAGTAGAGTGAAGGGGGCCAGTGTAGAGTCAAGAATAGGTGGGAAAATAGAAACCCTAGCTGATTTGGGGTTACAGAAGGTTGAAGATTCTAAAGTCTTGAGGTTGGGAAAGCTGTAATGTGTTACAGCCAATAGAGGATTCATCCTCTGATTGTAATTGAGCTTCTGTAATGTAATGAGTTGGCCAATTCAATAAAAGAAAGTTCTATTTGCTGTGTTCAATATCTGTTATTGTGTGTTTTGTGATTTACCCCCTTCATCAAGTGGTATCAGAGCGAGGGTTCCTGAGTGTGTAGACAGATCACCGACCGTGAGGCAGTTTGCACTAAGACCTGAGGTTGTGGGTTTGCTGCAGAGATCAAGATGCCTCCATGAAGAAATCGTGTTGGGAGGAATGCTTTGATGGAAGAGGGTTTTAGAGCCCTACAAAGGCAAATCGATGCATTGCAAGAGGAGCTACGAAGAGGGTTTGAGCCGAGGACAAGAGAAGAAAGTGAAGATGAAGTTGAAGAAGAGCTATCTGAGGAAGAACAAGAAGCTGTCGAAGATGCTACAGAAGTAAGGTTGTTGAGGGTCATTTCGAAGATCGAAAAGAGGCCCAGGATCGAAGTTTCTACATATTCTGGAGATTTGAATTTAGAACAGCTTATTGACATGGAGGAGTATTTTGAGTATGAAGATGTGGAGGACCCAGATCGGGTTAAGTTTGCAAAAACAAAGTTGAAGAGCCATGCCAATATTTGGTGGAAGGAGGTCCAATTAGAGAGGAACAGAAGAGGAAAAGCAAAGATTACCAGATGGGATCGGACGGTGGAGAAACTAAAGAAGCAGTTCATTCCTGTGGACTATGAGATGGAGTTGCTGAAGAAGTTGCAAGGACTAAAGCAAGCTAGCAAGTCTGTTAAGGAGTATACAGAAGAGTTTTATAAAATTACTATCAAGATAGGCCATGCAGAGCCCAACAAGGAGAAGGTAGCCCATTACATTAATGGGTTGAAGCCGAGTATTCAAGAGGAGTTGAGCCTGGTTAGAATGACCACCATAGAAGATGTGTACCAGTTTTCCCTGAAGGTGGAAGAGAAGTTGAACAAAAGATTTGATAGCAAACAAAGGGGAAGAGGTCAAGGTGGAAGGACTGGTGGAAGACCCTATGGAGGCCAGAATGAAGATCAAAAGAAAAGTGAAGAAGTAGGCACTAGTCAAAATCAAAGAGGGGATAATACCTACCGCCCTCGTGACCAGAACAATGGTGAGCAAAGAGGAAGAGGAAGAGGCAGACTTGGGCAAGGACCTGGAAGAGGAGGTTTTAGAGGAACTTGTTTCCAATGTGGAGAAGAAGGGCATCAAGCATATGAGTGTCTGCAACATCAAGGAAGGACAAATAGAAGACCTGAAGGTAATGCACGAGTTGCACATGTAAATGAAGATGCACATTCTGAGCATTCTGAAGATGCTGAAAGGGGAGAAACCCTAGTTGTTAGAAGAACCTTGCTGAATGAGGAGAAAGAACCCAATCAGAGGAAGAGTTTATTCCGTACAAGGTGCAAATGTGAGGGTAAGTGTTGTGATATTATTATTGATAGTGGAAGCACTGATAATCTTGTTTCAGAGGAGATGGTTGACAAGTTGAAGTTGACAAGAAGAAAGCATCCGCATCCATATCAGATTGCATGGTTGCAGAAGGACCATAGAGCTTTGGTCAATGAATAGTGTTTAGTGAAGTTCAAGATTGGTGACTACCATGATAAGGTGCTATGTGATATCATACCAATGGATGCATGCCATATGCTGTTGGGGAGGCTGTGGTAGTATGATAGGAGTGTTGTCCATGATGGCCGTGCAAACACATATTCCCTAACAAAGGATGGAGTTCGTCATAAGTTGAAGCCCTTGAAGGAGGTGGAAGAAAAGGTATGTAGTACTGCTAGAATTTGTTTGGTAAATGGTAGGAAATTTTTGGAGGGTATGAAGCATGAGCGTCATTGCTTTGCATTGATTCCTAAGATTAGTCAAGAGAAATGTGAAGATGTACCTATAAAAGTTTCAGATATGTTGGAAGAGTTCCAGGACATTATCTCTGATAATGTACCAGAAGGTTTACCACCAGTAAGGAAGATAAGTCATCAAATGGATTTGATACCAGGAGCCAGTTTGCTAAACAAGACAGCCCATAGAATGACCCCTGCAGAGAATGAAGAGCTAAATAGACAAGTTCAGGAGTTGTTGAGGAAGGGACAGATAAGGGAGAGCCTAAGTCCATGTGCGGTACCTGCAGTATTAGCACCAAAGAAGGATGAAGAATGGAGGATGTGTACATACTCTCGAGCCATCAATAAGATAACGATCAAGTATAGATTTCCATTGCCAAGAATGGATGACATCATGGATTGTTTGAGTGGAGCCAAATACTTCACAAAAATTGACCTGAAGAGTGGGTATCACCAAATCCGTATCAGAGAAGGGGATGAATGGAAGACAGCCTTCAAGACAAAGGAATGTTTGTATGAGTGGTTAGTCATGCCATTTGGGCTAACCAATGCATCGAGCATATTCATGCGGCTCATGAACGAGGTACTGAAAGAATTTTTGGGAAGTTTTGTTATTGTTTATTTGGATGATATTTTGATTTTTAGTAAGACTTGGGATGAGCATTTGATGCATATCAGAAGAGTTCTAGAGAAGCTGAGAGAGGAGAAGTTGCTAATTAATCTAAAGAAATGCAGTTTTGCAAAGGAGTTGGTATACCTGGGATTTGTTGTCTCGGAGGAGGGTCTTAAGATGGACCTAGAAAAAGTAAGGGCTATCATTGAGTGGCCTACACCAAGGAGTGCAACGGAGGTAAGATCTTTTCATGGTTTGGCAAGTTTTTACAGAAAGTTTATCAGGAATTTCAGTAGCATTTGTGCACCCCTAACTAAAACAATAAGAGGGGATAGAAAAGAGTGTAGATGGACTAAAGGAGCCGACAAGAGCTTTGATACATTGAAGCAAAAAGTTGTAGAACAACCTGTTTTGGCACTTCTAGATTTCAATAAGGTATTTCAGGTAGATTGTGATGCTAGTGGTAGTGGTATAGGAGTTGTTTTGAGCCAAGAAGGTAAGCCCATTGCCTATTTTAGTGAGAAGCTTAATGATGCCAAGAAAAAGTATTTTGTTTATGATCAGGAATTTTATGCAATAGTTCAGGGTTTGAAGAAATGGAGACATTATTTGTTGCCAAAAGAGTTTGTTTTTATATACTGATCATCAGGCTTTGCAGTATATTAATAGTCAAGGGAAGTTGAACCAAAGGCACTTAAAATGGGTTGAGTTTTTGCAGAGTTATACCTTTGTTTTGAAGCATAGGAGTGGGAAGTCCAACAGAGTTACAGATGCCTTGAGCAGAAGGCAAAATTTGTTGACAGAAATGAAGATAGAGGTTGTTGGGTTCGATGAGCTCAAAAATTTGTACCTTGAAGATCCAGATTTTGCAGAGGCTTGGAAAGCTTATCTGGAGCCTATTACTTTGGATAGGACAAAATAGTTGGATTTCATAATCCAAGATGGCATGTTGTTTAGAGGAAGCCAGTTGTGCATTCTGAGGAGTTCCATGAGAGAGAAACTGATTAAAGAGAAGCATAGTGGAGGACTGGCTGGACACTTTGGTCGAGATAAGACCATTTCTATTGTTGGTGAAAATTATTATTGGCCACAGCTACAGCAGGATGTGAGGAAGTTTGTGCAAAGTTGTAGAGTATATCAGATGGCAAAAGGAACAAGTCAAAATACAGGATTGTATCAACCATTACCTGTACTAGAGAAGCCATGGGATGATATTAGTATGGATTTTGTTCTTGGTTTACCAAGGACATAGAGAGGACATGATTCTATTTTTGTGGTGGTGGACAGATTCTCAAAGATGGCACATTTTATTCCTTGTAAGAAGACTAATGATGCTGTTCATATTGCAGAGTTATTTTTCAAGGAAGTGGTGAGACTACATGGTCTACCAAAGAGCATAGTTTCAAATCGAGATACCAAGTTTGTTGGTTATTTCTGGAGGACATTGTAGAAGAAGTTGAAGACAGATTTGAAGTTTAGTTCTACACACCATCCACAGACTGATGGACAAACTGAAGTGGTGAATAGGAGTTTGGGTAACCTACTACGATGCTTAGTAGGAGATAAGCCCAAGGGATGGGATTTGATTTTACCACAGGCAGAATTTGCTTACAACAATTCTGTCAATAGGAGTACTGGTAAATCACCATTCCAGATTGTATATGGCAATAGCCCAAGAAATGCTTCTGAGTTAAGGAAGCTAGACAACGGAGAAAAGACAAGTGCTGAAGCTAAAGACTTTGCAGAACATCTGAAGAATTTGCATGAAGAGGTGAGAAAGCACATTAATAAAATGAATATTCAGTACAAGGCTAAGGTAGATCAGAAGAGGAGATATAAGGAATTCCAGGTAGGAGATGAAGTCATGGTTCACTTGAGAAAAGAAAGGTTCCCAATTGGAACATACAATAAGTTGAAAATGAAGAAATTTGGACCATGCAAAATTTTGAAGAAACATGATTCAGGAAATGCATATGAGGTAGAGCTACCAAGTGGGATCAATATTTCTCCTATTTTCAACATTGTTGATTTATTAGAATATCATGAAGGTGGAACAGAGGATGGACCAACAGAAGAACAGTGGAGTATTCTGGCATCTACTTCAATAGAGGAGATAGAAGAGATCTTGGATAGCCGTGTGGGAAGAAGTACTCGGAACAAGCAATATGAAGAATATCTGGTAAAATGGAAAGGAAGGCCTGTTGAAGATTCTTCTTGGTTGTCTAAGGCAGAGGTTGACTGTTTGGGTTTTCCTCACACAAACACATGAGACATGACAGGGTCACTTCTCAAATTACCCTGGGTGTCTGATGCAGGAGCATCCAAAGGTGTAAGGGCAATCTTGCATCACCCAAAAAGAAGTTAATTCAAAACCATTGTAGTTGTTCTCATTTCTTCCCATAATTATGTGTTTTTGGTTCCATAATATCCAGAATAATAATGTAGGACTTTCAGTTTTTCCAAACTGCTAAAAATAGCGACCTGCCTATTTAGGAAAGTGTACCTGCTACTTTTAGAAAGTTTGCATTTGGGCACATAATGAAGCAAAAACTTCCATAAAGTTACATAACAGAAATATAAGACCTTTGGTGAAGGAATCAGGCAAAGATCATTTGTGAGCTGAAAGATATTAAAGTTTTTGTTTTCTGAAAAGCCCCTGAAAATATTTGGAACAAGATATGAGGCACTAAAACTTTCCATAACATCTTGAAAAGTTGACAGAAATCCATTTATGAATTTCCAGCGTGATAGTTCACATCGTGAGCTTTCTGGCGCTTAAAACGGTTCGTCAATCGGACACCCGGATCAAAAGTTATGCTTCCCGGAAGTTGACCTACTTTTAGAGGGAGTTGCAAATTTTGAAATTTGGCTGGAGGCCACCAAAAAGTGCTATTTATGACTATTTTAGGAACCCTGGGCAGTAGTAGAGTTAAGGGGGCCAGTGTAGAGTCAAGAATAGGTGGGAAAATAGAAACCCTAGCTGATTTGGGGTTACAGAAGGCTGAAGATTCTAGAGTCTTGAGGTTGGGAAAGCTGTAATGTGTTACAGCCAGTAGAGGATTCATCCTCTGATTGTAATTGAGCTTCTGTAATGTAATGAGTTGCCCAATTCAATAAAAGAAAGTTCTATTTGCTATGTTCAATATCTGTTATTGTGTGTTTTGTGATTTACCCCCTTCATCATATTGCCATCCTCATTTAACTCAATGACAATCCCACCTTCTGGTGGTGGTGAGGTATTGGGAATGGCTTCTTCATTATTATTTGGTGCAAGAGTTGATGGTGTATCTCCATCTTGATTTGATGGATTAGAAACATTGCCAGTTCCAAAGTAAGACTGTATACTAACTCCACCTTTTCTATGTTTTGTTGGCCTCCCAGTCCTTTCACCACCCTAAGGAGTCTTACCCTTGTCACACTTGCAGCTCAACATCTTGATCTCCCACTTCAAATAAAAGCTGGAAAAAATGTCTTCTTGTTTAAGGTCATACTCATAGAATATAGATCCCATTCCCTACTAAATATCTTCTTTAAGATTGAATCAAGAATGGAAGAGGGATAAAGCCATAAAGAAATCTTAAAACACTAATACTATGAAGAAATGATCACTCACCTTTAAGTTTAGGTTTTCACTGACTTGCTATTCGCTAATGCAGGAATGCCTGTGTTTTAAGTTTGTAACTTTGCCTACAATCAATTTCAAGGTGCCAACTCCAACTTCTGAAATCTGAATCGAGAGCTCACAAGTCACAAGTTCAGAACTGAACAAAATGTGTAAGAATAAATCAGAGTTTTGATTGTATTTATATCATTCCATATTTGGCAAATTCTGCGGGAATTCTATATGGTATATCAAAAAGATTTGGCGAATCCCGCATGATTATATAAGGAATACATTTAAGTGTCGGTGAATCAAACCTCGATGGACTACATACATTGAAATTTACAAGGTGAATAGGGCCCTAAGATTAGTATGGAGGTGTCATGCAAATTGGTGAAATGGCCCCTCATAATCAACTACTTGTAAATTTTAATTGGTGAAATGGGCCCTCACGCGCAGAGACCATGTAATGGGGTTGGCGAAATGGGCCCTCATGTGTAGCGACCATTTAATGGAGTTGGCGAAACGTGTCCCGATACACAATGTTATTTTAATAGTATTGGCGAATATATACGTGATTTAGTACTTGCTTCCAAAATTCCAAGTGAAAATATTAATCAGCCCATTTGAAACGCATAGTTTGTTATGGCGAAAATCTTACTTCATTGATTTTCATAAAATAAATCGATGGCGAATGGATATGGATTCGACCGATAATACATAAAAACTGGGCGATTTGACCACCCTGTTAGATGCAATTTATTTGCCAATTTTGACTTGGCCGATCGGCGATATTCACCAATTGGTGAATATTCACCACTAAAGAATCACTAGACATTATGCAAGCCCTATGTTTGGTTGCTAGATTTCAAGTTGATCCTAATGAAACACATGTGAAGGCAATCAAGAGAATATTTAGATACATGAAGAGCACTCTATTACATGGATTGTGGTATCAAAAGGGCAATGAATTTTCCTTGAGTGCTTATACTAATGCAGATTGGGCTGGTAGTGTTGATGATAGGAGAAGTACTAGCAGGGGAGCTTTCTTTTTAGGAGATCGACTAGTCTCATGGATTAGCGAGAAGTAGGATTTGGTATCCTTATCAACTGCAGAGGTAGAATATATAGTTGCAAAAACCTTTTGTATTCAAGTGTTGTGGATGAAGCAAACATTGAAGGATATCAAGGTTGTATATGATGAGCCTATTCCTTTTCTTTGTGATAATACAAGTGCTATCAATATTTTAAAAAATCCAGTGATGCATTCTAGAACCAAGCACATATCTATCAAGTATCACTTTTTGAGAGAGAAGGTTACAGGTCATCAAGTTAGATTGGAGTATGTGCCTACAAAGGATCAAGTTGTAGACATCTTCACAAAAGGGCTTTCCAAGGATACTTTTGAGTATCTCAGACATAAGTTAGGAGTTGTTGCCCCTCCTTCTAAATACATGCATAGATGGTGCATCTATCTAGGTGGAGTAGTTGAAGATACATTTTTATCCTTGGATTGATGGTGGCTACCTCTCAAGGGGAGTAGGTAGGCAAGAGGTTTTGAAGGATAACAAGTTTTGATCAGTCACGATGAGCTGACAAGTGAAGAGTAGTGAAAGAGAAATCAAGAAGAATTTAGACAGGGGGAGCTAAAGGAAGATCAGTTCAGAGGAAGACCACTACTCCTTTGTCCCTGATGTCAAAGGGGGACAAAATTGCATATCAGGTCAAGTGTTTCCATCAATGCCAAAGGGGGAGATTCTTGCACTTATGTTGTCATTGATATCAATAGTGTGAGACAAGAAGTAATGATAAAAAAAGTCTGTGGTAATGTAATCAAAGAAGAAGACAAAAGAAGATAGATCAGAGAAGTTGTGATGAGGAGGACAAGGTAATAAATGTCACCAATATCTCCTGAAGTTGTATAGACAAAAGGTGTACTAAGATGAAGATTCTTTCTTTGAGAAAAGAGTTTGTTGTTGTTGTATGAAGTTGAGAATGAAGTCTCTGATGTGGCAAAATATTGTATCCATTGTTTCTTAAGGAAAAGCATTTCTTTAGTTTTGAAATAAAGATTCAAGTTATCCAAGGCATTGCAGTTTGCACATAATAACTCAGGAGAATGCTATGTATTCCTCCGAACTTGCTGGTACGACCTTGTAGTTTGGGAGTTTTTCAAGGACATATGTGAAGGTTGTATATTCCTGATTTAAGAGCTTGAAGATTAACACGAAAGGTTTTAGATCTCGTAGAGTGAAGACAGTTGTTCAGAGTTATTGTAGTTAGGATACGTCCAGGAAATGCTTCGTATTTCTCCATTATTGAAGTTGAGGTCCTATAATTTGAAGGTTGATCATTTATATATGAGAAGATGATAATATTCATGTTTTAGATGCTAAGGTGTACCACAGAGGTTCTTCGAGGTTAGTAGAACAAAGACACATCTTACTACTAACTAGGGTTGTCTAGAGGAGATAGCAGAAGCTACCGCATTTCACTGCAGTTTATCTTTTTGGCTTTGATATTTGGAAGATGAGTTAAGATATTCAATTGGATGATTCAATTCAGGTTTTAGGTGTTGAAGTGCACCGTAAGATTGTTTTTTCAATGCTCTATCTCAAGACTATGTTTTAAGTATTCATTTTTTATACCAGGCTCAATTTCTATTTGTTTGTGCCAGAAAGAAAACATATATTTTAGTGGAATTGGTTGAGAAGGCTTGTATAAGTTGTGTGTTGCTTGTGTAATGATTTGTATGACATTAATTGTTCTCTCTGGTACTGCTTTTGGTCTAGAGCTATTGAGCAGAAGGATGAGTGTTTGTTCGGCTAACTTCATGTGCTTTGATGATCCTGCCAAATGATTTGAAGTGTGTTCCTACTTGGGAAGATGTGTTAATGAAGAATAGGTCCTAGTTATCACTTGACTTGAACCACATTGATTTTCTACATCTTTTGGATGCTGACTTGGAGTGGCCTTGCATGTTTCATGATTACACGTTTCATCTTGGCTGACATGTGAGAAGGATTTTGGAATTTGTGAAAGGTATAAATGAAAGATCTTGTTTTTTGAGGAAGGGATGTGCAAATTTTTTGAAGGTGTGTTGGAGATAACAATGTTCGCTGGGTAGAGAGAGTGAAGTTTTGTGACAAAGTGAAGTGTACGGTTGATGTGGAGGTGGTTTGTTTAGTAAGATCTATTGAATGTAATATCTAGAGGTTGAAGCCTCATTTTGTAAGTGTCATTGCATTGTATTTCAGGGAGTTACATCTTCCTTTGGGTTGTAGCCCATAAATAATATTGTAATCTTGTTTTATCTTTATTTGTGAGGCTGGATTTGGATAGTAGATCTAAGAAGCTTGTTCATCATGGTTTTTCCTTTCTTGGGTTTTTCACATAAATCTGGTGTTGTGGCTATGTGCTTATGTGTTGTTCTTTAATTAATTTAATTTGTTGACCTCCTGATTGAAGCAGTTAGAAGTTTTGATTGTTGATGTTAAACTGAAATAAGTTTAGAGATATCTAATTCACCCCCCTCTCAGTATATCCTTGTGTTCTAACAAGGTTGCATCCTTCTTTACAAAAATTACAGGTGCTCCTCTTGCTAATGCGTAGGGTCTGATTAACCATTTAGAGAGTAGGTATTAGAGCTGAGATTTTAAATCCATTAGTTATGTGGTTGTCATATCATATGGGTCTTTTGATTGAGGTTCAAATCTCAGTATTGTATCAATAGAGAAACTAGATTCTATTCTTGGAGGTAAGCCCAATAGCTCTTATGGAAAAACATCCTAGAATTCACACAAAAATGGGTACTTTTGAAAAGTAGGTTCTTCAGGATTTTCCACTTCATCCACTCTTATGGCATATAACTCACAACCTTTTCTTCTTTCATTCTTAAGTTGCATGGATTAGATCTACCTTATCTATACATCTCACTCACCCCTTGAACTTGGACATAGTTTCCTAAATCATCTAGACACTCTACTTTTTTTGTAAAGCAATTTACTTTTGCCCTATGCCACCATAACCAATTCATTCCAAGGGTAACATCATAGTTTCCTAGAGGTGATACATAAAGGTTTACTTTGGTACAAAAAGTCAACAATTTTAACATGGCTTCAAACATACATTACTCTACTTTAGCTTTAGCTTTATTTGCATGTACTGTACTGACCAATGGTTGGCCATGTAACTGAGTTTTCTAGATATATTATGTAGAATGTTTGGAGTAACAAAATACTTTGTAGCTCCAGTATCTATTAAAATGGAAAGGTGTTGTGTAAAGAGTGCACTTGTAGTCTCAATGGGTGAGATTTGAAAAATTAGCCTGATGATTGTCCATTGCAGCATGAATCCTTTGTTGAAAAGATATTTGTTGGGAAGGTAGTGGGGGATTCCTAAAGTTATTACCTTGTGATCACTTGAGACAATTTTTAGCATAGTGATCACCTCCACAAGTGAAACATCCACCTAGTGGTCCTCTTTTATTTGATGGAAACTCCCTTGGACCGCCATTTTTTGCTTTTTGACCATTTTCCTTCCCCTTGAAATTCGAGTTATTCCTATTCTTGGAATTCCTATTGTTGAACTTCTTTTTAAAGAATTTTTAATCTTTACTTGCTCCAAACCTTATCATAGACTTGAGTTTATGTTCGTATTTGATAGCTTTCTCAAACACCTAGTCCATGGTTGAAGATCCATGAACATCTACCTCTCCTCAACTATCTGTAGATTCAAAGCTATTATGATCTTACTAATTCAAAATTGTTCATCCTTTTGATATTGGGGTACATACTTTAATAGTCTGGTAAACTTTTCCTAGTACTCTGTTACTGAGGACTCTCCTTGCCTGAGGTTTTGGAAATCTGTGAATTTTTGGTCAAAATATAATTATGGCAACCATCTCTACCTAAATATGTTTAAAAAATGATCCCACATAACAATAATGGAATCTGAGTTTATTTTAACATTCTTGGTTAACCACCAAGTTGAAGCTTCTCCTGGAAACTAATATGCTCCTTATATTGCCTTAGTGGCTTCGAGGTAATTTTGTATCTCAAAATACTTCTCCATTTCCATCAACCAAGACTCAGCTCCATCACCTAAAATAGTTTCATCAAACTTTAGTGGCCTTATCATTTTCATGACACCCTTTCCAACTCTGAAGCAAGGTGAGACATGACATCCACACTCCTTTATGTGTCTTCATTATTAGTTTGACTAACATTGTGGTTATTTCCTTCTTCTCCGTCTTCCTCCCCATAGGGTTCTCAGACTTCTCGCTCAAGAGCTATGACCCTTTCCCTAGTGTCATTTAGGGCTGTTAGAAACTCATCTAATTTAGTTGTAAGATTTTCTATAGCCGATCCAAACTGGTTTGCACTATTTCCAAGGTTTGATCTAGTTCGCACCATCTTGATCTTGACACATCATGATGGTGTCATTTTAGTACTAGCATTGGTAGATAGAAATTATAGTTAACGAAATTATCCTTGTTATAGTTAACCATTTAGCTACTAAGATTCTTGTTTGAAAGACACACAGACATCAAAAAGTACACAACAAAAATGCATATATTATTTATTACTTCACAATTTTGGGAGTACATGTCCTTATTTATGACATAATATATATTTAAAATGGATCATTATGATTTCAAAACACTTTTTAGTGCTAACACTAGTTAGATAGTGGGATCTCCTTGGGATCTTCTTCCCCATCAAAGTCTAATAAAAAAAATTTTGAGGGGGGATGTACATGCAAGCACACCGTTATCAACTCATGACTTACAGGGCACATTGCAACCACACCCAAAAGGCACGTCATGTACCACTGATGGTTTATTAATCTCATTTTTATTTCTCATGTTAATCTCCAATTATTTTCCTTTGTTTCATTTAATTTGGATTTTAAGGTAGTTGCCAATGTTTTTGAATCTGATAACCACACTTTTTTCGATAGAGTTAGTTCACATGTTTGGGTTTTGTTCACTACATCAAAAAATGTTCTGGGTATCTTTTAGTTTTTACATGCAAAAAACACATTTTGCAAAAATTTAATCACAAAGTTTTTACAAGCCCTCTCTCCATTGGTAGATTTGATTTTGTACTCTAACTTTGCAGGCTTGTATCTTAGTCATCTAACCTCCTTTTTGCAAGCAATTTTTTTATTTGGGCTAGAATTTCACAAGCTTCAGAGTGGTGCAATTAGGTTTTGATTATGGTGTCTGTTTTTTCTAGAGATTGTAGATTTTCATTATTGTTGCTATGTTGTTCCCATTTTTAGAACTTCAAGGGCTCCATTTGGGCTCATACAGTAACATTTTTTGGTGAATGTTTTTGAAATCAGATAAATTTTTGAGTACTTCTTAGATCTATCATTAGTTTGACTTAATTTTGCTCGAAAATTGTACTTTCAATTATAGCCCTATTTTGGCATTTGCATGCACTAAGATCAAAATACCACTTTCCTATTTTGTCTTTGGGGGCTTCAATTTGAGTATTGATATATTAGGGAGTTCATTATTTTAGCTGAAGGTTTCATGTCTTTGTAATTTGGAAAGATCTATCTTAGTCATTAAAGGTTTTTCATTTCATCCTTCTCTAAGCATCTTATAAAATGAGAACTATAGACAATGGAGAGATGTAATCTTGAAACACTTGTGTTGACAAGTCATATTCTTCCATATCTATATGGTCTTGTTCCTCAACTAGGTACTTATGGGAATAAGTTTTCTTGGCATTCCAAAATAGATCAAGTTCTAGGAGTAATTGGTTACCATGTTGATGATGACACATTGAGTTCAATAATAGACATTGAGTGTCCTCGTCTTGTATGGACCAAACTTTGGGAGATGTATGGTGATCCTGATATTCTGCCATTCTCATATGATCCTATTTTAGATTGTCTTGTACCTCTTGATGATTCAGATAATATACCATATGACTATGATACACAAGAGAAGTTTGTTTCTTTGGAACACCTTGAACATTTGGATGATGAGGACGATGAGGTTTCCACTCCTTCTCCTGCTATAGAGACAATTGTTGATCCTTCACATTCATTGATTGAAACTTTCCTTGATCCTGATCACTAGGATGTTTATTGTCTTTCAGATTCAACTTTATGGGATGAGTATTTGACAGGTATTTTTTCTTGTTTTGTGACTCCTATCTTGTAGATATGGAGGAAACATTTGAGGGATTATCTCTCCTCTTTGATGTCAGTTATGTCATAGCTATTGTCACACCATCTTTGTCATTGGAGCTTGATGATCTTGAGTTTTCCTATTGTCTTGATTTGTCACATTCTTCAGTTTGACCTAGGACATCTAGTTTGGTTGTAGCATCTCTTGGTTGTGACATGTGTACCCTTAAGTAGTTTTCAGAGACATCATACATTATGAGACTTCCTTCCTCATCTTTTTTTTCTAATTTGGAGTTTCTTCTACATACACCATTGGATTGGTTTCTTCCCATGGTGAGAAATGTTGTTTGCAGGCATTAGATCATGTTTTTTCTTCACCAATGTGCCATTGACATAGGAGATACTTCATTATGGTGGGGACATATAGTCTAATTATTTCCCTCTTATGGGGAGTTATTGATTGTATATTTGTGATGGATGTTATTTTTTAGGGGTTGTTTTGAGTCTTTTCCATTCGTCATTTGTCCATACTTAATTGTATGCATTCTCACTTTTGGGGAGGAGTTTTTCCCAAGAGGTTTTCTCCTTTACTCCACTTGAGATCTTTTTTTCATATGTACCTAACATGGCCTAGTAATTGGGACCCATCTTTTCATCTTTGCATTTGTCTACTTCTCCCTATGTTGCACTTAAGGGGGGTGTTTCCTATCTGGTTTTCCCCTTTGTAGTGTAAACAAGGCACATTATCTAATTAGTCATTAGTTCGAACCTATTCACACATGTTCACTAGTTAAGTTGACTCAAGAATCTTCTAGATGTAGTTAGGACATTTAATATTTTTATGCTATTTATGTCACACATCATAGGATTAAGATAATTGTCAACATCTTAGTTTGTCCTACCTCTCAACCTTGCCTATATAAGAAAGGTATCTCATTGTACATTTCATACAATGGTATGCAATGTAGTGTGTATCAAGTCAAGCATTGTATCTTGTATATTTTATGCATCATTATTCTTGGCAATATAAAGCATTGTTATTGCTTTTCTCTCTTGTTGTGGAAGGTTGTTTTGGTTGCAGGTGATCCTAGGCTATCTTAAGTCCATTGATGACTCTTATAGACTGAGTTATTAAAGAAGTGACTACTGTACAAGTCATCTCATTTAATAATTCACTCACTGACCTAAAGAATATTATATATATATATAGACACACACACATACTTATATAAATATATTATATTGTAAACAATTCAAACTAAAGATATTGATAAATATTTTCACACAGGAGTATAACATGGTCTCAAACACAATTTCATTTTTATATTAACCATGTAGACTATTTAGGGTTAGAGACCCATAAAAGAGTTGTAGATGGAAATGTATATTTCTCATTTAGAGATCAATATAACTAATAAACTTTCCCATACCACAAGTGAGATAGAATAGAAAGATAGCTTTTATTTTCATCAAGATGTCAATTCATATATCATAACTTGAGTCGACAATCTCAATAAAAACTAACATATCTAGTGGCCCTTTATTAGTTGGGCTGTATTATATTCTCAAGAAAACTTTTAAATAAAGCAATACAATCTTAAATAATGAATTATTTCATATGATGACCATACTATTCATAAGATAAACTTCAGGTTTAAATGCTTATGCTTGGTTGTCTTTGTAAGAGATTTAAGACCTCTCAAACCTAAATACATTTGGTCTAAAACACAAGACTAAACACAAGAATATATATAGATATGGAAATATCACAACATGAAAACATATATCAAAATATCTCATTGCCTATACAATTTTGTAGAATATAACACCTCCCATATAATAATGATAGGCAGACCTAGATATGGTCTTTATAAAGTCTACATATCTTTTAAAGTATTATCAATACATAGACCTAAATGTGGTGTTTATATAGGACTGCATATCTTTCAATGTGTTATCACTACACAAACCTAAATATGGTCTTTATAAATGATTGGGTTTTACATGTAAAAAATGCTCTTTGAAATAGAAGAAAAACCCTTCTCAAATGTCTCCCTAATGCATTCAATTTAATGAATAAAACATATGAAACAAAACCACTTTTTGCCAATGTAGAGGAGTGAAAATAAGCACATAATCAGTAAGTTAATGCAAAGAAGGGAACACAATTGATATGATAACATAACATACTTGGTCTCAACAATCTTACTCTAGTTGCTTACAAAGTTTTAAACCTCCTTCTTCCCATTCTCTCCTCTTCTTCTTCGTTCCACACTATATTTACTTTCTCCCCTTCTTCCTATTCTTTTGTTTGTTTTTCCATCATTTTGGGTGATGAATATGCCCTCTCTTTCACCACATATGATAGTGGTTCCCCTAGAGTTAAGATCATCGCTTCAGATTAAATATCAAACTAAAGAGAATGCACTCGATGATGCATAGTAGTGGTGAGTTATCCCAAAACCATAACTTCCCACTACTCATGTAGTCAATGCCCATGCCTCCACTACATGGATTTCACCTTAAACAATTTAAATTTGAAAAATAATGAAATCAATATCTTGATTAACAGTGAAATATGCATATCACAAAATGACATCTAGTACATTTGAACAGTTTTATAACAACTCAATCAATCGTAGGATGACCAAAGCAACATAAAATGATGACTATTAGCTTTGGAAAGAATGATAACCATGCATGTTAATATGTAAGAGAACAAGGACTTATGAAATTACTAAAATTTCTAGTGACACATACATATATCCTGAAGCGATGTGTGTGTGTTCGAATTCTTGAAAACATGGTATTTTTGCCCATTTTTCCCAATATGTTGCCCTCCCTCTGATGATACTCTTCCTCCTCATTTGGGAGGGAGAACTAATTGTCCTACATCCACCTCATTTGATGACAAGGAAGTTAGTCCATCAACCTTATAATCATATGAGTACTCAAATAAATGAAAACCAAATTATTAATCAATCAGCAACATATTAAAAATCATATCACTTTCATTTATCATCATCAAAAATGATAATCACATTCTACATACATATGAATACAAACAGAATAATCATATCATAAGTGATCTCTAATCACAATTTCATGAATGTAATTTCAAAGTGCATGATGAAATGTCTAACAAGTAATTAGTTAAAGATAAAATAGTTTAGCTATCAAAAAATGGGGTGTGATAGACAGTGTGAATATTAATCCTAGGTCTAGATCCCCTAACTTGTTTGTAATTCAAGTTGATGAGAATTACTTGTTTGGTGAGGCATCCTTTAAGTAAGCAATAAACTTGAAGGCTATGTTGACTAGTTTTCAAAAGGTTTCTAGATAGGAGATCCAATTATCAAAATATAATATCTTCTTTGTAAGGTTACTTTGTGCAAATAATAGAGGTTTTTTAGAGTGTTGGGATTCTAGCTTGTAGCCTTTCCTTGCATGTCTCTTAATGTTTGCATACTTTCTAGAAGGATGGTGAATTTTTCTTAGAAATAGTAATTAGAAGATTGCAAGATCGACCTAAATCTTTAAAAATTATTTCTTTTACATTTTTTTTATTAAAGGGTAAAAGAGGTTTTGGAGGGGCCCTGAAACCCTATACAAAAAGCCACTAAGAGAGGGGAGATAGCCAACTAACAACCAAAAAATAGAATATGCATCAGAGAAGAAAAGGGCAAAAAAAGGCTCAGTAGCCAAATAACCTACTACTGTAGCTTCTTCAAAGTGTTATCCACTTGTAACTCCTCATAGAAACTTTCATACAGCTTGGCGAAACCCACAAGTTCCTTCTTCTCTTCCTCAAAGAGTTTATCTTACTACGTTTGGTGCGCATGCAAGGGCCACCTTGTTCATTCTTATTCACTTGTTTACCCTTATCTTTATCCCTGTGGTTCTCCTGGACAATCACAACATCCTCCAGAGTAGAAGTGTCCCTAACAGTAGGGTCCCTAACCTGATCCTCATGAAGCTCTTTCAGTTTATCAGTTAGGAGGCACATTCCTTGAAGGCTATTTTGGATCATGCATTGACTTATTTTAACAACCTGTTCAAGGTTCTCATTGATCCAGATCAACTTTTCCTCTAGGCTCTTAATCCTACTACCATAGTCCTCCTTAATCCTGAGGAGTTCCATTTCGATATTCTCCATCTTCGAGATCGCTTCCCACCCCTGAAGAATTTTCCTGTCTTGCTTAGCACTAGTCTCCCCCTGACAATCCATATTCTCCTACAAGGTTCTTAGCATGATATTAATCCTATTAATCTCTAAGAAGAACCATAATGTCATTTTATGTTGGCCATTCACTACATCTCTAACCAAGCCTAGGGCTTCAAATAAATCTTCACGATTTTCAGCCCTTACAATCAAGACCTGAAAATCCTCTGGAATATTAGGAGAAGGATTAGGAATAGAAGGGAAAGGGATACCAGACCTCGGCTATATAATAGGCATAATTTTCACTTTCTTAACACTCACAGAGCTCTTCCCTTTCTTCGTGGCTTTCCTTTTATCTCCACTCAGATTTTTCTTCCTTCCCACCAGCTCCACTTCATCCCCAGTTTGGGATCCTTTACACTAGGAAATGAGGACATCCTTCCTATTATGTCATTGATTCTTAATGGGACCCTTCTTCTTTTTCTTTCCAGATGCTTTAGCCTCCTCCATTTCATCCTCTTCAACCTATTCCTCATCACTCATTTTCTCTTGCATCTCTAAGTCACTGGAGATAGAGTACATTTTCTTATTCGAAGAGGATTTGTTCTTAATTCCCACCTTGGGGGTGTGATCTTTCATATACTCCATAGTCAATAAGATTAAACCTTCATGATGCACATACATCTTGGGGTTTTTCCAATTTTCCTTAACATCAAATTCCAAAGATGCCAGAAGATAAAACATGATAGAAACAAACATCTTATGCTGAAAATGATTCAAAAGATTAAAAAGGAACCCATGCATAGTAGTAAATCTACTGTCAAGGGTTATGTGTAACAAGAAGCACACCAAAGTCGACATAACCTCTAAGTGGGTGTGTGAGTTCCCTGATGGCATGTCGATTGCTTATCTCTTGCGATCTATTTCCCTCTCCCCAATGATGCTCTCCCTTCTCGTCTGGGAGGGGGAAAACATTATTCCTACATTCACGTCATTTACATGACAAGTAGTTAGTCCATCTCATAAATCAATTAAGTGCAATAATAGCATTTCATATAACATTTCATTACATATTCAACAATGTAAAATAAATT
This sequence comes from Cunninghamia lanceolata, assembly GCA_027924645.1. NCBI lineage: Eukaryota > Viridiplantae > Streptophyta > Pinopsida > Cupressales > Cupressaceae > Cunninghamia > Cunninghamia lanceolata. The sequence continues at coordinate 935,832 of BSBN01000277.1, forward strand.
CATTTTCTATGCTAGCATAACTTCACATCAACATATTAATTTCTCTTTCTAACTAGTAGTTTATGGAATAAAATGATAAAGTAAGTTTTCTTTAAAAGTGCGGTGTAACACCTTAGGGTAGCCATTTTTTGATTTGTTGGATTTGATTCCTTTGGGAGAGATAAAATACTTAGTAGTTTATCTAAGTTGTAGTGTGTTAAAACACACATCAACAATTCATGTATTGCGGCAATCATGAAACTGCTATTGAATTTTTAAAATTACCACTTTTGTAGAATTGGTGGTTTCAATTTGCTAAGGTTTTTAATTATTTTTAAGTGCCAAAACTTATTGAAAATGAGTCCCTTAAATTGTATGTTCAATTTTGAATCAAATACCCTTCTTTATGTAGTTCAATGAAGATTCATACTTTATTATTAGAAGGCAATAATTTGCTTCATCATGTATGCCTATTCAACACCAATGTCTCCACCAAATTAATCTTCACATTACTACAATAGATTCTTTAGGACTCCAAATACACACATAATATTGCAAACCAAAATACTCAAGATATGCTTCACACTTACATAGTAATTGGTCCACCATATAAACAACCAAAATAGAAAAATTTAAAAAAAAAAACTCTTTTTAGGTGATGTAATAGGGGAGAGGACCCAGTAGTGGTGCACCCTAACTTCACGCCTCTCAAAATCATACGTGGCAATTTTGAATCACTCAAAAATTTTACAGTAGCTTACTTGGCAACGCCCCTGCTTATAACTAAGGTTTCAGGGCCACATCATCAAATATGATGTCACATCAGCATGTTTTTTGTTGAGGTGTCAAATAGTTCCCCCAAAAAAAGTGTGGACCAATAGGTGTGCATTAAGACCTCCTTTGTCAGTGCGCTGATGTGGCATCACATGATTGGTTGCTTTTTAAATCCAAAGGGCACATTTCATTCAATTATTAGTACTTATAGTAACACTAACAACCTTAAAGTCACAACTACTAATACTAAACTTCAAAAAATATTGGGCCTTAAATGCACATATACTATCTCAACCATTAGAACTATCTCACCTATTGGGTCTTTTCCCCTACTTGAAACCTAGGATACCCCTAGACCAAAAAAGATTTGTATGCCTTACATGTCTTCAAAATTTAAGGCACAAATAAACATGCATAATATCAAATCCTCAAAGTAGACTTGTTTATCAATAATGGAGTCTCCAACATCATGCCCATTGACATCCCCTTTTCCTATCAACTTAAGAAATTAAAGGGTAATTGCACAAAGGTACACACATCACTTACGTGTATAGTTAAAATGCAATAAATACTAACCCCTATTCTTAAAACAAGTGAAGGTGCCAATAAAACCTCAAAACTTTTGGCCAGCTAATTATTTTTTCATTTTTTTTTTTTGTGTGAAACAATTATGCATCTTCATATTAAAACAAAATATATATTAAAAGGAAAAAAATAATATTATGTTCTTCGCTGTGGAACACAGAACTTATAACTGATTAACCTGAACAATTACAAACCATTCGAGCCTAACGGCAGAAACTAATAATTCTTCAAATTTTGTTGGGTCAACGTAATTTTTCCTTGAAAATATTCATTTAGAAAACAGTCCAAAAATGTGCTCAAAATTATGTGGGAAAACACTGAGAAAATGCCCTCTTCCCCATTGGAGCGCTCAATTTTAAATTTATAATGTATATTTTAATAATGTCACTGACATAATGAGTGACAACTATAATGACAATCAACTTACAGTCAACACTGCACTGAAAAAAAACAAATTACAATCAACTTTGTACTGATGTACATTTTAATAATTCACTGACATAAAAGAGTGACAACTATAATGACAATCAACAGTGCAGTGGAAAAAACAAATTACAATCAACTTTGTACTGTTAATTATTTTAATGTCTTCCTCTAGCAAAATGTTGATCAGAGAGGAAAACACACCCTAAACTCCAGGGACAGTGACCCCACTTTCACTGTGCGAAACAGGGATAATTACAACACTGCACTGAAAAAAACAAATTACAATCAACTTTGTACTGATGTACATTTTAATAATTCACTGACATAAAAGAGTGACAACTATAATGACAATCAACAGTGGAAAAAACAAATTACAATCAACTTTGTACTGTTAATTATTTTAATGTCTTCCTCTAGCAAAATGTTGATCAGAGAGGAAAGCACACCCTAAACTCCAGGGACAGTGACCCCACTTTCACTGTGCGAAACAGGGATAATTACAACATTGCACTGAAAAAAAACAAATTACAATCAACTTTGTACTGATGTACATTTGTACTAATGTACATTTTAATAATTCACTGACATAAAAGAGTGACAACTATAATGACAATCAACAGTGCAGTGGAAAAAACAAATTACAATCAACTTTGTACTGTTAATTATTTTAATATCTTCCTCTAGCAAAATGTTGATAAGAGAGGAAAACACACCCTAAACTCCAGGGACAGTGACCCCACTTTCACTGTGCGAAACAGGGATAATTACGTTAAATGTCCTTCACTGACCAAAAAAACCATGGACATAAAGATTATGTGCTTTATAAATAGTCAGATTCAAAAGAAATGAAGCCAAGTTATACGACTGGACTGACTGGACTGCAAGCACCGACATCGCTGAAACCACTGGAATTCCTGCGTTCACAGTGACTTCCTGTACTTCAATCAAGACATAAAGATTACTGCCATCTCTGTACTGATAATTGCTTTAATGGTTTCCACTAGTAAAAAGGTCGTCAAGAAATTACATGGACATAAAGATTACGTGCTTTATGAATAGATTCAAGAGAAATAAAAACAATTTATACGACTGACTGGCTGACTGGACTGCAAGGGCAACGTATTGTCAATTTCAATTAATTAATAAATACGGTCAAATGTGCATCGAGAGTGCTGGGTAGACAATTCGGTCCAAAACTATTGGGATTGTCCCCGGACCTCAAAATTTAACGTTGATAAAGATATCCATAAATATTCGTGCCTTCCTCTTTATCCCCACCTGACCATTGGGATTTTTGAGGTGCATTCTCTATCGTGGGCAAGCAGGAAAAGCGAGGTTCAAACATTTCAAAATGGAGAGGACTCGAATGTTCTGCGTGACGTCACTTTCGAAGGAGATACTCCTCTGCATATTGCTGCAAGGAAAGGTCATCTACATCTTGTTAGATGGATTCTTGATAGGGAACCCTCTTTGGCTGCTGCTCGAAACAAGGATGACAATAGAGAGCGGTTGGACACATAGCCTTTGGATGGTTGTTGGATATAGCATCCGGATAGCTGTTAGATACAACATCTGGATTGCTGCTAGATACATAGCATTTTGGATGTGATGTAATGAATGTTAGATGAATATAATTTGCTGAGTTATTTAACTCTGTTTTGCCCTGTGTTTGATATGTTCATTGCTGTTATGTTTTACCCTGTTTGCCCTGTGTTCATTACTGTTGTTATGGTTATTTTGGTATTTTTTGGGCCTGTTCTCACATGGTATCAGAGCCAGGTTATGGGTTCGAATCCCATTGAGTAACGTTGAGGGGATTGTTTGGAAAAAAAAAGATTTAGTTAGATGATCAGCCCAAGTTCAGCTAGAGTTTCAACCAGGTTCAGCTAGAATGTTTTCCTGGTTTAGCTAGAATGTTTTCCAGGTTCAGCTAGAGGACCATCAAGAGGTTCAGCTGGAATGTTTTCCAGTTCAGCTAGAGGTTCAGTTAGAAGTGTATTGCTGGAGTGATTTGTTTACAGGCAGAGATATTGCTGGAATGATTTGTTTGCAGGGCTGAGATATTGCTGGAGTAATTTGTTTGCAGGGCTGATATATTGCTAGAGTGATTTTTGTTTGCAGGGCTATTGCTGGAAATGCAAGTTGGAACAAGCTAGAGATATTGTTGGTAGTGATGATGGAGAAAATGACTTTTCAGCTAGACAAAAGATAATGAGTGTTGAAGGCTTAAAGTTTCAATCTCATATGAGCAAGTTAGAGGAAAGAAAGAATGAGAGCAAGCCATGAAAGAGGATTATGATCGAAGAATGCTTGGTATGCTAGAGGTGATCATTAAGGGGGGATAGTAATATAATGTTCCCCTCTCATTTGTATTTTTTCTGTATTATTCTAGCCAATCTTAAGGGGGGATGTTAAGGATTAAGATTGTCTAGAAAATGATAGAATGTTTCTAGGGCCTTCCACAAGCTAGAACATTCCTAAAGTTGTTATAGAAAAGAATATTGTAAGATATGTTCTAGAAAAGAACATTCCGGATTTAAGAGTTTTCTAGAAAGTTAGAAGCTTTCAGGCTTCAAAGGTTCTATAAGTATATATATGTGATTATAGAGAGCGGTTGGACACATAGCCTTTGGATGGTTGTTGGATATAGCATCCGGATAGCTGTTAGATACAGCATCTGGATTGCTGCTAGATACATAGCATTTTGGATGTGATGTAATGAATGTTAGATGAATATAATTTGCTGAGTTATTTAACTCTGTTTTGCCCTGTGTTTGATATGTTCATTGCTGTTATGTTTTGCCCTGTTTGCCCTGTGTTCATTACTGTTGTTATGGTTATTTTGGTGTTTTTTGGGCCTGTTCTTACACATAGCGCATCCGCAAGTATCAGCATACCCTGACTGTTTCTGAAACCCAAGGGTATGTCTGAGATTATTCCTAAAAGCCTAGCCGACTTCGCCGAGCGCATCCTCAGGATTCAGCATATCCTGACTGTTTCTGAAATCCTGGGTTGGGGTACGTCTCAGATTATTCCTAAAACCCCGATTCTGCATACAGCCGTGCAAGGAGGACATCTTCCAATCGTAGAGGCAATGTTAACTCATGATTCGTGGCAAAACGGTTCAATGGGAAAGAAGGATGAGTATGGAAGGTGCGCAGTTCATGTAGCAGCCATGATGGGCCGTTGGGAGGTAATCAATGAATTTATGTCCAGAATGCCAGACTGTATCGCAATCCGCAGTGTAGATCATAAATCTGTTCTACACTTTGCCGTCGAATATAATCAATTGCATGTGGTGCGGAATCTACTGGCAAACAAAGACGCAGAAACAGTCAGAGAACTAGTGAGCCGCGACCATGACTGTTTCGGCAATACAGCATTACATCTGGCAGTACTAAATGAAGTGAATCCCCAGGTTTGACATCCTTCACTTTATCCATCTTTCTGCTTTTTTTTTTGCGGGGGGCGGAGGAGGCTGGGGCGTTGTACTTCTCATCATTCCTATTTATCTGCTTCTTCCATACATTTTGCCAATGACTTTATAAAAAGGAACATCTGTTATATTTAGACCTTCAACCATGTGTCGTTGATGAGAATAGTTTGAAACTTGATTCCTTATGATCTCTAGAATGTTAGAATCCCAAGAAATATTTAGCAAACTGTCTATCGGATCGCTAGTGATATTTTTAATTATAAAACTACGAAATTTACATAATTTAGTTTGTTTTCCTCACATTTCCGTCTATAACGGAAAGATATTATTTTACTCTTTGAAACTTTATCTTTTAATCTTCAAAATTTCATTTTATTGTTAAATTGTTTTTCGGTTTGACTTATATTATAAACGTGTCATGGATTTTTTTGGGGTTAATTTAGGCTAGTTAGTAGTTTACTGTTAAATTGTTTTTTGGTTTGACTTATATGATAAACGTGTGATGGATTGTCAAGCCTTAACATGATGGGGCCATCTATGTTAGACATCAAGGAAATAATTCCTGAACACTAGGAAAAATCTAGAAAAAAAAAAGGATACTAATTTGGATTTAGGCTTATGTGGGACTTCAATCATAATGTCATTGTACTGGGTGATAAAGTGGGTAGTTTAGAAGAGGTTATGCACAAGATTTAAGGAGACATGGTGAGCATCCATATAACAATATCTTGTATCAAAGAAGTTCTTTATCTAGATTCTAGCATTATCACTACTAAGTTTCCAACACCATACATCATCCACTCCCATTGTTTTATTCAATCAAGGTGGGTTGTTAGGACAACCAAATACTAGCACTCATTCTAGATCTTAGAATTTAGTACCAAAGTAGACATGAAGAAGCTTGACGAAAAGGATTAAGTCACTTAGATTAACCAAATAGAGGATTTTTTTTATCTTCATTAGATCCTATGTCAATAGAAGGTTATAATGACATCCTTCTATCTCAAACTTAATTAGCTCATTTGGTATAGATGCTTATGTGATTAAAATAAGAATAAAGTTACCCTTAGTGTCACCTAGTTAATTTTATAGAGGAATTATAAAGGAAATATAACAATAGTGTTCAGGAATTACTTTACCTAGTTAGCCAAACTATGACAAAAAATATTGATCATGGATTATATTCAACAATTCCAAAACCTACCCTTGTGAGTAGAAACAATAATGGTGGAGAAATTGAATGACTTATTTCTTGGTAGTCTTAGAACAAATCAAACATGAGGTACATAATGTTTAATCCTCTTACTATGTCTAATTATTTTATCATGGCATGTAGGGTAGAGAATTTTTTTTGGCTCCTAGAAGGTAGAGGTTTAGTAGCATAAGAGAGAAGAGATTCCCAACACAACGATTCCCCTAGCTTACTAGAATGACTACTCAAAAAATTGAAGAAAAAAGGGTTGAAAGGGATTATGTTTTAACTATGATAGCAAATATACTTCAAGATATACATGAGCCACTCTCTTCAAAATGAGCATAAATCTAATTGGGACACATGTGAGTCTAACTTGACATTAAATTGAAAAATATATTCATAGAAATCCTTACAAACAAATTATTTAATGTTGAATAGGAATAGATAATTTTGTACTAAGTACAAATTTAATCTGAATAATTTTTAAAAATAATGTAACTAATCAAGAGTATTAGATGTGGCAAGAATGTGGTGAGTGATAGCCCTATAGGGGCTAGAAGGTCCTTGAGATTATTAGACTGAAAAGTCAAAGCTAGGTATGTGTCTCTAGTTGAAGTTGGAAACATAGTGCTTTCTAGTGAGGAAGAGGATGAACCGATTGATTTTGATGAGGAAAGTTCTGATTATGAGGTCATTGATTTATCCCTGGAACTAAGTGAGGATAGCTCGAAGACTACACCTCCCATGGACTCCCCTATAGCTTCCAAGGGAGGGAAAATACCTATTGAAAAAAAAGGAAGTATAAATAACTAGAGGACTTTGTTTGCAACACGATCAGTTGAAGTAGGGATAGTCTCAATTGCACTACTACTAGCTTCAAGCTCTTGCAAAAAGAGAAAGACAAGGGAAAATAAAAAATGGAAAGTATATTGCTAATCACACTAGTGTTGGCTCTAATTCTCTATTTGCTACGATGCATCTCATTTCTAAAGAAAGGGACGTGGTATCTAGTCTCCAAGGCATGGGTCAATCTCCTAAGCCTTAGCTGGGATCCTATTGTTGGGTAGATTGCAAAGGCCCAACACAACATATCATAGCCATGCAAATTCTCCTTGTTCTTGATATTTATGTTGTTGTTTGTCTCAATTTGGTTTAAGCTATTTGTGTTATTTCCCTCCTAAGAATTCATTTTACTTTTTCCTTTTGGATTTTTGTAAGGGTAGGGACCCTTGTTTTCCTTTTTAATATTATTAAAAACATAACTAATCAAATTCTTAGTGTTGTTATATTTTTCAAAGTTAAATTATAATATTTTACTGATTTGTTTATAATTCTAATATAATAAACTAGAGTGGGAAGAAATCAAGATATGAAATTCTTTTAGAGACAAATCAAACTTCAAACTTTAAAAAGAGAGACAAATTACACATAAACTCACTTTAAATAATTATGTGTAGTATTATTATTTATTTTGTCATGTCATATGTAATCTTATTCTTGCTTTGATATAATTATAAAATTAACATTATAAAATATTTGAAAATAAAATAATTTTTAATTTTTAAATTATACATTTAACTATATTATATTTATTATTGATATAGTATTTTAATTCTTAAATTGAATAGGTTATAAAATTTTATTAAATAAATAAGTAATTTTATGTATTAATAATTTATTTATTTATTTATTTATTTTCAGCCAAAAGTGGCACCAATGATGATATCTATAAATGTTTGCATCGATGAAATTTTAAACTAGCACTTGCACCCATAAGAGGTTCAAGGAATATGCTGATAGGAACAACCGACGAGTTAGAAAATTTTGAAGTGTGAATTTTTTTTACGGCGCGAGACAATTCCGAGCACTATAATGCTCACATATAAAAGCTTATTGGCTAATAATGTGTATTGCTTTAATTGATTGTTAATGCAAATGTATGATTGTTAAAGTGGACGGTTTGACTGAATTATTCAAAATTGTGAAGAAATTGAGAGTTTGATGATGTGTCAATAAAGTTTCGAGAATGTGTTCCACTTGATCCATTCATTATTGATTGTTAATTGGCTGATAGGCTTTTCCAAGTGGACTTGCAAGTCCACAAGCCGTCTATAAACCTATCTCATGCCTGTATACCATTTTCAAGGAACCAGTCGGCATGTTGTAAACTGCAGGCTGGTCAAAAATCTAATTGACTAAACAGGTTGCAGTAAATCGTTCGACAAATTAATCAACTGAATAGGTCAAAGGAGTTACAATGAGGATGTCGACTGCAAAAGTCAGCAAAAAAGGAGGTCGAAAAAACCATAACTATCCGCACAAAAACATGTTGGCTATTTACATGGGTGATTTTCAAAGTTGCCAATAAATCATGTTTCAAATTCAGACAATTAGATGAAGACCACGTGTTGGTTAACCCATAGGCTTTTTGTAGAGTGAGATTTTAGTGCAAAAGCTCCATGAAAATTTGTCTCACGCTATGAAAAGAAATTCTGATGTAAGACACGTGGGATTTTTAATTTTATCGAATTTAAGAATTGCCAGAATTATCAAAGAGAAGATTATAATGGGTTATAGCTGTAGAGATTAATAAGAATTATTGTTCATTAATGTAGATATAGATCAAATCATATCGTAGATTTGTATAGGTGGATAACACTACACTTCCACCGCCCAAATTTCCACTGTACGTTTTGTCTTTAAATACCGGGCAACGTAGGAATCTTAAAGGGCCGAGGCAGCAGCAAAATCATCTTTACAATATTGCCTGGCGACCGATGGTTTTTACTCTAACATTGCCAAGTTTGATCATGGAAGTGACAAAGTTGGAGAAGAAAATATCATGTGATGAGGCTAAGCTTCTCGAAACGTCTTACCCAACTGGTGCGTTGTAAGTGACTGGTTGGTCGACGTTAGTATGGCAGGTCGAAATTAGTAAAAACTCCATCGACGTGTAGTATGGTAGGAATGGTCAAAAGTAGTTGAACAATTTTGACCGTTAAATACTGTCGACTGCAGTACCTGTTGAATCAGCCGTACAGTCGATGGTTTACAATTCACTGACTATTTACGACTGAGCAAGCTTCTCACTATCTCTGTAGTTAAGTCGTTGTTAACAAGATCTTGATCAGAGAAAAACAAGCCCTTCCTGTCATGTAAATTCTTGAAGTACTGGTTGTGGAATACATATGGGGTGATGATGTCGAAGGGGTGAAATCTGTTGGGGGTCTCCCCCTTGTGGGGATGTCTGTTCAAGTTCTAAAGCGAAGGTGGAATTTAAGCTTGGATCTAATTTGAATGCAGGTGAGAAATTGTACGGACGATTTGTAAATTGATTGCAATGCGAGAACCCCACTGAGTGAGCACCTTCAATAGAAGAAATGAATGATTTATCAGCGTGTCTGAACTTTTTTTTCTTATTGGGTCGCCTTGGATTTTAGAAGAATACAATGAAAAATATCATTTACCTGATAATACAACCGTGTCTAGCACGGATAATTTTAGAGCAGCAAATGTTTGGATGAGTTGTGTTGCATTGGGATTGGCTCTTGGAACCTTTCTCTTCATTGTGGCAGCTAAAGACACGAACTCATCTAATCTTTCTTTAAATACATCCCAGCCTGGTCCTTTTAATACATCCCAGCTACATGCAAACATAAATATAGTTTATGGCACCATCTCAATTCTTGACTGCAATAGTCATACCGACTATTCTAAGGTTGCCTTATGCCTTCTGCGGTATGGGATGGGCGTTGGGGCTCTTTACCCCTCTCCATCGCTGCATTAGTCACTTTCTATAGCTAGGAAGGAGCCCGTAATATATTTGTCTTTTTCCTATCCTCCTTGGCAGTGATCCCCACATCCATCTTCTCTATTTATTTTTTAAAAATTCTTTCTGTTTTATTTTTACTTTGAAATTCTATATATTTTAACATTTTGATATTTTTATATTTAAAAAGCAAATGTGATTTTAAGTTTTTGTGATCATTACAGGTTGTCTCTCAATATAATAATTTGTTTCCTTATTTAACTTTTTTGAAATTTGTAAAAGAAATGGCTCTTGCCTATGAGTAATTGAAAAGTAAATAAAATTATATATAAAACTATTGAAATAATTTGTTTTCATAAAATTTTGGCACTATTTAAATAGTTAAATACTTAAGATATTGAGTTAATAATTTATTAAAATAAATATTTTAAGTATATCTAACTAAAATTATTAGTCTCTAAGTACTTATTTAACTTATATCATAAATTTATAGACACTTCAAAATTATTTTCAAACATTTATAGATAGATATATTTAAGATACTTATACTAATAATAAACTTTAAAAATACTAACCATTACTTAATAAATATTTAAAAATATTTTTGTAATTTCACATTTATCTTTTAAAACTTGTATCACAGGGATATTAATGTGTATTTAGTGCGAGAACATTCTAAAAATGGCTTAAAAGCTTGTCTCATACTCGAAAGTAGTCTCATGTCAAAAAATCATGCATGTTTTTTTACAATTGCTAATGATTTTAATCATATTATTTTTACTCCATCAGAGGTTTAGTTGACTATTTTCCTTCATGCAATTGTATGAATAAAAAGCTTTTGTACACGTAATTGTCTGAATTGTGTCATGTATTGAGAAATGGTGAGCACCTACAAATTACATCCTTGGACAGAAATAATAAAAATATATAATAGTATATTGATGATTTTCTGATGTCTATTACAATGTAAGGAATTATCTTTTTAAAGCCTTGTTATTCCCGTATATAACTTCTTACGGGAAAGTAACTTCCCAAAAACTAACCAACTAATTATTTACTTATATTTATTTAACTAACAATGTAATACTACTATTATGCCAACATGCTCGCCCTTATTACATTGTTCCTGCAATAGTACCAAGGTACCCCACTTTAATGCTAAAAAACTCAACAAAGCCGATTACATAGTATGAATACATATTTTATAGAAGATCTCCCAAAGAACAAATCTTGAACGAAGTGGGGCTCCATCATGCTGTCTCATCTACCCTTGGAAAGGCGTAACTTTGAGCTGTGTTCTTGAGCTCTTTAGTCTCAAACTCTCAAATCACAGTCTTGAATTATTCGACAATGAACCCTAAGAGATACGACAGATCTCTACCATTGTCTAGTGACCGCGAAAGGGTATAATTCAAGATCATATACTCTTCGAAGCTCGCTGGACAACAATCCATATTGAGCTCAACACCGAATCCCAAACCTGTCTCCAAAACAGAATCTTCACAAAACATACATTATTCAAATCTGTCAGCTCTGTCAGCATCAACAAAGAAAAGAAAAACAACCAAAACCAAAAATGCTTCTCATGCAAAACATCATCTCAAAGCGAGAAGCTAATTTGAGATGATGGAAAATCCTCCATCCTCTGATTCCGCCAGCCTCCAATATGACCTTGTTACACTTTAACCAACTGATGTCTTAGATGAGTCTTTGGAGGCCTCATCAGGAATAGAAAAGATGGCCCTGAAAGCATAAGCTATTTTTGACATATGTGCATTCGTGATGATAATGTCAATTTGAACCAATGATAGACCCATATATTAATCAACCTTATATCTCCAAAATATTATTAAACATTCATCAAATTAAGCCTTCAGCAATTTTTACCTTATTACTCCAAATAAAAATATAAAAACTCTAGAATTTCACAACCACCTTCTCTATATTTGACCATAACAAAATTATCACACTTTCTCAAAATTTAAGATCCCTCTTTGAATTTCTGACCACCACTTTAAAATATTCACTTGCCACTTCAAAATAGAAACCAAAAGCAACTTTTTCTTGCTTCACACTTCCAAATAATTGCCTTTCCCTAATCACACAATGTCTCCATAAAGTAACAACAATCAAATTAACAAAATAGTAGCAATGTTGAACAAGAAACTCCACCTTACATGTTTGCCTTCTATAGCAGAAAGAGGGAGTGGTCCTACTGCTTATAAAACCAAATCTGGAACTTACTAATTTCTGCAACAGTGCTAATTTCTACAACTTTCATATGCACCATCCACCCAATATGTAGCTACGGTTGGAAGCATTCAATATATGATTTCAAAAAATATAACTGACAATGGCTACGCTTGCAATATCTCCTCTAGTCACTGGTAGTGCTCACACTAATGTCTCCTCAGTGCTTTCCTTTATCATTTTCGGTTCAAGTGCTAGAATACCAAACAGCCGTCAAACATGCCAAAAACGACTTCTAATTGCAAGTGCCTTCAAATTTTAACGTCTGCCTGCCATTTCAGATTCTACTAGTTTCTTCTTACGGTGGACTGGCTTTGTAGAAAATCACAGCATTGGCAAATCAGCGAACATCAACACCTATGCGCTTCATGCTTCTCTCCAAAAAAAAATGCCTCACAGTGGCAGAATATGGCAACTTACAGGTAGCAGATCAAAGATATGCACGACTTGATTTCTAACTGCCTTCAAAACATTGCAAGGTTACTTACTTTCCATGATGGCAAACCTATCTTTTCAATAACCACACAGAAATCATTCTTGCTCTACAAATTTCAACGCTTATACAAATCAACTATACTATTCTCCATGACTGAAAACTGCTCTGATACCATATTGAGAAATGGTAAGCACCTACAAATTACATCCTTGGACAGAAATAATAAAAATATATAATAGTATATTAATGATTTTCTGATGTCTATTACAATGTAGGGAATTAGCTTTTTAAAGCCTTGTTATTCCTGTATATAACTTCTTACGGGAAAGTAACTTCCCAAAAACTAACCAACTAATTATTTACTTATATTTATTTAATTAACAATGTAATACTACTATTATGCCAACATTATGATGGTCTGTGATAGCCCCACTTTAAAAAGAAAAAAATTGATGACATTAACTATTTCATCTCCGCATACTTGAAAATCTCTGTACTGCTCCTTGGAAAAGAGCATGGGGGTGCTCCAATCTTTTGCTTCAATTGCATCAAAGGCAGAAAGATTATGGCTAAGCTCATGTCTCATGGTTACTCCATTGTTTCAACTGCATCTTGATTTGATCATCCTACCCCTTTCTTTTAGAGAGTGATCTAAAGAAAATCCATGTATTGATGCACATCATATTTTGTTTCCATTTGTAAAACTTCACCCATTTTAGGGCTTTTATATTTTTATGGATTTCACCTTGTGTATTCTTAATCATATGTATACTCTTATTTTTGCAACTTGTATAAAATAGATTTCATGATTTATGAGTTACTCATAGAGCATTTAACTGAAAATTGAAAAAGCTCATGTTTTCTTGTGTGGAAATAGAGCTTTTATATTTTTGAGTAGTTAAAAGAGGGTTGATTGTCATAAAGAGCAATTTTGGATTTGACTTGTCGGGCCATTTTTTGAATAGGTTTTGTGTGTTTATTTGGAGCGAGGAAGTGTTTCAAAGAGATAAATTTGTTTTTATGTTGTTTGGGAGTTGTGGGGAGTTCAAAAAGGCAAATATGTTTTCAATGTAAACAAAACTCTTCAATATGGTGTTTTTAAGCTAGATACCAAAGTTACATTCAGTGGAATGCATAGAGATTGAGGAATAGAGGACTTTCTATAAGGGCACCAATGCAATGGCCAAATTCTATGAGTTTATTTTAATATAATTCTAGGTCTTTTGTTTTAGGTAATATAATTCTAGGTCTCATTGGTTTTGAGGGGTGTTAGAGAAAAACTTTAATATATATTACTTAGCCTAGGTCATATATTTGCACATGGCTTTAAGCCACCTTAGGTGGTTAGGTGTTGACTTCGAGAGTTCAACACAACTCTCCAAGATATGTGTTGACACTCCTTTTCCACTTGGTGGAAACCTTTTTGCCACCACTCCTTAAGTCTTGAGATTGAGTTCTGATTGGACCCAATAACTTTTCTCTTATATGTAAAATGTTTTGGTGATAATCTATTCACTTTGAATTTGTGATAAGCATTGGCTTATTGGTTCTTGGATTCTCATATGGTATTAGAGCATGTATAAGTTGTTTTGCTAGTTCATTTGGAGGCAAAAATCCACTGTTTAGCGTGTGAAGGGATCTTCTTGTTTGAAGGCCTGTCTGGTGTGTGGAAGAGGCATTCGATCTCTATGGGTATTTAATCTATGTGGTGAAGGGCATGAAGCTGCCAATATTAAGCAATGAAAGCTGAATTTTCAAATAGGTGGTGGATTGAGGTGGGCGTGGTGTGCATGAGGTAAATCCAGAGTGAGTTTGTGTACACATGGATAGTTTTGATGAAGTAAATCCAGAGTGAGTTTGTGTACACATGGATAGTCAATCTTATCTTCGATGATAGTTTTGATGAAGCTACATCACCATTATCCTCTTCAGATATTCATACTCTACATCTGTGTACACATGGTTCTGGACTGTCATCATCTTCATCTATTAGCATGCACCTGATATGATTATGGCATCCTTCAGCATCGACATGGGGACACCTGAACAATCTTTTCAAAGATATCAAAATGAGCATCATCATTCTTGGATTAGCTTCAACATGATTCAGGAACATACATACATCTTACATCATGGGAAGATATCTTGCATCTTAATTTGGTTTCATTTCTTCCCATGGGAAGGAACATTGTTCGACGTTCTTGGATCTATATCTCCATCCTTTGTCAAGTATCTAACCTCACTGCAGTAGGACATGTATTATGGGGGGTCTCATAGACCTTCTATCTCTTTCTCTCCTATGAGGGGAAAAATTTATTGTCCTTAGTGAAAGAAGTAGTACTTCTTCACTTGTATAATTTTCATGCATCTTTTCTCTCTTTTGGAAGGTAGTTTTTCGCATAGGATTTTCTACCTTTCTCAGTTCATGAGAGATCACTTTGTACATGGGTACCTCACTAGGCCTAGTAGCCAAGACCCATCTCTTCTTGTATGTATGGGGTACATAAGGGGTACATATATTTTTGTTTCATTTGTGAAATAATCATTATCCTAATTTTTTTCTTTCCTTTAAGACCCCTCATCATGAAGTTTTTTGTTATAACATTCAATTGATTCATATATGTTTAGAGTACTAATAATGGAAGTATGGCAGATCCTCTACAAAATGAAGAAGGTAAGGTTGCATTTGGGAGGGAATCATAAGAATGACCTAATTGATGTATGGGAGGAAGTTCAAGGTATGGATGAAAAGAGAAAAGATAGGATAGATGCCCATAGCTATGTGAGGTACTAAAAGAAATGCAAACTGAGAGCTACTGTCCCCCTAATTTTTGAAAGTAATGCAAAGTATCAACTAGTATAATGTGAGAGTAAAAGGTGGAGGGAGAAGAGATTCTCTTTTAATTGTGAAGATTCTTGTGTAAATTTCTATGCTATGCGCTAGGTTTTCATGGCATTGCCTTTGTAGGTGCACTTGTAGGTATGCCACACTACATTAATATAAATAGTTTCTTTGTGGATAGTTTCTCAAGTCTCTAAGCGACTTTTAGGTTAGGGATATATGTCATTTGGTTGTGTTGTGTAATTTGTATATGTTTGTTCTCTCTTCATTAAAGGTGTGGATTTTGTATTTCTCTCTGTTTTAAGCAATAAAAACTAATGAAAGATATTGTGCAATGACTGAAAAAAAGTAGTTGTGCTCATCTAAATTTGTAGTTTACTAGGTGCATTGATGTTGTTCAAATAGTACTTATTTATCTCTCAAATTTTACAAGGGTTTAATTTTCTACCAAGCTATTCATTATAGTTAAAACTATTTTTATTAGAAGTAATTTTGCAATACTTTTAATGTTTTAATCTCTCTTAATTGTATATAATTTTAAGATGCTCTATGATATGCTATATAATTAATACAAAATGGCCTGTTTAAACATGTTAAGATCAAAGCTAAAATTTGATAAGTCATTGTTTAGATAACTTTTAACACTACTATTCTTTAACTTGACATTCCTTGTAACTAAATTGTTGGTTGGAAGATTAATATTTAACATTAAGTCTCTTGTTCATAAGACAAATAATCATCACTTTACACTATTATTTTTGACAAATCTCTACATCACTTTACATTGTTATTGTTTGATTTTTCAATTTTGTAAGAATAAATTATTGTTACAAAGTTAATAAGTACAAATGTTGTGCATTATTTGTTAGCTATTTTTGTAAAATACTTGTAGCATGCTATGAAACATTTTCATGTCACTGGAAAACATCTTGAAAAAGCAATAATGCTACGAGATATTTTGAAAGTGATCCAGTTTTGGGGAAGGAATGAGAAACCATCTCAATCATTATCCACATTTGCATCATCAAGCTTGGTAGTAGCTTTTTTTTATTACAACCACATCTTTTTCTTACTTCCATTTGGGAATGTGTCTCTTTTACATCACATTCTTTGTGGAAAGCATGACATTTCTACTTGGAAGAATCGCTTATGAGTAGTACAACTTCACTATCTTTGGAAATGTATTAGATTCACATTGTGTTTAGATATTGACTTTATATGGATGAATGAGTTGTACCAAAGCAAATCTTTAAGATTGACCCTAATATAAGAGTCAAATAGACACATCCACATGTATATGTGTGCCTAACTTTCCTATCAGGCTCATCCCTTACACCCTTAGGAGATACAAGTGCTAGTCTATATTCATGGCATGACTTGGCACAAGTTGAGAATTTGATAAAAGAAATAAAATAAATACGGTCACATATGAATTATCTTCAAAATTGAGACTTTGTGAGAATAACTATTCGAATGGTTAGAGATGTAACGCAAAATGGTTTTGTTGTGATTGCAGATAGTGGAATACCTTCTCTCACTTACAGGTGTGGACATGAATGCCCTGAACGATGAAGGCTTGACCCCACTTGACATAGCTCAACACAACCCCAATTGTGCGGACATCGTACAGAACCTGAAAAATAAGGGAGGTATTCTGTTGAGTTTCATACCAAAGTCTAATAGAATTTCTGATCCACGTAATGATTCTAATCAAGGAATGGACAAAGATACCGTAAACACACACATGGTAGTGGCATCACTGATTGCCACCGTCACATTTGCAGCCATGTTTCAAATCCCAGGGCGAATTAAGGATGACAAAGAGAGTATACACTATGGAGCTGCCAAGATGGCATTTCATAAACTTTTCAAATTGTTCATTTTCTCTGACACTGCGGCCTTCACCGCTTCCCTTACAGTGGTTTTCGTGTGGTTATTGAAAAACACTTCTTGCGGGTGGATAGTTCCACGTGTGCTCTCCGATATGGCTGGGGTGAACTTGCTAGTCTCAATCATTTGGATGATGATAGCATTTGTGAGTGCCACCATTCTCGTCATAATACCCCATAATTATGAGAACCTAAAAAGTAAGGACAAGGAAGCTTTCTCCAAATATAAATTGTTTTGGCAGTACGAGATCTCTCTTGTAATCATCACAACATTTGTGTTTGTAAACATGCTTGTTCTTGCGATTGATCAGGTGGGAAAGATGATAAAATTTAACCGGACGGATACTTTACCGTTTTTAGTCTTCGTGTTCTACATAACGATTGTCATTCTTTGGTTTACTTTTAAATGAGCGAACTATTTTGTCCGTTCTTTACTATCAAAAAAATATTCTCTTTGGAGACTAATTGGAGCGTATGTATAGATGCTCTTAGAAGAGGAGAGGACATACTACTTACATACTTTTACAATGCTGGTTCATTGTTTTTATTTGGAGACATATCAATTGATTGAATTTTATAATTTTCATTGAGTTGTTTATATTATTTAGATGGTTTTTTATGATAATTAAAAAGTGCATTTTAACAACAAATGAAACAAGTATTAAGTAATGCTAATCTTTGCACTTCTAATTTGCTTTTTAAGTTTGTTTAGTTAGTAAAACACAAGTTAATCAATTGCATATATTTGGCTGAAAATGTAGTACGAAATGCTTTCTTTATAATTTGCATTTATTATAAATATAATTTTTTCTTAAATATAATATTTCACATATATTTATTTTTGTATAAAATTATATATAAGTCTAATGGTGAAATTTGAATACCTACACAAATATTTATTTAGTTTTGTATTTATTTTGATGGAATGTTTTAGTACAATTATATACTAATAACATCTAAAGGTGTTAGTAGGTATGAACTTTCCATCTAGTCTATAGAGTTCTTAGAAAAGTGCTTTTGGATTTAACTGTGTGTATTTCTTTGCTTAACGTTTTGAATTGCACTTAGTGATCCATCATCAAGTAGAGAATACTTGTGATTGGATTGTAGAGTTAACCTTTAAAAAAAGGTGGGGGATTGGGGTAAGAGGAAAAACATAAGCAAAGAAAAAAATTAGAGGTCTAAAGAGAATTAATATGTGTGATTGCTAAATAAAAATGCAACTAACATATAAACTATGCATAGATGTATAGTGATATGATAATGTAGAAAAGATTAACATGACTATGTATATTAGTATGTAATATTGACTTATAATGATATAATATTTGAGTAACAAGTGATAAATTATATAAATTTGAAAAGTAATAAAGAGAAACAATGACAAGAAATGTGATCTCCAATAGTGGTAGTTATAAAGTCCTCTCCAATAACCCCATCTTGAAGATCATGAAATAAGTTAAGAATGCCATTGCCCACTCATCATTTGATGAACTTAGTTAGAAACATTTTATTCCTAACAAAGAAACCACCTCGCAAATTTATGGCACACCTAAAATCAACAAACCTAGCATTCCTCTTATATCAATTGTTGGCACCACCCATTCCCCCACCTACAATCTAGCTTTCTCCCTTGCCAAGTTGATGTCTCCCTTACTAGGGAAGTCATATTCCTTCATCAAGTTCTCTTCCAATTTTATTGAACTCATTCATGATAAAATGGTAGAAGATGATGAGATTCTTGTTAGCTTAGATGTGGTGTCCTTAATTCACTAAAGTCCCCATGTGTGGCTCTTTGGAACTAATTAGGTGCAAAACCAATAATGAAATTGCTTCCCTTATTGAGTTGCTCCTTCATTCAACATTCTTCTATTCATCTTACATATTTTTATTTTTATTATCACTTTACACACACACACACACACACACACACACACAGAGAGAGAGAGAGAGAGAGAGAGAGAGAGAGAGAGAGAGAGAGAGAGAGAGAGAGAGAGAGAGAGAGAGAGAGAGAGAGAGAGAGAGAGAGAGAGAGAGAGAGAGAGAGAGAGAGAGAGAGAGAGATCCATACAAAAATCATTTTGCTTTCATAAGAGCAAGATAAGGAAACTTATTTCTATTAATATATTAAGAGAAGGACAACATAATTACAAGGAGTTTCAACACAAATAACTCCCAAAGAGAGATTAACTCTCATAAATACACAACCAATTACAAATCCAAATAGGCCAAGGCAACATAATCCCTTATTTTTATAACTCTACACAAAACCCATGTAGAGTTTACAATGTATGGATTATATGCATTTCTTGTCATTATTTCTCTTTATTAATTTTTAAATTTAAATAATTTTTTACTTGTTACTCAAATAATATATATCATTATAGGTCAATATTACATACTAATATCCATAGTCATTATTTTAATTTTTCATTGTATTATTATATCACTATACATCTATGCATAGTTTATCTGTTAGTTGCATTTTGTTTAGACATCACATGCCTTACTTCTCTTGAGACCTCTAATTTCTTCCTTTCCTTATGTTTTATCTCTTCTCTTGTGTTTTAGTTTGTAGTCCTCCTGCCGTCTCCCACCAACCCTAATTCCCCACTCACCTCTTTTTAAAGGTTAACTTTGTAATCCAAATAACAAGTATCCTCTTCTTGATAATAGATCACTGTGTGTGATCCAAAGTGTTAACAAAATAAATACACACAAGTACATCCAAAAGCACTTCTTTCAAATTCTAAAGGTGCTATCAAATGGCTGATATACACAAATACTTATAGCCCTATTAGCCAAAAGCTATATATTTATATTTTTTAGATTCATTTAGTATAGTATTTTGTTGATATAGATATAAATATTTATGTTAATTAGTCATTTGATAACACTTTTAAGTGTTGTTACTAGTTTTTTTTTAAATATGGGTGTGATAATTTAAGAGATTTCTGATGTTCTATAAGAAAGAAAACAAATACGAAGGTAATATTATAATTTATTAACATTGATGATCATTTCTAAATATACTCAAGAGTGATCTTTAAAGTATTAACCATACGAAGGACAAATTCATAGTTTTCTTTTATGGCATGAATTTTTCAAGTAACATTATATAGTTGTTTAAAGACACATTATGTAAAAAGATTCATTAAAATGCAACATTCTTATAAATTAAAAGAAATTATAGACTTACCTTTTTTTGCTATATTCACATTTCTAGAGCGTCACTTATTGAATGTGTTTGAAATTTAATGCTTATTAATTATGACTATTAGAAATAAGCCACACCCAGACTGATTGGCTAGCCACAAGGGGCCAATAGCTCAGTTGGTAGAGCACTTTAGTGCTAATGGAAGATCTTAGGTTTGAGTCCTAGTGTAATGCCCCAAGCTTTCATACAAAACATTAGCCAAACAACACCAAACCAACAAACTTTTTGCATTTGCAAGTGCAACATTTACATGTCACATTGCACTCACGCACACACAAGGTGTTGCAACAAGCACAAAAACACCTAAAATGACATCACCATTACACACTGCATAGTGGAACAAGCAGAAGACTTTAGCCATCATGTGACAACTCACCACGATGACCAAGAAAGAGGTGGAGTTCACTCCATGACGAGGATCAGATACATGTCCACAACCTCGCTCCATCGCGAACACATGGAGTAGGATGAGGGTGACATCCACCTCAGTCCATTCCATGACAACACAAGACATCCCAAACACAAGGGTAATGCTCACCCACAGGATGGTCCAACTAGGAGGTATGATTCCTCAACCAACTAGAATGGTCACTGGTCAAACTTGTGTAAAGGCACACTTCCCAATGCAAAGGATGGAATAATCTAAGAGTGCATATCGCATCATGGAAATGACACCAAAACATCTATGAGGCTAAAAACAATAATCAACATCAAAGATGATTCATTTTAACCAAAAACATTAAGGTATTCAATAAAAATGTCCACATGCCAAAAAGGACAAAAGAGATTCAAAAGGCTACACATGTTCAACACCAATGCCAACACATGCCAAAAGCAAAGATATGAACCTCAACACCTATGTGGGATGAATACAATCCAACACAAACATATCCATAAACATCAAATAACTGAGTCTAAACATGCTAACATAGCTAGATTCTAACATCTAAAATCTATCAAAACATGCCAACATCCTCACAAACTGAGGCGTGGAAAAATACAAGATGATATTTAATAATTACAATATTCAAATGGCTTCATCCTAAACATAGATGACTCATAGCCAACATCATAAATCAACTCGTAGCATTAATTACATCTTATTACAAGGGTCTCAAAAGATCTACATTATAAAGGTTACAATAATCAATAATGATAATATACAAGTGCATAAACCACCCAAAACCAACACGCTCTCCAAGGTGCAACAAGACATAAAGCATGAGGTAAACCACATGCAAAAAGAACAAGGAATCCATCCAGCCCCTAAAGATCATCATGGAGGACCAAAGGGGAAATGTTATATGCCTCCCAACCATATTGCCATCGTCGAGTGCAACAAATGTCTACGAAACTTTAGACAACCCCTGAGTTACAGAGAAGCTGATCATGGCAAAATCGCTAAGATCATCTCACACATTTAGGGTATAAAAGCAACATATGGCATACACGCCAATCAATGCACATAACACACATGGTACAACTACCAATACAATGCATATAAACAACACATGGTACAACTACCAATACAATGCATATAAACAACACATGGTACAACTACCAATACAATGCATATAAACAACACAAGGTATAACTACCATCTAATTGTATTCAAGTAACATATGGCACACTTGCCAAAGCATAATAGAATGACATCAAAACATTCAAGCATAAGGGAAATAATCACACCTTCAATGCATGTCAAATGAGGCATAAATCATAGTCCATCATAGACACATACAAGCACGAATCAGGCATCACAATGCACATGCAATCACATGGTAAACATTACACATCAAGTCAAACTCTGATGTTGGAAGAAGGAAGAGAGACCTAGATAGTTAAGACAAGGAGTGTCAAACGAGGGCAATACTCGCCTTGTGGTAGAACATGAGGGCATAACCTCCTTATAGAAACTAGACACTACACCAAAGATTGCTCTTTACACCCATTCCCAAGAAAGGTAGACACTTCACTAGCACATATAGTTTGGTGTAGATGATCTTATTATTAATTTTTATTACCTAATGTGTTTAAACGTTATTCTTGAATAAAACTTCCATTCGCTAAATTCCAATGACCTCTTTGGGTTGTGGTGCACGATGAAAGCCACTCCTTTGCCTACCCCTAGACCTATTCCTAAACAACCAAAGCTCCAATTTTACTAATTGGGCTTGGCACAGTTTTACAAGGTAACAAAATCCAAATTTGACAAAAATACAACATTTTTTAAAAAGATGCAAAACATCTTTTCCCATGGGAGGGAACCCATGCCACATTAAAATTAATAAAGGAAATGATTTAAAATTGAAATTTCATTCTTTTCTATTTGTATGGAAAAACCATAAAAAACCCAAATTCTCCATTGTTGAAAGCTTGGCTACCTTGGGCAATTTTATAACTTTCATGTTTCAAATTTGAATGGAAATCTGACAACTACCCATTGTTTATTATATGAACAAAACCCCAATTATGAAATAAAAACAAGGTGGGCATTTCTAAATAAATTTTGCCATGACTTTCTTTGTTTCAACTTGTTTTCCCAAATGAAGAACACAATAATTTTTGAACTTTCATGTTTTGAACTCAATTGAAAATCCGACAACTACCCATTGTTTATCATATGAGCAACACCTCAAATATGAAATAGAAACAAGATGGGTATTTCTAAATAAAATTTTCCATGACTTTCTTTATTTCAGCGCTTTCCAAATGAAGAACAAAACATAAATGTAAATAAAATTTAGAAATTAATTTTAAACTTTCTTTTCTATACATGAATACCATAGAAATCCATTTAAGATTGTATGGCAATAGATAGAACAAACAAAACTAAACAAGGAAGGGAGTTATGAATTCATACCTCTTTCCAAGCACACCAAGAAAAAAGGTTTTGAAGAAAACAATCTTTGATCACTCCCAACCAAACACAAATCAATTCCAATCCTCTTCCATAGGCAATTCCAATCCTCACTTCAAACAAGTGAATCCAAATCCTTCTATTCCATGGAGGAAATCTATTTTTCAAGCAAGAGGGTTTCAAACAAAGGAGAAAGCAAATTTTGGAGAGAAAAAGAATAATTCAAAATATATGTCTTTTTTTCCTTTTATGTCTCCAAAGACAGTATTCATTTTTTCATAATAAAATATTCCTCTTAAGTGATTTGATAAATCAAATCAAAATTATATCCTTTTCGAAATTAAATCATTTAATCTATTAATTCCAAACAATAAATAATTACAATATTTCATTTGAAATCACATAAGCATTTAATCAAATTGCATTAGTATTTCAATTTTCCTTGAAAATATCCAAATAAATTAATAAGAATAGCAGGGAAATAGTTAGTCAAACAAAATCTACTATTCCAAATAGGTTATTATCATTTAAATCAGTCTCATTTGGAAAAGTACAAACATGCCATACTAGGCATTCAATTTTCTCATTTAATGCAATTTGTACCTTTTTATAGAAAAATCTCAAATTTCGTAATTAAACTGAAATCACTCAAATTTGTTCCACAAGCATATAATGATGCAACCAACATTTTCACTAAAGTAGAAATAGCAATTTCTAAATTAAAATCATTAATTTAAACCAAAAAATGGAAAACATATTTTTCAAACCATTTTAAAATAAAGTGCAAGAATGCTAAGGAAACACATACAATTGATTCCAAACACACATCACAGGTTTCCACAACACAAGGATAAGGGTGTGATGGCCTAGCATCCCATCTCAACCTTCTCCATGTTTCCCACATTAGTTAACACCTATAATTACCTGCACACTTAAGTCAACCATCAGGCGTACGTGCTCCACATATAATAGCCAAAGCAACATAATCCACTTCAACGTGGTATAATCACACATCATATAAAATAATCACATCCACTATAATCATCTACGACTAGCATGATTCAAGAATTGATGGATAAATAGAAACATTTCACAATGCAAGAATAATATGACAATCACAACTATAACAAGTATAGTGAAAATAATGAAGCTAAAGCACTGGAATAATCTAGCGTGCACAATTACAGCATATGCATCCCATAATGCATAGTTAGAAACCAGAAAAGAGCACAACCCCATCAAAAACACCTCGATGGTCATGCAGAATACACCATCAGAACCCTTTAATGGCACCATAGACCTCATCGACAAGTTTAATGCAATGCATCAAGGCATAAAAATCACATAATACACTGATAAATAGTTAGAACAACATATAACATATGAATCAAAAGCCACACAAGACACAAACTAGGGTGGGCATTACATCCTCCCCCACTAGCATTAGGCTTACTCCGGGAAGCCTACAAAAACACAAGGATGGAGTTCCTTCAGTACACAATTCTGTACAACACAATAGATCTCAACCGATTAGTCCTCCTAACCAACACTAGGTTGAGGTCTGAAAACAACAAATCAAATCTCTAAAGGTGCACCAAATAGGTCAAAACCAACCATCATACATACAACTCCTCTAAGACTACACCACTCCATCCTCCAACTGCCACTACAATGAAATGAGGCTCAAGCCAAAAGGCACAATAGACCACAAGCAAGTCAAGTCCATAAAACTCAGGACCACAACTATGCTGGGATAACCTCTCGAGCTCTCAACTAAGTCTATGGAAACTCACAAGGCCACGATATCCACTCTCAAGAATAATTGCAAACAAAAGATTACTCTCTCAACAATCCTTCCTCAGGCACTACCCACAACATAAGAACTCAAGGATCAAGGAAAGCTAACTCAAAAAGGTTATAGGCACCACTATCTCACCTTCATCCTAACCAAAAGCATGCCTCAGCTCTAGACATGGTTTCCCTACATGAGGTACTTCCTCATGTTCCACTCCTAAAAGAGAGAGTTTCTCTAACACTCTAGCTCTATACCACCAAAACTAGGATCAACCAAATAGGTTCTCAGAGGGAAGAATCTAAACCACATCCTCTAACAACATAAGCACTTCCATCAAACAAGGCTTAGCAACCTATTACACACTAGGAGCACATCTAAGGTGGACACAACAAACCAACATAGGTGCAAAAATACTCTAAACACCACTTCAAAGATCAACTATCCTAGACCAAAAGGTCAAACAACACAACATGATCACGAATTCATGATCAAATAGGCAACACAAGGCTTCCTCGTGGCCTAAACACCAAGTTTCCATAAATAGAATACATAGGATAGCAATTTCTTCATACAAGAGTTGCATCCCTTCCAACATTATGCTAGGAAACCTCCAAAACACTAAGGAGAAACTCCTAAAGCAACCAAATTCCCAAGGTTGGTAGTTCAACAAGAGAAAGAAGACAACTATAATATCATAAATATATAAATAATACGTTCTTATGCACTAACTAAGGCTCCATCATACCCTACACTATGTCAAAACATAATTGTAGTTATGGAACTCACATCAAAAGGACACAACATCATACACTCCACTAATGGTGAAACACTAGGAGCATGTCATCACGTCCAAGACTAATAGGAACGAGACAAGCAAGAACAACTATAGTTGGTGGACTAACTCAACATTCAACCAAATGCAATTACTAAAAGCAATATTCAATTCAAACAATTTCTCTACATATCTCATTCACATAGACACAATCAATATCAACATTTAAGCTCATATAAGAATTCAATTCACATCAAGTCATCCATAGCAACACAAAGCCATTTCAAAAATTTCTCAACATTTCACACAATATTCACTTGTATCCAATAACAAATCAAGGAATTCAATCTACCATAGTTCTAATAACACTCGCACCAAGAACTAGTATATTCTCCACATTCTACTCCCTTATACAATCCATGATAGGCCCATCATGGACATGATAGAGAACATAACATGATACATGACTAGCAGTTTAAAACATTCAAGTATAGCCACCAATAATAAGTAAATAAATAAAACATCAAAGTGGAAGAAAAATCAATTCCAACAATAAGTCATAAAATGAGCTCAATCTCAACAGTAAATCAAACATGACCATAAAGGTCACAAGATAAATAAATATCAAACTTCGATGACTATACTTATTCATAAACAAGAATAAAAATTCAATTCTAACCCTTTCAACGTTTAGTGAATTCACCAAAGTCAAATAAATAAAGTATCAAAATTCAAAAGTTTCACATTACATGAACTACATGACTAATTCTAGTCACAAGAGAGGGAGTACAATGGTATACTACACCTAGATTCCAAAATCCAAGGCAAGTAAGAGAACACATTCAATCACACTAAGAAAACAAGTCTTCTAAAACCTTAATCACGTCTATAACATGAGATCAATTCTTTTTAACCACAAAAACATCACTCAACCTGCCAAGAAACCAAAAGTTGCATCCCATTCAAGGGAATCACAATCACCATGCAATGACACACAAAGTCACACACTAGAAAACATCTAGTAACCAAGATTAAGCTAGCTCAAAATGAGGTTCACAAACCAAGATATCTAAACACCTCACTCTCACAACAAGAGCGGTTAACTTTTCTCACCACACAAGGAATCATGAAGCATATGGATAATGCATTAATGCAACATTCACATACAACATGTAAATCAAAAAACGAGGGAGAATTTGGTTGGGGGTCAAGCACTTACCCAACGTTCCAGTCACATGATGCTAAATTTCTCCACAACATGATGACAAGCATACTAAATGCACACATTATAATAGGGTAAACATAACTCAGAAACACAAGATGCAAGGTTTGCTACTTCAATCATGATTCTAACATCCCAAACATCACAAGGACTATATAATGACTCATGATTCTAACATCCCAAACATCACAAGGACTATATAATGACCCTTTTCACAACCCCTTTTCTCTTTAACTCTTCAAATAATTCAAGGCAATAATTACACCTAGGTTTCCACATGAATCCTAGGGAAGAATGCAATTTGGGGACATTAGTCATTTCCTAAATGATCTATTCTAGTAATGTAATGCAACAATATCTTTCTTACAACCACATAATTAATCCACACACAGGGACATGCTCTCAAGAAGATAATGCAATATGTATTTCAAGAAAGCATTTCTAATCACCATACATAGGCAATTAATAAACAAATATGATAAGCATTACGAGGATATGCTACTCTTGCAACAAACATACACACAACAAGGTGCACAATGCAAGGTTCATTTAAACTAGCATTACCACAACAATATTCTTCACATACCATGCATATGATCAAAACATCATCTCTTTCACATACAAATACAGAACTCTTAAAAGAGTAAACCAGGTTCAATCACACTCAAGAACATGGCATTTCCTTTCACATAAAGGTTTCCATAACTCCACTATCAAAGGTGGTCACACAAGCACAAGCATGACCCTACAAAGGTCACTCAAACATACTCATACAAGGAAGACATATTGAAAGAAAGCACATGCTACTCATTGCACACAAACACATAGGGACCCGACATATGCTCAAACAAGCCAAGTAGAACACACCCCAGAGTTCCCAATGCTACAACATGAGATCTAATACCAAGTGTACTGCCCCAAGATTTCACATAGGACATTAGCTGAACAAACACCGAGCCAACAAATTTTTTGTGTTTACAAGTGTGACATTATGTCACATTGCACTCACACATACAAAAGGTGTCACAACAAGCATAAAAACACATAAAATGACATCACCATTGCACAATGCAAGGTGGCATAAGAGGAAGACTTCACCCATCATGTCACAACTCACCATGATGACCAAGCAAGAGGTGGAGCTCACTCCATGACAAGGATCAGATACATGTCCACGACCTCGCTCCCTCGCAAACACATGGAGTAGGATGAGGGCAACATCCACCTTAGTCCATTCCATGATGACACAAGACATCCCAAACACAAGGGTAATGCTCACCCATGAGATGGTCCAACTAGGAGGTACGATTCCTCAACCAACTAGAATGGTCACTAGTCGAACTTGTGTAAAGGCACACTTCCCAATGCAAAGGAGGGAATAATCCAAGAGTGCATATCACATCAAGGAAAGGACACCAAAACACCTACAAGGCTAAAAATAATAATCAACATCAAAGAGGATTCATTTTAACCAAAAACATTAAGGTATTGAATAAAAAATGTCCACATGCCAGAAAGGACAAAAGTGATATAAAAGGCTACACATGTTCGACACCAACGTTGGCACATGCCAAAAACAAAGATACGATCCTCACCACCTATGTGGGATGAATACAATCCAACACAAACATATCCATAAACATCAAATACAACATCAAATAACTGTGTCTAAACATGCTAACATAGCTACATTCTAACTTGCAAAATCTATCAAAACATGCCAACATCCTCACAAACCAAGGCATGGAAAAATACAAGATGATATCCAATAATTATATTATTCGAATGGATTTATTATAAACATAGATGAATCATAATCAACATCATAAATCAATTCATAGCATTAATTACATCTTATTACAAGGGTCTCAAAAGACCTACATTACAAAGGTTACAATAATCAATAATGATAATATATAAGTGCATAAACCACCCAGAACCAACCCACTCTCCAAGGTGCAACAAGGCATAAAGCATGAGGTAAACCACCTATAAAAAGATCAAGGAATCCATCCAACACCTGAAAATCATCATGAAGGACCAAAGGGGAAATGTTACACGCCTCCCAACCATATTGCCATCGTCAAGTGCAATAGATGTCTATGCAACTCTAGGAAACCCCTGAGCTACAGAGAAGGTGATCATGGCAAACCCACTAAAAGCATCTCACACATCTAGGGTATACAAACAACATATGGCATACACGCCAATCAATGCACACAACACACATAGCATAACTACCAATACGATCCATATAAACAACACATGGTATAACTACCAATACAATGCATATAAACAACACATGGTACTACTACCAATACAATGCATATAAAAAACACAAGATACAAGTACCATCCAATTGCATTCAAGTAACCTATGGTACACTTGCCAAAGCATAATAGAATGACATCACAACATTCAAGCATAAGGGAGATAATCACACCTTCAATGCATGCCGAACGAGGCATAAATCATAGTCCATCATAGACACATACAAGCATGAATTAGGCATCACAATGCACATGCAATCACATGGTAAACATCACAGATCGAGTCAAACTCCAATTGTGGAAGAAGGAAGAGAGACCTAGGTAGTTAAGACAAGGAGTGTCAAACGAGGGCAATACTCACCTCGCGGTAGAACAAGAGGGCATAACCTCCTCATAGAAACCGGACACTACACCAACGATTGCTATTTACACCTAAACCCAAGCAAGGTGGACACTTCACTAGCACATGTAGTTTGGTGTAGATGATCTTATTATTAAATTTTATTACCCAATATCTTTAAATGTTATTCTTGATTAAAACTTCCATTCGCTAAATTCTTACGACCTCTTTGTGTTGTGGTGCACGATGAAAGGCACTCCTTTCCGTACCCCTAGACTTCTTCCTAAACACGCAAAGCTCCAATTTTACTAATTGGGCTTGGGATGGTTTACGAGGTAACAAAATCCAAATTTGACAAAAATAAAACATTTCTAAAAAGATGCAAAACATTATTTCCCATGGGAGGGAACTCATCCCACATTAAAATTAATAAAGGAAATGGTTTAAAATTGAAATTTTATTTTTTTCTATTTGTATGGAAAAACCATAAAAAACCTAAATTCTCCATTGTTGAAAGCTTGACTACCTTAGGCAATTTTCTAACTTTCATGTTTCAAATTCAAATGAAAATATGACAACTACCCATTATTTATTATATGAACAAAACCCCAATTATGAAATAAAAACAAGGTGGGCATTTCTAAATAAAATTTGCCATGACTTTTTTTATTTCAGCTTGTTTTCCCCAAATGAAGAACACAACAATTTTTCAACTTTTATGTTTTGAATTCAATTGAAAATTTGACAACTACCCATTGTTTATTATATGAACAACACCTCAAATATGAAATAAAAACAAGATGGGCATTTCTAAATAAAATTTTCGATGACTTTCTTTGTTTCATCTCTCTCCAAATGAAGGACACAACAGTAATGCAAATAAAATTCAGAAATTAATTTTAAACTTTCTTTTCTATGCAGGAATACCATAGCAATCCATTTAAGATGGTATGGCAATGGATAGAACAAACAAAACTAAACAAGGAAGAGAGTTATGAATTTATACCTCTTTCCAAGCACTCCAAGAAAAAAGGTTTTGAAGAAAACAATCTTTGATCACTCCCAACCAAGCACAAATCAATTCCAATCCTCTTCCACAAGCAATTCCAATCCTCACTTCAAACAAGAAAATCCAAATCATTCCATTCCATGGAGAAAATCTATTTTTCAAGCAAGAGGGTTTCAAACAAAGGAGAGCAAATTTTGGAGAGAAAAAAAATAATTCAAAATACATGTCTTTTTTTCCTTTTATGTCTCCAAAGACACTATTCATTTTTTCATAATAATGTATTCCTCTTAAGTGATTTGATAAATCAAATCAAAATTATAGCCTTTGCATTATTAAATTATTTAATTCATTAATTCCAAACAAGAAATAATGACAATATTTCATTTGAAATCACATAAGCATTTAATCAAATTGCATTAATGTTTTAATTTTCCTTGAAAATATCCAAATAAATCAATAAGAGTAGCAGGGGAATAGTTAGTCAAACAAACTCAACTATTCCAAATAAGTTATTGTCATTTAACTTGGTCTCATTCGAAAAAGTACAAAAATGCCATACTAGGCATTCAGTTTTCTCATTTAATGTAATTTCTACCTTTTTATGGAAAAATCTCAAATTTCATAATTAAAGCTAAATTACTCAAATTTGTTCCACAAGCATATAATGATGTAACAAACATTTTCACTAAAGGATAAATAGTAATTTTAAAATTAAAATAATTAATTTAATCCAAAAACACAGAAAACACGTTTTTCAAACCATTTTAAAATAAAGTGCAAGAATGCTAAGAAAACACACACAAATGATTCCCATCACACATCACAGGTTTTACAACACAAAGATAAGGGTGAGGTGGCCTAGCGTCCCATGTCAACCTTCTCCACATTTCCCACATTAGTTAACACCTATAATCACCTGCACACTCAAGTCAACCATCTCAATGAACGATATCTTGAATCTGAATTCATAAGGAGATTAATCATGCTATCCATCTCTCACAATGAATCCTCCAGAACCATCTATGAGCAGTTCAAGATCCATATCAATGAAAGAAAGCATAAAACACCTAAGAGAGACAATGGGCAATACCTCTCAAGTAATAATGCCGATTAGACCATGAGAGGGGATATGAATGCTCTTCCAAGATATACAAGCCACCATGACTCCTCCAGAAACAATCTCCTCATAGGTCTCTGTTGAACTCACGTCCAACCAAGGTGTAGGCTTCTCAGACTCTCTATTGAAATCTTCATCAAGAGTAACCATCAACAACAATTCTCTCATCTCAAAATAATTATAGCGTCACCTTATTCTCCATGTACACATGAGCATCTACAAATAACCATTTCATGCTAAACTCCAAATGCATCTTTGCACCAACATGAAGTAATCAAGCAAAAGACTAATGCACCCAACACACAGAGAATCACTAGACCATTGTCAAAGCTCCAATCATCTGAATCAAGAACTTATCTTGACATCATGATCTTACCATCCCCCTATGGAGATTCCATGCTCCAAGTGAACATAACCATGGTCTCAAGTATCATGCCAAAACTCAAAAGCAAAAATTAAGAAAATATCATGACATGAAACAAACCAAAACTCTAAACCAACATCACCTGTCAAGCACTAACACCTCAGCCAAGGATTTCATGAATCCTCCATGACTCCAAGATGTTACACATCCTCAAATAGTGCCCTTGCAAATGAGAGAGAACCCTTCTACAGCAACAGGTTTAAAGAGCTCCTCCTAGTAACATCTGCAACACTAAAGAAGATCATTCACCACTAACTGATGAACATATAGTCAATGCTAAAGCTCCCACTGAATTGTAACAAATGAGCTTTTCAAGCATCATGACCAAACATCTCCTAATCTAAAAATCCTCCAAGTCCACATATTAACATGTCCATGTGACAATAAAACCAAGTGGCACCAAGATCTCCAAACCAAGGAAATACACTATCACTGTCAATAGCTTATAGAAACCTGTGAATCCAAGCTCTTCATGACATCATGATACACATACTACAGGTCTCCATAACTGACTATTTAGGTACTCTACTATATCCATCCTCTCATCCTGAAACAGTCACACCAATGCACAAGTGACCACAGACTAGGCCAGCTAACAAATCTGCATTAACACTAAAATAATCTAGTGGATAAAGACAGTCCACATCTGAGTCATCTCACTGTAGCTTAATAGGTGATCAATCCACAAAACTACATAACTCGTAGGTTCAACCAATGTATCATGAAAACTCAGTATCACATTGGAAACTGCAAAACTAAGATCTCAAGGAATAGATAACAATGTAGACAACATGACTCAAGCACTAGATTACTTACAAATCTGATTCACCAAACATATCCACAACCTGAGCACCATAGTCTAGAAAACTAGAACCATTACCACAAAAATACTGAGTGTCATATCACATATCAGCACTCCCATGTAGAGAAAATATTTCACCTCCTCACACGAAGTATGCAAAACTGCAACTATATCATCCAGCAACACCCCAAAGCTAGGGTCTAGAAATAGCTTAACTGTAGCTTCAAAAAACCACAAGTTTTTCTCTTGACCATGTAAAACCTACAAAACCACTGTGTTTGAAAAAACACCCATGCACATCCATACCCACTTCACATCTAGAAGACCAAGAATATGAATCAAGAAACACCATAATGGTTAAACCAGAAAAAATGGATCATCATGAATATGCATAACCATAGATTTTAGGAAAAAACTATGAAACCCCTCAAAACTAAGGAACATGATTCTAAGACATGGAAGTACAAAACATCCACTAAAGGAAACAATAGTTTAGGAACTTTAGGCCCACTTGTAGGCCAACTCCACAACCACCAACCTGCACATGTATTCGAGGGAGACATACTATTTCAGAAGTTCTCAAACCATCCAATGATCAACTCCATAGCCTACATGTAATCAGGGTAACAAAAATTATGCCTTCCAATACCAGGACAAAACACTCAGCATAAGCACATTTCTTCATAGCTAAAAAACAACCCAAGATTCTCCATATCATTAGGGAGCCTCTCACATAGACACCCAATAAAGAGATTTGCTACATCTCAACCATAGAGTAAAATATTCCACCCTATGCATCAGGATTATATCGCTGCCAAATCATAAGCTTTAGGTCACATCATTTCAATATGACTAGCTCCAGTATCAACTGCAAGGCTTCCACTCAAACAAGGATCAATAATCAGACGATTCCCTCATATTTCCTCAAGCCTGTCATACTAAGAAATCATCACAGAAGGAATACCCAGACCTTATACACTAGGAACTCTTACATGCAAACACATCCAGCACACAAATGTACATATGTGAGCAACAAAGTAGATCCCAGAAGAATGCTTTGATACCAATTGTAAGGAAATGAGAGCATCTCAGAACGTATTTCTAAGAACAGTGGTGTCTTCAACAGATTTAAATTCTTTTCAATCTCTTCAAAAACATGCACAACTATGTCATAAAGTGGAAACAGACATAGTTCATTTCCAACATTAACCCTTAGAGGAAAGTACAAGCAACATTAACTAGTTTCAACAACAGAATTATTAAACATGGAAGACAGAATAAAAAACATAGATTTATGTGGGGAAAACCCTTACGGGTAAATAATCCCACACTCCAAAAGCCCAGATAGCCATTGTATTAATTGGCAATAGAAAATATAGTTACAATACAACTCAGGCACTAAGCCTTTTATGGAGATTAAAATCCTGTTCCATCTAGAGAATAACAGACACCATAACCCTACACAAAGTTCTCCTTAGTTCTAGGGTCAGTCCTTCATACTATTATCATGCCACTAAGAGAGGGGAGATAGCCAACTAACAACCAAAAAATAGAACATGCATCAGAAAAGAAAAGGGTAGAAAAAGGCTTAGTAGCCAAATAACCTACTACTGCAGCTTCTTCAAAGTGTTATCCACTTGTAACTCCTCATAGAAACTTTCATGCAGCTTGGCAAAACCCACAAGTTCCTTCTTCTCTTCCTCAAAGAGTTTATCTTACTACGTCTAGTGTGCATGCAAGGGCCACCTTGTTCATTCTTATTCACCTGTTTACCCTTATCTTTATCCCTGTGGTTCTCCTGGACAATCACAACATCCTCCTGAGCAGAAGTGTCCCTAACAGTAGGGTCCCTAACCTGATCCTCATGAAGCTCTTTTAGTTTATCAATTAGGAGGCACATTCCTTGAAGCCTATTTTAGATCATGCATTGACTTATTTTAACAACCTGTTCAAGGTTCTCATTGATCTAGATCAAATTTTCCTCTAGGCTCTTAACCCTACTACCATAGTCCTCCTGAATCCTGAGGATTTCCATTTCGATATTCTCCATCTTTGAGATCACTTCCCACCCCTGAAGAATTTTCCTATTTTGCTTAGCACTAGTCTCCCCCTGACAATCCATATTCTCCTACAAGGTTCTTAGCATGATATTAATCCTATTAATCTCTAAGAAGAACCATAATGTCATTTTATGTTGGTCATTCACTACATCTCTAACCAAGCCTAGGGCTTCAGATAAATCTTCACGGTTTTCAGTCCTTACAATCAAGACCTAAAAATCCTCTAGAATATTAGGAGAAGGATTAGGAATAGAAGGGAAAGGGATACCAAACCTCGGCTATATAATAGGCATAATTTTCACTTTCTTAACACTCACAAAGCTCTTCCCTTTCTTCGTGGCTTTCCTTTTATCTCCACTTAGATTTTTCTTCCTTCCCACGAACTCCACTTCATCCCCAGTTTGGGATCCTTTAGACTAGGAAATGAGCACATCCTTCCAATTATGTTGTTGATTCTTAATGGGACCCTTCTTCTTTTTCTTTCCAGATGCTTCAGCCTCCTCCATTTCATCCTCTTCAACCTATTCCTCACCACTCATTTTCTCTTGCATCTCTAAGTCACTGGAGATAGAGTACATTTTCTTATTTGAAGAGGATTTGTTCTTAATTCCCACCTTGGGGGTGTGATCTTTCATATACTCCATAGTCAATAAGATTAAACCTTCATGATGCACATACATCTTGGGGTTTTTTCCATTTTCCTTAACAACAAATTCCATAGATGCTAGAAGATAAAACGTGATAGAAACAAACATCTTATGCTGAAAATGATTCAAAAGATTAAAAAGGAACCCATGCATAGCAGTAAATCTACTATCAAGGGTTATGTGTAACAAGAAGCACACCAAAGTCGACATAACCTCTAAGTGGGTGTGTGAGTTCCCTAATGGCATGTCGATCGCTTATCTCTTGCGATCTATTTCCCTCTCCCCAATGATGCTCTCCCTTCTCATCCGGGATGGGGAAAACATTGTTCCTACATTCACGTCATTTACATGACAAGTAGTTAGTCCATCTCATAAATCAATTAAGTGCAATAATAGCATTTCATATAACATTTCATTACATATTCAACAATGTAAAATAAACTCATTTTCTATG
Source organism: Cunninghamia lanceolata (assembly GCA_027924645.1). Lineage (NCBI taxonomy): Eukaryota > Viridiplantae > Streptophyta > Pinopsida > Cupressales > Cupressaceae > Cunninghamia > Cunninghamia lanceolata. The sequence continues at coordinate 972,402 of BSBN01000277.1, forward strand.
CTAGCATAACTTCACATCAACATATTAATTTCTCTTTCTAACTAGTAGTTTATGGAATAAAATGATGAAGTAAGTTTTCTTTAAAAGTGCGGTGTAACGCCTTAGGGTAGTAATTTTTTGATTTGTTGGGATTTGATTCCTTTGGGAGAGATAAAATACTTAGTAGTTTATCTAAGTTGTAGTGTGTTAAAAAACACATCAACAATTCATGTATTGCGGCAATCATGAAACTGCTATTGAATTTTTAAAATTGCCACTTATGTAGAATTGGTGGTTTCAATTTGGTAAGGTTTTCAATGATTTTTAAGTACCAAAACTTATTGAAAATGAGTCCCTTAAATTGTATGTTCAATTTTGAATCAAATACCCTTCTTTATGCAGTTCAATGAAGATTCATACTTTATTATTAGAAGGCAATAATTTGCTTCATCATGTATGCCTATTCAACACCAATGTCTCCACCAAATTAATCTTCACATTACTACAATAGATTCTTTAGGACTCCAAATACACACATAATATTGCAAACCAAAATACTCAAGATATGCTTCACACTTACATAATAATTGGTCCACCATATAAACAACCAAAATAGAAAAATAATAATTAAAAAAAAAACTCTTTTTAGGTGATGTAATAGGGGAGAGGACCTAGTAGTGGTGCACCCTAACTTCACGCCTCTCAAAATCATACGTGGCAATTTCGAATCACTCCAAAAATTTTACAATAGCTTACTTGGCAACGCCCCTGCTTATAACTAAGGTTTCAGGGCCACATCATCAAATATGATGTCACATTAGCATGTTTTTTGTTGAGGTGTCAAATAGTTCCCCTAAGAAAAGTGTGGACCAATAGGTGTGCATTAAGACCTCCTTTGTCGGTGCGCTGATGTGGCATCACATGATTGGTTGCTTTTTAAATCTAAAGGGCACATTTCATTCAATTATTAGTACTTATAGTAACACTAACAACCTTAAAGTCACAACTACTAATACTAAACTTCAAAAAATATTGGGCCTTAAATGCACATATACTATCTCAACCATTAGAACTATCTCACCTATTGGGTCTTTTCCCCTACTTGAAACCTAGGATACCCCTAGACCAAAAGAGATTTGTATGCCTTACATGTCTTCAAAATTCACGGCACAAATTTTCATAAGGTAAACATGCATAATATCAAATCCTCAAAGTAGACTTGTTTATCAATAATGGAGTCTCCAACATCATGCCCATTGACATCCCCTTTTCCTATCAACTTAAGAAATTAAAGGGTAATTGCACAAAGGTACACACATCACTTACGTGTATAGTTAAAACGCAATAAATACTAACCCCTATTCTTAAAACAAGTGAAGGTGCCAATAAAACCTCAAAACTTTTGGCTAGCTAATTATTTTTTCATTTTTTTTTTTGTGTGAAACAATTATGCATCTTCATATTAAAACAAAATATATATTAAAAGGAAAAAAATAATATTATGTTCTTCGCTGTGGAACACAGAACTTATAACTGATTAACCTAAACAATTACAAACCATTCGACCTGACAGCAGAAACTAATAATTCTTCAAATTTTGCTGGGTCAACGTAATTTTTCCTTGAAAATATTCATTTAGAATACAGTCCGAAAATGTGGTCAAAATTATGTGGGAAAACACTGAGAAAATGCCCTCTTCCCCTTTGGAGCGCTCAATTTTAAATTTATAATGTACATTTTAATAATGTCACTAACATAATGAGTGACAACTGTAATGACAATCAACTTACAATCAACACTGCACTGAAAAAAAACAAATTACAATCAACTTTGTACTAATATACATTTTAATAATTCACTGACATAAAAGAGGGACAACTATAATGACAATCAACAGTATAGTGGAAAAAACAAATTACAATCAACTTTGTACTGATGTACATTTTAATAATTCACTGGCATAAAAGAGTGACAACTATAATGACAATCAACAGGGCAGTGGAAAAAACAAATTACAATCAACTTTGTACTGTTAATTATTTTAATGTCTTCCTCTAGCAAAATGTTGATTAGAGAGGAAAACACACCCTAAACTCCAGGGACAATGACCCCACTTTCACTGTGCGAAACAGGGATAATTACGTTAAATGTCCTTCACTGACCAAAAAAAACCATGGACATAAGTCAGATTCAAAAGAAATGAAGCCAAGTTATACGACTGGACTGACTGGACTGCAAGCACCGACATCGCTGAAACCACTGGAATTCCTGCGTTCACATTGACTTCCTGTACTTCAATCAGGACATAAAGATTACTGCCATCTCTGTACTGATAATTGCTTTAATGGTTTCCACTAGTAAAAAGGTCGTCAAGAAATAACATGGACATAAAGATTACGTGCTTTATGAATAGATTCAAGAGAAATAAAAACAATTTATACGACTGACTGGCTGACTGGACTGCAAGGGCAACGTATTGTCAATTTCAATTAATTAATGAATACGGTCAAATGTGCATCGAGAGTGCTGGATAGACAATTCGGTCCAGAACTATTGGGATTGTCCCCGGACCTCAAAATTTAACGTTGATAAAGATATCCATAAATATTCGTGCCTTCCTCTTTATCCCCACCTGACCATTGGGATTTTTGAGGTGCATTCTATATCGTAGGCAAGCAGGAAAAACGAGAATAAGATGAGGAGGGATCTCTTCCTGGCTTCGGAAAGTGGCGAGGTTCAAACATTTCAAAATTTATATGGACAGGACTCGAATGTTCTGCGTGACGTCACTTTCGAAGGAGATACTCCTCTGCATATTGCTGCAAGGAAAGGTCATCTACATCTTGTTAGATGGATTCTTGATAGGGAACCCTCTTTGGCTGCTGCACGAAACAAGGATGACAATACGCCACTGCACGAAGCTGCTAAAAGCGGCAAGCCAGAGCTCGTCGAAATTCTCCTTCCACACAAACAGAGTAATGCCTACCGTTACAATAAATTTGGAGAGACAGCTCTGATGATAGCCTCCGAGTATGGCCACGTGGCTATAGTCAGGCTTTTGTTGGGAGCCCGGCCAAATGCCAATTTAGTAGAAAGGAACCGACACGACCGAGATCTGGAGGCAGTTTACAGGTTATATATTCAAAAAATCGAATGGGAACTATCTGTTAGAGAGGCAGCTTACAGGGGATATACAGGTAATTTAAACGTTATTTGTTCAAGTTGAAGTAACTTTAAAGTTAGCAGATGCATCAAATATATTGACATCAATTAACGTGAATGTGATGCAGATATAGTTGTGGAGATTCTCGACCATCCCATCACACCCATCAATCTGAGTCTGTATGATTTTGTGCGCGTCAAGCGCAAGAGCGACAAGGTCATAGCCGACTGCGCAAGTATCAGCATACCCTGACTGTTTCTGAGATTATTCCTAAAACCCCGATTCTGCATACAGCCGTGCAAGGAGGACATCTTCCAATCGTAGAGGCAATGTTAACTCATGATTCGTGGCAAAACGGTTCAATGGGAAAGATGGATGAGTATGGAAGGTGCGCAGTTCATGTAGCAGCCATGATGGGCCGTTGGGAGGTAATCAATGAATTTATGTCCAGAATGCCAGACTGTATCGCAATCCGCAGTGTAGATCATAAATCTGTTCTACACTTTGCCGTCGAATACAATCAATTGCATGTGGTGCGGAATCTACTGGCAAACAAAGACGCAGAAACAGTCAGAGAACTAGTGAGCCGCGACCATGACTGTTTCGGCAATACAGCACTGGCAGTACTAAATGAAGTGAATCCCCAGGTTTGACATCCTTCACTTTATCCATCTTTCTGCTTTTTTTTTTGCGGGGGGCGGAGGAGGCTGGGGCGTTGTACTTCTCATCCTTCCTATTTATCTGCTTCTTCCATACATTTTGCCAATGACTTTATAAAAAGGAACATCTGTTATATTTAGACCTTCAACCATGTGTCGTTGATTAGAATAGTTTGAAACTTGATTCCTTATGATCTCTAGAATGTTAGAATCCCAAGAAATATTTAGCAAACTGTCTATCGGGTCGCTAGTGATATTTTTAATTATAAAACTACGAAATTTACATAATTTAGTTTGTTTTCCTCACATTTCCGTCTATAACGGAAAGATATTATTTTACTCTTTGAAACTTTATCTTTTAATCTTCAAAATTTCATTTTATTGTTAAATTGTTTTTCGGTTTGACTTATATTATAAACGTGTCATGGATTTTTTTGGGGTTAATTTAGGCTAGTTAGTAGTTTACTGTTAAATTGTTTTTTGGTTTGACTTATATGATAAACGTGTGATGGATTGTCAAGCCTTAACATGATGGGGCCATCTATGTTAGACATCAAGGAAATAATTCCTAAACACTAGGAAAAATCTAGGGAAAAAAAAAAAATACTAATTTGGATTTAGGCTTATGTGGGACTTCAATCATAATGTCATTTGTACTGGGTGATAAAGTGGGTAGTCTAGAAGAGGTTATGCATAAGATTTAAGGAGACATGGTGAGCATCCATATAACAATATGTTGTATCAAAGAAGTTCTTTATCTAGATTCTAGCATTATCACTACTAAGTTTCCAACACCATACATCATCCACTCCCATTGTTTTATTCAATCAAGGTGGGTTGTTAGGACAACCAAATACTAGCACTCATTCTAGATCTTAGAATTTAGTACCAAAGTAGACATGAAGAAGCTTGACGAAAAGGATTAAGTCACTTAGATTAACCAAATAGAGGATTTTTTTAGCTTCATTAGATCGTATGTCAATAGAAGGTTATAATGACATCCTTCTATCTCAAACTTAATTAGCTCATTTGGTATAGATGCTTATGTGATTAAAATAAGATTAAAGTTAACCTTAGTGTCACCTAGTTAATTTTATAGAGGAATTATAAAGGAAATATAACAATAGTGTTCAAGAATTACTTTACCTAGTTAGCCAAACTATGATAAAAAATATTGATCATGGATTATATTCAACAATTCCAAAACCTACCCTTGTGAGTAGAAGCAATAATGGTGGAGAAATTGAATGACTTATTTCTTGGTAGTCTTAGGACAAATCAAACATGAGGTACATAATGTTTAATCCTCTTACTATGTCTAATTATTTTATCATGGCATGTAGGGTAGAGAATTTTTTTTGGCTCCTAGAAGGTAGAGGTTTAGTAGCATAAGAGAGAAGAGATTCCCAACACAACGATTCCCCTAGCTTACTAGAATGACTACTCAAAAAATTGAAGAAAAAAGGGTTGAAAGGGATTATGTTTTAACTATGATAGCAAATATACTTCAAGATATACATGAGCCACTCTCTTCAAAATGAGCATAAATCTAATTGGGACACATGTGAGTCTAACTTGACATTAAATTGAAAAATATATTCATAGAAATCCTTACAAACAAATTATTTAATGTTGAATAGGAATAGATAATTTTGTAATAAGTACAAAATTAATCTGAATAATTTTTAAAAATAATGTAACTAATCAAGAGTATTAGATGTGGCAAGAATGTGGTGAGTGATAGCCCTATAGTGGCTAGAAGGTCCTCGTGACTATTAGACTGAAAAGTAAAAGCTAGGTATGTGTCTCTAGTTGAAGTAGGAAACATAGTGCTTTCTAGTGAGGAAGAGAATGAACCGATTGATTTTGATGAGGAAAGTTCTGATTATGAGGTCATTGATTTATCCCTGGAACTAAGTGAGGATAGCTCGAAGACTACACCTCCCATGGACTCCCCTATAGCTTCCAAGGGAGGGAAAATACCTATTGAAATAAAAAGGAAGTATAAAGAACTAGAGGACTTTGTTTGCAACACGATCAGTTGAAGTAGGGATAGTCTCAATTGCACTACTACTAGCTTCAAGCTCTTGCAGAAAGAGAAAGACAAGGGAAAATAAAAAATGGAAAGTATATTGCTAATCACACTAGTGTTGGCTCTAATTCTCTATTTGCTATGATGCATCTCATTTCTAAAGAAAGGGATGTGGTGTCTAGTCTCTAGGGCATGGGTCAATCCTAAGCCTTAGCCGGGATCCTATTGTTGGGTAGAATGCAAAGGCCCAACACAACATATCATAGCCATGCAAATTCTCCTTGTTCTTGATATTTATGTTGTTGTTTGTCTCATTTTGGTTTAAGCTATTTGTGTTGTTTCCCTCCTAAAAATTCATTTTACTTTTTCCTTTTGAATTTTTATAAGGGTAGGGACCCTTGTTTTCCTTTTTAATATTATTAAAAACATAACTAATCAAATTCTTAGTGTTGTTATATTTTTCAAAGTTAAATTATAATATTTTACTGATTTGTTTATAATTCTAATATAATAAACTAGAGTGGGAAGAAATCAAGATATGAAATTCTTTTCGAGACAAATCAAACTTCAGATTTTAAAAAGAGACAAATTACACATAAACTCACTTTAAATAATTATGTGTAGTATTATTATTTATTTTGTCATGTCATATGTAATCTTATTCTTGCTTTGATATAATTATAAAATTAACATTATAAAATATTTGAAAATAAAATAATTTTTAATTTTTAAATTATACATTTAACTATATTATATTTATTATTGATATAGTATTTTAATTCTTAATTTGAATAGGTTATAAAATTTTATTAAATAAATAAGTAATTTTATGTATTAATAATTTATTTATTTATTTTCAGCCAAAAGTGGCACCAATGATGATATCTATAAATGTTCGCATCAATGAAATTTTAAACTAGCACTTGCACCCATAAGAGGTTCAAGGAATATGCTGATAGGAACAACTGACGAGTTAGAAAATTTTGAAGTGTGAATTTTTTTTACGGCGCGAGACAATTCCGAGCACTATAATGCTCACATATAAAAGCCTATCGGCTAATAATGCGTATTGCTTTAATTGACTGTTAATGCAAATGTATGATTATTAAATGGACGGTTTGACTGAATTATTCAAAATTGTGAAGAAATTGAGAGTTTGATGATGTGTCAATAAAGTTTCGAGAATGTGTTCCACTTGATCCATTCATTATTGATTGTTAATTGGCTGATAGGCTTTTCCAAGTGGACTTGCAAGTCCACAGGCCGTCTATAAACCTGTCTCATGCCTGTGTACCATTTTCAAGGAACCAGTCAGCATGTTGTAAACTACCGGCTGGTCGAAAATCTGATTGACTGAACAGGTTGCAGTAAATCGATTGACAAATTAATCAACTGAATAGGTCAAAGGAGTTGCAATGAGGATGTCGACTGCAAAAGTCAGTAGAAAAGGAGGTTGAAAAAACCATAACTATCCGCATGAAAACATGTCAGCTGTTTACATGGGCGATTTTCAAAGTTGCCAATAAATCATGTTTCAAATTCAGACAATTAGATGAAAACTACGTGCTGGTTAACCCATAGGCTTTTTGTAGAGTGAGATTTTAGTGCAAAAGCTCCATGAAAATTTTTCTTACGCTGTGAAAAGAAATTCTGATGTAAGACACGTGGGATTTTTAATTTTATCAAATTTAAGAACTGCCATAATTATCAAAGAGAAGATTATAATGGGTTATAGCTGCAGAGATTAATAAGAATTATTGTTCATTAATGCACATATAGATCAAATCATATTGTAGATTTGTATAGGTGGATAACACTACACTTCCACCACCCAAATTTCCACTGCACGTTTTGTCTTTAAATACAGGGCAATGTAGGAATCTTGAAGGGCCGAGGCACCAGTAAAATCATCTTTCCAATATTGCCTGGCGACCGATGGTTTTTACTCCAACATTGCCAAGTTTGATCATGGAAGTGACAAAGTTGGAGAAGAAAATATCATGTGATGAGGCTAAGCTTCTCGAAACGTCTTACCCAGCCGGTGCGTTGTAAGTGACCGGCTGGTCGACGTTAGTATGGCAGGTCAAAATTAGTGAAAACTCCATCGACATGTAGTATGGTAGGAATGGTCAAAAGTAGTTGAACAATTTTGACCGTTAGATACTGTCGACTGTAGTACCTGTTGAATCAGCCGTACAGTCGGTGGTTTACAACTCACCGACTATTTATGACTGAGCAAGCTTCTCACTATTTCTGCAGTTAAGTCGTTAACAAGATCTTGATCAGAGAAAAACAAGCCCTTCCCGTCATGTAAATTCTTGAAGTACTGGTTGTGGAATACAAATGGGGTGATGATGTCGAAGGGGTGAAATCTGTTGGGGTCTCCCCCTTGCGGGGATGTCTGTTCAAGTTCTAAAGCGAAGGTGGAATTTAAGCTTGGATCTAATTTGAATGCAGGTGAGAAATTGTACGGACGATTTGTAAATTGATTGCAATGCGAGAACCCCACTGAGTGAGCACCTTCAATAGAAGAAATGAATAATTTATCAGCGTGTCTGAACTTTTTTTCTTATTGGGTGGCCTTGGATTTTAGAAGAATACAATGAAAAATATCATTTACCTGATAATACAACCATGTCTAGCACGGATAATTTTAGAGCAGCAAATGTTTGGATGAGTTGTGTTGCATTGGGATTGGCTCCTAGAACCTTTCCCTTCACTGTGGCAGTTGAAGACACGAACTCATCTAATCTTCCTTTAAATACATCCCAGCCTGGTCCTTTTAATACATTCCAGCTACATGCAAACATAAATATAGTTTATGGCACCATCTTAATTCTCGACTGCAATAGTCATACTGACTATTCTGAGGTTGCCTTCTGCCTTCTGTGGTATGGGATGGGCGTTGGGGCTCTTTACGCCTCTCCATCGCTGCATTAGTCACTTTCTATAGCTAGGAAGGAGCCCGTAATATATTTGTCTTTTTCCTATCCTCCATGGCAGTGATCCCCACATCCATCTTCTTTATTTATTTTTTAAAAATTCTCTCTGTTTTATTTTTACTTTGAAATTCTATATATTTTAACATTTTGATATTTTTATATTTAAAAAGCAAATGTGATTTTAAGTTTTTGTGATCATTACAGGTTGTCTCTCAATATAATAATTTGTTTCCTTATTTAACTTTTTTGAAATTTGTAAAAGAAATAGCTCTTGCCTCTTAGTAATTGAAAAGTAAATAAAATTATATATAAAACTATTGAAATAATTTGTTTTCATAAAATTTTGGCACTATTTAAATAGTTACATACTTAAGATATTGAGTTAATAATTTATTAAAATAAATATTTTAAGTATATCTAACTAAAATTATTAGTCTCTAAGTACTTATTTAACTTATATCATAAATTTATAGACACTTCAAAATTATTTTCAAACATTTATAGATAAATATATTTAAGATATTTATACTAATAATAAACTTTAAAAATACTAACAATTACTTAATAAATATTTAAAAATATTTTTGTAATTTCACATTTATCTTTTAAAACTTGTATCACAGGGATATCAATGTGTATTTAGCGCGAGAACATTCTAAAAATGGCTTAAAAGCTTGTCTCACACTCAAAAGTAGTCTCATGTCAAAAAATCATGCATGTTTTTTTACAATTGCTAATGATTTTAATCATATTATTTTTACTCCATCAGATGTTTAGTTGACTATTTTCCTTCATGCAATTGTATGAATAAAAAGCTTTTGTACACGTAATTGTATGAATTGTGTCATGTATTGAGAAATGGTGAGCACCTACAAATTACATCCTTGAACAGAAATAATAAAAATATATAATAGTATATTGATAATTTTTTGATGTCTATTACGATGTAAGGAATTAGCTTTCTAAAGCCTTGTTATTCCCATATATAACTTCTTACGGGAAAGTAACTTCCCAAAAACTAACCAACTAATTATTTACTTATATTTATTTAACTAACAATGTAATACTACTATTATGCCAACATTCTCGCCCTTATTACGTTGTTCCTACAATAGTACCAAGGTACCCCACTTTAATGCTCAAAAACTCAGCAAAGCTGATTACATAGTATGAATACATATTTTATAGAAGATCTTCTCCTAAAGAACAAATCCTGAACCAAGTGGGGCTCCATCATGCTGTCTCATCTACCCTTGGAAAGGCGTAGCTTTGAGCTATGTTCTTGAGCTCTTTAGTCCCAACCTCTCAAATCACAGAGTCTTGAATTATTCGACAATGAACCCTAAGAGATACGACAGATCTCTACCATTGTCTAGTGACCGCAAAAGGGTATACTTCAAGATCATATACTCTTTGAAGCTCACTGGACAATAATCCATATTGAGCTCAACACCGAATCCCAAACCTGTCTCCAAAACAGAATCTTAACAAAACATACATTATTCAAATTTGTCAGCTCCGTTAGCATCAACAAAGAAAATAAAAACAACCAAAACCAAAAATGCTTCTCATGCAAAACATCATCTCAAAGCGAGAAGCTAATTTAAGATGATGGAAAATCCTCCATCCTCCGATTCTGCCAGCCTCCAATATGACTTTGTTACACTTTAACCAACTGATGTCTTAGATGAGTCTTTGGAGGCCTCATCAGGAATAGAAAAGATGGCCCTGAAAGCATAAGCTATTTTTGACATATGTGCATTCGTGATGATAATGTCAATTTGAACCAATGATAGACCCATACATTAATCAACCTTATATCTCCAAAATATTATTAAACATTCATCAAATTAAGCCTTCAGCAATTTTTACCTTATTACTCCAAATAAAAATATAAAAACTCTAGAATTTCACAACCACCTTCTCTATATTTGACCATAACAAAATTATCACACTTTCTCAAAATTTAAGATCCCTCTTTGAATTTCTGACCACCACTTTAAAATATTCACTTGCCACTTCAAAATAGAAACCAAAAGCAACTTTTTCTTGCTTCACACTTCCAAATAATTGCCTTTCCCTAATCACACAATGTCTCCATAAAGTAACAACAATCAAATTAACAAAATAGTAGCAATGCTGAACAAGAAACTCCACCTTACAGGTTTGCCTTCTATAGCAGAAAGAGGGAGTGGTTCTACTGCTTATAAAACCAAATCTGGAACTTACTAATTTCTGCAACAGTGCTAATTTCTACAACTTTCATATGCACCATCCACCCAATATGTAGCTACAATTGGAAGCATTCAATATATGATTTCAAAAAATATAACTGACAATGGCTATGCTTGCAATATCTCCTCTAGTCACTGGTAGTGCTCACACTAATGTCTCCTCAGTGCTTTCCTTTATCATTTTCGGTTCAAGTGCTAGAATACCAAACAGCCGTCAAACATGCCAAAAATGCCTTCTAATTGCAAGTGCCTTCAAATTTTAACGTCTGCCTGCCATTTCAGATTCTACTGGTTTCTTCTTGTGGCGGACTGGCTTTGTAGAAAATCACAGCATTGGCAAATCAGCGAACATCAACACCTATGCGCTTCATGCTTCTCTTAAAAAAAAAATGCCTCATAGTGGCAGAATATGGCAACTTACAGGTAGCAGATCAAAGATATGCACGACTTGATTTCTAACTGCCTTCAAAACATTGCAAGGTTACTTACTTTCCATGATGGCAAACCTATCTTTTCAACAACCACACAGAAATCATTCTTGCTCTACAAATTTCAATGCTTATACAAATCAACTATACTATTCTACATGACTGAAAATTGCTCTGATACCATATTGAGAAATGGTGAGCACCTACAAATTACATCCTTGGACAGAAATAATAAAAATATATAATAGTATATTAATGATTTTCTGATGTCTATTACAATGTAGGGAATTAGCTTTTTAAAGCCTTGTTATTCCTGTATATAACTTCTTAGGGGAAAGTAACTTCCCAAAAACTAACCAACTGATTATTTACTTATATTTATTTAATTAACAATGTAATACTACTATTATGCCAACATTATGATGGTGTGTGATAGCCCCACTTTAAAAAGAAAAAAATTGATGACATTAACTATTTCATCTCCGCATACTTGAAAATATCTGTACTGCTCCTTGGAAAAGAGCATGGGGGTGCTCCAATCTTTTGCTTCATTTGCATCAAAGGCAGAAAGATTATGGCTAAGCTCATGTCTCATGGTTACTCCATTGTTTCAATTGCATCTTGATTTGATCATCTTACCCCTTTCTTTTAGAGAGTGATCTAAAGAAAATCCATGTATTGATGCACATCATATTTTGTTTCCATTTGTAAAACTTCACCCATTTTAGGGTTTTTATATTTTTATGGATTTTGCCTTGTATATTCTTAATCATATGTATACTCTATTTTTGCAACTTGTATAAAATAGATTTCATGATTTATGAGTTACTCATAGAGCATTTAACTGAAAATTGAAAAAGCTCATGTTTTCTTGTGTGGAAATAGAGCTTTTATATTTTTGAGTAGTTAAAAGAGGGTTGATTGTCATAAAGAGCAATTTTGGATTTGACTTGTCGGGCCATTTTTTGAATAGGTTTTGTGTGTTTTTTTGGAGCGAGGAAGTGTTTCAAAGAGATAGAGATTGAGGAATAGAGAACTTTTTATAAGGGCACCAATGCAATGGCCAAATTCTATGAGTTTATTTTAATATAATTCTAGGTCTTTTGTTTTAGGTAATATAATTCTAGGTCTCATTGGTTTTGAGGGGTGTTAGAGAAAAACTTTAATATATATTACTTAGCCTAGGTCATATATTTGCACATGGCTTTAAGCCACCTTAGGTGGTTAGGTGTTGACTTCGAGAGTTCAACACAACTCTCCAAGATATGTGTTGACACTCCTTTTCCACTTGGTGGAAACCTTTTTGCCACCACTCCTTAAGTCTTGAGATTGAGTTCTGATTGGACCAAATAACTTTTCTCTTATATGTAAAATGTTTTGGTGATAATCTATTCACTTTGAATTTGTGATAAGCATTGGCTTATTGGTTCTTGGATTCTCATATGGTATTAGAGCATGTATATGTTGTTTTGCTAGTTCGTTTGGAGGCAAAAATTCCCTGTTTAGCGTGTGAAGGGATCTGCTTGTTTGAAGGCCTGTCTGGTGTGTGGAAGAGGCATTCGATCTCTATGGGTGTTTTATCTATGTGGTGAAGGGCATGAAGCTGCCAATATTAAGCAATGAAAGCTGAATTTTCGAATAGGTGGTGGATTGAGGTGGGCGTGGTGTGCATGAGGTAAATCCAGAGTGAGTTTGTGAAAGCCCGTGGCTAGTTTGCAAAGGTCGATTCTTTGCATTTTTTCCAAGGGCGATCGCTGCCCGGACATACCCTATCCGCTGGTCCCATCCATTTGGCCGTCATTCGAATCTGATGGAAGCTTGAAGGAGTGAAGCCGCTTAGTGAAAGCTGAAAGGCCCATTCTGCCCTGTGGAAGCGCCTAGAAAGACTCAATACGAAGAGTAGAGAAAGCTGCGAAAGGCTTCCTTGCAAGTCGAGCTGTCTCACACCGCCACTGCTCTCTGAAGCCCTTGTTGACACCCTCTAGAGACTGGATGCCCTCTGTTTGTGAAGGTGCCTCGCCTCCCATCTGGTGAGCTGTAGCCATGACTTTAAAAGGCAAGCAGACAGTGGAAAGGCTCAGCCCCGAGCTGTGCAGAGACATCTCAACATATCACCCCTGTGCCCACGGCCATGGGATCTTGCACAAGCCTCTCAAAAGGGTGAACTCACCGTAAATTTTGGAGATTTAGAGGTTCTTTTAAAAGTTGTTAGTTATCAAATCGCAATAGCACTTGGGGGTATTTAAATTTGCTTGTTTTAAATCTTATATTTTCACCTAACGAAGACGAAGGGTTATTCACACACTAATTTTATATACTCACTTTCATGTATTATTCTAGGGGGTTATACAAGCATTTTTTAAATCATTGAACTAACATAAAGTTCAAAAGGGGGTAATTTGTCTAAGTCACTAATGGGGATAACAAGTCATCCATCTGTCACTACTTTGAAAAATGGAAACTACAAATCCTGACGCGATGGTATCCTCGCGCACTGTAGATAGATTTGCCTATTCCCACATCTATATAGGCTTATCCCTGAACCAAGTACATATTAACAGAAAATTGTATGTGAAAATAAGAATAGTCATGTCCTAAGATTAATTGGTTTAAGTGTTATGAACCACACTCAATGGGTTCCTCTATCACACATTGACTGCCCTAGAGCTCTTTGGGAAATATGTGGAGACCCCAATGAACTTCCATTCCCAAATAATTCTTCTATTAACACACTTCTTTCCCTTGATGATGTTGATGATCCATTCTACGAGGATGATACTAAAGAGGAACTTGCATATTGGGAAAGTCTTGAATGTACCGATGACATAGAGACATACTTGCTTGCTTCTCCTCTTACTACTCCTCCTGCATTGCAGATATTCTGCCACCTCCTTTTGTTGCTTCATTAGATTCCAAAGTCACTTCTTTGAGAGCTTCCTACACTTCTTTGTAGCAGGATAACATTTGTCTTCCTAGCATTGCTAATTGGGATAGATTTTTACCTGACATTGCTTGTCTATTTGTAGAGTCCTGCATAATTGATTTGGAAGCACACATTCAAGACATCAGTCTTATCTTCGATGATAGTTTTGATGAAGCTACATCACCATTATCCTCTTTAGATATTCATACTCTACATCTGTGTACACATGGTTCTGGACTGTCATCATCTTCATCTATTAGGCATGCACCTTATATGATTATGGCATCCTTCAGCATCGACATGGGGACACCTGAACAATCTTTTCAAAGATATCAAAATGAGCATCATCATTCTTGGATCAGCTTCAACATGATTCAGGAACATACATACATCTTACATCATGGGAAGATATCTTGCATCTTAAGTTGGTTTCATTTCTTCCCAGGGGAAGGAACATTGTTCGACGTTCTTGGATCTATATCTCCATCCTTTGTCAAGTATCTAGCCTCACTGCAGTAGGACATGTATTATGGGGGGTCTCATAGACCTTCTATCTCTTTCTCTCCTACAAGGGGAAACATTTATTGTCCTTAGTGAAAGAAGTAGTACTTCTTCACTTGTATAATTTTCATGCATCTTTTCTCTCTTTTGGAGGGTAGTTTTTCACATAGGATTTTCTACCTTTCCTCACTTCATGAGAGATCACTTTGTACATGGGTACCTCACTAGGCCTAGTAGCCAAAACCCATCTCTTCTTGTACGTATGGGGTACATATATTTTTGTTTCATTTGTGAAATAATCATTATCCTTATTTTTTTCTTTCCTTTAAGACCCCTCATCATGAAGTTTTTTGTTATAACATTCAATTGATTCATATATGTTTAGAGTACTAATAATGGAAGTATGGCAGATCCTCTACAAAATGAAGAAGGTAAGGTTGCATTTGGGAGGGAATCATAAGAATGACCTAATTGACGTATGGGAGGAAGTTCAAGGTATGGATGAAAAGAGGAAAGATAGGATAGATGCCCATAGCTATGTGAGGTACTAAAAGAAATGCAAACTGAGAGCTACCGTCCCCCTAATTTTTGAAAGTAATGCAAAGTATCAACTAGTATAATGCGAGAGTAAAAGGTGGAGGGAGAAGAGATTCTCTTTTAATTGTGAAGATTCTTGTGTAAATTTCTATGCTATGCGCTACGTTTTCATGGCATTTCCTTTGTAGGTACACTTGCAGGTATGCCACACTACATTAATATAAATAATTTCTTCGTGGATAGTTTCTCAATCTCTAAGTAACTTTTAGGTTAGGGATTTATGTCATTTGGTTGTGTTGTGTAATTTGTATATGTTTGTTCTCTCTTCATTAAAGGTGTGGATTTTGTATTTCTCTCTGTTTTAAGCAATAAAAACTAATGAAAGATATTGTGCAATGATTGAAAAAAAGTAGTTGTGCTCATCTAAATTTGTAGTTTACTAGGTGCATTAATGTTGTTCAAATACTACTTATTTATCTCTCAAATTTTACAAGGGTTTAATTTTCTACCAAGCTATTCATTATAGTTAAAACTATTTTTATTAGAAGTAATTTTACAATACTTTTAATGTTTTAATCTCTGTCAGCATAACATATTACATTATTTCATTGTTTCTATACGTAACTACATCTGTTACGTCAGTTTCTGTAGTTATGGAATAACTGCAAACTATTGTGTTAGTTTCATTAACTACCACATAGTATTTATAGACATTTTTGTATCTGCATTCATCATCGAATACAGTATCCTTTTCTTCTGCCTGTCCATTAAATGGTATCAGAGCAAGTTTGATCGCTGGTTCCAGTCTGTGGCAATGTAGATAGGCGATGTGGTCTTCAAAACCTGCGATGGAGTGCTGATGCTGCCGGCCAAACAATAGAAGGAAGAAATATCTGTTGTTGTCTGCAGTCTATAGTCTATCTCCCCATGTGAAGAAGACTAGGAGGCTGAAAGGAGGTCGTGGGTTTTTGGAGCAGTGTTGGTATGCAGGAACGTGGGTGCGGTGAGAGTAGAACGCAAGATATGTTCTTTGTTTCTATCCCACTCCCAGTCTGATGCTGTAGAGTTCGTTCTTCTACCTTGCATTTAAAAAACTACTGGACTGAAGTTGCAATCTACGTGGAGGAGGAGACTAGAAGGCTTTGGCATAGATTGCAAGCCGAAAGTGGATGTCCACCACACCCGATGCCAGCAGTGTGGCTAGTAATCATGCTAATGAGCCACCTCGAGGCGGACGTGCTGTTTCAGAAAGCTCGGGCTTCTACTTTGCACTTCTAGATGCCCTACAAAACACCGGTAATCTCCAATTTGATGAATTGTTTAGGCAAGGATTGCTAGATTACTTTCTATTTGATGTACAATGTCAAGCAAGGAAGATTAGAGCAAAACTAGACGAGGGTTATGATGCTGATGACGAAGATGAGGTAGAACGCACACCAAAGCGTCCCCGTCTCACAGCACAGGCCTATCATGCTCATCTCCGTGCCACTATTTCCTCTTCAAAGTGAATGTACTGTCAAATAAAATAATAATAAATTTGTAGTCTGGATTATTTTGTTTTTTTTTTGAAAAATGTCTGCCCCGAAATTGCTTCTTTTTGATGCTCAACTTTTGAAAGGGCCAAATTATGCCGCATGGAAGACAAAGATGCGGACTATTCTCATTTTTGAGGAGCTATGGGGAATTGTCAAAGGTGACATAACCAGACCAACAGATCCAGATGAAAGGCAGAAGTTTGACAAGGCCGATGCCAAAGCATTGATGTTGATAACACTCGGCATCACCGATGAAGTTCAACCTCACATTCGGGATGCAGCAACATCAAAGGCGGCATGGGATTCTCTCTCCACAATCTACCAAGCGAAGAACCAGACGAAGATCCTCCATCTATAGTCCAAGCTACATACACTCAGTATGCATGCTGGCGAGAAAGTTGAGGAATTCTTACGACGGGTATCTGAACTGCGAGCTGAGCTTGTTGCACTTGGAGAAAAGGTGGAGGACAAACTACTTGTCCCAATTATGCTGAGAGCACTGCCATCTCAGTTCAAAATTTTTGTCACCACGCTAAACATCACCAAGAAAGATGTTTCATATGATGAATTGGTGAATCTGTTGCAGCAAGAAGAAGCCATTCAATCTGTTCAAGGTGAACTAGAAGATAAGGCCCTGATCTCCAGACAATCAAAAGGTCAGAAGTTTCATGGAAAGCAGCCACAGAAACAACAAGAACATCAACAGTCGAAGCCTCCAAAGGCAAACCGATGGTGTCATATATGCAACAAGAACAATCATGACACTATCAACTGTTGGTACAATGCCTTAACAAAAGGCAATTCAAGCAAAGAAGGCTTTTCTGGTTGCAGTGATACTCAGCCATCCAAACGCCGTCATCATCGCAGAAGGCACAAAGGAAATGTAGCGGCCCAACAAGATGATGCATCAGAAGAAGATGAACTAGAAATAGCCAACTGCGGCACTCATCACAATCTAGTCCTTGTCTCCCAAACCTCGCAGCCCACGAGGGATATTTGGTTGATAGACTCAGGTGCTAGCAAGCATATGACAGGCAATCGTGAGCTGTTCGATGCACTAACAGAACAACCTACTGGAGATAGAGTTTGAATTGCTGACAATAAGGAGTATGTTGCAGAGGGTATAGGCAAGGTCATAATTCCTCTTGGGACAAGCCGTTGCACCCTCACCAAGGTGCTGTATGTTCCTGGTTTGACAACAAACCTGCTCTCTGTCAGTCAGCTTCTGAACCACAAACTGAAAGTTGAGTTCCAAGTGAAGGATGGGGTCAAGACCTGTCTAATCTCAAGAGAAGGTATGATACTTGCTAGAGTGTTTATGAAGGATAGACTGTTTGCATTAGATGCTATCTCCTCCCCTACAGTAGCTCTATCAGCCTCCACAATAGAATCTACAGGACTTTGGCACTATCGCTATGGGCATCTTTCCGTCAGCTCCTTGCATCAGCTCAGCTCCAAACAAATGGTAAGAGGTCTTCCTCCAATTTCAAATTCATTGCCTATATGTCCTGGATGCCTTGCAGGTAAACAACACCAGGATCCGTTTGAGGCTAGTAGCTTCCATGCTACACATCGCCTTGAGTTGGTACATACTGATCTGTGCAGACCCATGCCTGCTTCATTTTCAGGCCATAAGTACTTCCATTTGTTCGTGGATGACTTCTCCCGAAAGACCTGGGTGTATTTTCTCAAGAAGAAAGATGAAGCCTTTGCCAACTTTCAGGACTTTCACAAGCAAGTTGTCAAAGAAGCCGGCCAGTCTCTTCTTGTCCTCCGGTCAGATCGAGGGGGGGAATTCACCTCCAAGGAGTTTGTGGCATACCTGAAGCATCATGGCATCAAGCAGCACCTCACTGCTCCCTATACACCCCAACAGAATGGAGTTGCAGAACGTCGCAATCGGACTGTCATGGAGATGGCTCGATGCATGCTCTCCACAGCCAAGTTGGAGGAAAGATTTTGGGCAGAAGCAGTATGGACAGCTGTATACCTCATCAATAGGGCACCGACAAAGATTCTGCAACACAAGACACCGAAAGAGTTATGGACTGGACAAAAGCCTTCAATTTCTCATCTAAGGGTGTTTGGTTGCACTGCATACATGCATGTCCCTGCCAATAGGAGAAAGAAGACTGATTCTAAGACACTTTAGTGTATATTGTTGGGATATAGTATTACATCAAAAGCTTATCGTCTCATAGATCCTAAGACAATGAAGATACATGAGAGTCGAGATGTGGTATGTGATGAATCGTCATTCGATTCCTTATCACAGAAAGAAGAGCAACAACTTCCTACTTCTCATAAATTGCTCTCACAATCAGATGATGAGCATATGGAAGACTCTCACAAAGACAGTGAACTACAAGGAGAGTTGTATGTTGATCTGGGCCCTCTAGAAAACATTGCACACCAGCAGCAGCACAGTCAACCTCCAAAGTGGGTCCAAAGTACAATCAGGGACTCTAACCTGCACACTCTTCCAGACACTTCGTCAGGAGTCAGAACCAGGAGTCAGACAAGAAATGAAGTGAATCTTGCGCTCATGAGTACTGTTGTTGACAGCACTGAACCTGACACAGTTCGAGAGGCCTTACGCCAACCTCAGTGGAAGAAGGCTATGGATGTAGAATATGATTCTCTAATGCAAAATCATACTTGGGAACTTGTCGATCTGCCTGAAGGGAAGAAACCCATTGGCTGCAAATGGATCTTCAAAACAAAGTACAAGGTAGATGGATCTATCGACAAGTACAAAGCACGACTTGTAGCAAAGGGATATGCTCAACAGGAAGGCATTGATTATGAAGAGACCTTTGCACCCACTGCGAAGATCAAAACTATCAGAATGGTCTGTGCATTGGCAGCGCAGAAGGGATGGAAGCTTCAGTAGATGGATGTCAAGAGTGCTTTCTTAAACGGTGATCTCAAAGAAGAAGTGTACATGACCCAACCAGAAGGGTTTGTTGATGAACATCATCCACACAAGGTATGTCGTCTTATCAAATCTCTTTATGGCCTTAAGCAAGCTCCTCGGGCATGGTACATCAAGATTGATGGTCACCTATTGGAGCATGGATTCACCCGTAGCCCCTCAGATCCTAATTTGTATATTAAGAAGGTAGGCACAGAGATTGTCATTTTGGTTTTGTATGTGGATGATCTTATTCTCACTGGCAGCTCAAACAGTCTCGTTGATGATGTCAAGAATGATCTAAAGAACTCATTCAACATGATAGATTTGGGGCTACTTCATTATTGTCTTGGCTTGGAGATATGGCAAAAGAAGAACCACATATTCATCTCCCAAATAAAATATGCCAAGACACTCCTGGAAAAGTATGGAATGGTCAACTGTAAGCCTATGTCCACTCTAATGGAGAAAGGTTTGCAATTATCTTGTTTCCAGGATTCACCTCAAGTAGATGTCACTCTCTATAGGCAGCTGGTTGGGAGCCTTATCTACTTGACCTACACCAGACCAGACTTGTGTTTTGCTGTAAGCTATCTTGCCAGATACATGCAGGAACCAAAGAAGTGTCATTGGGTTGCAGCAAAGCATGTGTTGAGATATATCCGAGGCACAGTTGATTATGGTCTGGAATATAAGAAGAACACTCAGTTCTTCTTACAGGGATATACAGACTCGGATTATGCAGGATCTATAGATGACAGGAAATCCACCTCAGGTTATGTTTTTCATCTTGGATCTGGGCCAATTTCATGGGTTAGTAAGAAGCAAACTATTGTTGCTCTTTCATCCACTGAGGCTGAATATCACACCGCACAAGGAGCTGTGTGTGAAGTGATTTGGTTACGTCGCATTCTGGCAGATATGGACATTCCTGAAGACAAGTCACCAGTTCTTCATTGCGACAATCAGGGTGTGTTAAAACTTGTGAAGAATCCAGTTTTCCATGAGCGCACTAAGCATATTGAGGTCGAATGTCATTACATTTGGGATCAAGTTTTGAACCACCACATCCAGCTCCAGTACTGCCCTACAGACTCTCAGATCGCAGATATGTTCACCAAATCTCTTGGTAGAATCAAATTTGAATTGTTTAGGGGGTACATTTGTAAAAACAATGTAATAAGGGGGGGAATGTCAGCATAACATATTACATTGTTTCGTTGTTTCTATACGTAACTACATCTATTACGTCAGTTTCTGCAGTTATGGAATAACTGCAAACTGTTGTGTTAGTTTCATTAACTACCACACAATATTTATAGACATTTTTGTATCTGCATTCATCATCGAATACAATATCCTTTTCTTCTGCCTGTCCATTAATCTCTTTTAATTGTATCTAATTTTAAGATGCTCTATGATATGCTATATAATTAATACAAAATGGCCTCTTTAAACATGTTAAGATCAAAGCTAAAATTTGATGAGTCACTGTTTAGATAACTTTTAACACTACTATTCTTTAACTTGACATTCCTTGTAACTAAATTGTTGGTTGGAAGATTAATATTTAACATTAAGTCTCTTGTTCATAAGACAAATAATCATCACTTTACACTATTATTTTGACAAATCTCTACATCACTTTACATTATTATTGTTTGATTTTTCAATTTTGTAAGAATAAATTATTGTTACAAAATTAATAAGTACAAATGTTGTGCATTATTTGTTTGCTATTTTTGTAAAATACTTGTAGCATGCTATGAAACATTTTCATGTCACTGGAAAACATCTTGAAAAAGCAATAATGCTAAGAAATATTTTGAAAGTGATCTAGTTTTGGGGAATGAATGAGAAACCATCTCAATCATTATCCACATTTGCATCATCAAGCTTGGTAGTAGCTTTTTTTATTACAAAAAAACATCTTTTTCTTACTTCCATTTGGGAATGTGTCTCTTTTACATCACATTCTTTGTGGAAAGCATGACATTTCTACTTGGAAGAATCTCTTATGAGTAGTACAACTTCACTATCTTTGGAAATGTATTAGATTCACATTGTGTTTAGATATTAATTTTATATGGATGAATGAATTGTACCAAAGCAAATCTTTAAGATTGACCCTAATATAGGAGTCAAATAGACACATCCACATGTATATGTGTGCCTAACTTTCCTATCGGGCTCATCCCTTACACCCTTAGGAGATACAAGTGCTAGTCTATATTCATGGCATGACTTGGCACAAGTTGAGAATTTGATAAAAGAAATAAACTAAATACGGTCACGTATGAATTATCTTCAAAATTGAGACTTTGTGAGAATAACTATTCGAATGGTTAGAGATGTAACGCAAAATGGTTTTGTTGTGATTGCAGATAGTGGAATACCTTCTCTCACTTACAGGTGTAGATGTGAATGCCCTGAACGATGAAGGCTTGACCGCACTTGACATAGCTCAACACAACCCCAATTGTGCGGACATCATACAAAACCTGAAAAATAAGGGAGGTATTCTGTTGAGTTTCATACCAAAGTCTAACAGAATTTCTGATCCACGTAATGATTCTAATCAAGGAATGGACAAAGATACCGTAAACACACACATGGTAGTGGCATCACTGATTGCCACCGTCACATTTGCAGCCATGTTTCAAATCCCGGGGGGAATTGAGGATGACAAAGAGAGTATACACTATGGAGCTGCCAAGATGGCATTTCATAAACTTTTCAGATTGTTCATTTTCTCCGACACTGCGGCCTTCACCGCTTCGCTTACAGTGGTTTTCGCGTGGTTATTGAAAAACACTTCTTTCGGGTGGATAGTTCCACGTGTGCTCTCCGATATGTCTGGGGTGAACTTGCTAATCTCAATCATTTGGACGATGATAGCATTTGTGAGTGCCACCATTCTTGTCATAATACCCCATAATTATGAGAACCTGAAAAGTAAGGACAAGGAAGCTTTCTCCAAATATAAATTGTTTTGGCAGTACGAGATCTCTCTTGTAATCATCACAACATATGTGCTTGTAAGCATGCTTGTTCTTGCGTTTGACCAGGTGGGAAAGATGATGAAATTTAACCGGACAGATACTTTAACGTTTTTAGTCTTCGTGTTCTCCATAACGATTGTCATTCTTTGCTTTAGTTTTAAATGAGCGAACTATTTTGTCCGTTCTTTACTGTCAAAAAATATTCTCTCTTTGGAGACTAATTATAGCGTATGTATAGATGCTCTTAGAAGAGGAGAGGACATACTAACGTACTTTTACAATGCTGGTTCATTGTTTTTATTTGGAGACATATCAATTGATCGAATTTTATAATTTTCATTGATTTGTTTATATTATTTAGGTGGTTTTTTTTATATTAAAAAGTGCATTTTAACAACAAATTAAACAAGTATTAAGTAATGCTAATCTTTGCACTTCTAATTTGCTTTTCAAGTTTGTTTAGTTTGTAAAATACAAGTTAATCAATTGCATATATTTGGGTGAAAATGTAGTATGAAATGCTTTCTTTATAATTTGCATTTATTATAAATATAATTTTTTCTTAAATAAAATATTTCAAATATATTTATTTTTGTATAAAATTATATATAAGTCTAATGGTGAAATTTGAATACCTACACAAATATTTATTTAGTTTTGTATTTATTTTGATGGAATGTTTTAGTACAATTATATACTAATAACATCTAAAGGTGTTAGTAGGTATGAACTTTCCATCTAGTCTATAGAGTTCTTAGAAAAGTGCTTTTGGATTTAACTATGTGTATTTCTTTGCTTAACGTTTTGGATTGCACTTAGTGATCCATCATCAAGTAGAGAATACTTGTGATTGGATTGCAGAGTTAACCTTTAAAAAAAGGTGGGGGATTGGGGTAAGAGGAAAAACATAAGGAAAGAAAAAAATTAGAGGTCTAAAGAGAATTAATGTATGTGATTCCTAAATAAAAATGCAACTAACATATAAACTATGCATAGATGTATAGTGATATGATAATGTAGAAAAGATTAACATGACTATGTATATTAGTATGTAATATTGACTTATAATGATATAATATTTGAGTAACAAGTGATAAATTATATAAATTTGAAAAGTAATAAAGAGAAACAATGACAAGAAATGTGATCTCCAATAGTGGTAGTTATAAAGTCCTCTCCAATAACCCCATCTCGAAGATCATGAAATAAGTTAAGAATGCCATTGCCCACTCATCATTTGATGAACTTAGTTAGAAACATTTTATTCCTAACAAAGAAACCACCTCGCAAATTTATGGCACACCTAAAATCAACAAACCTAGCATTCCTCTTATATCAATTGTTGGCACCACCCATTCCCCCACCTACAATCTAGCTTCCTCCCTTGCCAAGTTGATCTCACCCTTACTAGGGAAGTCATATTCCTTCATCAAGTTCTCTTCCAATTTTATTGAATTCATTCATGATAAAATGGTAGAAGATGATGAGATTCTTGTTAGCTTAGATGTGGTGTCCTTAATTCACTAAAGTCCCCATGTGTGGCTCTTTGGAACTAATTAGGTGCAAAACCAATAATGAAATTGCTTCCCTTATTGAGTTGCTCCTTCATTCAACATTCTTCTATTCATCTTACATATTTTTATTTTTATTATCACTTTACACACACACACACACACACACACACACACACACACACACACACACACACACACACACACACACAGAGAGATCCATACAAAAATCATTTTGCTTTCATAAGAGCAAGATAAGTAAACTTATTTCTATTAATATATTAAGAGAAGGACAACATAATTACAAGGAGTTTCAACACAAATAACTCCCAAAGAGAGATTAACTCTCATAAATACACAACCAATTACAAAACCAAATAGGCCAAGGCAACATAATGCCTTATTTTTACAGCTCTACACAAAACCCATGTAGAGTTTATAGTGTATGGATTATATGCATTTCTTGTCATTGTTTCTCTTTATTAATTTTTAAATTTAAACAATTTTTTACTTGTTACTCAAATAATATATATCATTATAGGTCAATATTACATACTAATATACATAGTCATTATTTTAATTTTTCATTGTATTATTATATCACTATACATCTATGCATAGTTTATCTGTTAGTTGCATTTTGTTTAGACATCACATGCCTTACTTCTCTTGAGACCTCTAATTTCTTCCTTTCCTTATGTTTTATCTCTTCTCTTGTGTTTTAGTTTGTAGTTCTCTTGCCGTCTCCCACCAACCCTAATTCCCCACTCACCTCTTTTTAAAGGTTAACTTTGTAATCCAAATCACAAGGATCCTCTTCTTGATAATGGATCACTGTGTGTGATCCAAAGTGTCAACAAAATAAATACACACAAGTACATCCAAAAGCACTTCTTTCAAAATCTAAAGGTGCTATCAAATGGCTGATATACACAAATACTTATAGCCCTATTAGCCAAAAACTATATATTTATATTTTTTAGATTCATTTAGTATAGTATTTTGTTGATATAGATATAAATATTTATGTTAATTAGTCATTTGATAACACTTTTAAGTGTTGTTACTAGTTTTTTTTAAAATATGGGTGTGATAATTTAAGAGATTTCTGATGTTCTATAAGAAAGAAAACAAATATGAAGGTAATATTATAATTTACTAACATTGATGATCATTTCTAAATATACTCAAGAGTGATCTTTAAAGTATTAACCATACGAAGGACAAATTCATAGTTTTCTTTTATGGCATGAATTTTTCAAGTAACATTATATAGTTGTTTAAAGACACATTATGTAAAAAGATTCATTAAAATGCAACATTCTTATAAATTAAAAGAAATTATAGACTTACCTTTTTTTGCTATATTCACATTTCTAGAGCATCACTTATTGAATGTGTTTGAAATTTAATGCTTATTAATTATGACTATTAGAAATAAGCCACACCCAGACTGATTGGCTAGCCACAAGGGGCCAATAGCTTAGTTGGTAGAGCACTTTAGTGCTAATGGAAGATCTTAGGTTTGAGTCCTAGTGTAATGCCCCAAGCTTTCATACAAAACATTAGCCAAACAACACCAAACCAACAAACTTTTTGCATTTGCAAGTGCAACATTTACATGTCACATTGCACTCACGCACACACAAGGTGTTGCAACAAGCACAAAAATGCCTAAAATGACATCACCATTACACACTGCATAGTGGAACAAGCAGAAGACTTTAGCCATCATGTGACAACTCACCACGATGACCAAGAAAGAGGTGGAGTTCACTCCATGACGAGGATCAGATACATGTCCACAACCTCGCTCCATCGCGAACACATGGAGTAGGATGAGGGTGACATCCACCTCAGTCCATTCCATGACAACACAAGACATCCCAAACACAAGGGTAATGCTCACCCACAGGATGGTCCAACTAGGAGGTATGATTCCTCAACCAACTAGAATGGTCACTAGTCAAACTTGTGTAAAGGTACACTTCCCAATGCAAAGGAGGGAATAATCTAAGAGTGCATATCACATCATGGAAATGACACCAAAACATCTACGAGGCTAAAAACAATAATCAACATCAAAGATGATTCATTTTAACTAAAAACATTAAGGTATTCAATAAAAATGTCCACATGCCAAAAAGGACAAAAGCGATTCAAAAGGCTACACATGTTCAACACCAACGCCAACACATGCCAAAAGCAAAGATATGAACCTCAACACCTATGTGGGATGAATACAATCCAACACAAATATATCCATAAACATCAAATAACCGAGTCTAAACATGCTAACATAGCTAGATTCTAACATGTAAAATCTATCAAAACATGCCAACGTCCTCACAAATTGAGGCGTGGAAAAATACAAGATGATATTTAATAATTACAATATTCAAATGGCTTCATCCTAAACATAGATGAATCATAGCCAACATCATAAATCAACTCGTAGCATTAATTACATCTTATTACAAGGGTCTCAAAAGATCTACATTACAAAGGTTACAATAATCAATAATGATAATATACAAGTGCATAAACCACCCAAAACCAACACGCTCTCCAAGGTGCAACAAGACATAAAGCATGAGGTAAACCACATGCAAAAAGAACAAGGAATCCATCCAGCACCTAAAGATCATCATGGAGGACCAAAGGGGAAATGCTATATGCCTCCCAACCATATTGCCATCGTCGAGTGCAACAAATGTCTACGAAACTTTAGACAACCCCTGAGCTACAGAGACGATGATCATGACAAACTCGCTAAGATCATCTCACACATTTAGGGTATAAAAGCAACATATGGCATACACGCCAATCAATGCACATAACACACATGGTACAACTACCAATACAATTCATATAAACAACACATGGTATAACTACCAATACAATGCATATAAACAACACAAGGTATAACTACCATCTAATTGTATTCAAGTAACATATGGCACACTTGCCAAAGCATAATAGAATGACATCAAAACATTCAAGCATAAGGGAAATAATCACACCTTCAATGCATGTCAAATGAGGCATAAATCATAGTCCATCATAGACACATACAAGCATGAATCAGGCATCACAATGCACATGCAATCACATGGTAAACATTACACATCAAGTCAAACTCTGATGTTGGAAGAAGGAAGAGAGACCTAGGTAGTTAAGACGAGGAGTGTCAAACGAGGGCAATACTCGCCTTGCGGTAGAACATGAGGGCATAACCTCCTTATAGCAACTAGACACTACACCAAAGATTGCTCTTTACACCCATACCCAAGAAAGGCAGACACTTCACTAGCACATATAGTTTGGTGTAGATGATCTTATTATTAATTTTTATTACCTAATGTGTTTAAATGTTATTCTTGATTAAAACTTCCATTCGCTAAATTCCAATGACCTCTTTGAGTTGTGGTGCACGATGAAAGCCACTCCTTTCCCTACCCCTAGACCTATTCCTAAACAACCAAAGCTCCAATTTTACTAATTGGGCTTGGCACAGTTTTACAAGGTAACAAAATCCAAATTTGACAAAAATACAACATTTGTTAAAAAGATGCAAAACATCTTTTCCCATGGGAGGGAACCCATGCCACATTAAAATTAATAAAGGAATTGATTTAAAATTGAAATTTCATTCTTTTCTATTTGTATGGAAAAACCATAAAAAACCCAAATTCTCCATTGTTGAAAGCTTGGCTACCTTGGGCAATTTTATAACTTTCATGTTTCAAATTTGAATGGAAATCTGACAACTACCCATTGTTTATTATATGAACAAAACCTCAATTATGAAATAAAACCAAGGTGGGCATTTCTAAATAAAATTTGCCATGACTTTCTTTGTTTCAACTTGTTTTCCCCAAATGAAGAACACAATAATTTTTTAACTTTCATGTTTTGAACTCAATTGAAAATTTGACAACTACCCATTGTTTATCATATGAGCAACACCTCAAATATGAAATAGAAACAAGATGGGAATTTCTAAATAAAATTTTCCATGACTTTCTTTATTTCAGCGCTTTCCAAATGAAGAACAAAACATAAATGTAAATAAAATTTAGAAATTAATTTTAAACTTTCTTTTCTATACATGAATACCATAGAAATCCATTTAAGATTGTATGGAAATGGATAGAACAAACAAAACTAAACAAGGAAGGGAGTTATGAATTCATACCTCTTTCCAAGCACACCAAGAAGAAAGGTTTTGAAGAAAACAATCTTTGATCACTCCCAACCAAACACAAATCAATTCCAATCCTCTTCCACAGGCAATTCCAATCCTCACTTCAAACAAGTGAATCCAAATCCTTCTATTCCACGGAGGAAATCTATTTTTCAAGCAAGAGGGTTTCAAACAAAGGAGAGAGCAAATTTTGGAGAGAAAAAGAATAATTCAAAATATATGTGTTTTTTTCCTTTTATGTCTCCAAAGACACTATTCATTTTTTCATAATAAAATATTCCTCTTAGGTGATTTGATAAATCAAATCAAAATTATATCCTTTTCGTAATTAAATCATTTAATTGATTAATTCCAAACAATAAATAATTACAATATTTCATTTGAAATCACATAAGCATTTAATCAAATTGCATTAGTATTTCAATTTTCCTTGAAAATATCCAAATAAATTAATAAGAATAGCAGGGAAATAGTTAGTCAAACAAACTCTACTATTCCAAATAGGTTATTATCATTTAAATTGGTCTCATTTGGAAAAGTACAAACATGCCATACTAGGCATTCAATTTTCTCATTTAATGCAATTTCTACCTTTTTATGAAAAAATCTCAAATTTCGTAATTAAACTGAAATCACTCAAATTTGTTCCACAAGCATATAATGATGCAACCAACATTTTCACTAAAGTAGAAATAGCAATTTCCAAATTAAAATCATTAATTTAAACCAAAAAATGGAAAACATATTTTTCAAACCATTTTAAAATAAAGTGCAAGAATGCTAAGGAAACACATACAAATGATTCCAAACACACATCACAGGTTTCCACAACACAAGGATAAGGGTGTGATGGCCTAGCATCCCATCTCAACCTTCTCCATGTTTCCCACATTAGTTAACACCTATAATTACCTGCACACTTAAGTCAGCCATCAGGCGTACGTGCTCCACATATAATAGCCAAAGCAACATAATCCACTTCAACGTGGTATAATCACACATGATATAAAATAATTGCATCCACTATAATCATCTATGACTAGCATGATTCAGGAATATGATGGATAAATAGAAACATTTCACAATGCAGGAATAATATGACAATCATAACTATAACAAGTATAGTGAAAATAATGAAGCTAAAGCACTGGAATAATCTAGCATGCACAATTACAGCATATGCATCCCATAATTCATAGTTGGAAACCAAAAAAGAGCACAACCCCATCAGAAACACCTCGATGGTCATGCAGAATACACCCTCAGAACCCATTAATGACACCATAGACCTCATCGACAAGTTTAATGCAATGCATCAAGGCATAAAAATCACATAATACACTGATAAATAGTTAGAACAACATATAACATATGAATCAAAAGCTACACAAGACACAAACTAGGGTGGGCATTACATCCTCCCCCACTAGCGTTAGGCTTACTCCGGGAAGCCTACAAAAACACAAGGATGGAGTTCCTTCAGTACACAATCCTGTACAACACAATAGATCTCAACAGATTAGTCCTCCTAACCAACACTAGGTTGAGGTCTGAAAACAACAAATCAAATCTCTAAAGGTGCACCAACTAGGTCAAAACCAACCATCATACATACAACTCCTCTAAGACTACACCACTCCATCCTCCAACTACCACTACAATGAAATGAGGCTCAAGCCAAAAGGCACAATAGACCACAAGCAAGTTAAGTCCATAAAACTCAGGACCACAACTATGCTGGGATAACCTCTCGAGCTCTCAACTAAGTCTATGGAAACTCACAAGGCTACCATATCCACTCTCAAGAATAATTGCAAACAAAAGATTACTCTCTCAACAATCCTTCCTCAGGCACTACCCACAACAAAAGAACTCAAGGATCAAAGAAAGCTAACTCAAAAAGGTTATAGGCACCACTATCTCACCTTCATCCTAACCAAAAGCATGCCTCAGCTCTAGACATGGTTTCCCTACATGAGGTACTTCCTCATGTTCCACTCCTAAAAGAGAGGGTTTCTCTAACACTCTAGCTCTATACCACCAAAACTAGGATCAACCAAATAGGTTCTTAGAGGGAAGAATCTAAACCACATCCTCTAACAACATAAGCACTTCCATCAAGCAAGGCTTAGCAACCTGTTACACACTAGGAGCACATCTAAGGTGGACACAACAAACCAACATAGGTGCAAAAATACTCTAAACACCACTTCAAAGATCAACTATCCTAGACCAAAAGGTCAAACAACACAACATGATCATGAATTCATGATCAAATAGGCAACACAAGGCTTCCTCGTGGCCTAAAAACCTAGTTTCCATAAAATAGAATACATAGGATAGCAATTTCTTCATACAAGAGTTGCATCCCTTCCAACATTATGCTAGGAAACCTCCAAAACACTAAGGAGAAACTCCTAAAGCAACCAAATTCCCAAGGTTGGCAGTTCAACAAGAGAAAGAAGACAACTATAATATCATAAATATATAAATAATACGTTCTCATGCACTAACTAAGGCTCCATCATACCCTACACTATGTCAAAACATAATTGTAGTTATGGAACTCACATCAAAAGGACACAACATCATACTCTCCACTAATGGTGAAACACTAGGAGCATGTCATCACGTCCAAGACTAACAGGAACAAGACAAGCAAGAACAACTATAGTTGGTGGACTAACTCAACATTCAACCAAATGCAATTACTAAAATCAATTCAATTCAAACAATTTCTCTACATATCTCATTCACATAGACACAATCAATAATCAACATTTAAGCTCATATAAGAATTCAATTCACATCAAGTGATCCATAGCAACACAAAGCTATTTCAAAAATTTCTCAACATTTCACACAATATTCACTTGTATTGAATAACAAATCAAGGAATTCAATCTACCATAGTTTTAATAACACTCGCACCAAGAACTAGTATATTCTCCACATTCTACTCCCTTATACAATCCATGATAGGCCCATCATGGACATAATAGAGAACATAACATGATACATGACCAGTAGTTTAAAACATTCAAGTATAGCCACCAATAATAAGTAAATAAATAAAACATCAAAGTGGAAGAAAAATCAATTCCAACAATAAGTCATAAAATGAGCTCAATCTCAACAGTAAATCAAACATGACCATAAAGGTCACAAGATAAATAAATATCAAACTTTGATGACTATACTTATTCATAAACAAGAATAAAAATTCAATTCTAACCCTTACAACGTTTAGTGAATTCACCAAAGTCAAATAAATAAAGTATCAAAATTCAAAAGTTTCACATTACATGAACTACATGACTAATTCTAGTCACAAGAGAGGGAGTACAATGGTATACTACACCTGGATTCCAAAATCCAAGGCAAGTAAGAGAACACATTCAATCACACTAAGAAAACAAGTCTTCTAAAACCTTAATCACGTCTATAACATGAGATCAATTCTTTTTAACCACAAAAACATCACTCAACCTGCCAAGAAACCAAAAGTTGCATCCCATTCAAGGGAATCACAATCACCATGCAATGACACACAAAGTCACACACTAGAAAACATCTAGTAACCAAGATTAAGCTAGTTCAAAATGAGGTTCACAAACCAAGATATCTAAACACCTCACTCTCACAACAAGAGTGGTTAACTTTTCTCACCACACAAGGAATCATGAAGCATATGGATAATGCATTAATGCAACATTCACATACAACATGTAAATCAAAAAACGAGGGAGAATTCGGTTGGGGGTCAAGCACTTACCCAACGTTCCAGTCACATGATGCTAAATTTCTCCACAACATGATGACAAGCATACTAAATGCACACATTATAATAGGGTAAACATAACTCAGAAACACAAGATGCAAGGTTTGCTACTTCAATCATGATTCTAACATCTCAAACATCACAAGGACTATATAATGACTCATGATTCTAACATCCCAAACATCACAAGGACTATATAATGACCCTTTTCACAACCCCTTTTTTCTTTAACTCTTCAAATAATGCAAGGCAATAATTACACCTAGGTTTCCACATGAATCCTAGGGAAGAATGCAATTTGGGGACATTAGTCATTTCCTAAATGATCTATTCTAGTAATGTAATGCAACAATATCTTTCTTACAACCACATAATTAATCCACACACAGGAACATGCTCTCAAAAAGATAATGCAATATGTATTTCAAGCAAGCATTTCTAATCACCATACATAGGCAATTAATAAACAAATATGATAAGCATTATGAGGATATGCTACTCTTTCAACAAACATACACACAACAAGGTGCACAATGCAAGGTTCATTTAAACTAGCATTACCACAACAATATTCTTCACATACCATGCATACGATCAAAACATCATCTCTTTCACATACAAATGCAGAACTCTTAAAAGAGTAAACCAGGTTCAATCACACTCAAGAACATGGCATTTCCTTTCACATAAAGGTTTCCGTAACTCCACTATCAAAAGTGGTCACACAAGCACAAGCATGACCCTACAAAGGTCACTCAAACATACTCATACAAGGAAGACATATTGAAAGAAAGCACATGCTACTCACTGTACACAAACACATAGGGACCTGACATATGCTCAAACAAGCCAAGTAGAACACACCCCAGAGTTCCCAATGCTACAACATGAGATCTAATACCAAGTGTACTGCCCCAAGATTTCACACAGGACATTAGCTGAACAAACACCGAGCCAACAAATTTTTTGTGTTTGCAAGTGTGACATTATGTCACATTGCACTCACACATACAAAAGGTGTCACAACAAGCATAAAAACACATAAAATGACATCACCATTGCACAATGCAAGGTGGCACAAGAGGAAGACTTCACCCATCATGTCACAACTCACCATGATGACCAAGCAAGAGGTGGAGCTCACTCCATGACAAGGATCGGATACATGTCCACGACCTCGATCCCTCGCAAACACATGGAGTAGGATGAGGGCAACATCCACCTCAGTCCATTCCATGATGAAACAAGACATCCCAAACACAAGGGTAATGCTCACCCATGAGATGGTCCAACTAGGAGGTACGATTCCTCAACCAACTAGAATGGTCACTAGTCGAACTTGTGTAAAGGCACACTTCCCAATGCAAAGGAGGGAATAATCCAAGAGTGCATATCACATCAACGAAAGGACACCAAAACACCTACAAGGCTAAAAATAGTAATCAACATCAAAGAGGATTCATTTTAACCAAAAACATTAAGGTATTGAATAAAAAATGTCCACATGCTAGAACGGACAAAAGTGATATAAAAGGCTACACATGTTCGACACCAACGTTGGCACATGCCAAAAGCAAAGATACGATCCTCACCACCTATGTGGGATGAATACAATCCAACACAAACATATCCATAAACATCAAATACAACATCAAATAACTGAGTCTAAACATGCTAACATAGCTACATTCTTACTTGCAAAATCTATCAAAACATGCCAACATCCTCACAAACCAAGGCATGGAAAAATACAAGATGATATCCAATAATTATATTATTCGAATGGCTTTATTATAAACATAGATGAATCATAATCAACATCATAAATCAGCTCATAGCATTAATTACATCTTATTACAAGGGTCTCAAAAGACCTACATTACAAAGGTTACAATAATCAATAATGATAATATATAAGTGCATAAACCACCCAAAACCAACACGCTCTCCAAGGTGCAACAAGGCACAAAGCATGAGGTAAACCACCTATAAAAAGATCAAGGAATCCATCCAACACCTGAAGATCATCATGAAGGACCAAAGGGGAAATGTTACACGCCTCCCAACCATATTGCCATCGTCAAGTGCAATAGATGTCTATGCAACTCTAGGAAACCCCTGAGCTACAGAGAAGGTGATCATAGCAAACCCACTAAAAGCATCTCACACATCTAGGGTATACAAACAACATATGGCATACACGCCAATCAATGCACACAACACACATAGCATAACCACCAATACAATGCATATAAACAACACATGGTACAACTACCAATACAATGCATATAAACAACACGTGGTACTACTACCAATACAATGCATATAAAAAACACAAGATACAAGTACCATCCAATTGCATTCAAGTAACATATGGCACACTTGCCAAAGCATAATAGAATGACATCACAACATTCAAGCATAAGGGAGATCACACCTTCAATGCATGCCGAACGAGGCATAAATCATAGTCCATCAGAGACACATACAAGCATGAATTAGGCATCACAATGCACATGCAATCACATGGTAAACATCACACATCAAGTCAAACTCCGATTGTGGAAGAAGGAAGAGAGACCTAGGTAGTTAAGACAAGGAGTGTCAAACGAGGGCAATACTCACCTCGCGGTAGAACAAGAGGGCATAACCTCCTCATAGAAACCAGACACTACACCAACGATTGCTATTTACACCTAAACCCAAGCAAGGTGGACACTTCACTAGCACATGTAGTTTGGTGTAGATGATCTTATTATTAGATTTTATTACCCAATATGTTTAAATGTTATTGTTGATTAAAACTTCCATTTGCTAAATTCTTATGACCTCTTTGTGTTGTGGTGCACAATGAAAGGCACTCCTTTCCGTACCCCTAGACCTCTTCCTAAACACGCAAAGCTCCAATTTTACTAATTGGGCTTGGGATGGTTTACGAGGTAACAAAATCCAAATTTGACAAAAACAAAACATTTCGAAAAAGATGCAAAATATTATTTCCCATGGGAGGGAACTCATCCCACATTAAAATTAATAAAGGAAATGGTTTAAAATTGAAATTTTATTTTTTTCTATTTGTATGGAAAAACCATAAAAAACCCAAATTCTCCATTGTTGAAAGCTTGACTACCTTAGGCAATTTTCTAACTTTCATGTTTCAAATTCAAATGGAAATATGACAACTACCCATTATTTATTATATGAACAAAACCCCAATTATGAAATAAAAACAAGGTGGGCATTTCTAAATAAAATTTGCCATGACTTTTTTTATTTCAGCTTGTTTTCCCCAAATGAAGAACACAACAATTTTTCAACTTTTATGTTTTGAATTCAATTGAAAATTTGACAACTACCCATTGTTTATTATATGAACAACACCTCAAATATGAAATATAAACAAGATGGGCATTTCTAAATAAAATTTTCGATGACTTTCTTTGTTTCATCTCTTTCCAAATGAAGGACACAACAGTAATGCAAATAAAATTTAGAAATTAATTTTAAACTTTCTTTTCTATGCAAGAATACCATAGCAATCCATTTAAGATGGTATGGCAATGGATAGAACAAAAAAAACTAAACAAGGAAGGGAGTTATGAATTTATACCTCTTTCCAGGCACTCCAAGAAAAAAGGTTTTGAAGAAAACAATCTTTGATCACTCCCAACCAAGCACAAATCAATTCCAATCCTCTTCCACAAGCAATTCCAATCCTCACTTCAAACAAGAAAATCCAAATCATTCCATTCCATGGAGAAAATCCATTTTTCAAGCAAGAGGGTTTCAAACAAAGGAGAGCAAATTTTGGAGAGAAAAAAAATAATTCAAAATACATGTCTTTTTTTCCTTTTATGTCTCCAAAGACACTATTCATTTTTTCATAATAATGTATTCCTCTTAAGTGATTTGATAAATCAAATCAAAATTATAGCCTTTGCATTACTAAATTATTTAATTCATTAATTCCAAACAAGAAATAATTACAATATTTCATTTGAAATCACATAAGCATTTAATCAAATTGTATTAATGTTTTAATTTTCCTTGAAAATACCAAATAAATCAATAAGAGTAGCAGGGAAATAGTTAGTCAAACAAACTCAACTATTCCAAATAAGTTATTGTCATTTAACTTGGTCTCATTCGAAAAAGTACAAAAATGCCATACTAGGCATTCAGTTTTCTCATTTAATGTAATTTCTACCTTTTTATGGAAAAATCTCAAATTTCATAATTAAAGCTAAATTACTCAAATTTGTTCCACAAGCATATAATGATGTAACAAACATTTTCACTAAAGGATAAATAGTAATTTTAAAATTAAAATAATTAATTTAATCCAAAAACACAGAAAACATGTTTTTCAAACCATTTTAAAATAAAGTGCAAGAATGCTAAGAAAACACACACAAATGATTCCCATCACACATCACAGGTTTTAAAACACAAAGATAAGGGTGAGATGGCCTAGCGTCCCATGTCAACCTTCTCCACATTTCCCACATTAGTTAACACCTATAATTCCCTGCACACTCAAGTCAACTATCAGGTGTACCTACTTCACATTTAATAGCTGAAGAAACATAATCCGCTCCAATGTGGTATAATCATACATGATATAAAATAATCACATCCACTATAATCATCTACGACTAGCATGATCCAGGAACATGATGCATAAATAGAAATATTTCACAATGTGGGAATAAAACAACAATCACAACTATAACAAGTATCTTAAAAATAGTGGAGCTGAAGCACTTGAATAATCTAGCATACATAATCATAGCATATGCATCCCAAAATGCATAGTTGGAAACCAAATAACAAAGCACAACCCCATCGGAAACACCTCAATGATAATGCAGAATACACCCTTAGAACCCATCAATGGCACCATAGACCTCATCGACAAGTTCAGTGCAATGCATCTGTAAGGAAATAAGAGCATCTCAGAACGTATTTCTAAGAACAGTGGTGTCTTCGATAGATTTAAATTCTTTTCAATCTCTTCAAAAACACACACAACTATGTCACAAAGTGGAAACAAACATAGTTCATTTCCAACATTAACCCTTAGAGGAAAGTACAAGTAACATTAACCTGTTTCAACAGCAGAATTATTAAACATGGAAGACAGAACAAAAAACACAGATTTACGTGGGGAAAACCCTTACAGGTAAAAAACCCCACACTCCAAAAGCCCAGATAGCCATTGTATTAATCAGCAATAGAAAATACAGTTACAATACAACTCAGGCACTAAGCCTTTCATGGAGATTAACATCCTGTTCCATCTAGAGAATAATAGACACCATAACCCTGCACAAAGTTCTCCTTAGTTCTAGGGTTAGTCCTTCATACTATTATCATGTCACGAATAGCATACAGTACAAGACATCACTGAGAGAGATATTCTTCTCCCTCTTGGCTTGAATTCCCTTTCACTGAACTTTGTACTCTCACTTAAACCCTCCTCTGTTACGATGCGTTTTACATATCACATTACAGAAGAGAGCATTCGGTTCATATCTCAGACCGTTACAACTTACAAAAAGTCAACAGTTCATTTTTAACCATTCACAATCATTTGTATTCATGAGAATTGAATAGTCCCACATGCACCAGTTGATAAACTTAGTAGTAGTATATATTCACGAACATGCGGTAAGACTAACATCAGCATTTTTGCTGCCGACGACCCCAACCAGTCAATCACCAATGAACCATCGAAGTGACCAAGACCTTCAGTGAGACTTCATCCTTCTTCACTAACAAAGTTCCTCCTATTGACGCCAAACATCATTAGACAGACCGTGTTCATCAGAGTAAGAATTCCACTGAAGATCGATAGTGTTAGTCCCGCTGATACCAAACCTCCATCGGCAACACACATGATAGTTGGAGTGACATCTCAACACTGCACCGATCGAGGAGGTCTCGCCGACGCCAACCTTCAACAGTTCGTTGGAGGCCTCCATTGGAATAACACAACACATCAGAGAAAGCATTCTAATCCATGCCAATAAGACAAGTCTCGCTGATAATGAAGAACAATCCACTACTTCATGTGATCATTAAGACAAAACATAGCTCTCGCCGATGCCTGTAATCTGAGTCACAAGTACTCAACATTCTCCCACT
Source organism: Cunninghamia lanceolata (assembly GCA_027924645.1). Lineage (NCBI taxonomy): Eukaryota > Viridiplantae > Streptophyta > Pinopsida > Cupressales > Cupressaceae > Cunninghamia > Cunninghamia lanceolata. Next base: position 1,010,897 of record BSBN01000277.1, read on the forward strand.
TGATGAAGGAATTACAGGAAACCATCAATGCTTGAAGTCACTCTATCAGCTTAGACACTTCCTCCATTCCAATGTGCTCACAAGCTACACAAAATCTCCATCATACCCAACTTCAAAGCTTCCAGAACACAGCCATGAAACCATCCTCTAGAAACAAGACAGAACATCAGCTAGAACAACAATTAGAAATTTGATTGCACCCATCCAACTGAACAAAAATCACGTGATTGAAAATAGCACACACAACAAGTGCTAATCCATCCAATCATCCATACCTTGAAGGTATTAACATCAGCAAACTCATGCCACCTACATATACACCCATCAACTAAAAATACAAGCTCCATGTGTCAACCAGTCGAAGAAGACCAAACACATCCAAGAACTCCCACTGCATGAGTAATGCAAATTTAAAAAAGATCAAGGCATACTAAGTCTACCAATAGCATAACATAGAAGGTGTAAGTCACAACATCATGTAGTACCAAGGAATCATCCACAATGATATGCAAAACCTATAATCAATAACCTGCAAGAACAACTCCTCACCACTAGTCTGGAATTCTCCCAGGTTCTCCACACCCAACAAAGGAAAGAGATAACAGAACTTCCATGTCATCACCTAAGAAGATAAGTGAAAACACATGACCACAAACTAGTGATCACCTCAGCTCCAATCAAACCTCAAACCAATGTAGTGTGAAACAAACCATCCAGGAAGATAACCAGGACCATAGAGAGTAACTCTACACATCATATACCTGTAGACCATCCTTCTATATACACCTCTAAATGCAAACTATGTGAAGTATGATCTCCTTCAATACACCCCAAAGAGAACAACATAATAACACCCAAACAAACATTCAATCTCAAGAGATCAAATTCAACATATGTAATCATGCAACTAACATGGATGTAAGCCTCTCAAACCAAAGAAGATTAAACTAATCCATTTCCCCTTTCAAGAAATCAGCCCATAAAACCATCTCCTAATAATCCTCATCAATGAATGATATCTTGAATCCAAATTTATAAGGAGATTAATCATGCTATCCATCTCTCACAATGAATCCTCCAGAACCATCTATGAGCAGTTCAAGATCCATATCAATGAAAGAAAGCATAAAACACCTAAGAGAAACAATGGGCAATACCTCTCAAGTAATAATGCCGATTAGACCATGAGAGGGGATATGAATGCTCTTCCAAGATATACAAGCCACCATGACTCCTCCGGAAACAATCTCCTCATAGGTCTCTGTTGAACTCACGTCCAACCAAGGTGTAGGCTTCTCAGACTCTCTATTGAAATCTTCATCAAGAGTAACCATCAACAACAATTCTCTCATCTCAAAAGAATTATAGCCTCACCTTATTCTCCATGTACACATGAGCATCTACAAATAACCATTTCATGCTAAACTCCAAATGCATCTTTGCACCAACATGAAGTAATCAAGCAAAAGACTAATGCACCCAACACACAGAGAATCACCAGACCATTGTCAAAGCTCCAATCATCTGAATCAAGAACTTATCTTGACATCATGACCTTACCATCCCCCTTTGGAGATTCCATGCTCCAGGTGAACATAACTATGGTCTCAAGTATCATGCCAAAACTGAAAAGCAAAAATTAAGAAAATATCATGACATGAAACAAACCAAAACTCTAAACCAACATCACCTGTCAAGCACTAACACCTCAGCCAAGGATTTCATGAATCCTCCATGACTCCAAGATGTTACACATCCTCAAATAGTGCCCTTGCAAATGAGAGAGAACCCTTTTGCAGCAACAGGTTTAAAGAGCTCCTCCTAGTAACATCTGCAACACTAAAGAAGATCATTCACCACTAACTGATGAACACATAGTTAATGCTAAAGCTCCCACTGAATTGTAACAAATGAGCTTTTCAAGCATCATGACCAAATATCTCCTAATCTAAAAATCCTCCAGGTCCACACATTAACATGTCCATGTGACAATAAAACCAAGTGGCACCAAGATCTCCAAACCAAGGAAATACACTATCACTGTTAATAGCTTACAGAAACCTGTGAATCCAAGCTATTCATGACATCATGATACACATACTATAGGTCTCCATAACTGACTATTCAGGTACTCTACTATATCCATCCTCTCATCCTGAAACAGTCACACCAATGCACAAGTGACCACAGACCAAGCCAGCTAACAAATCTGCATTAACATTGAAACAATCTAGTGGATAAAGACAGTCCACATCTGAGTCATCTCACTGTAGCTTAATAGGTGATCAATCCACAAAACTACATAACTCGTAGGTTCAACCAATGTATCATGAAAACTTAGTATCACATTGGAAACTGCAAAACTGAGATCTCAAGGAATAGATAACAATGTAGACAACATGACTCAAGCACTAGATTACTTACAAATCTGATTTGCCAAACATATCCACAACCTGAGCACCATAGTCTAGAAAACTAGAACCATTACCACAAAAATACTGAGTGTCATATCACATACCAGCACTCCCATGTAGAGAAAACATTTCACCTCCTCACACGAAGTATGCAAAACTGCAACTATATCATCCAGCAACACCCCAAAGCTAGTGTCTAGAAATAGCTTAACTGTAGCTTCAAAAAACCACAAGTTTTTCTCTTGACCATGTAAAACCTGCAAAACCACTGTGTTTGAAAAAACACCCATGCACATCCATACCCACTTCACATCTGGAAGACCAAGAATATGAATCAAGAAACACCATAATGGTTAAACCAGAAAAAATGGATCATCATGAATATGCATAACCATAGATTTTAGGAAAAAACTATGAAACCCCTCAAAACTAAGGAACATGATTCTAAGACATGGAAGTACAAAACATCCACTAAAGGAAACAATAGTTCAGGAACTTTAGGCCCACTTGTACGCCAACTCCACAACCACCAACCTGCACATGTATTCGAGGGAGACATACTATTTCAGAAGTTCTCAAACCATCCAATGATCAACTCCATAGCCTACATGTAATCAGGGTAACAAAAATTATGCCATCCAATACGAGGACAAAACACTCAACATAAGCACATTTCTTCATAGCTAAAAAACAACCCAAGATTCTCCATATCATTAGGGAGCCTCTCACATAGACACCCAATAAAGAGATTTGCTACATCTCAACCATAGAGTAAAATATTCCACCCTATGCATCAGGATTATATCGTTGCCAAATCACAAGCTTTAGGTCACATCATTTCAATATGACTAGCTCCAGTATCAATTGCAAGGCTTCCACTCAAACAAGGATCAATAATCAGACGATTCCCTCATATTTCCTCAAGCCTGTCACACTAAGAAATCATCACATAAGGAATACCCAGACCTTATACACTAGGAACTCTTACATGCAAACACATCCAGCACACAAATGTACATATGTGAGCAACAAAGTAGATCCCAGAAGAATGCTTTGATACCAATTGTAAGGAAATGAGAGCATCTCAGAACGTATTTCTAAGAACAGTGGTGTCTTCAACAGATTTAAATTCTTTTCAATCTCTTCAAAAACATGCACAACTATGTCACAAAGTGGAAACAGACATAGTTCATTTCCAACATTAACCCTTAGAGGAAAGTACAAGCAACATTAACCAGTTTCAACAACAGAATTATTAAACATGGAAGACAGAATAAAAAACATAGATTTATTTGGGGAAAACCCTTACGGGTAAATAATCCCACACTCCAAAAGCCCAGATAGCCATTGTATTAATTGGCAATAGAAAATATAGTTACAATACAACTCAGGCACTAAGCCTTTTATGGAGATTAAAATCCTGTTCCATCTAGAGAATAACAGACACCATAACCCTACACAAAGTTCTCCTCAATTCTAGGGTTAGTCCTTCATACTATTATCATGCCACTAAGAGAGGGGAGATAGCCAACTAACAACCAAAAAATAGAACATGCATCAGAAAAGAAAAGGGTAGAAAAAGGCTCAGTAGCCAAATAACCTACTACTGCAGCTTCTTCAAAGTGTTATCCACTTGTAACTCCTCATAGAAACTTTCATGCAGCTTGGCAAAACCCACAAGTTCCTTCTTCTCTTCCTTAAAGAGTTTATCTTACTACGTCTAGTGTGCATGCAAGGGCCACCTTGTTCATTCTTATTCACCTGTTTACCCTTATCTTTATCCCTGTGGTTCTCCTAGACAATCACAACATCCTCCTGAGTAGAAGTGTCCCTAACAGTAGGGTCCCTAACCTGATCCTCATGAAGCTCTTTCAGTTTTTCAATTAGGAGGCACATTCCTTGAAGGCTATTTTGGATCATGCATTGACTTATTTTAATAACCTGTTCAAGGTTCTCATTGATCCAGATCAACTTTTCCTCTAGGCTCTTAATCCTACTACCATAGTCCTCCTGAATCCTGAGGATTTCCATTTCGATATTCTCCATCTTCGAGATCGCTTCCCACCCCTGAAGAATTTTCCTGTTTTGCTTAGCACTAGTCTCCCCCTGACGATCCATAATCTCCTACAAGGTTCTTAGCATGATATTAATCCTATTAATCTCTAAGAAGAACCATAATGTCATTTTATGTTGGTCATTCACTACATCTCTAACCAAGCCTAGGGCTTCAGATAAATCTTCACAGTTTTCAGTCCTTACAATCAAGACCTGAAAATCCTCTAGAATATTAGGAGAAGGATTAGGAATAGAAGGGAAAGGGATACCAAACCTCGGCTATATAATAGGCATAATTTTCACTTTCTTAACACTCACAAAGCTCTTCCCTTTCTTCGTGGCTTTCCTTTTATCTCCACTTAGATTTTTCTTCCTTCCCACCAGCTCCACTTCATCCCCAGTTCGGGATCCTTTAGACTAGGAAATAAGGACATCCTTCCTATTATGTCGTTGATTCTTAATGGGACCCTTCTTCTTTTTCTTTCCAGATGCTTCAGCCTCCTCCATTTCATCCTCTTCAACCTATTCCTCGCCACTCATTTTCTCTTGCATCTCTAAGTCACTGGAGATAGAGTACATTTTCTTATTTGAAGAGGATTTGTTCTTAATTCCCACCTTGGGGGTGTGATCTTTCATATACTCCATAGTCAATAAGATTAAACCTTCATGATGCACATACATCTTGGGGTTTTTTCCATTTTCCTTAACAACAAATTCCATAGATGCTAGAAGATAAAACGTGACAAACAAACATCTTATGCTGAAAATGATTCAAAAGATTAAAAAGGAACCCATGCATAGCAGTAAATCTACTATCAAGGGTTATGTGTAACAAGAAGCACACCAAAGTCGACATAACCTCTAAGTGGGTGTGTGAGTTCCCTAATGGCATGTCGATCGCTTATCTCTTGTCATCTATTTCCCTCTCCCCAATGATGCTCTCCCTTCTCATCTGGGATGGGGAAAACATTGTTCCTACATTCACGTCATTTACATGACAAGTAGTTAGTCCATCTCATAAATCAATTAAGTGCAATAATAGCATTTCATATAACATTTCATTACATATTCAACAATGTAAAATAAACTCATTTTCTATGCTAGCATAACTTCACATCAACATATTAATTTCTCTTTCTAACTAGTAGTTTATGGAATAAAATGATGAAGTAAGTTTTCTTTAAAAGTGTGGTGTAATGCCTTAGGGTAGTCATTTTTTGATTTGTTGGGATTTGATTCCTTTGGGAGAGATAAAATACTTAGTAGTTTATCTAAGTTGTAGTGTGTTAAAACACACATCAACAATTCATGTATTGCGGCAATCATGAAACTGCTATTGAATTTTTAAAATTACCACTTATGTAGAATTGGTGGTTTCAATTTGCTAAGGTTTTCAATGATTTTTAAGTGCCAAAACTTATTGAAAATGAGTCCCTTAAATTGTATGTTCAATTTTGAATCAAATACCCTTCTTTATGTAGTTCAATGAAGATTCATACTTTATTATTAGAAGGCAATAATTTGCTTCATCATGTATGCCTATTCAACACCAATGTCTCCACCAAATTAATCTTCACATTACTACAATAGATTCTTTAGGACTCCAAATACACACATAATGTTGCAAACCAAAATACTCAAGATATGCTTCACACTTACATAGTAATTGGTCCACCATATAAACAACCAAAATAGAAAAATAAAAAAAATAAAAAAAAACTCTTTTTAGGTGATGTAATAGGGGAGAGGACCTAGTAATGGTGCACCCTAACTTCACGCCTCTCAAAATCATACGTGGCAATTTCGAATCACTCCAAAAATTTTACAGTAGCTTACTTGGCAACACCCCTGCTCATTACTAAGGTTTCAGGGCCACATCATCAAATATGATGTCACATTAGCATGTTTTTTGTTGAGGTGTCAAATAGTTCCCCCAAAAAAAGTGTGGACCAATAGGTGTGCATTAAGACCTCCTTTGTCGGTGCGCTGATGTGGCATCATCTGATTGGTTGCTTTTTAAATCTAAAGGGCACATTTCATTCAATTATTAGTACTTATAGTAACACTAACAACTTTAAAGTCACAACTACTAATACTAAACTTCAAAAAATATTGGGCCTTAAATGCACATATACTATCTCAACCATTAGAACTATCTCACCTATTGGGTCTTTTCCCCTACTTGAAACCTAGGATACCCCTAGACCAAAAGAGATTTGTATGCCTTACACGTCTTTAAAATTTAAGGCACAAATTTTCATAAGGTAAACATGCATAATATCAAATCCTCAAAGTAGACTTGTTTATCAATAATGGAGTCTCCAACATCATGCCCATTGACATCCCCTTTTCCTATCAACTTAAGAAATTAAAGGGTAATTGCACAAAGGTACACACATCACTTACGTGTATAGTTAAAACGCAATAAATACTAACCCCTATTCTTAAAACAAGTGAAGGTGCCAATAAAACCTCAAAACTTTTGGCCAGCTAATTATTTTTTCATTTTTTTTTTTTTGAGTGAAACAATTATGCATCTTCATATTAAAACAAAATATATATTAAAAGGAAAAAAATAATATTATGTTCTTCGCTGTGGAACACAGAACTTATAACTGATTAACCTGAACAATTACAAACCATTCGAGCCTGATGGCAGAAACTAATAATTCTTCAAATTTTGCTAGGTGAACGTAATTTTTCCTTGAAAATATTCATTTAGAATACAGGTAAAAATGTGCTCAAAATTATGTGGGAAAACACTGAGAAAATGCCCTCTTCCCCATTGGAGTGCTCAATTTTAAATTTATAATGTACATTTTAATAATGTCACTGACATAATGAGTGACAACTGTAATGACAATCAACTTACAATCAACACTGCACTGAAAAAAAACAAATTACAATCAACTTTGTACTGATGTACATTTTAATAATTCACTGACATAAAAGAGTGACAACTATAATGACAATCAACAGTGCAGTGGAAAAAACAAATTACAATCAACTTTGTACTGTTAATTATTTTAATGTCTTCCTCTAGCAAAATGTCGATCAGAGAGGAAAACACACCCTAAACTCCAGGGACAGTGACCCCACTTTCACTGTGCGAAACAGGGATAATTACGTTAAATGTCCTTCACTGACCAAAAAAACCATGGACATAAAGATTATGCGCTTTATAAATAGTCAGATTCAAAAGAAATGAAGCCAAGTTATACGACTGGACTGACTGGACTGCAAGCACCGACATCGCTGAAACCACTGGAATTCCTGCGTTCACAGTGACTTCCTGTACTTCAATCAAGACATAAAGATTACTGCCATCTCTGTACGGATAATTGCTTTAATGGTTTCCACTAGTAAAAAGGTCGTCAAGAAATAATATGGACATAAAGATTACGTGCTTTATGAATAGTCAGATTCAAAAGAAATGAAGCCAAGTTATATGACTGGACTGACTGGACTGCAAGCACCGACATCGCTGAAACCACTGGAATTCCTGCGTTCACATTGACTTCCTGTACTTCAATCAAGACATAAAGATTACTGCCATCTCTGTACGGATAATTGCTTTAATGGTTTCCACTAGTAAAAAGGTCGTCAAGAAATAATATGGACATAAAGATTACGTGCTTTATGAATAGTCAGATTCAAAAGAAATGAAGCCAAGTTATATGACTGGACTGACTGGACTGCAAGCACCGACATCGCTGAAACCACTGGAATTCCTGCGTTCACATTGACTTCCTGTACTTCAATCAACACATAAAGATTACTGCCATCTCTGTACGGATAATTGCTTTAATGGTTTCCACTAGTAAAAAGGTCGTCAAGAAATAACATGGACATAAAGATTACATGCTTTATGAATAGATTCAAGAGAAATAAAAACAATTTATACGACTGACTGGCTGACTGGACTGCAAGGGCAACGTATTGTCAATTTCAATTAATTAATAAATACGGTCAAATGTGCATCGAGAGTGCTGGATAGACAATTCGGTCCAGAACTATTGGGATTGTCCCCGGACCTCAAAATTTAACGTTGATAAAGATATCCATAAATATTCGTGCCTTCCTCTTTATCCCCACCTGACCATTGTGATTTTTGAGGTGCATTCTCTATCGTAGGCAAGCAGGAAAAACGAGAATAAGATGCGGAGTGATCTCTTCCTGGCTTCGGAAAGTGACGAGAATAAGATGAGGAGTGATCTCTTCCTGGCTTCGGAAAGTGGCGAGGTTCAAACATTTCAAAATTTATATGGAGAGGACTCGCATGTTCTGCGTGACGTCACTTTCGAAGGAGATACTCCTCTGCATATTGCTGCAAGGAAAGGCCATCTACATCTTGTTAGATGGATTCTTGATAGGAATCCTTCCTTGGCTGGAGCTCGAAACAAGGATGACAACACGCCACTGCACGAAGCTGCTAAAAGCGGTAATCGAGAACTCTGCGAATTTCTCCTTCAAAACAAACGGAGTAATGCCTACCGTTACAATGAATTTGGAGAGACAGCTCTGATGATAGCCTCCGAGTATGGCCACGTGGCTCTAGTCAGGCTTTTGTTGGGAGCCCTTCCAAATGCCAATTTAGTTGAAAGGAACCGACACGACCGAGATCTGGAGGCAGTTTACAGGTTACTTTGTGCAAATAATAGAGGTTTTTTAGAGTGTTGGGATTCTAGCTTGTAGCCTTTCCTTGCACCTCTCTTAATGTTTGCATACTTTCTAGAAGGATGGTGAATTTTTCTTAGAAATAGTAATTAGAAGATTGCAAGATCGACCTAAATCTTTAAAAATTATTTCTTTTACATTTTTTTTTATTAAAGGGTAAAATAGGTTTTGGAGGGGCCCTGAAACCCTGTACAAAAAGCCACTAAGAGAGGGGAGATAGCCAACTAACAACCAAAAAATAGAACATGCATCAGAAAAGAAAAGGGCAGAAAAAGGCTCAATAGCCAAATAACCTACTACTGCAGCTTCTTCAAAGTGTTATCCACTTGTAACTCCTCATAGAAACTTTCATGCAGCTTGGCGAAACCCACAAGTTCCTTCTTCTCTTCCTCAAAGAGTTTATCTTACTACGTCTGGTGTGCATGCAAGGGCCACCTTGTTCATTCTTATTCACTTGTTTACCCTTATCTTTATCCCTGTGGTTCTCTTGGACAATCACAACATCCTCCTGAGCAGAAGTGTCCCTAACAGTAGGGTCCCTAACCTGATCCTCATGAAGCTCTTTCAGTTTATCAGTTAGGAGGCACATTCCTTGAAGGCTATTTTGGATCATGCATTGACTTATTTTAACAACTTGTTCAAGGTTCTCATTGATCCAGATCAACTTTTCCTCTAGGCTCTTAATCCTACTACCATAGTCCTCCTTAATCCTGAGGAGTTCCATTTCGATATTCTCCATCTTCGAGATCGCTTCCCACCCCTAAAGAATTTTCCTATCTTGCTTAGCACTAGTCTCCCCCTGACAATCCATATTCTCCTACAAGGTTCTTAGCATGATATTAATCCTATTAATCTCTAAGAAGAACCATAATGTCATTTTATGTTGGTCATTCACTACATCTCTAACCAAGCCTAGGGCTTCAGATAAATCTTCACGGTTTTCAGCCCTTACAATCAAGACCTGAAAATCCTCTGGAATATTAGGAGAAGGATTAGGAATAGAAGGGAAAGGGATACCAGACCTCGGCTATATAATAGGCATAATTTTCACTTTCTTAACACTCACAGAGCTCTTCCCTTTCTTTGTGGCTTTCCTTTTATCTCCACTCAGATTTTTCTTCCTTCCCACCAGCTCCACTTCATCCCCAGTTTGGGATCCTTTAGACTAGGAAATGAGGACATCCTTCCTATTATGTTGTTGATTCTTAATGGGACCCTTCTCCTTTTTCTTTCCAGATGCTTCAGCCTCCTCCATTTCATCCTCTTCAACCTATTCCTCATCACTCATTTTCTCTTGCATCTCTAAGTGACTGGAGATAGAGTACATTTTCTTATTCGAAGAGGATTTGTTCTTAATTCCCACCTTGGGGGTGTGATCTTTCATATACTCCATAGTCAATAAGATTAAACCTTCATGATGCACATACATCTTGGGGTTTTTTCCATTTTCCTTAACATCAAATTCCACAGATGCCAGAAGATAAAACATGACAGAAACAAACATCTTATGCTGAAAATGATTCAAAAGATTAAAAAGGAACCCATGCATAGCAGTAAATCTACTGTCAAGGGTTATGTGTAACAAGAAGCACACCAAAGTCAACATAACCTCTAAGTGGGTGTGTGAGTTCCCTGATGGCATGTTGATCACTTATCTCTTGCGATCTATTTCCCTCTCCCCAATGATGCTCTCCCTTTCGTCTGGGAGGGGGAAAACATTATTCCTACATTCACGTCATTTACATGACAAGTAGTTAGTCCATCTCATAAATCAATTAAGTGCAATAATAGCATTTCATATAACATTTCATTACATATTCAACAATGTAAAATAAACTCATTTTCTATGCTAGCATAACTTCACATCAACATATTAATTTATCTTTCTAACTAGTAGTTTATGGAATAAAATGATGAAGTAAGTTTTCTTTAAAAGTGCGGTGTAACGCCTTAGGGTAGTCATTTTTTGATTTGTTGGGATTTGATTCCTTTGGGAGAGATAAAATACTTAGTAGTTTATCTAAGTTGTAGTGTGTTAAAACACACATCAACAATTCATGTATTGCAGCAATCATGAAACTGCTATTAAATTTTTAAAATTACCACTTATGTAGAATTGGTGTTTTCAATTTGCTAAGGTTTTCAATGATTTTTAAGTGCCAAAACTTATTGAAAATGAGTCCCTTAAATTGTATGTTCAATTTTGAATCAAATACCCTTCTTTATGTAGTTCAATGAAGATTCATACTTTATTATTAGAAGGCAGTAATTTGCTTCATCATGTATGCCTATTCAACACCAATGTCTCCACCAAATTAATCTTCACATTACTACAATAGATTCTTTAGGACTCCAAATACACACATAATATTGCAAACCAAAATACTCAAGATATGCTTCACACTTACATAGTAATTGGTCCACCATATAAACAACCAAAATAGAAAAATAAATAAAAATAAAAATAAAACTCTTTTTAGGTGATGTAATAGGGGAGAGGACCCAATAGTGGTGCACCCTAACTTCACGCCTCTCAAAATCATACGTGGCAATTTCGAATCACTCTAAAAATTTTATAGTAGCTTACTTGGCAACGCCCCTGCTTATAACTAAGGTTTCAGGGCCACATCATCAAATATGATGTCACATCAGCATGTTTTTTGTTCAGGTGTCAAATAGTTCCCTCCAAAAAAGTGTGGACCAATAGGTGTGCATTAAGACCTCCTTTGTCCGTGCGCTGATGTGGCATCACATGATTGGTTGCTTTTTAAATCTAAAGGGCACATTTCATTCAATTATTAGTACTTATAGTAACACTAACAACCTTAAAGTCACAACTACTAATACTAAACTTCAAAAAATATTGGGCCTTAAATGCACATATACTATCTCAACCATTAGAACTATCTCACCTATTGGGTCTTTTCCCCTACTTGAAACCTAGGATACCCCTAGACCAAAAGAGATTTGTATGCCCTACATGTCTTCAAAATTAAAGGCACAAATAAACATGCATAATATCAAATCCTCAAAGTAGACTTGTTTATCAATAATGGAGTCTCCAACATCATGCCCATTGACATCCCCTTTTCCTATCAACTTAAGAAATTAAAGGGTAATTGCACAAAGGCACACACATCACTTACGTGTATAGTTAAAACGCAATAAATACTAACCCCTATTCTTAAAACAAGTGAAGGTGCCAATAAAACCTCAAAACTTTTGGCCAGCTAATTATTTTTTCATTTTTTTTTTTGGTGTGAAACAATTATGCATCTTCATATTAAAACAAAATATATATTAAAAGGAAAAAAAATAATATTATGTTCTTCGCTGTGGAACACAGAACTTATAACTGATTAACTTGAACAATTACAAACCATTCGAGCCTAACGGCAGAAACTAATAATTCTTCAAATTTTGTTGGGTCAACGTAATTTTCCTTGAAAATATTCATTTAGAAAACAGTCCGAAAATTTGCTCAAAATTATGTGGGAAAACACTGAGAAAATGCCCTCTTCCCCATTGGAGCGCTCAATTTTAAATTTATAATGTACATTTTAATAATGTCACTGACATAATGAGTGACAACTATAATGACAATCAACTTACAGTCAACACTGCACTGAAAAAAAATAAATTACAATCAATGTACTGATGTACATTTTAATAGTTCACTGACATAAAAGAGTGACAACTATAATGACAATCAATAGTGCAGTGGAAAAAACAAATTACAATCAACTTTGTACTGTTAATTATTTTAATGTCTTCCTCTAGCAAAATGTTGATTAGAGAGGAAAACACACCCTAAACTCCAGGGACAGTGACCCCACTTTCACTGTGCGAAACAGGGATAATTACGTTAAATGTCCTTCACTGACCAAAAAAACCATGGACATAAAGATTATGCGCTTTATAAATAGTCAGATTCAAAAGAAATGAAGCCAAGTTATACGACTGGACTGACTGGACTGCAAGCACCGACATCGCTGAAACCACTGGAATTCCTGCGTTCACAGTGACTTCCTGTACTTCAATCAAGACATAAAGATTACTGCCATCTCTGTACTGATAATTGCTTTAATGGTTTCCACTAGTAAAAAGGTCATCAAGAAATTACATGGACATAAAGATTACGTGCTTTATGAATAGATTCAAGAGAAATAAAAACAATTTATACGACTGACTGGCTGACTGGACTGCAAGGGCAACGTATTGTCAATTTCAATTAATTAATAAATACGGTCAAATGTGCATCGAGAGTGCTGGATAGACAATTCGGTCCAAAACTATTGGGATTGTCCCCGGACCTCAAAATTTAACGTTGATAAAGATATCCATAAATATTCGTGCCTTCCTCTTTATCCCCACCTGACCATTGGGATTTTTGAGGTGCATTCTCTATCGTAGGCAAGCAGGAAAAACGAGAATAAGATGAGGAGGGATCTCTTCCTGGCTTCGGAAAGTGGCGAGGTTGAAACATTTCAAAATTTATATAGACAGGACTCGCATGTTCTGCGTGACGTCACTTTCGAAGGAGATACTCCTCTGCATATTGCTGCAAGGAAAGGCCATCTAGATCTTGTTAGATGGATTCTTGCTAAGGAAGACTCTTTGATTCTTGATAAGGAAGACCCTTTGGCTGCTGCTCGAAACAAGGATCACAATACGCCACTGCACGAAGCTGCTAAAAGCGGCAAGCCAGATCTCGTCCATATTCTCCTTCAACACAAACAGAGTAATGCCTACCGTTACAATAAATTTGGAGAGACAGCTCTGATGATAGCCTCCGAGTATGGCCACGTGGCTATAGTCATGCTTTTGTTGGAAGCCCAGCCAAATGCCAATTTAGTTGAAAGGAACCAACACGACCGAGATCTGGAGGCAGTTTACAGGTTATATATTCAAAAAATCGAATGGGAACTATCTGTTAGAGAGGCAGCTTACAGGGGATATAGAGGTAATTTAAACGTTTTTTGTTCAAGTTGAAGTAACTTTAAAGTTAGCAGATGCATCAAATATATTGACATCAATTAACGTGAATGTGATGCAGATATAGTTGTGGAGATGCTAAACCATCCCATCACACCCATCAATCTCAGTCTGTATGATTTTGTACGCGTCAAGCGCAAGAGCGACGAGGTCATAGCCGACTGCGCAGAGCGCATCCGCAAGTATCAGCATACCCTGACTGTTTCCCAGAAGTGGGGTATGTCTGAGACTACTCCTAAAATCGTAGCCGACTTCGCCAAGCGCATCCTCAGTTCTACCCCGACTGATTCTGAAATCCCAGCCGACTTCGCCATGCCAATCCTCAGGTTTACCCCGAATGCTTCTGAAATCCTGGGTTTGGGTATGTTTCAGATTATTCCTAAAACCCCGATTCTGCATACAGCCGTGCAAGGAGGACATCTTCCAATCGTAGAGGCAATGTTAACTCATGATTCGTGGCAAAATGGTTCAATGGGAAAGATGGATGAGTATGGAAGGTGCGCAGTTCATGTAGCAGCCATGAATGGCCGTTGGCAGGTAATCAATGAATTTATGTTCAGAATGCCAGACTGTATCGCAATCCGCAGTGTAGATCATAAATCTGTTCTACACTTTGCCGTCGAATATAATCAATTGCATGTGGTGCGGAATCTGCTGGCAAACAAAGACGCAGAAACAGTCAGAGAACTAGTGAGCCGCGACCATGACTGTTTCGGCAATACAGCATTACATCTGGCAGTACTAAATGAAGTGAATCCCCAGGTTTGACATCCTTCACTTTATCCATCTTTCTGCTTTTTTTTTGCGGGGGGCGGAGGAGGCTGGGGCGTTGTACTTCTCATCATTCCTATTTATCTGCTTCTTCCATACATTTTGCCAATGACTTTATAAAAAGGAACATCTGTTATATTTAGACCTTCAACCATGTGTCGTTGATTAGAATAGTTTGAAACTTGATTCCTTATGATCTCTAGACTGTTAGAATCCCAAGAAATATTTAGCAAACTGTCTATCGGGTCGCTAGTGATATTTTTAATTATAAAACTACGAAATTTACATAATTTAGTTTGTTTTCCTCACATTTCCGTCTATAACGGAAAGATATTATTTTACTCTTTGAAACTTTATCTTTTAATCTTCAAAATTTCATTTTATTGTTAAATTGTTTTTCGGTTTGACTTATATTATAAACGTGTCATGGATTTTTTTGGGGTTAATTTAGGCTAGTTAGTAGTTTATTGTTAAATTGTTTTTTGGTTTGACTTATATGATAAACGTGTGATGGATTGTCAAGCCTTAACATGATGGGGCCATCTATGTTAGACATCAAGGAAATAATTCCTAAACACTAGGAAAAATCTAGAAAAAAAAAAGGATACTAATTTGGATTTAGGCTTATGTGGGACTTCAATCATAATGTCATTTGTACTGGGTGATAAAGTGGGGAGTCTAGAAGAGGTTATGCACAAGATTTAAGGAGACATGGTGAGCATCCATATAACAATATCTTGTATCAAAGAAGTTCTTTATCTAGATTCTAGCATTATCACTACTAAGTTTCCAACACCATACATCATCCACTCCCATTGTTTTATTCAATCAAGGTGGGTTGTTAGGACAACCAAATACTAGAACTCATTCTAGATCTTAGAATTTAGTACCAAAGTAGACATGAAGAAGCTTGACGAAAAGGATTAAGTCACTTAGATTAACCAAATAGAGGATTTTTTTTATCTTCATTAGATCCTATGTCAATAGAAGGTTATAATGACATCCTTCTATCTCAAACTTAATTAGCTCATTTGGTATAGATGCTTATGTGATTAAAATAAGAATAAAGTTACCCTTAGTGTCACCTAGTTAATTTTATAGAGGAATTATAAAGGAAATATAACAATAGTGTTCAAGAATTACTTTACCTAGTTAGCCAAACTATGACAAAAAATATTGATCATGGATTATATTCAACAATTCCAAAACCTACCCTTGTGAGTAGAAACAATAATGGTGGAGAAATTGAATGACTTATTTCTTGGTAGTCTTAGAACAAATCAAACATGAGGTACATAATGTTTAATCCTCTTACAATGTCTAATTATTTTATCATGACATGTAGGGTAGAGAATTTTTTTTGGCTCCTAGAAGGTAGAGGTTTAGTAGCATAAGAGAGAAGAGATTCCCAACACAACGATTCCCCTAGCTTACTAGAATGACTACTCAAAAAATTGAAGAAAAAAGGGTTGAAAGGGATTATGTTTTAACTATGATAGCAAATATACTTCAAGATATACATGAGTCACTCTCTTCAAAATGAGCATAAATCTAATTGGGACACATGTGAGTCTAACTTGACATTAAATTGAAAAATATATTCATAGAAATCCTTACAAACAAATTATTTAATGTTGAATAGGAATAGATAATTTTGTAATAAGTACAAATTTAATTTGAATAATTTTTAAAAATAATGTAACTAATCAAGAGTATTAGATGTGGCAAGAATGTGGTGAGTGATAGCCCTATAGGGGCTAGAAGGTCCTCGAGATTATTAGACTGAAAAGTCAAAGCTAGGTATGTGTCTCTAGTTGAAGTAGGAAACATAGTGCTTTCTAGTGAGGAAGAGGATGAACCGATTGATTTTGATGAGGAAAGTTCTGATTATGATGTCATTGATTTATCCCTGGAACTAAGTGAGGATAGCTCAAAGACTACACCTCCCATGGACTCCCCTATAGCTTCCAAGGGAGGGAAAATACCTATTGAAATAAAAAGGAAGTATAAAGAACTAGAGGACTTTGTTTGTAACATGATCAGTTGAAGTAGGGATAGTCTCAATTGCACTACTACTAGCTTCAAGCTCTTGCAGAAAGAGAAAGACAAGGGAAAATAAAAAATGGAAAGTATATTGCTAATCACACTAGTGTTGGCTCTAATTCTCTATTTGCTACGATGCATCTCATTTCTGAAGAAAGGGACGTGGTGTCTAGTCTCCAGGGCATGGGTCAATCTCCTAAGCCTTAGCTGGGATCCTATTGTTGGGTAGATTGCAAAGGCCCAACACAACATATCATAGCCATGCAAATTCTCCTTGTTCTTGATATTTATGTTGTTGTTTGTCTCAATTTGGTTTAAGCTATTTGTGTTGTTTCCCTCCTAAGAATTCATTTTACTTTTTCCTTTTGGATTTTTGTAAGGGTAAGGACCCTTGTTTTCCTTTTTAATATTATTAAAAACATAACTAACAAATTCTTAGTGTTGTTATATTTTTCAAAGTTAAATTATAATATTTTACTGATTTGTTTATAATTCTAATATAATAAACTAGAGTGGGAAGAAATCAAGATATGAAATTCTTTTAGAGACAAATCAAACTTCAGATTTTAAAAAGAGAGACAAATTACACATAAACTCACTTTAAATAATTATGTGTAGTATTATTATTTATTTTGTCATGTCATATGTAATCTTATTCTTGCTTTGATATAATTATAAAATTAACATTATAAAATATTTGAAAATAAAATAATTTTTAATTTTTAAATTATACATTTAACTATATTATATTTATTATTGATATAGTATTTTAATTCTTAAATTGAATAGGTTATAAAATTTTATTAAATAAATAAGTAATTTTATGTATTAATAATTTATTTATTTTCAGCCAAAAGTGGCACCAATGATGATATCTATAAATGTTTGCATCAATGAAATTTTAAACTAGCACTTGCATGCATAAGAGGTTCAAGGAATATGCTGATAGGAACAACTGACGAGTTAGAAAATTTTGAAGTGTGAATATTTTTTACGGCGCGAGACAATTTCGAGCACTATAATGCTCACATATAAAAGCCTATTGGCTAATAATGTGTATTGCTTTAATTGATTGTTAATGCAAATGTATGATTATTAAAGTGGACGGTTTGACTGAATTATTCAAAATTGTGAAGAAATTAAGAGTTTGATGATGTGTCAATAAAGTTTCGAGAATGTGTTCCACTTGATCCATTCATTACTGATTGTTAATTGGCTGATAGGCTTTTCCAAGTGGACTTGCAAGTCCACAAGCCGTCTATAAACCTGTCTCATGCCTTTATACCATTTTCAAGGAACCAGTCGGCATGTTGTAAATTGCCGGCTGGTCGAAAATCTGATTGACTGAACAGGTTGCAGTAAATCGATCGACAAATTAATCAATTGAATAGGTCAAAGGAGTTACAATGAGGATGTCGACTGCAAAAGTCAGCAAAAAAGGAGGTCAAAAAAACCATAACTATCCGCACGAAAACATGTCGGCTGTTTACATGGGCGATTTTCAAAGTTGCCAATAAATCATGTTTCAAATTCAGACAATTAGATGAAAAATACATGCTGGTTAACCCATAGGCTTTTTGTAGAGTGAGATTTTAGTGCAAAAGCTCCATGAAAATTTGTCTCACGCTGTGAAAAGAAATTCTGATGTAAGACACGTGGGATTTTTAATTTTATCGAATTTAAGAACTGCCAGAATTATCAAAGAGAAGATTATAATGGGTTATAGCTGCAGAGATTAATAAGAATTATTGTTCATTAATGCAGATATAGATCAAATCATATTGTAGATTTGTATAGGTGGATAACACTACACTTCCACCGCCCAAATTTCCACTGCACGTTTTGTCTTTAAATACCGGGCAACGTAGGAATCTTGAAGGGCTGAGGCAGCAACAAAATCATCTTTCCAATATTGCCTGGCGACCGATGGTTTTTACTCCAACATTGCCAAGTTTGATCATGGAAGTGACAAAGTTGGAGAAGAAAATATCATGTGATGAGGCTAAGCTTCTCGAAATGTCTTACCCAGCTGGTGCATTGTAAGCGACCGGCTGGTCGACGTTAGTATGGCAGGTCAAAATTAGTGAAAACTCCATCGACGTGTAGTATGGTAGGAATGGTCAAAAGTAGTCGAATAATTTTGACCGTTAAATACTGTCGACTGCAGTACCTGTTGAATCAGCCGTACAGTCGGTGGTTTACAATTCATTGACTATTTACGACTGAGCAAGCTTCTCACTATCTCTGCAGTTAAGTCGTTGTTAACAAGATCTTGATCAGAGAAAAACAAGCCCTTCCCGTCATGTAAATTCTTGAAGTACTGGTTGTAGAATACAAATGGGGTGATGATGTCGAAGAGGTGAAATCTGTTGGGGTCTCCCCCTTGTGGGGATGTCTGTTCAAGTTCTAAAGCGAAGGTGGAATTTAAGCTTGGATCTAATTTGAATGCAGGTGAGAAATTGTACAGACGATTTGTAAATTGATTGCAATGCGAGAACCCCACTGAGTGAGCACCTTCAATAGAAGAAATGAATGATTTATCAGCGTGTCTGAACTTTTTTTTCTTATTGGGTGGCCTTGGATTTTAGAAGAATACAATGAAAAATATCATTTACCTGATAATACAACCATGTCTAGCACGGATAATTTTAGAGCAGCAAATGTTTGGATGTGTTGTGTTGCATTGGGATTGGCTCCTGGAACCTTTCGCTTCACTGTGGCAGCTGAAGACACGAACTCATCTAATCTTTCTTTAAATACATCCCAGCCTGGTCCTTTTAATACATCCCAGCTACATGCAAACATAAATATAGTTTATGGCACCATCTTAATTCTCGACTGCAATAGTCATACCGACTATTCTGAGTTTGCCTTATGCCTTCCGCGGTATGGGATGGACGTTGGGGCTCTTTACCCCTCTCCATTGCTGCATTAGTCACTTTCTATAGCTAGGAAGGAGCCCGTAATATATTTGTCTTTTTCCTATCCTCCGTGGCAGTGATCCCCACATCCATCTTCTCTATTTATTTTTTAAAAATTCTTTCTGTTTTATTTTTACTTTGAAATTCTATATATTTTAACATTTTGATATTTTGATATTTAAAAAGCAAATGTGATTTTAAGTTTTTGTGATCATTACAGGTTGTCTCTCAATATAATAATTTGTTTCCTCATTTAACTTTTTTGAAATTTGTAAAAGAAATAGCTCTTGCCTATGAGTAATTGAAAAGTAAATAAAATTATATATAAAACTATTGAAATAATTTGTTTTCATAAAATTTTGGCACTATTTAAATATTTACATACTTAAGATATTGAGTTAATAATTTATTAAAATAAATATTTTAAGTATATCTAACTAAAATTATTAGTCTCTAAGTACTTATTTAACTTATATCATAAATTTATAGACACTTCAAAATTAATTTCAAACATTTATAGATAAATATATTTAAGATATTTATACTAATAATAAACTTTAAAAATACTAACCATTACTTAATAAATATTTAAAAATATTTTTGTAATTTCACATTTATCTTTTAAAACTTGTATCACAGGGATATTAATGTGTATTTAGTGCGAGAACATTCTAAAAATGGATTAAAAGCTTGTCTCACACTCGAAAGTAGTCTCATGTCAAAAAATCATGCATGTTTTTTTACAATTGCTAATGATTTTAATCATATTATTTTTACTCCATCAGATGTTTAGTTGACTATTTTCCTTCATGCAATTGTATGAATAAAAAGCTTTTGTACACGTAATTGTATGAATTGTGTCATGTATTGAGAAATGGTGAGCACCTACAAATTACATCCTTGGACAGAAATAATAAAAATATATAATAGTATATTGATGATTTTCTGATGTCTATTACAATATAAGGAATTAGCTTTTTAAAGCCTTGTTATTCCCGTATATAACTTCTTACGAGAAAGTAACTTCCCAAAAACTAACCAACTAATTATTTACTTATATTTATTTAACTAACAATGTAATACTACTATTATGCCGACATTCTCGCCCTTATTACATTGTTCCTGCAATAGTACCAAGGTACCCCACTTTAATGCTAAAAAACTCAACAAAGCTGATTACATAGTATGAATACATGTTTTATAGAAGATCTTCTCCCAAAGAACAAATCCTGAACCAAGTGGGGCTCCATCATGCTGTCTCATCCACCCTTGGAAAGGTGTAGCTTTGAGCTGTGTTCTTGAGCTCTTTAGTCCCAAGCTCTCAAATCACAGAGTCTTGAATTATTCGACAATGAACCCTAAGAGATACAACAGATCTCTGCCATTGTCTAGTGACTGCGAAAGGGTATAATTCAAGATCATATACTCTTTGAAGCTCACTGGACAACAATCCATATTGAGCTTAACACCGAATCCCAAACCTGTCTCCAAAATAGAATCTTCACAAAACATACATTATTCAAATCTCTCAGCTCCGTCAGCATCAACAAAGAAAAGAAAAACAACCAAAACCAAAAATGCTTCTCATGCAAAACATCATCTCAAAGCGAGAAGCTAATTTGAGATGATGGAAAATCCTCCATCCTTCGATTCCGCCAACCTCCAATATGACCTTGTTACACTTTAACCAACTAATGTCTTAGATGAGTCTTTGGAGGCCTCATCAGGAATAGAAAAGATGGCCCTGAAAGCATAAGCTATTTTTGACATATGTGCATTCGTGATGATAATGTCAATTTGAACCAATGATAGACCCATACATTAATCAACCTTATATCTCCAAAATATTATTAAACATTCATCAAATTAAGCCTTCAGCAATTTTTACCTTATTACTCCAAATAAAAATATAAAAACTCTAGAATTTCACAACCACCTTCTCTATATTTGACCATAACAAAATTATCACACTTTCTCAAAATTTAAGATCCCTCTTTGAATTTCTGACCACCACTTTAAAATATTCATTTGCCACTTCAAAATAGAAACCAAAAGCAACTTTTTCTTGCTTCACACTTCCAAATAATTGCCTTTCCCTAATCACACAATGTCTCCATAAAGTAACAACAATCAAATTAACAAAATAGTAGCAATGCTGAACAAGAAACTCCACCTTACAGGTTTGCCTTCTATAGTAGAAAGAGGGAGTGGTCCTACTGTTTATAAAACCAAATCTGGAACTTACTAATTTCTGCAACAGTGCTAATTTCTACAACTTTCATATGCACCATCCACCCAATATGTAGCTACAGTTGGAAGCATTCAATATATGATTTCAAAAAATATAACTGACAATGGCTACGCTTTCAATATCTCCTCTAGTCACTGGTAGTGCTCACACTAATGTCTCCTCAGTGCTTTCCTTTATCATTTTCGGTTCAAGTGCTAGAATACCAAACAGCCGTCAAACATGCCAAAAACGCCTTCTAATTGCAAGTGCCTTCAAATTTTAACGTCTGCCTGCCATTTCAGATTCTACTGGTTTCTTCTTATGGCGGACTGGCTTTGTAGAAAATCACAGCATTGGCAAATCAGTGAACATCAACACCTATGCGCTTCATGCTTTCTCAAAAAAAAAAATGCCTCACAATGGCAGAATATGGCAACTTACAGGTAGCAGATCAAAGATATGCACGACTTGATTTCTAACTGCCTTCAAAACATTGCAAGGTTACTTACTTTCCATGATGGCAAACCTATCTTTTCAACAACCACACAGAAATCATTCTTGCTCTACAAATTTCAATGCTTATACAAATCAACTATACTATTCTCCATGACTGAAAACTGCTCTAATACCATATTGAGAAATGGTGAGCACCTACAAATTACATCCTTGGATAGAAATAATAAAAATATATAATAGTATATTAATGATTTTCTGATGTCTATTACAATGTAGGGAATTAGCTTTTTAAAGCCTTGTTATTCCTGTATATAACTTCTTACGGGAGAGTAACTTCCCAAAAACTAACCAACTAATTATTTACTTATATTTATTTAATTAACAATGTAATACTACTATTATGCCAACACTATGATGGTGTGTGATAGCCCCACTTTAAAAAGAAAAAAATTGATGACATTAACTATTTCATCTCCGCATACTTGAAAATATCTGTACTGCTCCTTGGAAAAGAGCATGGGGGTGCTCCAATCTTTTGCTTCAATTGCATCAAAGGCTGAAAGATTATGGCTAAGCTCATGTCTCGTGGTTACTCCATTGTTTCAACTGCATCTTGATTTGATCATCCTACCCCTTTCTTTTAGAGAGTGATCTAAAGAAAATCCATGTATTGATGCACATCATATTTTGTTTCCATTTGTAAAACTTCACCCATTTTAGGGCTTTTATATTTTTATGGATTTCGCCTTGTGTATTCTTAATCATATGTATACTTTATTTTTGCAACTTGTATAAAATAGATTTCATGATTTATGAGTTACTCATAGAGCATTTAACTGAAAATGAAAAAGCTCATGTTTTCTTGTGTGGAAATAGAGCTTTTATATTTTTGAGTATTTAAAAGAGGGTTGATTGTCATAAAGAGCAATTTTGGATTTGACTTGTCGGGCCATTTTTTGAATAGGTTTTGTGTGTTTTTTTGGAGCGAGGAAGTGTTTCAAAGAGATAAATTTGTGTTTGTGTTGTTTGGGAGTTGTGGGGAGTTCAAAAAGGCAAATATGTTATCAATGTAAACAAAACTCTTCAATATGGTGTTTTTAAGCTAGATACCAAAGTTACATTCAGTGGAATGCATAGAGATTGAGGAATAGAGAACTTTCTATAAGGGCACCAATGCAATGGCCAAATTCTATGAGTTTATTTTTATATAATTCTAGGTCTTTTGTTTTAGGTAATATAATTCTAGGTCTCATTGGTTTTGAAGGGTGTTAGAGAAAAACTTTAATATATATTACTTAACCTAGGTAATATATTTGCACATGGCTTTAAGCCACCTTAGGTGGTTAGGTGTTGACTTCGAGAGTTCAACACAACTCTCCAACATATGTGTTGACACTCCTTTTCCACTTGGTGGAAACCTTTTTGCCACCACTCCTTGAGTCTTGGGATTGAGTTCTGATTGTACCCAATAACTTTTCTCTTATATGTAAAATGTTTTGGTGATAATCAATTCACTTTGAATTTGTGATAAGCATTGGCTTATTGGTTCTTGGATTCTCATATGGTATTAGAGCATGTATAAGTTGTTTTGCTAGTTCGTTTGGAGGCAAAAATCCCCTGTTTAGCGTGTGAAGGGATCTGCTTGTTTGAAGGCCTGTCTGGTGTGTGGAAGAGGCATTCGATCTCTATGGGTGTTTAATCTATGTGGTGAAGGGCATGAAGCTGCCAATATTAAGCAATGAAAGCTGAATTTTCGAATAGGTGGTGGATTGAGGTGGGCGTGGTGTGGATGAGGTAAATCCAGAGTGAGTTTGTGAAGGCCCGTGGCTAGTTTGCAAAGGTCGATTCTTTGCATTTTTTCCAAGGGCGATCGCTGCCCGGACATACCCTATCCGCTGGTCCCATCCAGCGGGGAGGCACCCGCGTGTGGAGCCTCCCATTTAGCGTAGGCTCACCCCATTCCATGTAGGGCTTGGTGCAGGCCAAAACCCCATTCATTGGGTGGCCCCTTCTTGCAGATTGAACCCTCACCCATCTGAATCGGCATCCATTTGGCCCTCATTCGAATCTGATGGAAGCTTGAAGGAGTGAAGCCACTTAGTGAAAGCTGAAAGGCCCATTCTGCCCTGTGGAAGCGCCTAGAAAGACTCAATACGAAGAGTAGAGAAAGCTGCGAAAGGCTTCCTTGCAAGTCGAGCTGTCTCACACCGCCACTGCTCTCTGAAGCCCTTGTTGACACCCTCTAGAGACTGGATGCCCTCTGTTTGTGATGGTGCCTCGCCTCCCATCTGGTGAGCCGTAGCCATGACTTTAAAAGGCAAGCAGACAGTGGAAAGGCTCAGCCCCGAGCTGTGCAGACATCTCAACATATCATCCCTGTGCCCACGGCCATGGGATCTTGCACAAGCCTCTCAAAAGGGTGAACTCACCGTAAATTTTTTTTATGCTTTATTTTTTAAACAAAATAGGCATTTAAAAGGATTTAAAATTATGCTTGAGGGGGGTAATTTACAATTTGGAGATTTAGAGGTTCTTTTAAAAGTTGTTAGTGCTCAAATTGCAATAGCACGGGGGGGGGGGGGTATTTAAATTTGCTTGTTTCAAATCTTATATTTTCACTTAACGAAGACGAAGGGTTATTCACGCACTAATTTTATATACTCACTTTCATGTATTATTCTAGGGGGTTATACAAGCATTTTTTTAATCATTGAACTAACATAAAGTTCAAAAGGGGGTAATTTGTCTAAGTCACTAATGGGGATAACAAGTCATCCATCTGTCACTACTTTGAAAAATGGAAACTACAAATCCTGACGCGATGGTATCCTCGCGCACTGTAGATGGATTTGCCTATTCCCACATCTATATAGGCTTATCCTTGAACCAAGTACATATTAGCAGAAAATTATATGTGAAAATAAGAATAGTCATGTCCTAAGATTAATTGGTTTAAGTGTTATGAACCACACTCAATGGGTTCCTCTATCACACATTGACTGCCCTAGAGCTCTTTGGGAAATATATGGAGACCCCAATGAACTTCCATTCCCAAATAATTCTTCTATTAACACACTTCTTTCCCTTGATGATGTTGATGATCCATTCTACGATGATGATACTAGAGAGGAACTTGCATATTGGGAAAGTTTTGAATGTACCGATGACAGAGACATACTTGCTTGCTTCTCCTCTTACTACTCCTCCTGCATTGCAGATATTCTACCACCTCCTTTTGTTGCTTCATTAGATTCCAAAGTCACTTCTTTGAGAGCTTCCTACACTTCTTTGTAGCAGGATAACATTTGTCTTCCTAGCATTGCTGATTGGGATAGATTTTTACCTGACATTGCTTGTCTATTTGTAGAGTCCTACATAATTGATTTGGAAGCACACATTGAAGCCATCAGTCTTATCTTCGATGATAATTTTGATGAAGCTACATCACCATTATCCTCTTCAGATATTCATACTCTACATCTGTGTACACATGGTTCTGGACTGTCATCATCTTCATCTATTAGGCATGCACCTGATATGATTATGGCATCCTTCAGCATCGACATGGGGACACCTGAACAATCTTTTCAAAGATATCAAAATGAGCATCATCATTCTTGGATCAGCTTCAACATGATTCAGGAACATACATACATCTTACATCATGGGAAGATATCTTGCATCTTAAGTTGGTTTCATTTCTTCCCAGGGGAAGGAACATTGTTCGACGTTCTTGGATCTATATCTCCATCCTTTGTCGAGTATCTAACCTCACTGCAGTAGGACATGTATTATGGGGGGTCTCATAGACCTTCTATCTCTTTCTCTCCTATGAGGGGAAAAATTTATTGTCCTTAGTGAAAGAAGTAGTACTTCTTCACTTGTATAATTTTCATGCATCTTTTCTCTCTTTTGGAAGGTAGTTTTTCGCATAGGATTTTCTACCTTTCCTCAGTTCATGAGACATCACTTTGTACATGGGTACCTCACTAGGCCTAGTAGCCAAGACCCATCTCTTCTTGTATGTATGGGGTACATAAGGGGTACATATATTTTTGTTTCATTTGTGAAATAATCATTATCCTAATTTTTTTCTTTCCTTTAAGACCCCTCATCATGAAGTTTTTTGTTATAACATTCAATTGATTCATATATGTTTAGAGTACTAATAATGGAAGTATGGTAGATTCTCTACAAAATGAAGAAGGTAAGGTTGCATTTGGGAGGGAATCATAAGAATGACCTAATTGATGTATGGGAGGAAGTTCAAGGTATGGATGAAAAGAGGAAAGATAGGATAGATGCCCATAGCTATGTGAGGTACTAAAAGAAATGCAAACTGAGAGCTACCGTCCCCCTAATTTTTGAAAGTAATGCAAAGTATCAACTAGTATAATGTGAGAGTAAAAGGTGGAGGGAGAAGAGATTCTCTTTTAATTGTGAAGATTCTTGTGTAAATTTCTATGCTATGCGCTAGGTTTTCATGGCATTGCCTTTGTAGGTGCACTTGCAGGTATGCCACACTACATTAATATAAATAGTTTCTTTGTGGATAGTTTCTCAAGTCTCTAAGCGACTTTTAGGTTAGGGATATATGTCATTTGGTTGTGTTGTGTAATTTGTATATGTTTGTTCTCTCTTCATTAAAGGTGTGGATTTTGTATTTCTCTCTGTTTTAAGCAATAAAAACTAATGAAAGATATTGTGCAATGACTAAAAAAAAGTAGTTGTGCTCATCTAAATTTGTAGTTTACTAGGTGCATTGATGTTGTTCAAATAGTACTTATTTATCTCTCAAATTTTACAAGGGTTTAATTTTCTACCAAGCTATTCATTATAGTTAAAACTATTTTTATTAGAAGTAATTTTGCAATACTTTTAATGTTTTAATCTCTTTTAATTGTATATAATTTTAAGATGCTCTATGATATGCTATATAATTAATACAAAATGGCCTGTTTAAACATGTTAAGATCAAAGCTAAAATTTGATGAGTCATTGTTTAGATAACTTTTAACACTACTATTCTTTAACTTGACATTCCTTGTAACTAAATTGTTGGTTGGAAGATTAATATTTAACATTAAGTCTCTTGTTCATAAGACAAATAATCATCACTTTACACTATTATTTTTGACAAATCTCTACATCACTTTACATTGTTATTGTTTGATTTTTCAATTTTGTAAGAATAAATTATTGTTACAAAGTTAATAAGTACAAATGTTGTGCATTATTTGTTAGCTATTTTTGTAAAATACTTGTAGCATGCTATGAAACATTTTCATGTCACTGGAAAACATCTTGAAAAAGCAATAATGCTACGAAATATTTTGAAAGTGATCCAGTTTTGGGGAAGGAATGAGAAACCATCTCAATCATTATCCACATTTGCATCATCAAGCTTGGTAGTAGCTTTTTTTATTACAACCACATCTTTTTCTTACTTCCATTTGAGCATGTGTCTCTTTTACATCACATTCTTTGTGGAAAGCATGACATTTCTACTTGGAAGAATCGCTTATGAGTAGTACAACTTCACTATCTTTGGAAATGTATTAGATTCACATTGTGTTTAGATATTGATTTTATATGGATGAATGAGTTGTACCAAAGCAAATCTTTAAGATTGACCCTAATATAAGAGTCAAATAGACACATCCACATGTATATGTGTGCCTAACTTTCCTATCGGGCTCATCCCTTACACCCTTAGGAGATACAAGTGCTAGTCTATATTCATGGCATGACTTGGCACAAGTTGAGAATTTGATAAAAGAAATAAAATAAATACGGTCACGTATGAATTATCTTCAAAATTGAGACTTTGTGAGAATAACTATTCGAATGGTTAGAGATGTAACGCAAAATGGTTTTGTTGTGATTGCAGATAGTGGAATACCTTCTCTCACTTACACGTGTAGACGTGAATGCCCTGAACGATGAAGGCTTGACCGCACTTGACATAGCTCAACACAACCCCAATTGTGCGGACATCGTACAGAACCTGAAAAATAATGGAGGTATTCTGTTGAGTTTCATACCAAAGTCTAACAGAATTTCTGATCCACGTAATGATTCTAATCAAGGAATGGACAAAGATACCGTAAACACACACATGGTAGTGGCATCACTGATTGCCACCGTCACATTTGCAGCCATGTTTCAAATCCCGGGGGGAATTGAGGATGACAAAGAGAGTATACACTATGGAGCTGCCAAGATGGCATTTCATAAACTTTTCAGATTGTTCATTTTCTCCGACACTGCGGCCTTCACCGCTTCCCTTACAGTGGTTTCCGCGTGGTTATTGAAAAACACTTCTTTCGGTTCGATAGTTCCACGTGTGCTCTCCGATATGTCTGGGGTGAACTTGGTAATCTCAATCATTTGGACGATGATAGCATTTGTGAGTGCCACCATTCTCGTCATAATACCCCATAATTATGAGAACCTGAAAAGTAAGGACAAGGAAGCTTTCTCCAAATATAAATTGTTTTGGCAGTACGAGATCTCTCTTGTAATCATCACAACATATCTGCTTGTAGGCATGCTTGTTGTTGCGTTTGACCAGCTGGGAAAGATGATGAAATTTAACCGGACAGATACTTTACCGTTTTTAGTCTTCGTGTTCTCCACAACGATTGCCATTCTTTGCTTTACTTTTAAATGAGCGAACTATTTTGTCCGTTCTTTACTATCAAAAAATATTCTCTCTTTGGAGACTAATTATAGCGTATGTATAGATGCTCTTAGAAGAGGAGAGGACATACTACTTACGTACTTTTACAATGCTGGTTCATTGTTTTTATTTGGAGACATATCAATTGATTGAATTTTATAATTTTCATTGAGTTGTTTATATTATTTAGGTGGTTTTTTAGGATATTAAAAAGTGCATTTTAACAACAAATGAAACACGTATTAAGTAATGCTAATCTTTGCACTTCTAATTTGCTTTTCAAGTTTGTTTAGTTTGTAAAACACAAGTTAATCAATTGCATATATTTGGCTGAAAATGTAGTACGAAATGCTTTCTTTATAATTTGCATTTATTATAAATATAATTTTTTCTTAAATATAATATTTCACATATATTATTTTTGTATAAAATTATATATAAGTCTAATGGTGAAATTTGAATACCTACACAAATATTTATTTAGTTTTGTATTTATTTTTGATGGAATGTTTTAGTACAATTATATACTAATAACATCTGAAGGTGTTAGTAGGTATGAACTTTCCATCTAGTCTATAGAGTTCTTAGAAAAGTGCTTTTGGATTTAACTATGTGTATTTCTTTACTTAACGTTTTGGATTGCACTTAGTGATCCATCATCAAGTAGAGAATACTTGTGATTGGATTGCAGAGTTAACCTTTAAAAAAAGGTGGGGGATTGGGGTAAGAGGAAAAACATAAGGAAAGAAAAAAATTAGAGGTCTAAAGAGAATTAATGTATGTGATTCCTAAATAAAAATATAACTAACATATAAACTATGCATAGATGTATAGTGATATGATAATGTAGAAAAGATTAACATGACTATGTATATTAGTATGTAATATTGACTTATAACGATATAATATTTGAGTAACAAGTGATAAATTATATAAATTTGAAAAGTAATAACGAGAAACAATGACAAGAAATGTGATCTCCAATAGTGGTAGTTATAAAGTCCTCTCCAATAACCCCATCTCGAAGATCATGAAATAAGTTAAGAATGCCATCGCCCACTCATCATTTGATGAACTTAGTTAGAAACATTTTATTCCTAACAAAGAAACCACCTCGCAAATTTATGGCACACCTAAAATCAACAAACCTAGCATTCCTCTTATATCAATTGTTGGCACCACCCATTCCCCCACCTACAATCTAGCTTCCTCCCTTGCCAAGTTGATCTCTCCCTTACTAGGGAAGTCATATTCCTTCATCAAGTTCTCTTCCAATTTTATTGAATTCATTCATGATAAAATGGTAGAAGATGATGAGATTCTTGTTAGCTTAGATGTGGTGTCCTTAATTCACTAAAGTCCCCATGTGTGGCTCTTTGGAACTAATTAGGTGCAAAACCAATAATGAAATTGCTTCCCTTATTGAGTTGCTCCTTCATTCAACATTCTTCTATTCATCTTACATATTTTTATTTTTATTATCACTTTACACACACACACACACACACACACACACACACAGAGAGAGAGAGAGAGAGAGAGAGAGATCCATACAAAAATCATTTTGCTTTCATAAGAGCAATATAAGGAAACTTATTTCTATTAATATATTAAGAGAAGGACAACATAATTACAAGGAGTTTCAACACAAATAACTCCCAAAGAGAGATTAACTCTCATAAATACACAACCAATTACAAAGCCAAATAGGCCAAGGCAACATAATGCCTTATTTTTACAACTCTACACAAAACCCATGTAGAGTTTACAATGTATGGATTATATGCATTTCTTGTCATTGTTTCTCTTTATTAATTTTTAAATTTAAATAATTTTTTACTTGTTACTCAAATAATATATATCATTATAGGTCAATATTACATACTAATATACATAGTCATTGTTTTAATTTTTCATTGTATTATTATATCACTATACATCTATGCATAGTTTATCTGTTAGTTGCATTTTGTCTAGGCATCACATGCCTTACTTCTATTGAGACCTCTAATTTATTCCTTTCCTTATGTTTTATATCTTCTCTTGTGTTTTAGTTTGTAGTCCTCTTGCCGTCTCCCACCAACCCTAATTCCCCACTCACCTCTTTCTAAAGGTTAACTTTGTAATCCAAATCACAAGTATCCTCTTCTTGATAATGGATCACTGTGTGTGATCCAAAGTGTTAACAAAATAAATTCACACAAGTGTTGATAACTGAGAGGGGGGGTGAATCAGTTATCCTAATCTTGCTTCCAATTCAAACACTTAGATCCACTTTGTTATTTAATAGCATAGTAATTAACCATTCATGAAAGCATAAAGCATAAACACCAGAGCAGATACACATCAACACATGAGACACCAAGATTTTGACGTGGAAAACCCGGTCAAGGGAAAAACCACAGGGTGATTAACCCAAGGATTATTCTCTATTAGAAGAATAAGAAAAATAGATGGCACATGCCAATTAGGGCTCACTTCCTGAGCACACTACTCACAAGAGGCTCACTACCTACAAGAAACACACTGTCTACAAAGTAACAAGTATCACAAACTTCAACTAGAGATTGACATCTTTACCATCTCTGGATCAGTTCCATTTAAGCCCACAACTTCTGCTCTGCCTTTTGCGCTCCTCTTCGCTACACCACACTTATCCTCTCCAACACACACTTCGAAATGAATTCACAAACCTTTATTTATACAAGGTATCAACTTAGGAACAATCATATAAGTTGGCAATCATCCACAAGAACATTCGCAAGATGAATAACTCATCCGGTTGGCCAGCCTAAACAAGAACATCTTCATCTAGAAGTATATCTCTAATTCTGGGCTCTAACATCAATGCGGACCGACAACACAACCTCAACCTGATCCAAGAACCTTCACAAGCTTGCCTAAATGACCAGGTACATCCACACTTCCTCTATTTACTAGAATCTCTTCTCTCCTGCCTCCGGTGCCTTAAGAACATAGTTTGTCATGAATGTCACAAAGGAGTAGATTCTTCCAGACCTTCAAACTATGTACAAATCGAGATGACACATCAAACGGACATCCCAAACACTCCTTCCAATCCACAGAATAGGACAATGCACTTCTAGATCTCACCAGACCCTTTTGTAACACTCTATCGCTCCGGAACATCTCTCAGAACTGGTTCTACTTGATCGATCACAACTTCTTCATATCTTCATGCGGACCTCTGAAATCTTAACTGGATCATCTCAAGACTCATATCTACAAACCTTTTGAACTGCATCCTCTGATCTTCATCTTATCTTAGACTTTTACCTTAATGTCATCACTGTTCTACATTGTTCCTGATTGAGACTAATTTTCTCAATATCCTCAGCACACATCTCATCCAATCCTTCTCATTAAGTAATATGAGTATGTTGACATCAATGACAACATTGGTTATCCTCATACTTGCAACAATCTCCCCCTTTGTCATTGATGGCAACATATGATGTGAAAAACTATCAAAACAAGAACTTCTCCTTTCTGTCACAACTCCCCCTATCAACAACAACTCTTCACCTGTCTTCTCTTTCTTTACTGCTCCCTTTTGATCAACCACTTGTTTTTCACATGTCTTCTCTCCCCCTTTGATATCAATGGCAAAGGGCTCATACTTGCAATTTTAACACATCAGAATCATACCAGCTACTCCCCCTGAGTAGCAGCTCCCCATCACCAATCTAGATCACAAGATATGAATGTGATATCCACCAGACTGATGCACATCAGTGCATCCTAGTTCATCATCGAAGGGGCAATAACCCCTAACTTCTCCCTGAGAAACTCAAAAGAGTCTTTGGGAAGAGGTTTAGTAAAGATATCTACAATCTGATCCTTAGAGGGTACAAACTCCAGTCTAACTTTATTTTTGTTCACTTGCTCTCTCAGAAAGTGAAACTTAATAGATATATGCTTAGTCTTAGAATGCAACACCGGATTCTTAGAAATATTTATTGCACTTGAATTATCACAAAAAATTGTGATAGGCTCTTCATACTCTACTTTAATATCTCTTAGCATCTGTTTCATCCATAAAACTTGAGTGCAACTACCTGTTGCTGCAATGTATTCTGCTTCAGTTGTAGACAGAGATATTGCATCTTGTTTCTTGCTTAGCCAAGAGACCAATCTCTTTCCCAAAAACAATGCTCCACCACTGGTACTCTTCCGGTCATCCACATCTCCTACCCAATCTACATCTGTGTAAGCATGAAGAGAGAAATCATGATCTCTAGGATACCACAAACCATACTCCACTATCCCTTTTAGATATCTAAAAATTCTCTTGATTGCCATGACATGAGATTCTCTAGGATCAGCCTGGAATCTAGCAACAAGACCAACAACTTGCATAATATCCGGTCTAGTTTGAGTGAGATACAACAATCCACCAATCATTGATCTGTACTTTGTCTAGTCTGCCTTAGGAGAGTCATCATCTTTGCTCAACTTGCATCCGGTTGCCATGGGAGTATTCATTGGCTTTGAATCTTCCATCCCAAATTTCCTCAACAATTTTTTCACATATTTGGTCTGAGAAATGAAGATCCCTTTCTTTGTTTGAGTAATTTGTAGACCCAAGAAGAAATTCAATTCACCAAGCATAGACATCTCAAATTCATTTTTCATCTAATTTTGAAAAGTTTTACACATACTATCTCTTCCTTCAAAAATGATATCATCCACAAACACTTCAACAATCAAAATATTTTTATGATCAATTTTGAAATACAAATTACTGTTAGCAGTACCTTTGTTGAAACTAATCTTCAAAAGATGGTTATCCAATCTTTCATACCAAGCTCTTGGGGCTTGCTTCAATCCATACAGTGCCTTCTTCAACTTGCAGACCATATCACCATGATCAGACAATTGAAATCCATCCAGTTGCTCAATGTGTACTTCTTCTTCCAAATCACCATTTAGGAAGGTAGACTTAACATCCATTTGATATACCTTGAAGTCTTTGAAGGCAGCAAATGCAAAAAATAATCTGACAGCTTCAATTCTTGCCACCGGAGAAAAGGTTTCTTCAAAATCAATTCCTTCTATTTGAGAGTAGCCTTTACAGACCAATCTGGCTTTATTTCTGATTACTTCACCAACTTCATTTAGTTTGTTCTGGAAGACCCATTTGGTTCCAATCACATTCTTGTTTCTAGATCTGGGAACAAGATCCCAATTTTTCTCAATTTGCATCAACTCTTCCTCCATTGCTTTGGTCTAGTTTTCATCATTGCAGGCTTCATTTATTGTCTTAGGTTCAATCTTTGAGATCAGACAATACTCATCTGAATTTTGAGCAATTCTCCTCCTTGTTTGCACTCTTTTGCTTTTATCACCTATGATCTAATCTTCACAGTGGTTTAGAGTTACATACCTTGGAACTTTGGGAGTTTCTTGCACCTCTACTCTTGATCAATCTCATTGACACTTATATCTTCTTCCTGTCTTACCAGATCAACTTGACTTTGTTTCTCAGAAGGGGCTTGGATACTTTGAATCTGAACACCATTCTGATCATTTTCATCATATTCATAAAACCTTGAGGGCTTCTCAATTCTTTCATCAACCTTCACATTTGTACTTTCTATCATCTTTCTCAGTCTCTTATTGTAACACCGGTATGCTTTGCTTTGAGTGGAGTAACCCAAGAAAATTCCTTCATCACTTCTAGCATCAAACTTTCCTAGATCTTCATCTCTTTTAATGTAACATTTGCTACCAAATACTCTGAAATATCTCACAGTAGGAGTGATGCCAAACCAAATTTCATAAGGAGTCTTACCAGTATTACTTCTGATTTGAACTCGATTGAGAGTATAGACTGCAGTGCTGACAGCTTCTCTCCAAAACATCTGGGGAACATTTTCTTCCATCATCATTGTCTTGGATACTTCCTGGATGGTCCGGTTCTTTCTCTCTACCACTCCATTCTGCTGTGGAATCCTAGGAGCAGACAACTGTCTCTTTATACCATGCTTCTCACAAAAGTCTATGAATTCACCGGATGTGAATTCACCACCTCTATTAGACCTCAGACACTTCAGTTTTAATCTAGTTTGATTCTCTACCATAGCCTTGAAGATTTTGAACTTCTCAAAAGCTTTTGATCATCAATTAGTAACATGAAGTATCTATCACCTTGCACACTCTTGACTCTTGTTAGACCACATAGATCAGTATGAACTAATTCCAATAATCCGGTAGAGGACTGATCCTTGCTTTTGAATGAGACTCTGCTCTGTTTACCTAGCTGACATTCTTTGCACAAACTATTTGTAGGTTTTACCAATTTTGAAAGATCTCTTACAGCCTGAGTATTGTTTATCTTGATAATGTTATCAAAATTTACATGACACATCCTTCTATGCCATAACCAACTCTGATCAATTTGAACAAATAGATAACTTTTATTAGTTCCAACTAGATGGAAGATATTACCTTTTGTTTGAGTATCGGATACAATCTCAAACCTAGAGCTTTCAAAGATCTTGCATCTTCCATTCTTGAACCGGAGATCATAACCTTTGTCCACTAACTGTCTGACACTGAGAAGATTGTGCTTCAATCCTTCAACATACAGTACATTACCGGTTTTATTCTTTCGATCAAAAGAAATAGTTCCCCTACCTCTGATTCTACCGGCAAAATTATCACCAAACTTTACCATTCCTCCTTCATACCTTTCCAAATCTAAGAACTTGTTCTTGTCACCTGTCATATGGTGAGAGCATCCATTGTCAATAACCCAGTCATCCTTTTCTTCAACTTGGATAGCCAGAGCTCTTTCTACAACCTTATGGTTGACAGATTCAGAGGATATTGGATCTTCTTCCTTTATGGCAATAAACACCCATTCATTTCTGGATTTGTTTCCTGACTCTGATTCATCATGGGTTACTCCTTCATTATCATCTTCTTCATGAACATAATAAGAATTCTTTTGGAACCTTTGTCTATTGGAATCAGACCTTGTAGATCTTTCTGGACATCTTGAGGCAAAATGACCAATCTTATTGCAGTTGAAGCACTTAAGGGGTAATTTTCCTTCATACTTACTAGATCCTCTTGACAGTCTCTTTGCAATGAAGGCTTCAAGTTGAGCTGTTTCTGCTTCTTCTACTTCCATGTCTCTTCTTGCTTGATCATACCATGACAGCTTCCTTGAAGAGTTTTCTCCTGGATCAAATCTTTGTTTACCTTTCATAGAGGCACTGGCCTAGAATGCAGATTCAATCTTGGGGGGATCATCTCCAAACTCGGTCATTTCAAATGCAGCCAATTTGCTAGCCAATTGGTCTCTTGTGACAGTTGTATGGGCTCTGAATTCATCAGTGGCAGCAACCTTGATTTTGTATGCAACAGGAAAGGATTTGAGAACTTTGCCAACAATCTCATTTTCATCCAAGACTCCACTAGCATTCCTAATTCCACACACTAGCTCATTTACTCTAGGCATAAAGGTAGTAATATTTTCATCATCTCTCATCTTTAGTCTTTCAAATTTCCCTTTTAGACTCTGCAACCTTGCACACTTAACATACTCATCTCCTTCATGCAGAAGTTCCAGTTTAGTCCAGATCTCATAGGCAGTTGACAGGTCAATAACATTTGAGACTTCTGAGTCAGTTAAAGCACTTAGAAGAGCCTCTTTGGTCCGTAGATTGTTTTCAACATCTGTGAGTTCATTTAGGGTTGTCGGACCACCTTGTGGAGGAACATATGCTTTTGTAACCGTGGATAAGTACACCTTTCCCATACACTCCAAGTGACATTTCATGCAACCTTTCCAAAGAGAGAAGTTGGTTCTATCAAAGTTTGGACTATCCTTCTTGTATGATGACATCCTGGATCTCCTCAAGTGATTAAGCTCCTTTTAGAGGAACTTGGCTCTGATACCAATTGTTGATAACTGAGAGGGGGGGTGAATCAGTTATCCTAATCTTGCTTCCAATTCAAACACTTAGATCCACTTTGTTATTTAATAGTATAGCAATTAACCATTCATGAAAGCATAAAGCATAAACACCAGAGCAGATACACATCAACACATGAGACACCAAGATTTTGACGTGGAAAACCCGGTCAAGGGAAAAACCACGGGGTGATTAACCCAAGGATTATTCTCTGTCAGAAGAATAAGAAAAATAGATGGCACATGCCAATTAGGGCTCACTGTCCGAGCACACTGCTCACAAGAGGCTCACTGCCTACAAGAGACACACTGTCTACAAAGTAACAAGTATCACAAACTTGAACTGGAGATTGACATCTTTACCATGTCTGGATCAGTTTGATTTAAGCCCAAAACTTTTGCTCTGCCTTTCGTGCTCCTCTTCGCTACACCACACTTTTCCACTCCAACACACACTTCAAAATGAATTCACAAACCTTTATTTATACAAGGCATCAACTTAGGAACAATCATCTAAGTCAGCAATCATCCACAAGAACATTCGCAAGATGAATAACTCATTTGGTCGGCCAGCCTGAACAAGAACATCTTCATCCGGAAGTATATCTCCAATTTTGGGCTCTAACATCAATGTAGACCAACAACACAACCTCAACATGATCCAAGAACCTTCATAGGCTTGCCTAAATGACCAAGTACATCTGCACTTCCTCTACTTACTAGAATCTCTTCTCTCTTGCCTCCGATGCCTCAAGAACATAGTTTGTCATGACTATCACAAAGGAGTAGATTCTTCCGGACCTTCAAACTATGTACAAATTGAGATGACACATCAAAAGACAATCCAAACACTCCTTGCAATCCATAGAATAGGACAATGCACTTTCGGATCTCACTGGACTTTTTTGTAACACTCTGTCACTCTGAAGCATCTGCCGGAACCGGTTCTACTTGATCGATCACAACTTCTTCATATCTTCATGCGGACCTCTGAAATCTTAACTAGATCATCTCAAGACTCATATCTACAAACCCTTTAAACCGCATCCTCTGATCTTCATCTTATCTTGAATTTTACCTTAATGTCATCACTATTCTGCACTGTTCCTGATTGAGACTAATTTTCTCAATATCCTTAGCACATAGCTCATCCAATCCTTCTCATTGTGCAATATGAGTATGTTGCCATCAATGACAACACCGGTTATCCTCATACTTGCAACAACAAGTACATCCAAAAGCACTTATTTCAAAATCTAAAGGTGCTATCAAATGGCTGATATACACAAATACTTATAGCCCTATTAGCCAAAAACTATATATTTATATTTTTTAGATTCATTTAGTATAGTATTTTGTTGATATAGATATAAATATTTATGTTAATTAGTCATTTGATAACACTTTTAAGTGTTGTTACTAGTTTTTTTTTAAATATGGGTGTGATAATTTAAGAGATTTCTAATGTTCTATAAGAAAGAAAACAAATATGAAGGTAATATTATAATTTATTAACATTGATGATCATTTCTAAATATACTCAAGAGTGATCTTTAAAGTATTAACCATATGAAGGACAAATTCATAGTTTTCTTTTATGGCATGAATTTTTCAAGTAACATTATATAGTTGTTTAAAGACACATTATGTAAAAAGATTCATTAAAATGCAACATTCTTATAAATTAAAAGAAATTATAGACTTACCTTTTTTTGCTATATTCACATTTCTAGAGCATCACTTATTGAATGTGTTTGAAATTTAATGCTTATTAATTATGACTATTAGAAATAAGCCACACCCAGACTGATTGGCTAGCCACAAGGGGCCAATAGCTTAGTTGGTAGAGCACTCTAGTGGAAGGTCTTAGGTTTGAGTCCTAGTGTAATGCCCCAAGCTTTCATACAAGACATTAGCCGAACAAACACCAAACCAACAATTTTTTTGCATTTGCAAGTGCAACATTTACATGTCGCATTGCACTCACACACGCACAAGGTGTTGCAACAAGCACAAAAACACCTAAAATGACATCACCATTACACACTGCATATTGGAACAAGTAGAAAACTTTAGCCATCATGTGACAACTCACCACGATGACCAAGAAAGAGGTGGAGTTCACTCCATGACGAGGATCAGATACATGTCCACGACCTCGCTCCATCACGAACACATAGAGTAGGATGAGGGTGACATCCACCTCAGTCCATTCCATGAGAACACAAGACATCCCAATCACAAGGGTAATGCTCACCCACAAGATGGTCCAACTAGGAGGTATGATTCCTCAACCAACTAGAATGGTCACTAGTCGAACTTGTGTAAAGGCACACTTCCCAATGCAAAGGAGGGAATAATCTAAGAGTGCATATCACATCATGCAAATGACACCAAAACATCTACGAGGCTAAAAACAATAATCAACATCAAAGATGATTCATTTTAACCAAAAACATTAAGGTATTGAATAAAAATGTCCACATGCCAAAAAGGACAAAAGCGATTCAAAAGGCTACACATGTTCGACACCAACACCAACACATGCCAAAAGCAAAGATATGATCCTCACCACCTATGTGGGATGAATACAATCCAACACAAACATATCCATAAACATCAAATAACTGAGTCTAAACATGCTAACATAGCTAGATTCTAACATGTAAAATCTATCAAAACATGCCAACGTCCTCACAAACTGAGGGGTGGAAAAATACAAGATGATATTCAATAATTACAATATTCAAATGGCTTCATCCTAAACATACATGAATCATAGCCAACATCATAAATCAACTCGTAGCATTAATTACATCTTATTACAAGGGTCTCAAAAGATCTACATTACAAAGGTTACAATAATCAATAATGATAATATACAAGTGCATAAACCACCCAAAACCAACACGCTCTCCAAGGTGCAACAAGCCATAAAGCATGAGGTAAACCACATTCAAAAAGATCAAGGAATCCATCCAGCACCTAAAGATCATCATGAAGGACCAAAGGGGAAATGTTGTATGCCTCCCAACCATATTGCCATCGTCGAGTGCAACAAATGTCTATGCAACTTTAGGCAACCCCTAAGCTACAGAGAAGCTGATCATGGCAAACTCGCTAAGAGCATCTCACACATTTAGGGTATACAAGCAACATATGGCATACATGCCAATCAATGCACATAAAACACATGGTACAACTACCAATACAATGCATATAAACAACACAAGGTATAACTACCATCCAATTGTATTCAAGTAACATATGGCACACTTGCCAAAGCATAATAGAATGACATCAAAACATTCAAGCATAAGGGAAATAATCACACCTTTAATGCATGTCAAATGAGGCATAAATCATAGTCCATCATAGACACATACAAGCATGAATCAGGCATCACAATGCATATGCAATCACATGGTAAACATTACACATCAAGTCAAACTTTGATGTTGGAAGAAGGAAGAGAGACCTAGGTAGTTAAGATGAGGAGTGTCAAATGAGGGCAATACTCACCTTGCAGTAGAACATGAGGGCATAACCTCCTTAAGCCCTCATTCAAATCTGATGGAAGCTTGAAGGAGTGAAGCGACTTAGTGAAAGCTGAAAGGCCCATTCTGCCCTACGGAAGTGCCTAGAAAGACTCAATATGAAGAGTAGAGAAAGCTACGAAAGGCTTCCTTGCAAGTCGAGCTGTCTCACACCGCCACTGCTCTCTGAAGCCCTTGTTGACACCCTCTAGAGACTGGATACCCTTTGTTTGTGAAGGTGCCTCGCCTCCCATTTGGTGAGCCATAGCCATGACTTTAAAAGGCAAGTAGACAGTGGAAAGGCTCAACCCCGAGCTATGCAGAGACATCTCAACATATCACCCCTGTGCCCACGGCCATGGGATCTTGCACAAGCCTCTCAAAACGGTGAACTCACCCTAAATTTTGGCCACCACTGCACTCACCTTCCATCTTTTTGGGCCTTTTTGCCCTAATTCACCTTCTCAATACTTTTGCCCTAATTTTTTTTAATGTATTTAAAATTATGCTTTATTTTTTAAACAAAATAGGCATTTAAAAGCATTTTAAATTATGCTTGAAGGGGGGTAATTCACAATTTGGAGATTTAGAGGTTCTTTTAAAAGTTGTTAGTGCTCAAATTGCAATAGCACTAGGGGGGGTATTTAAATTTGCTTTTTTTAAATCTTATATTTTCACCTAACGAAGACAAAGGGTTATTCATGCACTAATTTTATATACTCACTTTCATGTATTATTCTAGGGGGTTATAGAAGCATTTTTTAAATCATTGAACTAACGTAAAGTTCAAAAGGGGGTAATTTGTCTAAGTCACTAATGGGGATAACTAGTCATCCATCTGTTACTACTTTGAAAAATGGAAACTACAAATCTTGATGCGATGGTATCCTCGCGCACTATAGATGGATTTGCCTATTCCCACATCTATATAGGCTTATCCCTAAACCAAGTACATATTAGCAGAAAATTGTATGTGAAAATAAGAATAGTCATGTCCCAAGATTAATTGGTTTAAGTGTTATGAACCACACTCAATGGGTTCCTCTATCACACATTGACTACCCTAGAGCTCTTTGAGAAATATATGGAGACCCCAATGAACTTCCATTCCCAAATAATTCTTCTATTAACACACTTCCTTCCCTTGATGATGTTGATGATCTATTCTATGACGGTGATACTAAAGAGGAACTTGCATATTGGGAAAGTCTTGAATGTACCGATGACATAGAGACATACTTGCTTGCTTCTCCTTTTACTACTCCTCCTGCATTGGCAGATATTCTGCCACCTCCTTTTGTTGCTTCATTAGATTCCATAGTCACTCCTTTGAGAGCTTCCTACACTTCTTTGTAGCAGGATAACATTTGTCTTCCTAGCATTGCTGATTGGGATAGATTTTTACCTAACATTGCTTGTCTATTTGTAGAGTCCTGCATAATTGATTTGGAAGCACACATTGAAGACATCAGTCTTATCTTCGATGATAGTTTTGATGAAGCTACATCACCATTATCCTCTTCAGATATTCATACTCTACATCTGTGTACACATGGTTCTGGACTATCATCATCTTCATCTGTTAGGCATGCACCTTATATGATTATGGCATCCTTCAGCATCGACATGGGGACACCTGAACAATCTTTTCAAAGATATCAAAATGAGCATCATCATTCTTGGATCAGCTTCAACATGATTCAGGAACATACATACATCTTACATCATGGGAAGATATCTTGCATCTTAAGTTGGTTTCATTTCTTCCCAGGGGAAGGAACATTGTTCGATGTTCTTGGATCTATATCTCCATCCTTTGTCGAGTATCTAGCCTCACTGCAATAGGACATGTATTATGGGGGGTCTCATAGACCTTCTATCTCTTTCTCTCCTATGAGGGGAAACATTTATTGTCCTTAGTGAAAGAAGTAGTACTTCTTCACTTGTATAATTTTCATGCATCTTTTCTCTCTTTTGGAGGGTAGTTTTTTGATAGGATTTTCTACCTTTCCTCACTTCATGAGAGATCAGTTTGTAAATGGGTACCTCACTAGGCCTAGTAGCCAAGACCCATCTCTTCTTGTACGTATGGGGTACATAAGGGGTACATATATTTGTGTTTCATTTGTGAAATAATCATTATCCTTATTTTTTTTCTTTCCTTTAAGACCCCCCATCGTGAAGTTTTTTGTTATAACATTCAATTGATTCATATATGTTTAGAGTACTAATAATGGAAGTATGGCAGATCCTCTACAAAATGAAGAAGATAAGGTTGCATTTGGGAGGGAATCATAAGAATGACCTAGTTGACGTATGGGATGAAGTTCAAGGTATGGATGAAAAGAGGAAAGATAGGATAGATGCCCATAGCTATGTGAGGTACTAAAAGAAATGCAAACTGAGAGCTACCGTCCCCCTAATTTTTGAAAGTAATGCAAAGTATCAACTAGTATAATGTGAGAGTAAAAGGTGGAGGGAGAAGAGATTCTCTTTTAATTGTGAACATTTTTGTGTAAACTTCTATGCTATGCGCTAGGTTTTCATGGCATTGCCTTTATAGGTGCACTTGCAGGTATGCCACACTACATTAATATAAATAATTTCTTCGTGGATAGTTTCTCAAGTTTCTAAGTGACTTTTAGGTTAGGGATATATGTCATTTGGTTGTGTTGTGTAATTTGTATATGTTTGTTCTCTCTTCATTAAAGGGGTGGATTTTGTATTTCTCTCTGTTTTAAGCAATAAAAACTAATGAAAGATATTGTGCAATGATTGAAAAAAAGTAGTTGTGCTCATCTAAATTTGTAGTTTACTAGGTGCATTGATGTTGTTCAAATACTACTTATTTATCTCTCAATTTTTACAAGGGTTTAAGTTTCTACCAACCTATTCATTATAGTTAAAACTGTTTTTATTAGAAGTAATTTTGCAATACTTTTAATGTTTTAATCTCTTTTACTTGTATATAATTTTAAGATGCTCTATGATATGCTATATAATTAATACAAAATGGCCTGTTTAAACATGTTAAGATCAAAGCTAAAATTTGATGAGTCATTGTTTAGATAACTTTTAACACTACTATTCTTTAACTTGACATTCCTTGTAACTAAATTGTTGGTTGGAAGATTAATATTTAACATTAAGTCTCTTGTTCATAAGACAAATAATCATCACTTTACACTATTATTTTTGACAAATCTCTACATCACTTTACATTGTTATTGTTTGATTTTTCAATTTTGTAAGAATAAATTATTGTTACAAAGTTAATAAGTACAAATGTTGTGCATTATTTGTTTGCTATTTTTGTAAAATACTTGTAGCATGCTATGAAACATTTTTATGTCACTAGAAAACATCTTGAAAAAGCAATAATGCTACGAAATATTTTGAAAGTGATCCAGTTTTGGGGAAGGAATGAGAAACCATCTCAATCATTATCCACATTTGCATCATCAAGCTTGGTAGTAGCTTTTTTTATTACAACCACATCTTTTTCTTACTTCCATTTGGGAATGTGTCTCTTTTACATCACATTCTTTGTGGAAAGCATGACATTTCTACTTGGAAGAATCTCTTATGAGTAGTACAACTTCACTATCTTTGGAAATGTATTAGATTCACATTGTGTTTAGATATTGATTTTATATGGATGAATGAATTGTACCAAAGCAAATCTTTAAGATTGACCCTAATATAGGACTGAAATAGACACATCCACATGTATATGTGTGACTAACTTTCCTATCGGCTCATCCCTTACACCGTTAGGAGATACAAGTGCTAGTCTATATTCATGGCATGACTTGGCACAAGTTGAGAATTTGATAAAAGAAATAAAATAAATACGGTCAAGTATGAATTATCTTCAAAATTGAGACTTTGTG
This sequence comes from Cunninghamia lanceolata, assembly GCA_027924645.1. Lineage (NCBI taxonomy): Eukaryota > Viridiplantae > Streptophyta > Pinopsida > Cupressales > Cupressaceae > Cunninghamia > Cunninghamia lanceolata. The sequence continues at coordinate 1,055,515 of BSBN01000277.1, forward strand.
AGAATAACTATTCGAATGGTTAGAGATGTAACGCAAAATGGTTTTGTTGTGATTGCAGATAGTGGAATACCTTCTCTCACTTACAGGTGTAGACGTGAATGCCCTGAACGATGAAGGCTTGACCGCACTTGACAGAGCTCAACACAACCCCAATTGTGCGGACATCGTACAGAACCTAAAAAATAAGGGAGGTATTCTGTTGAGTTTCATACCAAAGTCTAACAGAATTTCTGATCCACGTAATGATTTTAATCAAGGAATGGACAAAGATACCGTAAACACACACATGGTAGTGGCATCACTGATTGCCACCGTCACATTTGCAGCCATGTTTCAAATCCCAGGGGGAATTGAGGATGACAAAGAGAGTATACACCCAGACTAATTGGCTAGCCACAAGGGGCCAATAGCTCAGTTGGTAGAGCACTTTAGTGCTAATGGAAGGTTTTAGGTTTGAGTCCTAGTGTAATGCCCCAAGCTTTCATACAAAACATTAGCTGAACAAACACCAAACCAACAAACTTTTTGCATTTGCAAGTGCAACATTTATATGTCACATTGCACTCACACACACACAAGGTGTTGCAACAAGCACAAAAACACCTAAAATGACATCACCATTACACACTGCATAGTGGAACAAGCAGAAGACTTTTGCCATCATGTGACAACTCACCACGATGACCAAGAAAGAGGTGGAGTTCACTCCATGATGAGGATCAGATACATGTCCATGACCTCGCTCCATCGCGAACACATGGAGTAGGATGAGGGTGACATCCACCTCAGTCCATTCCATGACAGCACAAGACATCCCAAACACAAGGGTAATGCTCACCCATAGGATGGTCCAACTAGGAGGTATGATTCCTCAACCAACTAGAATGGTCACTAGTCAAACTTGTGTAAAGGCACACTTCCCAATGCAAAGGAGGGAATAATCTAAGAGTGCATATCGCATCATGGAAATGACACCAAAACATCTACGAGGCTAAAAACAATAATCAACATCAAAGATGATTCATTTTAACCAAAAACATTAAGGTATTGAATAAAAATGTCCACATGCCAAAAAGGACAAAAGCGATTCAAAAGGCTACACATGTTCGACACCAATGCCAACACATGCCAAAAGCAAAGATATGATCCTCACCACCTATGTGGAATGAATACAATCCAACATAAACATATCCATAAACATCAAATAACTGAGTCTAAACATGCTAACATAGCTAGATTCTAACATGTAAAATCTATCAAAACATGCCAACGTCCTCACAAACTGAGGTGTGGAAAAATACAAGATGATATTCAATAATTACAATATTCGAATGGCTTCATCCTAAACATACATGAATCATAGCCAACATCATAAATCAACTCATAGCATTAATTACATCTTATTACAAGGGTTTCAAAAGATCTACATTACAAAGGTTATAATAATCAATAATGATAATATACAAGTGCATAAACCACCCAAAACCAAGATAATAATCAATAATGATAATGATAATATACAAGTGCAACAAGCCATAAAGCATGAGGTAAACCACATGCAAAGAGAACAAAGAATCCATCCAGCACCTAAAGATCATCATGGAGGACCAAAGTGGAAATGTTATATGCCTCCCAACCATATTGCCATCGTCGAGTGCAACAAATGTCTACGCAACTTTAGGCAACCCCTAAGCTACAGAGAAGCTGTTCATGGAAAACTCGCTAAGATCATCTCACACATTTAAGGTATAAAAGCAACATATGGCATACATGCCAATCAATGCACATAACACACATGGTACAACTACCAATACAATGCATATAAACAACACATGGTACAACTACCAATACAATGCATATAAACAACACATGGTACAACTACCAATACAATGCATATAAACAACACAAGGTATAACTACCATCCAATTGTATTCAAGTAACATATGGCACACTTGCCAAAGCATAATAGAATGACATGAAAACATTCAAGCATAAGGGAAATAATCACACCTTCAATGCATGTCAAATGAGGCATAAATCATAGTCCATCATAGACACATACAAGCATGAATCAGGCATCACAATGCACATGCAATAAGATGGTAAACATTACACATCAAGTCAAACTCTGATGTTGGAAGAAGGAAGAGAGACCTAGGTAGTTAAGATGAGGAGTGTCGAACGAGGGCAATACTCACCTTGTGGTAGAACATGAGGGCATAACCTCCTTATAGCAACTAGACACTACACCAAAGACTGGTCTTTACACCCATACCCAAGAAAGGTAGACACTTCACTAGCACATATAGTTTGGTGTAGATGATCCTATTATTAATTTTTGTTACCTAATGTGTTTAAATGTTATTCTTGATTAAAACTTCTATTCACTAAATTCCAATGACCTCTTTGGGTTGTGGTGCATGATGAAAGCCACTCCTTTCCCTACCCCTAGACCTATTCCTAAACAACCAAAGCTCCAATTTTACTAATGGGCTTGGCACAGTTTTACAAGGTAACAAAATCCAAATTTGACAAAAATACAACATTTTTTAAAAAGATGCAAAACATCTTTTCCCATGGGAGGGAACTCATGCCACATTAAAATTAATAAAAGAAATGATTTAAAATTGAAATTTCATTCTTTTCTATTTGTATGGAAAAACCATAAAAAACCCAAATTCTCCATTTTTGAAAGCTTGGCTACCTTGGGCAATTTTATAACTTTCATGTTTCAAATTTAAATGGAAATCTGACAACTACCCATTGTTTATTATATGAACAAAATCCCAATTATGAAATAAAAACAAGGTGGGCATTTCTAAATAAAATTTTCCATGACTTTCTTTGTTTCAACTTGTTTTCCCCAAATGAAGAACACAACAATTTTTCAACTTTCATGTTTTCAACTCAATTTAAAATTTGACAACTACCCATTGTTTATCATATGAGCAACACCTCAAATATGAAATAGAAACAAGATGGGAATTTCTAAATAAAATTTTCCATGACTTCCTTTATTTCAGCGCTTTCCAAATGAAGAACAAAACATAAATGTAAATAAAATTTAGAAATTAATTTTAAACTTTATTTTCTATACATGAATACCATAGAAATCCATTTAAGATTGTATGGCAATGGATAGAACAAACAAAACTAAACAAGGAAGGGAGTTATGAATTCATACCTCTTTCCAAGCACACCAAGAAGAAAGGTTTTAAAGAAAACAATCTTTGATCACTCCCAACCAAACACAAATCAATTCCAATCCTCTTCCACAAGCAATTCCAATCCTCACTTCAAACAAGTGAATCCAAATCCTTCTATTCCATGGAGGAAATCTATTCTTCAAGCAAGAGGGTTTCAAACAAAGGAGAGCAAATTTTGGAGAGAAAAAAAATAATTCAAAATATATGTTTTTTTTCCTTTTATGTCTCCAAAGACACTATTCATTTTTTCATAATAAAATATTCCTCTTAAGTGATTTGATAAATCAAATCAAAATTATATCCTTTTCGCAATTAAATCATTTAATTTATTAATTCCAAACAATAAATAATTACAATATTTCATTTGAAATCGCATAAGCATTTAATCAAATTGCATTAATATTTCAATTTTCCTTGAAAATATCCAAATAAATTAATAAGACTAGTAGGGAAATAGTTAGTCAAACAAACTCTACTATTCCAAATAGGTTATTATCATTTAACTCAGTCTCATTTGGAAAAGTACAAACATGCCATACTAGGCATTCAATTTTCTCATTTAATGCAATTTCTACCTTTTTATGGAAAAATCTCAAATTTCATAATTAAACTGAAATCACTCAAATTTGTTTTAGAAGCATATAATGATGCAACCAACATTTTCACTAAAGTAGAAATAGCAATTTCCAAATTAAAATCATTAATTTAAACAAAAAAATGGAAAACATATTTTTCAAACCATTTTAAAATAAAGTGCAAGACTGCTAAGGAAACACATACAAATGATTCCAAACACACATCACATGTTTCCACAACACAAGGATAAGGGTGTGATGGCCTAGCATCCCATCTCAACCTGCTCCACATTTCCCACATTAGTTAACACCTATAATTACCTGCACACTTAAGTCAACCATCAGTTGTACGTGCTCCACATATAATAGCCAAAGCAACGTAATCCACTTCAACGTGGTATAATCACACATGATATAAAATAATCACATCCACTATAATCATCTACGACTAGCATGATCTAGGAATATGATGGATAAATAGAAACATTTCACAATGCAGGAATAATATGACAATCACAACTATAACAAGTATAGTGAAAATAATGAAGCTGAAGCACTGGAATAATCTAGCATGCACAATTACAGCATATGCATCCCATAATGCATAGTTGCAAACCAAAAAAGAGCACAACCCCATCAGAAACACCTCGATGGTAATGCAGAATACACCTTCAGAACCCATTAATGGCACCATAGACCTCATCGACAAGTTCAATGCAATGCATCAAGGCATAAAAATCACATAATACACTAATAAACAGTTAGAACAACATATAACATATGAATCAAAAGCCACACAAGACACAAACTAGGGTGGGCATTACATCCTCCCCCACTAGCATTAGGCTTACTCTGAGAAGCCTACAAAAACACAAGGATGGAGTTCCTTCAGTACACAATCCTGTACAACACAATAGATCTCAACAGATTAGTCCTCCTAACCAACACTAGGTTGAGGTCTGAAAACAACAAATCAAATCTCTAAAGGTGCACCAACTAGGTCAAAACCAACCATCATACATACAACTCCTCTAAGACTACACCACTCCATCCTCCAACTGCCACTACAATGAAATGAGGCTCAAGCCAAAAGGCACAATCGACCACAAGCAAGTCAAGTCCATAAAACTCAGGACCACAACTATGCTGGGATAACCTCTCGAGCTCTCAACTAAGTCTATGGAAACTCACAAGGCTACCATATCCACTCTCAAGAATAATTGCAAACAAAAGATTACTCTCTCAACAATCCTTCCTCAGGCACTACCCACAACAAAAGAACTCAAGGATCAAGGAAATCTAACTCAAAATGGTTATAGGCACCACTATCTCACCTTCATCCTAACCAAAAGCATGCCTCAGCTCTAGACATAGTTTCCGTACATGAGGTACTTCCTCATGTTCCACTCCTAAAAGAGAGGGTTTCTCTAACACTCTAGCTCTATACCACCAAAACTAAGATCAACCAAATAGATTCTCAGAGGGAAGAATCTAAACCACATCCTCTAACAACATAAGCACTTCCATCAAGCAAGGCTTAGCAACCTGTTACACACTAGGAGCACATCTAAGGTGGACACAACAAACCAACATAGGTGCAAAAATACTCTAAACACCACTTCAAAGATCAACTATCCTAGACCAAAAGGTCAAACAACACAACATGATCACGAATTCATGATCAAATAGGCAACACAAGGCTTCCTCATGGCCTAAACACCAAGTTTCCATAAAATAGAATACATAGGATAGCAATTTCTTCATACAAGAGTTGCATCCCTTCCAACATTATGCTAGGAAACCTCCAAAACACTAAGGAGAAACTCCTAAAGCAACCAAATTCCCAAGGTTGGCAGTTCAACAAGAGAAAGAAGACAACTATAATATCATAAATATATAAATAATACGTTCTCATGCACTAACTAAGGCTCCATCATACCCTACACTATGTCAAAACATTAATGTAGTTATGGAACTCACATCAAAAGGACACAACATCATACACTCCACTAATGGTGAAACACTAGGAGCATGTCATCACATCCAAGACTAACAGGTACTAGACAAGCAAGAATAACTATAGTTGGTGGACTAACTCAACATTCAACCAAATGCAATTACTAAAAGCAATATTCAATTCAAACGATTTCTCTACATATCTCATTCACATAGACACAATCAATAATCAACATTTAAGCTCATATAGGAATTCAATTCACATCAAGTGATCCATAGCAACACAAAGCCATTTAAAAAATTTCTCAACATTTCACACAATATTCACTTGTATCCAATAACAAATCAAGGAATTCAATCTACCATAGTTCTAATAACACTCGCACCAAGAACTAGTATATTCTCCACATTCTACTCCCTTATACAATCCATGATAGGCCCATCATGGACATGATAGAGAACATAACATGATACATGACTAGCAGTTTAAAACATTCAAGTATAGCCACCAATAATAAGTAAATAAATAAAACATCAAAGTGGAAGAAAAATCAATTCCAACAATAAGTCATAAAATGAGCTCAATCTCAACAGTAAATCAAACATGACCATAAAGGTCACAAGATAAATAAATATCAAACTTCGATGACTATATTTATTCATAAACAAGAATAAAAATTCAATTCTAACCCTTACAACGTTTAGTGAATTCACCAAAGTCAAATAAATAAAGTATCAAAATTCAAAGTTTCACATTACATGAACTATGTGACTAATTCTAGTCACAAGAGAGGGAGTACAATGGTATACTACACCTGGATTCCAAAATCCAAGGCAAGTAAGAGAACACATTCAATCACGCTAAGAAACCAAGTCTTCTAAAACCTTAATCACGTCTATAACATGAGATCAATCCTTTTTAACCACAAAAACATCACTCAACCTGCCAAGAAACCAAAAGTTGCATCCCATTCAAGGGAATCACAATCACCATGCAATGACACACAAAGTCACACACTAGAAAACATCTAGTAACCAAGATTAAGCTAGTTCAAAATGAGGTTCACAAACCAAGATATCTAAACACCTCGCTCTCACAACAAGAGCGATTAACTTTTCTCACCACACAAGGAATCATGAAGCATATGGATAATGCATTAATGCAACATTCACATACAACATGTAAATCAAAAAATGAGGGAGAATTCGGTTGGGGGTCAAGCACTTACCCAACGTTCCAGTCACATGATGCTAAATTTCTCCACAACATGATGACAAGCATACTAAATGCACACATTATAATAGGGTAAACATAACTCAGAAACACAAGATGCAAGGTTTGCTACTTCAATCATGATTCTAACATCCCAAACATCACAAGGACTATATAATGACTCATGATTCTAACATCCCAAACATAACAAGGACTATATAATGACCCTTTTCACAACCCCTTTTCTCTTTAACTCTTCAAATAATGCAAGGCAATAATTACACCTAGGTTTCCACATGAATCCTAGGGAAGAATGCAATTTGGGGACATTAGTCATTACCTAAATGATCGATTCTAGTAATGTAATGCAACAATATCTTTCTTACAACCACATAATTAATCCACACACAGGAACATGCTCTCAAGAAGATAATGCAATATGTATTTCAAGCAAGCATTTCTAATCACCATACATAGGCAATTAATAGACAAATATGATAAGCATTACGAGGATATGCTACTCTTTCAACAAACATACACACAACAAGGTGCACAATGCAAGGTTCATTTAAACTAGCATTACCACAACAATATTCTTCACATACCATGCATACGATGAAAACATCATCTCTTTCACATACAAATGTAGAACTCTTAAAAGAGTAAACCAGGTTCAATCACACTCAAGAACATGACATTTCCTTTCACATAAAGGTTTCCATAACTCCACTATCAAAAGTGGTCACACAAGCACAAGCATGACCCTACAAAGGTCACTCAAACATACTCATACAAGGAAGACATATTGAAAGAAAGCACATGCTACTCATTGTACACAAACACATAGGGACCCCACATATGCTCAAACAAGCCAAGTAGAACACACTCCAGAGTTCCCAATGCTACAACATGAGCTCTAATACCAAGTGTAATGCCCCAACATTTCACACAGGACATTAGTTGAACAAACACTGAGCCAACAAATTTTTTGTGTTTTCAAGTGTGACATTATGTCACATTGCACTCACACATACAAAAGGTGTCACAACAAGTATAAAAACATGTAAAATGACATCACCATTGCACAATGCAAGGTGGCACAAGAGGAAGACTTCACCCATCATGTGACAACTCACCATGATGACCAAGCAAGAGGTGGAGCTCACTCCATGACAAGGATCAGATACATGTCCACGACCTCGCTCCCTCGCAAACACATGGAGCAGGATCAGGGCAACATCCACCTCAGTCCATTCCATGACGACACAAGACATCCCAAACACAAGGGTACTGCTCACCCATGAGATGGTCCAACTAGGAGGTACGATTCCTCAACCAACTAGAATGGTCACTAGTCGAACTTGTGTAAAGGTACACTTCCCAATGCAAAGGAGGGAATAATCCAAGAGTGCATATCACATCAAGGAAAGGACACCAAAACACCTACAAGGCTAAAAATAGTAATCAACATCAAAGAGGATTCTTTTTAACCAAAAACATTAAGGTATTGAATAAAAAATGTCCACATGCTAGAAAGGACAAAAGTGATATAAAAGGCTACACATGTTCGACACCAACGTTGGCACATGCCAAAAGCAAAGATACGATCCTCACCACCTATGTGGGATGAATACAATCCAACACAAACATATCCATAAACATCAAATACAACATCAAATAACTGAGTCTAAACATGCTAACATAGCTACATTCTAACTTGCAAAATCTATCAAAACATGCCAACATCCTCACAAACCAAGGCATGGAAAAATACAAGATGATATCCAATAATTATATTATTCAAATGGCTTTATTATAAACATAGATGAATCATAATCAAAATCATAAATCAGCTTATAGCATTAATTACATCTTATTACAAGGGTCTCAAAAGACCTCAATTACAAAGGTTACAATAATCAATAATGATAATATATAAGTGCATAAACCACCCAAAACCAACATGCTCTCCAAGGTGCAACAAGGCACAAAGCATGAGGTAAACCACTCGTAAAAAGATCAAGGAATCCATCCAACACCTGAAGATCATCATGAAGGACCAAAGGGGAAATGTTACATGCCTCCCAACCATATTGCCATCGTTAAGTGCAATAGATGTCTATGCAACTCTAGGAAACCCCTGAGCTACAGAGAAGGTGATCATGGCAAACCCACTAAAATCATCTCACACATCTAGGGTATACAAGCAACATATGGCATACACACCAATCAATGCACACAACACACATAGCATAACTACCAATACAATGCATATAAACAACACATGGTACAACTACCAATACAATGCATATAAACAACACATGGTACTACTACCAATACAATGCATATAAACAACACAAGATACAAGTACCATCCAATTGCATTCAAGTAACATATAGCACACTTGCCAAAGCATAATAGAATGACATCACGACATTCAAGCATAAGGGAGATAATCACACCTTCAATGCACACCAAACGAGGCATAAATCATAGTCCATCATAGACACATACAAGCATGAATTAGGCATCACAATGCACATGCAATCACATGGTAAACATCACACATCAAGTCAAACTCTGATTGTGGAAGAAGGAAGAGAGACCTAGGTAGTTAAGACAAGGAGTGTCAAACGAGGGCATACTCACCTCGCGGTAGAACAAGAGGGCATAACCTCCTCATAGAAACCGGACACTACACCAACGATTGCTATTTACACCTAAACCCAAGCAAGGTGGACACTTCACTAGCGCATGTAGTTTGGTGTAGATGATCTTATTATTAAATTTTATTTCCCAATATGTTTAAATATTACTCTTGATTAAAACTTCCATTCGCTAAATTCTTACGACCTCTTTGGGTTGTGGTGCACGATGAAAGCCACTCCTTTCCGTACCCCTAGACCTCTTCCTAAATATGCAAAGCTCCAATTTTACTAATTGGGCTTGGGATGGTTTACAAGGTAACAAAATCCAAATTTGACAAAAATATAACATTTCTAAAAGGATGCAAAACATCATTTCCCATGGGAGGGAACTCATCCCACATTAAAATTAATAAAGGAAATGGTTTAAAATTGAAATTTTATTTTTTTCTATTTGTATGGAAAAACCATAAAAAACCCAAATTCTCCATTGTTGAAAGCTTGACTACCTTAGGCAATTTTCTAACTTTCATGTTTCAAATTCAAATGGAAATATGACAACTACCCATTATTTATTATATGAACAAAACCCCAATTATGAAATAAAAACAAGGTGGGCATTTCTAAATAAAATTTGCCATGACTTTTTTTATTTCAGCTTGTTTCCCCAAATGAACACAACAATTTTTCAACTTTCATGTTTTGAATTCAATTGAAAATTTAACAACTACCCATTGTTTATTATATGAACAACACCTCAAATATGAAATAAAACCAAGATGGGCATTTCTAAATAAAATTTTCTATGACTTTCTTTGTTTCATCTCTTTCCAAATGAAGGACACAATAGAAATGCAAATAAAATTCAGAAATTAATTTTAAACTTTCTTTTCTATGTAGGAATACCATAGCAATCCACTTAAGATGGTATGACAATGGATAGAACAAACAAAACTAAACAAGGAAGGGAGTTATGAATTTATACCTCTTTCCAAGCACTCCAAGAAGAAAGGTTTTGAAGAAAACAATCTTTGATCACTCCCAACCAAGCACAAATCAATTCCAATCCTCTTCCACAAGCAATTCCAATCCTCACTTCAAACAAGAAAATCCAAATCATTCCATTCCATGGAGAAAATCCATTTTCAAGCAAGAGGGTTTCAAACAAAGGAGAACAAATTTTGGAGAGAAAAAGAATAATTCAAAATACATATCTTTTTTTCCTTTTATGTCTCCAAAGACACTATTCATTTTTTCATAATAATGTATTCCTCTTAAGTGATTTGATAAATCAAATCAAAATTATAGCCTTTGCATAATTAAATCATGTAATTCATTAATTCCAAACAAGAAATAATTACAATATTTCATTTGAAATCACATAAGCATTTAATCAAATTGCATTAATGTTTTAATTTTCCTTGAAAATATCCAAATAAATCAATAAGAGTAGCAGGGAAATAGTTAGTCAAACAAAATCAACTATTCCAAATAAGTTATTGTCATTTAACTTGGTCTCATTCAAAAAAGTACAAAAATGCCATACTAGGCATTCAGTTTTCTCATTTAATGTAATTTCTACCTTTTTATGGAAAAATCTCAAATTTCATAATTAAAGCTAAATTACTCAAATTTGTTCCACAAGCATATAATGATGTAACAAACATTTTCACTAAAGGATAAATAGTAATTTTGAAATTAAAATCATTAATTTAATCCAAAAACATAGAAAACACGTTTTTCAAACCATTTTAAAATAAAGTGCAAGAATTCTAAGAAAACACACACAAATGATTCCCATCACACATCACAGGTTTTACAACACAAGGATAAGGGTGAGATGGCCTAGCATCCCATGTCAACCTTCTCCACATTTCCCACATTAGTTAACACCTATAATTACCTGCACACTCAAGTCAACCATCAGGTGTACCTACTCCAAATTTAATAGCCGAAGAAACATAATCCACTCCAATGTGGTATAATCATACATGATATAAAATAATCACATCCACTATAATCATCTATGACTAGCATGATCCAGGAACATGATGCATAAATAGCAATATTTCACAATGTGGGAATAATACGACAATCACAACTATAACAAGTATCTTGAAAATAATGGAGCTGAAGCACTTGAATAATCTAGAATACATAATCACAGCATATGCATCCCATAATTCATAGTTGGAAACCAAATAACAAAGCACAACCCATCGGAAACACCTCGATGGTAATGCAGAATACATTCTCAGAACCCATCAATGGCACCATAGACCTCATCGACAAGTTCAGTGCAATGCATCTGTAAGGAAATAAGAGCATCTTAGAACGTATTTCTAAGAATAGTGGTGTCTTTGATAGATTTAAATTCTTTTCAATCTCTTCAAAAACACGCACAACTATGTCACAAAGTGGAAACAAACATAGTTCATTTCCAACATTAACCCTTAGAGGAAAGTACAAGTAACATTAACCAGTTTCAACAATAGAATTATTAAAGATGGAAGATCGAACAAAAAACACAGATTTACGTGGGGAAAACCCTTACGGGTAAAAAACCCCACACTCCAAAAGCCCAGATAGCCATTGTATTAATCAACAATAGAAAATACAGTTACAATACAACTCAGGTACTAAGCCTTTCATGGAGATTAACATCCTGTTCCATCTAGAGAATAACAGACACCATAACCCTACACAAAGTTCTCCTCAGTTCTAGGGTTAGTCCTTCATACTATTATCATGTCACGAATAGCATACAGTACAGGACATCACTGAGAGAGATATTCTTCTCCCTCTCGGCTTGAATTCCCTTTCACTGAACTCTGTACTCTTAGTTAAACCCTCCTCTGTTACGATGCATTTTACATATCACATTACAGAAGAGAGCATTCGGTTCATATCTCAGACCGTTACAACTTACAAAAAGTCAACAGTTCATTTTTAACCATTCACAACCATTTGTATTCATGAGAACTGAATAGTCCCACATGCATCAGTTGATAAACTTAGCAGTAGTATATATTCACGAACATGCGGTAAGACTAACATCGGCATTTTTGCCGTCGACGACCTTAGCCAGTCAATCACCAACGAGCCATCGGAGTGACCAAGACCTTCAGTGAGACTTCATCCTTCTTCACTGACAAAGTTCCTCCTACTGAAGCCAAACATCATTAGACAGACCGTGCTCATCGGAGTAAGAATTCCATCGAAGATCGATAGTGTTAGTCCCGCTGATACCAAACCTCCATTGGCAACACACATGATAGTCAGAGTGACATCTCAACACTGCACTGATTGAGGAGGTCTCGCTGATGCCAACCTTCAATAGTTCATTGGAGGCCTCCATCGGAGTAACACAACACATCAGAGAAAGCATTCCAATCCACGCCAATAAGACAAGTCTCGCTGATACACTACTTACATGTATGTCAGTCCACACCTTTCCATCAGAGAAACACCGACTATTGCAGAGACTACACAACACTTTGCCGATGGTTACAGTTACATCGATCGGTGTAACACAGGCGATTGGAGAATGAACTTAAGACAAACCTGATAGTGATAGTCAAGCCGATGGGCAGAACACCATCAGTGAAACACACTCATTATTGGAACACAAACACGTTATGCTGATAGAGCCTGTCAGGCTAATAATGAAGAACAATCCACTACTTCATGTGATCATTGAGATGAAACACAACTCTCACCGATGCCTATAATATGAGTCACAAGTACTCAACATTCTCCCACTTGATGAAGGAATTATAGGAAACCATCAATGCTTGAAGTCACTCTATCAGCTTAGACACTACCTCCATTCCAATGTGCTCACAAGCTACACAAAAGCTCCATCATACCCAACTTCAAAGCTTCCAGAACACAACCATTAAACCATCCTCTAGAAACAAGACAGAACATTAGCTAGAACAACAATTAGAAATTTGATTGCACCCATTCAACTGAACAAAACTCACGTGATTGAAAATAGCACAGACAACAAGTGCTAATCCATCCAATCATCCATACCTTGAAGGTATTAACATTAGTAGACTCATGCCACCTACATATACACCCATCAACTACAAATACAAGATCCATGTGTCAACCAGTCGAAGAAGACCAAACACATCCAAGAACTCCCACTGCATGAGTAATGTAGATTTGAAAAAGATCAAGGCATACTAAGTCTACCAATAGCATAACATAGAAGGTGTAAGTCACAACATCATGTAGTACCAAGGAATCATCCACAATGATATGCAAAACCTATAATCAAATAACCTGCAAGAACAACTCCTCACCACCAGTCCAGAACTCTCCCAAGTTCTCCACACCCAACAAAGGAAAGAGATAACAAAACTTCCATGTCATCACCCAAGAACATAAGTGAAAACACATGACCACAAACTAGTGATCACCTCAGCTCCAATCAAACCTCAAACCAATGTAGTGTGAAACAAACCATCCAGGAAGATAACCAGGACCATAGAGAGTAACTCTGCACATCATATACCTGTAGACCGTCCTTCTACATACACCTCTAAATGCCAACTATGTGAAGTATGATCTCCTTCAATAAACCCCAAAGAGAACAACATAACAACACCCAAACAAACATTCAATCTCAAGAGATCAAATTCAACATATGTAATCATGCAACTAACATGGATGTAAGCCTCTCAAACCAAAGAAGATCAAACTACTCCATTTCCCCTTTCAAGAAATCAGCCCATAAAACCATCTCCTAACAATCCTCATCAATGAACGATATCTTGAATCCAAATTCATAAGGAGATTAATCGTGCTATCCATCTCTCACAATGAATCCTCCAGAACCATATATGAGCAGTTTAAGATCCATATCAATGAAAGAAAGCATAAAACACCTAAGAGAAACAATGGGCAATACGTCTCAAGTAATAATGCTGATTAGACCATGAGAGGGGATACGAATGCTCTTCCAAGATATACAAGCCACCATGACTCCTCCAAGTACAATCTCCTCATAGGTCTCTGTTGAACTCACATCTAACCAAGGTGTAGGCTTCTCGGACTCTCTATTGAAATCTTCATCAAGAGTAACCATCAACAACAATTCTCTCATCTCAAAAGAATTATAGCCTCACCTTATTCTCCATGTACACATGAGCATCTGCAAATAACTGTTTCATGCTAAACTCCAAATGCATCTTTGCACCAACATGAAGTAATCAAACAAAAGACTAATGCACCCAACACATAGAGAATCACCAGACCATTGTCAAAGCTCCAATCATCTGAATCAAGAACTTATCTTGACATCATGATCTTACCATCCCCCTTTGGAGATTCCATGCTCCAGGTGAACATAACCATGGTCTCAAGTATCATGCCAAAACTCAAAAGAAAAAATTAAGAAAATATCATGACATGAAACAAACCAAAACTCTAAACCAACATCACCTGTCAAGCACTAACACCTCAGCCAAGGATTTCATGAATCCTCCATGACTCCGAGATGTTACACATCCTCAAATAGTGCCCTTGCAAATGAGAGAGAACCCTTCTATAGCAACAGGTTTAAAGAGCTCCTCCTAGTAACATCTGCAACACTAAAGAAGATCATTCACCACTAACTGATGAACACACAGTCAATGCTAAAGCTCCCACTGAATTGTAACAAATGAGCTTTTCAAGCATCATGACCAAACATCTCCTAATCTAAAAATCCTCCAGGTCCACACATTAACATGTCCATGTGACAATAAAACCAAGTGGCACCAAGATCTCCAAACCAAGGAAATACACTATCACTGTCAATAGCTTACAGAAACCTGTGAATCCAAGCTATTCATGACACCATGATACACATACTACAGGTCTCCATAACTGACTATTCAGGTACTCTACTATATCCATCCTCTCATCCTGAAATAGTCACACCAATGCACAAGTGACCACAGACCAGGCCAGCTAACAAATCTGCATTAACACTGAAACAATCTAGTGGATAAAGATAATCCACATCTGAGTCATCTCACTGTAGCTTAATAGGTGATCAATCTACAAAACTACATAACTCGTAGGTTCAACCAATGTATCATGAAAACTCAGTATCACATTGGAAACTGCAAAACTGAGATCTCAAGGAATAGATAACAATGTAGACAACATGACTCAAGCACTAGATTACTTACAAATCTGATTCACCAAACATGTCCACAACCTGAGCACCGTAGTCTAGAAAACTAGAACCATTACCACAGAAATACTGAGTGTCATATCACATACCAGCACTCCCATGTAGAGAAAGCATTTCACCTCCTCACACGAAGTATGCAAAATTGCAACTATATCATCCAGTAACACCCCAAAAGCTAGGGTCTAGAAATAGCTTAACTGTAGCTTCAAAAAACCACAAGTTTTTCTCTTGACCATGTAAAACCTGCAAAACCACTGTGTTTGAAAAAACACCCATGCACATCCATACCCACTTCACATCTGGAAGACCAAGAATATGAATCAAGAAACACCATAATGGTTAAACCAGAAAAAATGGATCATCATGAATATGCATAACCATAGATTTTAGGAAAAAACTATGAAACCCCTCAAAACCAAGGAACATGATTCTGAGACATGTAAGTACAAAACATCCACTAAAGGAAACAATAGTTCAAGAACTTTAGGCCCACTTGTAGGCCAACTCCACAACCACCAACCTGCACATGTATTCGAGGGAGACATACTATTTCAGAAGTTCTCAAACCATCCAATGATCAACTCCATAGCCTACATGTAATCAGGGTAACAAAAATTATGCCTTCCAATACCAGGACAAAACACTCAGCATAAGCACATTTCTTCATAGCTAAAAAACAACCCAAGATTCTCCATATCATTAGGGAGCCTCTCACATAGACACCCAATAAAGAGATTTACTGCATCTCAACCATAGAGTAAAATATTCCACCCTATGCATCAGGATTATATCGCTGCCAAATCACAAGCTTCAGGTCACATCATTTCAATATGACTAGCTCCATTATCAACTACAAGGCTTCCACTCAAACAAGGATCAATAATCAGATGATTCCCTCATATTTCCTCAAGCCTGTCACACTAAGAAATCATCACATAAGGAATACCCAGACCTTATACACTAGGAACTCTTACATGCAAACACATCTAGCACACAAATGTACATATGTGAGCAACAAAGTAGATCCTAGAAGAAGGCTTTGATACCAATTGTAAGGAAATGAGAGCATCTTAGAACGTATTTCTAAGAACAGTGGTGTCTTCAACAGATTTAAATTCTTTTCAATCTCTTCAAAAACATGCACAACTATGTCACAAAGCGGAAACAGACATAGTTCATTTCCAACATTAACCCTTAGAGGAAAGTACAAGAAACATTAACCAGTTTCAACAACAGAATTAATAAACATGGAAGACAGAATAAAAAACATAGATTTATGTGGGGAAAACCCTTATGGGTAAATAATCCCACACTCCAAAAGCCCAGATAGCCATTGTATTAATCGGCAATAGAAAATATAGTTACAATACAACTCTGGCATTAAGCCTTTTATGGAGATTAAAATCCTGTTCCATCTGGAGAATAACAGACACCATAACCCTACACAAAGTTCTCCTTAGTTCTAGGGTTAGTCCTTCATACTATTATCATGTCACAAATAGCATACAGTACAGGACATCACCAAGAGAGATATTCTTCTCCCTCTCGGCCTAAATTCCCTTTCACCAAACTCTGTACTCTCACTTACACCCTCCTCTATTACAATGTGTTTTACATATCACATTACAGAAGAGAGCATTTGGTTCATATCTTAGACCATTACAACTTCCAAAAGGTCGACAGTTCATTTTTAACCATTCGCAACCGTTCGTATTCATGAGAACTGAATAGTCCCACATGCATCAGTTGATAAACTTAGCAGTAGTATATATTCACGAACATGCGGTAAGACTATCGTCGATGCTTTTGCCACCGATGACCCCAGCCGGTCAATCACCAATGAACCATCAGAGTGACCAAGACCTTTGGTGAGACTTCATCCTTCTTCACTGACAAAGTTCCTCCTGCCGACGCCAAACATCATCAGACATACCATGCTCATTGGAGTAAGAATTCCACCGAAGACTGATAGTGTTAGTCCCGCCGATACCAAAGCTCCATTGACAACACACATGACAGTCAGAGTGACATTTCAACACTACAGTGATCGAGGAGGTCTCGCTGACGCCAACCTTCAAGGCCTCCATCGGAGTAACACAACACATCAAAGAAAGCATTCCAATCCACGCTGATAAGACAAGTCTCGCCAATACACTGCTTACATGTATGTCGGTCCACACCTTTCCATCGGAGAGACACTAACTATCGCAGAGACTACACAACTCTTCGCCGATGGTTACAGTTACACCGATCGGTGTAACACAGGTGATTGGAGAACGAACTTAAGACAAACCCGATAGCGACAGTCAAGCTGATGGGAAAAACACCATTGGTGAAACATACTCATCGTTGGAACACAAACACGTTACGCCGATAGAGCTTGTTAGGCTGATAACCAAGAACAATCCACTACTTCATGTGATTGCTGAGACAAAACATAGCACTCACCGATGCCTGTAATCTGAGTCACAAGCACTCAACAGCATCAAGGCATATTAATCACATAATAAATGGATAAATAGTTGGAACAACATATAACATATGAATCAAAAGCCACACAAGACACAAACTAGGGTGGGCATTACACCTAGCTAGTCCATATGAGCAACAACTCAACAATTGGTATCAGAGCTAGGGTAGGAGCCCCAAGCACCTACAATGTGGCTTATGGGGGGTGCTGGAAATAAGCCACACCCATACTGACAATGGGTTGGCCACAAAGGGCTAGTAGCTTAGTTGGTAGAGCATTCCATTGGCAATGTAAGTCCTAGGTTTGAGTCCTAGCTTAGGTCCATATGAGTAGCATCTCAACAATGACAATCTATTATTATACAACTGCAATGTGTTAGTGTAATGCAAACACTAATTTTTGGTCATGTTGTAAGACACAAGTTGCAATTACCTTATAAGTAGTTAAAGTCAAATCTTTGAATCTATAAAGCTAATATTTCACATTTTTATTTAACTAAGATGAATATTACTTAAAATGTCCATTATAATTGTCAAAGGTGAGTGAGAAGATGACCCAATTTTGTTGTAGCCCATTTGTTCAAAGTTTTGCATGATTTTACTTCTAAACGTGCACTTCTTAATACATGATCACAATGCCCTTCATTTTGGTGTCATAATTTTTTTTTAAGGATGCACTAAAGGATGTTGGGTTTGTGTACAACATTGTCAATGAAATTAATTGAATTGTCTTTTGTGAAATTTTATTTTCCTATTTAAAGTGAAAGTATTGGGATCAATATTTTAATATAGTTTTGGTTAAAGTCTTAAAATTTACTTAATCAAAAGATTTACAAAATAAACACTTCTTTATTACTTGCATTTTAAGGATTTATGAGATATTATTATTTTAAATATTGAGGACCAAATATTTTATTTTCTCATTATGCAACTGTATTCCTCTTAAATGCATCACTCTCAAATGCATAATCTACCTTTTCTATTACCCAAAATGAAAAAACATTAATAAAAATGAACTAGTATTTACTAATCTCCCACTATACTACTAGACTAATTGTTGAATACACATTCAAAAAACTTGTCGCAAATGACCCTTATTTGGCATATATTAGTTTCAAAAAAAATCTTTGATTGATATATTCAATCAATGATAATACATGTGAACTAGTAGCATATTCCTTCTCCGCAAATGTTAGTCTTTATTACAATGTCAAATTTCTACAAATGTAGAAAAGAGGAGGAAATAAAAGAAATCCAAACAAATATAATTTTTTATAAATATTGTTAGCGTACTTGATTAATCATACACTATTATAAAGTTTTAAGATGCACTTGTATATCCATCATAATATAATCCATCAATATTCTTTGTAATAATATAGAGATAATCATTGCAATAATTTGTGGATAATGTATTAATTAGTTCTCACCTATCCACATGCTATTTGTATTAATAGTAATGTTCTATCTTAAGTAGATGTGTTTTATTAGTTAATTACTCTTAAGGAGTTATGTTTTACTAGTTAACTATCTCTTAATTAGACGACTCCTTTTGGAAAACTACTCTTCAAATCATATTCGTAGCCTTTTCTTATCTATATAAGAGCATAGAGAGATAGTGGTGGAGGTAATCACTAGGGAAGATAGGTATTGTTATTATGGATAATTTATGCTGATATTATAATAAAAAATAATAGTAATTCTACCTATATTCTAAATCTATGCTATGTTATTAATTTATCTTTAATTTATTTATTATATTGTTATATGTATATGGGTGAATGTCTTATGGTAGCTACAATGATTCTAGGAACAACAAAATTTAATATGGTATTAGAGCTATATAAGCTTTACTTCATGCAACATACAAGTATAAAGATTAACAATCTATAATTTTTGGACTTTTTTTCCACATATTCATATCTCCATTGTAATCACTTTATTTTATTTTGTAGGTAAGTTTGATTCCAAAAATTTAGTGGCATACTAATTATAACTAGTCTTATTCTCTCACCTTTTACTTCATGGGATATTGGTTGATAAAAAACTTGTGAACTAGTGGGGTACTAAGGGTTGAAGCTAGTTTTTTTTCTAGAAATCATGTAGATTAGAACTATGTTTTAGAAGTTGTTAAATACATATTTTAGCTTTCATATACTTCATGGTCATTTAGGAAGTGCCTAGGCTTTTTTATTTATTTCCAATAGGAATCCTTTCAGTAGTTTGATTATGTGATGCATCAATTGGTAGTTAGCCCTAACAAGTTACTCTCACCATACCTTAGAGATGGGATATTGTAGCTACAATATGGTGGAATCCTCCATAGTTAGTTCCCTAAAAAAATGGGCCATGTTCATTATTTATGACTAAGGTAAGCATATTAGAGATCATACAAATCAAACACACTGAAGCCTAGTATTTACCAACATAATTATGGTTATTTTTGAAGTATCTTTCTTCTAGGTTAGTTTCTTGTGAATTTGGGGTTCTATTTTAGAAAAGTACATAAATATTTCTAAAAACCCTTAGTTTAATAACCATATGTCAATCATTTTGTTATTGAATTGAAGTTTCACTTTCAAGGAAACATTGTCCCTTAGGAACCTTGGAAAATCTTGGATGAGCTTTCTTGGAAGAATAGTAAAATGAGCTTGGAGATCTTAAACTAGATGAATACCCTTAGATTGAGGACTTCAACACTCAAGTCAAGCACTCAAGACTTCTAGAAATTGGTGAAACAAAGTTTGATGAAAAATTCATTATGAGTGTTTTGTTCAAACTAGGTCATTATTACTCGGTATTTATTTCAAATCATTACACAAAATAAGATTCTTTGGGTATTACATATGTGGTACCAACTTTTGATAATTTTTGTATGAAATTTTAGAAAGAATAGAAAAAGTGATTTTTATTGATAAATTCCAACTTAGAGAAACTAAGTAGTGAACATTAGTATTAAAATATTCTAATGTCACATCATCATCAAACTTTGGCAAAGACAAGAGCCTTGCTAAAGCAAAGGGTAAAGAAAAGCGTAAACCTAAGGGTGATAAATAATCTACACAAGACTCTTCTTAGGGTGATAAATCTAATCATTAGCCTAAAAGAAATTATGGGGCTCAGCAAGCCTTTTGAAAGGCATATGCTCATAGTCCCACAAAATTCAATAATACCTATGAGATCAAAGCTATAATGAATGGTAATAAATGTTAATTGTATTGAAAGTGAAAATAACCCTAGACGTACATGATAATTTAATAGTAATTTAATGGTAATGCATGACTTTCTTTAGGATTTTGCATGTTCCTCCTTAGAATCAAGAGTTAAGAAATTAGTAAACTGAAAGAATAAGTCATGCATTTCTTGCAGAGACTCTTAGATAGAAGATAATAACCACAGTTTTATTTACTAGTTAGGAAACGACTAGTATATATAGAACCTAAGTGTAGGAAATAGATATAGATTTTTATTTTGAAATTAGTGAAAGGAAGCAAGGTGTGTGGAAATCGCTTCCTACACTAATCTAATGAGGGGAGAACTATACAAATTCAAATTAATCCTTACAATAACAACAACATAGAACATCTAATAGAGATATTGTAGCAATACACATGAACCAGAAAGAAGATAGAAGAAGAGAGAAAAAGATATATGGTGGGGAAAACCCTTATCGGGTGACAAACCCCACACTCAGAAACCTGCACAACGTATTATCAAAATAGAATATTGTTTACAATACACTTGCAATGCAAGCTTCAATGGTCTTCGACACTTGTGTCTATAGTCAATCCAATAGCATAACAGTACCTATAAAACCTGTAATACATTTCCTCCTCCAAGCACCTGTTTATATAGAATATACAAGGAAGAATTGGTCCTATCTTGAGATGGGCGTCTGACTTGGCCTCATGGCCCAAAACCCACACCTAAGGACACTTGGTCAACATTGTAGAATGTGCCTAACACTTGTCCATAGCTCCCATCCCAAAGAGATCGCCTCTTCCAAAAGGGGCTATGACAGATGCTCTTACGACACTTACGACTATCATAGAATCTATCATATTAGTTACAACTTACAGCTGTAAGAGAATCTGTCATACATAGGCTATAAATAGCATATTTTCTTACAACATGTCATAGTCCACCTTGGGGTACCCAAAATATACCTTTTTCAAAGATGCTTCATGACACATGTCTTCACCTGTCTTACAACCTTCTATTTCTGACTCTTACATGTCATAACTTTGTCATAGGAATCCATCATAACTGTTTTGGTCAAACATTCCCTTACACAACATCCAAGATGCCGACACATGGCAAAATGCTCCTACCACAAAGTGGGATGCCTATCTCCTCATATGAGGACAAAATTACAAGTTGTCATCTTCCATGTAGGATGACACATCACTATGCCACATCCCACAACATGACAATATGGAATTTACAAGTATTTGCAACATAGATAATTAATTAATAAATACAAACATAAATAATGCAAGGAATTACCAAGGTTGAGACACCTTAATTCCCAACAATTAGTACTAATTGTTATTTTAAAAAGCATATACTTTTTTATTTTAAAAGTTCAGAAATAAAGGATGCAATTTATATCTTTGTTGGGTATTGAAAGCTTATCTGGTCTCTTTCCAGAGGTGGAGCAAGGGTCCACTCTAATCAAAGGGTGGGGAGAGATATCCCTTAATTAGATTAGTTTCTTTGTTACTTCTTGAATTTGTTAAAGTGCTTTGCTAAAGTTCTTTGATTCAAAATGCGATTAGCTATTTTAGCTCTTTTTTTAGGATTATTTTATTTTTAGCAGTTGCAATCTTTAAATTTCTTTAGATTAAAGTTATTTTAGCAAATTCTCCTTGTAGTAACTTATTTAGAATGCATGTTTTGAAATAGAGGATTCAAGTTAACATAGTTTAAACTTCAATTTTAGGAGGATTGTTAGGAGAAATACTAATTAGAATTCTATTGCAAATAGCCATGGACAAGTGCCATATTTGAGAAATTAGAAAAACTAAACTATTTAAATGCAAGGTGTACAATGACCCTTTTCTTTTTTTGTGTTGTTGCGGGGGACTAGTGCTACGCCCTTAATCCTATAGTGTCTATAGTGTTAAGAGTAGTTGGCTTGTAGCTACCTTAACTCTTATTTATGATATATAATCATTATTATAGTTACTTATATGTTATTAGGTTGGTCTAGGGGTTATATTTAAGTATGTAAGTTAGTCTGGGTGGCAACAAGGGCATAACTAGGTATATAAGAGCTAGTGGTAAGTTTGTGATAATCATATTGCAAATTGTATTCTGATTGGAGATATTTGAAGATTTTCCCCCTCAAAGTGGCTTATTATTTTAAGTTATTATCAAGTATTTGCAACATATTTCCTATTATAATATTCCAGTGTGTAAGTTGTTTTATTACAAGTGGTATCAGAGCATGATCTTGGCACTGTGAAGGTAAAAACAAGGTGATTTTTTAATCAATTTTGGAGGTCATTTTGGGAAGTGGATATGTCTCTCATATTGGTGAATATTTTTAATATTTTAGAAAGGGTTTTCAAGGATACATAGAAGCTGCTACAATTAGAATTTCAGAGCAATTGGAGCAGAATTGAGCAGTTTATTGCAAAATTAGTATTTCTACCATTTTCTATTGTGAAGCACATATCTCTCTCATTTTGAAGAATCTATTCAATATTTTTAAAGGGTGTCTCAAGGACACATTGAGTATACTATAGTAAACATTTCAGATAAACTAGAGAAGAATTAAGTGACTTATTATAAAATTAGGGTTTCTACAAAGTTCACTCCCAAGGCTATAAATTATCAAATTTCTTAGAGATTATTTATGGGATGTGAGGTCTAGGCCCTAGTAAGTTACAGTAAAATTTTTAGATTGATTGGATTTGTTTTGTGTGATTTATTTTAAAATTATTTTTCGCAATCATGGTAGATCCTATCATAAGAGGCAAAATGAATCCTGTCACACCTAGAAAATCTCTAGACAAGGAAGATACAGAAAGTGGGGACACTCATGTTGATGATATTTATGAGAGAATCACCAAGGTGGAGGTGAGGATGAAAGAATTATCAAAGAAAATAGATTCCATTCTAAGTGCTATGAACTATAAGGGAGTAGATTCACATAATAAGAATGGGGAGGAAGAAGATGCTTCTAAGAGATGTGATTTGTGGGAATTTGAATCAACGGGTAAGATCAACACTATAATCATTTTATGGCTAGGAATTTTATACCAAAAATGGATATATGCAAAAGCTTGATGTCAAGATCCTACCAATTAGCTCTGTGAAATGGAGCAATTTTTTGATATTCACCATGTTCCTTGTCAACAAAAGCTGGCCATGGATTCCTTATATCTAGAACCTAACCAATTCATTTGGTATTGCTGGCTTTGAGAAGAAAAGAAAAAGAAGGGATGTGTTGTCACTTGGTTTGGTTTTCAAGAGGAACTCACTACACATTATGGTGACAATCTTATGGATAGTTACTTCAACTATATTACCAAATTAAGGAAAATAGGTATGGTCAAGCATTATATTCATCAATTATGTACTTTATCTTTAAGAGTAGAAAATGTGATAGTAGAATTTTTTTTGGAGTTTTTCATTGTTGGCTTGAAGGATCACATCAAATATGAGGTATGCATGTTCTATCCAAATTCTATCTTTGAAGCAATGATTATGGCAAGGCAAGTAGAGGAAATTTTTTTAGCTAATAGAAGGGAGGAATTACCTAGCAACAAAGATGGAAGGGCTCTTGTATCATCACTTCTTCATCCTATTAAGTTGACACCTCAACAAATGGAAGAGAAAAAGGCCAAAGGGTTATGTTTCAACTGTGATAGAAATTATCATAAAGAACATAAATTTGATGAGAAGAAGTTGTTCTACATTGAGGCTACCTATGATGAAGAAAAGGATGAAGAAAGCCAATGGTGGTTGTAGAGGCTTCCAAAGATGTCCAACCAACTATCTCTTGTCATGCACTATCAGGTATTAACAACCCACAAACACTCGGGGGAAGGGGTTTCCTTAAACAACAAATTGTGACAATATTGATTGACTCAAAAAATACACATAAGTTCATCAACAAGCAACTAGAAACACAATTGAATTATTTTGTCTACCCTACCCCCGAATTCCAAGTTATGATTGCAAATGGTGGTATAGTCAATTGTTCAGGGAAATGCCATAGTATTAAACTCACCATGGGAGACTACATGATAGATAGCCCTATGTTTTCTATACCCATGGCTAGAGTAGACATTGTTTTCGGAGTTCAATGGCTTACTACCTTGGGCACAATTGATATGAGTTTCTAGGAACTATTCATGCACTTCTACTCAGAGGGTAAACCATATGAGCTAAGGGGTTTACATGCAAAGAGTCGACAACTAGTAAGTGCACACCAAATGTCACTATAAACAGATGTGGATAAAGGTATGGCTCAATTATTATCAATGGAAGTGTAACAACCAAAGATTCTTGCATCACCTTTGAGGCAAGTAGTTACAATTTTGGATCACAAGTGGGCACCTCATTTGTATTAGCCTCATAAAGGTTCAAAAAGGAATGACAACATAGCATTCAAATTGAGGTTACCTAAGTAAATAAGGATACAACCTTTCTACCATGTATCTAGCTTGGATAACATCAATAGACTCAAATTTCCATCCAAGACAATGTTAACAAAGCTTGATGAAGAAGGAAGAATCATTATGGGACCTTAGATAGTTTACCTCATCCAATGAAAGAAATGGACAATTGAAGACACCATGGAGAATGATGAATATTTTATTCAAAAACATCCACACTTGATTAGCATTAAGGACAATGCTTCTCTGGAGCAGGGGGCATGCTACACTCTTAATCTTATAGTGGGTATAGAGTTATGAATATTCATCTTGTGGCTACCTTAACACTTAATTATGATATATAATCATTATTATAGTCTATTATAGGTTATTAAGTCAGCCTAGGAGTTATATTTAAGTTTGTAAGTTGGCCTAGGTGGCAGCCAGCGCATAATTAGGTATATATAGGAGCTAGTGGTAAGTTTGTGATCATCATATTGTGAGTTGTGTTCTCAATGGATATATTTTGAGGTTTTCCCCCTCGAAGTGGCTTGTTATTTTTAGTTATTATCTAGTTTTTGCATCATATTTCTTAATATATTCTTCTCTATTGTTCAAGTTGTTTCATTGCAACTATTTTTAGTCGATAATTCAGTTAGTAGTCCTTAGGGTTAGGATTAAAACAACATTTTCATGGTTAGACAAAGAGACCCACAAGGTTGGTTTATTAAACAGAAAACCCAAAAATATTCTATAAGATAAAGTAGTAAGGTGGAAAAGAGTATTGTTAACAAGGAAAATCATTTATTTGATACCCTAGGAAACAAGGAAAATCATTCATCTAATACCCTGGGAATATGAAAAAGCTTAGATGTTACTATTGGAAATGTTCCTAAAGTTTCCCTTGATCAATCCTTTAAGGGTTTTGTGTTTGTACTATGCTAGGGTTTATCCCTTATTATGTCCAAAACCCTTAGTATTTTAAAATCTCTTGCCTTCATTGGGAGTGTGTTTGTATTTCACTATTGACTTGTCCAGCCAGTTAGGTTCACTTAAGTTGTCTCCTAAAGTCCATGTGATCATTTTGTACTGGCCCTTTAAGAATGTTACTTGTTTTCACCAATCACCTATATTTTTTAAATTTCCCCAAATTTTTTGTTTTAAACACTTTTGGTGGGTCTGAGTCAACCTACATGTGCTCACTTATTATTTTAGTCCAAAGGTTTAATGTGGTGCATACTCATTTTCTCGGTTCCTTTTAATTCTGTGAGATTGTGGATGACATGTGTAAAGTGTGGTCTCAGAATGATTCAATTAGTTTATTAAGGAGAAACCTCTACTAGTTAGTGCCTTCTTATTACAACACTAGGTTTCTTTAGAATGGAAACTTAAAAGGTGATCCCACCTCTCAGTTTGTGATGTGTGGTATCTAGTTGTGAAGCTTTTATTGTGTGACCTGGAGTACACATTGTCGATGCTCATTGCATCACATTAATTTAATACATCACATACTTCACAATTTGCCTTTTAGTATGGATGTGATATGCGATGGGCATTTTATGAGAAGAGATGGGCTGCAATGGAGGTACCTATTGTCAGTATGTGATCGAGCCATGTATGCAATGTCATATCAAGTTATCTGATGTGTGATGGCATGAAACAAAATTTGACACCTACCAAATGTCTTTTCAAATTAACTCAAGTTGTCATACACTTCATTGAACCTCATCATAATCAGTGGCCCAAATTTAAAATCTCCAATGGTTACACCACCATAAATCTAGAGACATGTACAAGCACTAATTTTAAGGTGACAAAATGTTTTTGCCAGTAAACTAGATTTTCCAAATATATTTTCACGTGAATACCCTAGTTATTAATAGAAAATTATGCTGATAGTCACCATGTTGTTGATAGTTGAGATTTAGTAGAGGGTTTCACAAGGAACAAAAGGAATTATATAATCTCTTAGGTGAACTAAAAAATATGATCTCTACGACCCTTTGAAACTATGTAAATTAAAAAGGAGGTTAGGGTTTTCAATTTAGTAAAGAATAGATTGATAAGGTTTGTGCCTTGGGAAGGATTCTTAAATTTACAAGCTTTTTTTAAGTTACACCATCTTATAAGAGTCCTAGCCTACAACCATGAGTTAGGTTTCAATCAAATCTAGTGGGTCTAAAAGGGGTTTAGACCAAGATATTCTTGATTTGTAGCCTCGCTATTTGAAAAGGGATAAACATGCTTAGGGTATGGGTAATCTCTCTCGAAGATCGGTAATAAAAAGGTGGATATCGGGGAGCCTATTGTCCCTTGGATGGGTTGGAATTTATTTAAATTATACTACATCCATGTTGATGAGCATGCCCCTATCTTGAACATTTAGAGATTTGACCTAGGAAGCTAGTTGTACCTAATGTCTTTGTGGATCTTGAACTGGTATATGCAATCAGTAGGCATTATGACCCAGACACCAAGCAGTTGACAACTACTAAGGGTAAGAGAATGTTCATGTTTAACATGGACCTAATTGTAGAGGTTTTTAACTTGAACCCTCATGCCTCTATTAAGATTCACTTTGCTGAACTATATCGAGAATATAGAAGAGATAGGAGAAATTGTAGAGTGAAGTGGGTTTCCCTGCATAGGATGCCTAACAAACAAGGATTTGAAAAGGTGCACCCAAATGAGATGGAGCCATTGGATTTTGGCCCATTTTGTGAGTGGATTTTGGCCCATTTTGTGAGTACTTCAAAGGCACGTACATGGCTCTATGTCAAGTTCTATGGATTGTGTTGAAGTATAAATTTGTTGGTCTAATCCAACAATCAACACAGAAAACTCTAAAACGTGGGATTGCTTCTCAGAGTGACCTCCATATTTTAGGGAAGCTGGCTCTTCCATTTTGCAATGGGGTTTTGAGAAAAGGGCAGAAAAAACAAGATTACAGATACAATATTAAAACCTAATCCCTAAGGCGATGTGCCAGATTAAAATAACTACTCAGAATCACCACAGTGTCAAACCTTAAATGATTAATTGAAATCCAAGAACAAAATGCATGATCAATCACCAATTTGATAAACAAATTTGATAGAGGCAAAATAGAAAAAGAGATAAGAACAAAGATATATCAGATATGCATAGAACAATATTTCTCATTATTTGAACGGTAACAAATTATAGAGGCAAAGTTTGCACAAGATAACTGTTACAATCCTCATGAAAGAAAGAACTGCTGAGGCAAGAAGAAAATATCTATCTGCTACTCCAACTCTCTGTGTAGAACTCTATAGAACTATCAAACTCCCTAACTTCGTCTCCCAGATCTACGTTTATAACCTAGAAAATGAAAGAAACCTTGAAGATCTTTTGCAAATAACAATCTTTGTAACTGCCCAAAATATCTGAAACTGAAATTTCCCCCAAAATCTGGTACAAAATCTGATAGTGACTGTATCTGCAACTAAAACTGGCTCTTTTGTTTCTCCATGGTTGGAAATATCTATTTACCTCCATCCTTACCTGAAGGTGAAAATAAAACTTCCTGCCGTCTCTTTATGGCTGCCATTAAAATAAAAGTGGCTGTGTATAAAATTAGGGCTTCATCTCTTTCTTTTATTCACAGTGAGGAGAGACTCAAATAAGAGAGTTAAATGTGTTTCTTTAATAAAGTTTCACTTAATAAAGATCCACTTAACAACTAGAGGGCCCCACATGAATTTTAACTTGGAGAAAAGATCTTACAGCTCATGTGACTCTTAGCATTTTCATAAAATGAAATAAAACAATTAACTCTACCCTGCTTGCTCCACGTGGATCACTCCGGTGCATCCTTTAGTTTCCTCTTTACTGCATCTCCCACATGGATCACTCCGGTGCATCCTTTCTCTACAGCTTCAGAGTCATTGATCTTCTTTTGATTAAATGGATGCTGAGTTTAGCACATCTGAAACCCATAAAATTGGTGTCTTTATGTTGCTCTTTTGAGTGGTGGCCATAATGCTTATAGCAGTGGCTCGAGGCTCTATGTGAAAACCCAAGAGGCCGCAACTCTTATCTTACCATAGTAGTACCATTTACTAATGGAGACACCCCCTTCAAACAACACCTCATTGTCACTAGCTGGGAGTCTTGATTGGGAGCGATGCCATGTTTGAGCCTTGTCCTTACACCCACGCTTAATGCTATCTGCCTTCATTGGAATGAGCCACCCACATTACAACTCACACACCATGAAAGAGACTGCCAACCTTAGAAGGGCCAATTTTCATATGCTGCAACATTCTATTCTTGATAGCAACTGCCTCTGAAATTTGAATGGCTCGTACCTTCATTTTAAGAATATACTGCTCATATATCATAATAGCTGAGTGCTATCATTACCTGCATCTACAGTACATATGACCTATGCGTTATGGTGGGAGTTTGAATATAGGCATGCCAAAATTTGTAAGGCTGAATCCTTTGTGGAATGACTGCGTCAAGATCTTCAATGCATTGGTTGTGTCCTCTTTTTGCGAGAGACTCCTATGAAGCTGCGTGCCATTTGAAGTGATAATGGCTGAGAATGGCAGCACTGTCATGATCTTTTACATGGCACAAATAACACCTATATGGGGCCGCCCTTCCATGGTGTGTCTTTGTATCAGCCTGCTAAGAATTAAATGAGGTAGATCAGAAATTTGCACCATATTTAATGCTTTCAGCTTTTTCAAATGGCACACACCATGACTTGCTAAGGTAATTGACCTCGATGCTTGGCTATGGCCTATATCAATGGCTAATAGCCGATGAAGTCATCGTGTGGTGGCAACTTCATTTCCTAAACAATGCTTCTTAAAATGAATGGATGAGTGTATATTTATAAAGGGTGATGGCTCTTATGAGGCAGCACTGTTTCCTTGCCTCTAATTTTCCTTTTAATGTTCACGCTCTCTTTGAGATAGGGCGCCATAACTCTTATGACTAATGCCACATTTATGTGGCTGAGCTTTCATTGGCAAAGGCTATGTGACTCTCTTCCATCATGGTGGCTGACCGTAGCTTTGGACCTCATCGCCATTCTTTATGATATGGCAGCACGTCTTATATTTCTTGCACTTCTTTTTGATGGTGCTTGAAATGGCCACACCTATCAGGGTCAGACTTTACTTTATCTTGCCTGTGAGAAGATCAAAGGTGATGTCACTTCTTTTAGTAATGGCTGTGTCTCTGATGTAGCGCTGGCATCATTTCAATAATGCCACTTTTGTATAGGTCGATGTTCTTTATTAGTTAAGCTGAGTCTGATTTTGAGAGGCCACCTATTAGTGGGAAACGTCACTTGAAGTGGCATTTTTGCTTTGTATAAACTGATATCTTCTTAGGCTGAGCCTTGCATATAGTTGTAGAGACTCTTACATTTAAATGAAGTTCAGCCTAAATGAAATGACGAAAATGCTAAATGCCATCCTTTAGGCCGAACTCTTACGAGGACCACCAGGATCATTGGATTGGTATTACAGATTATTTATAGAGACTGTGCCTTAGTGAAAACCCATTCTAAACTTCAAACAACTATGTCCTTTACATATCTGAATGGTGCCTTTGCTATGAGGGCATGCCAAAAACATGAAGGCCACATGGCTCCGATGGAGCACCATTCTAAGTCTTAGCTTAAACCCCAAAATCAGTGCCACTATGAGTTTGCTGTGCTTCTTTGATTCAATAATAGATTGTAGACTTGGTAGATACTAAGACATTATTTAAATGGTGATGAATTTATTGACTCACTGAAGGATTTCTAAAACTAAAATTTTTGAAGTGGTGTGCAAAATTTGCACAACAATTCTTGGCGACCGACTAAGTAAGTGAGCCTGGTCACTTCGAACCCATAATTTATGATTTTGTAAATTGGAAGCCTTAATAATTGGGCATAGAATCACATTACTCTAAAACTGAAACATTCATGAAACTGAAGACACACGTGAATCTAAAGATGCATGAAACTAAAATTGAAACACTTCTGATATGAACATACCCACAACTAAAACTCACTGATCACTGACTACTAATCCTAAGACATGACTAAACTACATAGATTAGCCTCATACTCTACTGTAGTTGAGATTTATTGAAAGAAACAAACTAACCGAAACTAAAAACTAATGCTACTGCTGTAGCTTATTCTGAAAACTGAAACTAAATTACTGACAACTGAAACATACAGGGACATGCCCATTCACCAGGACAACAAAGTAACTGCCACATCTGATGATGCTTCTCCAATGAATCTACATCAAACTGAAAATGAACTAGACAAACTGTATGAAGAAATATAACAAGATTTTGTACCTTTTTACTTCTTTGCACTCCGAAGAGTCTTTCTTTGCTTCAAAAGACCTGTCAGGTTGATCTGTATGCTGCTCTTGCTTTAGTGGAGGGTGGGAAGGAAAAATCAAGCCTTGAAGTCCTTTCCTTAGCTTGCATTTGGAGACTTCCGCTGACTGAACTTTATCAATAACTTCTTTTGCTAGCTTTTCAACAAGTTCATAACTCATGATAGCACAAAAAATAGGCATACAGGTAACATAGCTGCCAATTACAACCCTGAATCTAATTGGAATTCCTTCTTACAAGAAGAAAGGTGTAGAATCTAACTAAGTTTGTGACTCAGTATGTGACTCCTTACTTTTGCAGATGTCTCTTTGGATCTCATCATCATAAATCTTTTCTTGTAGTTGTGAATCTTCATCAAGAAGAAGACAATAACTATTTTCAAGAATAGAGAACAGATCATCTCTTATATCTACCTCTATTGCAAAATTTTCCTCATAATCTGCTACAAAAGACCTTGCAAATGAACCTTGCACTTTCTCAATGGTAAGATCATCATCTTCCAATAGCTAATAGCCTTGTTGAAAAAGTGAGAACAAATCTTCATTGTACTCTTCCTGTTGCCTAGGCATCTCTATGATATATATCTCAAGACATGAAAACTCATTACAAAAATAAAAATAATCATTCTTGATAGGCTCCACAAAAATCTCTTTTGCAACCTCTTCCTCAAGATAAGGTACAGACTACAAATCATCATTTACCCAGTACTTTTCAACTTCAAAGCCACTCTTGAAGTACTTTTCAGCTTCTAGAAGTGTCACCTCATAATCATCATCTGAGTCTTCTTCATTGCTTTACTGAGTTTCTGAATTAAACCTTGCCACATATGCCTGATACTGATAACTAGAAGGACACATTGAATAGACATGAGTCACTTCTCTTCTTGTATCTTGATCTTTGAAACACGATTCCTCCTTAATATCAAAATGGAAAAGATCTTGGTTTGTGACCTCTATGGGCTGATTTGTAGTTACAGATGCTTGTAAAGGATAATTTTGCACACCAGATTGATTAGAAAATATAGATGTGCATGTTCATCTTATGACGTTGGCTGCTAATATCCAACATTAGGAAGTAAATAGACCATTTGATTATGCATCCTATATTGTAGAAAAGATACATCAAGATTTGAAGAGTTTGAAAGTGAATGAGAATATTCCATACTTGAGATGGTATTCAATGTTATTTCATATCCTCTTGTATCAAGGAAGAAAACAATGGCACCCTATCCTTAGAATGGCAAATAAGACACCAAATGGTAGCCCAATGCCAATTCAAATGAGAAATTACATATGGGATTCCTATTGTAAGACTTCTAATTACTGCAACTTTGAGAAGTGCTTTGTGAGAAGGATATTGGATCTAATTGAATATGAGATGTGGAGATTGTCTCCGACTTTCATGAGGTTACTGAGACCTAAAGAGATGGAACTAAAAAAGAATAGGGATCACAATTTTAGACTAGTTCTTCCATGATGACTACACAATAATTAGAGTTTATGGAGCTAAGGTAGAGCCACATTTATTGCCTATGTTCATGACAAGGTTGCATTCCTTGAGGCAATGTGGAAAATGAATGAATTAGATAAATTACACTTGAGGAATCGAAATAAAGGCTCATTTCTACCTTCCACTATTAATTTCTCAAATTTCCTAATTACTGCTAAGGAGGGCCTTGATCAATTAGGATCAAATCTGATAGTCTACTGATTATGATTAGGACTAAGGAGAAGATGTGATCCAAAGGTTTTATTGATAAACTTAGGAAATCACAAGGAAGGTCAAGATACAACTACCAATTCAATCTTTCTAAGGATTTGATAAAAAACTATGCAACCCAAGGGGAAATAAAAAAAGAAAAGAAAATTAGAAGAAGTTTGCATAATGTGAAAAGAAAAAGGAGTTAGTTCCTACATACAAATGTACATTCCATACTCTTGAGGATCCATTGATCAGAATGGAAATGATGATTAGTAGTGTTGATGTCCTAGGAAAAATGCCTCAAGAGGATAAAATAGAGGCAACGACAGTAGTTCATCTGGCTTAAATTCATCAAGTCCCACTTGTATAGGCTCCAACCATGAGTGTTGCAATGAGTCAGTTTCATTTTGTGCATTCACATAACGTGAGCACATTATAATGCGCTCACATTATGGTGAACTAAAATAACTCTCTCTCCATCCCTCCATCTCTCTCTCTCCCTCTCTCTCTCTCCCTCTCCCCCTCCCTCTCTCCCCTCGCTCTCTCCCTCTCCCTCTCCCTCTCCCTTGCTCTTGCTCTTGTTCTCTCTCTCTGAGAAGCAGAGAGAGATAGGGAGATAGGGAGAAAGTGATATATAGGGAGAAAGAGATAGAAAGAGAGTCATAGTTTTCATTTTTCTATTTCCTTCATCGATAAGGGAGAGGGAGAGATAGGGAAATAGAGGAATGATAGGGGAGAAGGAGGTAAGAGATATAGAGATAGTGAGAGATAGATAGGTAGAGAGAGAGAGGAGACAGATGAGGGGAGGTAGAGGAGAAAGAAGGGAGAGATAGGGTGATAGAGAGTGAGTGAGATGTCTAGAGAGATAGGGAGATAGAGGTTTGGGGTTGCTCAAGTTTTTGGTTTAGGGGTTAGTGGTTATGATTTAGGGGCATTATTTAGGGTTTAGGGGTTTAGAGAGAGAGAGAGAGACTATTTTGACATGCAACCCTAAACCATTAACCCAAGAAACCCTGAACTTCTAAGCCCTAAATAATGCCCGTAAACCCTAAACCTAAGAAACCCTAAGGCTCTAAACCCTAAATAATTCCCCTAAACCCTAAACCCAAGAAATATTGAATTTGTATATCTCTATCTTTATCATCCCTCTACCTCTCTCTCTCTCTCCCTCTCTCTCTCCCTCTCCCTCTCCCTCTCCTTCTCCTTCTCCTTCTCCCTCTATCCCTCTCGCTCTCGCTCTCGCTCTCTGTCTCTCTCTGCCTATCTCTTAGAAATGACATGGGTGATTCAAACTCTAATGAGAGAGAGTTTCTTTTGCAAAATGTGCTCGCGTTATAGGCTTGGTAATACCGAGCCATAATGTGAGCACATTATAGGCTCGGTAATGCCAATCCATAATATGAGTGCATTATAGGCTCAGTAATACTGAGCCATATTGCGAGTGCGTTATAGGCTCAGTAATACCAAGCATAATGCGAGTGCATTATAGGCTTGGTAATACCAAGCCATAACGCAAGCGCGTTATAATGGGACCAAAAAGTCATGTGGCAACTTTTTGGTCCTTCATATTTGTGCATATACCCTACTGCTACTTTTGGACACTGAGGAGAAAATGAAATCATTGGATTTTTAAAAATTAAAGTTCCAAGACATTACCTCATTGTTAGTCACATTAGTCATTCATGAGCATAAAGTAGACCCAATTTTGTGTAATACAAAATAAGATATGTTGGAGTAGGTGTATTGTACACCTTGCATAACATTGGTATTATTTTATTCATGTATAATAAATATTTAATTCTGGTGCATCATGTGATGTGTTTAGCCACATTGGATATTTATTTGGATGCCACTTATAATCATTGTATGTAACATTGGGTTAATTACTTTATTTGCAATTATTTGATTATTTGGGAAAACTTAGTACCAATAATCAAATGAGGGTTCAATGGTTTTGTAGACACATGGTTTTGGGGAAAATGATATTACAATACCACATGTTGTATTTGTGTGAACTTCTGTCTATAAAAGAAAACACATGGGTAGTTGTTGAGTGAGAGGTTGAGTGAAGGCTTAATGCCTTTTGGCTAGGTTTGTAGCTTCTCTTGTAAGTTGGTTGTGTGAGGGTTTGAAGCATGGTCTATCATTTATGGTTACATGCATGTTCACATGGATTGTTGTTAGAGAGAGCTTGATGTTTCAGAGGTGATCTCTGCATATGTATTTGATGATTACTGCTGAATAATACATGAGAGATGCATGCTTTTGGAGGTTGGGCTTTTCCCTCTATAAGGGTTTTCCCAGTGTATATCTTCTATCACCATTCAAGGTATGATTGTCAATATATTTTGCATGTGGATTTCTGGTTAATTGCATATCGAATCTCTTAGTGGGTTATGAGGAATTTGTCTCTATGGTTGTATATTTCTAACATTTGGTATCAGAGATTGGTTGCCATGATTTGGGAGGAAATCTTTGTTTGATAACCCTAGCTATGAGTGGATTTTTTGTTTATAGTGGAATCTATGGCTTTGCATGGAAGAAATCAAGGCATTTTCATGGTTACAAGGCTATTTGTACACTTGGGTTGTTGCAGATCTAGGGTTTTATGGACATTTGGCATGTGGGTTTTCAATTTTGGCTCTTTGTATGATGGTTTCAGGGAGTGAGATTTTGTTGGAGGCCTCTTGGGCAAAAATAGACCCCATAGTTGAGTCTAAAAGGCATAAAAACCTATATTTTCATATAAAATTTGACTATATTCGGTGACAAAAAATTTGACCATTTTTTATACCCTAGAGGAATCTGCAGGGGAATCTTCAATGGTACCATGCCCGTCAGAGAATTTACAAGTGAGTGCATTAGTGCAGGTATGGTCTGCAAAAAAAATTCAATTAAAAAAAAATCCTAAAGTTTGCAATGTTGATAGTTTAATTTAAAAAAAAAATTGATTTTGGCAAGGGGGATTGTACCGCCTGTGCCTCCACCAGCCATGAGCAACCTGCATTGACAGGCTGCATGACACTGTTAGTGCTAGGTGCTATCTACTAGCAGCTAGGTCACAGGCGGTGGGCTCTGGGACCAGTGGGGCTTAGCCCCCGTGCCCGGGCCCCTAGTCCTGTGGGGAGCCGACACCCAATGCCTTTTTTGTGGCATTTATTTCTATTAAAATAAAAAACCTTCAAACAAAATTCAAAACCAGAAATTTAAAACTATTTAAATATGATTTCGGATCCACCGCTCATGGCGGGCCACTGATGGACCACTGCTATGCCACCAAGCAGCCACCCACTGGCCACTAGGGCCTGATTGTTAAGCATAACTGGCAGATTCTTTCCATGGGGCATAAATCTTGTCCAACATGTTAGTTTTTCAACTTATTATAGTGCTTTCCATGTACTACATAGTGGTAATAGGGATTTTTCCTGATTTTTCCATTTTGACTAGTTTTTTCTTGTTGGAAGCCAGATGTTTGATTTGAGATTTGACCAGGCATAACAGGTGCATACAAAGTCAGATTTTAGACTTCTTATAGGTGCTGGAAAGTTATTTCTGAGCACTATGTAATGAGTAGGTTTGGAGATGATATTTTAAGGTTTGTTTAGATTATATCAGTTTGAGATACTTTTGATCCCTTTGACTTTTGGTGATTTTTTGAGTTGATGGCAAATTAAATCTAGGATAATTTGATGTTGGATTCATTGCAGACTTATATGTTTATCGAGCTAATTATCCTTGATTGAAAATATTATACATGTATTGTTGAGTTTGCATGTTGCATTGTGAGATCTATAGGGTGTGTGTTGTTGATGATTGTTAGTCATAACAACATGCTTAAAAATTTGCACAACAAACCTTTATTATCTTGTAAAGTATGATCAACTTAGGATAAGTTGATGACTTCAAGTCTTTGTTGATCAGATCATGATCGTCTGACATTACTTAGAGGTTGATGTGACATGTTGTTTCTCAATTCAAGGGGCCTTACATTCATTTAGGTGATCAGTATTACACTGTATTCTGTAAATTCACTCCACAGAGAGGTCATTTCTATTGTATTTTCAAAGATTATTGAGATATTTGTAAGTTTGATCAATTCTTCTGATCATTGATCATTATGAACTTATTCCTTCTTCTACATTGCATATCTCTTTAAATGATGTGTCTATAAGTGGATATTTGTATGTATTTCATGGATATTTATTTGAATTTGCATGATATTTATCAATTTGGCATGCTTTTACTCCAAATATGCTCTGTATTTTCAATTGTCTATGAGATATCTACATATTTCATGTTTCATTTGCTTTTAATTGTATGTTATTTGCAATTATGGAGATGATCTGTATGAAATTCAAAGAAATTTAAAAGAATACTTCTACTTTTAGTGAACCTTTAGTTATTGAATCACATACACACAAGATACATTCATGGAGAGAAGAAATCAAACCATAGGTCACCAGGTCATTCCACAGCTAGATATGGTTGATGCTAACTTCAAAGGAACTAGGAATGAAAACAATACATGCAGGCTAAAAAGCACTCCAAGGGACATAGCTAATCAATGTATATATCCAGATATCAATCACATATTACTCAAGATTTGTAAAGATTTGTAATCAAAATAGCTTCTCTTTCACTAAGTATGCATAACATGTATATTTACAATAACTTTGAAATAAGTCCAGAATTCTTCAACAATCAGATTTTAATTAAGTTTCCAAATCACTAAAAGATAGCACCCCTGCACCTTTTATAGAATAAGGAGAGGAGGAAGTTACAATTGACCAACGATCAAGATTTATCAATTCAGATCTATGGTAGATAACTCTCCTATGACTTAGTCAACTTTTCCTTGTGGCACAGGTTGCCAGCTGGCAACCATCTATATGACTCACTATTGATGAGTACCTCATGCATATGTTCTCTTAGTGATGCATCTTCATTCATTCCTCAGGTTCTTCTTCTTCATTTCCTTCTTGCTCATCGTTCTCTTCATCTTCATTAGTTTCATCATCACTATCACTCTGATAGACATCCTCTTATATGTGGACCTTTACTAATGTTCTGATATATTCATATGCTTGTACTATTTTATTAACCTCTCCCCTGTCTTGGATTTTGGCTTTTGCTATTGCATGTGTATAAGATTGGAATTTAGCCTTAAGAGCTTCCAGCTTAGCTTTCCTACTGTTTAATGTCTCATTATATGTTTCTACTTTAACTTTCATCCTCATAATTTTATTCATTACCTCTTTTGTTAGGTGGGTGAGAGGGTCATCTACTACTGACTTAAAATTATCATGCAGAGCCTTAATAGCAATGTCTGCATCCTGATTCTCAATTTTGTCCTCTATTTTTCCTTCCAAGGCCTCAAGGATTTCTGCTTCATACACCATCATGCTGTGCAATTTAACACTAATATCTCTGAGTTTACCGCTGCACTTCTTCAAGATATCACACTCAAACTGGATATCCTCATACCATATACCTATCAGCAGGGCAATGTTATTATCTAGTACTTTATTACTTATCAAAATTTGTGAATCTATCCTCTTCATTTTACTTAGAGCTATTAGGTCCTTTTCCAATTGGAATGACCCTTTTCCTGTATTATTTTACATTTTATCTATCTTCCTCTTTAGACTGCTCAAAGAATTCCACCTCTGTAGAGAGGTTCTCAATACATCTTCAGCCCTAGTAAGTGATGAGAACATACATTTTTCCATCACCATTGCCTCATGTTTCATTAGGTCCAATTTGGTGAGCTCTTCCTATGATATGATAGTCAATGGGACTGCAGGATCAACTGGTGTATTATCAGGGTTAATTAACCCTTTAATGAAAGAATGTAGTTGAGCAATGTGCTCTTTATGCATTTTATTTTTCTCTTTTTCCTTCTTCACCCTTTGGGGTAATGAATCAATAATATCCTTCCCTTCTTGACCTTCTTGGTCCTCATTGGCAAAACCCAAATCAACAGTGGTGATTTGGAATTCTTCCAGGCTGATTTTACTTTTTTTCTTTGTCAGCTGTGGGAAGTGCTATCTATGCTGTTCTTCTACCTGTGGCAGGATCTCTTTTTATGGCAGATGTTAATCTAGCCTTCCTCCTTGGCTTCATCATTTTCTCAGCAAACAAGGTGGAAACATCAAACTCTTGAGTTTCATACACCTATTCCATACCTATTTCCTTTTCTAGCCAATGAGGCACATCACCTCCAGATTCTTGGTGGCTTTTGTCAATATAATGTCTGCCCTGCTCTCCAGTGTCCACTTCTATCCTCAGCGGAGAAGGCACCTTCTTACTTTCTTCCTCATGTATTTCTTCATGAAGGGGATCTTGTTGGAGTTCTCCTTGTTGAGGGGTTGCCTTATGCAAAGAAGGATCCTGTGGAATTTCCACATTCTAATCCTATACTTTATCATGTACTCCCTCCTTCAGATTTTCACCTTCTTTATTATTTTCCTCATCTTGTGGCATATTGACTTCTTTGGATGCCTGTGGAGTTTGCCCTTGAGGATCACCCTGATCATGGGTCATTTCTTGTACTCCACCTGATGCACTGATATCCTATGGCTTAGGGTCCTCATGACCTGATTTGTCTTCTATTCTTGGAACTTCTCCTGAATCTCCCTGAGTCTGGGCATCACCCCCACTCTTTTGTTGAACTTCTAACATTTTTGGCTCTGTGGGTGTCTCATGCTGTTATTGACCCTAATCTGGAGTAGTGTCATCCTTCCTTGCATGCCCTGCCACTTCATTCTTTTTTGGTTCCTCGGGTGCATCCTTTTCTCTACTTGGGCTTATATCACCCCTATATGTTAAGTCAATGGCTGCAGGGCTAGTCACTTGTTCAACCAAATTGTCAAGCCCTATCTATTGGGCTGCCCTCTCTAGGTTGTCTTGTTTCATTTCTTTTATTTGCTTTACTTCCTCCAACACTACCATCTGTGCTAATGGAGTTCCATGAGGGGTCATGTGGGTGTTGGAAATTAGAGTTTCCATTTGCTGAGAGGCCACATTCTGAACCACCACATCGTTAGACAAATCTACCGTATCTTCCAAAGCGAATGGAACACCCTGTCCTAATTTAAACATTTCTTTCGTTCACTCTTCTGATTTTTAGATTTTGAATTTAATTATGGTGGGAAGAGGAACTTCATTCTACAATTCCTTCTTGAAGACTTCACCACTGGCTCCTCTCAATATGATGGGGTCAGCACAGATATCCCCTCTCATGGTTGCTCTTTGTTTCTTGGGTGCTGACATCAGCGGCATCCCCCTCCTCTTCTTGCTGGTCACCAATAAGTCATCACCTCCAGGTTCCTTATTTAATTGTTCTTCTTCCAAAGGTACTCCCTCTTGCACCTCCTACTACAGGGTCTAGCCCTCTACCTGCATATCTGTAGCTTCAACAGTAGTTTTCAAAATTCTTTTAGTCTTTGTCTTTTCAATTGGAAGCTGTGTAGATGACACAGATGCCTGAGCCGATGTAGATGCACTTGTAGCCCCAGTGGCAATCCTCTCAATTATCACCCCCTTTGGTTCATCTTCATTTTTCTTTCCCTTAGGGGGGATTCTCTTTTGCTTTTCTGTGGGCAATCTTTCCCCATTAGATTTTCTCTTTTCATTGAGGAAATCATCATATTCCTCATCAGATACCTCCTGCCTCTTCTTCTTGGCATCAACTGTAAGGGCAACACCCCTTTTATTCAATCTAGATATCTCATCATCTACCCAGGCCTAGGTTAGCTGGATCACCCCACTTGTCAGCTAATCTAAAAATATATCTTCTTTTTGTGTAAGATTTGGGTCTGATATGGTGTCATTATACCCCTTTTTGTCCTCATATTCATTGGACATAATCTTCCCATCATCGTTACGTAGTTGTACTGGCACTGGTATGCAGTCAAAGGTTTTGATTTGATTCAAGGTGAGTCATTGATACTTCCTTCTTCTCACCTCAGCCTCATCATCACAATCAATCCAGAAGTCTTCTAGATGCTTTTTATGTATTGGTTTTCCTAATATCTTCTGCATCCTTCCATAAGGATCATATGATCTAGCGAGGGGGAATGGCTATAGATACATCAATTTTAAACCCCCGATGACATGCTTTGTACTTTCTGAATCCAGGCACATGTACCAGCCCATGGATACTAGAAATAAAACTAGAGGTATTTTCTTCTGTGCCTTGTAGGCTTCAACTATTGTGGATACTTGCCTAACAAATTCTATCAAGACAACCCCATCTATGGGGTATATTGGCAACATGAGGGGTTGTCCCTCAAATCTCTCTATCCTGATGTATGAGAAAGTGGTGAATTAGATAAACCATGCTCCATGTCTATAAACAATTTCTTGAGATTCCATGCTAAGGCTTTTAGTCCTGTCCTCCTCCATGGTTCTGACCAAATGCATAGAAAATGCATCATTTACCACTTTGTAGTCCAGGAGGTATGGCTTCCTTTGTAGTTGGGGATAATGATCCCATATGTGTGCATCATCAGCATCACCACCAGCCTTACCCATTGTCTTCAAAGCATCGAAGGTTCCTTTGTATGCACATGAGTACACCACATATGAAGTTATGTAAAATAAAAATGCCTATCTTCTCAGGCTCCTCATTCCCTCATCCAATGCGTCACTAATGATCTTAGCCCATAGTGGCCGGTTGTCTGCATACAAGACCATCTGGATGATCCCAAACATCTAGTTCTCAAAATTTCTAGAATGAGGCCTGCCAGTCATCCTACTCACTAGAGTGATCATATATTGGTATTCATCATCAAAATCAAATTTGTACAGATGCACAGGTAATTTAGCTGAGGCAGCATAGGTGCTTCTCTTTGACCTCCATTGGTATATCCTCTTCCTTGCATTTTTCTTGTTGTTGTTATACTCTGTTTCTAGCTTGCATAGGTCCACACTCACTACTTTCTTCCCAAATGGCAAATTAAAAGTGGCGGTAATGCCTTTGACTAAAAAGTCTGCATATATCCTTCCATGTTTCTCCACCCATCTAGTTTTAGGATTGTAATTCCGGGCGCATTCTACTACCAGCTCAGGAGCATCCATAGCATACAGAAAACTAGCTGCATGCCACATAACTAAGACATACACTCCATCTCGGATGGGATTATCCTTTTCATTATCCAATCTGGTTGACCATACTTCCAGGTCCATATCCCCTTGGTGTGTATCACCAATAACTCTGTACTTGAATTGCACCCCCTCAGGCTGGACAAACATGGGCTTAAGGAACTCTACCTTAGACCTATTTCTTCTGAGATCTGCCATGGATTCCTGCAATAAACATGATATGTTTTACCCTTCAGTGTCCACACGCATTTCCACAACATCATGTACTTCTATCATGTATACTCTGTATATTATTCCTCACTTTATCATTGTACGTATTATCACAAAGCCAAACCATAGTAGAAACCAATACTCTACTTGAAAATGTAGAAAATGACAATAAGAGGGATTGCAATTACTTACCTGATAATGCTTTCCTTTTGAATTAGATGACTGATTACGGAGGAGGGCTATAAATGCTCAAGATCACCCATTCTGTTACGTTGAAGGATCTAATCTATTGATAGGTAGCTACTTGAGGGTTTGACTTCTCTGGAGCTCTGTAATTTCCTGATTTATCACAAGGTAAATGAAAATTACCTTCAAATTTTACCTTTAAAGCAGATCAATAGGAGAAATTAGGGTAAAAATATGTTGTTCTGATCAAATTTGTTGATCATCTGCAAGGAATCTGTAGATGCTACCAAGTGTTTAATTTGCATTTGTAATCGGCAGGAACTCATCTACCGCATGTAATTACATTTTGTTGGCAAGAGACACTATATGGATTCATGGTTGTTGTCATTGATGGCAACAAAGGTCATCCCACATATCCGCAAGTCATGGTGTGTCTCTACCGGAAGTCAGAATGAAGATTGTTGTGGTCCGGTGAACAAGAACAGAGCATGTGGCAAGGTCCGACGGATTGGTCCGGATCTCTCAGAGGAAGTGTCTTGGTGCAGTGCAGATTTGGGGAAGTCAAGAGGACTACCTTGAGTGGTATATTCCAAGGATTTAGCCTCCGGTGATGGACAAGGAAAAAGATATGAATAGTTGAGTACCAGATTCCTGAGAGACAGTGAAAACAGAGGAAGAACTGACTGATAGAGTATCAGACTACTTTCTGGATGTGTTACTGTTGATGGTAAAGGTTGTGAAGGCATGAATCATGTTTGGCCGACATCATTAATGATATCTACAAGTATATGCTTGATCCGCATTGCTTGGTGAGCAAGGATTCAGCCGACAGAACAGAGTTTGTAAGAAACTAGACTGTTCCGGATGCCGACTAGAAAGGTGATGAAATTACTTGTGCGGATATATATAGAGGATGGATTTAGTTGTGAAATGTGTGATTGTGTGAAGGTATATGTAAATAAGTGCAGAACAGAGCAGAAGTAGCAAGAAAGATCCGGTATGTGAAAGGATAGCAGAATAAAGAACAGAGGAA
Organism: Cunninghamia lanceolata; assembly: GCA_027924645.1. Classification (NCBI taxonomy): domain Eukaryota; kingdom Viridiplantae; phylum Streptophyta; class Pinopsida; order Cupressales; family Cupressaceae; genus Cunninghamia; species Cunninghamia lanceolata. The sequence continues at coordinate 1,099,995 of BSBN01000277.1, forward strand.
AGATGAAGTGCAGCAGATCAGTGTACTGAGCCTAACCGGAACTGAACTCTAGCATATGTAGATGCTTTCAATCAGTTCAAGACTGTGATTCTTATCACTTTGTAGACAGTGTGTCTCCTTGTAGGCAGTGGGCCTCTTTCTGAGCAGTGTGCTCGGGTAGTGAGCCCTAATTGGCAAGTGCCATTTTTTGTAATTCCTTATTCTTCTAACAGAGAATAATCTTTGGGTTAATCACCCCGTGGTTTTCTCCCTTAACAGGGTTTCCACGTCAAAAATACTGTGTCATGTGTTTTCTTATTTCATGGTAATGTTTTTATGTTTGATTCAATGCTGCATTAATTAATAAGAAAGTTCAAAAGGAAAATAATTAGGATAACTGATTCACCCCCCCTCTCAGTTATCAACAATTGGTATCAGAGCTAAGTTCCTCCTAATAGAGCCTAACAGCTTGAGGAAGATCTGGGAGTTCAAATGGATGCATATGGTTTAAGGGAGCAACTCAAGACTGCCCTTGAGGATCTTGAACAGTCAAATTCTGAAGTCAATGAATTAAAGGAAAGACTCAAACAGGCTGATGAATTCATGAGAGAATTAAAAGACAAATTAAGTCTCTCTATGAAAAAGAGAAAGGAGCTGCTCCAACAATTGGCAAGACAAAGTGAAGAAAGCAATACAAATGAAGAATTGACTGAGCAAACCAAGTTATGTGAAAAGTTATCAAAAGAAGTCATTATGTTAAGACATGAAATGGAATCAGGAACTATAAAGTTTACTCAAGAGATTGAAGAAAAAAGAAAAGCTGAAGACAATCTAAGACAATCTCTTAAAGAAAAATTAGAAGAATGCCACCAGATGGACAGGATTATCAGACATCTTGAATCTGATCTTGAAGATGCCAAAGATAATGAAGAAAAACTTGAGGATCAAATTGCCTCTCTCAAAAGAGATCTTCAAACAACAAATGAATATAAAGAAAAATTCAAGATAAGTTCTGCCCAACTTGAAGTACTTCTTGGAAGTCAAAAGAGGACAGATGACAAGTATGGTTTGGGATATGAGAAAGGAGAAAGCTCCGGATCCGGTCAAAAGAATTTTGGATCAGAAAATCCAAGGAATAGGCCTAGAAGACCTCCGGTAAGACAACCCAATGCTCAAAGATATCCATCTTTCAATGGATACTGCCACAGCTGCAACCACTTTGGTCACAAAGCTAATCAGTGCAGAAAGAGAATGAATCAGATTAATTCATCCTTCTCCGGACAGTGCTTTAACTGCAAAAGGTATGGACACAAATCCCATGAATGCAGAAATATGCAAGTAAACAAATCATTCAAAGGTAGATGCTTTACATGCAATAGAGTAGGTCATATGGCTAATCAATGCAGATCAAGAGGTTATCAGTCAAATATGCAAAGAAATGTTATTTGCCAAATCTGTAATAGGTCCGGTCATAATGCTAAAGTCTGCAGAAGCAAGAATCAGGACAAAAGAGGTCCGGTGTATAATCAGAATCAAGACAAGGGTAAACAAAAGATGAATGCGGATGAAGTTAGGAATCAGATGAGCAAGATTTGGGTGAAGAAAAGTTCAGAGAATGTAGAGGTTGGATCCGCACCAGACTCTGGTGCTGATATTTCTTCCAGAAATTAAAAAGTGAGCTCTGGCTTAGGGGGAGACTCAAAGAAAATCCTGTTCCCCCAGCCAATCAAGTGGTGCCGGATGTGGCACAAGATGCGGAGTAAAGGGTTTAAAGATATAAGTCTTGAGATGATCCAGATAAGATTTCAGAGGTCCGCATGGAGATATGAAGATGCTGTGATCGATCAAGTAAGACCTGTTCCGGGAGATGCTCCGGTATGACAGAGGATTACAAAAAGGTCCGGAGAGATCCGGAAGTGCATTGTCTTATTCTGCGGATTGGACAGAGTGTTTGGGATGTTCTTGTAATGTGTCACCTCGATTTATTCATGATTGAAAGATCCGGATGATGTTCACAGATCAGGACTGATCCGGGATACTCCAAGCTATCCGGATAAGGCAAACCGGAATAATATAGGTCGAGCATTTATTGCCATCAGATATTAGGGTTTGCGGAGCAATATAAGGGATTTCTCAAAAAGCATTTGCTCATTCTGCACTCAAGAAGAAGCGAAAAGTGGAGCTCTGCAACAAGATTCATCAAGCACACCAAAGATCTCCTGCCGAAGTCATTGCATAAAGAAATCAATCCAACCACTCCGTGCAAACCGAAGGCGCATAAGGTATTCTCCGTTTTTCACTATCTCACTGCAAATCTTTGAAGAAATGGCTACTCCAAATATAGTAAAAATCTCAGATAGGCCCCAACCTGAATTTAAGAAACATCCATACAAGTCATTGGAGGTAGATCCCTTAGGAGCATTTTCCAGTGTTCCTCACGGAGTTTTACACACAGAAGACATTAGGGTTTACATACATGCAAGCATTGAGGAATTTGGGGAATTCAAATTGAGAGATCTCTATCACAAGCAACTGATAGACAATGCTTTTGAGCTTAAACCAGAGTATAAGGGTATCCAGAAGAAACAATTTGAGCAATTTATTCATTTCCCCTGCTTTGAAGAAGATGAATGGGTCCGGTATGTACTGAGCAGGATGCATGACAACTTCCTATGGCTGGATAGACCCTGCAAGATCACAAAAGAGGCAATTAGAGCAGTAACTGGTCTATACTCTTCCGGAGGGATACCTATCCTCAAATCTATCAAAAATAACATTGTAACTAAGGCCACCGGATCAAAGTTTGATAAGAGGGCAATGACCATTGAAGATATTTCTGATCCGGATATCAAGTATGCGTCCATGATAATAGGATACAAGATCTATCACTCCAGCAGGGAGAATTCTGTATCCGGAACTGCAGTATATACTGCCTATGAAATCCTAAGGAAGAATGCAGAATATGATCTCTGCGAACTACTCTTAAGCCAATTAATGGAAAATATACAGAAAATCAAGAAGGACAAGAAGAATTCCTTTAAGTATGGTACTCTTATTGTATGTCTATTCTTCTACTTCATGAATGAGCTGCCCGGATCAAGTGGATGGCTATGGCAGAATGACAAACCTGTTGCAGTCCAAATAAGAGACTATCTACATGGGCTTGGGGATGCCAAAGCAAGAAATACAGCCCTATGGGGATACTTTAAAAACTTCCAAAGCATGATGCAAACAAGAGAAAGAATTCCCCAGTCTCTTGTTGAAAAATACAAAGACTCAGTGTGCTTTATGGTGGACACTGATCAGTGCCTAATGGAGGCAGTGGAGCCAAGGACTGTCTGGATCATGCCCATGGGGTATGAAGTGGATGAACAGATAGTGGAGCTGCATGTTCAACACATGCTAAGTCAGCCCAAAGATCTAAAGGCAGAAAGGTTTGGAACCTTTGAGGAGCTGAGTGTAAAGATCCATGTAGAACTTAGGGAACCTGAGATAAAGAGAAAGGTGAGAAAAGAAGTAGAGCATATTGCTCAAGGCCTAGGCATCTCAAAAGAGGCACTTGATGCCAGCCGGGAAAAGAGGAGGAAGGCTGAGGAAGAAAAGAAAAGTAAAGAAAGTGTTCCGGTTGAAACTTCCACCCAGACCAGATCATCAAAAAGATCTGCACCTCCCACAACCAAAAGTTCAAAACTGAAAGTCCAGGCATCCAGTAAAAGATCTAAGACAAAAGCCACAAGGGCTTATGAAAGCCAAAAGGATGAAGAGGAAACTGAGTCAGATGAGGGAGTAAAAGAAATAAAGAAGCAGAAGAAGAAAGGATCTGGTAAACCCTCCACAGGCCAAGACAAGGATGAAATGGCAGAGGTATCTGTTGAAAAGCCCACTCTGTCTCTAGAGAGTGTAATTAAGTCGGTTACGGTGGATGGAAACCTTCAACCAATGACTGAATTTTATGATGACTACAATGAGGCTGACCAAAAGATTCTACAGGAAGCCATAGTCAAGTATCTGAACATATACAATAAGGCTTTCATTGAGATCATATCTCTAATTCCTAAAAGCCTAGAAAAGGAATTAGAAATAAGAAAGAATAATGCTCATGCAAAAGATCTTGAGATCCGGGAGCAGATAGCTATTCAGCTATATCCTCAAATTGATCCCAAGACAATGAACATAATCTTCAAAGACTACAAAGATGAGTTCAGAAGTAAAGCCAGGATGAATCAACTCATGCTTGGTGAGACTGACAAAGTGGCCAAAGAGACAGAAGAGATCCTCTGGAAGGCCTTCAAAAGGTTCAATCTTCCTGTTGTAGAAGACTTAGGTGCAGAAACAGCTGTGGACTTGGAATCATCTGCTCCGGAAGAAGTGGGCCTTGAACAGACTAACATCTCTCCTCCGGTTTCCCCTACAGTCTCTGGATCCCAAGAAGACGAGAAACTACAGGAGAAAGAAGCAGCAGTTAAAGAAAAAGAGGTTGACAGCACCAAGGATGCAGAGAAAGAGAAGACCCCAACAGAGAAAACCACAACTGAAAGTGGTAAGGAAGGAGAAAAGATTCAAAAGGACAAAACTACAGAAGAGAAGAAACATCTGTCTCCGGCAAGAGACACTGCACAAACTGTTCAAGAATTCTTGACAAAAGCCACTATAGAAATTGATGAACCGGACCTGCTAAAAGGACCATTAGATTTTGACTCTTTGTCACCGGTGCAAACAATGAAAATAGCCTCATTTGCAAATGAGAAAGTCAAAGAGAAACTGCTGAAATCTCACATGGAAGACTGTGAGCTTATGGAGGTAGCATCTGGAGTGCTAGAAAAGATCATGCCATCTTTTCAAAAGGATCCCACAGCCTCCTCTTCCGGTAATCTCAAAACCTTAGTCAGCAGTGTTAGTACACATTTTGAATCTCTAGAAAAATCTGCTGAAGAAAAGGTCCGGAAGGAATTTTTCAGAAGTATTAGGATTAATCTCTAACGATAGGAGAAATATGAGTATTGGAATAAAGAGCTTAGAAAATGCTCTTAAGGATGGCGGTGACATTTACAAATTTTGTATATCCTGGTCAAAGGCAACAGCAGCAATTGATAAGAAAATAAAAGAGGAACAGGACAAACTACAAAGTTTATCTCAAAGTTTTGATCCTCTCTCTTCCTCCATAGTAAATCAAGAATGTCAGACTATTGTAGTCTTGAATGAAATAAAGAACCTTGAGAAGGAAGGGAAGAATATCACTAACCGGATGGGAGAACTTAGAAGGATTATAATCCCTAAGTTGGAAACTATGCATGAGGCCATCAGTGATGCTCAGACCACCGCCCAAACAAATGATCCGACAGATCTGAAGAGGGAAGAAGCTTTTGCATTTTTGTTGAGTGGTCACATTTCAATTTTGGATAGAATGAAGCAAAGTTGGGCTACAGAACCGATCCAATTGAAGACATCCTTTGCAGACATTCTTCAGTATATGTGAGTATGTAAATATGCGGCTATGTATAGAAAATTTTTGAAAATTTTGGTGTGCGGACCCTACCCTTTGCCATTGATGTCAAAGGGGGAGTGAGGAGCAGTGAAAAATGAGGAATCCAACTAAGGGGGAGTTCCGGAAATTGTATATAAAGATAGAGCATCAGCCAAGGGGGAGCATAGTGTAAACACTTAGTCATTTTTCACTAAGTGTTGCCATCAATGCCAAAGGGGGAGATTGTTGGCAAGAGACACTATATGGATTCATGGTTGTTGTCATTGATGGCAACAAAGGTCATCCCACATATCCACAAGTCATGGTGTGTCTCTACCGGAAGTCAGGATGAAGATTGTTGTGGTCCGGTGAACAAGAACAGAGCATGTGGCAAGGTCCGACAGATTGGTCCAGATCTCTCAGAGGAAGTGTCTTGGTGCAGTGCGGATTTGGGGAAGTCAAGAGGACTACCTTGAGTGGTATATTCCAAAGATTTAGCCTCCGGTGATGGACAAGGAAAAAGATATGAATAGTTGAGTACCGGATTCCTGAGAGACAGTGAAAACAGAGGAAGAACTGACTGACAGAGTATCAGACTACTTTCCGGATGTGTTACTGTTGATGGTAAAGGTTGTGAAGGCATGAATCATGTTTGGCCGACATGATTAATGATATCTACAAGTATATGCTTGATCCGCATTGCTTGGTGAGCAAGGATTCAGCCGACAGAACAGAGTTTGTAAGAAACTAGACTGTTCCGGATGCTGACTAGAAAGGTGATGAAATTACTTGTGCGGATATATATAGAGGATGGATTTAGTTGTGAAATGTGTGATTGTGTGAAGGTATATGTGAATAAGTGCAGAACAGAGCAGAAGTAGCAAGAAAGATCCGGTATGTGAAAGGATAGCAGAATAAAGAACAGAGGAAAGATGAAGTGCAGCAGATCAGTGTACTGAGCCTAACTGGAACTGAACTCCAGCATATGTAGATGCTTCCAATCAGTTCAAGACTGTGATTCTTATCACTTTGTAGACAGTGTGTCTCATTGTAGGCAGTGGGCCTCTTTGTGAGCAGTGTGCTCGGGTAGTGAGCCCTAATTGGCAAGTGCCATTTTTTGTAATTCCTTATTCTTCTAACAGAGAATAATCTTTGGGTTAATCACCCCGTGGTTTTCTCCCTTAACAGGGTTTCCACGTCAAAAATACTATGTCATGTGTTTTCTTATTTCATGGTAATGTTTTTATGTTTGATTCAATGCTGCATCAATTAATAAGAAAGTTCAAAAGGAAAATAATTAGGATAACTGATTCACCCCCCCCCCTCTCAGTTATCAACACATTTAATGTCAAAAAGGGGGGCTGATCTTCAAAAGATCAGGGGATATTCAAACTATGAACCCCCTGGATAAAATGACCCCCCGCTTTTGAGCGGAATAACTGAATGCAAAGGATCAAGTGATATGGTCAACGTTTGACCATGTGTATATTGGGTCACAAAATTAAGATCAGGGGCTTTTCAAAATATGGCCCCCGTGCAATTAAATGACCCCTTAGAAAAGATTTGGGTGACATCATTGTGTTGGCAACATTGTTTAATTATTATGTTTGATGATGTCATTGTCATATTAAAGAATATGACAGACATCAGATATATACCCCCCTGCGGATAAATGGAATGATGATGTCATCATCAACATGATTTCCTTCATTCATTGGACTTGGATGACATCATCATCATATTGACATAGGGTGATATTTGCGAAGAGGGTGATATTCGTAAGATGACTGATGTAAAAAATATGGCCCCCTTGCGAGGCAACTGAAGTCTTTTGTCGGGTAGATATTGGCTCTCACTTAAAGTTAACGTCTGCACATCGTGCACCAAGTGATTACTAGGTGATAATCCTATATCAGGGTGATCTTTTCTAAGATGACTGATGTTTGAAATATGATCCCCTCCCCTACATGGGATATCAGGTTTGACCAAACTTTGAATCAACATAACTCTCTTAGACAATTTTGACTCCCTTAGACAATTTTGGGGTGATCTAAAAGGCAAACTTGTTTGGAATTTTGTGTACTTTTCAACCATGATGTTAATAATGGGAAGTACCAACTTTGGCAACTGACTTCAATTATAGTGACAAATCCACCCTCTTACAAGGTTACATGCATGACTAATTTTACCAAACTGCCCAAAGCAGAAAGAAAAGTTGGGTCCCTATTTTGTCAGGGCAAAATGGGGCATGTTGTGTAACCACACAACAACTTGCCACCAAAGAACATAACCAAATACCAATGATTCAAGTGATGCGATCACATTCTAACATAGTATTTTAACTCTTTCTAAGTATAAGTATTATGATCTTTCTGAATGATAGGGTTTCATCATGGCAACAATGCTAGCAAAGGATCAGGTGTGTGTAGATGATTAATTAATCTCATCTTGAAAGTAAGTTGAAAACATGAGTAACTGATGTTAAGCTACATATTTTGGGAGCATCCCTCATAGCCAAACTGGATAGAGCCTTGCTGCCAGCAGATGTCTATAGCCCTGGCAAGGTTATCTATACAATCCCCCTAAGTAGAGCCCCACTGCCAGTAGACATCTATAGCCCCGGTAGAGTTACTTAGATGGCCTAATTTTATTCCTTTTGGATTTTCAATATTTATTTCTTCTGTTCATATAATGTCATCATGTAAGCTTACTGTGTAAGGCATGGTCGCTTGCTGATTTAGGTTGGAGATTGCATTGGTAGCAAGGGAGTCCCTTTAAATTTTTCACTTAACACCTATACTTATGCATTCCACAAACCCAAGGCTGTTAGGTGAGTCATTGTGAAGAATCACTTTAGTTAAGAAAAAGGCACCCTGATGAAAAGGATATCACAGACCTAATCACTGATACTCCTCAAAATGAATCATAACCTATATAGGAATTTTTTCTCATCACTTGAATCTTAACAATTTGGTTACTTTCTTAGGGTGATAAGTTGCATCATCTTGGCTAACCAAAACAAAACTCAACAGGCAAACAAACAAACCAAATAAAACTATACAAACAACTATACAATATGCACATTATAATACATATGACCTACATGACACTGTTTTAGGCTTGAAAATAATGCTTGAAGAACTATCCATTAACTGGTAATGAGACATCCTCACCAGTTAAAGTCTTAAGCCTGTAAGTATTGTCTCCTAAAATTTTTGAAACTTGAAAATGACCTATCCAAAGTTTATCAAATCTACCATGATCCCCTTTCCTTTCATGTGTTTTATCCCACATAAGGACTAAATCCAAAATTCTAAAGGCCTTAGCTCTGGCTCTTTTGTCAAACCAACACTTGACAACAACTTGATGTTTAGCAAATTGATCAATTGCTCTATTCCTTTTTTCTTCTTTATGCATTAACTAAAGCAACCTAACTTCTTGTTTGTTATCTATACCTAGATACTCTTGTGCAAATTGCAATGTGGGGATTTTTAGGTTAACAGGGAGGATGTGATCTATCCCATATACTAGGTGAAAAGGAGAATTCCCTAATGCAACCTTCATCCTAGTTCTATCTACCCACAATGTGTATTTTAATAGGGTATTCCACTCCCTTGGGTTCTTTTCTATCAATTTCTTTATGATGTTCAATAAGTTATTGTTTGTAGATTCTACTAATCCATTCCCTTGAGGATAGTAATTTGAAGAGAACTTCAAAATAATTCCATGGTCAAAAGCCCAAATTGATAATCTTATTGATGCAAAGGCAGATTCATTATCACATACTAAAGTATAAGGAACTCCATACCTGGTTACTATGTTGCTTTCTTAGAACTTGATCACATCCTTAGCATTGCATGTCCTACTACTAATAGCTTCAGTCCACCTAGTACAATAATCAGTAATAGTCAACACATACTTGTGGCCTAAAGATGATGGAGGGTTGATAGGTCCTATGAAATCCATCCCCCATTTAGAAAATGGGCGCATCTCCATCACTAGTTGCAAGGGTTGCACAACATACCTTTCTCTATTTGCAGCAACCTGACACATATGACAACATTTGATGTGTACAGCAGTATCTTTAAAAATAGTGGGCCAGCAATACCCTACTCTGAGGATAGCATGAGTGGTAGCTAAGTATGATCCATGTGTGGTTCCAAACTTGTCATGTAATTCTACTAACACTTTGTTTGCTTCTTGCCTTTCTAGGCATCTAAGGTATATTCCCTCATAGTTCTTCTTGAAAAGAACTCCTTTTATCATGTATTTTTGGGATCTTATTTCCAAGGCTCTCCTTTGTGAGGCCTGCAACCTTGAAGGACATCTTCCAGTAATCAAGATATGCCTGATGTCTGAATACCATTCTCTAGTTTCCTTTATATTTATGACATATTGCTGACTCATGATGTTAGGATCAATTTCAGATATCATCTTACTCAAGGCTTGTCCTCTTACTAATTTCATGAGTGTTATGTCCATATCATATTCCTAGAGGACAGTTATCCATTTGGCTCTCTTTTCACCTAGTTCACTTTGCATTAAAAGCATCTTTACTGCTGCATCTGATACTACATCAATCACTTTACTTCTCAGAATGTAATGTCTAAACTTCTTGATGGCTCGGACCAGAGCAAGTGCTTGTCTTTCAACATCCATATATCTAAGTTCTACATCCCTAAAAGGACAACTCATGAAAGCTATGGTTGTTCTTCTTTAGCCTCATTTCTTTGTGTTAGTACTGCTGCAAATGTATGCTCTGAAGCAAATGAGTATATGTGAAAATATTTGGTATAATCTGGACTAATTAGAACAAGACCATTAGATATAGCTTTCTTGATATCTTTAAAATCTGCTCTAGCTTTAGATGTCCACTCAATTTTGGCATCCTTCGTGAGCATTGCATTTAATGGTATGACAATTTTTGCAAAACCAGTAATGAATTTTCTAATGAAATTGATCTTACCAAAATAAGACTTGAGCTCCTTCTTACTCCTAGGGAGTTGTATCTTCATGATTGATTCTACCCTCATAGGGTCAATGATGATCCCATTCTCTATTATCAGGTGACCTAACAACTTCCCTGTGGTTACCCCAAATATGCATTTCTTAGGGTTTAGGGATATTCCATAATGTTCACATTTCTTTAGTACTTTCCTGAGGTCTTCTACATGATTCCCTCTCTCTTTATAAAAAACTATCAAGTCATCCATATATATGATGATGCATTTACCAATTAATCCCCTGAATGCTATATCCATTGCTCGCTGAAAGGTGGCTCCAACATTTATCAATCCAAAGGGCATGCGCCTGTAGGCAAATATTCCCCACTTAGTGGTGAATGCAGTCTTCAATCTATCTATCTTGTCTACCATCACTTGGTTATAACCTGAAAAACCATCCAAAAATGACATCATCTTTGTACCATTCACAATCTGCAAGACCTCATCTAAAGAAGGCAAAGGATAATTATCTTTTTTAAAGGCTCTATTTAAATTTCTAAAGTCTACACACAACCTAATGTCACCATTCTTCTTCCTTACTGGGACCAAGTTAGCCACCCATGTGGAATGTCTCACAGGAAATATGATTCTGGCATTAAGCAATTTCTTCACTTCTTCAAAAATGATGGGCTCTAGCAAAGCATTAACAGGTCCCTATTTTTGTCTAAAGAGCTTGACATCTAGCTTTAACGATATAGTATGAGTGATGATTGAAGTATCATAAGTTTTCAAATCATCATATGTCAAGATAGTAACATGAGTATAATGTTTAAGTGCTTGGGTTATCCCTACCATTTCTTCTTCTATACACACTTTTCCAATTAGGACATTCCTTTTCTCTTCATCATGTCCTATGTTAACTAGTGAACATTCTCCTCCATCTGCTTTAGGGAGATCTTTTTGTTTTAGCATGTTATCTAAATCAAATGCTCTTTCTAATTCTATCATTCCTTTGGGAATCTTGTTACTAGGTAGCTCTATGATCTCTTCTTCTTCCCAAGCATGATATTCCACATTTCTTTCATCTATGATCTATGTATCAAACACATCTTTATTGGATATGAAGTCTAAAATGTGCTGGTCATCGTCAAACACTTGAAGGTTAACAACATTATCTGGTACATAGGGTACTGACACTAATTCAACTAAAAATCTCTTCAGACCAGATATGGATAATGGTTTCAAAGTACTTGTGGCTTGGGCCAAGGCATCTGCCCTGTGATTTTTTTCTCTAGGCACATGGGTGATGTTAAATGCATCAAAATCTTCTATTAGATCCCATACCCTATGTTTGTAATTAGACAACTTCTTGTAATTACAGTAATATATCCCCCTTACTTGTCTTATTACAAATTCTGAGTCTCCATAGACATATAGAATCTTTACTTTCTTTCCGAGTGCAAACAATATCCCATGGATCAAAGCTTCATACTCTGTCACATTATTTGTGCATGGGAATTGTAATCTATATGCTGCCAAGTAGGTGGATCAATAAGATCTATTCCTACTCCAGCTCCTAGTTTTGATTTAGATCCATCAAACCTAAGGATCCATGGCTTATCTTCAGTTAAAGGTTTGTCTAGGCCTTCCCTTTTCTTTTTAGCTCTAGCAGCTGCACCACTTGATATCCATCTTAATTTTGATGTTTCAATCTTCACACTTTACCTTATTTGACTGATGTGGAGATGATATTCCTTTTTCTTCTTTGTCATCAGGAGGATCTTTTGAACAAGGCAACATGTGCTTTCCCAAAATAAGCAAACATAAGGAACAAGTAGTTTCTGAATGTGATGCTTCATGTAACCTACACCATCCTTAAATTAGAACATCCTGTGGGGATCTTTACTGTTGTATCATTTTCTGAATTTATTTTGATAAAAATTCTTCAAACTTGGACAAATTACTGTCTCCATCTTCATCAGATATTTCACAATCTGACTCGACCAAGCAATTGGTCCCTAGGGTGATATTCTTGTTACTCTTAGAATTATTCTTGTTACACACTAGTATCTCTTCTATCATCTAAATAGGGCTTTCATCATGATATGGGCTTTCTTCTGTTCCTGTAGATGATAGACAAAAAATAGTATCATTGTCACTATCTGCAAAACTTACCCCAAATGATGATGATGTCCTCTCACTGCATGCCTGTTCTAGTTCCATCATATCTAAACAAGCATCACAGGTCTTCTCAGAATGTGCTTCATCATGTAACCTACACCACCCTTCAATTAGAACATCCTCAATAGACATATTTAATGATTGGAAATGTTTCCCTTCTTTGGACAAGTGCATTTCAAAATTCTTGAAGTGATCTACTTCTATCTCATTTTTAGAACTACAATCAGATTCTAAAAATATTCTATCATCCTGAGGATTGTCATTATGAACATGAACATCATGCATGAGGATCTTGTCTATCTTGATGGTCTGGGGTATGATGGGATACACTCCAAGTTCAACATCTACATACATTATCTCATTGGTTTTATTGTACTCAGTGATCATATGTTTCATGTGTAGCTCAACATCTATCCTTATTTGATTAGGTATTCCTTTCTAAGGTAACCACATGTAACTGAAATCAGTGGACATGTATCCATTGAGTGTTTTTAACCAATCCCTCTTAAGCAACATCCCATAGGTATCTAGTATATCTACCACATGAATATCGATGTAGTATTGGATTCTTGGATCTGATGCTAACTACATATGGATGTGGGTCAATTCTCCTACTACATTTACCCCTGTTTTATCTAACTGTGTTACCTTCTTCAGTGACTTGGCATGATGCAACCCTAAGGCATTACAAATGGACACAGGCATTACATTAGTAGATGCACCTGAATCTACTAAGCAATTATGCAAATTCTTACTAAACATCCTTATGGTAAGAAGAAAAGGAGGTGACTTAGTTTTATCTCTATAAAGAGTTATGTGTGAAGTTTCTGTAGCTTGAACAGTGGCTGGAGCTTTGTGTTTAACATTAATATCCTTAATGGTATGATCTTTATTCTCAGTCTGACTTGAGGTATGGTTATCCTCTTTTGGAGAAGGATCATCTAAGGACTTCATGAAAGCTTTCTTAATAGCTGGGGTTTTGAGTAGTTCTGATAATGACAAACTGATCTTGATCTTTTTTATTTCAATTGCTAAGTATGTGACCAATTTATCAGACTCCGGGGGTAGATTACTAGTTTTTGGTACTGCATTTTGTGGTGCTAAGTACTGAGCATTAACTTTAGGAAATCTAGGGTTATTGCTTGCCTTAAGATCAGGAGGAGTGTTGAAATTATTTGGAGGCAAAGATGTAGTCAAAGGACCAGTAGGTCAGTTGGAGTTATTCCTTAGGTTGTAATTATGTCTACCCTGAAACTGTTACTGATAAGCATGCACTTCTTCATGTTCACCTGATGGCTTATTTTCATCTTCAAATGGAAAAACATAATTGGTTTCAAAAGTCATGGTTGATTCTTCACATGCTAAGGTGTAATTCTCATGAGGTGACATGGTTTGCTGATGAGGATGATTGATGAAACTTTCTAATACAAGAGCATAATCATATCCATAGGGGACAATTTCAGTTCCCTCAACACAAGGTGGATTACCTATAGTATTAGATATTTCAGTTTAGAATATACTGGTGGCTATCCTAAACTGTGGACAATCCAACTCTGCATGAGCATTGGTATTATGTATCCTACACCAGTTTGTAAGAGCTGCCTTTGCCAGGTTCACTCTAGTGGTCTGCTTAGGTTCACTAGGAGGCTGATTATCTAGGGGTGACGACAGAGAACCATTGTTTGGCCTAGTGTTCCACACTCTAGGTTGTCTAGGGGGATTATTATTACCATTGTTGTTATTATAATTGTTATTGTATCCCCTATCAGAATAACCAGATCTATCATTGGCCTATCCTCTATTCTGATTTGGCTGAGAATAGAAATTCTGACTCCTCAGATGAGTGATCTCAGTGGTGAGTTTCCTTAGTTGTACTGATATCTCTTTAATTTATTTCTTTTCTTCTGGAACTTTGGATACTACATTTTCTGTTTGGGGTTTAAAGAAGGAACCATTGTTACTAGACTGTTCCACAATCTGAGGTACCTGTGTATGTCCTAGATATTGTAGCACTTGACCATTTCCATTCGGAGGTGGCATGATACTAAGTGGAGGTATCTGTAAAGGGCTTGGCATTACAACTGGAGGTATCATGGCTCCATTGCTCTATTGTTGAGCAGGATATGTAGGATAAACAGGGAGTGTAGAAAATGCAATATTGGGTGTTGCAACAAGAATCAACTATTGACGGACTTTGATAGCTTCTTCAAAAGCTCTTGCCAAGGTTGTGACACCAGGATGTGTTCTCGTGATAAACATAGAAGTCAGGGGGTCCAATGCTGAGTAGTATATCCTCCTAGCAGCTTCATCTGTTAGGGTAAAATAGTATCAAAAATGAATATGCATCTAAAATAGGATCAAAAATGAATATGCATCAAACAACATCAAATACCCATAACTCAATAGAATAGTGAAACTAAGAAGATTAAGTAAAATGAAGCAATGAATCAAACAATGCAAACCTTCCTTAGATCGAAGCTTCTATTGATTGCCTATAAAGATCGTCCTTGCTTATATGAAGTAGGGCCCTCAGAGAGTGCACTCCTTTGCTGTTTTCAAGAATGTCAATAGTGAATGGTTGTGGTGATGAATGTGCTATGAAGATGAGCTTCAAAGCAATGAGGTGATCTCAAGCAAATGAATAGAAATGGGGTGCCAAAGGCGCACTGGTAAATTCTTGCAGAGTAACAATATCAAAAGCCTGGATGAATAGAATGGAAGAATAAGGTTCCATTTATAGACTTGAGAGAATGATGATCAACAATTGAGAAGAAATAAGAAGATCAATGGTTGAGAATGGTTGAGGAATGTGCAATGAATAGAAAGAGGACAAGTGTCCAAGATCCATCATGCAACAGGGGAGTTAACAAAGTTGATTGAAGAGTTAACAAAATAGACCAATCAGTTAAGTGAATTGATTGGGGAGTTGACTGAATTGATTGATCAGTGAACTCAAATGACTAATTAGTTAACAGATTTGATTGATGAGTTAACTAATTTTGACTAGAGGATAAATAGGACATGTGGGTGAGGGAATATTAGCTAATTGAATATTTAAAATATTTAATTACATGTACAAAATGGTGAGGTGGAAGAGGTGAGGTGGAAAGATGAGGTGGATTGGTGAGGTGGATTTATGAAATTAGGACTTAGGATAGAGGAATTTGGATTAATTAAATAATGTAGGATTATTTAATTATGTGAGACATTAGAAGAATTAGGGAAATTTAATTAAATAAATTGATTTTTATTTAATTATGGGATAATGAATCAATCAAATAAACTTAGAATATTTATTTAATTGATAGAAGAAAATAAGAAGGGAATAAATATTAAGAATGTTTATTTAGAATAAATCGCATCATTTTTAGGTGTATACATTTTGCCCCTCTTTGATGCAATGTAGTTTACAGCATTGCTTCAAAGAAAATGATAGTTTGATAATGATACATGCCCCAGTTTGCCCCTAGTACAAGTTTGACTATAGGATGCCCCCTCAGAAGTTTGGACGGGAAGAAGGCGGAAGGCTTGAGACGGACAATCTCATGAAGATGAAGGGAATAATTAGGTTGGGCTAAAGAAATTAGTTGGAGAAAAAGCTGAATGATACACAATGCAAGATAGAATGATACCACACACAACAAAGTAAGCAAGTATGCACAAATGATACAAGAACAAACAAGGTATTGCCCCTGTTAAGCTGTAAACCAATTGATTAATTGATAACGATATACGACAGTGTTGTCATGTGGGGAACGATATATCCCTAGACCAACACGGCAGGCGTGTTGTCATGGAAAGGAACGATAGATCCCTAGAGTAACACTGAATGATAGTGTCTGGTTTCAGGAAATGAAGCATGTCATTTAAGATGCATGTGTTGGTTTGATTTCGACAATGCTACATCCTGTATAAGACAATTTGATTGACTATAACTGATTGAGTTGGTTTACGACCAGACAAAGATCAAGACCACTAATTGTGATTAGATCATTTGTGCAAGATTGACTTGACTTGATTGGTATGGATTAAGGATGGACTTGCATTTGAATCACTGCTCGGGTTGACCCGATTGAGAAGAATGAACCACAACGATAGATAGAATACTGGGTTAACTCATCAATCAAATCTATTGACTAATTAGTCATTTGAGTTCACTGATCAATCAATAAAGGTCAACTCCCTAATCAATTCACTTAACTAATTGGTCTATTCTGTTAACTCTTCAATCAACTTTGTTAACTCCCTTGTTGCATGATGTAGCTTGGACACTTGTCCTCTTTCTATTCGTTGCACATTCCTCAACCATTCTCAACCATTGATCTTCTTATTTCTTCTCAACCGTTGATCCTCATTCTCTCAAGTCTATAAATGAAACCTTATTCTTCTATTTTATTCATCCAAGATTTTGATATTATTACTCTGCAGGAATTTACCAGTGCACCTTTGGCACCCCATTTCTATTCATTTACTTGAGATCACCTCATTGCTTTGAATCTCATCTTCATAGCACATTCATCACCACAGCCATTCACTATCGACATTCTTGAAAATAGCAAAGGAGTGCACTCTCTGAGGGCCCTACTTCATACAAGCAAGGACGATCTTGATAGGCAATCAATAGAAGCTTCGATCTAAGGAAGGTTTGCATTATTTGATTCATTGTTTCATTTTACTTAATCTTCTTAGTTTCACTATTCTATTGAGTTATGGGTATATGATGTTGTTTGTTGCATATTCATTGTTGATCCTATTTTACCCTAACATTGATGAGTTAACTAATTTTGACTGGAGGATAAATAGGACATGTGGGTGAGGGAATATTAGCTAATTAAATATTTAAAATATTTAATTACATGTGCAACGTGGTGAGGTGGAAAGATGAGGTGGATTGGTGAGGTGGATTTATGAAATTAGGACTTAGGATAGAGGAATTTGGATTAATTAAATAATGTAGGATTATTTAATTATGTAAGGCATTAGAAGAATTAGGGAAATTTAATTAAATAAATTGATTTTATGTAATTATGGGATAATGAATCAATCAAATAAACTTAGAATATTTATTTAATTGATAGAAGAAAATAAGAAGGGAATAAATATTAAGAATATTTATTTAGAATAAATCACGTCATTTTTAGGCATATACATTTTACCCCTCTTTGATGCAATGCAGTTTACAGCGTTGCTTCAAAGAAATTCATAGTCTGATAATGATACATGCCCCAGTTTGCCCCTGGTATAGGTTTGACGATAGGATGCCCCCTCAGGAGATTGGATAGGAAGAAGGCAGAAGGCGTGATACGGACAATCTCACGAAGACGAAGGGAATAATTAGGTTGGGGTGAAGAAATTAGTTGGAGAAAGAGCCAAATGATATGCAATGCAAGATAGAATGATACCACACACAAGCAAGTAAGCAAGTATGCACAAATGATACAAGAACACACAAGGTATTGCCCCTGTCAAGTTGTAAACCAACTGATTAATTGATAACGATATACGACAGTGTTGTCATGGTGGGGAACGATATATCCCTAGACCAACACGGCAAGCATGTTGTCATGGCAGGGGATGATAGATCCCTAGAGTAACACTAAATGATAGTGTCTGGTTTCAAGAAATGAAGCATGTCATGTAAGATGCGTGTGTTGGTTTGATTTTGACAATGCTACATCATGTATAAGACAATTTGATTGACTATAGCTGATTGAGTTCATTTACAACTAGACAAGGATCAAGACCACTGATTGTGATTGGATCATTTGTGCATGATTGAATTGACTTGATTGGTATGGATTAAGGATGGACTTGCATTTGAATCACTACTCGGGTTGACTGGATTGAGAAGAATGGACCACAACGATAGATATAATACTGATTGATAGAAGAATGACTTGATAGAAGGAATCACAAGCTTTACTTTGTATTGATACTCTGCATTGTTTGGATCTTTATTGCATGGGATATGGATGTATAATGGATGTATAATGGATGCTTTTGCTTTTAACATCTTGATGGTGCAAGTATTTTGAAGTGCTTATTTCATCACTAGGCAATTTTTTTGGTATTTTTTTCGAATGTTGTAAGTTAATACAAGCATCTAGGTATAATTGAACCGAGATGACCTGAGTATTGCTTACATAGATTTTGATTTAGCAAGTTAATACAAGCATCTAGGTATAATTGAACCAAGACGACCTAAGTATTTCTTGCATATCAACAAACAAGGATTGCCCTCGTTCATGTCTAGACCTTTGATGTCCTCGATGATCTTTTGTCGATCATGTCATTAGACAAGGCTTCACATTACTAAAGTTTAATCCACAAACAACAAACAAAGAAAATAATCATGTCCCCATCATAGCATCTCTAGCTTTTGGCATCCTTGAGTAACATAGGAAGGCATGATAGCATAAATCAAGACTCTGTAAGTTAACCTAACCAACACAAAACATTCTTGCATTTAGATGTGTTTGTTTCTTGCCATAAATTGGGTAAAATCATTTAAAAGGCCTTAGATGTTTTTTTGCTTTGCCTTGGATAGGTTAATGTTCTACGTCATGATTTCTACTTGAAAGGAGTGGGTTTCACTTGCACTTGCTTGTTTGGTGAGAAGATTCCACAATCCTTATTGGGGAGATGGACTCTAAGGGACTGGCCTAGTGCCTCGGGGGCTCATTGCTAAATGGCCTTACCTACGTGACGACGTAGAGGCAACGTAGTTCAGGGTAAACCCTAGCGGACCTAAGACCTAGGTAGTAGAAAGTGAGGTGGAGTCAGATAGATAGAAAGACTAGACATGGAATGGATAAGAAGGTGGGAGCCTCAGGGGCACATTAGAATAATGGCCTTGCCTACGTGACAACATAGAGGCAATGTAGTTTGTGGACTTGGACCATGGATGGACTAGGATATGGATCGGATGAGACACAATATGGAATAGATGATACCGATGACAAGGAAACACCACGGATAGGTAGACGTACAGGTGATAAAGGTATGTATGGGGATAGGCAATAGTGGATAGAAGGAATCAAGGATGCGATCTCCAAGGACTATGTCGGATAGAAATAACATGCCCCATTGTAGGTAGAGTACTTAAGATTTTTCATGACAATGCTAATGACGATAGGAGGATGACAGGATAATGAAGGATTTGCATGGTGTAGAGGGATAAGGCATGTCAAGAGACACCTAAAACATTTGTTAACATTGTGCTCCCAATCTTTATCAAGACCAAAGAATAGAGGAAAGGAAGATTGGATGGATGGATGGGACAGTATAGGTATGTAATGGATAGAGGGATAGGATAGGAAATGGTAGGGAAGGAAATGTGATAGGAGAAGAGTGATATGTTGATGAGACAAGGTGCCCCCAAGTGCAGGTGACATAGAAGATCAACTTACGCACGACGCCTGTTTGCCAGGTTTTCATCATAGTACTTATCTAAGGTGCCTGTTTGCCAGATTTTCACCATTGGACGAAGGGTTTTTTTCTTGATTTTTTTTGGTGTTTTTGAACATTTGGATAGGAGAAGGTAGATATGGATGAGAGGAACCCAAGTGCCTGGTTCTTTGAAAGGTGATAGTCCCGCTAGATAGATGTCGTCGCATGGACCATGTTGAGTGCTCTCATAGATGTTGGTAGGAGATTGCATGATAGTGAGATGGCGAAGGTAGATAGAGGATTGCGGAAGGTGCAATAGTGGATGATGATGCAAAATATGGAGGGAAGGCTCATGCAAAAAGCATGGACCATAGGAATAGGATGAGGAAGACATGTAGGATAATAGTGGAAGGAAGGGGAGATGGAGGTATATGAAAATGTTGCAGAATGGAAGGGAATCATGACCAACGGTTGTACAAACCATGATAACCATTGAAGCTGGGGATGGGAAAGTAGTGTAGGAAGCAACATAGACTTTTTCTTGTGGATGAATGACTTAGGCATGTAGGGATCCACATAGATTGAGTATTTTGCTGATTTTTGCTTGTCATGTGGGATGGAAGAATTTGAGACTTTTGGATGGAATAGGAGAAAGTGGATGGTTGAGATTCTTGAGAGGTAGATGCCTCATGTAACTTGAGGGATTTTTGCTTAGGTATCCAAACCATTTTGTTTTTAGATAGTACCTGTGAAGGTATGGTTTTGGGTGTATGCAGCTTTTGTGCAGCTTTTGGAGGAATCATTTGTTGGATGTGGACCCACACCTTTTTTAGCTTGGCGTATAGGTGTGTGGGTGTATATAGCTCTTGAGAAGGACACTTCTTTGATTCTTGGAATTTGTATCCTAGGTCATGAGGACTCTTAGGATTTTTGACTTGATAGGTAGAGGCATCCAGATTTTTATGGTTGAATTCTCTTGAGATGGTGGAAGTGGAGTTTGAGGAAGTTCTTTGTTTAGATAACACGTGCATTGGTTGGTCATGATTGGGATTGTTAGAGGATTCATAGATGGATGGATAAGGCTTTGGAAGAATTGGTGGTAAAATGCATGGAGAGATATTAGGAGTTGGAAGTAGCGGAGGTAGATTGGATGGTGGAAGGTGTATGGTCACATGCTTTTGACAATTGTAGGATGATGGAGGTGGAATGGCGACATATGTTTTGGGGATATGAGAGGGTTTGTAATGGAAAGTTGTGGACTTTGGAGGAGTGGAGGAAGTACCAACATTTTGAGATTGTTCATCTTGGGGTATATATCCAAGGCCATATGAAGGAGGAGGAACATTGACATGGACGGGCTCCAAAATACCTTGTTCGTAAAGGCCTAAGCCTTTACCTTGATAGTTCATATGTTGGAGTATGCAGTCGACAGTGGGATTATGTGTAGGTGGAACACTTGACACAAGTTCTTTATTAGATGGAGATGATGAGATAGAGGATAATGGTGGTTGGTGTTCTAAGGAGGAACACTCATGAATGTTCTAATGGGGATTTACAACATGGTCGATAATGGATGGTGGAGGAGTATTTTTGGTTTCATCTTCTAGGCTTGCTTAGGAGGCAAGTGTCTCATCAAGGGAAGTGGAAGTTGTTGGAACTTGGATAGGACTAGATGGGGTTATAAGATTAGGACCATGGAACGCATAAAGTGGGCTTAGAGGATCATCATCGTCTGCCTGATCATAGATAGGCTCTTCATCATAGATGGGATCTTGATCATAGATAGGATTTAGCGTGATGGGATTAATGTTCTCTTGTATAGGTTCTTCATCAGTGATAATATCTTGATCATAGAAAAGACATAGGTTATGGAGGGGCCGAAATTGGATCTCTAGGTCATGCATAGGATCAAGTTGCTCATGGATAGCTTCTTCATCAAAGGTAGTAATTTGATCCTGGAAAAGATATAGGTTATGCATGGTTGGAAATTGGATCTCTTACTCATGTATAGGTATAGGATCATTGAAAAGATAAAGGTTATGTAGGGGTCAGATGGGAGTGCTTTGATCTTGTTTAGACAAGGGGTTGATGTTTCCACATGCTCTAAAGTGTGCTCTTGACATAACTCTTGGGTTGTTTGAATTGAAGTTGAGGTAGAAGACTCTTGGATAAGATCTTGGTCAACAACATGAAGGTGTGACAGACCTTGACTTTGGTGCATGGTAGAAGGCTCTGTGATAAGCTCAAGGAATTGAGGATCACATGAACAGGTTGTACGATTTGACATGTTATTAGAAGCATCTTTTGTAAGGTCAAGGACTAGAATTTGGGGACATGGTTGACTCTCTGCTAGTAGCCCTTGGATCACATCCTTCATAGGTGTATGGGTAGATGAATGAGGGGATTTTGCATTCTCCCTAGCTTTTCTCTGGTTGTATAAATTTGGAAAAACTCTTTTCCAAAGATCATTTGAGGATTCCTTGGTTGTTAATTTAGAGCTTGGGGAACTCGATGGTGGTGTTGGTGTAGAACCGGTATGCTTTGGAATATGTTTCTTAGAAGATGGCAAAGGAGGACTAGTAGACATAATGGTATATGAGTTCCAACTTGGTGTGGTGCTTGCCTTGTCATGAGTATGGGAAAAGGATATACAATTTTGGGGCGAGGCGTAGCTAGTACTGGCATGTTCAGCTTGTAAGATTGCCATTTCTTGTTGTAAGACTTGGATTTGTTGAGAAATTGCTATACAATCTCAGGGCAAGAGACCTAAGTTTATTTGCAATTGCAGATATTGGAGTGTTTAACTAATATATTCTAATTGGTTTGCCATTGACACAAGATCGAAAAAGCTTGCTAGTTTGGATATGCAGCAGTAAATGCACCGTAACAGAGTGCAAATGCGCCACAAGTCAAGATAAATGCACCAATCTGGTAATGTTTTGAATGCACTGCAAGAGGTTTCAAATGTGCTAAAAGTCATAGAAAATGCACTGTAGGTCGTTTCAAATGTGCAATTCAGGTTTTTGCTTGGTTTTTTGCAAAATTTTGGAATGTTTTTCAAGATTTTTCTTTTTTGTTTGGTTTGCAAATTGAGTGTTTTTGAGAATTCTAATTTTCAATTATGGCAAAGACACAAAAAACACAGAAGTTTTCATGATTTTATCTTGTGTTATTTTTTTGTATTTTTGGACTTTTTGACCCAAAAACAAGTACACCCTAGGCTGGATAGGATAGTATTTGTTGAATCCTCTAGCTGTGCAAATTCAAAGCGTGTAGCTCCAGGATCTGGTAGCACCGGCTCCCGTCCATGGCACTCACTTCTCACGCATACAGATCCAGGTTTCCTTAGGCTCGTACCCTCACCAAACCATAGGATTGTCCCTACTACCTCTACTAAGAATCACATGAATCGAGGCCGCTTCAAGGGCTCCACCCTTTGTGTCAACAAATAGGAGTTTTTGGTATACTAAACAATTAGTTCGTAGTCAAGGCAACCGTTCAAGTGGTTACACATGTGGCAGCACTACTCTCCATTATGGAGTCTCCCAGCCTCAAAGGGTTATGCCTTAGAGGGTTTTGGGGGAGGTTGGCTATCGGTGTAACACAACAGCACTCGTTGTAGGAAGCTTTCACTTCAAGCACATTTATTTAAAGTAGATCAGTAGGGCTTGGCTTTAGCCTATTTCCACTCAGGGTCGTTCCCACTTGGACAGGCGTGCATCTAAGGGTAGGCCCCTCTAAAGGTTATACACGCAAAATGACAAGTCTGGCATTCTGGTCACCCAATAAAGGGGAGAGCATAAGCCTATTGTCATTCTAAAGACACAGTAAACAGTGGTTTATCCAATCCTAATTAAAATGAGAAAAACTATATGCGTTATTCAACTTGGGCACACACACAATTGTTAACTTTAAAGTGATTAGGAGATAGCAATGATTCTTCCTTTGCAAGATAGCAATATTCTTAACTGAAAGAGATAGCAATATAGCAATGATCAATGAGACCAAGATATCAATGATTCAGTTACCACCCTCCTAGTTAAAAACTATGTGAGATTTGTATGCATATTTTTACTTTCCTAATTAGAGTTAGATTAAAATTGTATGCAAGTTGCATGAACAATGGGTTACTCCTTCCTAATTAGAACTAGATGAAAATTGTATGTAAGTTGCATGAACAATGGGTTACTCCTTCTTAATTAGAACTAGATCAGAATTGTATGCAAGTTGTATGAACAATGGGTTACTCCTTCCTAATTAGAACTAGATGAAAATTGTATGCAAGTTGCATGATAATGCCTAAATCAGTCCTATTCAATAGTTAGTGAAAAATGATTATCTTCAGTGAACGTTTTGCACCAAAACTAGGTTAGTATTCTCTTGATGTCCACTTGTGGTCCATGAAAACAAAAATTGAATCAAGAAGTTTGCAAATCAAATGTTTAGGTGAAAAACACATAATCTAAAAAATTTCATGAAAATATGATTGTTAATAGCAAAATAGATATTAAAATTAGAATCTACATGAAATTCTATGCTGTTTCAAAAAATATTTCATGAAAATTTGATAAAAAATGCCAAAGTTATGGTCGTTTGAAGTTTTCAAGGTAAAGCTAAATTTGACTGATTATACCTATTGAAGTTGACCAAAAAGGATGAAGATACCTATACCACTAAAAAGTAGAGTGAATCAGCTTTCCAACGACTATAAATTTGTGAAAATCTGATGTTCCTGCAAGAAGTTATGCCCAAAAGAAAAAAAAAAACACCTATTTTGCCCTCATGAACATTGGTATTTCTTTTTCTTTTTAAAAAATAAAATTAAATGAACAAAGAAAAAGGAATATGATTTTTTTTTTAATATTAAAATTTAAAAAAAATTAAATCATAATATCTTTAAAAAAATAACCTAAACCTAATTGTTTTGTGTCAACCCTAATTTTTTGTTTTTGGTTTTTAATATTTTTTTTTGTGGTGTGTGTGCAGGTGTAGTATCAGGCAGGCGGAGCTATGGTGGAGGTGGTGGATGGGCTGAGTAGAGGGCTGGATGGAGGGCAGAGGGAAGGTGGAGGTGGTCGGCAGAGGGGAGATGGACAGGCGGCGGATGTGCGATGGCGCGCAGGGCGGTGGATCTAGGAAGTGGTGGCAGAGAGGGGGAGCAGCAGGAAGCAGAAGGCGCACAGGGAGCAAAGGGGAATGGAAGGCACGTAGGGAGTGGTCGGAGATGGGTAGGTGGTGGGGTTCTGGGCGCAGGGTGGGGTGAAGAGGGGGCAGAGAGGTGAGGGACTATGCTGGGGGCGGGGTGGTGGGAGAGGGGAAAGGGGAGTTGGGGACAGCGGGGGAGGGGGAGGTGGCATGCAGGCGGCAAGGGTTCTGGATTAGCAGGCAGGTGTGGGGAGTTGGGGGAGGCCGATGGTTGGGCCTGCATGCAGGGGCTTCGGCCCTTGCAACAAAAAGTTTTTTTTTTTGTTTTAATTTTTTTTATTTTTTGTATTTTTTTAAATTTTTTTGTGTTAATTTTTTTTATTTTTGTTTTCTGTGTTTTTTTTTAAATTCTCTGTTTAAATTTTTTTAAAAAATAAAATAAAACAAAAGCTTTATAAATAAATTGTGATTTTTGTTTGTTTTTTGTAATTTTTTTTTTTTTTTTTATACTTAATAAAACAAAAAAATGAAATCTATGTTTGTTGTTAAGAAAAAAAATTCTATGTAATTTTTAAATTTTTTTTTAAAAAAAATAGGCTGAAAAGTAAAAAAAATTCAAAAAATTTAAAGTAACCAAAACTAGACAAATTATATGTTATTTCTTACCTCCGAGGCTTTTCGGACTCAACGGTGAGCTCGGTTTGTGCATAGGGGGTCATTTGTAAAAATTGCTTTCCAAATGTATAACAATACACACCTAAATCTGTGACAAAACAAACTCGACAAATGCTCACAAACACAACATGGGTTAGATCACGGTGGGCGCCAAAAATATTAGGGTAAAATAGGATCAATAATGAATATGCAACAAACAACATCAAATACCCATAACTCAATAGAATAGTGAAACTAAGAAGATTAAGTAAAATGAAGCATTGAATCAAACAATGCAAACCTTCTTTAGATTGAAGCTCCTATTGATTGCCTATCAAGATCATCCTTGCTTGTATGAAGTAGGGCCCTTAGAGAGTGCACTCCTTTGCTATTTTCAAGAATGTCGATAGTGAATGGCTATGGTGATGAATGTGCTATGAAGATGAGCTTCAAAGCAATGAGGTGATCTCAAGAAAATGAATAGAAATGGGGTGCCAAAGGCGCGTTGGTAAATTCCTACAGAGTAATAATATCAAAAGCCTGGATGAATAAAATGGAAGAATAATGTTCCATTTATAGACTTGAGAGAATGAGGATCAATGGTTGAGAAGAAATAAGAAGATCAATGGTTGAGAATGGTTGAGGAATGTGCAACGAATAGAAAGAGGACAAGTGTCCAAGCTCCATCATGCAACAAGGGAGTTAACAAAGTTGATTGAAGAGTTAACAGAATAGACCAATCAGTTAAGTGAATTGATTAGGGAGTTGACTGAATTGATAGATCAGTGAACTCAAATGACTAATTAATTAACAGATTTGATTGATGAGTTAACTAATTTTGACTGGAGGATAAATAGGACATGTGGGTGAGGGAATATTAACTAATTAAATATTTAAAATATTTAATTACATGTGCAACATGGTGAGGTGGAAAGATGAGGTGGATTGGTGAGGTGGATTTATGAAATTAGGACTTAGGATAGAGGAATTTGGATTAATTAAAGAACGTAGGATTATTTAATTATGTGAGACATTAGAAGAATTAGGGAAATTTAATTAAATAAATTGATTTTTATTTACTTATGGGATAATGAATCAATCAAATAAACTTAGAATATTTATTTAATTGATAAAAGAAAATAAGAAGGGAATAAATATTAAGAATATTTCTTTAGAATGAATCGCATCATTTTTAGGCGTATACATCATCTATTATAGTATATGGAGCAACTAGGTTTGAGAGCATCTTTTGGAATCTTGCATTGAAATTGGCAATAGGTTCTCCCTCAAATCTCTTGATTGTGGCAAAGAGATGATAATTCATTGAAGGATCTATAGGTATTTTGAATCTATCCTTAAAGGCTTTCTCCAAGGCAGGCCATGAACCAACTAAACCTTGACCAAGACTGATATACCAATTATATGCCTCTTCCCCTAAGGAAATTGGAAATAACCTGTATACCACATCCTGATGTTCAATTCTTGCTCTACAATAGGGTTC
Source organism: Cunninghamia lanceolata (assembly GCA_027924645.1). Classification (NCBI taxonomy): domain Eukaryota; kingdom Viridiplantae; phylum Streptophyta; class Pinopsida; order Cupressales; family Cupressaceae; genus Cunninghamia; species Cunninghamia lanceolata. The sequence continues at coordinate 1,127,251 of BSBN01000277.1, forward strand.
CTTGAATGTTCTAATGTGATCATCAGCATCCTGATATGGATGATATTTAGGACAAATCTTATCAAGATTTTTAGGTAAAGGATGATATGCATTGAAAGTCAGAGGTGACTCTGCAGTAAAGAATGGCATTGTGACTGGTGGAGGTTGGATTGGGGATGTGACAGGTGATCTTGTAGGTATTTACAACCTGATAGGAGTTATCAGAGTGTGTTTTGGTGAAGCTTCTGATGCACTAGAATCAGGAGAATGATGAATATCTACTGTCCTAGGTCTGAATCCCCGGATAGGCAATTCTACAAAGAGTCCACTGGATCTGGACCTGGTATTTGGCTTGAGAGCTAGGATTTTTTGAATTTTAAAAATTTTGGCTTGTTTACTGTAAAGGTTAGCTAAAACACTCAAGCAAAGGATGTATTTATGATTAGAATCTAAGAATGACTGGATATTTATGCAGTATTTGCAAAAATGATGCAAATATGAGGTGATGTGAGACTTTTGGACACAAGCAATAGGATATCAGGTCTCTTAAGAAAATTACAACAAATCTTTAGCAAAAAGACTTGAAAGGGAACTTATCTTTTGAATATCATAATGATCAATTGCAAAGCTTGAAATATTTACACTCAATTTTGAAAACTTTGCGACGGATAACCATAAATAGACTCAAAATAGCAAATCTTTGCACATGACTTGAAGTACAAAGCTACGTGAGTATTAACTTTTCTTCTGTGTCACCAAATCACCCTCAAATATTTATCAGGCCATCCTTCTAGCACCAATTTATGTTGATAATTGTTAGTCATAACAACATGCATAAAAATTTGCACAACAAACCTTTATTATCTTGTAAAGTACAATCAGCTTAGGATAAGTTGATGACTTCAAGTCTCCATTGATCAGGTCATGATCATCTGATGTTACTCAGAGGTTGATGTGACATGCTATTTCTCAATTCAAGGGGCCTTACATTTGTTCAAGTGATCAGTATTGCACTGTATTTTGTAAATTCACTCCACAAAGAGGTCATTTCTACTCTATTATGAAAGATTATTGAGATATTTGTAAGTTTGATCAATTCTTCTAATAATTGATCATTATGAACTTACTCCTTCTACACTACATATCTATTTAAATGATGTGTCTATAAGTGGATATTTGTATTTATTTCATGGATATTTATCTAAATTTGCATGATATTTATCAATTTGACATGCTTTTACTCCAAATATGCTTTGTATTTTTAATTGCCTATGAGATATCTACATATTTCATGTTTTGTTTGCTTTTAATTGTATGTTATTTGCAATTACAGAGATGATCTGTATGAAATTCAAAGAAATTTAAAAGAATACTTCTACTTTTAGTGAACCTTTAGTTATTGAATCACATACACACAAGATACATTCATGGAAAGAAGAAATCAAACCATAGGTCACCAGGTAATTCCATAGCTAGATATGGTTGATGCTAACTTCAAAGGAACTAGGAATGAAAACAATACATGTAGGTAGAAAAGCACTCCAAGGGACGTAGGTAATCAATGCATATATCCATATTTTAATCATAGATTACTTAAGATTTGTAATTATTTGTAATCAAAATAGCTTCTCTTCAATTAAGTTTGCATAACATGTATATTTACAATAACTTTGAAATAAGTCCTGAATTCTTCAATAATCAGATTTCAATTAAGTTTCTGAATCACTAAAAGATAGCACCCCCACACCTTTTATAGAATAAGGTGAGGAGGCAATTACAATTGACCAACGGTCAAGATTTATCAATTCAGATCTACAGTAGATAACTCTCATATGATTTAGTCAACTTTTCCTTGTGGTACAGGTTGCCAGCTGGCAACCATCTATATGACTCACTATTTATGAGTACCTCATGTATATGTTCACTTAGTGATGCATCTTCATTCATTCCTTAGGTTCTTCTTTATTTTCTTCTTGCTCATCGTTCTCTTCATCTTCATCACTTTCATCATCACTATCACTCTGATAGACATCCTCTTGTATGTGGAACTTTACTGATGTCCTGATATGTTAATATGCTTGTACTATTTTATTAACCTCTCCCCCATCCTGTATTTTGGCTTTTTCTATTGCATGTGTATACGACTGGAATTTAGCCTTGAGAGCTTCTAGCTTACCTTTTTTGCTGTTTAATGTCTCATTATATGTTTCTACTTTAACTTTCATCCTCATAATTTTAGTCATTACCTCTTTTGTTAGGTGGGTGAGAGGGTCATCTGCTACTGAATTAAAATTATCATCCAGAGCCTTAATAGCAAAGTCTACATCCTGATTCTCAATTTTACCCTCTATTTTTCCCTCCAAGGCCTAAAGGATTTCTGCTTCATACGCCATCATGCTGTACAATTTAACACTAATATCCTTAAGTTTGCTGCTACACTTCTTCAAGATATCACACTCAAACTGGATATCCTCATACCATATACCTATCAGCAGGGCAATGTTATTATCTAGTACTTTATTACTTATCAAAATTTGTGAATCAATCCTCTTCATTTTACTTAGAGTTGTTAGGTCCTTTTCCAATTGGAATGACCGTTTTCTTGTATCAATTTTCATTTTATCTATCTTCCTCTTTAGACTACTCAAAGAATTCCACCTCTGTAGAGAGGTTCTCAATACATCTTCAGCCCCAGTAAGAGTTGAGAACATCCATTTTTCCATCACCATTGCCTCATGTTTCATTAGGTCCAATTTGGTGAGCTCTTCCTGTGATATGATAGTCAATGGGGTTGCAGGATCAACTAGTGTATTATTAGGGTTAATTAACCCTTTAATGAAAGAATGTAGTTGAGAAATGTGCTCTTTATGCATTTTATTTTTCTCTCTTTCCTTCTTCACCCTTTGGGTTAATGAATCAATAATATCCTTCCCTTCTTGACCTTCTTGGTCCTCATTGGCAAAACCCAAATCAACAGTGGTGATTTGGAATTCTTCCAGGCTCATTTTCCCTTTTTCCTTGTTAGCTATGGGAAGTGCTATCTGTGCTATTCTTCTGCCTATGGCAAGATCTCTTTTTATGGCAGATGTTAATCTGGCCTTCCTCCTTGGCTTCATCATTTTCTCAGCGAACAAGGTGGAAACATCAAACTCTTGAATTTCAGATACCTATTCCATACCTATTTCCTTTTCTAGCCAATGAGGCACATCACCTCCAGATTCTTGGTGGCCTTTGTCAATATCATGTATGCCCTACTCTCCAGTGTCCTCTTCTATCCTCGTTGGAGAAGGCACCTTCTTAATTTCTTCCTCATGTATATCTTCATGAGGGGGATCTTGTTGGAGTTCTCCTTGTTGAGGGATTGCCTTTTGCAAAGGAGGATCCCGTGGAATTTCCACATTCTAATCCCATACTTTATCCTATACTCCCTCCTTTTGGATTTTCACCTTCTTTATTATTTTCCTCATCTTGTGGCATATTGACATCTTTGGATGCTTGTGTAGTTTGCCCTTGAGGATCACCTTGATCATGGGTCATTTCTTGTACTCCACCTAATGTACTGATATCCTATGGCTTAGGGTCCTCCTGACCTGATTTGTCTTCTATTCTTGGAACTTCTCCTGAATCTCCTTGAGTCTGGGCAACACTAGCATCAGATATGTCCTAATCACCCCCACTCTTCTGCTAAACTTCTATCATTTTTGGTTTTGTGGGTGTCTCATGTTGTTGTTGACCCTGATCTTGAGTAGTGTCATCCTTCCCTGCATGCCCTACCACTTCATTCTTTTTTGGTTCCTCGGGTGCATCCTTTTCTCTAGTTGGGCTTATATCATCCCTATATGTTAAGTCAATGGCCTTAGGGCTAGTCACTTGTTTGACCAAATTGTCAAGCCCTATCTGGGCTGTCTTGTTTCATTTCTTCTATTTGCTTTACTCCCTCCAACACTGCCATCTGTGCTAATGGAGTTCCATGAGGGGTCATGCGGGTGTTAGAAATTAGAGTTTCCATTTGCTGAGAGGCCACATTCTGAAGCACCTCATCATCAGACAAATCTAACATATCTTCTAAAGAGAACGGAACACCCTGACCTGATTTAAACATTTCTTTCGTTTGCTCTTCTACTTTTTCAGTTTTGAATTTAATTATGGTGGAAAGAGGAACTTCATGTTACAATTCCTTCCTGAAGATTTCACAACTAGCTCCTCTCAATATAATGGGGTCAGCGTGGATATCCCCCCTCATGGTTGTTGTTTGTTTCTTGGGTGGTGACATCGACGGCATCCCTCTCCTCTTCTTGCTGGTCACCAGCAAGTCATCACCTCTAGGTTCCTTATTTAATTATTCTTCTTCCAGAGGTACTCCCTCTTCCACCTCCTACTGCAGGGTCTGGCCCTCTACCTGTATATATGTAGCTTTAATAGTAGGCTTCAAAATTCCTTTGATCTTTGGCTTTTCAATTAGAGGCTGTGTAGATGACGCAGATGCCTGAGCCGATGTAGATGTACCAATAGCCCCAGTGGCAATCCTCTCAATTATCACCACCTTTGGTTCATCTTAACTTTTCTTTCCCTTAGGGGGGATTCTCTTTTGCTTTTCTGTGGGCAATCTTTCCCCATTACATTTTCTCTTTTCATTTAGGAAATTATCATATTCCTCATCAGATACCTCCTACCTCTTCTTCTTGGCATGAACTGTAAGGGAAACACCCCTTTTCTTCAGTCTAGATATCTCCTCATCTACCCAGGCCTGGGTTAGCTAGATCACCCCACTTGTCAGTTGATCTAAAGATATATCTTCTTGTTGTGTAAGATTTGGGGCTAATATGGTGTCATTATACACCTTTTTTTCCTCATATTCATTGGAAATGATCTTCCCATCATCCTTATGCAGCTGTACTGGCACTGGTATGTAGTCAAAGGTTTTGATTTGATTCAAGGTGAGTCATTGATACTTCCTTCTTCTCACCTCAGCCTCATCATAACAATCGGGTCACGAAATTAAGATCAGGGGCTGTTCAAAATATGACCCCCTGCGATAAAATGACCCCTTGGAAAAGATCTGGGTGACATCATTGTGTTAGCAACATTGTTTAATTATTATGTTTGATGACATCATCATCATATTAAAGAATATGACGGACATCAGATATATACTCCCCCGTGGATAAATTGAATAATGACATCATCATTAGCATAATTTCCTTCATTCATTGGATTTGGTTGACGTCACTGTCATATTGACATAGGGTGATATTTGTGAAGAGGGTGATATTTGTAAGATGATTGATGTTAAAAATATGACCCCCCCATGAGGCAACTGAAGTCTTTTGTCGGGTAGATATTGGCTCTCACTTAAAGTTGACGTCTGCACATCGCGCACGAAGTGATTATCAGGTGATAATCCTATATTAGGGTGATCTTTTCTAAGATGATTGATGTTTGAAATATGACTCCCTCCCCTGCACAGGATATCAGGTTTGACCAAACTTTGACTGAACATAACTCTCTTCCCTTAGACAATTTTGGGGTGATCTAAAAGGCAAACCTATTTGGAATTTTGTGTACTTTTCAACCATGATGTTAATAATGGGAACTACCAACTTTGGCAACTGAATTCAGTTATAGTGACAAATCCACCCTCTTACAAGGTTACATGCATGACTAATTTTACCAAATTGCCCAAAGCAGAAAACAAACAAGCTAAAGCAGAAAGAAAAGTTGGGTACCTGTTTTGTCAAGGCAAAATGGGGCATGTTGTGTAACCACACAACAGTGTGCAGTGTTGTAGGTTTTCTATGCTTACATGTTGCATTTATGACTTGGATGTGGGTTGTCTATGTGCATAGATGTTTCAGTACTAATGTAATTTTGATTTATGGCTTGGTTTAGTCACAAGTTTCATTGGTTTGCTTGTCATTATGAGATATAGAGAAAGATGGTATTACCTAATACAGTTGTTGTCACGAAGGATTGTGCCTTGAATGCTAAGCATTTAAAAGCTTGGCAATCCCATGTAACATGGGAACATTCTCAGACTGTGGGTTTGTCTGTGGTGAGAATGAACCTCTAGAAGAGCTAGCTCCCTTTAAAAGCCACTTGGATCTATATACTTTCATTAAAAAGAGATAGATGAAAGATTAAATAAACTGAACTAAAATCTATCCTAAAGGGGGTGATGCACCAATGTTTTAACTCTAATTTTCTATCTAATTCACAATTACTTCCCAATACATCTATTCTTACAACTCAAACTGATCAAATTTAGCATATAAATGTTTCATAGAAAGGCATGAAACAACTTGCACAATCTGTAACCTGTAATAAACTAGCACTTTGTGTACTTGCATTCAATAAATGAGATAGAAAATTCAAAGGTTTTAAAGTAAAACATAGTAAATTCCTATCAAATCACTCAAAATGAGACAAGACACCTGGATCTGAATAGAGGAACATCTGATTGTTTGATAATAGAAGGAATACTCTGTAAAATAACAATGAATTGTTGAAATAAACTACTACTACTAGATAAAACTATAAAAAGCTAACTTACAAGACTGAATCTGCCTCTCTACAATGTGCAAAGGCAAGAGAAAAAGCAAGAATAGAGAAAAAAGCATGATCTTTTTTCCCTATAATATAAAATTTGTCCCAAAAAGGTGAAGGGGAAGTCAACTCCAACCCAACTTGACTCCAAAAGATGCATGAATGAGTCTGAAAAAGTAACTCCAAGTTTTAGTGCAAGCACAAGAGAAAAGCCTAAAAATTAGGCCCCAAAACTGCTCCAAGATAAGCAAAAATAGCTCAGAACTCCTCCAAAGATATTTGACCAAAAAACCTGCTAAAAATAGTCCAGTTTGACTCATAGTCAAAGATAGAACAAGAAAACTCCCTCTGCATGAGTTTGCACTTCAGTTCAACTCCATCTCTCTCTCTCTCTCTTTGCATGATCTGAGGGCAATCTATAAGTCTAAAATAAAAAATATTAAAGGTAATTTGATTTATTAGTTACCTTTAATAAGTGTTAATATAAACTATAAATTATTGAGATTTATTTTAGCAAGTATTAAGGTATTTTGGTCATTATTACCTTAATAAGTATTAATTTACATTTGTAAGTGCTTTTAGGTCATGCAAAGAGATAATGGAGTTACATAATTCACCATACTTAAATTACCCTCTCTACACAAGCTCTCCAAGCTATCAAAAATAATACTATAAAATTTTCCATCCTATATAGAAAAGCTCCTAATAGTCTTCATGATGTACAAGAGTGCTCTAAGTCATAGTCAAGACCTTAAAAGGTCATCATAATATAATATTCTTGACCTCTTCAAAGAACCTATGATACCTTCTTGTTGTCTGAGGTTGAAAGAAAACATTAACCTTCAAATAAAGATCAAAACCCCCATCATAAACTTGTATGTCCACGACCCCCATCATTCCTCCTAAAGCTTTCATGACTTAAAAGTCATTGCCCATAGCATATATTTGATCCTCTTCATGATTTTAACTTTAAAAAGTCAAAACACATTCTCTAGGGCTCGGGCATGAGACAAAATAACCTTGAAACCCTAAAATCATTCATTCCATTCACTTCTCCTTCCAAGGCTCTCTGCTACACTGCCATGCTAAAGGGTTTGAGGGGTATGAAAGGCTGTTTTAGGCTTCTAAAGGGCTCTCTCTCCATCTTTGGTGGCTCTACTGACTGTTATTGGACTTCATCCTAAAGGTGAGAACCTTACTTTGTACTTAAATGTATCTCTTTAAATGAAAAGATGTAGAACGACCCTTTTTTTGTTATTTCAATGATTTTTGTGTACAAAAATAAAAACATCTCATCGCTCTGTGTCTTCTAATGTATAAAGCATAGTGCTTCTTTCACTATAGTATATGATATGATGCTTTGTGTTTTTCTTCTATGCTTATCTCTCATGGAAAATGATGGATAACTTGTTCTATTTGGCTTCACTCACCTCATGGTAACTATTTATGGAAGAGAACCTATTTCATAGTTGCTATGATGATGGAGAAAAATAGTGAAAAAAATGTTAAGGTTTCATTATCTCTCTATGGCTTTAACAGTAATAGAAATCTTGTTTCATTATGCATTTTGTTTAGATGATGCTTTGAAGGTTTATTACTCCAACATGCTATACTTTCAACTCCTATCTTGTTGTCACTCTTTTTAGCTTCTCTAGGATTTGAGTGTTCTCTTTTTTCTCTAGAGATGCTTCCTTATCTGTGATGGAAGTCTTGCTCTTTCAAACCCTAGCTAGGGTTTCATAGAAAATAGTGAGAACTATTGTCCTCTCACCTATCATGAAAACTTTGTCAGATCTTTTCTATCTTTGTTTTGACTAGCACTGGACTACTTGACATTCTTTAACTGAGCCTTGTTCAACTGTGTTATTCATGAGTCTCTTGATACATATTAAAACCTCCTTCAACAAACCTATCACTGTCCTTTGACTCTTCATCTCTGTACAATTCACTAATACATGACAGTGATCCCAAAAGGTATGCAGACTCCTTATTCTCTATTGTGACTAAGACAAGGTTCCTTTTGATGTATGCAACCCTTTTATATGCAATATTTTACTATGATAGAGGTATGCTTCTGAGATCTTTGTTGATGATATTTCTTTTTATCCTTTGAATGTCTGGGACTGTGCTTTGTTGGGATTTATGTATTCTTCACATGATTTTCATAGTTTTCCTTAGTGACTGCTCTGTTATGTTGGTGCCATAAAGGGCTGTTACTTCATAGCATAAAACTTCCTTTAGTTATTTCTTAATACATCTCTTTTTCCTGTTGGTGACTGTTCTAGATCTTCAACATTTCTATTTGCACCAAGGGCTGCGTGTACTTTCAATGTGAACTATATCAACTCTTATAGATTGCTCCTTCTCTTTTGGGGATTGCTATGATAACTATTTAGATACAATCCAATAGTGACTGTATTGTCACTTTTGACTTTTAATGATGTTTCTTTCTTATCTTCACATATCTTGAAGTATATGGGAAGCACTAAGAATTCTAAGACAAAGCTACTTGCTTCTATTGTTGTATACTATTCTTTTGGATATTGTTGTTCCTATAGACCTACTCCATGACTGTTATAAGTCTATTTGCAAATTTACTTGATAAGACTATGAACACTCTTGATTGCTCTTTTGGCTGGTGTGGGACACCTCCTCCACTCTCTTGGCACTATCTCAGACATATCATTGTCTCCTATCCATTGTGTTGATCTCCGTCATTGGTTTGCAAACTATTTAATCATCTAGTGCAATAGATGCCTTTTTTTCTTAGCATGACAGTGACTATGGTTATGGTTCTCATTTGAATTGTTCCTTATGACTATTTATCACTCCTCCTGTAGCAAAAGACTGCTCTTCATGCATGATGACTATTGTTCCTGTATATGCTACATCTCCCATCTTGTCATGTATAAACCTGTTTTCTGATGAACTATTTTACTATGACTTTTAGGACATAGTGATAACTTGGTAGCAATCTATGATGACTGTTTTCTTATTTGACTCATAGATGATGTATGCTTGATTGTTTCACTTAGCTGCTCCTTCTTGTGAGATAGCTATTTATAGTAGTACTAGACAATTCCCTTGACATGTTCTAAAGATACCTTTGACTGCCCCTTTGGACAGTGATAGTTCTTATGGATGGAAGTGACTACTAGAAGTTCTTATGGATGGAAGTGACTACTAGAATTCTCTGATGTTGGAAGGCCGTATGATTTTCCTTTTGGAAGATGTATAAGAGTTTTTTCTCCCTTTTCACTCTCAGCCTTGTCGACAAGGTTTTCAGTTTCAATTTTTCTTTGCTTCACCATAAGCTTGAATGTGGGACAATTTAGAACTTTTTTGTTTTTTGTTTTATGATGTTTTCCTTTCTTTTTTCACTAGGTAAACCACTTTCAACAAGGTTGTCCTCAAACATCTTATTGTTGGCATGGCCCAACAATAGTCTAGATTTGATTGAACTTACTTTGTTCAGATGAGAATGCAAGATTAGAATTTTGAGAAGCCTCCTCTTCTATGTCTTCGTATTTCATACTATCTTGATCTTTATTTGGTATTATATCCTCTTTTACTTTCATTTTTGAATGAAACCAATGAAAACTATTCTTCGATATTCCCAAATTACCATTAGATTGAATCTATGATCCTTTTCTCGTGACATGTTTTTTTATGTAATAATGCATTTTTTGAGGATTTAAACCCTTTTGTCTTAGCACTTGTTCTTTTCCCTTTTTATATGCCTTCTCAACTGCCCCCTTGTGTATTACTTTAATTTCTTTTGTTGATTCATTTTCTAGCTCAATAGATGGGAAAATATTTGTCATCTTCTGAAGAAGGACAAAGGTGTAACATTTCCTTTTGTGAAAGGAGTGTAGCTGAGGCCTTTAAAATAGTCACCAGTTCTAGTTCAAAATCATCCCTTCTCCTCCAAAGCTCTTGAATAGCATCATCAAGGTCCTTAACCTGATAACAGTCCCCACAACTTGCATCACATTTGTAATACAAATTTCTGTCAGCTTGGAACTGCTAATACCTTTCTTCACTGATGCCATCACAAACACAATGAACCCATTATTGGCAAGCATCAAAACACACCATAGTTGTTGACTTTGAATCCCTATATACTTTTAAATAGACTGGACAGTATTTTCCTTTTTCCCCTTAACCTCTAATGATGTGCTTCGCTGAAGTTGATTGTCACAATATTGGAAACCTCCATTAGTCATAGAGGACTATCCACCATGTTAACTTGCATCAAGGAAAGCGTGACTATTTATGCTTTTTGACATTTGAATGTCCCTCCAATATTCTTGGACTGTTATTTCACTATTGACAAGTCTTTTATTGTGTGCATTACCCATATTGGAATAGACGTGCAGGGGTGTTTTTCTGTATATGCTACCATCATTACCTTCCTCTGTAGTGCTGCTCCTTCTATGCATTTGTTATTATATCCCAGACTTCTTGCTCCCCAATGGTTCAACAATAGGCATTGGGCTCCTCATAGTGAACCTACACCAGGAGTCTAGAGATGATATCTTTTTTTAATGCTGAGAGAATTTACACAAATAAGATGTCCTACCAAGCATGGTGGACACGCGGTGTTCAGTCACTCATCAATAACCTCATCAGTAGTTCTCAAACATCAATAAAGACTTAATGACCCATACTACTTGGTTTTTTCTCCTCGTTGTAGATAGGCTCCTTGAATGCAAATAGATAGTAAACAACTATATCTTTAGAGTTGATAACCATGGACCTATTTCCTGACAATCAAAACTCCTTGCTCATATACCCTTGAATATCTTGGTTTCTAGGAGTGTAAAAGCCTTTGACATGGCTTCACCAACCCTTGAATGACCTAAAAGTATTATTTAAGACATGCAAACCATAATGAAGTTATAAAGTTTAAAGTGCATGCTATCTTTGCAAGATTCTCCTTACTATTTCATACAAAACCGATGTCTGTTATGGATCTCTACCCACTGTATTGGTACAGGGCACTTTAAGATACATCTAGAAAATTTGAATTGAAGCACAAACCTTAGTTCTACCGTCTTGTATTTTCATGCCACTCCTTATTTACTATGTAGGTGATTGTCCTTTGAAATCTAGTGATTTCTCCCAACAATATCTTCTATCAGCTCTCTAGTTATGACTTTCTTCTCTAAACATGTGACTATCATCTACTGTCCCAGTTACTAGATGGATAATCACTCTTTATTGTTTTCAACCACTATCCAAAACTTATGATGATTATTCCACTTGGAGGACTACACTCTTGAGATCCTTTGGCCTATCTTTCTTGACTATTTCTTCATTGTAGAGCTGACTGGTCTATGTAGTGTTTAAAGACTATTCCCTGATGTTGATAATTGATAGGTGCTGCTATATAGCTTCCATCCTCATTACATGACTATCTCCTTTTCTTTTTGGGGTGGATGTTCATTGATATTATGCTATAATAACCATGCTTAGACTATCCTTTCCTTGCTTTCACTTCCTTGACTATCATTAGTAATTGCTCTATAAGTACCTATACCTACATAGTGAACAAACAAGTTTAGAAAAAACATAGAGGTTGAAGCCTCTCCTTTGATTTGCCTGGTTTCTCTTTCTTTCTTCTTGTTATGATTAGATATCTACATTTGATGTCTATTTATCTCCTTCATTTTTATGGATCAAATGTAAGATAAAAAGTACACTTTGATTTATTGCATATAGAAGTAGAGATGAAAACCCTGAGCTCTAACATTCACTCATTTCCTCCTGCAGGTTCACTTGGAGCTATCATTAGGACAAATGAAGATGCTGATGCATATACAATGGGATTCGCCATTCAAGCAATGACGAGTCCCTCTCCTCTTTTATATGTTTCATTTTACTTCAAAATATACTTGTTGTGCATTGCATTGTATACAGTTACTCCCATGGCTTGTGTGGGATCATATAAACACCATTCTATTGAATATAAACATTTATTTCATGTAATGACCTGTGTATAATTTCTCTTTCTTGTAAATCAATTGCATAAACATAAACATAAACTAAGCATTATTGCATGGTATAGGTGTTTGTAATCATGAATAAACTTGACAATGTTTTATGTACCTTTCTAAAATGTATCAAACTGCAATGAATGAACTACAATGAACACAACTAAAACATGATCTACAAAGACTAGATTAGCTTTAACTTTACCTGTCAGCCCTAGGATACCTGCTACCTTGTTGGAGTATCCTCTCATGTTATCTAGCTCATGTAGCAGCTCTAATTGAGCTGGTACATGATCTTGGTAATGTGATCACTAGAAGGGTCCTCCATTGGGACAGTAGGCCTCTTAGGATGGCCTATGAACCTAAATTTTCTTTTCCCTTCCACTTGAACCTTTCTTCTTCTTCAAAATAGTAAAGAAACTGCTATTACAGCCCAACCTTATTGGCTGTAAAGCATAATTTGGTAACATTATTAGCAACCTCTACGCTAGTTTTGCCTATTAAAACTCTCAAGGCTAGTTGCCAAGTATATCCATTGGGAAATAGAGTCTTTCCTTAGCCTTTTTAACCTAGGGAACTTATTTGAAAACTAGTTGCTTGAAAACAACATCAAAATAAAACTATAAACAAAACAATGTTGGCTCTGAAACAGACCAACCAACTATGCATTAGCACTTCTTGGAAAACAAAATTGAACTAAAATGGCCTACCTACCTAAACTAAACAAAAGAACAAGTTGTCTAAACAAAGCCATTAACTGGCTCTGCAAAATATCTCCCTTTTCTGATCAACTTGGGGTGTTTTTCATGCCTTTGTGCAACCAAAAGAATATAAAAAAATGACAAATTTGTGATCAACTATTGTAATATCTCTTGGAGAGTGAAAGGAAATCCACCTACCTCATCATAATAATCACGCATGCTGATGCTTTGAGGTATATAGGCTAGATGAAACTACTGCTCTTCAGCTGCAACTTTATGCTTGGGTACAAGCATGACTTGTGAGGCTTTGTTGTACTTGATCTAAGCTAGATGTCTAATAGGAAATCCTCTTGAAAGGACAAAAGGTAAGGTCTCCTTACTAGTTTGTTGTGCATGCACTACTATCTCATCATTTTTCTGATTGGGTTGCTCTATTTGTAGTGAATCTATTAGAAACATGGTCACTTTCACATGTGGCTCCTATTTCTTATGAAATTTTTGATTCATAGGTGCTTGTTTGTCATCCAATTATGAAACAAATACCTAAAGATCATCCCAAAACATGCCATCTTCTGGTTCTTCTTTGCTTTTCTATATAGGAGGACTGATTTCAACTTTATAATAGCTATCTTGAAGCACAGGTTCTGTTTTGGTTACCTGTTCAACTTGATAGTCAACCTTATCTTCATTCAAAATAAGCTAAACAACCTCCAAAATAGGACTATCCTTTTTCTCTTCTAGCTAAATCAAGGCCTCAATCTCGTCATTGTCTTCATGAACTATCAGTACATCATGTTCTATTATATATCTTCTAGCTGTCCCAAGTCAATTGGTAAGTTGGGTTTTTGTATGCTTTCTTCATCACTACCAACAAAACTAGGCAACTACTCAAACAAAGAAATTGAATCCTCTTCTTTATTTGGTTTCTTCTCCATTGTAACTTGGGTAATCTATCTTTCCAATTAAAGACTTTCACCTTGTGATTTCAGTACTTTGCTTTTATTTATCTCATAAACAACATTAGAAAAATTGTCAAATGAATCAAAATGCAAAGGATTTAGTGTCAAACATGAACCAACCTCCTCTACACATGCTTTATGCTCATTTCCAGCTAGGAACATAGTATGAACAATAGTAACCTCTTGCTCCATGTCTGATTTTTCTGATTTGGTGGCACAAAAAGGACTACAAGAACCTTTAGTCGCTGAAGTAGGGTAAATATGCTCATTGTTAAGCTCATTATGAGGCATTATGGGCTGCTCTTGGTTATGACTTGACTGTTGGATTGAAAGAGCACTCCTAAAACTTAGAATTTTGATTGGCTTAGATTCTACCACCTTTTCTTCTTTATGATCTTGGATTGGTATGCAAGGAGTATCTTTAATAAGGCTTAGCCAACCATGATTGTTCAAAACTTTTATGACTTGGTTCAGGCTCTTGATATGACTGAAACTAAGGATTAATGGACTGGTTTTGAATGCAAACATTCTCATGAACAAAATTAAAACCTCTAAAACTTGGAATTTTTGGACCTTGAGAAGGCTTTTGGATAGGCTTAGCTGGTAACATAGTACAAAATTGAGCTAGAAGTTCTCATTTATTCCTTCTCAACAACAATATGCATATATAGAGATTCTTCTTCATACTTTCTCTTTTCTTCCATCTCTTGCTGATAACAAAAGGCCTCATAAGACTACTACTCCTGCTATCGGAGATAGGCTTGATAAGCTAGTTCCTACTACTGCATGTTAAAATTATTTTCTCTCTCAATTTCTAATATATGTCTTTGAAAATCTAGAATCATGTTTTGAGAATCTAGGATCATGCTCTTGATGACACTCAACTCAGTGTCCTAAAGTTGACTAGAGGGGTAAACCTACTGGTGGGGATTAAAATATCCTTCCTGGGGCTGATTATAGGAATAGGTAGGCTGCCGAGAAGGCTGAGTACAGGTGGGTGGGAGGTAAGCATGTTTAACATGCTGATATACTGTTGTTGCATGGCTGTTTGTGATAAAACCAACAACATTTTCAACCTGATAAGGATATTGAAAAGGCTCTAACACTACTTTTTGGCAAAATGAAGGGGTAGGCACATAATTTCTTTGATAGTTTGACATACTAAAACATTCAAATGAGCTGGGTTTTCATAAATGTTTTTCCTAAATCAAGAAAACTAAGTCTAATTTAGAAAATTTTGTAAATACCAAAAAAGTCACCAGGTGATTGGGAGAATTCTATGAAGGAAAGAACCAAGAATATCACCTAAATCCTGATCCTTGATAGTCTTTAAGCTTCTAGACTGCTGAAATCAGTAGATTTGAACCTGTAGAGTTGCTAGGTGTGTGAGAAACTGCCTCCAAAGGTTGATCTTGCTGATATACACGTTGAATATCAACAATGGAGGAGAACTTATGGACTTTAATAGTTTGATTCGTCTCACTGGACGTGCCAAAAATTATTGTCATGAAGGATTGCACCTTGAATGCTAAGCCTTTAAAAGCTTGGAAATCCCATGCAACATGGGAACATTTTTAGATTGTGGGTTTGTCTATTTTGAGAATGAACCTCTAGAAGAGCCAACGCCCTTTAAAATCCCCTTGGATCTATATATTTTTGTGGAAAAGAGATATAGGAAAGATTAAATAAACTAAACTGAAATCTATCCTAAAGGGGGTGATGCACCAATGTTTTAACTCTAATTTGCAATCTGATTCACAATTACTTCCCAATACATCTATTCTTACAACTCAAACTAATCAAATTTACCACATAAATGTTTCACATAAAGGCATGAAATGACTTGCACAATTTGTAACCTATAATAAACTTGCAATTTGTGTACTTGCATTCAATAAATAGAACAAAAAATTCGAAGGTTTTAAAGTGAAACATAGTAAATTCCTATCAAATCACTCAAAATGAGACAAGACACCTAAATCTGAAAAGAGGAACACCTGATTGTATTGGTAATAGAAGGAATACTCTGCAAAATAACAATGAACTATTGAAATAAACTTTTGCTACTTCATAAAACTGTAAAAAGCTAAGTTACAAGACTGAATCTCCCTCTCTACAATGTGCAAAGGCAAGAGAAAAAGCAAGAACTAATAAAAAAACATGAGCTTTTTTCCTTATAATACAAAATATGTCCTAAAAAGGTGAAAAGGAAGTCAACTCCAGCTCAACTCAACTCCAAAAGATGCATGAATGAGTCTAAAAAAGTAACTCCAAGTTTTTGGGTAAGAATAAGAGAAAAGCCTAAAAACTAGGCCCCAAAACTGCTCCAAGATGAGCAAAAATAGCTCAAAACTCCTCCTCTAGAGATATTTGACCAAAAAACCTACTAAAAATAGTCCAGTTTGACTCATAGTCAAAGATAGAACAAGAAAACTCCCTTTGCATGAGTTTTCACTTCAATTCAGCTCCATCTCTCTCTTTGCATGATGTAAGGGTAACCTATAATTCTAAAATAACAAATATTAAGGGTAATGTGATTTATTAGTTACCTTTAATAAGTGTTAATATAAACTATAAATTATTGAGATTTATTTTAGCAAGTATTAATGTATTTTGGTCATTATTACCTTAATAAGTGTTAATTGACATTTGCAAGTGCTTTTAGGTCATGCAAAGAGATAATCAAGTTACATAATTCACCATACTTAAATTACCCTCTCTACACAAGCTCTCCAAGCTATCAAAAATAATACTATAAAATTGCCCATCCTATGCAGAAAAGGTCCTAATGGTCTTCATGATGTACAAGAGTGCTCTATGTCATAGTCAATACCTTAAAAGGTCATCATAATATAATATTCTTGACCTCTTCAAAAAACCTATGATACCTTCTTGTTGTCTGAGGTTGAAAGAAAACATTAACCTTGAAATAAAGATTAAAACCCCCATCATAAACATGTATCTCCATGACCCCCATCATTCCTCCTAAAGCTTTCATGACATAAAAGTCATTGCCAATGGCATATATTTGGTCCTCTTCATGATTTTAACTTTAAAAAGTCAAAACACATTCTCTAGGGCTCGGGCATGAGACAAAATAACCTTGAAACCCTAAAATAATTCATTCCATTCACTTCTCCTTCCAAGGCTCTCTATTGCACAACCATGCTCAAGGGTTTGATGGGTTTGAAAGGTCATTTCAAGCTTCTAAAGGGCTCTCTCTACATCTTTGGTGGCTCTACTGACTGTTAATGGACTTCATCCTGAAGATGAGAACCTTACTTTGTACTTGACTATATCTCTTTAAAAGAAAAGATGTAAAACGACCCTTTATTTTCTATTTCAAGGATTTCTGTATACAAAAATAAGAACATCTCACCACTCTGTGTCTTCTAATGTATAAAGTGTGGTGCTTCTTTCACTGTAGTATATGATCTTTCTTTATGATGCTCTATGTTTTTCTTTTGTTCTTATCTCTCATGTAAAACGATGGATACCTTGTTCTATTTTGCTTCACTCACCTCATGGTCACTGTTTATGGAAGAGAACCTATTTCATAGTTGTTGTGATGATGGAGAAAAATAGTGAAAAAAATGTTAAGGTTTCATCTTCTCTCTATGGCTTTAACAGTAATAGAAAGCTTGTTTCATTATATATTTTGTCTAGATGATGCTTTGAAGGTTTATTCCTCCACCATGCCATAATTTTAGCTCCTATCTTATGTCACTCTTTTTAGCTTCTCTAGGATCTGAGTGTTCTCTTTTTTCTATAGAGATGCTTCCTTATCTGTGATGACAGTCTTTCTTTGTCAAACCCTAGCTAGGGTTTCATAGAAAATTGTGAGAACTATTGTACTCTCACCTATCTTGAAAACTCTGTCAGATCTTTTCTATATTTGTTTTGAATGGCACTGGGCTACTTCACATTCTTTAACTGAGCCTATCTCAACTGTGTTATTCATGGGTCTCTTGATACATCTTAAAACCTCCTTCAACAAACCTATCACTATCCTTGGACTCTTCATCTTTGTATAGTTCACCAATGCATGATAGTGTTCCCAAGAGGTATGTAGACTCCTTATTGTTTGCTGTGACTGAGACATGGTTCTTTTTGATGTATATAGCCCTTTTATATGCAATATTTTACTATGATAGAGGTATGCTTCTGAGATCTTTGTTGATGATATTGGTTTGGCTCCTTTGAATGTCTGGGACTGTGCTCTATTGGGATTTATGTATTCTTCACATGGTTTTCACAGTTTTCCTTAGTGACTTCTCTATTATGATGGTGCCATAAAGGGTTGTGACTTCATAGCATAAAACTTCCTTTAGTTATTTCTCAATACATCTCTTTTGTCTGTTGGTGACTGTTATAGATTTTCAACATTTCTATTTGGACCAAGGGCTGTTTGTGCATTCAATGTGGACTGTATCAACTGTTATAGATTGCCCCTTCTATTTTGGGGATTCCTATGATAATTGTTTAGATGCAATCCAATAGTGATTGTATTGTCACTTTTGAATTTTAATGACCTTTCTTGCTTATCTTCACATGTCTTGAAGTAATTGGGAAGAACTGAGAATTCTAAGACAAAGTTGCATGCTTCTATTGTTGTATACTGTACTTCTGGATATTGCTGGTCTTGTAGACCTACTCCATGACTGTTATAAGTCTATTTATAGCTTTTCTTGAGAAGACTATGAACACTCTTAACTACTCTTTTGGATGGTGTGGGACACCCCCTCCACTCTCTTGGCACTATCTCAGACATATCACTGTCTGCTATCCATTGTGTTGATCTCTGTCATTGGTTTGCAAGCTATTTAATCATCTAGTGCAATAGATGCTTGGTTATCTTAGCATGATCATGACTATAGTTATGTCTCTCATCTGCATTGTTCCTTATGACTGTTCATCACTCTATAGAAAAAGACTGCTCTTCATGCATGATGACTATTGTTCCTACATATGCTACCTGTTCCATCTTTTCATGTATAGATTTATTTTCTAATGAACTATTTTACTATGACTTTTAGGACATAGTGATAACTCTATAGCAATCTATGATGATTGTTTTCTTATCTAACTCATGGTAGATGTATGCTTGATTGTTTCATGTAGCTACTCCTTGTGAGATAGCTATTTATAATAGTACTAGACAACTCCCTTGACATGTTCTAAAGATGCCTTTGACTACCCCTTTGGATAGTGATAGTTCTTATGGATGGAAGTGACTACTAGAAGTCTCTGATGCTGGAAGGTGGTATGATTTCCCTTTTGGAAGATGTATTACAATTTTTGTCCCCTTTTCACTCTCAGCCTTGCTAACAAGCTTTTCAGTTTCAGTTTTTTTTCTTCACCATAAGTTTGATTGTTGGATAGCTTAGAACTATTTATTTTTTGTTTTTATGATATTTGCCTTTCTTTTTGTCACTAGGTAACCCACTTTCAACAAGGCTTTTCTCAAACATCTTATTGTTGGCATGGCCCAACAATAATCCAGTTTTGATTGAACTTGTTTTGTTTCGGATGAGAATACAAGTTAACCTCGTTGGACTTTTTAGAAGCCTTGTCTTGTATGTCTTCATATTTCATACTATCTTAATCTTTATTTGGTATTATATCCTCTTTTACTTTCATTTATGACTCAAACCAATGAAAATTGTTCTTCGGTGCTCCCAAATTACAATTAGATTGAATATGTGATCCTTTTCTCTTGACATTTTTTTTTCTATGAACTACTGCATTTTTTGAGAATTTTTTTCCAAACCTTTTTTTTTTAGCACTTGTTCTTTTCCATTTTTGTATGACTTCTCAGTTGTCCCCTTGTGTATTACTTTAATTTCTTCTGTTGATTCATTTTTTGGCTCAATAGAAGGGAAAATATTTGTCATCTTCTGAAGGACAAAGGTGTAACATTTCCTTTAGTGAAAGGAGTCCAGTTGAGGCCTTTAAAATAGTCACCAGTTCTAGTTCATAATTATCCCTTCTCCTCCAAAGCTCTCAAACAGGAACATCAAGGTCCTTAACCTGATAACAGTCCCCATGACATGTAGCACATCTATAGTACAAATTTCTGTTAGCTTGGAACTGGTGATACCTTTCTTCACTAATGCCATCACAAACACAATGAACCCATCATTAGAAAGCATCACAACACACCATGCGTGTTGACTCTGAATCCCTATATACCTTTAAATAGATTGGACAATATTTTCCTTTTCCCCCTTAACCTATAATGATGTGCTTTGCTGAAGTTGATTGTCATAGTATTGGAAACCTCTTTCAGTCATAGAGCACTATCCACCATGTTAACTTGCATAAAAGAAATCATGACTATTTCTACTTTTTGACATTTGATTATCCCTCCAATATTCTTGGACTGTTACTTCACTATTGACAAGTCTTTTATTATGTACATTACCCATATCAGAATAGTGTTGATATGTGTTAGACAACTAAGAGGGGGGTGAAGCAGTTGTCATAGAAAATTAAACACTTTCTAAAGTTAAACATTCATCACTTATCCACAATTATTATGATTTAATAATGAGTGCATGAAATCAAAAACTTAACCATAGCTACAACATTAAACACAAGAGACACCAGATTTACGTGGAAAACCCCAAGGTGGGGAAAACAACAGAGAGGATTAACTTTCATTATATATTACAATATTGAAATAATGATGTTCAGGCTTGGTCACTCCATGGGCCTAAACATACTGGCTTACTGCCATGAAGAACAACTAGGTCTAGCAGGCTCACTGCCTCAACCCTAAACCTAACAAGATTACAATATGGGTTGTTAAACCCTGAGCACTATTAAACTTTACTGGAAGCTTGCTGCTAGACTCACTACCATGATCAACACCTTTTTATATTTGTGACTGAAGTATAATAATTCCCCTGCTCTTGTCTTCCTCTACTCTACTCTTCCTCTTCTTTCCTCTGCCTCTTCTCTGCTATGCCTTTTGGACCTTTCTTAATATCTTTTCATTTATGCTCAAGAAAACTTTTTCCATGACTCAACTACAAGTATTTATACACTACATAAACCTTGGAATGATCATCAAGGTCGGCATCAGAATCATCAACCATTGGAACAATCTCCAATTACAAACATTTACAAAATAGGTCTTGACCTATTGCAACATTATGCAAGGGGAATGAAATGTGGATCATGTCATGCCTTAACTAGGACTTGAACACAATCTTCCATGCCACAACATACTTCCACAATCTTCTAGAGATCTCCACAATCACTGGGATTAACCAGGTCAACCAAGACTGGTTACACACTACATTATCTGGGAACAATCTTCAAACACAATCTCAATTTCTTAACGCGGACCAAAGTCCAAATAGGAACATGAATATGAGACATCCACAAGCACATTATAATCATCAGGAGCAACCAAATGAGCTTTAACCACTTTATCCATAGGAATCTTCTCACTGAAACACATGAATTTCACTATCTTCAACTATCATAAAAGAAAGATAGCTTGCGGACCACCAAACCATGAAGCATTGCAACTGTAGGCACTTAACATCACCCCAGACTACCCTCTAGAACCGCAAAGAAAAATACTTTATTACGGAGGAATGCGGAGCAAAATACTTTCTTCTTGTCCCAACTAAACTTATAGAAAAAGTAGGTTTCACTCTGGTGAACACAACTCACTCAAATCTTCATGTAAACGATTCAAACCCAGAATATAGCATCCTTAGTCATACCTCTAACTTACTTCCAATCCATAGACCATGAACTTTCAATAGAAGTAAATTCAGAGCAATGCACTAGACTGTTCTTCAGTATACAACTCACTGTCTGTACTGCACTTCTCTGTGGCTCACTAGTTTCTTTTGGAGAGGCTAATTTTCTCAATATCCTCAACATACATGTCTTCTAAACAAGTAATAGAATAAGATACAGTTGACACCAATGACAACAAGAATATGTTGACATCAATGACAACACTGATTAGGAACATACGTCCAACAATCTCCCCCTATGTCATTGATGACAACATATGATTTGAAAAACTACAACAACCATCAAGACAAGATTCTCCCCCTTTCTCTTTACACGCCTACACTCTTTCTTTCTCCAAGATTCTCCCCCTTTCTCTTACACATTTGCACTCTAAGTTTTTCACATGACTTCTCTCCCCCTTTGACATCAATGGCAAAGGGCACATACTTGCACTCATCTGCTCTGATCTAATCTCTCTTCTGAACTCTCTAACTACTCCCCCTGAGAAGTAGCCCTAAAAAGTATCAATCTGGACCTTTGAGCACCTTAGAATTGATGCACTACTATGCATCTTAGTTTAGACTAGGCAGGGTGGTAACCCATAACTTTTCTCTGAGATACTCAAAAGTATCCTTAGGCAGAGGCTTGGTAAAAATGTCTGCAATCTGATCCTTGGTAGAAACATACTCCAACTTGACTTCATTCTCTGTCACCTTTTCTCTAAAAAAATGATACCCGATGGATATGTGCTTTGTTCTTGAATCCATCACTAGATTCTTTGATATATTTATGGCACTTGTGTTATCACAAAAGATTGCAATGGGATCTTCATACACAATTTTGATGTCCTTCAATGTCTGCTTCATCCATAACACTTGAGTGTAACTACATGCTGCTGCAATGTATTCTACTTTTGTAGTAGACATGGATATTGAATCCTATTTCTTTCTCAACCAAGATACTAATCTTTTTCCTAAGAAGAATGCACCTCCACTTGTATTTTTTCTGTCATCCACATCTTTGGCCCAATCTGCATTAGTATATGCACTGAGAGTAAAGTCACAATCCTTAGGATACCGCAAACCAAAATCTATTGTGCCTTTTAAATATCTTAGAATTCTCTTGACTACCATCACATGTGATTTCTTGGGTTCTGCCTGAAATCTTGCCACAAGACACATTGCATGCATTATGTCAGGTCTAGTTTGAGTTAGATAAAGTAATTCTCCAATCATAGATCTATACCTTTTCTAGTCTTGTATGGGTGAGTTACCATCTTTTCACAACTTATAACTAGTTATCATAGGTGTGTATACTGGTTTAGAGTCTTCCATCCCAAATTTCTTTAACAACTCTTTCACATACTTAGACTGAGAAATGAAGATACCTTTATCTGATTGACTTATTTGCAAACCTAAAAATAAGTTCATCTTTCCAAACATAGACATTTCAAATATCACTTTGCATTTCTCCAACAAAAACTAAGTACATAGCTTCATTGCCTCCAAAAAAATATCATCAACAAAAACTGCAACAATCAGGGTTTGTTCATCATTGATCTTGAAGTAGAGATTTCTATCTGTAGTACCTTTACTAAACCCTATTTGTATTAGGTACCTGTCTAACTGTACATACCATGCTATGGGAGCTTGTTTTAATCCATACAAAGCTTTCTTCAATTTGCATACTATGTTACCCTAATCTGATGACTAAAATCCTTCCAGTTGTTCTATATAGACTTCCTCTTCCAAGTCTCCATTTAAGAAGGCATAATTTACATCCATTTGATAAACCTTGAAATCTTTGTATGCTGCAAAAGCTAGAGACATACTTATTGCTTCAATCCTTGCCACTAGACCAAAAGTTTATTCAAAGTCTATTCCTTCAACTTGAGCATATCCTTTGCATACCAACCTTGCTTTGTTTCTTACCACTTCACCATTTTCATTCATCTTGTTTCAGATGACCCACTTTGTACCAATTACATTGTTGTCTACTAGTATGGGAACAAGATCCCATGTTTGATTCTTCTCTATCTGCATCAATTCCTTTTCCATAGCCTTTATCCAATTCTCACCTTTGCAAGCCTCATCCATAGTTTTAGGTTCAGTCTTAGAAATCAGACAAAAATTCACTTATTCCTCTACAACTTTTCTTCTAGTTAAGATCCCTTTGCTCTTATCTCCTATGATTTGATTTTTAGAATGACTGATTCTTACATATCTCAGAGTTTTGGTAACACTTACCATAGCTTGTTCTTCTTCATCTATGATGTCTTCATGCTACACCACTTCTGAAACATCTAGATTGTCTGACTCATATCCACTTGATTCTGAAGACCTTTCCTTACATTCATCAACTTTAACATTTGCACTTCAAATGATCTTATTCAGCCTCTTATTATAGCACTAGTAGGCCTTACTCTTGGTGGAGTAACGAAGGAAGATTCCTTCATCACATTTAGCATCAAACCTACCTAAATCTTCTTCTCTTTTGATGTAACATTTGCTACCAAAAACTTTGAAATATTTCATAGTAAGAACTCTACCATGCCACAATTCATAAGAAGTCTTTGAACTGTTACTTTTTACTTGAACTCTGTTTAGGATATATACTGTGGTGTGAATTGCCTCTCTCCAATATGCTTCTAGAAGATGAGCTTCCTTCATCATGGTTCTAGTAGCTTCTTGAAATATTTTGTTTTTCCTTTCAACAACTACATTTTCTTGTGGAGTTCTAGGTGTAGATAGATGTCTCTTTATTCCATGTTCTTCACAAAAGAAATTGAATTCATTTGATGTGAACTCTCCTCCTCTATCAGACCTCAAGCATTTGATTTTCAAATCTAGCTCATTTTCAACCATTGCCTTAAATGCCTTGAATTTATCTAGAGCTTCGGCTTTCTCTTTCAAAAAGGTGACCCAAGTCATTCTAGAATAATCATTAATGAGAAACATGAAATACTTGTCTCCTTACAAATTTCTTACTTTGGTAGGTCCACACAAATCTGTATGCACTAGCTCAAGTAGTCCTCCAACCAATTGGTCCTTGCTTTTGAAACTTGTTCTTGTCTATTTCCCAAATTGACACTCCTTGTAAATAGGATTAATAGGCTTCACAAGCTTAGGCAAATCTCTAACAATATGTATACTACTTATCTTCATAATATTATCAAAATTAATGTGACACAACCTTAGATATGCCATAACCAACTCTCATCAGTCTAAGTCAACAAGCAATAGTTCTTGGTTCCTTTCAAGTGATAGATATTACCTCTAGTCTTCTTACTAGTTGCAATGACTGTTCCAGAGCTTTCCTTGATCTTGCATCCATTGTCCTTGAAGCTTAAATCATATCCCTTGTCACACATCTAACCCACACTCAAAAGATTGTGCTTTAATCCTTTCACATACAAGACATCTTCAGTATTATGCTTGCCATAAAAAGAAATAGATCCTTTCCCACAAATCCAACTGGTTGTATCATCTCAAAACCTAACTAGTCCACCATCATATCTTTCCAAACTCACAAACTTACTTTTGTCACCAGTCATGTGGTGAGAGTAGCCACTATCAATAACCCATTCATCCTTGTCCTTAATGAACTGAGCATCTAAAGCACTTTCCACTGGTTTTTCTTCCTTCACACAGCTAGAAGAATTAGTAGACATAGGATCTTCCTTAATAGCAATGAACAAGCATTCATTTACAGAGGAACTAGCATTATCTTGTTCATCATTATCTGATACCCTTCATCATCATCAAAATCTTCAACATAATAACACTTCTTTTGGGTCCTAGGCCTGTTCTCATATCTTCTTCTATTTCTTTCAATTCTTTCAGGACATCTAGAAGCAAAATGACCCACTTTATGACAAGAAAAACATTTGAAAGGTAATTTGCCTTTATACTTACCGGATCCTCTTTGTAGTCTATCCACAAAGTTGGCTTCAACTTCATCTAATTCATCATCATATTCTACCTTATACTTTTTTGATCCAGAAGTACTTCCAGGAGTACTGGCTTTGAAAGCTATCTCAACTTTTGGCAAAGCATCATCTTGTTGCAAGTATGAGGTGAACTAGTGTTGTCATTGATGTCAACATACTCATATTGCATTCACAAGAAGGATTGGATGAGCTGTGTGTTGAGGATATTGAGAAAGTTAGTCTCAATCAGGAACAATGAAGAACAATGATGAGAAGAAGGCAAAAGTACTCAATAGGTTGAGATTTAGAGGATCCGGATTAAAGGGTTTGCAGATATGAGTCTTGAGATGATCCAGTTAATATTTTAGAGGTCCTCATGAAGATGTGAAGAAGTTGTGATCGATTAAGTAGAACCGGTTCCGGGAGATGCTTCGGAGTGACAGAGTGTTACAAAAAGGTCTAGTGAGATTTGGAAGTGTATTGTCCTATTCTGCAGATTGGACAGAGTGTTTGGGATGTCCTTGTGATGTATCATCTTGGTTTGTACAAAGTTTGGAGGTCTGAAAGAACCTTTTTCAGTATGAAAGTGGCGACAGACTGTGTTCTTGAAGTTCTGGATGAAGAGGAGAAGAGATTCCAGTGAGTAGAGGAAGTGCAGATGTACCTAGTCAATCAGGCAAGCTTGTGAAGGTTCTTGGATCATGTTGAGGTTATGTTGTCGGTCCACATTGGTGGTAGAGCCCAGAATTGAAGATATTCTTTCGGATGTATTTCTTGTTCAGACTAGCCGATCGGATGAGTTGTTCATCTTGCAAATGTTCTTGTGGTGGCCGACTGGATGTGTTATTCATCTTGCAAATGTTCTTATGGTTGATTGCCAACTTAGATGATTGTTCCTAAGCTGATGTCTTGTATAAATAAAGGTTTGTGAGTTCATTTCAAAGTGTGTTGTGAAGTGAATGAGTGTGGCATAGCGAAAGAGTGAAAAGCAAAGCAGGTGTGACTCGGGCTTAAATGGAACTGATCCAGACATTGTAAAGATGTCATTCTCTAGTTCAAGGTTGTGATCCTTATGATCTTGTAGATAGTGTGTCTCCTGTAGGCAGTGTGCCTCCTTGTGAGCAGTGTGCTCAGGCAGTGAGCCCTAATTGGCAAGTGCCATTTTTGTATTTCCTTATTCTTCTAACAGAGAATAATCTTTGGGTTAATCACCCCATGGTTTTCTCCCTTAACAGGGTTTCCATGTCAAAAATACTATGTCATGTGTTTTTCCATTTCATGGTAATGTTTGCTTGTTTGAATTAATGTTGCATTGATTAATAAGAAAGTTCAGAAGAAGAAATAATTAGGATAACTGATTCACCCCCCCTCTCAGTTATCAATAATTGGTATCAGAGCTAAGTTCCTCCTAACAGAGTCTAACAGCTCGAGGAAGATCTGGGAGTCCAAATGGATCCATATGGTTTAAGGGAGAAACTCAAGACTACCCTTGAGGATCTTGAACAGTCAAACTCTGAAGTCAATGAATTAAAGGAAAGACTTAAACAGGCTGATGATTTCATGAGAGAACTAAAAGACAAATTAAGTCTCTCTATGAAAAAAGAAAGGAGCTGCTTTAGCAATTGGCAAGACAAGGTGAAGAAAGTAATGCAAATGAAGAGCTGACTAAGAAAACCAAGTTATGTGAAAAGTTATCAAAAGAAATCATTATGCTAAGACATGAAATGGAATCGGGAGTTATAAAGTTTACTCAAGAAGTTGAAGAGAAAAGAAAAACTAAAGATAATCTAAGACAATCCCTCAAGGAGAAATCAGAAGATTGCCACCAGATGGATAGAATTATTAGACATCTCGAATCTGATCTTGAAGATGCTAAAGATAATGAAGAAAAACTTGAGGATCAAATTGTCTCTCTAAAAAGGGATCTTCAAACAGCAAATGAGTAAAAAGAGAAATTCAAGATAAGTTCTGCTCAACTTGAAGTTCTTCTTGGAAGTCAAAAGAAGGCAGATGACAAGTGTGGTTTGGGATATGAGAAAGGAGAAAGCTCTAGATCCGGTCAGAAGAATTTTGGATTAGAAAATCCAAGGAACAGGCCTAGAAGACCTCCGGTAAGACAGCCTAATGCTCAAAGATATCCATCCTTCAATGGATACTACCACAGCTGTAATCACTTTGGTCACAAAGCTAATCAGTATAGAAAGAGAATGAATCAGACTAATTCATCCTTCTCCAGACAGTGTTTTAACTACAAAAGGTATGGTCACAAGTCTCATGAATGCAGAAATATGCAAATGAACAAATCATTCAATGGTAGATGCTTTGCATGCAATAGAGTAGGTCATATGGCTAATCAATGTAGATCAAGAGGATATCAGTCAAATATGAAAAGAAATGTTGTTTGCCAAATTTGTAATAGGTCCGGTCATAATGCAAAAGTCTACAAGAATCAGGACAAAAGAGGTCCGGTATATAATCAAAATCAAGATAAGGGTAAACAAAAGATGAATGAGGATGAAGTTAAAAATGAGATGAGCAAGATGTGGGTGAAGAAAAGTATTGAGAATGTAGAGGTTGGATCCGCACCAGACTCTGGTGCTGATATTCCTTCCAAAAATTGAAAAGTGAGCTCTGGCTCGGGGGGAGACACAAAGAAAACCTTGTTCCCCCAGCCAGTCAATTGGTGCCAGAACTAGCACAAGAAGAGTTGCAGACTGAAGGGTTCATAAGGGTAACATCCAAACATACTGTGGTTAAGTTTTGAAAGATCTGCAAGATGTTTACAGATCAGGATTGATCCGGTTCTTCAAGTCATCTGAATAAGAGCAAAACTGGTAATGTACTATATGTTGAAGGATTGAAGCACAATCCTCTTAGAGTTGATCAGAGTTGGTTATGGCATAGAAGGATGTGCCATGTGAATTTTGATAACATCATCAAGATAAGCAATACTCAGGCTGTAAGAGATCTTCCTAAATTGGTGAAACCTACAAATAGTTTATGTAAAGAATGTTAGCTAGGCAAACAGAGCAGAGTCTCTTTCAAAAGTAAGGATCAGTCCACTACCGGATTGTTGGAATTAGTACATACTGATCTCTGTGGTCCAACAAAAATCAAGAGTATGCAAGGTGATAGATATTTCATGTTGCTAATTGATGACCATTCCCGGATGATGTGGGTTACCTTCCTAAAAGAGAAATTAGAAGCCCTTGAGAAGTTCAAAACCTTCAAAGCTATGGTAGAGAATCAAACCGGATTGAAACTAAAGTGTCTAAGGTCTGATAGAGGTGGTGAATTCACATCCGGTGAATTCATAGACTTTTGTGAGAAGCATGGCTTAAAGAGACAGTTGTTTGCTCCTAGGACTCCACAGTAGAATGGAGTAGTTGAGAGAAAGAACCGGACCATCCAGGAAGCTTCCAGGACAATGATGATGGAAGCAAATGTTCCTCAAATGTTTTGGAGAGAAGCTGTCAGCACTGCAGTCTACACTCTTAATCAAGTTCAAGTTAGAAACAACATCGGTAAGACTCCTTATGAACTTTGGTTTGGTATAACTCCTACTGTGAGATATTTTAGAGTATTTGGTAGCAAGTGTTACATCAAAAGAAATGAAGATCTAGGAAAGTTTGATGCTAGAAGTGATGAAGAAATTTTCTTGGGTTACTCCACTCAAAACAAAGCATACTGGTGTTACAATAAGAGACTGAAAAAGATGATAGAAAGTACAAATGTGACGGTTGATGAAGGAATTGAGAAGCCCTCAAGGTTTTATGAATATGATGAAGATGATCAGGATGATGCTCTAATTCAAGGAACTCAATCCCTTCCTGAAAGTTAGATTCAGACTGATCTGGTAAATCAGGAAGAAGAGGTTTGTCTAAATGAACCTGATCAAGAAACAGTAGTGCAAGAGACTCCCAAAGTTCCAAGGTATTTAACTCTAAATCACTCTAAAGATTAGATCATAGGTGACAAAAGTAAAGGGGTACAAACAAGGAGAAGAATTGCTCAAGATTCAAATGAATACTGTCTAATTTCAAAGATTGAACCTAAGACAGTTAATGTAGCTTGCAATGATGAAAACTGGACCAAAGCAATGGAAGAAGAATTGATGCAAATTGAGAAAAATCATACTTGGGATCTTGTTCCCAGACCTAGAGACAAGATTGTGATTGGAACCAAATGGGTCTTCTGAAACAAATTGAATGAAGTTGGTGAAGTAATTAGAAACAAAGCTAGATTGGTCTGCAAAGGCTACTCTCAAATAGAAGGAATTGATTTTTGAAGAGATCTTTGCTTCGGTGGCAAGAATTGAAGTAGTCAGATTATTTCTTGCATTTGCTGCCTTCAAAGACTTCAAGGTATATCAGATGGATGTCAAGTCTACCTTCCTAAATGGTGATCTGGAAGAAGAAGTTTACATTGAACAACCGGATGGATTTTAATTGTCTGATAATGATGATATGGTCTACAAGTTGAAGAAAGCATTGTATGGATTGAAGCAAGCCCCAAGAGCATGGTATGAAAGGTTGGATAAGCATCTTGTGCAGATTGGATTCAACAAAGGTACTGCTAACAGTAACTTATATTTCAAAATTGATCATGAAAACATTTTGATTGTTGAAGTGTTTGTGGATGATATCATTTTTGAAGGAAGAGATAGTATGTGAAAAACTTTTGCAAATCAGATGAAAAGTGAGTTTGAAATGTCTATGCTTGGTGAAATGAATTTCTTCTTGGGTCTACAAATTACTCAAACAAAGAAAGGGATCTTCATTTCTCAGACCAAATATGTGAAAGAATTGTTGAGGAAATTTAGTATGGAAGATTCAAAGCCAATGAACACTCCTATGGCAACCGGATGTAAGTTGAGTAAAGATGATGACTCTCCGAAGGAAGATCAGACAAAGTATAGATCAATGATTGGTGGATTGTTATATCTCACTCAGACTAGACCAGATATAATGCAGGTTGTTGGTCTTGTGGCAAGATTTTAGGCTGATACTAGAAATTTCATGTTATGGCAATAAAGAGAATTTTTAGATATCTAAAAGGAATAGTGGAGTATGGGTTGTGGTATCCTAGAGATCATGATTTCTCTCTTCATGCTTACACAGATGCAGATTGGGTAGGAGATGTGAATGACCGGAAGAGCACCAATGGTGGAGCATTCTTTTTGGGAAAGAGATTAGTTTCTTGGCTAAGCAAGAAACAAGATGCAATATCTCTGTCTACAACTGAAGCAGAATACATTGCAACAACAGGTAGTTACACTCAAATCTTATGGATGAAGCAGATGCTAAGAGACATTAAAGTTGAATATGAGAAGCCTATCACAATTTTCTGTGATAATTCAAGTGCAATTAATATTTCTAAGAATCTGTTATTGCATTCTAAGACTAAGCACATATCTATCAAGTTTCACTTTTTGAGAGATCAAGTGAACAAGGAAGAAGTTAGATTGGAGTATGTACCCTCCAAGGATCAGATTGCAGATATCTTTACTAAACCTCTTCCTAAGGACTCTTTTGAGTATCTCTGGGAGAAGTTAGGGGTCATGGCCCCTCCGGTGATGAACTAGGATGCACTGATGTGCATCAGTCTGGTGGATATCACAGTCATATCTTGTGATCCAGATTGATGATGGGGAGCTGCTACTAAGGGGGAGCAGCTGGTATGATTCTGATATGTTAGAATTACAAGTATGAGCCCTTTGCCATTGATGTCAAAGGGGGAGAGAAGACATGTGAAAAACAAGTGGTTGATGATCAAAGGGGGAGCAGTAAAGGAAGAGAAAACATGTGAAGAGTTGTTGTTGATAGGAGGAGCTGTGACAGAAAGGAGAAGTTCTTGTCTTGATGGTTTTTCACATCATATGTTGCCATCAATGACAAAGGGGGAGATTGTTGCAAGTATGAGGTGAACTAGTGTTGTCATTGATGTCAACATACTCATATTGCATTGACAAGAAGGATTGGATGAGCTGTGTGCTGAGGATATTGAGAAAGTTAGTCTCAATCAGGAATAGTGAAGAACAATGATGAGAAGAAGGCAAAAGTACTCAATAGGTTGAGATTCAGAGGATCCAAATTAAAGGGTTTGTAGATATGAGTCTTGAGATGATCCAGTTAAGATTTTAGAGGTCCACATGAAGATGTGAAGAAGTTGTGATCGATCAAGTAGAACCGGTTCCGGGAGATGCTCTGGAGTGACAGAGTGTTACAAAAAGGTCTGGTGAGATTCAGAAATGCATTGTCCCATTCTGTGGATTGGACAGAGTGTTTGAGATGTCCTTGTGATGTGTTATCTCAGTTTGTACAAAGTTTGGAGGTCCGGAAGAACCTTTTTCAGTATGAAAGTGGTGACAGACTGTGTTCTTGAAGTTTCAAATGAAGAGGAGAAGAGATTCTAGTGAGTAGAGGAAGTGCGGATGTACCTAGTCAATCAGGCAAGCTTGTGAAGGTTCTTGGATCATGTTGAGGTTATGTTGTCGGTCCACATTGGTGGTAGAGCCCAGAATTGAAGATATTCTTCTGGATGTAGTTCTTGTTTAGACTAGCTGACCGGATGAGTTGTCCATCTTGCAAATGTTCTTGTGGTGGCCGACCGGATGTGTTATTCATCTTGCGAATGTTCTTATGGTTGATTGCCAACTTAGATGATTGTTCCTAAGCTGATGTCTTGTATAAATAAAGGTTTGTGAGTTCATTTCAAAGTGTGTTGTGAAGCGGATGAGTGTGGCATAGCGAAAGAGTGAAAAGCAGAGCAGGTGTGACTCAAGCTTAAATGGAACTGATCTAGACATGGAAAAGATGTCATTCTCCAGTTCAAGGTTGTGATCCTTATGATCTTGTAGAGAATGTGTCTCCTATAGGTAGTGTGCCTCCTTGTGAATAGTGTGCTTAGGTAGTGAGCCCTAATTGGCAAGTGTCATTTTTGTATTTCCTTATTCTTCTAACAGAGAATGATCTTTGGGTTAATCACCCCATGGTTTTCTCCCTTAACAGGGTTTCCACATCAAAAATACTATGTCATGTGTTTTTCCATTTCATGGTAATGTTTGCTTGTTTGAATTAATGCTGCATTGATTAATAAGAAAGTTCAGAAGAAGAAATAATTAGGATAACTGATTCACCCCCCCTCTCAGTTATCAACAGATCTATCTCCCTCATTTCAAAAGTAGTAAGCTTACCAAGTAGCTGATCCATGTTAACTATTTTTACTTGCATGAATTCTTCAATCATGGCTACCTTGTGACAGTAGGACTTGGGTAGAGATCTGAGAATTTTCATAACAACTTCCTTTTCTTGGAGAGTTCTGCCTATGGGTTTTATCCCTATAATAAGTTCATCAACTCTTTGCATAAAGACTGATATGTTTTCATCATCATTCATCTTCAAGCTTTCATAGTTCACTTTCAAACTTTGTAACTTGGCTTCCTTCATACAGATTTTTCAATTTTTCCCATACCTTATTTGCAGTTTCAAGATCCACAACTTTCGTCAATATTGAGTTGGTTAATGAGCTTAGCAGAGCATCCTTTGCCTTGATATCTATCTCATATTCTTTGATTTCATCTTCAGTCGTTAGACCATTTGGAGGTATGGTGTATTCTATTTCATCAGCTTTCCAAACTTTGTAACCAAGAGAAAGAAGATGACTTTTCATCCAAGCCTTCCAGAGAACATAATTTGTTCCATCAAAATGCAGTTCTTCCTTCTTGTAAGATATTTTGGATCTTCCTCAAGCTATTAAACTTTCTTCAGAGGAACTTGGCTCTAATACCAATTGTTGATATGCATCAAACAACTGAGAGGGTGGTGAATTAGTTGCCACAAAAACTTAAACAATTTCTACAATTAAACATGCATCACTTATTCACAAATATTATGATTTAACAAAGAGTGCATGGAATTAGAAACTTAACCATAGATACAATATCAAACACAAGAGACACTAGATTTACGTGGAAAACCCAAGGTGTGGAAAAACCATGGAGAGGATTAAATCTCAATATATATTACAATCTTGAAATAATGATGTTTAGGCTTGGTCACTCCATAGGCCTAAACATATTGGCTTACTGCCATGAAGAACAACTAGGTCTAGCAGGCTCACTACCTCAACCCTAAACCTAGCAAGATTACAATAAGGGCTGTTAACCCCCAAGGGCTATTAAACCCTACTGGCAACTTACTGCTAGACTCATTGCCATGATCAACACCTTTTTATATTTGTGAGTGAAGTATAATAATTCCCCTACTCTACTCTTCCTTTGCTCTGCTCTTCCTCTTCTTTCCTCTGCCTCTTCTCTACTCTACCTTTTGGACCTTTCTTAATATCTTTTCATTTCTGCTCAAGGACACTTCTTCCATGAGTCAACTACAAGTATTTATACACTACATCAACCTTGGAATGATCATCAGGTTTGGCATCACAATCATCAACCATTGGAACAATCTCCAAGGTGAGT
Organism: Cunninghamia lanceolata; assembly: GCA_027924645.1. Taxonomy (NCBI): domain Eukaryota; kingdom Viridiplantae; phylum Streptophyta; class Pinopsida; order Cupressales; family Cupressaceae; genus Cunninghamia; species Cunninghamia lanceolata. The sequence continues at coordinate 1,161,591 of BSBN01000277.1, forward strand.
ATTACAAAAATTTAAAAAATAGGTCCTGACCTATTACAACATTATGTAAAGGGAATAAAATGCAGATCATGCCATGCCTTAACTGGGACTCAAACTTGATCTTCCAGACTACAACATGCTTTCATAATCTTCTAGATATATTTGCAATCACTGGAATTAACCAGGTCGGTGAAGAGTGGTTACACGCTACATTATCTGGGAACAATCTTCAAACACAATCTCAATTTCTTAATGCAGACCAAAGTCTAGATGGGCACATGATTAGGAGACATTCCCAAGCATGCTATAATCATTAGGAGAAATTGCATGAACCTTAACCACTTTATCCATGAGAATCGTCTCATCGGAACACATGAACTTCACTGTCTTCAACTATCATAAAAGAAAGATAGCTTGCAGACCACCAAACCATGAACCATTGTAACTATAGGAACTTATCATCATCCCAGACTTCCCTCTAGAATTGTAGAGAAAAATACTTTATTGTGGAGGAATGTGGAGCAAAATATTTTCTTCCTGTCCCAACTAAACTTACAGAAAAAGCAGGTTTCACTCTGGTGAACACAACTTACTCAAATCTTCATGCAAAAGCTTCAAACCTAAAATGCAGCATCCTTAGTCATACCTCTAACTTACTTCCAATCCACAAAACACAAACTTCCAATAGAAGTAAATGCAGAGTAGTTTACCGGACTATTCTTCAACATACAACTCACTATCTTTATTGGACTTCTCTATAGCTCACTAGTTTTTTCTAGAGAGGCTAATTTTCTCAATATCCTCAACATACAAGTAATTTTCTCAATATCCTCAACATACAAGTCTTCTAAACAAGTAATAGAATAAGATATAGTTGACACCAATGACAACAAGAATATGTTGACATCAATGACAACACCGATTAGGCACATACTTGCAACAAATAGACATGTAGGGGTGTTTTTCTGTATATGCTACTCTTATTACCTTCCTTTATAGTGTTGCTCCTTCTCTATATTTGTTCTTTTATCCCAGACTTCTTTCTCCCCAATGGTTCAACAATAGGCATTGGGCTCCTCATAGTGAACCTACAGTAGGAGTCTAGAGCTGATATTCTTTTGTAATGTTGAGAGAATTTACACAAATAAGATGTCCTACCAAGCATGGTGGACACCCGATATTCAGTCACTCATCAATAACCTTAGCAGTAGTTCTCAAACATCAATAAAGACTTAATGGCCCATAGTAATTAGTTTTTTATCCTCATTGTAAATAGGCTACTTGAAAGCAAATAGATAGTAAAGAGCTATCCCTCTAGAGTTGATAACTCTAGACCTATTTCCTGACAATCAAAACCCCTTGCTCATAGACCCTTGAATATCTTAGTTTCTAGGAGTGTAAAATCCTTTGAAATGGCTTCACCAAACCTTGAATGACCCAAAAGCATTATTTGAAACATGCAAACCATAATAAAGATATAAACTTTAAAGTATATGATATCTTTGCAAGATTTCCTTACTATTTCATACAAAACTAGTGTCTATTATGGATCTCTACCCACTGTATTGGTTCAGGGTACTTTAAGATACATCTAGAAACTTTGAATGGAAACACAAACCTTAGTTCTACCTTCTTATATTTGCATGCCACTCCTTATTTACTATGTAGATGATTGTCCTTTGATACCTAATGATTGTTCCCAGCAGTGTCTTCTATCAGCTCTCTAGTTATGACTGTCTTCTCTAAACATGTGACTGTCATCTACTATCCCAGTTACCAGATGGATAATCACTCTTTATTGTCTTCAATCATTGTCCCAACCTTATGATGACTATTGCACTTGCATTACTACCCTCTTGAGATCCTTTGACCTGTCTTTCCTAACCATTTCTTCATTCCAGAGCTAATTGCTCCATGCAGTGTTTAAAGACTATTCCCTGATGTTGATAATTGATAGGTGCTGCTATATAGCTGCCATCCTCATTACATGACCATATCCTTTTCTTTTTGAGGTGGCTATTCCTTGATAGTATACTATAATAACTATGCTTAGACTATCCTTTCACTACTTTCACTTCCTTGACTATCATTAGTGATTTATCCATAAGCACCTGTACCTACACATCAAACAAACAAGTTAAGAAAAAACATAGAGGCTGAAGCCTCTCCTTTGATTTGCCTAGTTTCTCTTTCTTGCTTCTTCTTATGATTAGATATTTGCATTTTATGGTTTTTTATCTCCTTTATTTTTATGGATCAGATGTAAGATAAACAATAGGCCTAACATTCACTCACCCACTCATTTCCTCTTGTAGGTTCACTTGGAGCTATCACTAGGACAGCTGAAGCTGTTGATGATGCAGATGTCAATGGGATTCATCATTCAGGCAATGATGGGTCCTCTCCACTTTTATATGTTTCCTTTTACTTCAAAATTTACTTGTTGTTGTGCATTGCAGTATATACAGTTACTCCCATAGCTTGTGTGGGATCATATAAACACCTTTCTTTTGAATATAAATAGTTTTTTCATGCAATGACCTGTGTATAATTTCTCTTTCTTGTAAACCAATTGCATAAACATAAGTGAACATTATTGCATGGTATAGGTGTTTATAATCATGAATAAACTTGACAATGTTTTACGTACCTTTCTGAAATGCATTAAACTGTAATGAATGAACTGCAATGAACACAACTGAAACATGATTTGCAAAGACTAGATTAGCTTTGACTTCACCCATCAGTCCTAGGATACCTCCTACCTTGCTGGAGTAACCTCTCATGTTATCTGGCTCATGTAGTAGCTGTAATTGAGCTGGTACATGATATTGGTAATGTGATCCTTGGAAGGGTCCTTCATCAGGACAGTAGGCCTGCTAGGATGGCCTATGAACCTAAATTTTCTTTTCCCTTCCTCTTAAACCTTTCTACTTCAAAGTAGTAAAGAAACTACTATTACAACCCAACCTTATTAGCTGCAAAGCATAATTTGGTAATAGTTCGCTCATGATATGGGGCCTATCTTTGTTGACTATATGGCACAATTGTGTGATACTTGATGGGAGTTTGGTGTAGGTACATTGGGTGGTGATCATGGTGTCATGGATGTTCCTTATTTGTTTGGGACTTTGGCATGACATGATTATTTTACAGGTGAAGTTTTTGTGGTATTGGATTGATGTTTGGTTTATAGGTTTTGTTCATCTTCTTGGTTTGGAGATTATGGTTTACTTGAACTTTTGGGAGCTGTGTTGTTTACAGTGGATTCTTTGATTCTGTTGGGGCCATGGATGATCTTCATGTAGAAGATGGTTATCATGATGTCATGGATAGCTTGGTTATAGGTTTCAGTGGGAGCTTTTGACGGTGATGGTTTGATGTTTATGTTGTTGCAATGTATAGCTTGGTATCATACTTCAGTGGGAGCTCTGGTAGGATATGATTATCTTCATGTGATTTGGAGATGTTGACATCTTGGTACCATGGAGGACTCTTGGAGTCTTTGGTTGACGTGTTGTTTATGGTTTGTTAGTCTTGATAGGTGATCCTTGCTTACAAGATGGTTGGTATTGTGTCTTGGTTTACTCTTGATTCTAGATTATAGTGTTGGCATAATACATGTTCTCTTGAGATAGGATATGTGCATTAGTGCATGTGATCTTCCTCTGAGGAGATGATTAGATCATGATGTCATGATATATTATTTGGTTATGCATATGTGTAGTGGGAACTTTGACTATGACTTTGCATCTAGTTCTCTTGGTATTGGGTACATTGGTCATGTGCTTGGGAGCTTCTTGATGGTACAGTTTTACACTTGGAGTTTATCATGGATTGATCATGGAGGTACTCATGGATACTTGGAGACTTAGGTGAGGATTGAGTTCTCTTGGATTAGAGACATGTGTTGAGATGGTTACTCTTTGATGAGGATTTCTACAGCAAGATTGAGGAGCCTACACCTTGGTTGGACATGAGTCCAACATGGACATGTTGAGGAGATTGTTCTTGGAGAAATCATTTGAGGCTTGGTGTATCTTGAAGGAGCAATCTCATCCCCAGTCTTGGTCCTCTCGGTGGTGAATGATTTGATAGATATGCCCACCTAATTTTCAAATGCATTCTTCATTTGTGTCTTATATTCTCATGCTTGAGTCTTGAGCTATGTATTATGGTTGTGAGGACTTGTTTGAGGAGTGGATGTATGGTTATGACTAGTTATCTCATTATGTTTGATCTTGAGTTGTTATGAGATCATTGTATGTAATGGAGATGGCTAGTGGCTTTTGGCTTATTCCTACTTTGGGATGGTTATGAGTTTGATCTACCTTTTGGTGAGAGGCTTGCATTTTGTTATTGGATGTTGTGGAGGCTTCTTGTTTTGGGTTGTAGAGGAGATCATACTTTTCAAAGCTATAGCACATTAGTGTGGATAGAAGGACATGGTTATGATTTGTAAGTTCTCTCTTGATTGGTCTTATGCTTCAAGTCCTAGATGTTTGTGTTCACATGACATTGGAGTTGAGATGTGTATGGAGATTTTGTGCCTCCTTGACTTATTTCTCTTATGATGTGGAGGATTTGGAAGAGATATGGACTTGAGGAGAGTTATGTTGCAACTATTTACTTTACTAATTTTGTATATTTGTGTATGTTCTTTGACACTATACGATAGAGGATTCAACCACATCTTCTATGTGTGTGCTATTAGTGGATCTTTGGATGCCTTAATCTATTTTTAGATTTGACATTTACTCATGTAGTGGGAGTTCCAGGATGTATATGATTCCTTTGTTGGATGTTCTCATTATGTTGCAGTATGGAGGGTCTTGAGGTTTGTTATCACTTTCTTTGTGTTGTTACCTTGGAGGACTTCTTTATGTAGGATTGAGTATATACAGGGACTTGTTATCATTATGATTCAAGTTGGATATGTTGATGGCATAAGGTCTACTTGTTATTATTTGTATACCTTGGTTTGGAGGTATGGTTAGTTGATGCATTAGCAACTAGCTGTAGTTGCTATTTTAGCTATGATTGATTGTTGACAACTACTTGAGCCTATTTGTTACCATTGGATTTGGTGTTTGTGTTTGGATATTAGTTGATGCAGGTTTCTTGCTTCTATGTGATAGTTTAGTGTGGCATCTCTTTGGAGGATCTTATTCTTTATGAGGCTAGATGGAGGATGAGGGGATTCTTGTTTGAGATGGTACACACCTTGATTATTGGTGTAGGTATCTTGTAGCACATGGAGCACATGATGGTTTCCCTTGAGGGTTTCCCTTGATGTTTACATGTTGATCCTTATGCAATGTATACAACAAGTGGGAGAATGTTGGAGTAGGTGTTTTGTACACCTTGCATAACATTGGTATTATTTTATTCATGTAAAATAAATATTTAATTGTGGTGCATCATGTGATGTGTTTAGCCACATTGGATACTTATTTGGATGCCACTTGTAATCATTGTATGTAACATTGGGTTAATTACTTTATTTGTAAATATTTGATTATTAGGGAAACCTTAGTACCAATAATCAAATGAGGCATCAATAGTTTTTTAGACACATGGCTTTGGGGAAAATGGTATTACAATACCACATGTTTTATTTGTGTGAGCTTATGCCTATAAAAGCAAACACATGGGTAGTTGTTGAGAGAGAGGTTGAGTGAAGGCTTATTTCCTTTTGGCTCAGTTTGTAGCTTCTCTTGTAGGTTAGCTATGTGAGGGTTTGAAGCATGACATGGGATGTATGGTTACATGCTTGTTCACATGGATTGCTAGTAGAGAGAGCTTGATGTTTCAGAGGTGGTCTCTACATATGTATTTGCAATTATTGCTAAATAATACATGAGAGATGTATGCTTTTGGAGGTTGGGTTTTTCTATGAGGGTTTTCCTAGGGTATATCTTGTGTCACCACTGATGGTATGATTGTCTATTTCTTTTACATGTGGATTTCTGGTTAATTACATATTGGATCCCTTATTGGGTTATGATGAATTTGTCTCTATGGTTGCATATTTCCAATAAGATAACTTACAAATTTATTAGAGTCTAGCTTAGATAGTTTTATAAAATGTGCCAAAGTGCTACTAGATGCGTGATATTAGGGTCACATGAATAAGTTGGCAAAGATTCTAGAGTATCTAGGGCCATCACATGAGTTGTTCACTACTTGGATGCTCAATTATTCCTCAAGCATGATGTGAAATGACACGTTGGTGATTAAGGGACACATTGAAGTGTGTCATATTTGTCTTCTCAAGTATTGAAGAATTGATAAGATGGTATGGTAGAAGAATAATGAGATTTGACCTATATTAAGATAGATTAAAGTATGATTAAGGAGTTAATCACTAGAAGCCTTGGCTATAAAGGAGGGAGTAACAACATTCTATATTTAGTTTTGACTTTTAGCAATTTTTGAATATCATTCAATTAAAATGCAGCTATTGTTTCTAATGAAGGGAGTTAGGAGAATGGAGGAGTTAGGTTGTTATAGGTACCTTGAGGGAGGAAGTAACTACAAGATGGAAAATAAGAATCACATTACCACATGACAAGGGAAGATTTGGTAAGATAAGAACCTATTGCTAGATGTATCTATCTGGGTATGGGTAATTTTTCTCACTATAAGGAGAGAAGCTAGAAGTATTTCTATAGGAGGGTAATCCAAGAAGTCATCATGTATTCTAATTGGGACATAAAGAGGATGGAGAATGATGCCTTCTCACATGTCATTTCTCTTTTTCTATAGGTTAAAACTCCTCCCTAGCATTTAGCATAGCAGGGTATCAAGCTCTGACCTTGGGTCTCTCTTTCAACAAGATAGATGTTGGTACATCTATCTGAGGGATTGGACGTAGCACTCTCTCCCAATCCTCTACCTTCCCCTTCTTTCAGGCCCACTGCATATATCCATCTAGTGAAGGATTCGCCATCCAACATGTAAGTGGAAACAAGAAGGGATATATTCCATTCCAACTGGAAAGGAGGAGCTTCTTAAGCCTTATTAGCTAGAAGAGAATGTATACAAATTTATGGATTATCTCTGTAAAAGTGAAGCCTAATCCACATCAACAGGTTGATGGAAATTTATTATTTTCTAGCCATCCATTTAGACAGCCCATAACAGATGAATTTATCTCAAGTGACATCTAGGTATTGTCATCATAAGAAATGTAAAAAGACCATTAAGGTGAAATGTAGAAGGTTGTTTGCAAATGTTTTGTAAAGTGATAGATGTCACTCATCCAAGGAAGCTTTACCTTGTAACCTTTTCTATAAAGAATGACGTCATTGTAATTATAAAGAGGGAATAGTATGAAGAAGAAACTCTATGTAAAGTGTCTCTTATTGGAAATACAATGTTTATTCTGCAACAATTTGTACTCTATAACATGCTTTCTTATAACGGGATATATGATTGAAAGATCACTTACTCACATTGTCTCCAGTTGAATGTTTATTACTTCTTTAAGTAGAATAGCTAAGGGTTATTCTATTTGTTCTATACATTCACTATATATAACAATTATCTCTGTTAGTTGTTATTCAAGGAATAGCATAAATCTTTCATTGATAATTGTGGGAAGGATGAATTATGAAATGGATAACTAAGTAGAATGCTGAATTACAAAGTCATATATGTAGGTTATGTTGCTGCAAGGTAGTAATAATTTAGAGAGCCATTAAGAAGTGTTGATGTTGCAAAACTATATATGCCTACTAGAACGACTCTATCAACCTACTAAGGCACTAATATAAGAGTGATGAACCTCTCTATTTCTCTCATTTTAGACATAAAAAATCTATAGACATAAATTAATTTAACTCTATAAACTTTATTTGTCCCCATTCACACTGAACCATAAATATCTAAGAAACACACTAATAAGTATCTATTATCTCATAAATCCTAACCATACTGTGTGAATTGTTTCATCTCCTCCATATTGTCTACAAATACTTTTCTCATCTTAAGCTAATATGTTATATAGGGAAACCCACCTTGGTTTTGTAGAGCCTAAAGTGTAGGGGAGATCAATTCTGTATCTCCCATTCATTGGCCAATCCACCAAGATTTTTAAGCATAGAAACTCTAATGATAGTGGAATCCACCCAAAACACATACAACAACAATTTAAAGATTTCAAATAGACAAGAACAAAATCTCAAGAAAGATTAGTTAAGCAAATTGCAAAATAATTTCTTCATTAAACTTGCCTATAAAAGGCTACAAATATAAAATACAATAACCAGGGTCATATGCCATATTATTATGGAAATATGGGTTATATTACAATAGAAATATCTGACATACATAGCCTTTTGGAGCTATCTTATGATATCTACCTGACCTCTTTATTGTTATGAACATGATTTGTCAATAACTCCCAATATCCCATTGCCCTAAAACTATTAAAAATAGGCTATAAATACACATTAGCACTGCTTAGTGTAATTCACCCTAATGTTGGCTTGCTTATAAAAGTGTAACTCCCATTTGGGCACCAAAATGAACTCAGCTATCCTTTTTCTTGTTGAAGAAAGAATTTTCAAATTTTAAATTTGAGAAACTAGGTAACACAACTTCTAGGAGCCATAACTTTTGAACCAGGTGTCTGATTGATAAACCATTTGATGCATTCAAAATTTCATGAAGAGATCTATCAAGATATGACCTGATTTTCTAGATATAATAACTTTTAGGCCATTTAGGGATGTCTAACTGCTTCAAATTTGATTCTAAAGTTTTTCAAGAACCTCAAAAATAGAAACTCATGTCCCTTCTATAGCCAGGAAACCTTTTGTAGCTAGGAAACATTACCCACCATCTCATATGCCATTAATTTTTTAATGTTGCCACTATCCACAATAAATTTGTAACAGTTTTCTCCAAAATTACATCTTCTTCTAAACAAATTTCTTCTCTATTCTTGTTCCTCTTGTACCTTCCCTAGTTTTAGAAGAACTTTCCTTAGCATCAAGGATTCTCTATCCTTTGGTTCTTCTCCAAATTTTGGTTAGACTGCACTTGCCACACTTTCCTCTGCTTGTGCTATATGGACAAGTTAGTTTCTTTTCCTTTTCTACTTCTCTCTTATACTTGAGGACACTCAAATGCCCTATGTCTAGCCTATCCACACTGGAAACATGTTCCACTAATTCTCTTCCTCTTACAAAATTTTCATTCATATACGGAGTAAGCACTCCATCCTCTACCTCCTTGGGTACTAGTCTGAGTAGTCCTTGCTTCTCCTTGCTTATCCTGATAACTACATCTAGGATTTGATTGCCCTCTAGTTTTAGAAGAACTTTTCTCAGCATCAAGGATTCTCCATCCTTTGGTTCTTCTCCAAATTTTGGTCAGACTACACTTGCCAACTTTCTTTCTTAGCTTGTGCTATATGGACAGGTTAGTTTCTTTTCCTTTTCTAGTTCTCTCTTATACTTGAGGACACTCAAATGCCCAATGTCTATCCTATCCACACTGGAAACATGTTCCACTAATCTTCTTCCTCTTACAAATTTTTCATTCATCTCAGGAGTAAGCACTCCATCCTCTACCTCCTTGGGTACTGGTCTGAGCAGTCCTTGCTTCTCCTTGCTTATCCTAATAACTACGTCAAAGATTTTATTTCTTTCTTCCTCTTGAGCGTTTACCCTTTCCCCTAGAACTATTCTTTCTTCTAGAGATCTTTTCCTTTTCCTTCAGTGCAAATTGATAAGCTTCTTCCACACTAGTAATTATGACCATGCTAATTTCATCTTGGATAGAATAATGCAAAGCATTAACATACCTGGAGATCTTCTTAACATCATCTTCAAAGTGACCATCCCTGATGTTCAATCTATAAAAATACTCTATGTATCCTTGTATACTTTTCTTCCTCTACTTGAGGTTCTGTAACATCTTGAACATGGTGATCTGATGGTCTGCTAGTAGGAACTTTTCCTTCTACTTAGTTACCATCCTCTCCTAGGTTTTAATCTTCTCCTTTGCTTTTCTCTATCTCTCAACTTGCACATGATCCCACCATAGAGATGCATGTCCTTTTAGCATTGTAGCTACAAGTTTTACCCTCTTGGGGTCCACTATGGATTCCAACTCAAAATACCTATCCACCTTTGAAATCTAATCTATCAACTCATCTAGATTCAGGCTACCACAGTAACTTGGCAGTTCTACATCAGGTTTGCTAGAACTCTTTGTCATTGTACTCAGAAACCTTCATTCAAGTTCATCTACCCTTTCTTATATTTCTTCTTCACTAACATCTTCCTCATTATTGCTCACATCCTCTATAAGTACTCCTCTGTGTTGTTTTTTCTCCATTACATCTAGTCTAGTTGTGATGTCTCTCAGCATCTCTACCACTGCTACATATCTAGTTCAAAGAGTAGCTCCTCTTCTACTTCTTGTTAGGTGTACCATGTCTACAGACCCTATATGGTTACAAATTTTCCTTATCCACTCTTCCTACAACAATATCCTCAAGGTCCCTTTCACAACAATTCTATAGTCGAGCAAGGAATTCATCACCTAAGATTTGATACCACTTGATGTAGGTCAAGGTCTAGGGGTCTTGTTAGATTACTGAACCAAGAAACAAAATAAAACTTACAAACAACAAATTTGAGAACTTCCTTTAGTCACTTGCATCTAGAAACTAGAACATTACAATAGGAGTAAATGACATTATAGTTTTACATGCATTCCTACATGCCTTGGTTGAAGCCTTACAACATTTAGGTAGTGATTCAGATCAACATTTTTACCTACCCATGAAAACCCTAGCTCTTCTAAAATATATGGTTTTGAAACATCCTTTCACGTGCAAAAGAAGGTTACATCCAACATAAGTCAAAAACCATCTTCCAAAGGCATGAAATCTCATTTTTTAAAGAAAAAAGAGGTAACCACCAACATTAATGACATGAATGGGACATGTGGAATTCATCAATTAGGTCGTTGATCACAATGTATGCTGTCTATAATGACTTTTGTTGATTCTGGGTGTTTTTAGGTGGTCTTCGAGAATCTAAGACCCATTAGGATATTGTGAGATTTTAGGTGTCATCAGCATATGCAGGGAAAGTCGAGATAGCAAGAAAAATCTGGTGTTCATAGGAAGTTTTGCATATATTTTTACAAGGCAAAGCTCCTCAAGATGTATCCAATAGGAGTTGAAAGTCCCGCAGATGTAGATGCAAGCCTAAGATCCGCATGCAGACAGGTGCCAAAGTTTTGCCCAAGCATAACTTATCTAAATTAGGTCATATCTTTACCAAATTTGAAATGTAGACACCTATTAGGCTCTTCATCAAGATCAAGTCATCACTTGGCCATGAACAAACTAGAACTTCTCATAAATTTGATCACCAACTCCTACAAGCAAAAACAAGAAGAAAACAAACAAACAAAGCAAGTAAGTATTTTTGGATGATGAGGATTTCCCATGAACCTAGATGCTCCTATGTCAAATAGTAAATGACAAGGAGAGAGATAAGAAAATGCATCCATAATATATCATTAGGGTGGAAGTGATTGACAAACTTAAAATAAATTTTTTGGAACTAGAACCCTATACAGTTTCAACTTATTGACATCAACCAAGACACCAATATTTATTCTAGACACCTTTTTAGAACACTCAAATTGGATATAGGTGATCTTGCAAGTCATATACACTTCCACAAGAATGTTAGTTTTAGCCTCTTTTTGTGTCCCTGGTGGTGTAAATGTTTCTATTAGAAAACTATGATATTTTCTTGACTCCTTTATTGTTTATATCACCTCCAAAAATGTCTTAAATACTTTGTTATTCATGGATGAATGTTTGAATATAAAAGAGGGGAGAAAACTTGTGGTTTGGATATGTGGTCCAAGCTACCTCAATTAGTCCCCAAGAATGACATTTTAAGCCTCAATAATAGCTATGGAAAATACCTATGTGTGTAAAATGTTCTAACTATTTAAAACCATAACATGATGCATATGGATATAGCTATGTGTTCGTATGTAATGGAGGACAAGATAGGTGAGGGAATGTTATTGATATGTTTTGGAAAGGACAAATAAAGCTTGAGTATGGAAAAATGGTTCTGGAGAGGAGCTTTAAGAAATAGTGGAGAAATTCATGAGAGGAATTTTAAATTGGAAGCCCTAGAGGGTGTAGGCAAGGACTGAGAACAAGATAGAGATCTTAGAGAATAGGGAAATGAAGAATATAAAAAGAGGAGATTTAACTATGGAAAGTCTTCCAATTTAAACTATAGATGACTATGAATAGATGGGGGAAATATGAAACCTTATTGTGAAAAGAGTGTAGAATGCTTGTAGAACAAAGTGATAGAGAGACTTTTTTTTTTTTTGAAATGAAAGTAATGGTATCTTTTATTTCTTCCTAGGTCAACATACCTATCAAAAAATGTATTAGGGTATCTTGGAATCTAGATTTTTTGGATCATTTAGAATTTTAAATTTCTAAATTTAGTAGAAAAATAAATGTTTAAACTAACAAGTGTCCAAGATACTAGAAATTTGAGTACATAGGTCTTTATATCATATTTTTTGTTTAAAACATATAGTGTAGGCTTTAAGAGTGTGTAAAGGATTAGAAGTGATTTGAAAATATATTAGTGATAAAATTAGGTCAAGAATACAAAAAATGAATCTTAAACATGTCTATATGGATGGACACCAACTGAGTGTAAAAACATAAGGTGAAAATTGTAAAGTAGGAAACATTTTACCTTATATTTGACCCCAACTTTAGTAGTCCAATGAAACTAGGTGAGACAATACATTAAAGAAAAGAAAATTATGTGAATTGTTAAATCATGAAATAGAAAATAGAAAATGTTATATAATATCTTACACTCTTTTGCCTTCCTTGACTTTCCTCTTTCATTTAAGTGTGCATTATAATCTTGTAATGCACACATTTAATAAAACATAGTTACTATTCATTAAGAAGAAATATTCTAAGAGAAAATATAAGAACATATTAACTAATAATGGAGGAAATATTTTATAGGAAATCACACTAAAGTTTATTTCAATAGACTACCATTTAAATGAGATTTTACCAAATATATAGAGGTGTCCATGGAGGATACATAAAGTAGGAAAGAGGAAATAAGAGGATACAAATGAGCCAATAGATAAGAATAGTAGAGTAGGAGGTACCTTGGTAAATGTTTACTTATATCATAACTATTGATATGTAGGAGGATCTATAGGTATGTGGTCATCACCATATAGGTAAACTAGACTGTAAAATATAATATCTATGTTGTCACCATTGAATAAAGTAGCCATACTAGGCCAATCATGTGACAATGAAACAAAATGGTGATGTGGCCACCATAATATGATATTTCCACCCAAAATATTAGGCCACCTATGAAATTTTAAAAATGTTGGCAATGTGGTTTCCACCTAGCTATATATAGTTGCCACCGAAAAGGTAAAAGAGGCTAGGAAAAACCAAGTGAAAGTGTTGGAGAAAACATGATATTGAAAGGGTGACCTTCCACCATGTTAATCATCTTGGAAAGAACAGAAGTAGGAACATCAGAAGACACACTAGAGACCATAGGATTAGGTGTAAGATCAATCAAACTAGTGGAATGATGTAGCAATGGGTCAGTGTAGATCTAAAGGTTCTAGTTTGGTAGAGAAATAAACTTATATCTATCATTTACTTTGGAGACATGAATAAAGTTTTGATCAATACAGTCTTGCACATTGTTCTTGAGATGCATACATCTTTCAATGTTATGCCCAGGTACTTGATGAAACTGACAGAAGGCCTTTAAGTCATAGGAAGGCACTAAGGCTTTTTAGAGGTATCAATAGGGAAAATGAGAGGCAGCTGGATAAGGTTATTGTTTAAGAGTTGTTGCAGGATAGCATAAAGTGACTCAGAGAGTGGGGCAAACTATAGAGTCCTTGGCTTGTTTTGGGAAGAGAGGGCCATGCTACTTTGAATAGGTGTCATGGTTGTTACTTACTGTAGATTATCGTTAGAATTAATTTTGATAACTTTATTATTATTATTATTATAGTTTTGAAAAGATATAGGGGCATCGGATTGCCCAACAAGAGTCTACAAGGAAGATTCCTTGTATTGACTAACTGACTACTAGTAATCTTTGAGTGCCATGCAAAGGTGTGCAAAATAGGAATAACACATGAGAAAGATCTTATCCCTAATCTAAGGGTGAAGGTTTCCAATGAAAATGCATTGCACACTAGAGTTCGGGAGTGCATAGGTATTTGTGAAAATAAGGTTTGATAACACTCAATAAAATCAGTTATCTTCTTGTGCACTCCTTGCCTATAATGGATGAGGTCAATGAGCATGACCCGTGGTCCTATGTTGGCTTAAAAATGCTAGAGAAATTGAATTATCAGCTACAAGGTGATTTAAGATCTCTTGCCATCGTCTATGTCAATTCGACTAGATAATGTTCTCAGAATGTTCATTTAGTCAATAGTAACCTTATTTGGATGTCGAGTTTTCCTTTGTTTACTCATCTATTTCTTTATTAAATTTTGTGATTATGATTAAAATATTTTATTTGTGGTGTATTACAACGAAGAGGGGGAATGAGGCTCGACCCCATAGTCACATATTAATGATGCCATCCTAACGATGATATTATAATTTAATGATACCTTGGATCATTTTGATAATCTTATAACATCATTTAGATGTAAAAGATTCTATGTGTGATATAATTATCCATTATCCTTGTGGTGGTCAAGCACCTTCATATAATAAAATTATATGTCTTTTGTAGCCAATTGTACCACTATCCATGATGAGTGGAGAGAGTGGAAGCCATGGTGAAGCTTATCATAAGATTAATCAACACAGCTTACTCCCAAATGGGAGATATGGTCCTTATGGAGTCTAGAAACAAACAAGGTGGTAGAGGTAGGTGCTAACTATTTTACCCACTTTCTTATGGAAAGGTAGTGGTATTGTGGGGAGTCTGGTAAGAAGCATGAAAGGCAAAAATAATGATAGTCTTTTGTTTTTGGATGATTGTTATCATCACTATTCTTAAGGGATAGTGAAAAATGAAAGGCTACAGGAGTAGTAGGCTTGGAGATTGTGAGCTCGCAGGATAGAGCTGCTATCAGTCATGATAGACATCATCTCTAGTAGGTCTTAACTCAATTGCACTACCTTTCATTCACATGTATGATTATGAGACATCATTGTGTGCTTCAAACTATGCAATATAAACATAGATATCACTGTTGTAATGTATATGTTGAAACACCAATGACTATGTTATCTTTATGATGGCCATTGTGTTGTTTGAATAACCATGTTGAGGCCTTCAAGGTTGTGTGCTTGAGAACACTATTTTTGTTTCTTTTGAAAGAATTTTTTATAGTTAAACAACCCAGTTGGGGCCTTGAGGTCGAACGTAAAAAGGTGCTGCTATATCATGCATGAGTTCCTCGAATGCCCATATGGTTGAGGATGTTAAACATTTAGTATATCCTTTTGATATCTTCCTTATCATTTATTTGAGACTATAATGTCTCCAGATTGGTGTACTATCAAAAGACAATGATGGTGTTAATTAGTAAAGATATATGCTCTTAGAGCAGGGCAAGAACCTTGCACAAAAAAATGATAAGTCTATCTTGAAAACTATTTCCATCAACTATGCCAAAGGAATTAAGACTGTTGAGGCACATGTATTATGAAGTATGATACTTGACTATTCATGATAAAATATATTTTACCTTCGGTGTAATCTTTGTGTAAGAAAGAATGATATGACTCCTTGATATTGATGGAGAATAACCAGTTGATAATTTGATAATGTTTCATAGGCTGCATTAAGTGCATGCCAAACCTTGATTATCAAGGAAGTAAACCCTCAACTAATATTTAATTTCCATATAGGAAAGAAAATGATAATGAGTATGATGACTCATTTGTTTAAAAGTATTATGGATATTATTTCTTCTTTTGGCAATGTTTCGTGGGTGAAGCCTAGGGTATCAAGAACCCTTTTTGAACTCTTTTGACTAAAAGTCTTTTTAACATTATCAAATTATTAGTACTATTGACTATAATGGTATGTGTTATAGTCGATGGTAATTAGATGTAAACCTTGAAACAAGGTAAACATAGAGATGTAGACCGAGGATGGAATTAAAAATTGAAACCATGAACATGTAAACTTGTAAAACAAAAGAAGGGGAATAGAGTGACGTGGAGTCATAGATTCTCTGTTGCTTAGACAAACAAATAATTAATGAATGCACTCCCAGAATTAGAGTCAAAAGCCCAAAAAAGATGGACTAAGGGTGAATTGAACCCATCTTTTCTATGACCTAGAGAGGTTGAATTATGAATAATGTAGGATGAGACAACTTCTAAGTCAAGTCAAGGTGTGTGAACATTCGACTACGTTCATTGCAAAACATTTATGTATATAAAATGATTCCCAAAGTAATGCATCTGTCTCTACATGTATTAGTCAGTTCACTGTGCTCCAAATGGCATAATGCTTCTAGTAGTGTCATACATAGTTAGAATGGATCTATAGTTGTATGACCATGAAGTATTATGAAGGACACAACACTAGATACTCAGATGTCAAACCTAATAGTTCCTTATATCTATTCCCTTTGTGAAGGAAGTTGTACGGAGGACTGCCAGTCTATGGTTGGAGGAAAAGCATTTAGGTGATGCTCTCATTCCCAAGCAGAAGACAAGTTGAGACTTATGAAGATAGACGTCAAAGTTCCAGATACAATACATTCTTTTATATGAATTAATAGTCAAATATTGTGTAAACTTGTTTTCTCATAAATGTATAGTGGAAGGAAATCACTAGTATGTTATCTTTGGATTTATTGTAAATTTTAGTTTTGAAATGTATAGAAAAGATATGCATAATGATTTTGATTATGAAATTGATTATTACCTTGCTTAAGTATGATTATGTTAATCATGACCTTGTACTTAATGGTAATTAAGTTAGTTAATTTTGGGTAATGATAATTAGCTAGTTACATATGGTATCAGAGCTACCAGATTCAATACATAGACCTATGAGCTCACTACACAAAAATTTTCTATGACATTAACAGTTCCTATTGTTTGGATGTTCTTATGCTAGAATGATAAGAATAAGAATGACACCTAGGAAGAAGGTAACGAGAAATGGACATTACCTTAAGGCTATGAGGGAGAAAGCCTCAAGAATGAAATGCCTTGAACAATCTGGTTGCTTGATAGGCACATAGTTGGCTGATGATGAAACTTTCACTGATGCTATCAAACACATCAAGCAAGAGATGGGGAAAGCGGTTAGGGATAGTACTCCTATCTTTGAAAATAAATCAGTGAAACCTTTTGCACCTAAGGAACCACTCTTGGAAAGTGATCTTAAGGACCCTAATGTTACTCAAGAGGTTGTGGATGAGTATGATGCAGGAGCATCCAGAAGCATTCAGAGCAATTGAGATAGTTGACAGTGAAGTTGTAGATTGCAGAAAGAGCAACCTTGGAGAATTCCAATATTTGAATATTAGAGGCTGCAGATCTGGAATTAACATCTAGACATAGTCAGTTATAATATATCAAGAATTCAAATAATTTGGCTTTGATTATGGAAAGTTATCGCTACCAGAATATTGACTATTTTTGCATAACAGAGCTGACAGTGTTTAGTGGAGTCTAATCTACATGCGGAGCAAAAGGAGCATTGTTTGATGAAGTTTAGGACCTGGCCAACCTTCAGTGAGATCTGCACGAAGTTCTATGCATTTGTAGAGCAATGTTTGATGTTTAGGCCTGACCTATTTTGTGTACACATTACATAAGCTAGCCATTGCAATTAGGTCGACCTAGTGATGATTTGAAAGCTTGCCAATGATATAAATAAGAGATAAAGGATTGTTTCTAAGCAGTGATCGATGGAGTGAAGACATGAAGTGAGATCTGAAGGTGTTTTGATCCGGAGGAGTAGCAGAATGAGTTGTAAAGCAGAGAATTAAGTTGTAGAAGAAAGAAATCATAAAATAATATTGTTGTATGAATCTTTTGTAATCCTTGGGCTTTGGCCTAGCATCTCTAAAGCCCTTGAGGCATGCGTAATTTGATTTGAAGTATAATATATGAAGAATAAGCTTTGAAGGCTGGGTTTTTCACTGTTAGGGTTTTCCCAGGATACATCTTGTGTTATATGTTCATGAATATCATTTATTTTTTTTGATTCAATGTTAGCTTCTGTTGCATATCTTTTTGATCATGGTGTTGTTCAGATAAGGATGCAAGGTTGGACAGTCCCTCACCAAACGCTCCTACCTTGACTACATTATCAGAGCTGGATTCGAATCGACTGGGCTAGTTGTGAATCTGTTGGAAGGAAGTGTGAAACCCTAAAGAATACAAAAAATCATCACAGAAGAAAGAGCAATGCAAGGAATATTTGGTAAGCTTTTCAAATTAAGTTGTTTATTTAATTTATTTCAGATGGGGAAGATTGGAAAGAGGATAAAGAAAGAAAATGAAACCCTAAAGTGCGAAAGGGATATTTTGGAAAAGGAATTGTGTGAAATCAAGAAATGTAATGCAAAATTGTTGGAGAAGATGAAAGATCTAGGGGTAGACAAGTTTGATGCCCCAAAAGAAGAACTGAAAGATGTAAGGAGCAGAAATGAAGACCTAGAAGCAGAGCTGAAATTATTTGAAGATCTTGAAAATAAAATTGTAGAACTAGAAGAAGGATTTAAGTTGTTTTATAAGGTTGAACAGAGGAACAAAGATCTAGAAGACAATTTCAAAGAATTGAAGAAGGAGAATAGTTTGTAGAAAAGTGAAATATCAGAATTAAAAGAGCAGATGGATTAGTAGCAATAGTCACTTGTAGTTTGTAGAAGAGAGAATGAAAGTTTGAGATCTAAACTTGAATTTTGTTATGTTTCTTGTGATACTAATGACCTGTGTGATGATGTAAAAGTCTCTTTAAGAAGTGAGATAGAAGGTGATAATGTGACTAAGCCTACAGTTGTTGGCAATGGTATTGGTTTCAAAGTCATGCAAAGAATGGGGTATGAAGGAATAGGATTGGGAAAGCAACATCAAGGAATTATAGAACCCATTGAACCAGTAATCAGATCAAAAAGTGAAGGGATTGATTATGACAGAGCTAAGGATGTTATGGCAAACTTTAACAAATCAAGTCAAAGAAGAAAATATATGTATTATTTACATTGTAATAGACATGGACATGAGAAGTAGTTTTGTTGGGATCTATACCCTTGTAAGTTTTGTGGATTGAGGAACCATCTTAAAAAGTTGTGTTGGAACAAGATGAAGAAAAGAAAGCTGATGACAGGTTGCATACAAAAGAATTATAGATGGATTGATGGGAAAGAATGGAAACATGTTACTTGTATGTTCAGAGGGAGGTATAGACTGAAGTATTCATATGTTGGATTAGGATGTAGAGAAGGAAGACCTTATGTAGAGCAGAACAAGAGTAGAAATTCAAACTATAGGGGGAGAAGTGACATGAGTCATCATAGTGAAAGATACCATAAGAATGAAATAAGTTTTGTTAGAAGAGTTTGTAGAAGAAAAGAATCAAGCAAGGAAAGTCATCAAGAACCTATAACCAAAGAAGCTAATGAAGGAGAAGCAGTAATTATTTCAGAGATAGTTTATACAGAAGAAGAAGGGCCTGTTGATAAAGATATAGTTTATGCAGAGGTAGAGGTGTAGGAGTCAAGGACAACATTGAGAGGGGGAGTGAATCAGTGTTGTGTGAATTTTCAAATCTTTTTACAAACATTAACTTGCAGAGCGCAATGAGAGAAAGCTATCATTGATTTGTCAAACACATATGCACAAAACTAAGAATGAAAAACAAAAAATCATGAATAAAACATACAACCACAGAGAGAAGATCAATATGAATCAAGACACAAGAATTGCACGAGTGGAAAACCCTCCAGGGGTAGAAAAACCACTCTAGAACTGCCTCATTGGCTTAACTGATAAAACATGCCTCAGTGGCTACAATATTTATCTAGGAGCACCAACTCCTTATGGAGCACCAACTCCAATACCAAACAGAAGCACCCACTTCCAACACTGATATACCTCACTAGTAAACAAATAGGTCTCACTGACCAACAAGCCTCACTGGCTAATACAAGGCCTTACTGGCAAACCAAATCTGCACTTGAAGTAATAAACAAGATCAGAGGGACACTCTGTTTCCATTCAATTCAATATTTCATCTCTATATAATGCAAACTCCATTTGTGATTTCTCCATGTGTATGTGTCCAATCTTGCATATGATGCTCAAACAATTCATTCACCTAATTTAGATTATTTTTGCATATTCAATTTCATATTGTCTTCTTGCTTGATTCAAATCAATCTATATCATTCAAGAGGATGTCATAAAAAATGTCTTCATTTCTGTATACAGTTCCACACACTTCAATGCACCTGGAAAACAATTTTATATAAATTGAAAGTCCTTCCACTTGCAAAGAAAAATCTTTTCATATTCCTCTATGTCTATTCAATTTCTCAATAACCTCTTCAAATTCTTCTCCAAAAAAATAATATCTGTTTGCATCTGATCACACAATATCTTCCTCTTGCTTTGCAAAATAAAATAAATTTCTTTTACAAATATGATCTTTATAAAAAATCTTTCCATTTTCCATTTTTATTTTCTCTGAAATCATCTTCCTAAAAAAATCATTTCCAAACAAAATAGGATAATATAAAATTAAATCCCATTCAAAACTTTTCATATTCTTTCAAAAGTCCATTCTCCTTCTCTGCAAAATATCTTCTTTCAAAAGATCAAAACCCTTTCATTTGCAATAATAGAAACTTAAGGAATCTAAACACCAATCCATCTGCAAGAAAAAAAAAACTTATTCACAATGTTTTGAAAATATTTTTCATATTCCTCTTCAAACAAAATCTCTTTTAAACTGAATATCCAATCTCCTCACTTAATCAATCTACCTGCATGATCCTTCATATTCCTGTATAAAAAAATTTATTCAAATTATATTGCATTTGCATAAAAAAAATTTATGTTCATTTGAAAAATAAATCTTCAATAAAAACACAAAAATTCCATTCATCCTTCTCTTTCCCTGAACAAAAATTCTTCAACTAATTTAATAAATCTGCCCCAAAAGAAAATTATTTCTCTGATCAGTTTAAGAGCCTCTTTTCATAGTCCAAAAATAATATTCTTTCCATCTTCTTCAAAACTCTCCTTAACAAGGATAACTCTACCACGAGAAAAAGAGGATAAAAAAGAAATAAATCTTTTAACTGCAGCTTTAAAACATCAATCAATTTTCATTTAGAAATATACTAAAATTAATCTTATCTCAAGTCTTAACTCTGTAGAGACGTCCATTTGCACTTCAATGTTTAACCATCGAAGAGGGAAGCAAACTTTAAATGAGGGCCACACATCTCACAAAGCACGCCCATTTTACTTTTGAATTAGACCATTGATTTGCTTTGGCACCCGCGCATATAACACTCCACTGATGTTACCGGTCTACTAGAGAGAGGGGTTGGTCAAGTGTATGTTGAAGAACCCTCCAAGCAGTGATTTTTTAAGTTATAAACCCTCCATTGTAAGTCACCTTTCAAACAAACTAAAAGTGTATGATGGGTAGTGTTGGTTTTTCTTCTGAATCAGCATTAGGGTTTGCCACTTCTAATGTACGGCCAGATTCAGCCAACTAATATAGGAGGTTACGTGAGCTCCTCCCCTTCACTTCTGGTTCTGCCGCACCAAGGGGGGTATCCCTATAACTCAAGATGTAACCTTGACTAGCTCAAAGATAGAAAGATCTAACTTGACAACAACAGGCAGAATACTCTCATGTATGGACCAAGATCTGTATGATAGATCACAAGGCTGGCAACATTCTTGGACATGATGTCTGGTTAGGTATGAGAGCATGCAGGGGGTTCCTAATCCTAATCCTACAACTAACAGGTGGAAGGATGAAATGGTTTGAAATGGTGTTTGGATGCAAACCTGGACCTGGTGTATAACCTCAACACAGAGCTAGATTGGTGCCTATCCAGGGCTTGGAGTCGGTAGACATACACCTGTGAATGATCAGCATGAATAGCTAAAACTAGATTTCAGGGGGATACACATGATATCTGCCTTACAGATATCTCCCAATAAAGAGTGTTAAGCTGTCTCTACTTATGGCATCCCTATTGCAGTAAGAAAGATACATGCAAAACTAGAGACAGAATCAGCATAATACATGCAAACACAGCATTATTCATATGAGATTAACCATGAAATCAGTGGATTCATGCCAAATCGTACAACAGGAGATACATAAACTCACAAGTTTTGCTGCACAGAGCAACCAAAACCAGTTGTATCTTATTACAGAGCCAAAATGTCCAGTTTTCAACAACCTAAAATGAATAACACTTCCTGCTTATAAGAGCCAGGTAGTGTACCACAGCAATTAATTACATGGTTGACCAAAAATCCCGCCAGATACACAGTATCATCAGATTGGCGCTCAAACATTCAATGCAGCAGGTGGGAGAGGAGACAGGAAGAAAACTCAAGCCTCGCGCCGCCGCCTAGGGATCCACATCTTCAATCGGGTACCAGACCCATCCATACCATCGCCCATACCTCTGCAACAATCGCCATTAATGGCGCACCAACCCGCGGCCTTGGGAAATGCAGAAAACTGTGCGTTGCAACCGTTTCCCGCCAAGATACAACGTCATGATATTTCAAATATGCAGGATATCAATTATCCCACATGCACCCCGCGGTGACCTCTTTAACACCTTATATACTAGGTCGCGAGCATATATGATGTCGGTGCTTTTGCTCCGGACGACACTAGTATAAACCTTCATCATCATCCTCCAGCAGCATGATATCCTGTTGCTTGGAATATCACCCTGACGTCAGCATCATCTCGCAATATAACCTGCATGATAATCACCTTCATCGGCACAACCTGATCCATCGGAGGAAGATCCTCCTGCTTAGCCGATACCAAATGTCTGGCCGATGAACATCCTGATGACGTCACCGTCATATTCTTCTGACGTCATCAGCATATCTGCCTACTGCGCACCTCCTCATATCTGGATGATGTCATCATCATGTTTGCAAATATCGGGGGATCTCCACAAGATGATCAGTGTTAGAAATATGACCCCCCCGGACCTTGATGACGTCATCATCATATCGACATCAGGATGATATTCGGAAGATAACCGGATATTTGGAAATATCATCCTAATGCACAAATATCATGCTGCACTGTAGCTCCACTATAAGATCCGGATGATATATGAATATGACAGATATTTGAAATGATCACCCCCCACTGGATAATGCATGAAGCCGACAGGCGGATATCTCCCTGATATCAGCATCATCATGATGCTGGAACAAACAGACATCCGGGTGATATTCAAAAATGAAAATATCAACCCCTCCTTCAGAAATATCATGATGCAGATAGGCAGAGAAATAGATATCACCCTGACATAAGAATGATGTCAGCATCATCAGGATGATAAGACAACGAACATGAAGTGATACAACAACATCAGGATGATATTGACTAAGATCATCCTGACGTTCAAAATATGATGACCACGATGAATATCGGGTCACACTTAGAACTTTACAGCAACATCATCAGGATGATCTTAACCAAGATCACCCGATGTTCAAATATCACCCCGGCGAAAGATCATGCAGGCAGAAAATATGATGACCCCCGCAAGCAACACGGCGATAACCAGAAATATGATGATGATGTCTGGAAACATGATGATGATGACCTCCTCCAAAGAAAATATGATGCTGATGTTAAAACATGCTGAGGAAGCCCAAAGACTTAGAACTTTTTTGGATTTTTTGGGAAGGTGCCTGCATGAAAATTGCTTAGAAACTGACAGTCAATTCAGGCACTAACACTGGCTCTGTCTGGGGACGTGCAGGTGCAAGACTGCAGCGAGAACCCCAGAACTCTGGGATGCAGACCAGTCCCTTATCCATTGGGCACAGAGTCAAATACTGCACTGTCCTGCATCACCAAACACACTTGATGGCCTAAGGCCACCAAGAAAAGAAAAACATGTATCTCCCTTTGTCAAACACTTTGTTTTCATCTGCATACACTGGGTCAAGCTTGGAGATACTACAGAGATCCACCCACAAACAAATCTTGTCATCTACATATTCAACCCTCTGATTTGGCTTGTCATTATCACCCCTGTGCAGATAACCTTCAACATTAGGTAACATGTGGGTGCAGAATGTATCAGGCAATGCATACTCAAATGGTATAGAACACATGTTATCATCTATATTAGCAATATGCATTACAACATGATCTCCTAGCTGGACTGAAAACTGAAAACACTCAAAGTCCACCACACAACTAGGAAGATCAGGGCTCATTGTATTATATGCTGGCACATCAAAAGAAAAGCTTTCAAAATCACAATTGTGCACATCATGTACACAACAATCAGCAGCACCAGGCTGGAAAAGATCAGGCTCTGGCATCTCTTTCAAATCAGGCACATTTTCACAGTCACTTACCTGATGCATGTTGTTTCCTCTTTCATCAGGATGAGAAACAGAATCCAAACCAAAAACAATGTCTAGATCCTCACCATACTCAAATAAATCCTCATCACCATATGTGTCAAAGATGGGTGATCCAGGTACATCAGCTTGATCATAGTATGCCATTTGTTCATGGGCAGCAGAACATGCATCTTCATCACCAATGGATTCCCTTTGTGGATGAGTATCAGCTTGTGTGTCATAAGCAAAACAGCCATCAAATGAAAAACAATCATGCTCTGAACCAGCACTTGTTTCAATCTCTGACTGCTCTTCACGATCCCCATGTGTTTGAAAAGAAGTCAATGGGTCACACATAGGACTATTTCTCTGTTTGCTTATATCTTCTCTGTCTTGAGTACAATACTCACAATTATCTCCATAGGTCCATTCCAAAAGTTGTTCATTGCTGTCCACAACCTCGTTATTGTTTTCATGGTCAGATGCCTCATCATTGCAATGGGAATCCTCATTAGTCCTTTCACTAGCACCTTCAATATTCATCTTTTCATCTTCACATGATGCCTTAATTATTTGGTCATTTGCAGCTTCACAACTATTTTTCACACCAAGGCCAGGGGATAGGGGTTTCAGCAGGTACACATTTCTAATTTTTTCTATCTTTTCTATGAACTTGTATGCCATCTGCATACTTGTCACCTTGAAATCCCTCAGTATTGCACTAAAGCCCTCCTCAAAAGCTTCAAAGAATATGCCAACACAGGCTGAAATATCAGGTCTGAAGACTTCTGGGATCTGTGAAAGGGCTATTGCAAACCTATGACTGAAATCAACACATGGCTCTTCATCTTGTTTTCTGATTCTCATCAATTCTGCAACAAGATCAGCCGGTTCTTTTGCAAATTCTTCCTTGAAACAGTCAGCAAGCTCATCCCAACAGGCAAAGGATTTCTTTGGAAAGCTCAAATACCAGTCTTTTGCTTTTGCATCAAAGGACCTAACAAAAAACCTCATCCACATATCCTCATCTCTGAATGAATATTTTCCCATAAAACTGTGAAAATTTTGGATATGTGCATTCCCATCACATACATTGTGACCACTAAATCTAGGCATCTGACAGTATATCCTAGCAGGCATAGTTTCTACTTTATAATCCACCCATGACAAATCCAGTTGGTCATACAAAGGATCAAAAGGGCTGACAGGAGGTTTAGCTTTCTAACTGGCAGACACAACAGGGTTACTTCTTTTTAACTGGGCCTGCTCAGCCTCTAAGAATATCAACCTATTTCTCATCTCTTCTATTCTTTTATTCAACATTTCACCGCTGAGTATGGGATAATTCATACTTGGATTCATAAAAATCTTACTCTTAGACATCCTTGGTCTATCTAAGACCTAAGGCTTCCCCTGGCATCTAACTTATGCAGCAAAACAACAAATATAAGGGGGAAGGAACAAGATACCTTTTCTCATACAGATGCAGAAAAATGAACAACACATTTTTGTCACATTACATACATCCATCTTTCATGTGCATTCAGATCTTTTTTTTGCAGAGTCACCACCTCTCCAGAGAGGACAAAATTTTCAATAGCTGAAAGCTACTTTTCCAGGTTCATTCCACCAGCAGAGCATCATTTTGTTGGTGACTCAGATGGGCCACAAATATATCATTTTTTTTTTAGTCCATCCCCAGCGGAGTCGCCATTTTGTTGCTGACTCGGATGGGTTACATATATTACTGGAGATGATTAGATAGTACTTTTACTTCTCAATCCCCAGCGGAGTCGCCATTTTGTTGGTTTTTCTTCTGAATCAGCATTAGGGTTTGCCACTTCTAATGCACGGGCAGATTTAGCCAACTAATACAGGAGGTTGTGTGAGCTCCTCCCCTTCACTTCTGGTTCTGCCGCACCAAGGGGGTATCCCTATAACTCAAGATGTAACCTTGACTAGCTCAAAGATAGAAAGATCTAACTTGACAACAACAGGCAGAATACTCTCATGTATGGACCAAGATCTGTATGATAGATCACAAGGCTGGCAACATTCTTGGACATGATGTCTAGTTAGGTATGAGAGCATGCAGGGGGTTCCTAATCCTAATCCTACAACTAACAGGTGGAAGGATGAAATGGTTTGAAATGGTGTTTGGATGCAAACCTGGACCTGGTGTATAACCTCAACACAGAGCTAGATTGGTGCCTATCTAGGGCTTGGAGTCGGTAGACATACACCTGTGAATGATCAGCATGAATAGCTAATACTGGATTTCAGGGGGATACACATGATATCTGCCTTACAGATATCTCCCAATAAAGAGTGTTAAGCTGTCTCTACTTATGGCATCCCTATTGCAGTAAGAAAGATACATGCAAAACTAGAGACAGAATCAGCATAACACATGCAAACACAGCATTATTCATATGAGATTAACCATGAAATCAGTGGATTCATGCCAAATCGTACAACAGGAGATACATAAACTCACAAGTTTTGCTGCACAGAGCAACCAAAACCAGTTGTATCTTATTACAGAGCCAAAATGTCCAGTTTTCAACAACCTAAAATGAATAACACTTCCTGCTTATAAGAGCCAGGTAGTGTACCACAGCAATTAATTACATGGTTGACCAAAAATCCCGCCAGATACACAGTATCATCAGATTGGCGCTCAAACATTCAATGCAGCAGGTGGGAGAGGAGACAGGAAGAAAACTTGAGCCTCGCGCCGCCGCCTAGGGATCCACATCTTCAATCGGGTACCAGACCCATCCATACCATCGCCCATACCTCTGCAACAATCGCCATTAATGGTGCACCAACCCGCGGCCTTGGGAAATGCAGAAAACTGTGCGTTGCAACCGTTTCCCGCCAAGATACAACGTCATGATATTTCAAATATGCAGGATATCAATTATCCCACATGCACCCCGCGGTGACCTCTTTAACACCTTATATACTAGGTCGCGAGCATATATGATATCGGTGCTTTTGCTCCGGACGACACTAGTATAAACCTTCATCATCATCCTCCAGCAGCATGATATCCTGTTGCTTGGAATATCACCCTGACGTCAGCATCATCTCGCAATATAACCTGCATGATAATCACCTTCATCGGCACAACCTGATCCATCGGAGGAAGATCCTCCTGCTTAGCCGATACCAAATGTCTGGCCGATGAACATCCTGATGACGTCACCGTCATATTCTACTGACGTCATCAGCATATCTGCCTACTGCGCACCTCCTCATATCCGGATGATGTCATCATCATGTTTGCAAATATCGGGGGATCTCCACAAGATGATCAGTCTTAGAAATATGACCCCCCCGGACCTTGATGATGTCATCATCATATCGACATCAGGATGATATTCGGAAGATAACCGGATATTTGGAAATATCATTCTGATGCACAAATATCATGCTGCACTGTAGCTCCGCTATAAGATCCGGATGATATATGAATATGACAGATATTTGAAATGATCACCCCCCACTGGATAATGCATGAAGCCGACAGGCGGATATCTCCCTGATATCAGCATCATCATGATGCTGGAACAAACATACATCCGGGTGATATTCAAAAATGAAAATATCAACCCCTCCTTCGGAAATATCATGATGCAGATAGGCAGAGAAATAGATATCACCCTGACATAAGAATGACGTCAGCATCATCAGGATGATAAGACAACGAACATGAAGTGATACAACAACATCAGGATGATATTGACTAAGATCATCCTGACGTTCAAAATATGATGACCACGATGAATATCGGGTCACACTTAGAACTTTACAGCAACATCATCAGGATGATCTTAACCAAGATCACCCGATGT
Source organism: Cunninghamia lanceolata (assembly GCA_027924645.1). NCBI lineage: Eukaryota > Viridiplantae > Streptophyta > Pinopsida > Cupressales > Cupressaceae > Cunninghamia > Cunninghamia lanceolata. The sequence continues at coordinate 1,190,088 of BSBN01000277.1, forward strand.
TCAAATATCACCCCGGCGAAAGATCATGCAGGCAGAAAATATGATGACCCCCGCAAGCAACACGGCGATAACCAGAAATATGATGATGATGTCTGGAAACATGATGATGATGACCTCCTCCAAAGAAAATATGATGCTGATGTTAAAACATGCTGAGGAAGCCCAAAGACTTAGAACTTTTTTGGATTTTTTGGGAAGGTGCCTGCATGAAAATTGCTCAGAAACTGACAGTCAATTCAGGCACTAACAGGTAGGATAAAGGATGTTTAGAGACTTAGAATTAAGGATTTAAAGTAGATAACAAACCTTTAGCCATTCTTATTGCAATGTGATAACACCACATCATACTGATTACCTCAACCTGATACAATATTCCCATAAAAAAGCATGTCTGGTGCAATATCAACATCAGTACACATCATCTAAATATCAAATTCAAGGCACCCTTGAAAAGGTAAACCTTTTGAGACATGAGCAAAAAAGATTCAATACTTCAACACATACGATTTAAGCTCTTGAGATCACCTCCACCATAATAAAAAGATTAGACAATTGAAAACCTCAAATGATCTCCAAAACATATCTCTGTGAAATAATTGATCAACTTTTTGCAATCAATACTACTTTACAATGTAACCTTGAGAATGAAGCAAGCCCTCTCATAAATATGATTATAAAGACTTGATCAAGTACTACACACAAAGTGAACCCTCCAACATAAATACCTGATCTGCACTGGTCTTGTATAATTGAAGCATGTGAACTTTATCAAACCAAGATTGATTGAAACATACATTTGTAACACCAACGATAAAGGAAGGCAAGAACATGATCAACAACATTTTTTTTACCAAACCAATCATACCAATCCATATGATCATGTATTTTCAAACTAACTCCACAAATCTGACATGCATAACATGAGCAACAACATCAACCCAAGATCATGCAATACTTTTTTGACATTAATGACAATCTGACACCATCAATTTCCCCCTTTGTCATTGATGGCAAAACCACCTGGTGTAATTTTTTTCTCCCCCTTTTTGACATCTGATGACAAAGACTATTATCTCCCCCTGAGAAAATAACTTCATTGAAAGATGTTAAAGCTTGATCATAGCATTTACAAACACATTACATTATGAGAGCTTTGAAGACATAAACTCATGTTATCTTGTTGTCTTCAACCAAAAAAAATTAGAACCACTTACTAAAAACTTTGATACCACTTGTCTTTCAAAGTATTGAAAGTACTGAATGCAATTTTATTGAATTTATCATGAACATCAACATTTCAAACTTGAGAGCAAAAAGATACCATGAAACTCACATCTGATGATAATACCACTTCTTATTACAATACCACTATGAAGATGAAGAATGACACACTTCTGATGACATCACATGTGATTGAAAGACAAACTTTCAAAACAAACAATTCTTCTTCAATCAACAACACTTTTTGACCCATATGACAAATCTTCAATAAATCTATTTGTTGCCCCTGTGTTTAAAGTCACAAACAAATCGATGCTCATAAATACCACTGGTAATCACTGACACAACTCAACTCAACTCAGCACTGATCAACATCCTTACTTAGTCCTGAAGCAACATATCAACTTGTAGTATACTATCCAATTACTGACATTCAACCTTCTAAACACTTTTGCAAAGAAATCATAAACACACCAATACTCTTTGATGAACAAATTTGTAGGCAAAAATCATGAAGACTCCTTATCACACAGTTTTGAACACAAGATGCCAAGATGACCATTTTTTATAAGACTTTTACTTGCCTCTGATTTGAAGAAATACAAGATTCACCATCAATGTCATAAGAAACTCTTGATTGTTATAACTTGAAGCTCATACCTGAAACCACCACACAATTTGAACAAACCTTTCTAAACCATATTAATGAGGAAGATCATCAATGGAACATGTGAAATTATCAGAAAACTCCTCAATAACTCTAGTTTATCATCTTCTTTTGACACTATCTTCAAATCACTTGAAAGCTCCAAGATACATGTCATAAAACATAACTCAACAGAGTAATAGATATAATCATCAAACTGACTCCTTGATATGAACTATCATCCTGCAACCAAACAATTCTTGCACACCATTTTTAACATGACAAAGAATGAAAACCATTTGAATAAATGAAGACTATCCTGTTGTTTTTGCACAACTATTTACAACACACTGTCAAAACTGATACATACATAACCACATCTGAAACATACTGCAATCAACAAGAATCCTTGCCTCTTGACTTCATCATTCAAAACAAGATATTATTGCAAGAACACTTTCCAAAACACTTTGGATTGCAATACCATGACAATTCAACCTTTGTAATCATCAACATGATCAAGAACAATTTGTGCATTTGAACTCTTGAAACACCTTTTCAACATAATGAGCCAAAGAACATCTGAAACACTATCACATACTAAACATCAACATTGTTAGCAACATCATCATCAACTATTTCAAAGCATGGCAAGAATGATAAACATGACAAGATCATCATTCAAATGATCTCCTTCTTGAAACTTCTTGGGGACAATTGATAGGACATGAATAACTCCACCTTACTTCATGCTATCTGTTATGCAATTGATGAAGTGACTTGTGCAAGATGCACAAGCTTAGAATCTATCTTCTTTTCACTTTGTTTTTGCTTTAGTCTCCAAACCATTACATGCTCTTTCTTTTTCCAGACCTTTTCAGCTTCTTTTCTTTTCCACCTTTTTAAATCAGGTGAAGCTTTCCTGCAACTATGACCTTTATGACCAAAAGAATTGCAATTATAAGAAACTATGTTATAACCAAATGACTGATAGTACCTTTTTGACATCTCCTGACCAATTATGTTATGCTTCCATGTAGGATCATACATTCTATTCATTTTGTAGTTTCTTTGAATGTGTCCAACATTATTGCACTTGTAACAAATAATATCAGTATTTCTTCTACAATTAACTGATCTATGTCCAAATTGATTACAAGCATAACAATGACCATTAAAAGAATAATTATACCTATACATGTATGCTTGTCTAACAGGAGCATTTCTTCTAAAAAATTTTCTTCTTTGATTATGCATTTTGTTTTCAGTGGCAGCATTCAAATCAATCTTCTTTCTGGGATTCTCTCTAGATTTTGAACATTCTCCTTCTTCAAAACCAAGTCTAGTAGTGTCTCCATATAGTTTTTGTTTACCAAGCATTTCATTTAACCTACTTGTGCTCTCTTCAAATTTTAGATTCTTTTCTAATTGCTTCTTAACATCCTCAAGATTTTTTCTCAAAGAAACTATTTCTCTTTCAAGTTTTTGACATTCAGCTGATTTAGCTTCTAACTCTAACTTTGTTACATTAGCTATTCTCTTAGCTTCCTCAACCTCTATTTTCAAACTAGTGATTAATTTATCTGATTCACCTGCTTGATTCCTCAAATCTATAATCAGGTTTCTAGCACCTTCAAGATCTGTAAGAGCTTTGTCTTTTAAATCTCTTTCTTGTTGCAGCTGCAATTTTAGTTTATGATTTTCCTTCTTATAATTCTTGAGTTCACTTAGAGCATAAATGAGCTCTCCTTCCAAATCAATCTCACAATCTTGTTCATCATAATCCTGATCATGATCTTCTTCTGAATCTGATTGAGTCTCAACTTCTTCATGTGATTGCCTTTCATTGCCACTTCCTTCACACACCAGAGTGTCCTCTTCTTTATCATTATCTTGATAAATTCTTTTCAGTTCTTTCCAGATATCCTGAGCTGTTTCACACTGCACAACCTTACAAGAAATATCATTAGATAAACCAGATAAAATAGCCTTCTTAGCTATATGATTGCATTTAAGAGCCTCTTTGTTATTTGCAGAGTTAGAATATCCATTCTCAATAGTCATCCATACATCATATCCTAAAGAGGATAAATAGACTTACATTCTCATACACCAAACTGAAAAGTCTGAACCATTAAACAGAGGAACTCCAGAAAACTCTTTCACTGATTGAACATTAACACCTAAGTTTGATATGGATGATGTCTTCTGTGTCTTTTGACTAGAAAGAAACTTGACATTTCTCATGTTCTTATTTCTTTTGCACTTACCCATTGAACTCCACTACCAGGACTTACCCGAGCCTATCAGACTTCAAAAAGGGAACCTAGGCTCTGATACCAATTGTAGGAGTCAAGGACAACACTGAGAGAGGGGGTGAATCAGTGTTGTGTGAATTTTCAAATCTTTTTACAAACGTTAACTTGCAGAGCACAAGGAGAGAAAGCTATCATTGAATTGTCAAACACATATGCACATAACTGAGAATGAAAAACAAAAACTCATGAATAAAACATACAACCATAGAGAGAAGATCAATATGAATCAAGACATAAGAATTTCTCGAGTGGAAAACCCTCTAGGGGTAGAAAAACCACTCCAGAATTGCCTCACTGGCTTAACTGATAAAACATGCCTCACTGGCTACAATATTTATCTAGGAGCACCAACTCCTTATGGAGCACCAACTCCAATACCAAATAGAACCACCCAATTCCAACACTGATATACCTCACTGGTAAACAAATAGGTCTCACTGACCAACAAGCCTCACTGGCTAACACAAGGCCTCACCGGCAAACCAAATCTTCACTTGAAGTAATAAACAAGATCATAGGGACAATCTATTTCCATTCAATTCAATATTTCATCTCTGCATAATATAAACTCCATTTGTGATTTCTCCATGTGTATGTCTCCAATCCTGCATCTGATGCTCAAACAATTCATTCACCTAATTTAGATTATTTCTACATATTCAATTTCATATTGTCTTCTTGCTTGATTCAAATCAATCTATATCATTCAAGAGGATGTCATAGAAAATGTCTTCATTTCTGTATACAGTTCCACACAATTCAATGCACCTGGAAAACAATTTTATATAAATTGAAAGTCCTTCCACTTGCAAAGTAAAATCTTTTCATATTCCTCTGTGTCTATTCAATTTCTCAATAACCTCTTCAAATATTTCTCCAAAAAAATAATATCTGTTTGCATCTGATTACACAATATCTTCCTCTTGCTTTGCAAAATAAAATCAATTTCTTTTACAAATATGATCTTTATAAAAAATCTTTCCATTTTCCATTTATATTTTCTTTGAAATCATCTTCCTAAAAAAATCATTTCCAAACAAAATAGGATAATATAAAATTAAATCCCATTCAAAACTTTTCATATTCTTTCAAAAGTCCATTCTCCTTCTCTGCAAAATATCTTCTTTCAAAAGATCAAAACCCTTTCATTTGCAACAATAGAAACTTAAGGAATCTAAACACCAATCCATCTGCAAGAAGAACAAAAAACCTACTCACAATGTTATGAAAATATTTTTCTTATTCCACTTCAAATAAAATCTCTTTTAAATTGAATATCCAATCTCCTCATTTAATCAATCTGCCTGCATGATCCTTCATATTCTTGTATAAAAAAAAATTCTTCAAATCATATTGCCTTTGCATAAAAAAAATTTATGTTCATTTGAAAAATAAATCTTCAATAAAAACTCAAAAATTCCATTCATCATTCTCTTGCCCTGAACAAAAATTCTTCAACTGATTTAATAAATCTGCCCCAAAAGAAAATTATTTTTCTGATTAGTTTAGGAGCCTCTTTTCATATTCCAAAAATAATATTCTTTCCATCTTCTTCAAAACTCTCCTTAACAAGGATAACTCTGCCACAAGAAAAAGAGGATAAAAAAGAAATAAATCTTTTAACTGTAGCTTTAAAACACCAATCGATTTTCATTTAGAAATATACTAAAATTAATCTTATCTCAAGTCTTAACTCTGCAGAGATGTCCATTTGCACTTCAATGTTTAACCACTGAAGAGGGAAGAAAACTTTAAATGAGGGCCACACATCTCACAAAGTGTGCCCATTTTACTTTTGAATTAGACCATTTATTTGCTTTGGCACCCGCGCACATAACTCCACCGATGTTACTGGTCTGCTAGAGAGGGGCTGATCAAGTGTATGTTGAAGAACCCTCCAAGCGGTGATTTTTTAAGTTATAAACTGGTGCAGGGCACCTAAGAGCATTTTGAAGCATTTTGATAAGTTCAAGTTTTTGTTTAATGTATTTTGTAATAAGGCTTTTTAGCCATGATTGTAAGGTCCATTTTGTGTGGTCAAGATTTGGGGTAACCTTATAAACCTTAAATCATTCTTAGTCCATTTGGACCCTAGTTGTGTCACTTAGGCCTAGTAGGTCTAATGAGGGTTCTTGAGTCTATTTTATAGTTTTAGAGTTTTGGCATGTCTTAGAGAGTATGGTAGATGTTTGGACTCCATTGGACAAGCTAAACCAATCGAGATCTTAGTGTTAATACAAAATGCCATCGCTGTCAAAGGTTGTCAATGTTGTTGTGCCACATTTGGCCAGTTGCAACTCATTTTTGATAGTTGAAACTATTTGTGGGAGTTGCCTACTGACTTGGATGGGTTGATATTGCTGTTCTCTTACTCCAGTAGGAGAGAGAAGTTTCGGTACAGAGTTTTGGGCACAAAAATCAAGAAAAGTGACTATTTTTCCCTAAATTTCTATTGTTGTATGGCCTATACGGATTGGCCAAGTGGATCGATGTGATTTTTTTGAAACTAGGTTGAGTCAGGGTTTGAATGCATCAAATTTGAGGTCTTAAAGTGATCGTAGGAGGAAGATATTGCATTTGGTATTCAGACTTGTCTAAAACCCTCATTTCTAGGGTTTGTCATACAAATTCAGCCCTAGAATGCATTCTAACGAGTGAAACTTCATGCCACTCAGTGAAATATAGGCTAGGGATGTATACTACATGATTCCAAAAGTGTTTGGTGGGAAAAGACAGTCTTCAAGTTTTGGAGTGATGCCCTAGGTCAAATATCTCTATGTATTTGACCAAGAAATGTGCAATTTGCTGTTGTAAATGACAAAAACTGATAGGTGGATGAATGCATGGTGATTTTTTGTGATGTTTGTATGTTGAGGAAGTGATCCAACTTCCTATCCTAGGTTTATGACCCTAATTTAGACCACTTGCTTTGTAACCTAGACCTAAATTGATCAATTAGGTCTAGAGACCTCGTGTGTGTGTTGGATTGCTGGAGTAGAGTTGGAACTGGAGACTTGGAAGTCTATTAGAGTTCCCTAAAGGGTATTAGAATCCACCATTTGTTTTCTTGAACCTTAAGGGTTTTTGAATGTTGTGTAGGGAAAACTGGAGTTGGAGGGCTAGTAGCCTCACTAGGTCAAGTAAGGGTTGGAGAGTTGTGAGAAGTTGGCGATCAAACCAACTATGGAGAAGGTTTTTTAAGGCCTATCTTAAGGTGTGGAAAGAGCCTTGAGGAGTGGGTGATAGCCTAAATAACAAATCCTTCATTTGCCCTTGGATGTGACTTTGGTTGGATAGACTTGCGAAGTGGGAGAGTGGGTAGAGAACAATAAAACTAGAAGCTTCCCTTGTACCACTCTACATCAGGTGGTATCAGAGCCATCAAGGAGATGGGAGATAGAGAAGAAGAGGAGGAAGTTCCTCAAAGGGTGACTAATGCCGAATTGGCCAAGATAGTCAGAGAGCAAGCAGCCAAGAACAAAAGGATGGAGGCTGAGATAGAGAAGTTGAAGAAGGATAAAGACAAGAAGAAGAAACCAGAGGTCATCTTAGATTCAAATGAAGAGGATCAAGATGAAGGAAAAGAAGTGCCCATGGAAGAGCCACAACGAGGCATGTCAGAAAGACAATTCCTAGATGCACTTGGAAAGTTGAGTAGGAAGGACGTTAAGGTGGATTTACCTATGTTTCCTAGTAAGATGAACCCAGAGGAATGCCTTGATTGGATAGAGGCAATGGAGAACTATTTTGAATGTGAGGAAGTGGCAGAAAATCAGAAGGTGAGGATTGCCAAATCTAGAATGAAAGGGCCAGCCTTAAGTTGGTGGAACTTCATTCAAAATGAGAGGATAGAGGATGATAGGAACCCTATCACTACATGGAGGAAGATGGTACTTGAAATAAAGAAACAATTTGTTCCTGAAGATTATGAAGTCAACTTACACAAAAAGTTGCAAAACTTGAGACAGAAGGACATGGATGTGAGCACATACACCGAGAAGAACCATCTGTGTTGATTTTCAACACACCTTGAGGAGGAGGACACCAATTCCCCTCCCTATTTATCTTTCAAAGAGGATGACAACATCTATTTCTCATAATTTGACTAGTACTCAGAGCAGCCCCTCTCTGAAGGGGAAGATTGAGACAAGTACAAAAAGCAACCTCTCTAGGATCCACACCCTTAGCCAAGTCACACTTAGCCACAATAGTCTCTCCCAAAGAATAAAGAATCCTCCACCACAAGTGTTGGATAACCATCTTCACATCTTGAAAAATCCTACGATTCCTCTCCAGCCAGATATGCCAAATACTAAAAGTTGGTCCCAGAGCCCAACAAACTTGAAGAAAAGAAGTCTTAATATGGGCCTTCCCCCACTGGGCAAAGAACTCTACCAAAGAAGAGACATGCCAACAAGCCTGGATCCACACATCCCACCAAAGGTGCAAAAGCGTCCTAGAAAAGGAACATTGGAAGAAGAGATGAGAAACACTCTCTTCACTATTATAGCACAAAACACACATCGAGGGACCCTAGAACCCTCTCTTGCACAACTTATCCCAAGTAAGACACCAATTCTAGACCACCAGGCATAGAAAGAAATTGCATTTGGGACAATAAAATTTATTCCACACTTGCTTCCACCAAGGAACTTCAATGTCCCCCATCACCTACTTAACTAACTCACCATAACCTGTTGAAATAGAGTACTTACCAGATAAATCATTGTTACTCCAAGCCAGAACATCCTACCCCGCCAAGGAATTGCATTCTTGAGATACAAGAATCTGAGCCAACTCCCAATCTGAAGAGTGCTTCCATCTAAGGCTAGAAGCTAGCCCAATATTTCAAATCGACTTATAATGCTCAACCGTATTCCAACTAGCAGCAACAAAATGATCACAAAGAGACTAGAGGTGAGGGTAAGTAGAAAGAATGGGAGGGTGACCATCCCAAGTATCCCACCAAAGAAGGGCTTGTGAACCCAAGTAATATATCCAAAAAGCTCCTTCTTAACCAACCAAGCCCCATATTTGAGGGTATCCCAAATCATAGATCCCCTTCCTTCTAAAGGGAAATGAGGAACATCAAAAGTGTTAACACTCTTAAGATACTTGTGGGTAAGAATATGAGCCCACAGCTGATGCTGACTAGTACACCAACACCAATATAACTTGGCTGCAAGAGCTTACCCATTCAAAACAGTAGAATGCAATCCAAGGCCTCCCTTTTTCTGCGGCCTGCACACCATATCCCACTTAACAAGACTCCACTTGGTCAACTACAAGTTACCACTCCAAAGAAATTGTTGTGAGAGAGCATCAAATTCCCTCAAGAAATACAAAGGAGCCACCTGAACAAAATCCTTGTAAATAGGAAGAGCCTGGATAACAAAGTTTAGAAAAGTCACTCTCATAGTAGTAGAAAGCCAACGATGAGTCCAATGATTGATTTTACTGTGCAACTTATCAAGAAAATTTTTCCAAGAAGACCTGGGCTACCTACCAACAACAAGAGGTATTCCTAGATAGACAAAGGGAAGAGACCCAATGTGAAACTATAAAATATTAGCAATCCACTATTGAATAGCTTGAGGAGTATTAAAAAATAAGATAGAATACTTGTACTCATTGATTTTATGACCCGAAGTAGCAAGGTAAATATCCAAAGCTTGCCTAAAAGAAATAGCCTCCTAAAGGTGAGCCCTCCCCATAAGAGAAGTGTCGTCCACAAACTGAAGATGAGAGAGTTGTCGAAGCCCATTGCCCCAACACCAGCCTTGAATCCTACCCTGGGAAATCCACGAATTAAGAAATCTACCCAAACCCTCAGCCATAATAATAAACAGATAAGGGGAGAGAGGATCTCCCTGACAAAAGCCCCTGGAAGTTGCAAAGAGCTCAGAAGGTTCCCCATTCATAAGAATAGAAAAAGAGGAAAAGGTAAAACAACTCATAGTCTAGCTGGCCCACTCCAAATTAAAACCAAAGCCTAATAGAATTCTCTGCAAAAAACACCACTTAACTCTATCATAAGCCTTGGCCATATCCAACTTGATAAACATAGACTTCTCCTTGGACGTCACCATAGAGTGGATGACCTCAGAGGCAACCACCACCCCATCCAAGATCTGTCTACTAGAAACAAAACCTCCTTGCTCCTTAGAGATAACAGAAGGAAGACAAACTTTGAGCCTCTCAGCAATCAATTTCATAATAATTTTATACACAACATTACAGAGAGCAATAGGTTGAAATAATTCTAGCCGATCAACACCTTCCTTTTTTGGAATGAGAACCAGAAAAGTAGAGTTCAAGGTACTAAGCATCTGCTTACTATGAAGAGATTCCTGAACAACCTCTAGCAAATCCAAACTTATAATATCCCAAAATTCCTAAAAAAATTCAATAGGAAAAGTATCAAGTCCAGGGGCTTTACCTTTATTCATCCCAAAAACAACTTCTTCCAATTCATGAAAAGAAATCAGGCGAATGAGGAAATCATTCCACTCCTTGGAGATCAGGGAGGGGACACAAGTAAGGATCAAATTCTCCTCATCTTCTGCAAGGGGCGAATCCTCAGAAAAAAGAGCAGAATAAAACTATCTAGCCTCACGAGACAAATCTTGCAAAAAAGAAATGCGGATCCCATCCGCATTAACTAGAGAAGAAATACAACTTCTATTGCGACATGCCTACACAGATTGATGGAATAAAGTAGTATACCTATCCCCTTCTTGAAGCCAATCATTCCAAGCCTTTTGCTTCTAGAAAATCTCCTCCCGAAGCTCCCATTCCTCCACAACTTCATAGCTTGGGCTTCCACTTGATCCAAAGCATCCAAGAAACCAAAATCCCTAATTTGGTGAGTAATCACATCAAGGCTTGCCTGGGCTCTCTTCTTCATAACCTTAAAATTTCCAAAGCTCATCCTATTCCATCTCTTAAGTTGAAATTTAACATATTGAAGTTTCTTAACAAAGGTGTACATAGTAGTACCATAAGTAGGGCTACCATTACGCCACCACTAAGCCATAATATCATGTAAAGAAGATTCCCAAAGCCACATAAGTTGAAACTTAAAAGGAGGGTTCTTGGGAATAGTAAAGTGAGAAACTAAAAGTTTAATTGGCCAATGATTAGAACCCCTCCAATCAACAATCTTGGAAAGTGCAAAGAGATTGAGAGTTTGTTGATATGTCAATAAAGTTTTGAGAATGTATATTCATGGCATGACTCACCACAAATTGAGAATTTGGTACAATGATTAAAACTAACAGTTGCATGGAATTTGTATGCAATAGAGTAGCCAATAGGGTATAGTTCTAATATTGTTACATAGAGTCGATTGATTGCTACACATATAATTAATTATTTGCATTATACCACAGTGTTACTCAATGTTTATGTAGAGGAGTAGATAGATGAAATTTACAAATTTAAACGTGCTTAAAAAACCAAACTGAAATGCTTAAGTCATAATTTGTTTTCTGGTTCTATTATTTAGAAGCAACCAAGTATTACTTTTGATTTTCCAGATCTATAAGATTTAACAAGGCATTATCAAAATGAAAGACGTGAGTTATATCTGCATGAGATAAAGCTTACTAATTACTAAATAATCAATTTGTAATTTTGTAAATATAACCTTACGTATGATACAATTTGATATTACAGAGTTCAAATGAAAAAGTTATCTGTACAATATTATATTTGAGGATATAACAAAAAAATATTATGTTCAAGGATAAAAAAAAAATATGACCTGTACATGCATTTACAAACATTGACATTGTCTCATAAAAAGAAAAGAGATGTCAATAAAAGTGTATCCTAAACCACATTCAACATCCCATCAAATTCTTGTTTCTCTAATTTTCCAAAGCTAGATGACAAGGACAACAATTTTTTGCCCTTAGATTTACTATCATTTTGCAACACAAGAAATAACATATTGCTAATCCAACCCAGTCAAAATACAATCCATGTCTGTTGAAGACCCTATTTTGTGCAATTCATTTTGTGTTGCCATTGAGCTTTTGGGTATCTCTCAATTGCTTCTCCTACACTGAATTGTGAGTTTTTTTCCAACAATTTAATGCAAGCGCCAAAAGAATTAGGTTGTCTTGGGATGGTTTTTCCCATTTGGGTATAACGTCCATAGTTTCCATTAAAATAATATAAAGTCCACAACTTCCAATACACTTGTTCTGGTTTGGTTATGTTCACTTTATGAGTGCCAAATCGACATAGCTTTGTGTTTTTAGGCATTTCACATATTGTTTTAGGTTCTTGTTCCTTTAAAATTATTATGTTCTTCTTTTGGTTTGGTTATGTTAACTTAACTAGAGATGAACTAGGCATTCCTGTTGTGTACTTTTATAGGTATGTACTTCTGTTATTTACATAAATGGTGCTAGATTCCAGGGTATTTGTTGCTCTTGAATCCATGGATGTCATTACTTATTAATCTTACATATAGAGCTCTTTTTATGCCTAGGCTCACATAGAAGGTGTCTATGGCAAAGATCTTATCCAAATATTTCAGTTTGGTCCTCTACTTGTGTGGCAAGAGATTTCTATGATAATTTTTTAAATGGTCAATTCTCAATTGCTAAGAAAATTTCTATTATAATTGTCCTAGAGATTGAAGATGGGTCATGATGCTGATTTTAATATTTTATTCAATTTTTATTTTTGGCAATTGTGTAAACAAAAATCTTCAAATTTGAATGGATTGTTAAATGTTGCATCGTTGAAGGGTGCTGCAAAGTTTAAAGGCACTGGAAACAGAGGAGAGCATTATACATGTGTTGTACTGCTCAACTGCAAGTCCATGTTGAATCCATTGATATCAGATTCCACTGCTGGTAGTTCCTCAATTCAATACTTGTAGAACTTGGTTGGAGTAGCATAAGGATTTACCTTAACTTCAGTTTCTCATTAGTATATTTTTAAATTATTTTTTCCAGTCCATGTTCCTCTTTATAAGACAATAGGTTACTAGTTATTTGTTTAATGTCTATTCAAATTTGTGATTTTCCATGTTACATTCAGTGTTGTATGCTGGTCCATCTTTAGAATTTTAGATCTGCAGTCTAAAATTTTGAGCTTTCATAACTGATTGCACATTGGGATGTTAAAGTTGGGATACATATTGTTTTTGTCACAATCGTAACTTCTTTCAAGACATGCTGTCATATGAATTTCTATTTCTAGATCTACATTCTAAGCAATTCTCAATTATAACCAAACATGTTGATACACAATGAAATTGTCGCAAAAATCCATAACTTAGGGAACAAACTTTAGTTAGGGAATAAACTTCTATTCCAATCACGGTTATACCATAAATGGGTTAGATGATTATTACAAACAAGTTATGATGGATCCCATTAAGGGATGTGACACCCCAGAAATTATCCATATTGTTTTATGTATGTCCTCTTGATTATTCTTTAGAGCAGTCTTATGTTGCACATACTATCATTTTTTCTTAGTCAGTATTTTAAATTTATGTATTTTATTGTGGGATCATAGTGAATTATGTTGCCCTTTCATTCACTTCTTAATATCTTATCATTAACTTATTTTATATTCTGTACATCACATTTTAAGAGAGAGGCTTGTAAGGACTTTTTGGTCGACATGAACCCTTGCATACCCTAAATTCTATTTTTCCTAGGGACATCTCAAGTTTAATCCTGATAACCCTAAAAAACCTAAAGGATACCCATTTCTCCCATACAACAGTATCATGCCAAGAGTCTTAGTGTCTAGGAAACACTCTATGGTTAAGAATGGAGTATTTTCAAAGGCTGTAAACTCATTCTTACAATCATCAGCCTCTTGGAATCTAGTAGGAGATGGCTTAATGTAAGCAGCAGAATACTTGCACTTAACTTGAGGTTCTTAAGCAGCTGGCCTCACCCTCAAACTTAGGCAAACTTGGGATCTGTTATTAGCACTTTAAGTCAAAATAACACTTTTGGATTGATAACAATAAATGTAGGTGTCCCTATGTCTATAATCCCCTCTTTCAAACAAGAAGATTGAAACAATTACTCTCTTTATTATTTAATAGTTTTAACCCAAATTAGATAGATGAAGGGGCATTTTCTCCACCTAATTGTTGAAAAAGGTAAAATAAGAATGTATGTTATGTAGTTTGACTTATTACCATATTAAATGAGCATAAAGAACTACACACTTACAACAATATGTAGAAAATATGGTCAAGCCCCCTTAAGCACATGGGGTCAAATGTGGCTAAAAAGATTGTGATGCTTCATAGAGGCAAAACCATATGTCTCTTCTAGTGATATGAAGAGTTGTGTGGTTCCACTGAATGAAGAGCTGTGTGATGGCATGAAGAATCATCAAAATGTGGGCTTCACTGTGTCATATCCAAAATACCATTGTCACATGCATACTTATTTTTGTTGTGTTAAGAAAAAAAGTTCATATTTGGAAGAGACTACATACCATGTGCACAATCTCAAAAATATCATCTGTTTGTGATTAATATGCATGGGAATTTATGAGTTCTTGTCTAATTGTTTTATATGTGGTTTTTTATGCATTGTGATCTTCATTATTCTTTGAATATTTTGTGAAACAAATTAACAATTGAGGTTTGCATTGATAGACCCTATCGGCTATTCCATAAATGCACATAGGTGGGATCTATTGATATTATGAGAACATTTGGAAGTATATTCCACATGAGTTTAAACTACCTCTTAGGTTAGAAAAATGCTTAATTATTATTATTTCATCTATAAAAGTAGAGCACAAAGTAGTACTTGTTTTTTTCTTGTGTTAAGAAAAAAAGTTCATATTTGGAAGAGACTAACATACCATGTGCACAATCTCAAAAATATCATCTGTTTGTGATTAATATGCATGGGAATTTATGAGTTCTTGTATAATTTTTTTATATATGGTTTTTTATACATTGTGATCTTCATTATTCTTTGCATATTTCGTGAAACAAATTAACAGTTGAGGTTTGCACTGATAGGCCCTATTGGCTATTCCATAAATGCACATAGGTAGGATCTATTGATATTATGAGAACATTTGGAAGTATATTCCACATGAGTTTAAACTACCTCTTAAGTTAGAAAAATACTTGATTATTGTTATTTCATCTATAAAAATAGAGTACAAAGTAGTACTTGTTTTTATCATATTAAGAAAAAAAGTTCATATTTGGAAGAGACTAAGATACCATTTGCACAATCTCAAAAATATCATCTGTTTGTGATTAATATGCATGGGAATTTATGAGTTCTTGTCTAATTATTTTATATGTGGTTTTTTATACATTGTCATCTTCATTATTCTTTGCATATTTCATGAAACAAATTAACAATTGAGGTTTGCATTGATAGGCCCTATCGGCTATTCCGTAAATGCACATAGGTAGGATCTATTGATATTATGAGAACATTTGGAAGTATATTCCACGAGTTTAAACTACCCCTTAGGTTAGAAAAATACTTAATTATTGTTATTTCATCTATAAAAGTAGAGTACAAAGTAGCACATGGTGTCATGCAAAACAAAATAGCTTTGTAAAATACAAAGTGATATGGATAGAACATTTAATCAACCCATAAGTTTATTTTTTGATAACTAAAATTTGTTGAAGATGGTATAAAACTTTGTTATGCACTAATGATCAAAACACATAGAAGTCCATTACCACATTATCAAAGAAAAGGTTCCAAATTTATTTAAATTCAATATGATTCTACTGAAAATCAACTTGTAGATGGAATCACAATAACCCTATCAATTACTAAATTTAAAAAATTGAAAGAAAACTTATTTCACAATTTGTTAATTTGTTTCACCTATTATGCCCAAAAAACCAACATGAATTGTTGGATTTATTTGTAGACAAATACATAATCAAACGATCTTGCCATACTTATTTTATTGGACAAATTAATAGTTAGCTGTTATTTCTCAACTTTATTTTAATTTGCCACATTTTCTATGATTCACACAATAAAACGAAGAAAACTTGAAAGAAATCAAATAATTGATTAAAATAAAAGCTTTGTCTGTTGAATGGATCTAACCTTTGACTTCAATAATTATAGATAAGATGTATACCTTGAGGTTGTGATTTTCAATTCCCAGCAAGGCTGTGAATACCTGCAAGATTAACGCTATTGCGAGCTGAAAACAAACAAAGCTGCCTCTGCTTACCTAAGTTGTCGGAAATAATCGTCTGCGAAATTCAAATGCAATCGGACATCAAATAGACAAAGTATGGCCCATGTTCAACACTTTTTTTTAAGGTGGTTAGACTTCAACATATGCTGCCCCATATGTCCAGGGTGAACTTGCTAGTCTCAATCGTTTGGACGACCAAACGATAGTAGCATTTGTGAGTGCCACCATTATCGTCATAACACCCAATAATTATGAGAGGTTGAAAAGTAAGGATAAGATGCTTTCTCCAAATATAAGTCGTTTTGGCGATACGAGATCTCTCTTGCAATTGTCACACCACTTTTGGCTGTAGACGTGCTTGGTTTTGCGTCGGATATGGTGAGATGGGAAAAAATTTCGAAGATGAATAAATTTGGCAGTCTAACGACTCCATATTTTTTCAGCTTGTGTTTTATCAATTGTGTTACCTCACGATTTTCATTCTTTTCTTTACTTTCAAATGAACGAACTATTTTGTTCGTTCTTTACCATAAAAGCATTGTTTCTTTGGAGACTAATTGGAGCATATGTATAGATGCTCTTAGAAGAGGAGAGGGAATTTGTATTTATTATAAATATAATTTATAAAAATATAAGATTTTAAATATATGTATTTTGTATAAAGCTATATATAAGTATAATGATGAAATTTGTATACCTATATAAATATTTATTTAGTTTTGTGTTAATTTTGATGGAATGTTTAGTACAATTAGACTAATAACATCTAAAAATGTTATGAAATGGTTGATATACACAAATACCTATAAATACTTGTAGCCCTATTAGTCAAACACTATATATTTATATTTTCTAGATTCATTTGGTACAATATTTCTTTGACAAGGATATAAATATTTTGATGGCACTTTTAAATGTCATTACTAGTTTTTTAAAATTTTATGAGTGATAATTTAAGAGATTTTTTATGATTCTGTAAGAGAGGAAAAAAATTGAAGGCATTACAATTTATTAACATTAATAATCATTTTCAAATATACTCAAGAGTGATCTTTGAAGTATTAACCACAAGATGGGAAAATTCATACTTTTCTTTTATGGCATGAATTTTTGAAGTGACACTATGTAGTTGTTTGAAGATGCATTACGTATAAAAGTTTCATTAAAATGCAACATTCTTGGAAGTATTAACCACAAGAAGGGAAAATTCATACTTTTCTTTTATGGCATGAATTTTTCAAGTGACACTATGTAGTTGTTTGAAGATGCATTACATATAAAAGTTTCATTAAAATGCAACATTCTTATATATTTAAAGAAATCATAGACTTACCTTTTTTTCTTTTTTCTTTTGGTATATTCACATTTCTAGATGCATTCCTTATTAAAAGTATTTGAAATTTTAATGCTTATTTATTATGACAATCTATTATTATATAATTGCAATGTATTGGTGTAACACAAACACTAATTCTTTTGGTCATGTTGTAAGCCGCAAGATGTGACCACCATACAAGTAGTTAAAGTGAAATCATGGAATCTATAAAGCTAAGATTTCAAAAAAATTATTTAACTTATTCTTTAAAGAGTCCATTATAATTGTCAAAGGTGAGTGAGAAGATGAGTTGATTTGGGTGTAGCCCATTTGTTCAAAGTTTTGCATGAATTTTCTTTCAAATATACAATTCTTAATACATGATCACAACATGCCCTTCATTTGGTTGTGATAATTTTTCTGAAAGATGTACTAAGGGATGTTGGGTTTGAGTACTACATTGTCAATGAAATTAATTGAATTGTATTTTTTGAAACAAATTAGAAGCATTTAATTTGATATAGTATGATATTTTATTTCTCAATTTTAGGAGAGAATATTTATACAAATTTAGTTTTAAAATAATTTGCTATCAATTTTAGGATCAATATTTTAATATACTTGTGGTTATAGTCTTAAATTTACTTAATAAAAAATCTTTACTAAACAATGACTTCTTTGTTACTTGTATTTTAAGGGTTTATTAGATTTTTTTTTTTTTCATTAAATAGCTGCTTAGGGGCAGCACCCTTTATATTAATAAGCAAAAAAGATTACATAAAAGTTATACACTTTGTTCATCCCAACATCATGCACAACCCTAGATACCCCTTCTCTCTCTCTGCCCATCCAACCTACTTCTAGACATGCCCCATAGTTCCAAGCCTTGAAACATTTGATGGCCTTCTATACACAAAATGGCCATTTACAGCCCTATACCATACAGTGAGTAATTACAAAATATGTATAGTAGCCAAAAGCATATAGGACACAACACACTTCCCTTGCTTACTCTTCTTCCTCCTCATGTCTCACCACCACCGCTCTTACAATCACTAGGCACTCAATACCCCAGGCATGATGTGTCAGGCTGTTGGCCACCTCTTTAGGGTCTCTTCCATCATTTTTCCACCCAGTCCTCACTCTCATCCAGACCCAAATTCTACTCATCCCCAGTGTCGCCATCTAGTGCCAAACCTTCAGCTACCATGTATCTCTTGACCCAGCCTGTGCCAGTCACCCGTACAATGCTGACCATCCTTCCCAAGTAGTTGAATCTTCTTTCCATTTCCTCCCACCACTTCTTTAGCTCTCCCAGTGTCAATGTTCACACTATAGGGAACTTCCTAACCTCTGCACCTTGGCCACTCGACATATAGTAATTTTGTGGTAGAGGTGAGAGGAGATTCACGTCGACATTATCTAGGGCCGCATCAATCTCACCTAGAAGGGAATGCAAGGATAGCTTCTGGCATAGAAGCTTTGCCTTAGCTTTTCTAACCAACATGTATAACAACATTATCAAGAACATCGTTGTGATGTCTATGTTGACCCTATAATGGTGATGAGCTTGCAGAAACTCAACCCCCAACACCTTCTTTACCACCCAAAGCACAAGAGGATGAGCTGAAGTGAATATGGATTTTAGCCTCTTGTCTAAGACCTCCCCATGGAACGACATCTATTGTTTGGTGGACTCCAAGAAGATTGGTGTATCCATTACTCATACCGCTCCAGCTCTTCTTGATCAGTATGAGAGTGAGTTTGATTTTCTCACCACCTCCAGGTCATATTTGTAAGCCCCTGTACTATGTCAAGATGATTATTTTTTCATAGGCATAACTTTCTGCATGAAACCAAAGATCTTATAATTTTTTAACTATCAAGACTTTGAGTGGGATCATCTAATCGTCGTACTTCACCACATATAATGACGTATCACTAGTGCTTCCATCACTCTTCAAATTTAATTTCCCATCAAGTAGATTTGATCTCACACTTGCCATAATTGAAACTACCAACTCATTTAATGTGCAAGTGACCTATCCATCATTCCACTACCACTTGGTGTCTTAACTTTGGGGAATCTCTGTCGCCGCCTTTGCCACCTCATCAGCTAGAGTGTTTCCTTCTCTAAGCATGCGACTCAATCTGAAGTCTTTGAACCCTTCCAATAGTTATTTGATGGGTCATAGCCACTGATCTAGGTTCTAGTTTGGAGTGGAGTTTACCCTGATTGTGTTTACTGTGATGAGTGAATCTCCCTCAAGATGAATATGCTTGACACCTAGTTCATTCCCAATTGTAGTCCAATCAAAGCCGCTCTAAATTCTGTCAAATTATTTATTGTCTCTCCCAATTCAATGGATTTCTTTGCTAATATACTACCATGTTCATCACGAGCCACACATCCTGCTCCACTTGGGCCTAGGTTGTCCTTCGAAGCTCCATCAAAATTTATCTTTATCTAACCTAGCTCTGGAGGCTCCCATTTCACCTCCAATTATTTTGCCCTTCTTGACTCCCCCTCTCCATTCATTGTGGGTATTTTTAGACTGGGGAAAACCTTAACTATGCCATCATCCCAGCATGTGAAGTTCTTCTTTTTCCTCGATCTCCTGTAGGTGGCCTCATTAGCTAGCTCTATGATGTGGCCTTCAATTTTCTTGCATAGCCTCTCAGAATTCAACTCCTTGTCTTAAAAGATGTACCTATTCCACTCTTTCCATATCTCCAAGATGAGGGTTGAAGGTATGATTTTCCAAATGCATCTGAAAACTACCTTCCTATGGATTTTTAGCCACATGTTAAACCACATTTCAATATATTGGGGAAGGGGGCTTTGAAAATTTACCTTCTTCATAAAGAGCTGCCAACATTTGATCATGAAGGGGCAAGTCAGAAGGATATGATTGGCATTTTCACTATTGTTTTTGCAAAGAACACATTGTCCTAGCCTAGCTACTCCAAATCTTGCCAATCTATCCTCTATTAGGATCCTCTTCTGTAGTGCCAGCCAGGTAAAGATCCTTGCTTTCAAGAGATAATTCTTATTCCAGATCAACCTTGTTGGCTAGTTTTACTTGATCATTGTAACTTCCTTAACTTTGTATCTACATTTGACCTTATAGGACCCTATGGTCAAACCACACCATATGATTGTATTCATTTGGGCTGAAGGAGCAAAGGTTCTATTCTTCAAAATTACATCTAGCTCTCTTTTTTGCTCCCAAGTTGGAACCCCATCTTGAACTTTTATTTTTCCATATTGACAAACCTTGCTACCCCACACTTGAAGGGTCTCATTTTTTATTTCCTCAAGGTTGGGGTAGTTAGCAAGTGTCTCTCTACCACCCCAAGAATCACTCAGGAATGCTGCTCTTTGGCCATTTCTGACTTCCTAGGAGACATTTGAAATTATGTCCCTGCATTCTAGAATGTAGTTCCAGATTGCAGAGCCCCTAGGCAGGTCTATGATGGTTAGAATTCTTGTGGGTTAATCTGTATCCAAATACTTCCTTCTAAGAATTCTAACCCATTTCTGATCTCCTTTGTTGTAAAGGCTCCACAAAAGCTTGGCTCCCATAGCTAAGTTCATTATTGTAAGCTATCTTATGCCTATCTCACCTGCCTCCTTCGAGGTGCAAATTTTATTCCAAGCTACCAAAGGGAGTTTCTGGTGCTCCCTTGTCCCATTGCGTAAGAATTTACTAAGTATCTGATTGATTGCTTCTTCCATCACTTTGGGGATTTTCAAGCATTCCATCAAATATACTAGGATGATCAACATGACTGATTTCACCACCAAGAGCCTACCTGCTGAGGATAGTCACTTTCCTTTCCAAGTTCCCATTTTGTTCTTACAACTATTGACTAGGTTCTCCCAATAGTTCTTTTTGTTAGATCCTACAAAAAGAGGTGTTCCCAAGTAGTGAAACTGGATTGCATATTCAGAAAGAAGACCTGTGATTTCCTCGAATTGAAACCTTGACCAGATGCCAGATAATACTCATCCAAAAATGTTTTAATGGGTCTTACTTCTCTTCTGCATGCCACTCCAAATAGGATGGTATCATCTGCAAATTGTTGATGAGTCACATTTTCCAATCCATTTTCTACTATGATCCCTTTCCATTTCCCTTCTCTCCTAAGTGTATTGATCCCTCTACCTAGAGCCTCTGCCATGATGATGAATAGGAAGGGAGAGAGAGGATCTCCATGTATGAGGCCTCTTGTAGAGGTGAAGAAACCATGTGTTGCACCAATTTCCAGGATTGAAAATTTTGGTGTTGAGATGTAGCTTTTGACCCACTCCCTCTAATTGCCACCAAACCCAAACCTCTCTAGTACTTCCAACAAGAATTACCTATCCACTAGGTCATAGGCTTTTAGTATGTATAGCTTGAGGATCATACATGTCTCCGAAGTCTTCTTGGCTGAATGTATTGCTTCATGGGCTATAATAATTCCCTCCATAATTATTCTCCCTAGTGTGAAACCACTTTATTCTTCTAAAATGATTGAACCCAAAACTTCTCTAAGCTTGTTGGCTATAATTCTAGTCACTATCTTGTAAATGTGTTGCATAGTGCTATTAGTATGAAGTCCCCCATTTCCTAAGGATTCTATAAATCTTTATGATTAAAGCTAGGAATGTGTGGCCGATGGACCCCAGCATAGTCACCTTCATTCTAGATTCCTCCATTGCACTAGTGAGATCATCCCCTACAATCTCCCAAAATTTCTGAAAGAAGCTGGCCGTGAGTCCATTCGGTACACGATCTTTGTCTAGGTTGAGTAGGAATGTGGTTGTTCTCACTTCCTCTTTCCCTATTTGCTTGAATAGAGCCCGATTCTATTCTTTAGTAAGCACTGTGGGGATTGAGGCAAGTATTTTATCACTTGTTGTTCTTTGACTTGGAGCTTCCTTGTTCAAAAATGCTTCAAAGAATGCCACTGCCTCCTTATTTACCTCATTAGTTGTTTGTGTCATACTTCCATCCATCCTTTTGATTTATGTTATTCTATTTTTGCTCCTATTAGCCACTGATGTTCTATGGAAGTATTTGGTGTTCCTGTCTCCTTTTAACCATGTCTCCCTAGATTTCTATCGCTAGTACAACATTCCTCCCTTTTCAGGATTTCTGACCATTCCTCCTTTAGTGCTTTTTCTATTTCAAACTCCTCTCTCATTCCATTCCAAATTATGTGTTCATTCAGGGTGGCCATTTCATATTCTACTCTTTCCTTTTCTTGGAAAATGTTCTTGAAGTGTGTTTTGTTCCACTCCTTTAGCTTGTATTTTACAAATCCCAGTTTCTTACCTAGTTTGAAGAGTTTGGACTGATTTATAATTTAAATTTCATCCCACCAACCTACCAGCAACTCTAGAAGAGTGTCATCCCTCAGCCACATACTTTCAAATTTGAAAGGGTTGCCCCTTGGAGGTTCATCCGGGAAAATTGTCAATTCAACTAGAAAGTGATTAGAGCCATAGAGCAGTAAAATGACTGCTTCCACAAGGTTTTCTTGACCTTCCCAATCCCCAGCCAGTAGAAATCTATCCAGTCTTTCTGCTTTGCTTGTGAAATCTTTCCTCCTATTTGTCCAAGTGAAGATTCCATTCCTTGTTTGCACATCTTTTAACTAATTATTATCTATGAATTCCTGAAAGTCTTGCTGCACATTCGTAATTCTTTGCAGACCACCTCTCTTCTCTTCATTGTTTATAGTTGCATTGAAATCTCCTGCTATGATGCTTTTCTCCCCATTGAAACTTGACAATTTGCTAGTGATTTGTTGCCACAGTGATCTCTTGTCCATTGTCGCAATCGAGCCATACACATTGATGAGATAAAATTTCTCATTCCTCTGTAGCATTTTGCACCTCATTATTATCCACCTCCTATCATCGTCCATAATTTCCCCTTCTATTGTGAGTGGGTTCTAGATGATTATCAAACCCCTTGAAGATCCCTCAACTCCATAGAAATAACCCTTCCATTGTCTCCAACACCTTAGTCTCCTATCACTTTCCTCTTTCCCAGTTTGGTTTCCTATAATAGAAAGATGTCTACTTTTGATTGGTCAATTTGGTGTTTGACCAAATGCCATTTGTTAGGGGCATTAATGCCCCTAACATTCCAAGTTATTTCCATCATTGCTCCCAGGGAAGAAATACATCCTTCCCTAATCTAAGTTTCATTTTCCCTATTGCATTGGCTACAATTTCCAGTTTTGTTTGGTTAGTCTTCAGTCCCCACTTACCACTCTTCTTGATGTTTGGTTTTCTTCACTTTTATTGGGATTTCTCCAACATCCTTTCTTCTAGTAGAATTTCTTCCTCACCCCCCATTCCTCCTTCATCTTCAAATTCTAGTTCTTCTTCACTCTCCTCCAATCCTGAGGGGGGTTCAACCTACTCTAGATTGCTTGACTCCCTCATCACCTCTTGAGCAATGCTTTCTATTGTATCTCCTAACATCTCTTGTGATTTCTCCTTCATTTCCTCCCTTTCTAGAGCCTCCTCCTTTGATTCTTGCTAGCATCCTATCGACAAGTTCCCAAAATCCAATGGGCTATACACTACCATTTCCCAAGACTCAACCCATCAACATATCCCTAAGGATGTGGGGCTGGTGTTTTGTTTTTTAAAACATGGCTCCCCTCTATTTGTAACCTGATATCCTTTATCAATATGCCTTCTGTTAGGTCCTTGTCCTTTTGAGATTTCTCCAGGCTAGGGTTTTTGTGTAATTGTCCATCCTTGCTCTCCCTTGTTTGCAAATATCTCCATTTATACATGTTGTCTTTGTCCACCTTCACAGAGATCTTGCATTCCAAAGTTCCATGATCCCTCGATTTGCACATAGGGCATAGTTTCAATTGATCTTCTCTTAGTACTATTTGGATCCATGATCTGTCCCTCATGAGGATTTCAATCTCTTGAGGTAGGAGTTAATGTGGCATCAATCCTATGTAGACTCTGGCATAGGCTCCCAAGAATCTTTCTTCTGTCATTTTGTCAATTGATATGAGTGTACCCAAGCTCCTCCCAATTTCCTTGATGAAATCCTCTTCCCAATATTCTGCTGGGAGGTTGTACATGTGAATCTATATCGGTCCTTCCTCGATTTTGTGCTTCGATGGGTTAAAATTGTGCATTCCCGCACCATCAAGGTAAAATGACCCCCTATTGAGTGCTTTCCATTTTTTGTGCATTTGAAAGTGCCATCATTTCGACAATGTTCCCCCATAGTCCCCATCACCACTTTTTTATGCTTTCTGAATCAATCCAGCCCCCACCCCACTTAACTAGAACCCCAAACTCCTTGAGTGTTCCTATGGAGTTTTCAATTTGCTTTTTGTCCAGAGTAACATATGACCTTAACAAAGTAGGGTTTGGAACCTTACCTTTCAGATCTTTGTGGTTGTGTGAGGGTTCTTCTTCCATCACCCCCTTTTCCTTTC
The DNA here is from genome assembly GCA_027924645.1 of Cunninghamia lanceolata. Taxonomy (NCBI): domain Eukaryota; kingdom Viridiplantae; phylum Streptophyta; class Pinopsida; order Cupressales; family Cupressaceae; genus Cunninghamia; species Cunninghamia lanceolata. Next base: position 1,215,247 of record BSBN01000277.1, read on the forward strand.
CTTTTGAAGAAATCTTCATCTGATCATCTTGGTCCATTGCCCTCATTCTATCTTCCTTGAATCACCAGTTTTCTGCAGCATCTACTTTAGAAATATACTTTTCCCTGAACCACCCATAATGCCCTTGTGAAGAATTGCTCCATGATATTGAGCTCTAATTGTCGTTCCTTTGCCAATTCTCCCCCTACCCTTGAGTCTTAGGTTTCTCATGTTTTTGTGCATTCCATCTCCTTGGATGCATCCACGGAAGACCTCTCTGAGTGCCCCATGCCTTATGCCCATTGTGCATCCCCTGCTCATGGTTTCTAAATTTCCTTTGCTCATTTGATCTAAATTTTAGATGAGATTTATCCACCCATCGCCCTCCTAGAAAGACCCACTATCCCAGGATGTGCTTCCATTCTGAGGTTCATCTTATTGCTGCTAATTCCTCCCTTGATTTCTTGTCATCCTTAACATTGCCCCACGCCTTCTCGCCTAGATCACCTACTTTTTTTTATCTTCTTCACCCATCACGCTATGATATTAGGTCTTAGATCTTGGTTCATTAGATATTATTATTTTACATATTGATCCCAAATGTATTATATTTTTGTTATGAAACCGTATTCCTCTTAAATGCATTTGTGTCAAATACATAATCTATATTTTATGTTACAAAAAATGCTAAAAAATAGTAAAAATGAATTAGTATTTACTAATCTCCTACTATACTGCAAGACTAATGGTTATGTACATATTCAAAAATCTTGTTACAAATGACCCTCATTTGAGATATATTTGTTTCACAAGATAATTCTTTGATTAATTTATTCAATCAATGATAATATTTATGAACTAGTTGTATAGTCCCTATGTAAATGATACTTTGTTACAACATCAAATACCTACAACTATAGGAAAGAGTAGGAGATAAAAGAAACCCAAAAAAATATTATTTAGATAAACATTGTTAGTGTATTTGATTATTCATACACTATTGTGTGGTTGTAAGATGAGCTTGTATATTAATTGTAATATAATCCAAGAAAATTATTTATAATAATTCATATATAAATATTGTAATAATTTATGGATAATATATTCATTAGTGCTTAATGTTTTGCCCCTCACACATGCCCCATTTTCACTTGGCAAATTGACAACCTCCCTCTTTTTCTCTTATTTCTGTTTTCTTTAGATTTGACTTGAATCTGTATTTTTTTCTTTAATTTTAGCCTTGGTTTTATTTCTTTGTCAGAATATTGAGGTTTGACATTTTGGCATGGTAGTAGAAGCATCCTTAAAACTCTAATTCTATCTCTTAGCATTTTTGTTTTCCCTTCCAAGTACTTGTTAGTTTGTTAGGGCTAGTCATCCTTGCATGACTATATAGGAATCCCTGACATCTTGATGTCCATAGGTTAGCATTGGTCTTGTGTGTCACCTTTGTTAGACTTTTAGTGTTGGACATCCTGGCATGATTATAAGGGTGTCACTAATACCCAACCTACTCTTAGCTTTGCATTTATTGTATTTTTTCCCATGTACATGAAAGATGGGTTTGTTAACCATTTGCCCTACTTTCTTTTCACTTGTTCTTTCGTAATCTTGTTTCTTGGTACTCTGGTTTTTAGATTAAGGTCCCTTTATTGTGTTTTACATTTTGGTACAAGTTATGTAATACTTTAAATCCATGACTCTCGATACAATTTATTTCATATCCTTTACAACTTCAAGGCATCGAGGTGTTTGGCATTTGTTTATGATTTTGGCATAAGTTAGGGGACATGTTCAACACTTGATATCTAATATATTGTACCTTATACCTTTGTGGGTTTTGGGTGCTAGGGTATCTTGGCTTAGTGTGAGTTTTGGGCTTGTATTATGGGTTTCTCCGAAGTCATGATCCCTGATGTATTCACTATGTGTGCTATCCTCTAGGTGGTTATCAAAATTCTAGGATTTTTTATGCTAAAGGATCAGTTATGACTGGTCCCAAAAACTTGCTCATTTGCTCTTCTATACAATTTAAGTTAGTATCTTTCAAAGAACAAGTTCTGAACCAAGTTATGTGTTAATTTTAATGAACCTAATGATCACATTTAATTGATTTGATCATCTTAATTCTCCCTAATATTTGGTTGTGTCTATTATTACAATAAAATACAGGATAAGCCCCCAACAAGAGATGAAATATGAGTTCAAAGGCTACCATCCACCATCTATGATGTTATCCCCATATAATAATATTAGAGGTCCACTAACTTGGGGCATGTTAATGTCTAAGAATTATTACAAAGGATATATACAAGGAAGGTGATAGGACTTTCCAAGCTCAATGTATGACTAACATAGGCCTAATAAAAGCTACTACTTTAACTATGTTACTTTAGTCTATGGAGTTAGTTTTGGCCTATGGCTAGAGATATGATAAAAAGAGAAGGTATTTGATGCTACTAGATAGGTAGTTTTAGACACCAGTGTAGATATGATAAAGAGATTCTTTGGGCTCCCTACATATGGTAAATATGATAGAGTCAACATGAAGATAACTCTAGACTACTATGAGACTAAAACCACATCTGCCACTGACTTCATAAAGTAGCACCTCCTGATAGCACAGAAGAAGCAACCATTGAAGATGAGTAAAATTAAACATAGAAATGAATTCAAAGAAGATGCAAAGGACACCATCACACTCCTTAGTACAGTATATGGTTACCCCACTACAAAGGAATTTCACCCTTGGATGTGCTCTTTTTACATGAAAATAATTGATGTGGAAGATTGATTGGGGTGCGATTATCATCAATAACCTTAATGAGAAATTGATGGATGAATTAGGGTCCAATGCATTCGATATGACTTCTTATCTACTATATCACCTAACCTATCAAGTTATTTTTCCTAGACTAAATCAAGATGGCTCTCTCTAATTGGGAGAGACCAAATATTATGATCAATTGCCTCAATTGTAGCTCAAGGAGAGCTAGAAGAATTACTACATTGTTAATGATGGTTTAGTCTATGCAGTCATTAGGGCACTTGACAATGACTATGCCAAAAGGTTGTCTATAGAAGCAATCGATGAGTTGACCAAATAGAGTACATCTAGTTCATTTAGTTTAAGAAATTTACCTATATGAGAGTGGCTAGCTTCCAAAAGCCACCATACAAGCTACCACGGTATCCTAGTGCTAGGATCATCTTTTTAGAACTATGTCGACTAGTAGTTGAGATTAAAAATTTGGTCGCTGGAAAACACTAGGTTGGTTTCCCCTTTGCCATTAATGTCAGAGTATACTCCTACCTTAATATGCAAAATGTTAAAATTTTAGAGTTAGAGATGGCCCCTCTATCCATAGATTTGTATGATAACATCAAGAGTGGATATGATCCAATCAAAAAGATTAGCCCATTGATTGTGGCTTATTACAAGAATGATCTGACATTAGAAGATGATTGGGCTGATTACCTTGATGAACATGAATTCAAAATTAGGGATTAATGTAGGCTCATCCTGGACATGGTCCTAAAAGGAATGAAAGAAAGTGATAGGGTCTTTCACCCCCTATAACAATAACAAAGTATACATGAAACCAATTAGTGACATCAACTAGGATTAAGTGGAAGATTTTTAATGAAGGTCGAGGCTTAGATTGTACTAGATAGATCCTTGGGATGGGTGAAGAATCTATATCATATGTTGGACCCACATCTAAAGTCTACACCTATGGACTAGAATAAGAAGATAGAATAGGGTGAGTCCTCTATTCCTGCTAAGGCAAATGCTATGGTTGAAAAGGCTAAAGAAAAAGAGCCAAGAGAGACTAGAACCACTACAAAGAAAAAAGATAAGAAGAAGGCTATGGAAATAAGCTTCAGTGAAGATGATAAGGACATTGTGCCTCTGATCAGGAGGAAGAAAGTAACTACTCAAGCTCCTCCTACTTCTTAGGTTCTTGTTAAACATACATTTGGATAAGCCACTACCGCATCATCCCTAACACACACACCCTCCTCCTCTTCATCCCCTCAAGCCATTCATAAATGCAATCAATCACCTTCTCAAGTCCAATGACTGTAAGTTCCACAACCATAAGTTCTACAACCACCTCCTCAAAACCCAACTCCACCATCTCAAACCCCCATTTCCCCCACTCATTAGCTAGTATTGACTTCTCTAGCTCCTCCATCTTCTCCCCACATTAATATGTAACCTCACCTTCACAAGCCATAGAAAACAAAATTGAAAGTTGATTGTGTGCAACATGAAGAGGTGCATACAAAAGAAGGTCGCATTCTGCTAAGGTGAATATTAAAAATCTAGATCAGATTGTCCAAGATATTTCTTTTCTATAGGATGAAGAGGGTGAGAAGTCACAAGAATATATTTAAACTATTGTTTTAACCCCTTTCCCTCACCCTTCACCCGACTCCACTCTTAGGACTGATTAGATTTTACCTCCTCCTCCAAAACTAGTCAATGCAGGATCAAGGTTTCTAGTGTAGTTGAGACATAACATTAAGAAGAGGCAAAGGACTTATCGTGAAGAGGAAGATGACTTTTAAATTATGGTGGAGGTGTTCAAGGCCCAACCCAATCTAAAAATAGAAAGAATGCTCTCCACCATCTATGTTGATGCATAAGGAGCTAGGACAACTTAGGTGGTCACTCCAATAGTATACAAAGACGAAGCTCTAATGGCAACTAAAGATTGTCCAATACAACAAGTCCATCTAGGCTACCAAACTAGGGAAGAAGAGAAGCAAGAATTATAGGAAGTTATTTCTACCATCCTTGATAGGATGAAGAAAGGTGAAGTAACTAAAGAAGAACTCAAGAAATACATGGGACAACTCACCACCTACATCAGTCACTTGGTTGGCCCAGTTGATTCAAGTGCCCCTACACCAGCCATACTGGAAGCCCTGCAGATACAAAACTAGTGGACATAAAAGGATTCATTCCCATTACCACTTCATGGAGAGATAAATTGAAGTCCCTTAGTATTAGGATAGTAAAAGAAGCAATGAGAGACTGTCACAATATTAGTGATGAGGCAAGTATATTACAAGAAGTTGAGGACACAATTTATGAAGAACTATTCATAATGGAGGAATACCTTCTAGATTTGTAGATGATGAAGGAAATTCCTTCAAGTGAACTATTTAGACTTAGAATTTTTGACAAGGATGATCAAGAATTGGCAATAGAATGGTTGTAGGTTAATAAAATAGGACTAAAAGTATTGAAGTATGCAATGCTATGCTCAACACTAGAACGTGTGCAATAGACAAGTGCTACTAAGGTGAGAATTGAAAAATTCATTGAGACCATCCATTGAACCATTTGGGAGGATTCCTCTTTGGTTCAGCAAATAGATAGAATTATTAAGGAATTCATAGACTTCCACCACTAGTTGCTACTAGAGAAAATAATTGATAACCTCATGAGGATAAAGACTACATTCCATGGATTCTGAGAGGATTTGTGTAAATTCTAAGAGTTTCATAGTAAAATAAAGAAAACAATATTCTCCCAAAAGATGCACCTCAAGTACCACCAAGGGCCTAATGAAAATGACATAAATGCTGCCATTCTATCCTTCCATAGTCACTTTCTTGGTGGCACTAATCTTTTTTATTTTATTTTGGTTGTATGCAATTTCAATTTTTTCCATTCATTATTCTTTTGAAAGATGTAATAACTCTGTTCAAAATGTGAATTGAAATATAGGATGCAAGAAGTTAAATTATGATGTCACTTGTAAATGCATAATTTTGGGCCCAAGTGCTGTTAGAAATGAAAGAAACACTACTTCAATGGAAATCTGATTCAAGATAAATTTCAGAAATCTTTAACTGTGTGTTATTAATGGAGATTGAAACATAGAAACAAAACTATGCTTCATAGAAATGGAAAATTAGAAATATGAACACAAAAATTAGAAATATGAACACATAACATAATGTTTTAACATGGAGAAAACCCTTTCGGGTAAAAAACTCCACATAGGAAAGAGGCCCAATGTTTGTATTAATCTAAAAATGATTTACAATACAACAACACTTCAACTCTCTCCACCAGTCTTCAATCCGACAGCATTCCAGCAACACATGAGTACCTAAAACTATATTGCAACAACTAGTACATGGTAAATACTTATAGAAACATTTTCTAACTCATCTTAGGGATTCATCTTCTCTCTCATGAGATTCCTGAACATAAAAATATTAAATGCCATCTTACAAGCACCTTCTACTTGTCCAAAAATAGCCATGCAAAGTTTGGGTACCCAAGACTAAATCTGGGCTCTTACAACATCTTATGACATGTCATAACTATCATAGATTCTAGCAAAAGAGTATCTTTCCAAGATAGGAACCTTGGGCTAAATATAGAAAATATACAACTAACATATCCATCATATGCGTCATAGAATCACAGAATCTTATGACAACTTGTAGCTATCATAGATTCACTCGCCAACATTATGACAATTGTCATACATGCCAAAAATAGTATATTCCTCAAGGGAGCACACATATCCTCATTTACCATGAGTTTTTACATTTGCCAATAGTAAAAGTCACTCCGTAATAACTTTTGGTGACACTAAAAATTAGTATTTCCTCATGGATAATTAGAAATTACATATAATAAATAGAATAAATAAAATGTTGGGATTTACAAGGTTAATGGCACCTTATCCCAACATTCTCCCAATTGACATTATACATTGTAAATCAACCCATAGGAAATCAAATGAAAAATAGTTAGGCACTAGAAACAAGGCCCATGGCTTCTCTGTACCACACAAACTTCTTTGTGCTCATAGGCTTAGTCAATGAATCTGCAACATTCTCCTCAGTGTCTATCTTCTTTAGCTCAATCTCTCCATTTGCAACCAACTCTTAGATAAAGTGATACTGAACATCAACATGCTTAGTCCGAACATGATACATGGGATTCTTGGCCAAATAGATAGCACTCTGGCTATCACAACCAATCTGAATGATCCTACAATCAAAACCAATACCTATACATAGTCTCCTCAACCAAACTACCTCCTTAGAGACATGAGTAGCAGCCATATACTCTACTTCTGTAGTGGACAAAGAAAATGTGGGTTGCCTCTTACTCATCCAACTCACTGCACCTCCAAACTGAGTAAACACATAGCCACTACTGGACCTTCGACTATCCAAGTCACCTGCCCAATCTACATCAACAAAACCTTGTATGTCCAAAGATTTATCAGTACTATCAATACCAGAATAAACTAAACAATGATTAGGAGTACCTGCAAGATATTTAAACACCCTCTTCACATAGTTCCAATACTGTCTACTAGGGTTAGACATAAATCTACTCAAAACTCCCACTACTTGGGCAATATCTGGTATAGTACAAACCATTGCATACATCAAACTCCCTACAACACTAGCAAATGGCACATTCGACATATCCTCAAGATCATCCTCAGTCTTTGGGCACATATCTAATGAAAGTTGAGTACCAATGGGTAAATGAACTCTAACTGGGTTACAGTCCTGCAAACTAAACCTCTACAAAATAGTATTCACATACTTACTTTGTGACAACCAAAGCTTTCTGTTAACTCTATCCCTCCTAATCTCCATTCCCAAAATATACCTTATAGCACCAAGATCCTTCATCTCAAATGGACCTGAAAGTTGGGCTTTAAGCTCACTGACCATACCCTTAGTATTGCTGAAAAACATGTCATCAACATATAAAGCAATAACTAGTATAGAATCATCAACACAATGAATGTAAACACAGTGATCCTCCTCGCTTCTAACAAAACCCAATTTCAAAAAAAATAAGTCAAACTTTTGATATCACATTCTGGGGGACTGTTTTAGATCATAAAGAGACCTCTTTAACCTGTAAACCCAATGTTCTTTTCCTTTTACCTCAAAACCTATAGGCTATTGCATATAAATTTCTTCTTCAAGATCTACATGCAAGAACGTGTTCTTAACATCCATTTGCTCAATCTCCCAATCATAAGCTGCAACAATGGATAAGAGAAATCTAATAGAAGTTAATTTAGCAACAGGAGAGAATATCTCACCAAAATCAACTCCCTCTCTCTGGGAGTAGCCCTTGGATACCAGTCTAGCCTTGTACTTCTCCAATGACCCATTTGCTCCAAACTTCCTCTTGAAGACCCACTTACAACCTATGGCCTTTCTTCCTTTGGGAAAACAAACAAGATCCCAAGTGTTACAGGAGTCTAAAGCCATCATCTCTTCCTACATGGCTAGCTGCCAAGACTCACTATCATCTGTAGAAATAGCTTCCCTATAAGATCTAGGTTCATCATTAGTACTCAATAAAGCATCTACACAATGGAAGTCGAGTGGGCTATACCTGTCATTTGGATTATGTTGTCTTGTGGATCTCCTCAAGGGTGGAGAAAGAGACTCTACTCGTTATTCTGCATGATCATCTGTACCAACTTCTTCTGTCATAACAGATTCTTCATCAGAACTAGAATCTTCTTCTTCTTCACCCCCTAATCCATCGTTTTGTTCTTCTTGAGGTGCATCTTTCTACTCTAAATCAAAGTGTACCTTCTTTACCTTTTCTTCTTTTTCTTTTGGCTGCTCAAGTTTAGAAATAGCTCTAAGTTCCCTGAAAATAACATCTCTAGAAAAGATAATCTTGTGGGTTAGTGGATTCCAAAGCTTACAGCCTTTTACATTATCACCATATCCAATCAATGTACACTTTTCATCCTTTGGATCCAACTTAGATCACTTTTCTTTAGGTACATGAACAAAAGCAGCACAACCAAAAACCCTTAAATGTGAAACAAAAGGTTTCTTACCTATCCACAAAAGGTTGTCAATGTTGTTGTGCCACATTTGGCTGAGTGACAGTTGAAACTATTTTTGGGAGTTGCCTACCAACTTGGATCGGTTGATATTGTTGTTCTCTTACTCCAGTAGGAGAGAGAAGTTTCGGTATGGAGTTTTGGGCCAAAAAATCAATAAAAGTGACTATTTTTCCCTGAATTTATGTTGTTGTACGGCCTGTACAGATTGATCAAGTGGATCGATGTGATTTTTTTGAAACTAGGCTGAGTCAGGGTTCGAATGCATCAAATTTGAGGTCTTGAAGTGATCGTAGGAGGAAGATATTGCATTTGGTGTTCAAACTAGTCTAAAACCCTCATTTCTAGGGTTTGTCATACAAATTCAGCCCTAGAATGCATTCTAACTGGTGAAACTTCATGCCACTTGGTGAAATGCAGGCTAGGGATGTATACTACATGATTCCAAAAGCATTTGGTGGGAAAAGACAGTCTTCGAGTTTTGGAGTGATGCCTTAGGTCAAATATCTCTATGTATTTGACCAAGAAATGTGTAATTTGCTATTGTAAATGACAAAACCTGATAGGTGGATGAATACATGGTGGTTTTCTATGATGTTTGCATGTTCCTATCCCAGGTTTATGACCCCAATTTAGACCACTTGCTTTGTAACCTAGACCTAAATTGATCAATTAGGCCTAGAGACCTAGTGGGTGTGTTCGATTGCTGGAGTAGAGTTGGAACTGGAGACTTGGAATTCTGTTAGAGTTCCCTAAAGGGTATTAGAATCCACCATTTATTTGCTTGAACCTTAAGGGTTTTTGAAAGTTGTGTAGGGAAAACCAGAGTTGGAGGGCTAGTAGCCTCACTAGGTCAAGTAAGGGTTGGAGAGTTGTTAGAAGTTGGGGATCAAACCAACTGTGGAGAAGGTGTTTTTAGGCCTGTCTTAAGGTGTGGAAAGAGCCTTGAGGAGTGGGTGATAGCCTAAATAACAAATCCTTCATTTGCCCTTGGATGTGACTTTGGTTGGATAGACTTGCGAAGTGGGAGAGTGGGCAGAGAAGAATAAAACTAGAAGCTTCCCTTGTGCCGCTCTACATCATAAACCCTCCATTGTAAGTCACCTTTCAAACAAACTAAAAGTGTATGACGGGTAGGATAAAGAATGTTTAGAGACTTAGAATTAAGGATTTAGAGCAGATAACAAACCTTTAGCCATTCTTATTGCAATATGATAACACCACATCATACTGATCACCTCAACCTGATACAATATTCCCATAAAAAAGCATGTCTGGTGCAATATCAACATCAATACACATCATCTAAATATCAAATTCAAGGCACCCTTGAAAAGGTAAACCTTTTGAGCCATGAGCAAAAAAGATTCAATACTTCAACACATATGATTTAAGCTCATGAGATCACCTCCACCATAATAAAAAACTTAGACAATTGAAAACCTCAAATGATCTCCAAAACACATCTCTGTGAAATAATTGATCAACTTTTTGCAATCAATACTACTTTACAATTTAACCTTGAGAATGAAACAAGCCTTCTCATAAATATGATTATAAATACTTGATCAAGTACTACACACAAAGTGAACCCTCCAACATAAATACCTGATCTGCACTGGTCTTGTATAACTGAAGCATGTGAACTTTATCAAACCAAGATCGATTGAAACATACATTTGTAACACCAACGATAAAGGAAGGCAAGAACATGATCAACAACATTTTTTTTTACCAAACCAATCATACCAATCCATATGATCATGTATTTTCAAACTAACTCCACAAATCTGACATCCATAACATGAGCAACAACAACAACCCAAGATCATGCAATACCTTTTTAACATCAATGACAATCTGACACCATCAAGAGGAACCTTTTGAGACATTCAATTTGATAGAGAAATTAGAAGAAGGTGAAGCATTAATCTTGAGAAGAATTATGTTATAAACTAATCATCAGAGAAAATAGTACAAAAGAAAATTTGTGCAAGGCATATCAGAAAAAGAGAAGTTCATATGGTAGAGAAAGAGGGAGTGACAAGATATTCTACTGGAGGAGAAATTTTGTGTATCAGAGTAAAGTAAAAGTGGATAAGAAAATAGAGAACAATATAGGAAAAGTATATGCAGAGAAGAAAATATGAGACCCTGATGAGTGCAGAGGAAATTGTATCTAAAATTAGAGATTAGAATGTGTGTAGAGAAATTCAGGACTGTGTTGACTGTATCAAAAGAAAGTAACTTATTGTACCAGAGGAGAAGGATTCTATACCGGATTGAAGTGATTATGGTAAAGGAAACAAAGTGAAGTACAGAAGTAGTGGAAGTAGAGTGGACATTATTATAGAGGAATTAAGAAAGTGTATTGACCAAATCAGAAAGTAACTTGATTGTTTTGGAGGATGCAAGTATGTATGTATTGACTCTTAATTGATTGAAACAAACATTGATCTTGAGGCAACTTGTGGAGAATACATGCTTAGACCACTGATCATTGAGGCATTGTGAGGATTGCAAGTAGAATGCTGACCTTAGAAGAATTTGAGACAGTTGTATAGGATGGACTTGAACATACCGCCGACCTTGAGGCAGTTACAAGTACCTGTGAATAGATCATCGAAACTATTAAAAGAAACAAATTGAATCTAACATAATACAAACCAAAGTGAAGAGGCTCACTTTTCAAATAACCCCAAGAGTCTGATGCAGAAGCATCCAGAAGCATTTAGAGCAATTGAGATAGTTGACAGTGAAGTTGTAGATTGCAGAGAGAGCGACCTTGGAGAATTCTAACATTTGAATATTAGAGGCTGCGGATCTGGAATTAACATCTAGACATAGTCAATTATAACATATCAAGAATTCAAATCATTTGACTTTGATTCCAGAGAGTTATTGCTACTAGAAGATTGACTATTTTTGTAGAATAGAGCTAATAGTATTTAGTGGAGTCTAATCGGCTTGTGGAGCAAATCCATGACTTGCAGAACAAAAGGAGCATTGTTTGATGAAGTTTAGGACTTGGCCGACCTTCAGTGAGATTTGCATGAAGTTCCATGCATTTGTAGAGCAATGTCTTATGTTTAGGCCTGACCTATTTTGTGTACACATTACATAAGCTAGCCATTGCAATTAGGCTGACTTGGTGATGATTTGAAAGTTTGCGGATGATAGAAATAAGAGATAAAGGATTGTTTTTAAGTGGTGATCAATGGCATGAAGACATGAAGTGAGATCTAGATGTGTTTTGATGTGGAGTAGTAGCAGAATGGAGTAGAAGGCAGAGTAGGAAACAAAAATGAGTTGTAGAGTAGAGAATTAAGTTGTAGAAGAAAGAAATCATGAAATAATATTGTTGTATGAATCATTTGTAATCCCTGGACTATGGCCTAGCATCTATAAAGCCCTTGAGGCATGTGTAATTTGCTTTGAAGTACAATATATGACGAATGAGCTTTGAGGCTAGGTTTTTTCATGTTAAGGTTTTCCCAGGATACATCTTGTGTTATGTATTCATGAATATCATTTATCTTTCTATTGATTAGCTGTTAGCTTCCGTTGCATATCTTTTTGATGATGGTGTTTCTTGGATAAGGCTACAAGGTTGGATAGTCCCTCAGCGGACCCTCCTACCTTGACTGCATTAGAGTACCTACGAGTATGTCCACCTCCTAAATTTGATTTGGTGAACCTCAATAATGAGGATAAACTTGGGAAGATATCCCAATCTAAAAATGACTTGCAGTAGCAAGATGTAAAGAACAAATTTTTGTAACTATGGATGAATTATATGTAATCCATGGAAACTATAATGCGTTTTGAAATTTTAGGAAATCTTTTCTTTCTTGTTAATATTATATAAATGAGAGTGGATCTACATTTATGAATGGATTCAATAGTATGAAAAACTAATTGAATGATTAATCTCCGAACTTTACGAGAAGTAGATTGCAACACGGTTTAGACAAGAACAAATATTGGAGATAGCCAAGAAGAAGGGTGACTTTTAGGCCATTCCAATTCTAAACTCAACCAAATCCTTGTTATACTCCATGAGAAGAGAGAAAAAATTGGAACTCTGGAGTAGGAGGTCATGGGTTAGCATTGACCTAGGCAAGAAGCCTATGATAACGGTGATGACAAGGCATGTCATGAGGACACCACCCAAAGTGAACATGGAGAGAATAACTTCTAGGAAAGACATGAAGATGATAGAAGAAGCCACTTGGCTTTGGAATTATCCAAAATGTATGAAAAAAGTTACCCCTCCAAAGTTTGATGGGACTGTAAGTGGAGATGTCACAGAGGCATGGCTTACAGAAATGGAAAAATACTTTGAAATAAGAAATTATTCTAAAATCACCAAAGTGGTATGGGAAGCATACTAGTTGGTAGGTGAAGCATCCACTTGGTGGATGAATAAGAAAATGGAGTTAGGCTTGAGATCCACTAGTCTAACCTGGGAAAGGTTTGTGGAACTCTTTAGGAAAAGGTGGTTGACTCAGCTGTATTATGACCAAAAGCTTATAGATTTCCAAAATCTGAGATAGGGTGATTTAACTATGAACAAGTACTAGGAAAAGTTCACTCGCCTAATCAAGTATGTTCTACAATATCAATAGGATGAAAGGTTTCACATCTAAAATTTTATTATGGGATTGAAGACCCATATTGGGGGTGAAGTCGATGTGCATGGTCCCACTTCAATGGACCAGGTTTATGAGAAAGCTATTAAATAGGAATAGAAATTGAAATCTATGTTTTCTTATAGGGAAAGGTATCGAAAAAGGTATAATTGATCCCAATCCTCCCAATGTTTTAAGAAAAAGGGTAAAATGTAAGACTTTTTTGAGAAAAATGATAAAGGGTCTAAGAATAAGAAAAATGAATCCAAGGGGGGAAAGAAAGGCAATAATAACTCTAGGAAAAATAGCCATAATTCTAGAAATCCTCATGAAAGGTGAGGACCTGTGGGAGGGTGTTATACATGTGGCAGAGATCATTATGCCAACCATTGTCCTAACAAGATGTAGGGAACTCAGCCACGAGGAAATCCTTTACCCTCTAGCTTTCTTAAGGTCCATCTTCAATCCTTTCATAGAAATCACAAATCCCAAATATACCAATTCTTCCTTCATGAAACTACATTTCTTGATGTTTATCAACAATTTATCTTCTCTCAGTATCTGCAATACTTGTCTAATATATGACAAATGTTCTTCCTTTGTCTTACTGAAAATCAAAATATCATCCAAGTATACAATAACAAAATTACACAAGAATTTCATCAAAACTTCATTCATCAACTTCATGAAAATACTCGATGCATTAGTCAATCCAAAAGGCATCACTAACTATTCATACAATCTTTCATTTGTCTTAAAAGAAATCTTCCATTCATCTCCTTCTCTGATCCTGATCTAATGGTATCTAGTCTTCAAGTCTATCTTTGTGAAATAATTTTCTCCACTCAAATAGTCTATAATGTCATCCATCCTAGGCAATGGAAATCTATACTTAACTGTGATCTTGTTGGTTGTTCTAGAGTATGTACACATTCTCCATCCTTCTTTGGTGCTAGCACTGCTGGTAATTCACAAGGGCTTAAACTTCTTTTGATCAATCCTTTCTTCAACAATTCCTATATCTATTTATTCAACTTTGCATTCTCTGTGGTGGCATCCCGTGTGCTTATTTGTTATGCAAAATAGCTCCAGGTATGAGAACCATATGATGACTGATACTTTGGATTGGTGGCAATCCTTCAAGTACATTATCTGATATGATGTCTTCATAGTCTGTCAATAATTCATTTATCTCCTCTAGCTATGATTCTTTAGTCTCTATACTTAGGGTTCCATGCTTCTTAGGAATCAAGGCAAAGTACATATTCTCATGTCTCAAACCATTCAAAAATTTCCTTCCATCAACCAAATAGATTTTAGCATTCCCACATATTTCACTCTTAGGATCATCTTCCAAAGGTATCAAGGTGATTTTCTTCCCATTAGATACTATAGTGTAAGGATTATTTCTCCTATCACTTATAGTTTTTCTATCATACTGCCATGGTATACCCAACAATATATGACATGTACATCCATTGGCATAATATCACACAAGACTTCATCATGATAAGATCCTATATGAAAATTTACCAAACATTGTTCACTCACTAGTACCTTGTGTTCATCTTGAAGCCATGCTATCTTGTAGTGATTAGGGTGTTTCAATCTTTCTATATTTAGCTTAGTCACCATCTCCTCTGAAACCAAATTATCAGTGCTACCACTATCAATGATAACTTTACAGCATTTACCTCCTGATTTACATCTAGTCTGGAACAAACTTTTCCTATGCGGTGCTTCCTCAGTTGTCTCTTCTTGAAATAGTGCTCTCCTCATGACTAATGATTCTACTTTCTTTGTTTTTCCAACTGAATTAGGTGATCCAATAGGTTCTTCTACATAAGCTATTCTTGCATTGTTCTCTATCTTTTTGCTTGTACTTTCCTGATGACATTTGAATGCTCAATGTCCTTGTACTTTCCTTTGAATGTTCTCTTATCAAATCCTCTTTCATCTTTCCTGTACCCATCACTCTGGTATGAATTATGATGTCCTTTGTAGTAGAAAGTTCTATCATGTCTCTGGTATGTATTGCTATCTTTGTCTTCCTTCTTGAATGGGCTATCTTGTTTGTTCTGCTTTGCATATGATCTTTTTCCTCTGGAATATGTTCTACCTCTTTGAAATTTACCTCCTCTTCCTCTCGATCTCTTCTCATGCTTCTTGTTCAACTTTTCTTTAACTTTCAAGGCAAACTGATATGTTTCTTCTATTGTTGTCATCTTACAAGACTTAGTTCTTCTTGAATATTCAATCTCAGTCCATTGATGTATCTTGCCACTTTCTCCTTACTTGCTATGTCATGTCCTTATGATCATCTTATGAAATTATTTAGTATACTCCTTCACATTTTTTTCCTATTGTTTCAGGTTTTGCAATCTCTTTAACAGTTCCAACTCATAGTTAGCAGATATAAACTTAACTTTGTCACCATTCTGTCCCATTTTATGATTTTTTCTTTTCCTCTTCTGTTTCTATCCAACTAAAGGTCTTTCCACCAAATAACAACATGTCCTTTCAACTTAGTCTTTGTAAATCTCACCTTCTCCAGATTTTCAATTTCTTCATATTCAAAGTATTCCTCCAAGTCATTTATCCAATCAATCAATTCCTCCAGATTCAAATTTCTAGTGTAATTCAGTACTTCCACTCTAGGTCTCTTTGCAATCTTCGAAATAGCTCTCAACATATTCACTTGATCTAATTCTTCTTCTTCTTCTAGGGTTTCTTTATTTTGATTTGCAGGTTGAAATTCATCATCATTATTTCCAACATTCAGTCTAGCATTTAATCCTCTTCTTTTATCTTCTTCAACAACATCCAATCTAACTTTCATTGTTTTCATCATCTCCATCATTTAGTCCATTCTTTCAGCCATAGTGCCTACAATAGGTATCCTCCTTAGTGGCATCTCTTCCTAGGATCTAGTGCAACTGGGTGAAGTTTAGAACTGTGTCACACTTTTATAAGGGAATGACCAACACAAACATATTTTTCCAACTTAAACGTAAAAAAGGTCATATGTATGTTTTGAATTTTAGAATGACATAAACTAATGAAATGTAAAATTTTTATTGTAGTTTATGCTTATAATTTTTAATTTTCTTTTTAAATAGTTGGATATTTTTTTTTATAACTTTAATTGATGAATTTTAAATGCTGATATTTTTCAAAAAATGTGACATCGATGGGACATCAAGAAAAATATAGAAAAATTATTATTTTTTATTTTATTTTTTTTCCTAATTAGCCAACTCAATTATCTAGTGCATGGAATTTTTTAAATTTTTTTTGATGAATATATATTTTTTTAAAAGTCTTTTAAAGTCAATTTTAATCAGAACAAAGTAGTTTCCATGGGACCTCAACTTTTTTACTATATATATATATATATATATATATATATATATATATATATATATATATATATATATACCCTTTTGAAGAGGATTCTCTCCTCTAGTGAACCATATATTTTTCAATTTTTTTGAATATGATTTTCCTATTTATTTTTAATTTCTAATCAGATGCATGTTTGATTATAATAACCTACTTACAATAAATTTAAAAATAATCCTAATAAAACTTATCAAAATATATAAAAAAATATATTTCTAAGATCTATACTCCAATATCTACCAAAGGGTATTTTTAAATTTTCATGAAAATGTCTTTTGGTTGGAGAAATTTATAGTTGAACTTGAAGCTTTGTTCAATTTGTTGTAAAAGGGGGGTTGGTTGCCACATGGGATGCCACATAGACAATTTTGGGTGGAATAGTTCTAAGCAAAACCATTCCGAGTGGAACCCTTCCGGGTGGAACCTTCAATGTAAAAAAATACATTTTTTGAAATTTAAATAAATGTTTATATGTTTTTAAAATTTGTGTGAAACAATTTCAGCTAGAACTATTCATGCCACGTAATTCCACATAAGTGGTACATGGTTCTAGGCAGAACCCTTCCGGGTGGAACCCTTTCTATAGAAACTATTTATTTGGCTGAAAGTATGACACAGGTTTGAACTTTTACTGAACTACCTCAATTCAGCGATCTAACTACAAGGTAGCAACTGCTGTACACTCGCTAATCTATTGATAAACACAAGTAGACTACCTTAGGTTGGGAATCAGTTCACCACAAGATCTTAAAGAATGCCTTCACTTCAAAACTTCACTTTGATACCACTTGGTGTAGTCGTGGTTGGAGGGTTCACATAACAAACTATCCAGGTTCTGTAACAAGAGATACACAATAAAAACAACACAAATATAGAATGGAATGGAAAATTCAAATGTTCAATATATCATATATTCATAATAATTACATGTCGGCAACATGCGGGCTACAAACTAGGGCTCACAGGCTTGATTTTCTAGCTACAACAGATATTGATTTGAAACACTTTTCTGGAACAAAATATCTACTTTAATCTATCTAAATGATATCATAGGACTACTAACTTCCTCATACAACCTAAAGATCTATATATATCATTTGCAAGCTCCAGAAATCACAAATCCCAGCCAATAAAGGTTACAAACTCCAATGAATGAATGTAATGTGTAGAAACAAATAGGTCAGGCCTAAACATCTTGTAATGCTCCACAATGAATGAATCAATGTGAGGACCTCAAGGAAGGTCTATCTGATCATTGTGTTTTGTGTGACATGTTTCATTTAGCTCTGCAAGTCACGAAAGTGCTCCATAAACCTTCTCCTTCAACTGACTGTCTGAATGCTTTGCTCTACGAGAACAAGTGATCTTATGATAGAGATAACTTTTAGCAGTCAAATCCAAATGACTTGAAATTTGGATAGGATGTAGATGATGGTATGTAGATGCTAAGTCCTGCTCTACAAACTCTGATATGAGGATGCGAAAAAATGTGGTACAAAATGTTGAAACTGCAACTAATTGAACTGAACTAAAAAAGAAAGAAAAGAAAGAATGCAAATGTTTTTGGTTGATGGAAGATTGCTCTACAACACAAAAGTAATTCGTCACTTGAATGAGGCTCTAGGGTTTAAGGTTTTAGACCCTTAGGGAAAATTTCATTACTTGAACATACAAACCCTAACAAAGAACTTCAAGATTTTGCATGAAGATGGGGTAGAAAGGTAAAGAGATGAGAAAATTTTGCAAAGTCCTATCAGTAGCAGTGACCAAAATCTTGTCAATTGATCAATTTTTTTAAAATTAAATGGAAAAATAGGAAGGTTGAATGAGTGGAGGATTGTTGATTCAACTTAGTAGTTACAGAAGTTGAAATCAACATATATCAAAATTGCAGAAAAATAATCAACACACAACATGCCGACTATTTACGATGGGCAATTCAAGGTGGAGGGAAAGATGGAGATACTGTGATTCAAATTTGATGTGGATGTAAAGAAACATAACAAATGGATCACTCAACTTGAGTTATATTCTACAATGCACACTTTCACTTCGGATCAAGAGATCTCATTTGGTAGACTAAGGTTGGTAAAACATGATTTGTCTTGGATTCATATATATATATATATATATATATATGAGTGCAGGATCATGATGGGCCAAATAATACCTCTAAGTGGCAATGAAAATACTAAAAAACATACTTAATCAAGTTCATGTGAAAATTTGAATGGATTATCTACACAATTTAAAAAATATTTAACAACAAAATTTGTACAAAATTCAATCTAGTTCACGGGATACTACTTTTTTTTTCAAAAAAAACTAAATTTGCTTGGTGAAAAATGAATATTTCAATGAACAGCTATTAAATTTTTTCTTTTTAAAAAAAGTGGGTTTCATTCCAACCAACCTAAGTATGAGTGAAAAAAAAAACTATTTTAATCTTTCAAAATAAGTAATGACTCATCCCCAGATGTGACACATTTTTTTGAATTTATTTTTCGAAAAAAATTAGTTATGATTTTCTTTACTGTGACTTTTTTAAAAACTAAAGAGTAATTTTCCAGCCAAACTAACTAGATAAAAAAATTAGAATTTTAAAAAACTATAGCTAGAAAAGCATAGAGTGTGATGCATCTTTCGGATTTAAAAAAGGTGAAATGATTTGAAAGTAATGGATGTTTTTCAATTAGTGTGTCTATCAAGATTTCAGACACACTCAATATAGAAAATTTTATATTTTTAGAAATATAACAATTTCTTCAATAAACCCTTTTCATTTTATCAAATTTGAATTCAAAAAAAGTCATCAGCAATGAGGGTGAAATTTGAAGAAGAGGGTGAAACCTGTAAACACATTAGAATTGAGAGAAAGTCAACTATGATAGTCCCAAGCCTAAATACAAGGCATTCCCAAAGCAAAAGAGAAATCCGTTACTGATGGATAACAATTATTAAAGTAATGGATATCTATTTTGTAGAGCTAGGAATGGATGTCCATTCCTAGGAAATAGATATACATTTCTATTATCTAGAAAGCTATAATCTCATCAATGACAATAAAAGAAGACTTCAATTTTTAATAAGGGTGTTGCAAGATAATGCATCAAATGGTATGATTTGATGAAAAGATATCAGAAAGATACTTGGTCTAATGTGAAAATAGAACTCAACAAGGAATTTAGATCACCATATTCTAAATGAATTAACAAGTTTGAAACAAGGTATGGACAAATCTATTAAGTACAATGATCAAAGAATGTTGAACCTTTTACAAATACTGCAAAATCTAGTAGCAGAAGATCAAAAAATTTTAGTACATGGTAAATTGACAATGGAAAGTATTCATAATACATTTATAGATTGTGAATAGTTGTAAGAACACATGCAATATACTAAGAGGGGGGTGACTCAGTAGATTAAAAATACTTTATAAAAAAATTCTAAACTCTAGAAAGCTGAACCAAAATAACTTTCAGCACTTAAACAAGAACAATAAGAGATCATATAGACATGAACACTAGATATACATGGAAAACCCAAAAATGGGAAAAACCACGGTCAAAAAATATTGCTAGGATCTATCATCCTAATCCAGCCTCAAAAAATAAACCATTGATTACAATGTTTTAAGGGCACCCACCCTAAGGAGTCATCGAACCCCCTAATTTAAGAGCTCCAACTCTAAGGAGCTTGCAATACCCTGAACTATGCATTGACTTAGTCCACCAATAGCTCCAACCTCTGAAACTTTACAAATTCAAATATGCAAACATTTGGTTCTTTCAGACACGTCAGATGCACCTCTTCAATTCATACATAGACTTCTCTTGTTACACAACACACCCTAATTCTCTGTGTTCTCACTAACACACTCAAAGCATTATTACATATATTGTTCTCATTAACATTAGTGCCTCTCATATGAACAGAGAACTCTCTATATAAAATAGCACAACATGCTCTATTTAAGAATTGCATGAGTAGAAACTGCTTAACAGATTCTCAACAAACTCTACAGTGAGAAAAAACTACTTAACTAATCCTTAACAACCCTTTGATGAGAAGAAATAGAATCACCAACAAAAAGTTGTCTAAGACATAGCAATTGCAAAACCATAACTTGTTGGGAAAAACTGAACATCGTCAATCACAATAACAACTATCCAATAAAACTTCAACTAACCTAGCCAATTGCTAGACTAAATAGATTATACTTAGAGATTTGAATCCTAAGGAACACTCTTCGAAAACTTTCTCCTACTACAAGGACTGAATTCACCAACTTCTAGATATTGGACTTCCAAGCTACCGCCTTCCTTTGTAGCCCTATCAAGCATCAAACATTATTCTCTTACCTCTGATCTCATCCCATTATTCCTTTGTAATTCTATCAAGTGTCAGACATTTGGTCTTTTTCCCTCTTTAGCAAGCTTCAAACTTCTTCTCTTTTGCCTTCTTTATTAGGCTTCAGACTTCTTGTCTTATGCCTTTCATTTTGGAATAAAATCAAGAGAAACTCCATTTTTTGCCATTCCAGGGAAACACATTACAATAGACAAAACATTTCAATGGAACCATAGAATAATGCCATGTGTACAATATTTCCCCTTGGGCAATATTATTGGGCTTCAGGCTTCTTCTCCTTTACCTTCCTTATTGGACTTCAGACTTTTTTTTTCCTTCCATTGAGGAATGAAACAAAAAGAAACTCTAATTTCCACCATTTTGTGAAAGAAAAATAGAATGAGAAAAGCATTCCCGTGGAATTGTAGAATGATGCCACATGTACAACATGGCCCCTTGGGTAAAATATATCGGGTTTCAGACTTCTCTTTTGCCTTCCTTATCAAACTTTGCTTCTTTCCTCAATAGGGAGAAGGAGTAAGGCAGAAACTCCAAACTCTAATTGCCTTAGAATAAATCAGATCTTTGCAATTGGGCCATCCCTATCGGACCTTCCTTCTTTCCTTGACAAGGAGGAGTAAGGCTAAACCTCTGAATTCTGACAAACTCCAAAATACAAGTAAGTTGGCCTCAATCACTTAGTCTGATTAACATTTTGGCCTTAGACTCATCAATGACAACACTTAAAAACTTTCCTTTGATATCAATGACAATAATGAAGGGCCTTTAAATCTTTTCTCCTTCAGAGCTCTGACTTTTGTGAAGCCATCATCTTCCTTCTTTTGTCTCTTCTCTTTAGTCTTTTTAGGAGGACCTCTAGACTTTGAATGCTACCCTTCTTCAGATCCTAGACTAGCCATGCTCTTTGGAAATCTTTAATTCTTGATCATCTCATCAAGCATGCTACTACTCTTATCAAATTTCAGACTTGGTCCAATCTTATCCTTAGCCTTTTCTAATTCTTTTCTCAAAGATACCACTTCAGATTCTAGCTTCAAACACTTTTATTTTAGCTTTCAATTCATATTTAGTAACATCTTCTACTCTTTTGACTTCTTCCACTTGTGTCTTCAAATCGACAATCAACTCTTTTGGTTCTACAAGTTTCTCAGACACCATATCTTCTTGAATTTGTAGCTTCAGTTTTGAGTTTTTCTTCCTAAGTTTCTCAATTTCTTGTAAAGCACATACTAGCTCTCCTTCCAAGTCTACTTCACCTTCTTCTTCATTCTTAGGGTCCCTAGATCAGTAATGTTTTGAGTTTTAATAGTAGAGTCCATTTTCATAAATAGGAATTCATTTTCTTCAGCCTCAGAGCCATCTTCATTCTTGTCTTTTGAAACAAGGCTTTTTTCAGAGGAATCATTGTCACCTTTTATATAAAGTCTCTTTTTGTTCTTCTGAAAGTTCTTCTAATAGTTCTTTTGAAAGTTCTTCTTTGGATAGAATTGAGTGTTACTTTTCTTGCTATCATATTCATTACTTTTATCTTTTCTCACAGATGAACATTTAGCAGCAAATAAACCAACCCTTTCACAATTAAAATATTTGAAAGGTAACTTACCTCTATACTTCCTAGATCCTCTCCTTAGTCTTCTTACAAAATTGGCCTCTTCCACATTTGTCTTAGATTTAGCCTCTTCAGTCATTTCTTTTTTTGATTCCTTAAATGTAGCTTCTCTCTTGGACATCTCATTACTGGTTATCCTCATTTCATAGGCAGTAAAAATACCATGTAGCTCATCAACAATTATCTTATCAAGTTATTTTACTTCTTCTATGGTAAAGACTTCAGCATCATACCTGGAAAGTAGAGATCTAAATACCTTCTAAACAATAACTCACTCTTTTACTTCTTCATCCAGTCCTACCATAGCATTCACAACTTTATCAACTCTAAGTAGGTAATCAACAATCTTTTCTTCCTCTCTCATTTTCAAGATTTTAAATCTTTCTTTAAAGGTTTATAGCTTGGCTTGTTTCACCCTTGTATCTCCTTCATATATGCTCTAAAGCTTCACCTAGATTTCTTTGGCAGACTTGCATTGCATTATTTTCATAAATTCAAAGTTGGCTAAACCACATAGAATTGCATTCTTGGCCTTAGCATTATTCTCACATTCTTTCTTACTTTTTTTCTTTGTTGAAAGAGTTTGAAGAGTGGTATAACCATCTAGAATAGATTTCCATACATCGTACCCTATTGAAATTAGATAGGTCTCCATCCTTATACTCCAGAAGGCATAATTTGTTCCATCAAACAATGGTGCTTTGTTTGAGTGACATCCTTCTTTATTGGCCATGTGTTCGATCTCCTAGATCAACCTTTAGTTGTTAAGCTTCTTCAAGGAACCTTTCTCTGATACCAATTCTTAGAACACACACAATCTACTAAGTGGGGGGGTGATTCAATAGATTAAAATACTTAAGAAAAACTTCTAAACTCTAGAAAGTTGAACCAAAATAACTTTTAGCACTTAAGCAAGAACAATAAGAGATTACATGGACATGAACATTAGATATACATGGAAAACCCAAAAATGGAAAAAATCATGGTGAGAAAATGCTACTAGGATCTACTGTCCTAATCTAGCCTCACAGAATAAACCATTGATTATAATGTTTTAAGGGCACCCACCCTAAGGATTCATCGAATCCCCTAATTTAAGAGCTCCAACTCTAAGGAGACTACAATCCCCTAAACTAAGCACCAACTTAGTCCACTAGAGGATCCAACCTCTAAAACTTTACAAATTCAAATATGCAGACATTTGGTTCTTTCACAAACCTCATGCACCTATTCAATTCATACATAGACTTCTCTTCTTACACAACACCCCTGACTCTTTGTGTTCTCACTAACACACTCTTCTACAATACACGCTAAAAGCATTATTACCTAAATTATTCTCATTACCATTAGTTCTTTTCATATGCACAAAGAACTCTCTATATAAAATAGCACAGCATGCTCTATTTAACAATTGCATGAGTAGAAACTGCTTAATGGATTCTCAACAAAATCTATGGTGAGAAGAAACTGCTTAACTAATCCTTAAAAACCCTTTGTGAGAAGAAACATAATCACTAATAGAAGGTCATATGAGACATAGCAGTTGCAAAACCGTAACTTATTGGGGAAAACTAGATGTTGTTAATCACAATAGTAGCTATCCAACAAAACTTCAATAGACCTAGTCATTCACTCAACTAAATAGATTGTACTTATAGATTTTAATCCTGAGGAATGGTCTTTGAAAACTTTCTCCTTTTACAAGAACTAAATTCACTGACTTTCAGAGATCGAGATTCCAAGCTACTACCTTCCTTCATGAAAGCGTTATAAGCTTAACTCTGATCCTGATATATTCTTCCTGTGTAACTCTATTGGGTGTTGGGCTTCTTGTTTTGCTTCTTCTTTATTGAGTGTCAGACTTTTGGTCTTTCTCCTTCTTTACCAAACTTCATACTTCTTCTCTTTTGTCTTCCTTATTAGAATTCCCTTCTTTCTTCGGTAGGGAGAAGGAGTTAAGCCAAAACTCTGAACTCTGATTGCCTTAGAATAAATCAGAGCTTTGTGATCGAGCCATCCTTATCAGACCTTTCTTCTTTCCTTGATAGGTAGAAGGAGTAAGGCCAAACCTCTGAATTCCAACAAACTCTAGATAAGTAAGTCGACCTCAGTCACTTAGTTTGATTAACATTTTAGCCTTAGACTTAAACCAATGACAGCACTTGAACACTTTCCTTTGACATCAATGACAATTACTCTTCCATGTAGTAGCATACCTTGATTATGGTTTCCTCAATGATTCTTGTCTCTCAAAATGATGTGGATGCCTATATATATGACTAGTTAATGGACATAGAGAAAACATATGCAATAAGAAGCTTTTATCATGCAGAGGACAAAGGAAAATGGTAGCTAAATGGAAACTATAATTAATTCACTATGGTTTTATGACTCTAAGTGAAACATTTGAGATCAATAGGCAAACATGAAATGGACTTGGGATGAAGTGATGTTGTAAATTTTTTTTTTACAACTTTAAATAAAAGTGTGCTACTTAATCAAGCTAGCTCCTAAATAATTCATTCCATTAGGGCTAGTCTTTAAACACACCACACTAGTGAGTAACTTGGTGCAATTTGCACTTTAGTTTATAACTCATAACGAGTAATGGAAAATGTGACAAAGGTTTAAATTTGAACTTAAATTTTGAAAATAAGTGGTTTAGACATGTGGGTGTGAAGATGATTTGGTTCACTTCCATATCACACAAAATTGAACTAGGTCAATGAATAGTGGGCTTAAGGCATGGGATGAGTGACATTAACAAAACAAACATATAAGTTTATTTGCCAACTTTAATATGAAAATTGCTTTCTTATGCACTAGTCGATATATTTAAAGTCAACCTAATCACTTTGAGCCAAAACATAAGGCAAAATGCCCTAGTATACAATTTTCAACCACTATATTGATAAAAAAATATAATTGTTAAAATAATTTTACCCAATTTTTTAGGTTCATAAGTAGATACTCTTTATAATTTATTAAATTATAGTGTTTTGTAAAGATTTAAAAAGGTAATTTTTGAGTTCAATTTATTGACCTATATTTACATCAAAGGCCTTCCCTCTATAAGAGGGATCGACTTGGTGTAGAGATCAACAGCACAGGTCTATGGAGAATGGTACAAGATGATTGAAATCATCTTGCCTGTTAATTGTGCCATCATCAACAAATCTATTGTTCGGGCTACGTTTTTTTTACTTATTGACTTCATTCGTCATTTCCTCTATCCATTTTGCAGAAGTCGAAGGAAGGTTTTAGCATGGGAGGATATTTTGTTCCGCCAAAGATGAGGTTGTTCATGAATGTGTGGGTGATGGGAAGGGATGAAAACATTTCGAAATATGCTTATTAGTTTAAGCCCAAGTGATTTATGGGCAATAATATGGATGTGAGGTCAGGACTTCGATTTGCTGCCCTTTGCAATAGGAAGAAGGGGATGCCTTGGGATTTCCATGGGTCTCTTTGTTGTTGAGTTGGCACTTTCTCAGCTACTTCATTGTTTTGATTGGACTGTGAAGAGTGATATAGATATGGTGGAAGAGTTTGAATTAACTATTCCCAAAAAAACTCCACTATGTGCTCAGCCTTCATGGAGGCTCACTACTGAGTATCCTATTTAAGCAAGTATTGTCTGATAAGCATCTCTTCCATGTTCCTCGTGGCCATTACTATTAGCAGATTCATGTTGTACTCCTGTAAAGTAGTTGTAAGTTTTTCCCCATTATATTAAATAATAATTTCTTGTGCATCACGTACTTGATGGCCCCTTAATCTCTGACTTTATTTAAAATGTATGATAGAACAAATGACACCAAAGATGTGAATTATTCCGCAACAACTTCATTACACTAAAGGCATTTCCTTTAGCAAACAAAGGCCTCGCTTGGTGAATCCATGGTTGAGAGTGACGTAGGAGGAGGCAAGACGATTGAAGCGTCTTCAACCATTAGATTTCGCCGGTCGTTGTCATTTTCAAAGCTTCTAAATAAATTAAATGACTTCTAGAGAATTTTTTTTAAAGTCTGCATCTTGCCAACAATCATCTAATCTAACACATATATCAACTTTAAATGTTAATAAATATTCTTTAAATGTTAATGTATCTACGTTGTCTTGCCAGCAGTCATCAGATCTAACACAAGTATCAGCTTTAAATTTTAACCTATATGCATTGTCTTAGGAGTAAATGCATAGTCCCTATATCTGATTCAGTCCTCACTAGCGGATGGGTAGGTTTTATGCATTGATTTGAATCTCCCTTTATCACCGCCTCCACAATCTATAAATATAGCTGAACCCAATATCATGTTGTAAAAGAATTTTTGGAGACATAAGACAAAAGCAGCTAGGGAAGTAGTTGGATCCAATATCTTTTTGTAAAACTTTCAGACACAAGACAGAAGCAACTATAGACCTGTGGTTCTTTTGGATATTAAGAGTATGGTTTTCAATACGTCATTGTATTAATTTTCACACCATTTGCAAAATAAAAAATTTATCTACAATAGGAATTATTTTTTATAACTTAGTATTGTTGATCTTTTTTCTTTGCTGTTAAATAGAAAACTGCATATTTCTTTTTGGTCTTTTATTTTTATAAATAGTTTGATAAATTTTAAATATGAGTTGTTAAAATTTTCTGTGGTTACAGAAATTATAGCAAACACAAGTTGGAACAAGGTATGGACATCCATCAAAGCATAAAGGATAGAGGACTTTTCTCAAATATTATAGTTGCAAATACCCTAGCATACACATACACATATACATGTGGAAGCATAAATAAGAGGTGTGAACTATGACCATAAGAGATGATAGTAACCATAGCATATGGTGCTAAATTTTATTGGGTGAATTAACAGTCTAGTCACTTTGCATTGTAGTTAGCAGAGCTAATGTATCAAATCTTATCTTCAATCTATGCATTACATCTTTCAGTAGAGTTGTATTGACTCTTTTCAATCTATCTTGCTCAAAACACTTATCTACACTAAAAACATGTTAGCCGAAAACTTTAATAAATAGAGACAAGCTTCCACACATGTTAACTAAGGCTAGAACTAGATCCTCATATGCGCTACATGGATTGGATTGGTGGAAATCATGCCAACAAAACAAATCTCTCCCATCTTCTATATCTGATCCTTTTATATGATTACAAATGCCAATTCATACACCTACAAGGACCCCTACATCTCAAGTTGTAATATTTACAAAATTATTACCAAACTTATTTAATATACCCATGGAAAATAGGGCATCTAATTGCTCCACGATCAATGTCATTTAAACAACTAGGAAATTGAAAGAATTTATCCTTCCCAAATGGTCCCTCAAAGAGCTTGTCCCTTCCATACTACTTAGAAAACTATATTGTTTTTCTATAAAGTTGTGTGAACAAACCTGCTATTCAAATGTAATAAATAAAAATAGAAGATAATATAAGATTAATAGATATTGTAAATTAAACATAAAGTGACTCAAAGTTCCTATCAAGTTTCTTGTATGTGATGGTGTACAAGCATTCCAACCACTCTGAAATGCACTACAAATTCTCTAAAGTGAATCTAAACATTACACATTTAAAATATTATAATCATTCCCTATTAAGAAGTAGAGATCATAGTAGATTGCAATACAAAGAACAACTCAATTTTTTTAAAAAGCATGCAACTTTAACTTTACAACCCTAGTTTCTTTAGCCTCCCCTACATATATTTGTTTTTCATGCAATCTTGCTCCACTTTGGAGCATAGGGTGTGGGAGATGTGGCAAGGGGGACAAACAGGTACTAAATATATTGTATGAAACATTTAAATGGTAAACTAAGCACACATTAGCCGATTATCAAATCCACATCACCATTATATAGGTCATTTTAATGTTTGTGTATGCAATCTTTGATATGAATCATTGCTATTAAACTAACCGACCAAATGCATTAGACCTAAGAGAATCCATTCACCTATTGAGTTGACAAACTCCTAAACAATTTCTGTAAACACTACCCTAACAAGTTTAGCTATCTAGGAGACAAAGGTGAATATTTTTTAAGGGCATGTTATGTCGAATTGATCTCGTGTAGCATAAATCAAATTTATGTAGTAAATTGAAAGCTCATGATACTTGGGATTGAACTTGTACCATTAGGTAATAAATTGTAGAGTTTTTTGAGGTGACACAAAACCTAAACTAGGAATTGTATAGTGCCAATTAATTATCTAGCAATGATATTTATCAATTTAGCATAACATCCACATCGTTCTTCCATCATCAAGTTTAAAGCTAAGTACTTCTATCCTACTTATAACTTTCATATATTTATTATAATTATTTATAACTCATAACTTTAATTAATCCAAGTAATTTATACTTCAATAATTATATTTACTTAATTA
The DNA here is from genome assembly GCA_027924645.1 of Cunninghamia lanceolata. Taxonomy (NCBI): domain Eukaryota; kingdom Viridiplantae; phylum Streptophyta; class Pinopsida; order Cupressales; family Cupressaceae; genus Cunninghamia; species Cunninghamia lanceolata. The sequence continues at coordinate 1,244,519 of BSBN01000277.1, forward strand.
ACCTGTATATATAAGATATTTTATTCCCCCACATCTCTCTACACTTCCTAGGTGTAATTAAGCTATTATAATGACAAAAGGTGTTCCATAGTGATAGTAAGGCTCCAAACATCATATTGCGACTGTGTAAATCCAAATTTCCAAATAAAATCTCCTACAAAATTTTAATTTACACTATAATATTGGTGTCATCTAACATCTATCTATACTTTTGGCATTGTACTTTTTTGTTGCCTACACAATAAAGTTTCACCATCCATTGCTTTTCATTATATCATTAATAAAATATATTGCATGGTTACTTTGAAGATAAATGAGAAGCTTCAATCCATCACTAATTGTTTAGCTTTTCTTTAATGTTCACATTAATTTCATCATAATAAAATATTTTGAATTCTTTTTTGCACAAACAATTAAGATACAAAGTGTATATATAACATTGGGAGGTCCACTATGCAATTTTATGGGGGTTATCTATGTCAACTATAATAATAAATTAATTTGATGAACCATGTTTTTCATTTATGATTAAAGCACAAATGATGATTTATTATTATGTGGAGTTTAGTGATTGTACTTTGTGGTATATTTTGACATCCATTAGTACAAGGTTTTAATGAATGTATTCCTTGATTTACATGAAGGGCATAATAAGACCTCAAAGTATTTAGCCCATAGGATTTGTATATAATAGCTTTATTTAGTGTTTTAGTTAAAAACTTTGTATGTTTATATTAGTAAAAATTAATATAGATTTTCATTCTAAAAAAACAAAGCCTCGTGATTGGTCTATTTTATAAAGACAACAATATTGCATATGGCTTTATGCAATACAAGCATGGGACTGACAAATGCGACCCAATGGTTAAACTCCCCACTAGTTTGAAACAGGTGTATCTCCACTAATTTGACAGTTTAAAAACTATTTATTCTTAATTAGTTATTTAATTATACTAAATTAATTATATATATTTGTAATTATCTAATTAGTTATTTTTTAATTATTTAGGTAGTCAATTGCTTTCATTTATTTCTTTCAATTCTACAAATAGAAAAAAAGTAGTTTGTTTACCTTATATTTTTTTTATATAATAGTTAAGGATTTTTCCTATATGTATATAATTATATATAATTAGATAATATTATATAATAATTAAATTTATATATCTCTTACCAATATTAATTATATTTGGTATATATTTAGAGATAATAGTATAATATTATTAGCAAATATTACTTATATATTAAACAATATCTTTTTATCTATTACACTTAGAGGCAAGCAAACTCAATTCCTAAAACCTGTCAATCTTAATTATATTAAAAACGATTATATTGAAATAACCTTCTATTAATATTAAAATTAATTAATTTAATTAGAACTTAACATTAATAAAAGATAGACTAATCTTATATTAATATTATTTTTAATTAACTATAATATATAATATCTAATATATAATTATAATTATTTTATATATAATATCTAGCAGGAAGTTTCTTAATAAATATCTCACATATTGAGAGATAATTACACCAAGGTGTTCCCTCTGTTAGATGAATCTGTCTAGAAAGTGAAATCGGCTGCTGAGATTGCTGATTGAATTCCTCTTGGTCGTTCATTGCCGACAACTCCTTTGCAGACATTTGGCAAAGATTCGTTGGCCGGTTTCAACAGAAGTTTACCTCTTAAATGAGAAGTATGGGAGGCCTTTCTAAATTTGTGGGTTCTTCTCAGGCCGGGAAAACACACTTCCGAATCCATAGCTCGTATATAAATAATAATAAGAAAACAAATGAATCACCTTTGCCAGCATCTTCACTACTTTAGCCAATAAGGGAGTTTTGGAACAGAGTAGGGACATAAGGAGAATTTTTCTCAGATAATGCAGCTGCAACTGTGCTACTGTTGGTAGAGATGTATACAAAATGTGGAAGGATAGAAGAAATAGAGAGATACCAAACCTATTTTAGTGCCATAACTTCTTAACATATAAACAATGGTTTCCATAATGCTGGAATTTAACAAGAATTGATGTACATACCTAAAAGGTGAGAGGCTATTCCTCCTGGTTTTTGTTCCCATTTCTTTTCTTCCAGCAATATAAGAAACTCCTGTAATCTAAACGGTGGACAAATTAATGTAAAAGTAACATGTTTCCACTAGATAACCAAAAACATCAGTTCTCTGTTTCTGCTATGCTTTAACATTTGTATAGCCGTTATAGCCAAGTTACTCTCTGTTTCCTTACTGCTAGTTTGACATATCAGCTTGGATCTTTGTCCTTTGATGGTTTATTTGTAAACATTTTAAAACTTAATATAATATAAAAAACCAAAAAATATCATGTACGAATCTAAAGCCGTGCTGTAAAGGGTACTCAAGGAGATGATGCGTAAAACCCATTTTTAAGTTTGTAGACAATCGGGATCTGGGGATGTTTGGCAACCTTCACTATAAAATTAATTCTTAGGTATAGCTAATCAATGTAACCAATTAACCGTTGACCATTTTATCATTTAAACAAAGCCCAAAGAAAATTTAATCTACTTTCCGCCCCCACACTTTACAGATCTTGTAGAGGTTAGTGAGAATACACAGATTTTGCATACAAACTTACCTTTGGTAACATTATTACTGCCTTCCTTTTCTTGATATTGGCGCTGTTGGTAACATCATTACTGCCTTCCTTCATGTTTATGCTTTCTTTCTCCATTTTCTCCTCCAAATGCTCGTAATTGTTAGGAGGGCTGCAACAGGAATCATCGCTCAGGTTCAGACTCAACGGCACAATATCATTTGTAGGAAAAAAACAGGGCTAATATTGCCATTCCAAGACCAACATAAAGCATGCCAGACATAACCACTTTTATAGCTCCTGCACATTATCTTAAAACCCGACTATGAATGAGCCTATCACAGGCCTGTTTGTGCTAATGCCAAGGAACATAAACTAGATGACAAAGTTAATGCTTGAGATCTCTCCCATGGAAGGTCGGTGAGACTTAAACTGCTAAAAATGTTTTTGTTTTTGCCACAAGAAAACGGGCAAACTAGAATCCTCAAATATATTTCGAGAGATTATGTTGTTCACTATTCTAATATTAGCACAGATTCCTAGTCTGGTGTGTCTATCGCTATTAAAAGTTCTCTTAAAGGATACTATTTACAGTCAAATAGGAATTCTAGCAGCTATGTTTGTCAAATCTATGGTTTCCAAATTTTTTTCCATTTGACACAGCTTTCAACCTCCCGAAACAAGAAAACATTTGTAGCTTGTCTTGGCATCTATGTACAAAATCTAGCCAAAAGAGCACCCTAAGACAATGAAATCATTTTATTGCTGCTGAAATTTTAAAGATGTCTGTAAAGCTAGAACACCAAATTCTGTATGCCCCTTGAGTGTAACAAGACAATCAGTGGGAAGGTAAAATATTGTGCTTAATTAAAGAAGTGTGGGAATGAGAAAATTATTGTTCATTGATTCCATGAACATCTGTAACAGCTACCCACATCAATTATCCATCAACTGAGACATTTTTTTTTCTATAAAAGCGCAATCATGACAAATGAATTAAACAAACAGACAATACCTGTCCGCATTGTATGAGGCACATCTCTTCAAAGTAGGCTCTTCCCCTTTTGTTTCCTTCTCATTTTTGGTCTCCACAATGCTACCAATGAAGTGATCTTTGTCTTCTAGATGAAGATGTGCCAGGCGTGGGTTCTCAGGCATCCTCAGGAACTCATCTTCTACTGTAACCCTCTTGGATATAGAGGATGTAGTAGAAACTACTTTCAGCCTGGATGATCTAGATTCATCACAAGATCCCTGATACCTGGAGAAAGGAATACCAACAAAATTGCGATCCTTGAGAGCAATTGAACCACAAGAGATCAACTGAATTTCTAGATGGATTTAAAGTTCCTTGTGTATTCAAAAAACACAGAGATAGAACAGATTGACGAAAATCCAATAGATTCAACAAGTCAATGAAAACATTCCAATACTCATGGAAATTTGATGAGTTTGAACTTGGGACTAGGACTAAAAGTTCCTCTCAAGTAGAGTCCATTGGATGAGAGAGCAACTTCAATGAAATGGGGATGCTCTGCAGGCCATTCCTGCTGAAATAATAAACAACCTGAACTTTTCTAGGCAGCTTTGATTTGGGCTCAACCCACATTGGCTTGGCTCTGTCTGGGCTAGAATCTCTACTCTGCTTCATTCTCAGTTCCATTTTACTTCTTGGGCTAATAGCCATATCATCACGACTCCAATACTAAAATACAAAGTATTCCTATTGCTCACACTTCATTCAAAAACAAGTCTATGAAGACTTGATAAGAATGGTGAACCGTGAAGCAATGTGATTTGTTGGGTATTAGTAGTAAGGAGAGACTACCCAGAGCCATCACAAGTCAAACAGAGGCCCTAGACTCCAGTGTTGGTCTTCCCAAAAACGTGAGCAATATACCAACATTTAACGGCAAAAGGGGATTTTCCAGTTGGTAAGCCATTTCCAAAGCCAATGCCATTGAACCAAACATCAAACCCTTCCTATCCTCATGCCTGAAACTTCACAGCTAACATAGAGATCTGTAGTTTTCAGTACAAAGGTCCATTTCTATTTGTTTCCCAGGCCAACACTGGAACTCTGGCCCTATGTGTTGGGTTAGAATATTATTTTTTCATCTTGCCAAAACACTATGCCTGTTTGATCGGATGAGCCTGACAGGGAAATCATCAAGGTCTTCATAGCTGAGCCCCAAGATCGAATACCCATGATATGGATAAAACATTGAAATTGGGTATGCTTCTGCATCCACCTCTGGCTGCAATTCCTAGAGGAAATCCTTGGGAGATATGTAAAATGTTGAAGTTGGAGAAATTATGACAGGTGTGGATGGACGGACAAGGCATGATCTACTCCCAAGCTTGGCCATGAGTTTAAAACCAATGACTGCAAAACTTGAACAATTTATGATAAGGTGCAAAAGTACCCTTCTTCCCACCAGGGGTTCTCACATACCCACAAGGCATGCTACCTAGGATCTGAGCTAAAGATTCACTTTCTTTAGAATTTAACGTGAGGCTGGATACTCAAGAAGTAGATATCAACACATGAAAGAAACAATGCAAAATATGAAAGAAACAAAGTTTAAGACAGCAATGCATTTTTAATAAAATTTACATCTCAACTAATTGATACGAAGAAACAAGTAAACCAAATTTCTGAAATATATAAGTGCAGCAGTGCTCACCAAGATGTGTAGAGCCACAGTATGGTCATCCACCTGAATGGGCATGAAGCGATGGTCTTGCCACATACTCATCTGTTCAGAGCAGATAGCCAAAATAGGCGATCTGTTACATGAACTCATACTGGGATGGATTCAATGAACACAACTTGTTTTTCCACTGTCAATGAATGTTCCATGTGGAATAGGCACCTATCACTTTTTCAATGTCCTCTTCGCACACTCTTCGTACTGTCAGGCCCCCCAACGAATAGCTTTCCTAAGACTGGTGCAAATTCCTCTGCTGTTGTATAAACGGGACAACTGAAAATGTAGAAAAATGCAACTGGCGACTGGCAACCATTTATTCATTGAGTTTATTTTTTGCATATAGTGTTGCGCAACCATATTGCCAAATTTCTACCTATTGAGTCTCATCACTTGAGTCTTTCTAAATAATTAATGTAATAAAATTTTCTCCCCAAGATTTCAAGTAGGTATGTCAGGAGCTTTTAAAAGCCATGGTACATTAGGACTAGTGTTGTATATTGTCATTAAATATTATTATGATTTAATTTTTTTTAGATATATATTGATATTTTAATTTTATAAATGAATAGTTGGATTATATATAAAAGTTTTATGTATAATTTTTAAGTTATTAATATTTTAATTTTATATAATATGAAGTTATATATTATTTATTTAAAATATTTAATATATTTATATAATATATTTTAAGTGTTATGGGTAAGTTTATATTAAATATAAGTAATTGTATTTAAAAGAATTGATTAATAATAAACACTTAAATTTTGCTAATAAAAATATATTTTTACAATTTATTAAAAAAAAAGAGAGACATGACGAAATGAGAGAAGGAAGATGGAGATTTAGAGAGAGAGAGAGAGAGAGAGAGAGTTGCATCATTCTATGATAATGTCAATCATTGATGACAAAAGATATATGTATATATCTTTTTGCTTTTCTCTCTCTCTTTAGTGTGAAATGGGTATGCTAGAGAGGTCTTGAGGGTGAATTATCAAGTCCTTAGCAAATGATGTGTCACTTTTAGAATAGCTCCCCGTGGACAAATGATTGCTTCAAACTCATTCTCTTTTCTCTATCTTTCTTTCTATATCTCTACATCATTCACATTGACATCTAACAAATTGGAAATTAAAAACATAGAAAGAGACATGGAGAGAGATAGAGAAGAGAGGAAGAGAGATAGGGAGAAAGAGTTATACAGATGGAGAGAGGGAGAGAGAAAGATACTAAAGAGGGGAGAGAGAGTTGGTGAGAGAGGGAGAGAGAGTGTATGTGTGTGTGTGTGTTAGCTAGATCTAGAAACATGTTATCTATCTCTTCTTCTTAAAAACTAAAAATATTAAGGGAGGAATTAGTCTTTGTTCTTTCCTTATTATATTAAAGAATTTTAGAGAGGGAGATTGAGAGAGAGAGAGAGAGAGAGAGAGGGAGAGAGAGAGAGAGAGATAATAGAGAGAAAAGAGAGAGTAACTTTCAATCATTCATTTCATGCCAACAATCCAAAGATGAAATATGTCCATTGGAAACTACACTTAGGGAAACATATAATTTGCTTAAGGACTTGATAATTCACCTAGTAAGACCTCTTTAGTGTACCCATTGCACACTAAAGTGTAGCTATCTCTAACAATAGCAACATCATGTCTCCAAGCTTCATTGCATCATACATTGCATGACCAATACAATTAGAAAAAAATATCATTTATTAAAGTGGCTAAAAGATGGATTATTGTAGCATCTCAAAAATCCAACAACAGGAAAGAATGCTTAACACCAGCTATTGTTTGAGTCTCCCCTCATTTCAACATCATCCTAGCAATTGATGATCAATGTTTTCAAGCATTCTATTGGAGTGAACTACTACTATAGTAGCCATTTAGAAACATTCACAATGATATTGGTTCATTAGAGAAAGATTTTACAACCCATTGGGAAAGAATTTCAAACAACTACCATCCATGGAATTTCCACTATACATTTCCAGATGCATTAATAAACACTGATGATGAACTCCTTTTGGCCAAGGACATGCAATGCAAGAAGATAGTCTTGATGAATGACAAGTCTTGTCAAGTCTGTACCTAGGCCTATCTTTTCAACTAGATGGGTCACCATGATTGGGAAACAATAAGAGGTCTGGTTAAGGGCACTATCACTTGCAAATAAGAAAAAAAAAATTTACTTGCATACCTGCTTTTACCCACTACTATTCAAAAATATTTTTACTTGCATGCATGTTAGCATATTTAATTTACTCTATTTATTTTCTAATGCAAGACTTAAACACATATCACTACATTCTTTCAATGTTCTAATGATGGATGGACAACAACCATTCACCAACAACAAAACTATTTACTCTCTTCTCAAGAAATTTCAATGTTCAATGTGCAATTATTTCTCTCTCTAGAAATCCTTGACTACTTCATACTGGATGTACTTGTCTTTAACTCTATAACCCAATTAACTAGCTCCTCTAAACATAATCTTCTTGCATAACTTGGGATGTTTTCTTATGAGCCACCACCTACTTTGGAAACATCCCTTTACATTCTCCTCTCTATTTGACACTCATCACCCTTATCCATAGGTGCTTCATCTTGATGCAGAGAAGGAACTACTCTTGGTTCACTTGACAACTTTCATAAACTGATTCATTTCAAACAATGATTAAATGCAATCTAGATCACATTAGAAACATTGCCATGGCAGCCTAATGGCACTCAACAAAGGGAAAACAATATAAAAGATCGATAACTTGGATTGTCCAGTCCTTTTTCAACATATTTTGTGGATCTCCACCCATACATAGCCAAATAACTAGTTAACACAATGATCCATGCAAATAATGATTGGTTGCATCTTAATGCATCCTTGGCAACATCACCCAACAATGACGAAACCAACTTATCACATGAATTCTTAGGCTAAATAGACCTCTTACAAAACATATCATTGATCCATCACACATTCCTCATCAAACCTTGCTTAGATTTCATTAAGCCCTCATGGAACTAGGGTTTCATGATTGTTTTTATGAAAAAGAATACACACATGTAAGCATAACTTTCACATACATTTATTTGGTGTAATTTCCTTTAATAGGTATCTGGATAATGGGCTTAAGAATCTTTTCACCAAGTTTCATAATTTTTCCATGGTTGAAATAAGAGTTATGAATTTATTACCCTCGCTCGAAAACCTGGTTAGGGTTTAGACCTATCCACACAAAAATGACTATAACTTTTGCAAAATACAATGAAATTCACTCAAACCAAAATAATTTGAACCTTAGAACAATGATTTACACATCCATCCACTTTTAGACCCTATAGTAGGCAATACAAATCCATACCAAACAAGATTTTTTCTATCTTTTCAGTAAAAATCTACAACTGTTAACGCTAAAACAGTCATAACTTCTTTAAAACACAATGAAATTTCATGAAACTAGAAACATTTGAAAGAGTAAAAATTCCTTCAACTTATCCAATCAATTGTAGGTTTGTACCAATCTCTATAGGCCTATACAAACATGATTTCAAACTATTTTGCACAAAAAATACAAGAAAAAAAGTGCAAAAATGAAGTTTTTCATTCCAGTCTCTCTCCCACCTTCCTTGGTGTGTGAGCATATATTTTTCATTTAATTACAACCATTCATAACTTCCAAAACCAACTTCTAACTCCCTCCAACCAAATTTACAAAGTTGTAAGCACTTTTGTTTTACAACATTGACAACATTTTATAACTTTTATAATTTTCCACCTAAACATCAAAAATGACCCCACATGACTCCAAATGGTCCAAAATGACATTATTGACATAAAACAACCCAAAACCAAACTGTTACCTAATGACAACAAAAATGGCAAAAAGGATGTCCCTACATCATATCCTCACTTGAGTCTATGTCTAAATCTCTTTGCCAAACATTTTCCATCTCCACCATTCTTTCCTTAAGGTCACTCATCAACTCTTTTGACTCTTCCACCCTATTCAAATTGCCTTTTTTCCCTATTTTCTTTGTATTTCTCACTTCATGTCTTCCAGGTCACTATTACTTTTATCTACACGTTATCTTGGCATACCCATTGCACATTAAGGCATGACTGCTAGTTATAGCCACCAGGATGATGTAAATATTTTCTTCATAGGTGCTTCTTGTATGGGAACGAAGGGTTTCACCATGACCAAAAGGTCCTACAAAAGTGGTCATGTGTTTCTATCTTTTCTAGATGATGCCACTTTGAATGATTTATTGAGTCCAATTTTATTCCATTTGAGCCCACATATAGGGAGAAGTTGAAACAAGCTGTTTAGAGGAGCTTTATTGAGGCTAATGAGGATGTTGTAGATGAATTACATAGGCATGCTAAATTGGGTTTGATGTGTAGTTGAAGTCTCATTATATGTAGCCTATGGATTTTCAATGGTGATGTGGAGAGGTTGACTGAAAATTGTTTAGGGGTAGCTTGAATTTATCATATGGCGGTGACATTTTCAAGTGTGAGACAATTTCCTAAGCTCAAAAGCTCACATAAAAAAGTCTATTTGATAAATATCTACCCACTAGCATTTGCATTCATAGGAGGTTCAAGGGATACACTAATAGGATATTGAAGGTCACATTTAAATGTATGATTAGTCATATAACAATATATACCATATAAAAAATATTAAACCACCTGAAAGTTGCCTACTTTTTAGTTTCATGATACATTGTAGAAAACAACATTGCTTTGAGTTCTCAATGATCAAACTCCACAAAAATTTCTCTTTTAACACAAGAAAATATATTTCTATCTTATGGCATAGATTTCATTTGAAAGCTAAATCATAATTGTTTGTATGAAATAAAACAAAACATACAAAGGGAAACCAAACCAAAACCCTGAAAGTACTATATAAAAAAAAGCCCATTCATGGAATCAACACATTTTTAAAATTAATTTTAAGACAAAGAAAAATAGAAACTCATCTAGGGGACACCAAATCTACTATTTTTGTAGTCACCTCATATTCATGGCAACCTCCATTCCACACGCCATTAAATGGCACCCATTATATTGTACTCCTATCTAGTTCCATGTAAGACTTGACAAATTTGGGAACTGGAGATCATTACCAACACTCTTTTTGGTGATAAGACAACTCCTCCATAAGGAAAGCAAACAAATCTCAATGGGCTATTGCCTTGGCTACCCATATGGGAATCCCATCCATAAAGACATCCATTCTATGCTTTCCTTTGTCAGTCTATAATAATTCACACATTAATTTATTATCAGCCTTTATAATGATGATGAATTATAATAGTGAAAATGTGATCCAAATTAAACTATGTCTAATTAGACCAATTCTCAACTACACATTAGAATACAAACCGACGAAGATGTATGTTTCGCTACTATCTGATCTGGAAGAGTGAAAATATTTAGGCTCTATTCCTTTGTTGTAATTGAAAATGGAATGACGAAATACAACTTAACTAAACTAACAAAAAATAGGAGAAAGCTAGAAAATAAATAGAGACAGATAGAGAATTTTGATGAATAGGATACAAAAATGGAAACTACAAACTAACAGGAACTTGTCACCATGTGGGTAGCCTAACTACCCAAGATGATAGCGCATGGTGCAAACATTTTCACACCACACTAGGGTTTGTATGACATTATATATATTTGGACAGTTTTCAACAAATTCTTGTTAACAGGAAATACAATAATTAGTCTACAAATTTGGAGATCAATAGAAATAACTATAAATGATAATATACAAAATGAAAATCATGAAAGAGATAAGAAAAGGGAAGAAGAAAATCAAATTCTCATGCATTTGAACTTGTTCCTCACATGAATCCTGTAACCTACAAGGAAGAACAGGGTTGGGCTATATAGAGGTTTGCCTCAATCAAACCCCATTTTTGTGTTTCCACCTCCAAGACAACAAGATGTTGAAATGTATTGAAAAAGAGAGCATGTTCTCTTGAATCCCAAATGTTTCTAGGAATGCAGCAAGTAGTGACAAACAATATTGCAATAAAATAAATCTAAGCAATGCTTTTAAATATGTTAACAATAAATGATTTGCTAATATGAACAATAAGGAAAATGATGTGAAATCGACAAAGGATTAACACTAATCTAAAGGATTTTCAAGGGTTAGAAAAGAGATTAAGAGGTTTTCATATGAAGGTTATCGCTACCACAAACAATATGGAGTTATGTTCGGAAGGATATCGATCACACATGAGAGCCTTATGAAGAGTGCAAATGAAGACAAAGGGGAATCACATCCACAAGAGAACCTACAAGCCATAATAACATGGAATAATGATAGTACAAAGCACAATAAGCATGAGTAGAGATTTCGACAGAGTTTTGTTAGTGTGAGGATTCTAACCTTCAAAATGGTGAAGAGATGGGATTGTATAGGCAATGGAAAGGATAAACATCTAGGAAAACAATTGTTTGGACATAGAATAGCACATAGAAAAGCTAGGAATGCCATGCAAGAAACAACACAACTTCTAAAATGGTTGAAGAACTAGAACATGCTAGTGCTCCGTACAAATGCTCGTGTCTAGCGCTATTGTCCAATCAAATTCAGTTTCATGAAATTTTTAAAGACTTGAGGTATTGCCAGGGTTAAGACACTTTTACAATTTTTGGGATAGTGCACTAGTGTCCCGATAGTTCTCCAATCTAGTCAACTTCTATTTCTTGAAAGTTCTAAGGACTTGGAGTATTTCCATGGTTAAGACACTTACAATTTTTAGGATAGGCTACACAAAAAGGGGGAAAAACAACATTTAGATAGCATATTGTGGATTTAGGGTAAGGATAAGGATGGAAGGTGATCTTAGAAACACACTAGGGCAATGGACACTAAAGCGAGTGCCAAATAGAGTGTGTAGTTATGGGTGAGCACAACTTACGATGTTGCATTTAGCCCCCACTTTAGTGGGCATATGATAGTACATGCATGTGCAAGATAAAGTATAGGAAAGCAATTTTTTTTACCCATTACTATAGAGGAAGCATAATGTCTCTAAGTGAGAGGTGTAGAACCCCATACTTAGGATCTTGCAAAACCATAATGTTAGGCCAAGAAAATTTGCATGAAACACAGACATTAGAAGCACATGTACACAGACACAAACACATAGCTAATGCTAAGAAGGATTAGACTAAATATTATTTGCCAAGACCTTTGTGGTTAACAAATAATATAGTGTAATGTTCACTTATCTAAATAAAAACATGAAAATATGTAGAAAGTAGACAAAAAAAGAGGTATGTGCTATGCTCTTAATCTTATAGTGTGTAAAGGGTTATGATCAGTCATCTAGTGGCTACCTTAACTCTTAATTATGATAGCATCACTACTGCTTCATTCTTTGTTCCTTGGGCTAATAGACATATCATCACACTAACTCCAATACAAAAATATGAAGTATTCCTATTGCTCACATTTCATTCAAAAACTAGTCTATGAAGACTTGATAATAATGGTGAAGCAATGCGGTTTGTTGGGTATTAGTAAGGAGAGACTACCTAGAGCCATCACAAGTCAAATAGAGGCCCTAAACTCTAGTGTTGGTCTTCACAAAAATGTGAGTAATCCACCAACATTTAATGACAAAAGGGGATTTTCTCATTGGTAAGCCATTTCCAAAGCCAATACCATTGAACCAAACATCATTTTAAATTTGGAAAACAAACCTAAAACCCTTCCTATCCTCATGCCCAAAACTTCACAGCTGACATAGAGATCTATAGTTTTTAGTGCAAAGGTCCATTTCTATTTGTTTCAGAGGACAACATTGGAACTCTAGCCCTATGTGTTGGGTTAGAATATTATTTTTCATCTAGCCAAAACACTATGCTTGTTAGATCAGATGAGATTGATAAGGAAATCATCATGGCCTTCATAACTAAGCCCTAGGATTGAATACCCATGATATGGAAAAAATATTGAAATTGGGTATGCTTTTGCATCCACCTCTAGATGCAAGTCCTAGAGGAAATCTTTGGGAGATATATAAAATGTTGAAGGTCACATGAAGGAGTATTTTCCATTCTAAGATGGACACACAACTAATTTCCATACGCAAAAAAAAATAGCTTAGTCATTGTCGACCGATAGTGACAATGACTAAGCTATATTATGAATTTTGATAGAGATAGATAATAATTCTGATGTTAGGCATCTCTTCTATCTTCGGTATACCAATTGCCTCCACATCATTACACTTTTCTTTCATGTAACAATGGAAGGGAGATTTTTGTGAGATATAAATGCTCTCATAGACATGTGTGCATATAATTGGCCAAGCACGTCTATGCTACTTCCTTACAATCAAAAAAATTCCCCAGGAAAGGTGGAGACAACAATCCATCACCATCAAAGTCTTTTATGGCTATGGGGCATCATTTTATAGGCCTCAGACCATTACATGGTGATGGATACATGTATATGGATATTCTGCAAGGATTCTATAGGCTTGTTCTAACTTCTCATTATAGAATAATAAAATGCATGTTATTATATATTATTAATATATTGTATTATATTTATATTTAATAGTTTATATTATTTAAAATATAATACAATAGAGCGCTATGGTTGAAAGATTTGTCAAAATAAATAAAGAATTTTAGGTTAAAGTCGAATATGGAAGAGCAGAGCAGAGTAGAGATAATTTGCATGATCACAAAGGAAACCCTAGCAATAGAACCCTAAAAGATCTCGCAGTAGACAATTAGATTTGGCACATTGACATTTCAAGGGAAATTGAAGAAGAATGTGGCATGCTTGAGACGAGCGCTATTACTTGTCACCTGATCAAACCAAAGCTAAGAAGAATCTAGATTTTATCCTGGAGCGTGGCAAATTAGATCCCTAAACATGTGGTCAGGTTTCTCCCAAACAGTTTCTTCGTGGCTATCTTCTAAACCACTGAAGCAAGGGAGGAGGTTTTATCAAAAGGCATCTGGAAGATTAACAATTACCCACTGTGGTCGATCATTCTAACCAAAAGCTTTTCCTTGGGGAAGGTGAGGAACTGGTTCCTTACCAGGGAGGGTTCGATAGGGCCAAGCTGCCGGAGCCATGGGATGCTATGTGTTTCCTAATAATGAAATATTTCACCCTGGAAGGGTGCTTTACCAGGTTTTACAACTATCATCTTCCTCTTTTGAATCATTTTAGACGTAATAATCTCATTAGCTTCCTGTTTTATTTACTGTCCTCCCTTGAGCATTCAGTTTTTAGGGTCAAAGCTAAACTGGTTAAAAAACCCTCCAAGCAACCTATTCCCCTGCATCAGGGTCTCATCCTCTGCTTAGATAATTTCCACCTTGCTCTTGAGCCACCTAAGCCTCTCCCGTCTCACAGTGGGGAAAAGTTTGCCGACCCTGAGGATATTCCTGCTTCTGATGAGCCTTACCATTCCCCTGGTTCCCCTAAGTCTAAAGGGGTTTCTTTTTCTAATGATGAAAGTCCTATGGTGACCGCTACCCATACTCCTCTTTCCAAAAGTATGGTGAAGAGTAAGAAGAGGAAATTTAAGGGGATTGAAGTGGAGACTATGGGGTTTGCTGTGGGGACCCCTAATAATCTCTGTAGTACACTTGTGGGTCCTGGTAGTAAACCTAATTTGGCTAGTAGGGGCACGCAAGAGTGCTTTTCCTCGGGGGTCAGGAGGTCAGGGAGGATTGTGGGTAAACTTGTGCCCAAAGCCAAACTCATTGATTACTCAGAGTCGGCGTCTGATGAGTCCACTCAGAGTGGTGAGACCAAGGTCCTGGAGGTCCAGGAGATTTCAGAAGATGTGGATGGAAATAATGATAATCCTCAGATGGAGACTGCTGGTGGTGTGGTTGGTGACCCTACTGATAATGCTAATGAAGCTGGTAAGATGTTTGTTGAGGAAGCTGCTGACGAAACGGAGGAAGAAGCTGGTTACAGGAATGATATTGAGGCCCTAAGGTGCCGTATTAGGAAGCTGAAGTAGTCTTTCTCCACCATGCTTAGGCGGGCTGTCCTATTTAATCTCTCTGTTTTACAGGATCTTGGGGCACCCGTTGCTGCTGACAAGGATGGGAACTCCAAAAAGTTGGAGGATTTTATGGAATCCATGGCTAAGAGTTGGGAGAATCTTTCTCCTTAGCTCTAGTCTCTTTTATACTATTGTTTCTCTACTTTCTATTTATTTTCTGTATCTAGACTAGTTGTTGTTTATGCTATCTATGCTGACTAATCAGGTTAAGTTGTGACTGTTGCGAGGCTTTTTTGTTCTGTTGCCTCTGGGGTTTCCTTTTGCTACTTTGTAAGGGTTCGGCCCCTTGTTTCTACCACCTTATGTTATAAAAAACAATTACCCACTGTATATACAAAGCTGGTCACCAAGCTTCAACCCAAAAGCTTTCACCCCATACTCCAAGCCCCTATGGGTAACATTATACAACCTTCCAATGGAATTTTGGTCAGAAGTCTGCTTAAGAAAAATTGGTGAATCCCTGGGAACCCTAATTGCAATTGATGAAGACATATTGGAGAACAACTCATACCTTTATCTGATGTTGAGCATCATGGCTATTTCTTGAATTCTTCGCTTTATCCAACTCAAAACTAGTGAAGGGACCTAGGATCAAGAAATCAAAATTGAAAAAAGGAAATTCTTCTGCTCCAGCTGTAATAAGAGAAATCACTCGAGCTTGAATTGTCACTGGCCTCACAAAAAATCTATAGGAACACAAGAATCATAAGATCCAACAAAATCTGGAGGTCCGCCTCATGTGTAATATCTACAACTGGTGACGATGGACCCTGCTTGCACCCAAGAAGACAAGCAAGATCATCTCCTAGAAGGATGCTCCATCTCGGAGAAAGAAGGAAGGCAAAACAACATTAAGGAACTAGTCACTCCTTCATCGCTGCTAGAGGGAGGTCAAGATGAGCAAGACTCGAATGGGAAGAGGGAATCCTCATAGATACAGACTCAGAGGAGGTAGGTGAGGTTAAAGAATTTGGGATCTTAGATCCTAGGAGCCTATCACAATTAGCCTCCTAGCTGCTAAAATGTCATGTCAAGATCAGGAAGAAAAAAGGCCACAAGACTTTCAAATAAATTAGGGAGGAGAGGGCCAATGAAAAAGGCATCACCGAGATTAAAGACTTTTTGAATAGCACTAAAGGAGGAAACACCTTGCTTAGGGAATAATGAAGATTTCCACATGGAACATTAGGGGCATAAATGTCCCTAACAAGCGGCACTTGGTCAAGTGTCAAATAGAGATAGGTTTGGCAAATATCACCATCCTTCAAGAGAAAAAATTGAAGGAAACCCTCAACCTCTTTTTGGACCAAAAAACCCCAAATGTGGATCCCAAGTATGGATGCACATGGTGTTATCAGAGGTCTAGGCATGTTATGGAAAAGAAGTGACTTTGATACAATCTTGAAAGCCATAGACAAAAATTGGATGTTGTTGAAGATTATTTGTCGCTCTACTCAGCTTTCTTTCCTCATATTGAACATCTATGGTCCAACTAGTAATCAAGAAAAACAAACCCTTTGGGGTTCATTACAAGATCTTCTGAGCCAAGATCAAGAGGAAAAGGTGGTAATTGGAGAAGACTTCAATGCAATCCTAAGCCTCAAGGAAAAAAGTAGAGGAATTCAAGTTGAATCGCAGGCAATGAAAGACTTCAGGAGGTTCATAGACTCAGTAGAAGTGATTGAGATTCAAATTAAGAATGGTACTCACACATGGACTAACAGATGAGAAGGGTTCACAAACATTGACTAGAAGTTAGATCTCTTCTTCATCAATGACTAATGGATAAGCTCTCCTTTCGATCTTTTAGTAGTGATGCTACCAATCTTTGGATCTGATCACTACTCGATAGAATTAAATATAACAGCTGACACCAAACCTAAGAATAGCCTATTCAAGTTTGAGATGATGTGGTTCTGAGATAAAGATATGCTTCCACTACTAGAAAATTGGTGGAAAAATACCCCAAAAAGACTAGGAACAATCAATTACAGATTCATGTACAAGCCACAATACTTGAAATCCAACCTAATCTCATGGAGAAAACTTCATTTGGGAACATCTTTGAAGACACTTGGTTGAGAATAGAAAAGAACCTCACAGAGCTAAACAAAACGGTTATCCAAGGAGGTATGGGACTCAACCAATTTGAGAAGGAGAAAGCCCTCCTGGTTGAACATGCTAAAGTCTTAGCAAGAGAAGAGCAATATTAGAGGGCTAAATCCTGAGAAATTTGTCTTGAGGAAGGAGACTTAAATATGTGATTCTTCCATAACTCCTCCCAGGTAAGGAAGATGTGCAATAGAATATTAGTTATTGAAGATGAAGAAGGTGGGACACACACTAACCTAGAGAGCATACAAAATAAAGTAGCCAGATACTTCCACAATCTTCTTAATTCAGAGGGACCTACTGATATGCTGAACCTAAGCGAGGTCTTTGACTACATTCCTACACTAATCACTCAAGAGAAGAATCATGACCTAACTAAAGCCTTCTCGAAAGAAGAATTGAAAGTGGTAGCCTTCAAGATGCACCTCGACAAAGTGCCCAGACAAGACAACTTCCCAACGCTATTTTACCAGAAATATTGGCACTTCCTGGGAAAAGAGATCAAGGAAATGATAGAAGAACTTAGGAAGAAAAAGAAATTTGTCAATGACATAAACAACACAGTTCTAGTTCTTATCCCCAAAAAAGATGATTCCAAAACATTTGACAATTTCAAGCTGATTTCTTTGTGCAACATGATCTACAAAATTATCTCAAAAGCTTTGGAAACTCGTCTGAAAGCTATTTTGGAAACAATAATATCATAGACCCGAGGTGGCTTCACTCCGGGAAGGGAAATCACGAACAACATCATTATAGAAAATGAAGCACTTAATTCCATTAATTACATAAGACAACCAAGCATGATGATAAAGCTTGACATAAGTAAAGCATATGATAAAGTGAAGTGGTGATTCTTAATGAAAGTATTGGAGAAACTCAGCTTCTGTAATGAACGGCTACAAATGATATTTTAGTGTACCTCTACAACGCTTCTCCATGATAGTAAATGGTTCTTCATGTGGCTTCTTTGAGAGTTTGAACGGCCTTCGCCAAGGAGATCGCATCTCACCGTTTCTATTTGTCATCATGGTCAAAGCACTAAGTAGAATGATCAAGGCTCAAAAAGGGGTAGGCAATTGGAAAGGTATCATTGTTACTAGTAACATGGACCCCTTAACCCATCTCCAATTCACAGATGACACCATCTTATATGGGGAAGCCAGCAAAAAGGAAGCTTCATTCATCAAAAGGCTCTTGAGGAGGTATGTGGAACTCTTAGGACAAATAATAAACCAGACCAAATCAAAGATCTTCTTTTTCTACACCAAAAAGACCTTACAACCAAGAATAATAGTGATCCTAGAGATGAATACAGACTCTACACCGTGTAAGTACTTGGGTGTTCCAATCTTTCGAGGCATCATGAGATCTAGCCTTTGGAGCATAGTTATTGACAGATGTAGCAACCGTGTCTCAGGTTGGATGAGGAAGTGGTGTTAGAAATGAAGGTGCAAACCAAACAACAGAAATCTGATTCAAACCTTATTTATGTTCTTTAAACAATGTAGAATCAATGGAGACTGCAACAAAAATTAAAACCCATTACACAGAAATAACATGCATTAAGAACCAAACACATAACATAGTATGCAACGCGGAGAAAACCCTTTTAGGTAAAAAAACTCCACCAAGAAAAGAGGCTCCAAGTTGTATTATCTTCAAATATGAGATTACAATACATGCACTTCCTCTCCTCTCCATTCTTCAATCTAGCGCCGCCTGTTACTCCCAACTCTGATAAAAATGTAGTACAAATATCCTTATAAAAGTGGGTTGCCATCTAGGGCAAGATAACTGACATAATATCAGCCATCGGATATGTGACCTAATGACAAATGGTCCAGATTTATAATGATAAAATGTAAAATAAAATGTGGTTTCAGGGGGCGTTGCCCCCGAACCCCCACCAGGGTGCGTGACCCCCAGACCCCCCACTGCGGGGATGATCCCCCTAGACCCCTTGCAGGGGGAACCCCCTTGCCACCCCCCATCATAGGTGAGTTAGCATCGAGGAATAGATATAAACATCTAGCTGAAACAAGGCCACTGCTGGTGAATCCTTTCATCCCTTATGGGTGATTTACAAACAATACTAGGAGTAATTAATTACATAGGATTTACAAGGTTGATGGCACCTTAATCCTCACATTCTCCCACTTGACATCATACATTGTAAATACCCATAGGAAGACCATAAAATAATTAGGTACTAGAAGCAAGGCCCATAGCCTCTCTACACCAAACAATTTCTCTGTGCTCACAGGCTTGGTCAAAGCATCTGCAATATTCTCCTAAGTGTCTACCTTTTTCAGCTCAATCTATCCACTTGCAACCATTTCTTAAACAAAGTGATACTGTACATCAACATGCTTAGTCTGAGCATGATACATAGGATTCTTGGCCAAACAAATAGCACTCTAGCTATCACAACCAATCTGAATGTTCCTACAATCAAAACAAATACTTGTACACAATCTCTTCAACCAAATTGCCTCCTTAGAGACATGAGCAGCAGCCATATACCCTTCTTCTGTGGTGGACAAAGCAACTGTGGGTTGCCTCTTACTCATCCAACTCACTGCTCCTCCAAACAGAGTAAATACATAGCCACTAGTGGACCTTTGACTATCCAAGTCACCTACCCAATTTGCATCAACAAAACCTTGTATGTCCAAAGATTTATCAGCACTATCAGTACAAGAAGAGACTAAACAATAATTAGGAGTACCTGCAAGATATTTAAGCACCCTCTTTGCATAATTCCAATGTTGTCTACTAGGGTTAGACATAAATCTACTCAAAACTCCCACTGCTTGGGCAATATCTGGCCTAGTGCAAACCATTGCATACATCAAACTCCCTATAACACTAGCATATGGAACATTAGACATATTCTCAAAATCATCTTCATTCTTTGGACACATATCTGATGAAAGCTTAGTACCAATGGGTAAAGGAACTCTAACTGGGTTACAGTCCTGCATACTGAATCTCTACAAAATGGTATTCACATACTTTGAGACAACCAAATCTTTTTGTTACCTCTGTCCCTCCTGATCTCCATACCCAGAATATCCTGGAAACTCCAAGATCTTTCATATCAAATGCACCTGAAAGTTGAGCTTTCAGCTCACTGACCATACCCTTAGTATTGTTGAAAAATTACATATCATTAACATACAATGTAGTGACTAGTATAGAATCATCAACACAATAAACGTAAACACAGTGATCCTCCTCGCTTCTAGCAAAACACAATTTCAACACAAATGAATCAAACTTTTGATACCACATTCTCGGGGATTGTTTCAAACCATAGAGAGACCTCTTTAACCTACAAACCCAATTCTCTTTCCCTTTTACCTCAAAACCTATAGGTTGTTGCATATAAATTTCTTCTTCAAGATGTCCATGCAAGAACGCAGTCTTAACATCCATTTGCTCAATCTCCCAATCATAAGTTCTAGCAATGGATAAAAGAAATATAATAGAAGTCAATTTAGAAACAGGATAGAATATCTCACCAAAATCAACTCCCTCTCTCTGGGAGTAGCCCTTGGCTACCAGTCTAGCCTTATACCTCTCCAATGACTCATCTGCTCCAAACTTCTTTTTGAAGACCCACCAACAACCTATGGCCTTTCTTCCTTTGGGCAAATGAACAAGATCCCAGGTGTTACAAGATTCTAAAGCAATCATCTCCTCCTACATGGCTAACTACCAAGACTCACTATCATCTACAAGAATAGCTTCCCTGTAGGATCTAGGCCCATCATCAGTACTCAATTAAGCTAATACACAACAAAAATATGGTGGGCTATACCTATCAACTAGGTTCCATTGTCTCATGGATCTTGTCAAGGGTGGAGTAAGAGTCTCTTCTGCATATCATCTACACCAACTTCTTCTATAACAATAGATTCATCTTCATTAGAAATACTTGAATTTTGTTCTTCTTCTTCACCCCCAATCCATCATTGTGTTCTTCCTGAGGTGTATCTTGCTACTCTAAATTAAAGTGCACTCTCTTTGCTTTTTCTTCTTTTCCTTTTAGCTGCTCAGGTTCAGAAATAGCTCTAAGTTCCTTGAAAATTACATTTCTAGAATAGATAATCTTATGGGTTAGTGGATTCCAAAGCTTATAACCTTTGAAATTATCACCATATCCAATGAATGTACACTTCTTAGCTTTTGGATCCAACTTAGATCACTTTTCCTTAGGCACATGAACAAAATCCTCACAGCTAAAAACCCTTAAATATGAAATAGAAGGTTTCTTGCATGCCCACACTTCATAAGGTGTCGAATCAAGAGCCTTACAAGGAGATCTATTAATCAAGTAGCAAGTAGTACACATAGCCTCTACCCAAAAGCATTTATCCAACTATGAATCACTCAGCATACTTCTAGCCCTTTCCATGATTGTTCAGTGCATCCTTTCTGCAATAGTATTTTGCTATGATGTATACAGAGTTATCTTTTATATGATAATATCTGCATGCTTGCAAACTCATCAAATTCCTTAGAGCAATATTCTCCTCCATTGTCAGATCTTAATATTTTTATTTTCAAACCTGATTGGTTCTCTACTAAGACTTTGAAATCCTTAAACTTAGTGAAAACTTCAGATTTATGTTCCATAAAATAAATCCAAGTAAATCTGGATATATCATCAATGAAGGTGACAAAATAATAAGATTTTCCAATAAATTCATTATCCACAGGCCCAAACACATCCATGTGAATTATTTCTAACTTCTCTTTTGCTCGATTGCTTCTTAAAGGAAATGATTTTCTATTCTATTTACCAAACACAGAATGCTCATAGAAATCAAAGTGCTCATCAGAATAAGAGAAAATGTCCAATAAATTTTTATTCTTAATAGTTTTTAGTACATTATTGCTTGTGTGACCCAATCTACGGTGCCACCACATATATGTATTTTCAGTACTGGCCTCAGATACATAGGAGGCATTACAAACTGTAGTGGCTTCAAGCTTGAATAGGTTTCCCAATCTTTTCCCCTTCACTACCACTAGGTTTCCTCTCACCAATTTGCAACCATGTTTGTCAAAAGTCACATGCGTTCCCAAATCATTTAGCTTTGAAATAGAAATCAAATTTCTAGCTAATCTAGAAACATGATAAACACCAAGGAGGGTTTCAATCCTCCCATCACTAAAACACAATGGTTCAGTACCTTACCTTTCCCAACTATCAGATATGCAGAGTTGTCCCCAAGGTACACATTACCACCATCATATTCTTCATATGTAGAGAACCATTCCTTATATGGGGTCATATGGAATGAGCATCCTGAGTCAACCAACCAGTGATCAATAGAAACAATATTGCAAGTAGAAAGTAAAACATCTTCGCCTGCATTTGAGGACTTATCAGAAGCATTCTCCCACTATTTCTTTGGGTTTCTACACTCCTTCTTCACATGCCCCCTTTTACTGCAGTTCCAACACTTAACTTTGTTCTTCTTCCCAGGAGTCTTAGATCAGCCTTTAGACTTGCCCTTAGCCCCTTCTGATATCCTTTTGGCCCTCTTTCCATAGACCTTCCCCTGACACTGAGAGCATCCCCTAAACTATCCAAACTTTTCTTCCTCAATTCATATGACAGTAGAACTGAAACAAGAGCATCCAACTTCAGATCTATGAGGTTAGCAGTGATAGCCAAAATAACATTCTCCCATGACTCAGGCAAAGAATAGAGAAGCAATATACATTTATATTCCTCATTCACCTCAACTTCTATATATTCTAGTTGACTCAATAACAAATTAAATGAATTCAAATTCTCTGCAACCAATTCACCCTCCCTCATTTTCATGGAAAATAACTTACGCTTCAAATAAAGCTTATTTACCATACTCTTGGCTTGGTAGATCTCACCCAGATGCTTCCACAAGCTATGTGTGGACTTCTCACTCACAACATTCAGTAGAACAAAATCTATAAGACACAACCAGTTTGTACCTTATGCCTTTTTATCTAGTCTTTCCAACTCATCAAGAGAAACATCATCAAGTTTCTTCCCTTTCTAAATAGCCAACCAATGGTTTCTTTCTTCCAACAAATCCTCTATTTTCAGCTTCCACAATTCGTACCCCATACCATTGAACTTTTCAATGTCCAATCGAGAGGTAGAAGCAACAGTGGATGAAGCCATGACATCTACACACGATCTGCAAACAAACAACAACTAATTCTCCCACTGCAGCTAAAAAACCTTCACACTACAATCCAAGAATCAAAACTGGCTAAGCTGTAATACCAAATTTTAGAAATGAAGATGCAAACCACACAACAGAAATCTAATTCCAACCTTATTTATGTGCTTTAAACAATGTAGAATCAATGGAGATTACAAAAGAAATTAAAACCCATTACATAGAAATAACATGCATCAAGAACCGAACACATAACACAGTATGTAACGTGGAGAAAACTCTTTCAGGTAAAAAAACTCTACTAAGGAAAGAGGTTCCAAGCTGTATTATCTTCAACTATGAGATTACAATACATGCACTTGCTCTCCTCTCCAGTCTTCAATCTAGCACCACCTGTTACTCTCAACTCTGATAAAAACATAGTACAAATATCCTTAGAAAAGGGGATTTCATTCTAGGGCAAGATAACCAACATAATATCAACCATCGGATCTGTGACCTAATGACGAATAGTCTAGATTTATAATGATAAAATATAAAATAAAATGTGGTTTCGGGGGGCATTGCCCCTGAACCATCACCAGGGTGCGCGGCCCCAGGACCCCCCGTCGTGGGGATGACCCTCCAGACTACTCGTAGGGGGTAAACCTCCCTACGACCCACCATTGCAGGTGAGTTAGCGTCGAGGAACGGATATAAACATCTAGCTGAAACAAGACCGCTGCTGGTGAAACCTTTCATCTCTTAAGGGTGATTTACAAACAATACTAGGAGTAATTAATTACATAGGATTTACAAGGTTGATGGCACCTTAATCCTAACAAGTGGCTCATGCTAGCAGGAAGGATTACCATTATAAAGGTACTTTTATTGGCCATACTAATCCATATGATGGTCTGTAACCAGCTAACAACTAAAGCGGTAGACTCATTTGATAGCATCCTAAAAAAATTCTTGTGGGAGGGATTGAATGATCTAAGACATATGCCATTGATACACTAGGACAAAGTAAGAGAAATGAAGGAGAACAAAGGCACGAACATACGGGATATATAAAACTCCAAAATTTGGCCCTAGGGGCAAAAGTCATCTAGAAAATGTATATCTTACTAGAGAAATTATGGTGCAAGATCCTTCAGAATAAATACCTAGATTATTTAGATCTAATAAGGATTTTCACGATAGCCAACCCCCCTGGGATCCCACATCTGGAGATTCATGATGGATTGTAGGAAAATTATCATAGATCACCTCACTTTCCAGATCAACGTTGGTAAACAGGCAAACTTTTGGGTATATTCGTGGGGTGGAAAGAAGCCTCTTATTGATAGCCCATCATTGTCCACATGGGTGATAGTATTAAAGGAAGAATTTAGCACAAAAGTGGAAGACTACCTAATCTACAATGGAAAGCTAGCTCTATTATGTAGCACAATCGAGAGGCTGCAATTAAGCGCTGATGCGAAATCACAACTCCTAGACATAATAGAAAATCCAATCAATCACCTGAACAAAGCTAATGATAAGGTAGATTGGTGCGCAACTAGCTTAGGGAAATGTACCTTAAAGATGGGATATCAAGTCCAATGCCGCATGAGCACAAAAGAATGGCTGAGTAGATTGTGCTGGGGAATGACATTCTACCCAAAGCTGGTGCCTTTGCCTGGACAACAATGCATGGAAGATGTCTCATGCAAGACAAACTCTGGAAGATTAGATTTCAAGGACCCTCAAGATGTGTTTTCTCCAAGGCCGATTTAGAGATGGCCAATCACCTTCTATTGAACTGCTCCTTCACTATTGATATTGGGACAGGATTCAAAATACAACTAGTTGGCATGGACCTCGGCCGTAGGAGCTGAAGAACTAGCTCGCCTCTTGGCCTCTACCGAGACACACCCCACTATGGGATTTTTTTTAGGTAATTAGCCTGTCCATGGTATTATGGCATCTATGGAAGTAAAGTAACTGTTAGATTTTTCAAGACATATCTCTTTCCAGAGAAAGAGTGTTGGAAGGAATCAAAGGGGG
The DNA here is from genome assembly GCA_027924645.1 of Cunninghamia lanceolata. Classification (NCBI taxonomy): domain Eukaryota; kingdom Viridiplantae; phylum Streptophyta; class Pinopsida; order Cupressales; family Cupressaceae; genus Cunninghamia; species Cunninghamia lanceolata. The sequence continues at coordinate 1,270,210 of BSBN01000277.1, forward strand.
GATCTGTGAATGTATGATGGTGGTAGCCAATCTGAAAGACTAAATCTCTCATTCTCCAATTGGGATGACTCTCTAATGAAGAAATTACCTTCACTAAAGATCCTTATAGGCTTCGCTCCAACAATTACCAAGAAAGAGAGAAGGAAGAACATTAAATGGTATGTCCTGCTAAGAGGCTGCTTGAAGCTAAACTTTGACAGTGCCTCAAAAGGTAACCCTGGAGTAGCCGGTGCAGGGTGTCTATTGAATGTCGATGCCAGCCAGTTGGTATGGACACTCTCAATAAGCATATCTTGGTCAAGAAATAACAGGGTAAAGTTTGAGGCATTAAAAGTTAGCTTAGAAATTTGCTCACAGCAGCGTCATCACCACATTGACATTGAGGGGGACTCTCAAATTTGCATTGAAGTAGTCAAGAAAGATTCCATCTCTAGTTGGGAACTACAACCCAATCTTACAACCATTCGAGAGTAGCTGGACTCCATTCAAGACTTCACCATTAACCATGTCTTTAGAGAAGCCAATGATGCAACAGATCTCTTGGCCAATTTTAGAGTGACCCAGTCTGCCCCTTTTGTTCTTGACTTAGCGAAGGAGAGATGACCAGGCCTCGCAAAAAGAATTTCATTGGAAATGACCAGCCCTTCGGGGTTGGGATTTATTATTATTTTTATTCTTTATATAGCTCAAAGGGGCTATCCCCACTGGTACCACTTAAACATAAAAAAAACATAATACAATAATAAATATAATTATAGTATAGATTTTATATATAAAATAAATATATAAGTGAATTAAAAATATAATTAAACATACAATTATATTATATTATATCATATTTAAAATATATTTGATAATTTAAATTATATAAAATGTATATATGATAACAATATAGATTTTAACGAAAAATGAAGGGTAGTTTGCGAATAGGATTTGAATTAAGAGACATTGTGTTTTTCATGAATACGTAACATATTTTAAAATACCATGTTTTAGTGAATTAAAATTAGAAATTATATAGAAATAATTATTGTATGGGAGAAAGTGTGTATTTAATTAAGTTTAATCTCAACCTCTACACATCTTTTTTTATCTAGACTTGATTTGTAGTTTATCTATGTATTATGCTAGATCAAATATGCAAGTATGGTTGATGTAGATTCAACTTCCTAAATTTTAAATTCAAAATGAATCATGGGCTTATACCAAGTCCTTTCGTATTAATTATTATTTATCAAATTAAATGTGAAATATGTGACTTGCATGCTAGGGTATTGTATAGAAGGACAAACCCTAATCCATTTGAATCATCACCTAACACCCACATCTCATACTTTATCATTGCATCATCATTTAGAGAGGATAATCCAAGCATCAAAATATTATCTAGCAACTAAGCATATATTGCAACATTGTTTAGAATGTCTCAGATTTTGTTTACATTGTTAAATATGTTCAAGGGTTTTGACTAAGAAGAAGACTCCTTGCTAGAAAAATCCCCCAATATCTTTAGATTCCATGTTTTCCAATTAAATATTTAGACGGAGACAAATAAGTTTTAGACACTTAAATCCACCAACAAAAAGATCATTTCCACAACACAAAGTGATCTAGGATAGAGAATGAATCATCTAATAGTCTGTCAATACAATACAATCACATATATAATAAAAAAACAAACTTCAATCACTAAACATAATTAGGTAGAAAAATTCCACGAAATCACACACACACAAAGAGAGAGGGGCTTTCAATTAGTTGTTTCACACCAACAATGGAATGATGGCACGTCCATGGGGAACTATGCTTAAGACAACACATTAATTCTAATATAACTATATATTTTATATGTATTTTACTTGAATAAGAACTATGTATAAACATTTATGCCAAAGACATTTCAGGTTCAGGCCCAACGGCTCAATATCATTCCATGGATTTGTAGGAAAAAAACAGGGCTACATTCCAAGACGAGCAACTATAGAGAAACAACCCCACTGTTCAAACTACCGGCTTAAGTAATCAAATACTATTGAAAAATCTAGACGTTGCGTGTTATGACCGGAAGGTTACACGAAGGAGCATTTTCCATTCTGACGTGGACAGGCAACTAATTTCCATATGTAAAATGGGCCCACAAAAAAGAGAGGAAACCAAATTTGTATTTTCGCTTTGTCAGAAGGAAAGGAAAAACAGACTAAGCTATTATGAATTGACAAAGACAGATAACGATTGTAATCGCTCTCACACTGCAATTTATCTGCTATTTGCACCACTCTCATATAGACACGTAGGTATTTCAAGTCTTCAATTACTAGACATGAGTTCACTAGCCCTTTTCTACGCCACAGATTAAAGTGAACGGCATCTACTTTGGCATCTGGTTTATGCGATGACGTGGAGTATCAACGTACTAAAATTGACAACCTCCACTGATTCATTTTCTGAGCTTTTACTGCTGGAAAATGATGAAAAATTGGGTGTCAATTGAAGAAAAAATAGACAGATATTGACAACCTCCACTGATTCCTCTATTTTTGTGCATTTGGTGTTCTCATTCAAACCCTAAGCAAGAATAGAATAATGTTTAGAATAGCGTAAAATAGTAGTAGAAAACCTCATGTCCTCATATTTCCATGTGCAGGAGTTAATTATTTTGTTCCTTTATTGCAAATTTGTCTTCCCCAGAACTTTTCTGCAATCGTAACAAAATAATCACCAAGCATATTGCAACGAAATGTATATAGAGTAGAATTTACCGGCCAAAGATAAATACGTATAGTCAAATTTAATGTTGGAAAATCATGCATTTGGTTGTACAACAAAAACTAGCCGTACATTAGTAAAATGTTCGGGTTTACCTTCAAATTCCTTCCAATTGCTATTAATTAAAGATGCACTCCAAGATCTCTACAATGAATCTACACCTTACATTGCCCGGTCATTTGAGCTTCTTTAATGAACGACACTGTCGATTAGAATTATTATTATTTTTAAATGGCATGTAGCTGGGGCTTTTTATATTTATTTTTTTGTCTATATTCTTTGGGATTCTTTTTATTTTATTTTAGGTTATCTTATGTTTGGTTTTTTTTGTCGATGCACCACACACCATTTTAAAATGTTTTTATTCAATAGTTAAAATTTGCTTGAAGTTTAGCTTCCTTTTTATATATATATATATTTTTTTAGTTTATCTTTTAAGTTTAAAATAAAGGTTAGTTAGAAGTTAGAAAAGAAATATAGGTGGCAACATTAGTTGGAAGTTGGAAAAGAAATATAGATGGCAACATTTCACAAAGTTAAGGATTTAACATTTGTTGAATAATATAAATATATTTAAGGGTTATTGACTAAATTAAATCTAATGTTGATTGCTATTTTGAGGAGTAAATAAACAGAAAACCTAAATTCTAAGAGATTGTGGGTCCCCCTAGGAATGTAGTGATTAGTTGGAGCCCTTAGAGTCTAGAAAACCCTACATAGAGCAAAAGTTATGGTGTACCTTCAATTAGACTAGATTGAATGGTAGTCGCTCACTCTAAAAAACCAAACTAGACATCTAAAAAATGAACAATTATAAAAATGTGAATAAAAAACATGGATCCCTCCAATGTAAATGTGGTAATTTTCCTTAGGAAATTAAGATCTGACACAAGTATGACAACAAACAAGGATGGGAGAACCATTGATCACCCTCGATCTAATGACAATCACAAATCCTAAATGGCTAATGTGTCCAATCAAATTTATACTCCAAGAAAGAAAATTTAAGTAAGAATTTAGAAAGGAAGATGTCATGACCCATCTAATGTTTAAGTGGTGATCTTAGATAAAACCATTGCTCCACATAGTTTTGACAAAGGAGGAACTTCTAAATATTATTGATCTAGATGGACCTAAAGGATATTTTAGCTTGATGTGATAATTAGACTTTAACCCTAGGAAGTTCTAAATAGTAAGTGCCTATTAAAATTTACATGATAGGAAGATGTGACTTTAGTTTTGGCATCTATTTATAAATCTCAACACTTAAGAATTATCAATCTAGTACTGACCAACCATGATCTACAAAGAAATTTAGTAATAAATACTCCGTAGATTACTTCTGAAGCAAACTAGAAATGGAATCTTAGACTTTTGAACTCCTCATCACATCATAGTCAATTGATAACAGAAATAGCAAGAACATAGAAGGAATTTATTGATCGCAGGTCGCTTCGAGGGGGCAACCTCCTTTGAGCAAACTCAATACAATAAATTTGTGGATGCCTTCATTGGCCTCAGCACGTATTTATATACTAAGTCTAATCTTAAAAACTATTACTTCCCATGAATGTGGGATAATACAATATACTCACGGGACGACTTACAAAGCATATGCATCCAATAACAATATACTAACAAATTAAAGAGAAGGGTTAAACATGGGTTCTTAACATCCCCTCCCTCTTAGAAAAGCTTTGTCCTCAAAGCTTAAGATGTGGAAATTGTTGCTGAAGCTGAAAGAGTGGTTCCCATGTAGCATCCTCTGGTTGCATTCTGTGCCACTGAATTAATACCTCTGTGATGGATCGAGAGTGAAGCTGATGAGTGCACCTGTCAAGGATTGCCTCCAACTCCAAAATGATGGATCCTTCGTTATCTAGTTCTAGTAAAATAGTTTGTGCTCTAATGTTGGTGCCAAGAACTTTCTTTAGACAAGAGACATGAAATACTAGATAAACATGGGAAGGAGGAAGCTCTAATTTATAAGCAACTGATCCAATCTTCTGAAGAACCTTATATGGCCCATAGAACTTTGGAGACAACTTATGACGCCCTTTGAGTTTCATGGATGATTGCTTGTATGGCTGTAGATGAAGAAAAACCATATCGCCTACTTGAAAAGTGTGTTAAGAATGGTGTTAATCGGCTTGTTGTTTCATTTGATTTCTAGCCATGTGAAGATTGTCCTACAAAATGCAAAGAATCTGATCTCGGGTTCAGAGAACCGTGTCAACTACTTGAACTAGTGAACTGCTGGGGTTGTATGGAAGAAGCACTGGTGGTGCCTGACCATAGACTGCTTTATATGGAGTCATTTTAGATCCAGTGTGGTAGGAGGTATTGTACCACCATTCAGCGAGTGGAAGCCACTTTGCCCACTGTTACTATTTTTCTGAAGTAAAGCAACGAAGATAAGTTTCCAAACATTTGTTGATAATTTTAGTCTGACCATCTATTTGCGGGTGATACCCTAAACTCATCTTCAGTTTGGTACCAGTGTGTCGAAATAGTTCTATCCAAAAATGACTAGTGAAAGTAGCATCACGATCTAAGACAATGGAAGAAGGGATGCCATGAAGACGGAAGATTTAGTCCATGAAAATTTGTGTGACTAAGGAGGTACTATAGGGATGGCTGCGGGAACAAAAATGACTATATTTGGAGAGGTGGTCAACCACAACCAAGATCACTATCTTCCCTCCAAATTTAGGGAGCCCCTTAATGAAATCCATAGAAATATCTGTTCAAATCCGTGTAGGGATGGGCAAGGGTTTGAGCAATCCAGGAAGGAGTGTTGTTTCATCCTTGTTGTGTTGGCAGGTATCACATTTAGCCACCATCTGTTGCATTACCCTTTTCATTCCCTTCCAAAAGAAGTTACGCCATGCCCGCTCATAAGTTTTGAGGAACCTAGAGTAGCTTGCCGATGGAAAAGCATGAAGTTCATAGAAGATAGCTTGGTGAAGATCTGTGCTCTAGGGAAGCACCAAATGATCCTTGTATCTTAGAGAAGCACCATCCCAAGAGTAATGTGGTACAATAGAAGGGTTATTGGCTAACTGCTGGATGATTTGAGATAGTGAAGAGTCGTTGACATAGCCCTATTGGATAGATTCCAACCAATTTGGAATAGGCATAGAAATAACTGAAAGAGAAGCTTGCTCATCAAATGTGCGAGAAAGAGCATCCGCCACAATATTATCCTTACCCTTCTTGTAAGTGATCTCATAGTCATAACCCATGAGTCTGCTAACCCATTTCTGTTGTGTTGGGGAGGAGACCCATTGTTCTAGGAAATATTTTAGACTCTGGTGATCGTCTTGATGCAGAAATGATTCCCTAGTAGGTATGGCCGCCACTTCTGTACTGCATACAAAATAGCCATCATTTCCTTCTCATATGTAGAGAGTACTAAATGCTTACCAGAAAGGGCTTTGCTGGTGAATGCAATGGGATGTTCATATTGAAGGACAACAACACCAAGTCCATTGACGCAAGCATCACTCTTAATAGTGAAGGTCTTGGAAAAATCTGGCATAACTAGAATAGGTGTAGTACACATAGCTTGTTTTAGTTTTTCAAATGCACACTCAGTAGCATGTGTCCATGTAAAAGCATCCTTTTTCAACATAGTTGTTAATTGAGCTACAATCTTCCCGCAACCCTTGACAAACTTGTGATAGTAGGTAGCTAGTCTCAAAAAACCACGGAGGCTCTTGAGTGTCTAAGGATGTTGCTAATTTTTCATGGCATCTATTTTGGCAGGTTCCACTCAAACCCCTTGGGCTGAAATAATATGCCTGAGATACTCCACTTCCTCCTACCCAGAAACACATTTAGACTATTTTGCATAGAGATGATGAAAAAAGAGGAGTTGCAGTACAAGATCCAGATGTTGGAGATGCTCAGCCCATGTTTTACTATAGATGAGGATATCATCAAAGAAGACCAGAATGAATTTCCACAAGTAGGACCGAAATATTTTATTCATCAATGCCTGGAATGTGGAAGGAGCATTAGTGAGGCCAAAGGGCATGACCAAAAACTCATAGTGGCCATCATGCATGCGGAAAGTCATTTTAGGGATATCATCCTCATGAACCCGAATTTGGTGATACCCAGAATGAAGATCCAATTTGGAAAAAAATGAGTGCCATGAAGCTCATCAAGAAGCTCATCAACAATAGGAATCAGAATCTTATCCTTGATTGTGATGTGATTTAGTGCTCAGAAGTCAATGCACAAGTGCCATGACCCATCTTTTTTTCAGACAAAAAGAACTGGTGAAGAAAAAGAACTAGTACTAGGGTGAATAATACCTTGCTTCAGTAAGTCCTGAATGAGCATCTCAATCTCTAGCTTTTGATGAAATGGGTGGCGGTAGGACCTGATGTTGGGAGGAACGCTTTCAGGAAGGAGCTGAATACGATGGTCCTCTGGTCATGAAGGTGGCAATCCTACTGGTTTGACAAAGACACATGCATATATATCCAAAATTTGTTGTAGATCTGAAGGAGTAGTGGAGACCACTGATGGTTGCATCTGAATGGAATGGAGCTAAGCGATGACACCATGTGAATTCTTCTTGAGAAGCTTTTCCATGTGATGTGAACTGATGATGCTGAGAGACCCTAGTTGTAAGCCCTTCAATGTGTGTTTTTGCTCATTGTCTAAACACTACATCCAAAGTTCAGCAAAATCCCATAAGATGGGTCCAAGTGTGCACGTAACCATTGAGCACCCAAAACCACATCACATCTGCCTAAGGGAAAGGTAAACATGTCAGAGCGTAGGTTATAATCTCCAATAGAGATACGCACATTGCGACACTTCCCTTTGCAAGGTAACGTGCCCCCATTGGCAATCATGACTTCAAAGCTGGAGCAAGGATGGACAAAACAATCATCCTGTTTGGCAATCTAAGGGTTAATGAAGTTATGAGTGCTGCCAGAATCAATGAGAATTGTAAGAGGGAGATTCTTGAAGTAACCCTTTACCTGCATGGTTTGTGAGGTGGTGACTCCTGTGAAAGCATGGAGAGAGATCTCTGGGTGGTCTTCCTAAGAAGTGGGGTCAACAAGCGGCTGCTGAGTATCGACCTAATCATCCACTGTATCATGAGCATTTGCAGAAACTTTATTTTAGGTGGAGAATCCACATCCAAGAGATAGAGGTTTTGCTCAACACATCTATGTCCCCTAGTGAATTTCTCATCACAATTATAAAAAAGCCCTTTTTCTCTATGTGCCCGCATCTCTGCTTCAGTTAAATGCTTGATAGGAGTTGTTCTAGGAGCTGGCATTATTTGAGGTCATTGGGAAGCCATATTTTTTAATAGAACAAAAGTGGATTTGGAGAGCTGTTGAGCTGTGATCTTGTCCTCCGCCAACTTAGCCAACCCTAAGGCTTCCATCATTATGCTTGGATGAAACATTTTAACCTCAAAGCAAATTGCATCCTTTAGACCACTGACAAAACAACTCCTAAAGAATTCATCAGACAATCCCTCTGTGTGATTGGCCAGTTTTTCAAACATTGTTTGATATTCTCTCATAGTGCCTATTTGGCATAGTTTAGTGAGTGCTCTTGTAAAGTCATCAAAAGCACTAGGGCCAAATTTTTGTAAAATGAGTTTGTAAAAATCAATCCATTTTGGCTCATCATGAGCCTTGATGTACCAACGAAACTATTGAAGGGCTTCATGTTCCAAATGAAAGGATGCAAGGGGGACTTTGTTTACCTCAAAAGTATTATGAAGACTAAAATATTATTCTACCTGGTATATCCATCCAATCGGATCATCACCATTGAAGCGAGGAAAATCAAGCTTTGACCCATTAAAATTGCTGGAAGAAGGAAGAAGAGAACCCAGTGTCTACAAATAAGTTTGACTGCTATATATTGTTCATGGCTAAATACTAAAGATTGAGGCTAAGGATTTTTTCATCCAGATCTTAGAGTTTGGTCTTGAGAGCTGTAAGTTCATCCTCCATGTTTTTTTCTCTTGCGCGGGTGACAACCATAATGTAACAACCCTACGTTGACAGAATCTATGTTTTGTGAGGGGGTCATGGCATATGAGATGGCAAGAAAATATATATTTTTGGTGGAAAATTAAAGGCCTTGTAGGGAGTGACTGTAGAGTTAGTTAATGTAAGAGGAAGAAATATCTGTTGAGTGGGTGACGACGGAAGGAGGATAAGGATCCAAGAAAATATTTGTTTTGTATGGTAGAGAATTGAATGCCTATGCAGAGCGTGACATCAGAGAAGATAAGGGGGGGGGAATATCTCTTGAAAAGGCAGTCAAAGCATTTTGGGAGAGTAAATGCCTCAGAGATTGGGAGATTGATGGGAGAGGATGGAGGAAGAAAAATATCAGGAAAAAGGGATGAAATATCTGAAAGAAGGGGAGTTGAGGGATTGAGTAGCAAGTTACGGAGGCTTTTTGAAGGCTCTCAATTTTAAAGAAAAGGAAAAAAAAGAGAAGACACAGAGAGAATGAAGGCAGAGAGAACAGAGAAAAGAACGCAGCAAACAGCGAATGATCTAAGGCAGCACTTCATTGCAAAATTAGAGGTGAGCTGAAAGGGAGTGAGATTTATTAGTTGAGGTATTTACTTTAGATCTTGGTGTTTCTAGCATTAAAACTGAAATCTATTTGCTGCAATTCATTTAAGCATAGAAACACTAAAATCCCATCACTGTCTTGCAAACAAATCAAATTATGTTTGATGAAATTTCATTCAGCACTGAAAAAAAACTGAAACCTCATCGCTGTCACTTGAAATGTAAATCTGCCAACATTTATCTCATTGTAAGATATGTGTGTTGCCTCTCTCCTTGAATTTAATCATTTTAAAATGTAGACTTAGAATCCTTGTTTATTTAGATAGAGGGGTTTCTAAAGAAAGACCATGTGTTTCTTATTTATAATTTTCTTTTGAAAGAAAAAAATAAGGGGGTTTGATCTGTTAGAGATATAATGAGGGCAACCATACTAGAAAACTGAGATGCAATAATAAAGATTGAAGAGATCGAAGTCTCATGGAACTCTCTTGTTAAACGATGACTTCTCTATTGAAACTTTCATTACAACTCTTCTTGAGAAAACAGAGTGGTTTTTCTTTGGTCACACAGTCATTTTCTACTAAACAACTAGCCTTGTGAAAAATGTGATTTCTTTTGAGTTAAAGAATGTTATGACACTAAAATACTGTAGAGGCAGCGATTAGTGTTTGTGCATTGAGATTTAGTCACATAATTTCTCATATAGAAAACCAGTCACACAATGCAAGGATGTGAGGGATCTACTATAGGAGGAAAAAATTAAGATTACAATTTTTGTAAGTCTTTTTACATTTTTTTTTGTTATGTTAAACATGGTTGACAATATGTAAAATTTAGGCTGTGAGTTGACTTGCATCACCATTTGTTGTACTTCCCTTATGATATCCATGCATTCCTTTGCAGAGAGTAATTAAATTGGGGGTCTCGGGAGTGATTATAAACTGATCTAACTGGCAGAAGGCCATTTTCAACAAATTACACTATCCATGAGAGTTTGGGTCTTGTAGATCATATTTTTCACCTTTACTATTTTAAATTTATAACTCAGTGATTTTAGTCTTTTTGTATGCCTCATTTAGTCAAATGAGATGAATAAGGTCTAGGCATTAGAGTGGTCATCTAGAGTGGCTCTGTACGGGCCCGAGGCCTGTAAGTGGTTGCCAGGGGAACTAGTAGTAGAGTTGCAGTAACAAGTGATAACTAAAACTAAAACATTGGGGTAAAAACACTAATAAGATAATTAAACCTTGTGCATGGCCTTGAGTGCTTGTAAAGGCTAAGGATGCAACAAGAAGGCTTATCCATCTGCGGGGCGTCGAGTCTTCCATCTACAAGGCGTGGATTTGGGCACAATTGAGTCTCCTTGTATGTATGAGAGGTACTTGGTCCCATGTGTGCCATCCCTTCAAGCACACATGATGACACTCCATATGATTACACTCTAGTATCTAGCACCTTAGTGGTCATGAGTAGTACCTGACTTATGACTTAGATGAGTACACCTATATTATGACTTTGAATATAAGCACTATTCTCCGTGTCTACTCTGTGTCTGATGTGAGTACTAGCCATCTTGTATCCCCTTGTTGTTGTTCATCTATTTAGGCCTTGTGATTATCTCCGAGCATGGTGGGGTGGTCTCTTAGGAGTCCACATGGTTGGGAGGTGTTGCCACCACCATTGGGGACCAACGAATAGGGTTTGGAGCACCAGTTGGAGATGATCTCTCTTTCCATAACTTCATTAAGCTATTGTAACCATTCAGTCCTTGTATCATACTCAGGACTATGTTATTATACTTGTATCATATTCTGAAATATATCATTGTAATTGTATATGAAATTATGTAATTGAACTCTCTTAGGAGAGAAGTTGTAATCGTTGTATTTAATGAGAAGAAATGTGATGTTCCTTTATTGCTTTATGGATTTTGGTGTGGGTATCGAATCCGCCTATATTTTATGCTTATGGATTCATGTTTTTATCAGATGGGAATAGGAACATTTGCTTTGGTGTTTAAAATGAATGCTATTGATCTATCATATTGGCAACCGAGTATGTGTATGTTGTCTACTTATGTAAAAAAAAAAAATTATCTTGTCCCCTTTTGGCTCTTGCCCTTCAAGGTTACGTAGACGGGATGTTACATCATAACCAGGGTTTTTTTTTGAATGGGTAGAAAAGTAAAAACATAAACTTTTTTAGTAAAGGAAAATTTGGATTTGGGAAAAACTTTGATGGGTAATTGGGGTTTGACTAGGTTTTGGAAACTTTTTGAGGGAAAGGGGAGAAGAAAATGGGGATTTCAGAAGCGGGGTGAAAGAATAGGAAAATTTGTCCAAGAGGGACAAAGAAGTAGAAATATGAAATGAACACTATGGCAAGATTTGAAGGCTACTAGGTGAGAATTGAAGAAGTTATGGTAAACCCTAAAAATAGACAAATATGGGATTTTTGGCTTTGATAAGTGGAATTTGGGATAGGGTCCCCAAGGAAGCAAATATGTAGAATAGAATTTCAGGGGTTCCAATGGAGTTTGAGGGGAAACGGAGCTAAAGAAAGGAAGATATGACAGATTTTTTTTCCTAGAAACGGCTCTAGATAGAGTCAATCTATGATTTGTTAGTTGATAATAGATATGGGCCCCAGGTATGTTTGGCTGCCTAAAGGTTCAGGGGAGTCACTCGGCCACCAACGTTGTCTAACAACTTGTGTATTGGGGCAGTACCCCTCACTCCACAGCTCAGGTAAAACTAATAATCACTTTGCCACAAATGACAGCTCTTTGTTTACCTCACGGATGGGAACTAGTCAATCAGGTAGGGGCTGTTACCCTTTTCGCTGGAAGGTCCTCTCAATGGGCTAACTACTTCAGGGTTCCTGTGGTACTCCTCACAATGAGTTTTAGGGCTATGCCCAGGTACTTCCCATAGTTAAGCGAATAGGGATTATTCCCTGATTCAAACCTATAATTCAAATGAACAATACAGATACAAAATAAAAAGAACTACTTCGATAGTCTCAGTGCCTAGAGGCCACTGCAGAAAAAAAATTGGTAGAAATTCCACCCAGCGAGCCCAAGAAAGCACTCTAATACCATATGAGAGGAACCTCCTGCAACAATATAATGAAAAATACATGAAATAACAGAAATAGAAGGAACATAGAAGGAATTTATTGATCGCAAGCCATGTCAAGGGGGCAGCCTCCTTTGAGCAAGCTCAATACAATAAACTCATGGATGCCTTCATTGGCCTCAACACGTACTTATTACTAAGTCTAATCTAAAGAACTATTACTTCCCATGAATGTGGGATAATACAATATACTCACAAGATGACATACAAAGCATATGCGTCCAACAACAATATACTAACAAAGTAAAGAGAAGGGTTAAACACTAGTTCCTAACAATAATCATAGGAAGTAATGGTGATGTAGGATCACCTTGGGTTGGTGCATATCAACCACAAACATTGATTATAGTTCCCATGTGTCAGCTTATCTTGTGTGTGCCCCATGTTGTGGTAGATTGTTGTGCAGTAGCTTAACCACACACATGTTCTTTTTAGATTATGTTGGGTGGATTTGGTGTCATGCATGTTATGTTTCCTATTGGCACATCTCCATGCATCTTTGCCAAGTGCACTTACCAAAACTTGCTTGATTCATTATGCAGCCTTGTGCTAGCACATTATCTTGTCTCATCACACAACTTGTTGTTCATTCCTATACTATAATGATGAGTTGATGTCAAATATTGGACATTTGGTCATTGCATTAGAAAGATTCAATCAAATGGCAATGATTAGTTCTTTTAATACCATTCTGGATCTCTAGAAAGGTTAAAGGGCATCAAGATCAAATTAATAAGGAATGGTTTATTGTTCATTTCTAATGACACATTACTAATCAAGCTACCTTTTATGCCCACATTTATTTTAGCAACCTACTTCTATCCTATGTGGAAATAGAGGTGGCATGTGTTATATAATGAGAAGTTCTAGTGCTTTGAATGGGTTGGATTCTTTTCTCTAAAAGATTGGGTTTTAAATAGAGTCAAGGCTGAGTTAATTATGAGCATAGAGAGTTTGCACATATATCTGTTAAAGATTTTGTAGAATTGGGAAACTAGGTTACATATACTCGTGGCCCTTTGTATTCTTTCCATTTTTTTTTAATTCCATTTGGTTTCCATTATATGACCTCTATTATTATCTTCCTTATTCATCTTTTGGTGTGTGCTCAGTGTCCCTATTTAGCAATTGTTCATTTGACCCTTAAACAATTGCTACTCCAATCTAGTGTCAAATTGAGCATTCTTTGTCCTAGAGGTGAACTCATGAGAGTTTCATTGATGGAGCATTTTTACAAAATGTTAACACATTGCAAGTGAACTATAGAGATAGCTCACAAAGTAGGAAGAGGAGGTGTAATAAAATAACAAGTGAGATTTGTCATAGATATAGTTGATGCATTAGGAGCCATTTAAGCTCAGCATGAGGTCATCAAAAATACTTAGAGAAGAGGTATAGTGGTAATAGAGGACATAAAAAATGATGAAAGAGGAGAGTATTATGCATAGAGAGGTGCCAAATGTCAACATTGATCATTTACAATGTTAATAATTTGTGACATTAAATTGACACATGTGGTGAGTGTCATTTAACACTCTCGATGTGGGAAATGTTGATGTGCAAACTAACATTTGCATGTGGACTATTGATGTGTTAATGTGGGAGGCACATTCCAATTAATTTGGAGTCCATCTTTAATAATGTAAGAAAAATGAATAATCCAAATCTCTTGAGTTTAAAATTATACCAATATAATCATGTATCAACACATTCATTGATTTAATGTTCATCAATGGTTCACATTTACCTAGGAGTTTGTTTGAATTTCTATTAATTAAATATGTGCTCTAAACTCTCTAGAATGAATCTACACCTTATATTTCCATGTTATTTGAGCTTCATGTTAGTGAATGATAGACAGATAAGAGATTTCCTACCCCCTTTTCTTTAAATGGTGTGTAGCAATGGCTTCTTTTGTTTTATTTGATTTCATGTCTATTTTCTTTGAGATTCCTTTTTATTCTATTTTAGACCATTTTGTACTTAGATTTTTTGGTCAATGTACCATACACCATTTCAAAATGCACCAAAATTTTCTTAACCTTTGGCTTTTTTTGATACTTAGATATTTTTCCAATTCTTGATCAAGTTTAAAAGAAAGGTCAGTACAGAAAAGTGATATAGGTGGCAACCTTTCATAGAGTTATAATTTGACACTTATTGAATCATAGAGACAATATTTGAGGATCATTAATTAAATTAAATCCAATTACGGTCACTACTCCAAGAAGTGAATAAAGAGACATATTAGATTCTACTCGAGATTATGGGACCCTCCTAGCTACATGGTGATTAGTTGGAGCCATTGGAGTTTTAAAAACCCTACATAGAGCAAAATTTATGACATACCTTCAATTAGATTAGATCAAATGATTGTTGCTCACTCTAAAAAAGAAAAAAAAGGCATGTTAAAATGACCAATTATATAAATGTGAATAATAAACATAAATCCCTCCAATGTACATGTGTTAATTCCTTGGGAAGTTAAGATTTGACACAAGCCTGTAAACAAAGAAAGGATCTAAGAATATCTGATCTACCTCAATCCAATGGTGGTCATAGACCCTAGAAGGCTAATGCAAAATCAAATTCTTACTCCAAGATATAAACTTTAAGTAATAATTTAGAAAGTGATGTAGGAGAATCCCTAGTTCAAGAGCAATCTTGCATCAACCAAAATCATTTGAATTTCAGTTTGGTTGCAGTTTAGTTTGTTTCTTTCATTTTCTAGTTTAGTTCAGGCAGTTCAGTCAATAGCAGTTCTATATTTTTGTCTACATTCTACCATAGTTGCATTTTGGACCTTGCAAAGCTAGATTTAACATCTAGATTCATTCATCTACAACATATCCAAATTTTAGAGCATTTCGAGCATTTATCAGAAATATATCGCTATCAGGAGATCAACTATTTTCTCATAGTAGAGCATCCTGACAGTCTCAAACAATCAGCTAAAGGAGAAGACTTACGGAGCATTTCCTGACTTGTGGAGCCTAATGACACATCATTCAATGTTGTTTGGTTTGCGGCTGACCTTCCTAGAGATCCACACATCATTCCATTAATTTGCAAAAGAATTCTATTTATTTGGGTCCGACCTACTCGTGTACACATGTTATGGCTCTTTGTTGGAGTTGTGATATTCATTGGCCGATGCAGAGGAATATTATGTTCCAAGTATGATATATAATGATGTAAGAAGCATATAAAAGTAGTGATGATCATTAGAATAATTTCATAGCTTGGATTTGCATGAAGGAACTTCAAAGCTATATCTTTTGCATATTCCAATATCCTGTAGTTAGGCCTGTGAGCCCTAATTGTAATCTCGCATATTACTGACTGATATGTATTTGAATTCTATGATATACTGAATGACTAAATGTGCATTTGTTTCATATCATTGATTTGTTTCCATTGTGTTTACTCTTATTGCACGGTCTGGATAGTTCATTCTATAAACCCTCCTACCCTGACTGCACCAAGTGATATCAGAGCTAAAGTTTGAATCTTTAGGGAATTGAGCAAAGCTGGCAAAGAAATTTCATAAGATCTTGCTATGTATAGATCACCAAATTTGAGGCAGGTTACTTGTGTCGCAACCAATCGCCGATTGTGAGGCAATTGTCACCTTGTAGCTCGATCACCAAACTTGAGGTAGTTTGCACTTGATCCTAGGAAGATGCCACTGAGGAGAATCCATGTTGTTGGGATAATGGCTTGTAGGATGGATGAGATGATGGAATTATGAGAACAATTAGAATTTGATTGGATTCTATTGAGGAAGATAGGTGAAGAGGATTATCACCAAGACCTAATGTTGAAAGTGATGATGAAGAGGAATTTCAATCTATTGAACAAATTGGTGAAACCCTAGGAGGTGATGAAGAAGAAGAATTAGATCAAGTCAAGATGTTGCAAGCTATTTCAAAGATTGGAAAGAGACCTAGAGTTTATGTGCCAAACTATATTGGTAATTTGAATCTGGAAGAGCTGATTGACTGAATAAATTACATGGAAGAGTACTTTGAGTATGAAGAAATTGAAGACCTAGAGAAGGTGAAATTTGCAAAGACAAATTTGAAAGGACATGTAGCTATATGGTGGAAAGAAGTTCAATTGGATAGAAACAGAAGAAGGAAAGAAAAGATCACAAAGTGGGACAAGATGGTGACAAAATTGAAGAATCAGTTTGTACCTACTGACTATGAGTTAGAACTGTTGAAGAGATTGCAGAATCTGAGACAAAAGGAGAAATCTATGAAGGAGTACACTGAAGAATTTCATAAGATGATAATAAGGATAGGACATAGTGAAGCAAGCAAGGAGAAAGTGGCTAGATACATGATTGGACTGAGATTGAACATTCAAGAAGAACTAAGTTTGGTAAGGATGATATATTTGGAGGAAGCATACCAGTTTGCCTTAAAAGTTGAAGAGAAGTTGAACAAGAAGAATGATTAGAGAGAAAGAGGTAGAGGATGTAAATTTCAAAGAGGTAGAACATTTTCCAGAGGAGATAGATCATTTGTAGAGTAGAATAGATTAGAGAACACATTCAAGAAGGAAGACAGAGATAATAATGCATACCAGAGAGATGACATAACTTTCTACCACAGAGGAAACCCTAGTCCATACTGGAGTGAAGGATATAGAAGAGAAAGAAGAGGACCTGATACAAGAACATTTAGAGGAACTTGTTTCAAGTGTGGGGGTGAAGGAAATAGAGCATTTGAATGTAATCAGGGGAGTACAAGCAAGAGAACAGAGAATAGTGGAAGAGCAGCCTATGTGGAAGAACCTATCGGATCACCTAGTTCAGTTGGTAAACATGAGAAAGTAGAATCACTTGTGATGAGGAGAGCAGGAACCACCGTAGAGGAAAAGTTTGTTTAGAACTAGACACAAATTAGGAGGTAAGTGTTGTAAAGTTGTAATTGATAGTGGTAGTTCTGATAACCTGGTTTCAGAGGAGATGGTGACCAAGTTGAAGATGGAAAGATTGAAACACCCCAAGCCATATAAGATAGGATGGATTCAGGATGATCATAAGGTAGTGGTGAGTGAACAATGTTTGGTAAATTTTCATATTGGATCTTATCATTACGTGGTATTGTGTGATATTATGCCTATGGATGTTTGTCATATCTTGTTGGGTAGACCTTGATAGTATGATAGAAAAGCTATACATGACAGGATAAAAAATACATAGACTATAACATCAAATGGAAAGAGAATTACTTTGATTCCTTTGGAAGATGATCCTATGAGTGAAGTATGTGGGAATGCTATTATTTTTTTGGTAGGTGGGACAAAATTTCTAGATGGTTTGAGACATGACAATATGTGTTATGCTTTGATCCCTAAGAAGCCTAAAACATTGAAGGAGACTGAAGACTCACAACTAGAGGAGATAACTACATTGTTGATAGAGCATGAAGACATCAAATCAGACAGTGTACATGAAGGATTAGCACTGATCAGGAGTATTAGTCATCACATGGATCTTATACCAGGAGCTAGTTTGCCTAACAAAGAAACACATAGAATGACACCAACAGAGAATGAAGAATTGAATAGGCAGATACATGAACTATTGAGGAAAGGTTTGATCAGAAAAAGTTTGAGTACTTGTGCGATACCTGCAGTAATAGCACCCAAGAAGGATGGAGAATAGAGAATGTGTA
The DNA here is from genome assembly GCA_027924645.1 of Cunninghamia lanceolata. Classification (NCBI taxonomy): domain Eukaryota; kingdom Viridiplantae; phylum Streptophyta; class Pinopsida; order Cupressales; family Cupressaceae; genus Cunninghamia; species Cunninghamia lanceolata. The sequence continues at coordinate 1,288,372 of BSBN01000277.1, forward strand.
CAAACTCTAGAGAAATCAACAAGATCACAGTTAAGTATAGATTTTCTTTACCTAGGATGTATGATATCATGGATTGTTTGAGTGGAGCAAAATATTTCACAAAGATAGATTTGAAGAGTGGATAACATCAGATCAAAATAAGAGAAGGAGATTAATGGAAGACTTCTTTTAAGACAAATGAAGGATTGTATGAGAGGTTAATGATGCCTTTTGGATTGACAAATGCACCGAGTACTTTTATGAGATTGATGAATGAAGTCTTGAAGAGATTCTTGGGTAAGTTTGTTATTGTATATCTGGATGACATTCTAATTTCTAGTAAGACAAAGGAGGAACATTTGCAGAATATGTGATGCAAGAGCATCCCTGGTTCAAGAGCAATCTTACATCAACAAAAAACATTTGCATTTCAGTTTGTTTGTAGTTTAGTTTGTTTCTTTTCATTTTCTAGTTCAGTTCATGTAATTTAGTCAGAAGCAGTTTTTGTATTTTGGTCCGCATTCTACCATAGTTGTATTTCAAACCTTGTGGAGCAAGACTCGGCATCTACATTCATTGATTTACATCACATCCAGAATGCAAAGATCCACACATCATTACTAGAAAGATATATTGCTATTAGAAGATCGACTATTTTCTCAGAACAGAGCATCCTAATAATCATAGACAATCAGTTGAAGGAGAGATCTACTGAAGCATTTCTTGATTTTTAAAGCATAATGACACATCATTCAATGATCTTTGGTTCATGACTGACCTTTTTCGAAGATCCACACATCATTCCATTCATTTGTGGAGATGTTCTATGCATTTAGGTCTGACCTATCTGTGTACACATGTTACAGCTCTTCCTTGGAGTTTGTGACCTTCCTTGGCTGACGCGGAGGAATCTATTGCTCTGGAGATGATATATATTGATGTAATATACCCTTAAGAAAGAAGTTCATAAGTTATCAAGTTTTGATCATCCGCATATGTTCATAGTTTAGATTTTGTACAAAGGAGCTTCAATGTTGTATCTTTTGATATTCTGTAATAAGGCCTTTGAGCCCTAGTTGTAAGCCCTCATGATGCTGGCCTGATTGTATTTGAATTATATGATATACTAAATGACTGAATTTGCATTTGTTCCATTTCTTTGAGTTGTTTCCATTGTGTTTACTCTTGCTGCACAGTCCAGACAGTTCATTCTGTGAACCCTCCTACCGTGACTGCACCAAGTGGTATCAGAGTGAAAGTTCAAATCTTTGGGAGTGAATTGAGTGAAATTGGGAAAGGAATTCCATAAGATCTTGTTGTGGACAGATCACCTAGTTGAGGTAGGTTACTTGTGTCACAATCGATCACTGATTGAGAGGCAGTTGTCACCTTGTAGCCCAATCACCAAACTTGAGACAGTTTGCACTTGATCCTAGGAAGAATGCCAGTGAGGAGAGTTGCTACTGTTGGAACAATGGCTGGTAGAACAAATGAAATGATGGAAGTGATGAAAATAATGCGAATTCATTTGGATGTTGTTGAAGAAGATAGGCGAAGAGGATTGACACCTAGACCTAATGTTGAAAGCGATGATGAAGAAGAATTTCAATCTATTGAACAAATCAGAAAAACCCTAGGAGGTGAAGAAGAAGAAGAATCAGACCAAGTAAAGATGTTGCAAGCTATTTCAAAGATTGGAAAGAGACCTATAGTTGATTTGCCGAACTATACCAGTAATTTGAACCCTGAAGAATTGATTGACTAGATAAATGACATGGAAGAATACTTTGAATATGAAGAAATTGAAGATTCAGAGAAGGTGAAATTTGTAAAGACAAAGTTGAAAGGACATGTTGCTATATGGTGGAAAGAAGTTCAGTTGGAAAGAAATAGAAGAGGAAAAGAAAATATTACGAAATGGGATAGGATGGTGACAAAATTGAAGAATCAGTTTATACCTTTTGACTATGAGTTGGAACTATTGAAGAGATTGCAAAACTTGAGGCAAAAGGAGAAATCTGTAAAGGAGTATATTGAGGAATTCCATAAAATGATTATAAGAACAAGGCATAGTGAAGCAAGCAAGGAGAAAGTGGCTAGATACATCAATGGATTGAGATTAAACATTCAAGAAGAACTAAGCTTGGTAAGGATGACATCTTTGGAGGAAGCATATCAGTTTGCCCTAAATGGTAAAGAGAAGCTGAATAAGAGGCATGATCAGAGACAAAGAAGTAGAGGAGGTAAATTTTATAGAGGTAGGACTTATTCCAGAGGAGATAGATCTCATCCAGAGTAGAACAAGTTTGATAGCTCATTTAAGAAGGATGACAGAGATAATAATGCTTACCGAAGAGATGATAGAAACTTTTACCAGAGAGGAAACCCTAGTGCATACCAGAATGAAGGATATAGAAGAGAAGGAAGAGGATTTGATAAGAGAACATTTAAAGGTACTTGTTTCAAGTGTGGAAGTGAAGGGCATAGAGCATTTGAGTGTAATCAGGGTAGTACAAGCAAGAAGATAGAAAACAATGGAAGAGCAGCCTATGTGGAAGAAGAACTTGTTGGATCACCGAGTTCTACTGGTAAACTGGAGAAAGGGGAATCATTGGTAATCAGGAGAGCACTATTTCAAATAGAGACAAATGAGGAATCACTGTAGAGAAAGAGTTTGTTCAAAACAAGATGCAAATTAGGAAGTAATTATTGTAAAGTTGTGATTGATAGTGGAAGTTCAGATAACCTAGTTTCAGAGGAGATGGTGACTAAGCTGAAGATGGAAAGATTGAAACATCCTAAGCCCTATCAGATAGCTTGGATCTAGGATGATCATAAGGTACTAGTGAGTGAACAATGTTTGGTGAAATTTCATAATGGATCTTATCATGATGAAGTCTTGTGTGATATTATGCCTATGGATGTTTGTCCTATCTTGTTAGGTAGACCTTGGCAGTATGATAGAAAAGCTATACATGATGGGAGAAAGAATACATACACTATAAGATTAAATGGAAAGAGAATTACTTTGATTCCTTTGGAGGATGATCCTAAAGATATGGTATGTGGAAATGCTAGAATTTGTTTGGTAGATGGAAGGAAATTTCTTGATGGTTTGAGACATGAGAATATGTGTTATGCTTTGATTCCTAAGAAGCTTGAAACATTGAAGAAGGAAACTGAAGAATCACAACCGGAGGAGATAAGAGAGTTGCTGACAGAGTATGAAGACATCATATCAGACAATGTACCTGAAGGATTACCACCCATAAGGAGTATTAGTCATCACATGGATCTTATATTGGGAGAAAGTTTGCCTAACAAGGTAGCACACAGAATGACACTGGTAGAGAATGAAGAATTGAATAGATAGATACAAGATTTGTTGAGGAAAGGTTTGATCAAAGAAAGCTTGAGTCCTTGTGCAGTACCTGTAGTGTTAGCACCTAAGAAGGATGGAGAATGGAGAATGTGTACTGATTCCAAAACAATAAACATGATCACAGTTAAGTATATATTTCTTTTACCTAGGACGGATGATAGTATGGATTGTTTGAGTGGAGGAAGATATTTCACAAAGATAGACTTAAAGAGTGGATACCATCAAATCAGAATTAGAGAAGGGGATGAATGGAACACTACTTTTAAGACAAATGAAGGATTGTATGAGTGGTTAGTGATGCCCTTTGGACTGACAAATGCACCTAGTACTTTCATGAGATTGATGAATGAAGTCTTGAAGAAATTCTTGGGTAAGTTTTTTATTGTGTACTTGGATGACATTTTGATTTTCAGTAAAACAAAAGAAGAACATTTGTGGCATATTAAAAAAGTTTTGCAGAGGTTGAGAGAAGAGAAATTGCTGATAAACATCAAGAAATGTAGTTTCATGAAAGAAGAGTTGGTATATTTTAGATTTGTGATTTCTGTGGAAGGATTGAAGATGAACCCTGAGAATGTAAGAGTAATTGTTGAATGGCCTACACCGGAGAGCATTGGAGAAGTAAGATGATTTCATGGATTGGCTAGTTTCTACCAGAAGTTCATTAGAAATTTTAGTTTAGTTTGTAACCCTATGATAGAAACAATGAGAGGTGACAGAAAGGATTTCAAGTGGACATCAGGAGCAGACAAAAGTTTTGACTTGTTGAAGTAGAAATTGACATAGCAACCTATTTTGGCATTACTAGATTTCAATAAGGTATTTCAAGTTGATTGTGATGCAAGTGGAAATGTAAATGGACCAATGTTAAAACAAGAAGGTAAACCAATAGCATATTTCAGTGAGAAGTTGAATGATGCAAGGAGAAGATATTCAGTTTATGATCAAGAGTTCTATGCCATAATTCAAGCCTTGAAGAAGTGGAGACATTACTTGTTTCCTAAGGAGTTTGTGTTGTATATAGATCATCAAGCTTTGCAGTATTTGAATAGTTAAGGTAAGTTGAATCAGAGAGATATGAGGTGGGTAGAGTTCATGCAGAGTTATACATTTGTGTTGAAGCATAGGAGTGGTAAATCAAACAAAGTTGTTGATGCATTGAGTAGGAGAAGGAACTTGCTGATAGAGATAAGAGTATAAGTATTGGGATTTGATGCATTGAATAACATGTATGAAGGAGACACTAATTTTGTAGGACACTGGAAAGCATGTAAGGAACCTATTGTGATAGATAGGAGTAAGTGGTTGGACTATTTCATTCATGAAGATATGTTGTTTAAAGGAAGTTAGTTATGCATACCTAGAAGTTCAATGAGAGATCATTTGATCAAGGAGAAGCATAGTGGTGGATTGGTAGGACATTTTGGCATTGATAAGTGAAAATTACTTTTTGCCTTAGATACATAAGGATGTTAAGAGTTTTTTTCAGTGTTGTAGAGTTTGTCAAGTTGCAAAAGGGAGTAGTCAGAACACTGGATTGTATACATCCTTGATAATACCGGAGAGACCTTGGGAAGACATAAACATGGATTTTGTAATGAGATTGCCTAAGACATAGAGAGGAGATGAATCAATATTTGTAGTGGTTGACAGATTCTCAAACATGCTTCGTTCCATACCTTGATAGAAGATAACTGATGCAGTGCATGTAGCTGACCAATTTTTCATGGAGATTGTGAGATTACATGGATTACCTAAGAGCATAGTTTCAGACAGAGATACAAAATTTGTTGGATACTTTTCAAGGACACTATGAAAGAAGATGAAGATAGATTTATAGTTCAGTTCAGCTTTTCATCCACAAACTGATGGATAGACAGAGGTAGTGAATAGGAGTTTGGGAAACTTGTTGAGATGTTTGGTTGGAGAAATGATAGGAAGTTGGGATTTGATTCTTTCACAAGTAGAGTTTGCATACAATAATTCAGTAAATAGGAGTACGGGAAGAACACCTTTTGATATTGTTACCGGAATAAACCATAGAGGAGTAGAAAAATTAAGGGATATCAGTATAGAGGAAAAGAGATGTACAGAAGCAAAAGAATTTGCAGATCACATGAAGACAGTACATGATCAAGTGAAGAAGCATTTGGAGGACATGAATAGTAAGTATAAGGAAAGAGAAGATGAGAAGAAAAGACATAAGGAATTTGTACTTGGAGATGAGGTAATGATATATCTGACAAAAGAAAGATTTCTAGTTGGGACATATAACAAGTTGAAGATGAAGAAGTTTGGACCTTGTAGGATACTTAGGAAATTTGATTTAGGAAATGCATATGAATTGGAGCTACTAGAGACATTGTGTATTTCACCTATTTTCAACATTGCAAACCTATATCAGTATCATGAAGCAGAGTTCAATGACATGGAAGAAGACCTAAAGAAGTAGTTACCACACAAATCACCAGAGTAGATTGAAGACATTTTGGATAGAAGAGTTGGACACAACACTAGAGGAAGACAATACAAAGAATATCTTGTGAAGTAGAAAGGCAGACTAGAAGAAGATTCATCATGGATTTCTCAGGCTGAGGTGGACTGTCTTGGTTCTCCCCTAGCCCCAGCAAAGTAACGGACTCACTTTTTCAATAACCTCGGATGTCTGATGCAGGAGCATCCTTGGTTTAAGAGAAATATTGTATCAACCAAAAACATTTGCATTTTAGTTTCTTTACAGTTTAATTTGTTTATTTTCATTTTCTAGTTCTGTTCAGGCAGTTCAGTCAGAAGTAGTTTCCATATTTTGGTCCGCGTTCTGCCACAGTTGCATTTTAGACCTTGTGGAGTGGGACTTAGCATATACATTCATTGATCTACATCATATCCAAAATTTAGAGATCTGCACATCATTACCAGAAAGATATCACTATCAGAAGATCGACTATTTTCTAATAACAGAGCATCTTGATAATCACAGACAACCAGCTGAAGGAGAGATCTGTAGAAGCATTTCTTGATCTATAAAGCATAATGACACATCATTCAATGATCTTTGGTTCATGGCTGACCTTCCCTGAAGATCCATACATCATTCCATTCATTTGCAGAGGTGTTCTATGCATTTAGGTCCGACCTATACATGTACACACGTTACAGCTCTTCCTTGGAGTTTGTGACCATCCTTGGCCAACGCAGAGGAATCTATTGTTTAGGAGATGATATTTATTGATGTAATGGACCCTTAGGAAAGTAGTTCATAAGTGATCAAGTTGTGATCATCCACATAAGTTCATAGTTTAGATTTTGTGAGAAGGAGCTTCAAAGTTGTATCTTCTGATATTTTGTAATAAGGCCTTTGAGCCCTACCTGTAAGCCCACATGATGCTGACCTGATTGTATTTAAATTCTATGATATACTGAATGCCTGAATATGCATTTGTTCCATTTATTTGAGTCATTTCCGTTGTGTTTACTCTTGTTGCACGGTCGGGATAGTTCATTATGTGAACCCTCCTACCATGACTACACCAATATGATAAAAGTATTGTAGAGACTGGGAGAAGAGAAATTGCTAACAAACATCAAGAAGTGTAGTTTCATGAAGGAGGAATTGGTATACTTGGGATTTGTGATTTATGTGGAAGGATTGAAGATGGACCCCAAGAAAGTGAGAGCCATTATTGAATGACCTAAATGAGAGAGCATTGGATAAGTCAGGCCATTTAATGGATTGGCTAGTTCCTACTAGAAGTTCAACAGAAATTTTAGTTCAGTTTGTAACCCTATGATAGAAACAATGAGAGGTGATAGAAAAGATTTCAAGTAGATATTTGGAGTAGATAAGTGTTTTGAGTTGTTGAAGCAGAAAGTGATAGAGCAACCTATTTTGGCATTACCAGATTTCAATAAGGTATTTCAAGTGGATTGTGTTGCAATTGGGAACACAATCAGAGTAGTATTAAATCAAGAAGGTAGACCTATAGCATATTTCAATGAGAAGTTGAATGATGCAAGGAGAAAATACCTAGTATATGATCAAGACTTCTATGCCATAATTCAAGCCTTGAATAAGTGGAGACATTACTTATTGCCTAAGGAGTTTGTGTTGTATACATATCATCAAGCTTTGCAATATTTGAATAGCCAAGGAAAGTTGAATTAGAGAAATATGAGATGGGTAGAGTTCTTGCAAAGTTATACTTTTGTGTTGAAGCATAGGAGTAGGAGAAGGAACTTGTTAACCGAGATGAGAGTTGAAGTGTTGGGATTTGATGAATTGAAGCATATGTACGAGGGAGACACTGATTTTACAAAACCTTGGAAAGCATGTAAGGAAACTGTTGTGACAGATAGGAGTAAGTGGCTAGGTTATTTCATTCAAGAAGATATGTTGTTCAAAGGAAATCAATCATGCTTACCTAGAAGTTCAATGAGAGATAATTTGATCAAGGAGAAACACAGTGGTGGATTGGCAAGATATTTTGTCATTGATAAGACATTGGCATTGGAGAGTGAGAATTACTTTTGGCCTCATATACATAAGGATGTTAGGAAATTTGTGTAGAGTTGTAGTGTTTGTCAAGTTGTACAAGGGAGTAGTCAGAACACTAGATTATATAAACCTTTGATAGTACCGGAGAGACCTTGGGAAGACATAAGTATGGATTTTCTAATGGGATTACCTAAGACATAGAGAGGACATGATTAAATATTTGTAGTGGTGGACAAATTTTCAAAGATGGCACATTTCATACCTTATAAGAAAATAACTCATGCAGTGCATGTAGCTAACCTATTTTTAAAGGAGATTGTGAGATTGCATGGACTACCTAAGAGCATAATTTTAGACATAGACATCAGACTCCTTGGATACTTTTGGAATACACTTTGGAAGAAGATGAAGATAGGTTTGACGTTTGGTTCAGTATTTCATCCACAGACTGATGGATAGACAGAGGTAGTGAATAGGAGTTTGGGAAACTTGTTGAGATGTTTTGTTAGAGGGACGACAGGAAGATGGGACTTAATCCTTTCACAAGTAGAGTTTGCATACAATAATTTAGTGAATAGGAGTATAGGAAAAACACCTCTTCAGATTGTTACCGAAGCAAACCCTAGAGGAGTAGTAGAGTGAAGAGATTATCAGTATGGTAGAAAAGAGAAGTGCAGAAGCAAAAGAATTTGTAGATCACATGAAGACAGTTCATAATCAGGTGAAGAAGCATTTGGAGGTTATGAATAGCAAATATAATGAGCGATAAGATGAGAAGAGAAGACACAAAGAATTTGAAGTTGGAGATTAAGTTATGGTATATCTGCAGAAAGAAAGATTTCCACTTGGAACATATGACAAGTTGAAGATGAAGAAGTTTGGAACATGTAAGATACTCAAGAAATTTGATTCAGGAAATGCATATGAAGTAGAGTTATTGGAGACATTGGGTATATCACATTTTTTCAACATTGTAGACCTATATCAGTATCATGAAATAGACTTCAATGACAACATTGAAGAAAACTTGAAGAAACAGTTACCACAACAAGTATTGAAGTAGATCGAAGACATTTTAGACAGCAAAATTGGATGTAGCACTAGAGTTAGACAATAAAAAGAATATCTTGTGAAGTGGAAAGTTAGACTAGAAGAAGATTCATCATGGATTTCCAGGGCTGAGCTAGACTGCCTTGGTTTTCCTCTAGCCCCATCAAAGTGAGGGACTTACTTTTTTAATAACCCCAAATGTCTAATGCAGGAGCATCCCTAGTTTAAGAGCAATCTTGCATCAACCAAAAACATTTGAATTTTAGTTTGGTTACAGTTTAGTTTGTTTCTTTCATTTTCTAGTTTGGTTCATGTAGTTCAAACAATAACAGTTCTGTATTTTGGTCCGAGGACGCATTCTACTGTAGTTGCATTTCAAACCTTATAGAGCTAGATTTAATATCTAGATTCATTCATCTACAACATATTCAAAAGTTAGACCATTTGGAGCAATTACTAGAAAGATATTGTTATCAGAAGATTGACTATTTTTTCAGAGCAGAGCATCCTGACAGTCTTAACAATTAGCTAAAGGAGAAGACTTGCGGTGCATTTCCTGACTTGTGGAGCCTAACAACACATCATTCAATGTTGTTTGGTTCATGGTGGACCTTCCTCAAGATCTACACATTATTTCATTCATTTGGAGGAATTCTATTCATTTAGGTCTGACCTACCCATGTACACATGTTACGGCTCTTCATTGGAGTTTGTGATCTTCCTTGGCTGTCATAGAGGAATCTTATGTTCTGGATATGATACATAATGCTGTATTATATGCATAGAAAAGTACTGATGATCATTAGAATAAGTTCATATTTTGGATAATTTGTACAAAGGACCTTCAAAGCTATATCTTGTGCATATTCAAATATTTTATAGTCAGGCCTATGATCAACCATTGTTAGATGCCATGAAGTTGGTCATTCCATCAATATTTTCCTCTCAAATGAATCTTTTGATAGCATGGGTTAAATGCATGGAAATGTGGGGACAAAAGACGGTCAAAAGTGGCCACGATTTTCTTGAAATCAGTAAAAGCTAAACTTGAATGAGTAATTCAGAATACCTATGCTCAAAATTTGATGATATGATAAGAACAAGAATATTAGTGCTCAAAATATAGTTTCTAAACTACTATATTTTTTAATGGTCAAGATTAAGAGGGTAAAATTTTGAGAGCACATAAAGTGGTCCTACTTTTGACTTAAAAATATAACATTGTCAGTTGTGTTCCCCCATTTTTTGAGTTCTAATTATTTTACAAAACCATTTGGAGGAAAGATAGCTACAATCATGTATTAATACATGATTTTTTTCACGATCTTTTAAAAAATATATTATTTTTTACTAATTTTCAAAGTGAACACATTTTGATAAAAAATAATGAGCGTGCTCCCCCTAATTTTGATAAAAACAATCAAAAATCAAAACTTTTTTCAATGTGTGTAGAATGAAATGTAGAATGCAAAAATGTAAAAAAATTCAAATTTGGATGAGCCAATAAAAATTATGTAGAAAAATAAAACATGTGTTTTTAGCAAAAAAACTGAAGACACTAGTAAAAGTAATTAAAGATCTAAACCTTAATATATTTGGACTTTTTTTCAAATTTTGGTTGGAAAACTAAGATGGAGCTTGATGTCACACTAGTGTTTTTTATTATGTCTTAAAATATGCGAACCTAATGGAGAGTGTATGTGAGATTTGTATATTTTTTATATGTATTTTCCAAAACATGGATTTGAGTAGACAATAAGTAACTCCAACCTTAGCCTCGAATATCCAAGCCTAAGGATTGGTAATTCCTAAGAAAAAGGAAACTAAATGCATACATGTACACATTATATAATCCAAGCATGTTATATAATGTGTAAGAAATATATAACACACATGTGTTATAACATGTACATGTTATAATGTAATGACATTATTTTTTATATGATTTAAAAGATAATAATGGATAACAAAAGAAAAAGGGTCATGAGTTTAGGTCCACAAACTATCTTCTACTCTATTATCTGTACATTTCCAATGCATGTAAATGATTAGTTTTATTCTTTTGAGAAATTATATGTGGTTGATTGACAATTGAGCACCTTTTCTACTTCTAACATTCCTAGGACATTAGAGAACATTATTTTTTGTTTTTTTCTTATAATAATATAATGAATTATTATTTTATCCTTTTGAAAAATTCCTTGTCATTGTTTGACAATTGAGTGTTTTATTATGTTTCTTATCTTCCTAACATGCATAGAACATTCTTATTGTGCCAATTATTTTATTATATATTGATGTAGACTTGAGAATTATGGGGTGAAAACCATCAAAAAGGAAAATGCCTGAGGAGCTCAAATCTCAAAAAGGAAAAGAAAAAGGAATGTATGAGACAACTTAGTGAAGACAAAAAATTAAACTTCCAAGGTGAAATATTGAAAGCAATCCTATATCATCCATTGAAGCTAAAAAAGAGAAAGAAAGGGAGAAAAATGGGAACAAATGCAAAAACTCCATACAAGTGGGAAATCAATCTCTAGAGGTGAAGGTATGTTATATTTGCCAAATAATTTGATATTGGAACAAATCCTAAAAATTGAAATGAATCAATAAATAATAAAATAATGCATGATGATGTGATTCAAAATTAAAACTTATGTTACACCAAATGCTCAACCTATTAAAAACAAACTAAATTTACCAAATTATATAAAATGAACAAAATATAGAATATGAACTAAATGTAACTAATGAACAAAATTAACCTGTTGAACCAAATTTACCATTGATAACACCACTTAAATTTTTGAATTAAAAAGCTTGTTTTAATTGAAATAGATGAAAATATTTTAAAACCAATGAAAGATAAGATTCTTAAATGCAGTTGTAGAAGAAATACTAATAACATATGGAAAATGTTGCTTGAAAAGCTAAATAAAATAGAGATGTCAATTATTTGATGAAATGATAATAAACCTTAATTTTAAAACTACTATAAAGATCCTTAGTGTATGAACATCTAATACTAATAGTGAAAAATTCATTGTAAAAAGTCTAATTGATGTATACCAAACAATAGGTGTAACTTCATGCACCAAAGATAGTAATGTTACCTCGTGTATTATTAAATCAACTATAATAAGTAATCAAACTATAAAAAAACTTATTTAATTATAAAAACAAGTAGAGCACTAAAAACAAATAGGAAAACACTAATAAAAACTATTGGGAGACATGAAAGAGTTGAGGATAGTAATAACAATGGACTATGGGTGTTCTTAAGTAGATTCCCACAAAATGTCAAAGTCATAGTTGGAGCCTTAAAAATTTTAATTCAAGAATTTTTAAAAAATAACACAAGGGATTCACCTAAGCAGAGAGCCATTGTAGAAAGAAGAATTGGTTGTTGAAACTATGAGCCACATCCTTAAAAAAAATTGGATATGACTCAAACACCATTTTATATTAAGTTTCTAGAGAGTTATCCTCAAATACAAAGTAGTCAAAGTATTTTGAAATGACATTTTTTTATATTAAACTAAGGCATTCACACAATACTTGTTTTTTATATTGATACAATGGAATTTTAAAAGGGCCTAGATCCTTATACAACAAAGTAACCAAAAGATAGATGAAACTAATACCATGAGCTACGGGACAAACAACATAGCACAAAAATGACATCCCCATTACAATATAACAAAGAAAAGTATTAGGAACTACACAAATCCAAGTCTCATTCTAACAAATCTTATTCCCTTAACCTGAGGGTGTGATGTAGCTACTATTTTAGGGAGTCCTTTCTTTCTTCATTGAACCGCTATCTAGGATGACCTTGAGTTGAAATCCTTGAAACGAGGTGAAAGAAAGGAACCTTCAACTAATGACTCAACCATAGATATCTCATGCAAAGAGGAGGACAAAGCCAAACTGAAAGATGGAAGAATTAAGGACATGATTGGAGCATGAATCTATACACCACCTGACATGAGGGGGAAATTGTCGATGAAGGAGCAATCTAGACCCACTTGGAAGAATTTGCTATAGTATTATGATGTTGTAGGGTTCATATTGATTTTTCTATGTATTATGATATTTTTTGCAATATCAATATTACTTTACATACTAATAATGTTTTGTAGGAGTGTATGATAGATGCTCCATCTAGATCAATGAGAGATTCCATCTCAAATATGTTTTGTAAAATAGAAATTGAACATTTCAATTAGAAATCATGTTTGGATGGAACTTGTGATAGTTGTGATGGTTTACAACATTTGAATAACTGTATGCACACAGATAACAAACATGCAATTAGAAATGAACTAGTTAGTTTTAGAAAATGCAAGTTTGTGGCATACACTTTAAAAGATGAAAAAGAGGCCAAAAGGAGTGAATTAGTGAGTAAAGAAGTAAATGTATCAAAATTTATATTTATCCTTTAGAATAAGATAGTGTATGAATATGCAAGGCATACACATAGAGCTCGATGGTTAGATGAAAATTTTAAGTGATTTAAGGACAACATTTTCTCTTCATACCATCATGTCAGTTGTAGGTTTTGCAGAGAACTATACACTACGACCATAGAATGAAGTCCAATCATAGTACCACAACCCTATTCAAGTTTTCATATCTGTACATATAGAATTCATTTACGAACCAAATAGCACGAGGGGAAGACAAAAAGATCTTAAGAGAGTGTCATTTTTGTTAGTGAGAATCATACACATTCTACAAAGTTTGTACAAGGTTGTTTTGAGATGTTCTTTGGTAATTTGAGTAATAGAAACATCATGTTTGATCAACACATCATATAGTTAGATAAATATACATCATAATTATCATGATTTGAAATGTCTTCTCTCACTCCCCCTCTCGCCTTGATGTAGGATGTTGTTGCTATTTTTGTTGGTCCCCCTACTTCGAGTGCTCGTCATCATAGCTCACCTATTTGGATTGCTCCCTTATATGTGGAGGATGGTGCAAATGTTTGCATTTGATTTCCTGTCTAGCCCTCATCTACAAATGTTAAAGATTATGTTCTAGGTACTTCTTTGTCTCAAGGTGGTTCTCCTACATACTGGGGTCTCTCATGGCCTCTAGACAAAACAAATCTTTTTGTGCCCTCTTTCCTGAGGTTGATAGATCTATTCCTATGTAGCATTTTCAATTTTATGTGGTTGAAATAGATGCACAGGTCCATGGCTGCCCTTCACAAAATGCCCTACTTCATCCCCTGCCATGTGCACATCCTCCCTCAGTTGTGACCTACGTGGCTAGGATGTATTATAGAATGAAGAGTTTTACCAAAAATATGGGGTGATTTGAAAGTTTAACAATTTTTGGTCATCTTTGCCTGACTTGCATAACTGGCTCTTGGCTTCTTGGAAACCCCTTGTAGAGCATAAGATTCAGCTCTTATTTTATGCAAGGGGCTTCTTCATAGTTACTTTCACATCCTTGGAGGAGTGAGATTATGTGTTCGGTCGGGTTTGGTTGTGGGGACTGCACTCCCTCTCCATCAAGCCCTGGTCCAACTCCTTCAACCCTCTCATCGAACAGCTCAACATTAGAACAATCTAGGTTAGGATTCAGAATCTCCCATTCCAATGTTGGGAAGACTTTTGCTATGAGGACATCAGTATTGCTATTGGATTCTTCCTAATGGTTGACTCCACAACCTCTTTCATGGGGCACTCTATGTTCTTGTGTATTCTGGTTGACATTAATATCTTCAAACCCCTTCATGGAGAGGTAATTCTAAAGATTGGAGAAAGGTCTTGGACACAACAGATAGATTATGATTATCCCCATTGGATGTAGGTGTTGCTTTGGTAGTGGTCACCTGGGGTCTATTTGTCCACTCTCACATTGCAAGGGTGTGCCTACTTGGTGGAAGAGTGCCCTTGATGATCACTTGACTATCAATGCTTCAGACATTCATATAGATAGTCCCTCCTAGGATGATGATCCATATCATGATATTTCCTCTCTGCCTATTCCTAGTCCTATGGGGGTGCTAGTGGGTGAGATGGTGTGCTCTTCGTTCCCTCTTGTGTATTCTCCTATTCAAGCTCAAACAACTATTACCCTTCTATGTCAGGTGGTTTGGAGTTCCCAACTCCAAATCCTTCTTCATCCCTTCCAGCTTCAATTTTGAGTACACCCTTGCATGATCTATCTCTAGTTGACGTATCAGTTGAGGTTTCCCTCCTTTACCTGCATTTTGTGGAATTGGACTTTCAGTTTTATTGGACAGTTGTTCATAGAAGGAAGAAAGAACTCCCTAAATCTATTTTTGCTTGGCACCCTCAAAAGAAGGGAGTGAGATTTTCTAGATATGGTTCTGGTGTTGTCTAGTTCTCATTGTTTCATTTTGTAGTTGTGTAGTGTGGTTGTTGTCTCTATGTTGTTAGTACCATTCTTCATGGTACTCATTTGATCTATCTTTTGGCCACTTTGTAAAAGGGTTCAAGACCTTTCAAAAACCTATTTTTTACCTTTATCAAAACTATACATCACACTTCAAGAACTCATGGATGTTGTACTAGTTGAGAAAAATGTATAGGATGAATGGTTTTTAGTATATTTAAATTTTCACTAATGCGAGGCATGGAAAAAGAGAGCGTGATGGTGCAAGAGCATGTGTAAAAAAAACCCTAGTGCAAGAAAAGCTCAACCACAAAGATGGTACAAAGTTGACAAATTTAGTACATCCATTGTCAACAATGAGTCTAAATAATGAAAGTAAGCCTAAGGTTATTAAAAATTGTTTGTAGAAGGAGCTAACATTGCAAAGTATGAATATTGTTTTATAGTAATAGGATCGAGTGAGTTTCACTCCTTTAGAAGCTCAAATAAAGGTTCATGGACTATTTATATGATGTAGATGGCATGCTTTTATTCATGTATGCATTTTTGTTAGAATGAATGTGCTAAAGGAGTGGGTCAATAAATGGTGTTCTAGACCTCTAAATCCACTTGAGATGTATTGACCTACATGAGCACAAAAACTCATGGAGATGGAATCATCAATGGACTTTGACCATGTATCAAATCTAGTGCAACCATGTGCCAATGAAGTATTGACCTCCATGAGCGCTAAAACTCGTGGAGATGGAATCATCAATTGAGTTTGACCATATATCAAATCAAGTGTAGCTGTGTATTAAAGATGCATTAGTTAGTTAAAATTAATACTTTAGCCCCTTACATAGAATATTTATATTATTTATTAAGATTAAGTTTTTTTATAGAATTTAATGTAAGTCATATTTATGTAGTTACTACAAATGAATATAATGAAAAAGGGATGGATTATTATTTGTATCATTTATGCTAAGGAAAAAAATAAGTTGACAATCCCTATCACAAATGGAGAAAACATTAAGTATCCTCTGGGTTCTATTTTTGTTATTAGGACATGGCTTGTAAGGTACCCAATGAATTTGTCGAATGAAGTTGGAGCCAATGCAAAGAAGAAATTTATTTAGAACAAGATGCAAAGCGGGTAGCAGGTGTTGCAAAGTCATAGTGGACAACGATAGCATGAATAACATTGTATCCAAAGAGATGGTAGAAAAATTGAATTTGAAAAGATTGAAACATCCCAGCCCATATCGAGTTTCATGGTTGCAAAAAGATCATAGTTTTATGGTATGTGAGCAATGCCTTGTGAGTTTTCAGATTGAGAGATATATGGATGAAGTAATGTGTGATGTGATTCCAATGGATGCATGCCATCTACTTTTGGGAAGGCCTTGGCAATTTCATCAAATAGATGTTCATGATGGGTGGACAAACACATACCGAATCACAAAAGATGGCAAAGAATACACTCTAAATCCAATTCAAGAAAGAGAAGAAGAAGTGGGGAGCAGCTCCAAGGTTTGTTTTGTTTCTGGTAAGCATTTTTTGAAAGATTTGAAGGAATGATGAACATGTTTTTCTATAGTACTAAAACTTGCAGCAGTTGGGACAGCAAAAGAAAATGAAGAAATACCCATAGAAATTCAAAAAAAAAAAGGATTATGATGACATAATGATGAAGGAACTACCTAATGGATTGCCACCAATGAGGAGCATAATCCATTGTATGGATTTGATTCCTAGTGCAAGTTTGCCCAACAAAGCACCATATAGAATGACACCCATGGAGAATGCAGAAATAAGAAATGCAAGTGCAAGAGTTGCTAGCTAAGGAGCTGATTAAGGAGAGTTTGAGTCCATGTGTTGTTCCAGTGGTGTTGACACCAAAGTAGGATGGTGAATTATGGATGTATACAAAATCAAGAGTGACAAACAAGATAACTATCAAGTACTAGTTTCCCTTGCCATGAATGGATGATATGAATGGATTGCTTGAGTGGGGCTAAGTATTTCACTAAGATTGACTTGAAGAGTGGGTACCATCAAATTTGCATAAAGAGGGATATGAGTAGAAGACCACTTTCAAAACAAAGGATGGACTGTAAGAATGGATGATGATTCCATTTTGCTTGAAAAGTGCACCAAGTACCTTCATGAGGCTAATGAATGAAGTCCTGAAACCATTCCTTGGTAAGTTTGTCACCATGTATTTGGATGATATTTTAGTTTTTAATAAAACAAAAGAGGTGCATTTGGAACATGTTAGGGCAGTTTTGCAAAGACTCGAAGAGGATAAGTTAGTGAATGCGAAAAAGTGTGGCTCCATGAAAGAGGAGTTAGTGTATTTGGGTTTTGTTGTTTCTGGAAGTGGTCTAAAAATGGATCTAGATGTGAAGAGTGATTTTCTTCATGGTGACCTTCAGGAGGAGATCTACATGGAGCAGCTATAAGGTTTCATTCAGGATTGTTCACTTGTGTACTACATTCGAAAGTCTCTCTATGGCCTCTAGAATCTAATAGAGGATGAGATCGTAAGAAAAATTTGGTCCAAATGGCGTGATTTTGTCCTATGCAAAATTATACCTTTAGTACTTAAATAAAAGGTTTGTCTAGATGATATTTGATGTAAGGAAAATTGGGGGATGCTAGGAAGGATTGTAGGGCTACTATCAAAGGCTTGAGGTTTAGGATTTCTTTATGCCTTAGTCAAGCCGTGACTGAGTTAACAATGATAAACAAAGAGTTATAATGTAGTTAGATGATAATGTTGATGTAGATAGAGAGGTCACACAGTGAACCTAAAAATTGTTAGAGATAAATATATGAAATGCATATTTGTAGCAAATGTTTTCAATATGACATGTTTATATGTAAAATGGCACATCAATGAGTGTTTTTTAAGTGCTTTCACTAGACACATAACTCAAGGCTTTGGGACAACTTAAGAATATAAACATCTATATAAATTGGTTGTTTATAAAAGGACCTCCTTAAAAACATAAAGATGTCTTTAAAATTGTGTAAAACAAATGAGAAAAGTATAAAGGCATGCATTTTATGCTTTACATTTTAGTAACTCTTTGATGTGTATGCAAAATAAATGTACATACATGTCATTTATAAGAAACACAGAGAAAAGTAATGTGTAATGAAAGGATATAAATTATTTGGATAGGAATAGATTGGGCAAATGAAGTAATTAGATTCATCGAGAAGAGCTTTGGATTTTCTTGTGTCCTTGTAAAACTTATTAGTGAGCAATTGCGTGGAGCTCATGATAGCTGCATTATGTAAAAGCCTTTTCAATTTTGCATCAATGATTAATTAAATCATATGGGTTTCTTGTTGTGATTCTAAGATTTATGAGGCTTCTTTCAATACTAAAAATGGTTTTTTGTAGCCTTTTAACCCACTTATTCAATGCAATTAGACCTTTTAGGAACTGCAATTGATTTTGGATTAGTTATAATTTATGTTTGGCCATTATTGATGAAGAAAATCAAGAGACTTTTTACATTTTACTTCATGATTTAAAGAAGGGTTTCGTAGTGTTTTAGGCTATAGAGATGAAAAAAGGCATTAGAAAAGGTTTTTGTAGTTTCAAAGATTAGGGTGTATTGTGTTAAAATAAAGGAAGAAAGGAACAAGAAATCATATTGGGTAGGAAGCCTCATGCTCCTTCAATGAGGAGAACCACCAATATGTCTCAGATGGGTTCTAGTTCCTACAACCCTATGAGTGAATATGTCCTCAAGGAAAAATAAAGGGTGGCCCTACCAGTTGCTTCACAATTGAGGGCACCTAGATCTAGTCATATAAAAATGTGCCCTCTTGGAAACACAATCCTGGTGAGGGTGAGTAGAAGATCATCGTAGGCCAAACAATGGCAATAGGAAAAAATTGCATCTTTACTGAGCCAAAATCATGAATTGTGAAAGTTTGACTTTCTTACATATGTAAAGAATATCTATTTTGGTTTGGAATACCAAATGAAAATGGATAAGTGGATATCTATTTGGAATGGATATCCATTTTGTGGGTCCCAAAATAGATATCCATTTTGGAGACAATAAAAACTCTAAAAGGAGGCTACGTTTTGTAAACCCATAGATTGCAAAACATATACTTCTTCAAAAATTGATATTAGAGTTTGCTAGAATGGATATCCGATCCAAGTATGTATTTTTCTTGTTTTATGTTTTGTTGTTTTAAAAATTCAAGTAATTTTTTTATATTTTCTATCCTAAATGGGTATGTTTTATATTTTAAATAGGTAAAATGGATGAACAAAATGAAAACCCAAAGCCTCCCCCTCCAATAATCGAAGAGAAAATTGAAAGAATCACTAATCAAACTAGTAGGATTGTAGAAATGTATCACCGCCAACCTTGACTGTCTTCAGTGACATAAAGTTTAGAGGGGAGTATTACTCATGTTGAACCCTCACAAGTCAACATGAATCATTTAGGCAATGACAAGAAACAAATATGGCAGAATATGCTGATGGTTTATCCATTGATCAAGTAAAAGAGTTAGACATCACCAGATTGCGTGTTGATGTTCATAAGCCTAATTATTCAATCAAATTATCTACACATGAGGGTATTAGTCACAATTTTTTAGGATCATTAGTGGATGGTTCTTGATAAACTACCCAATAACAATTTAGATGTACACCTTTGTATTTTATTCATAAACTATATGCAGAGTTTGTAATAGGTCACCATGTGAATTATTTTGATTATAGAGAGTTCTAAGGAGTAGGTAAGGGAATGCCTCAAGATAGACCTGGGGCAATGAGACAAGTGCAAGGTCATTTTATTCCCCCTCCTGCTATCCCTTCTTCACCCCCAATTAAACACCTAGACGTTGTTGCAAATGCAACAAAACAGGGCCTCATTGCCGTACACTTTTTGATCGAGCACTTCATTACACATACCTCTAAGTTTGCACAACCACATGATGTTGGCCGTCATATTGGATCACCTAATATTACTAGACCCTCCTCATCCACACAGGTTTGTGTTCCCCATCACTGCATTTTTTGGAATCAGTTATGCTTAGGTTCTCTTATGAAGAGTAGTGAGCCACTCATGAACACTTTAGAGTACAATGTCCCTTCATGAGATGAGGTAGAGAGGTTCAAAACTCAAACTGAAGAGTTGAGGACAAGAGCAGAAGCACAAGCATCAGTGGGTAGAGAAGGAGAAGAGCATGGACAATGTTTTATAGAGGTAAATTTAAAGTTCAATTTCATGGTGTATTCCATTTGAACAATATAAATAAATATTAATGCTAATTTACATCTGAGGGGATAACAATTGATGATAGAGGAGGAATTGATAGAAGTTCATCATGGAATTCTTTCTTCCATCCAATTTGGCTTCAACTTGCTGGTATAATGTTTTCTACACATCAACTTTTTTATTGTATGAATTTAATTCTGTGTGAGTAATTATATATTAATTTATATCTTGATGTTAATTTAATTTTATAGTCAATCCAAAATGTGAATGATGTGACATCTTTGCCAATAGTCTTTAGTCGAACTCCCGACCCACCCAAGGGACCATCATTTGTGGAATGACTTTCTAAAAACCAACAAAGGGCAGAGGTAATTCGATTGAACTATAGTTTAATTGATAATTTATAAAACTTATATATTTTATTCTAATTAGATAAGTAATAAAATAGAGAATCATGGTGTTTTTTACATGTTTGATTATATAAATAATGGTTAAAAATTCATGAAAATGAGAAAGAAAGAAAGCAACCTATATTATCCATTATTCATAATATAGATTTGACCTTTACTAACACATCAATTATTTGTTTAAATATTCACACAAATTTTGCAATTGATTCAAGAAACTAATTTGATTATGTGATCTATTTTAGTGCATTGATTGATTCATCTTATGAGGATTCCATTATGACATACAATGTTCATTGATCGCCAAGATAATTGTGTGTATTGATGCTATATCATTTACATACACACATTAACATATAATAAACACATAAAGATACAAGGAAACTAAAATTCCATAAAACTATAGATCATATAGATGCCCATGCCATAAACCAATAAATATGAAGACCAACCATACATATCATAGTGTCCAATACAAAATGTCATCAACAAAACAAAAATCATAACATGATCAGGGACATATAATAGTGGGGACACATCTTCTAGTCATCCTTCTCATTTTGATCCTCTTGAACCCACTCCTCTACCTACATCTAATGGATATAATAGTGGGGACACATCTTATACCAATAATCTATATGCATTTGTGACCCTGCATCATCTCAACTGCAACTTTAATTGGCTCATCTCCATCATCGTCATTATTAAATTTGTGAGTGGAAAATGGTGGTCTTTCTATCTCCCAAGGTTATGCCATCCTAGCTCAGCCATACTCACATCAACTTAGCTCTTTACCTTGAGCACTTCCTAGTAACGTATCATGCCTTGTTTATTCACATGACTCCTAAACTTCATGACCTAGATCTTGTCTAGAGATCTGCACTAGATCATATGACCTCAACTTGATATGTTTGGCAACCTCTAAAGTTTCTCCTAAATAAACTCAACCTCTCCTAAATTTATTCAACTACTTCCCTGAATAGAAAACATGGTTATCTCCTTAATACCATGCATACCTCACCCCTATAACTTTGGATTTCAAAGTATAATAATATTTATCCACTCATCCTTATCCACCTAGACCTAGTCAACGTACCCTTTTTTACTTCTCACTACACTCATCAGCTCTTGACAAGAAGTCAAGGTGGTTTTACAATATGAAATCTTAAATATAAATATGTTATGTGTTCTATCTAAGTCATTTTAATCTCTTGACACCTTTCATACTTATTCATGTTTGACTCCTCCAAAATTCCTTATACAACTTGAATTTTCAAATAGTCCATTTTGGCGGGAAAATGGGAAACCCTTATTCAAATGACTTAAATGGTCCTCCTTGTCATCTCCTAAAGTCACTTGATTGGTTTTGATCCTATGCAACTACATCATAGGGCCTAATTGGTGATTTTTGGTGCCTCCTATATATTTCAAGTTTTAGGGGAACATTCTACTAGATAAAAAAAGTATTTGAGGATCCACTTATAATGAAAATATTCCAAACATGTAGACAATATTTACTACTATTATGTGTAGAACTACTAAGGTGGCAATATACATTCATAAGAATACTTTATATTATATGTTTATCCTATGACAAATGTAAAAGGTGAGTAAAATAAATACCTTGTATTTTCTCATGAAATGTAAAAGGTTGTAAAAAAGATTCCATGATAGCCCGTTTTCATTGAATCTTTAAAATTTCATTTTAAGGACAATTCTCACTAGACATGTGTTGATGTGGAGAGTTGCATGATGAGTCACACCTCTAAACCTTAGTTGTAGATAGATAAGAGTGCATATCACATTTCTAAAAAAATAGAGGTCCTAGAATATTCCATTTAACTTGTACATGGTCATAAAGTTATCCCTAATGACTAATAGCTCCTCTCCCCTAATCCTAGTGAGTATTTTTTCTTGGTTTTGTTAAAATTGATCCATTGATTTAAAAATTCTTATGATTATTTGTATACATAGAGTCTTGCATTCTTGTCATTTTTCATATAGGAGATATTATCTAGTTCATCAATGATGAGTCCTTGTCAATTGATGTAGGAGGCCTCGATGGTGGTATGTGCTTATTTTATAGTAGATAAGATTTTGTTTAGTGCAGTCTAGATTATTTATGTATAACACATCTAACCTTTTTTAAAGTATGAATTTACTTCTTTGTTTAATAATTGTATATTAATTTATTTCAATGTTACTTTACTTTTATAGTCTCTTGAGAAAGTGAGTGATGTGCCACCTTTGCCATCACACTTTAGTAAGACACTTGATCATCTTAAGAGAAAATCATTTGTAGAATGATTATCTGAATGACAAGAAAGAGTCTAGGTAATTGAGTAAAATTTTTCTAAATAATTGATAGTTTATAAAGGTCTTACAGTTGATTGTAGTGATTTAGATTAATGTTAATAAATGAAAGTTCTAAATTGTAGTAGATAAGATTCTGTTTACTAACTCTAACTTATTTATTTTTACCATTGAAGAGATTAATCAAATTTGTGGTTTGACTTGTTAATGCAGTCAACTTTTCATCCATCAACTACTAGACATATTGGCATGAAGAGGACACTCTTTGAGGATCCACCATAGATTGAGGATTAACCAAAGACATAGGGTCAAGTGGACCTTTAGTATTTGATGTAGCTATTTGACATGTAGGTTGTATATAGATTTTGAGGCATGGCATATGCCACATTTTCTAAAACAAAATTTGAGTTGGCATATTTGCCAAATGTTTGTATATGTCTACCATTATGGACTAGATTTTAATATATATACACCTTGATATACAATATAATTTAAATTTCTTACATGCATGTATTCCTACTTTGGAACTGTTGGTTTTTCCTCTGAATCAGCATCAGGGTTTGCTAGTTCCTATGCACATGCAGATTCAGCCAACTAATACAGGAGGTTGCGTGAGCTCCTCCCCTTCACTTTTGGTTCTGCCACACCAAGGGGGGTGTCCCTATAACTCAAGATATAACCTTGACTAGCTCAAAGATAGAAAGATCTAACTTGACAACAACAGGCAGAATACTCTCATGTATGGACCAAGATCTGCATGATAGATCACAAGGTTGGCAACATTCTTGGACATAATGTCTGGTTAGGTATGAGAGCATGCAGGGGTTTTCCTACTCCTAATCCTACAACTAGTAGATGGAAGTGATGAAATGGGTGAACATAATGTCCGGGATGCAAGACAAGGGGTTTTGGCTCATAACTACTGATCCAGGAGCAGACTGGTGCCTATCCATTGGGCAAGGAGTCAACTAGACATATACAACAGATGGTTTGCAACTTTCACTCAAGTTTCAGGGGGTTGGACTGATGCTTGCCTTACAAACATCACCCAGGAATGGGTATCTAACTGCTTCTACTTACAGATATCCTTGCTGACATGCAACCAGATTCAAAAGAAGGAGAATAACATGCAGCAAATGGAGACAAGCAGATAGACACATGCAATAAGCATTTTTCATATAACATTAACACTAAAACTAAAAATATGTGCAAAATACACTCATGTTGCAACTCATAAACTCCAAAATGGGATAAAACAGCTAAGATCATGCCCTGTCCTTCATTATTTACACAAAAATGCCTCAGGCCTTCAACAACCTAAACAATGGTAACACAGTCTACCTATATCGGCCAGAAAGTGTACCCACAACAATTAATTACATGGTTGACCAAAAATCCTGCCAAATACACAGTATCAGAAAAATGGTGCCCAACTCGCATTGAATACAGTAGGTAGGGGAGGAGATAGGAAGGGATCTCGAGCCTTGCGTCGCCGCCTGTACCTCTGCAACAATCGCCATTAATGGCGCACCAACCCGCGGCCTTGGGAAATGCAGAATACTGTGCATCACAACTGTTTCCTGCCAAGATACATCATCATGATATTTCAAAATATGCAGGGTCGAAATATCCCACATGCACCCCACAGCAACCTTTTCAACACTTTATATACTAGGTCGCGAGCATATATGATGTTAGTGCTTTTGCTCCCGACAACACTAGTATAAGACCTTCATCATCCTCATCCTCCAGCAGCATGATATCCCGTTGCTTGAAATATCACCCTGACATCAGCATCATATCACAATATAACCTGCATGATAATCCCCTTCATCGGCACAACCTAATGCATCGGAGGAAAATCCTCCTGCATAGCCGATACCAAATGTCTGGCCAATGAACATCCTGATGACGTCACCGTCATATTCGCAAATATCAGGGGATCTCTATAAGATGACTAGTGTTAGAAATATGACCCCCCTCGGACCTTAATGACGTCACCACACATCGGCATCAGGATGATATTCGGAAGATAACCAGATATTTGGAAATATCATCCTGATGCACAAATATCATGTTGCACTGTAGCTCTGCTACAAGATCGGGATGATATATGAATATGACGGATATTTGAAATGATCACCCCCATTGGACAATGCATGAAGCCGACAGGCGGATATCTCCCTTTGGAAATATCATGATGCAGATAGGCAGAAAAGCGGATATCACCCTGACCAAAAATCCCGATGAAGTGATAAAACAACATCAAGATGATCTTAACCAAGATCACCCGATGTTCAAATGTGATGACCCCGATGAATATCAGGTCACGCTTAGGACTTTGCAGCAACATCATCAGGATGATCTTAACCAAGATCACCCGATGTTAAAATATCACTTCGGCGAAAGATCATGCAAACAAAAAATATGATGACCCTCGCAAGCAACATCAGGGTGATGTCTGGAAATATGATGATGATGATGACCTCCTCCTCGAAGAAAATATGATGCTGTAGCTGAAAAATGCTTAGGAGGTCCAACACTTAGAACATTTTTTGGATTTTTAGGGAAGGTGCTTGCATGAAAATTGTTCCAAAATTGAGAGTCAAATCAGGCACCAACAATGGCTCTGTCTGGGGACGTGCAGGTGCAAGACTGCGGCGAGAGCCCCAGATCTCTGGGATGCAGACTAGTCCCTTATCCATTGGGCACAGAGTCAAATACTGCACTAACCTGCATCACCAAACACACTTGATGGCCTAAGGCCACCAAGAAAAGGAAAAACATGTATCTCCCTTTGTCAAATATCTTGTTTTCATCTGCATGTACTGGGTCAAGCTTGGAGATACTGCAAAGATCCACCCACAAACAAACCTTGTCATCTACATATTCAACCCTCTGATTTGGCTTGTCATTGTCACCCCTATGCAGAGAACCTTCAGCATCCGGCAACAAGTGGATGCAGAATGTATCAGGCAATGCATACCCATATGGCATAGAACACATGTTATCATCACTATGCATTGCAAAATGATTTCCTAGCTGGACTGAAAACTGAAAACACTCAAAGTCCACCACACAGCTAGGAAAAATAGAGCTCATTGTATATGGTGGCACATCAAAAGAAAAGCTTTCAAAATCACAATTATGTACATCATGTACACAACCATCTGGTACACCAAGCTGGAAAAGATCAGGCTCCGGCACCTCTTTCAAATCAGGCACATTTTTACAATCACTTACCTGATGTATGTAGGTCTCTCTTTCATCAGGATGAGAAACAGAATCCAAGTCAAAAATAGTGTCAAGATCCTCACCATACTCAGACAGATCCTCATCACCATATGTGTCATAAATGGGTGACCCAGGTGCATCAGTTTCATCATAGTATGCCATTTGTTCATGGGCAGCAGAGCATGCATCTTCATCACCAATGGATTCCCTCTATGGAGGAGTATCAGCCTGTATGCTTATTTCTTCTCTATCTTGAGCACAATACTCACAATTATCTCCACAGGTCCATTCCAAAAGTTGCTCATTGCTGTCCACAACCTCGTTATTGTTTTCATGGTCAGATGCCTCATCATTGCAATGGGAATCCTCACTAGTCCTTTCACTGGCACCTTCAATATTCATCTTTTCATCTTCACATGATGCCTTAATTACTTGGTCATTTGCAGCTTCACAACTATTATTCACACCAAGGCTTGGGGACAGGGATATCAACAGGCGCCCATTTCTGAATTTTTCTATATTTTCGGTGAACTTGTATGCCATCTGCATACTTGTCACCTTGAATCCCTCAGTATTGCACTAGAGCCCTCCTCAAAAGCCTCAAAGAATATGCCAACACAGGCTGAAATATCAGGTCTAAAGACTTTTGGGACCTGTGAAAGGGCTACTGCAAACCTATGACTGAAATCAACACATAGCTCTTTATCTTGTTTTCTGATGTTCATCAATTCTGTAACAAGATCAGTAGGTTCTCTTGCAAATTCCTCTTTAAAACAGTCAGTAAGCTCATCCCAACAGGCAAAAAATCTCTTTGGAAAGCTCAAATACCAGTCTTTTGCTTTTGCATCAAAGGACCTAACAAAAAACTTCGTCCACATATCCTCATCTCTAAATGAATGTTTTCCCATGAAACTATGAAAATTTTGGATATGTACATTCCCATCACATACATTGTGACCACCAAATCTAGGCATCTGATAGTATATCCTAGCAGGCATAGTTTCTACTTTATAATCAACCCATGACAAATCCAGTTGGTCATACAAAGGATCAAAAGGGCTGAGAAGAGGTTTAGCCTTCTGACTGGCAGACATAACAGGGTTATTGCTTTTTAACTGGGCCTGCTCAGCCTCTAAGAATATCAACCTATTTTTTATCTCTTCTATTCTTTTCTCCAACATTTCACCACTGAGTACGGGATAATTCATACTTGGATTCATAAAAAACTTACTCTTAGACATCCTTTGTCTGCCTAAGACCTGTAACCTCCCCTGGCATCTAACCTATGCAGCAAAATAGTAAATATATAAAGGGGAAGGAACAAGGTACCTTTTCGCATACAGATGCAGAAATATGAACAACACATTTTTGTCACATCACATACATCCATCTTTCATGTGCATTTAGATCTTTTGCAGAGTCGCCACCTCTCCAGAGAGGACAAAATTTCAATAGCTGAAAGCTACTTTTCCAGGTTCATTCCACCAGCAGAGCATCATTTTGTTGGTGACACGGATGGGTCACAAATATATCATTTCTTTTATTAGTCCATCCCCAGCAGAGTCACCATTTTGTTGGTGACTCAGATGGGTCACAAATATATCACCAAAGATGACTAGATATTACTTTTGATCAATCACATCCCTAGCGGAGTCGCCATTTTTTTAGTGACTTAGATGGGCCACAAGATATAACACTTTTTCATCAATTTTCTCCCCAGCAGAGTCGCCATTTTGTTGGTGACTCAGATGGGCCACAAGATATAACACTTTTTCATCAATTTTCTCCCCAGCAGAGTCGCCATTTTGTTGGTTTTTCCTCTGAATCAGCATCAGGGTTTGCCAGTTCCTATGCACATGTAGATTCAGCCAACTAATACAGGAGGTTGCATGAGCTCCTTCCCTTCACTTCTGGTTCTGCCGCACCAAGGGGGGTGTCCCTATAACTCAAGATATAACCTTGACTAGCTCAAAGATAGAAAGATCTAACTTGACAACAACAGGCAGAATACTCTCATGTATGGACCAAGATCTGCATGATAGATCACAAGGTTGGCAACATTCTTGGACATAATGTTTGGTTAGGTATGAGAGCATGCAGGGGTTTTCCTACTCCTAATCCTACAACTAGCAGGTGGAAGTGATGAAATGGGCGAACATAATGTCCGGGATGCAAGACAAGGGGTTTTGGCTCATAACTACTGATCTAGGAGTAGACTGGTGCCTATCCATTGGGCAAGGAGTCAACTAGACGTATACAATAGATGGTTTGCAACTTTCACTCAAGTTTCAGGGGGTTGGACTGATGCTTGCCTTACAAACATCACCTAGGAATGGGTATCTAACTGCTTCTACTTACAGATATCCCTGCAGATAGACAAGCAGATAGACACATGCAATAAGCATTTTTCATATAACATTAACACTGAAACTGAAAATATGTGCAAAATACACTCACGTTGCAACTCATAAACTCCAAAATGGGATAAAACAGCTAAGATCATGCCCTGTCCTTCATTATTTACACAAAAATGCCTCAGGCCTTCAACAACCTAAACAATGGTAACACAGTCTGCCTATATCGGCCAGAAAGTGTACCCACAACAATTAATTACATGGTTGACCAAAAATCCTACCAAATACACAGTATCAAAAAAATGGCGCTCAACTTGCATTGAATATGGTAGGTAGGGGAGAAGACAGGAAGGGATCTCGAGCCTTGTGCCGCCGCCTGTACCTCTGCAACAATCACCATTAATGGCGCACCAACCCGCGGCCTTGGGAAATGCAGAATACTGTGCGTCACAACTGTTTCCCGCCAAGATACATCATCATGATATTTCAAAATATGCAGGGTCAAAATATCCCACATGCACCTCGTAGCAACCTTTTCAACACTTTATATACTAGGTCGCGAGCATATATGATGTCGGTGCTTTTGCTCCCGATGACACTAGTATACGACCTTCATCATCCTCATCCTCCAGCAGCATGATATCCCGTTGCTTGAAATATCACCCTGACGTCAGCATCATATCACAATATAACCTGCATGATAATCCCCTTCATCGGCACAACCTGATGCATCAGAGGAAAATCCTCCTGCATAGCCGATACCAAATGTCTGGCCGATGAACATCCTGATGACATCACCATCATATTCACAAATATCAGGGGATCTCTATAAGATGACTAGTGTTAGAAATATGACCCCCCTCGGACCTTAATGACGTCACCACACATCGGCATCAGGATGATATTCAGAAGATAACCGGATATTTGGAAATATCATCCTGATGCACAAATATCATGTTGCACTGTAGCTCTGCTATAAGATCGGGGTGATATATGAATATGACGGATATTTGAAATGATCACCCCCATTGGACAATGCATGAAGCTGACAGGCAGATATCTCCCTTTGGAAATATCATGATGCAGACAGGCAGAAAAGAAGATATCACCCTGACCAAAAATCCCGATGAAGTGATAAAACAATATCAGGATGATCTTAACCAAGATCACCCGATGTTCAAATGTGATGACCCCAATGAATATCGGGTCACGCTTAGGACTTTGCAGCAACATCATCAGGATGATCTTAACTAAGATCACCTGATGTTAAAATATCACTCCAGCGAAAGATCATGCAAACAGAAAATATGATGACCCTCGCAAGCAACATCAGGGTGATGTCTGGAAATATGATGATGATGATGACCTCCTCCTTGAAGAAAATATGATGCTGCAGCTGAAAAATGCTGAGGAGGTCCAACACTTAGAACATTTTTTGGATTTTTAGGGAAGGTGCCTGCATGAAAATTGTTCCAAAACTGAGAGTCAAATCAGACACCAACAGGAACTTAAAGGTTTAATCTATAATCAATTTACAATGGTTGATTTATGATCAATAACATGTTGTAGATTGATTTCTTGTTATATGTGATTGTTTTTATTGGTAGAAAGATGATATATGTAGTTTCATACCTCAATACATGATAAGTTGATCTTAAATGCCACGTGATTGTAGTTTTAGTTAGATATAGGATTTTCTTAGAACATTTGACATCTAAGTTTTTTCATTCAAGAACACTAGCTTTGACATGTTAGATTTTCTTAGAACACTACATTTGATATAGAAACTACTAGATTTGATATGATAATCATTGATAATTTCTCATCTTACATGTTAAACATGCAAGATACATGTTGAAAATGACAGGACTTGTGATGTTTTTCACTCAATCAAAGATAGTTATTTTTGTATTAATGAGCAAAGACATGTTTGTGTGTTTACCAATTTTCATTATCTAGTTTATGCAAATAAATATCATCCGCAACCCAAATTCAACAATTGTTGCCTTTGGAAATGTAAATAGGTGTATGTATCTTAAATGGAGGTATGTTACAATATCATATATACTCCATGTTTCAATATCATATCCTCATTTCACAATCTATAGGTCTCCATGTAGGGAGAGAGACACGTTTGGCATTATTCACATATCTTGATTTCACCTTCTATATGGTCTCTATGCTTTTCATATCCTCATTTCATAGGTACACATGTTTGACATGATTTGCTTACCCTAATTTCACATTCTATATGGTCTCTATGCTTTGCATATCCTCATTTCATAGGTCCACATGTTTGACATGATTCACTTATCCTAATTTCACCTTCTATATGGTCTCCATGCTTTACATAACCTCATTTAATAGGTCCACATGTCTGACATGATTCACTTATCTTCATTTCACCTTGTATATGTATAATGTATTCTCATTTCATCTTCTATATGTATAACGTATCCTTGTTTCACCTTCTAAATGTATAACATATCCTCATTTCACCTTCTATATGTTTGAAATTATTTTCTTAAGCTCATTTCACCTTTTATGTGTTTAACATGATTTTCCTACCATCATTTCATTGTCTATAGGTCTAGGATACCCTCATCTCACATTCTATATTGGTTATGATAACAATAGAATGAGGTAGAGAGGAAGAGATAGAGAGAGACATAGGGAGTGAGATGTACATTTGGCATGATTTTTAATCCTCATTTCACCTTCTATAAAGTCTACATACATTTCATATCCTCATTTTCCTCGCGTCTACATGAGTTATGGAAAGACCAAAATGAGTTATGCCCTCGGTGTGTTCTAGTGTTTGTGGGGGAGTGAACATTTTTCCCTTGCAGACGAAGAAGATGACTACATAGGGAGAGAGATACACTTGGCATGATTCAAACTTGGACCTTTTTTATGGTGTCAATAGGTCAGGGTGGGTACTTTATGCTAGTGGAGGCCCTGTTTCATTCCCTAGGTGTCCCAATTTAATTGTGCTACAGTGTACCAGTAGAGTTTCTTAAGAAACCTAAGAGCCAAAAATTTCTAGACTTTGACGAAGTAGTTCTCACACTTCATGGAACCTACAAATGATCCATTTGGACCCAGAGTTGGATGTCAAGCCCCTCCATAATAACCTCTCTTGGTTCTCATCAACTCAACATTGTTTGAGCATGCCAATGATGGATGCACTCTTGCAAAATGCCTCAATGACATGTAATGTAAAGGTGCCAAGCGCCAAAATTTGCATTCTTCACCATGTGGGACCTAACCAATGATGCCAAAAGTTTGTGATGGGTGGGTTTATCCTAGTGGAGGCCCTATTTCATTCCCCAGGTGTCCCAATCAAATCGGGCTACAATGTACTGCCAAAGTCTCTTAAGAGACCTAAGAGCCAAAAATTGCTAGACTTTGACGAAGTAGTTCTTGGACTTTGTGGTACCTATAAATAATCTATTTAGACCTAAAATTAGATGTTGGCCCCCTCCACAACAATGTCTCTTGATTTTGACCAACTCAACATCATTTGACCGTGCCAACAATAGATGCTTTCTTGCAAAATGCCTCAATGACATGTAGTGTAAAGGTGCCAAGAGCCATATTTTACGTTCTTCACCCCATGGGACCTAACTGATGGCATCAATAGATTGGGATGGCTGAGTTTATTCTAGTGGAGGCCCTATTTCATTCCTTAGGTGTCCCAATTGAATCAGGCTACAGTGTACTGGCAAAGTCTTTTAAGAGACCTAAGAGCCAAATATTTCTAGACATTGACAGAGTAGTTATAACACTTCGTGGCACCTAAAAATGATCCATTTGGACCTACAACCAGATGGTAATCCCATCCCTAATAAACTCTCTCAGTTTTGACCAACTCAACATCGTTTGACCACACCTACGACGGATGCATTCTTGTAAAATGCCTCAGTGACATGTAGTGTAAAGTTGCCAAGAACCATATTTTGTGTTCTTCACCCCATGGGACCTAATCGATGGTACTAATAGGTCGAGTGGGTGGGTTTATGCTAGTGGAGGCCATGTTTCATTCTCTAGGTGTCCCAATCATATTAGGATACATTATACGAGCAAAGTCTCTTAAGAGACCTAAGAGACAAAAATTGCTAGAGTTTGACATAGTAGTTCACGCACTTCATGGAACCTATGAATGATCCATTTGGACCTACAACTAGATGTTAGGACCCTCCCCAATAACCTCTCAGTTTTGTCCTCAACATTGATGGCAGCTACGACATGGGCATACGCAAGGATTAAGGATTTTGTCCTCCACATTGAAGGTAACTACAATTCATATCTCGCTAATTGTTTCCCCTAGTAGTATGCTTTCTCTTACATATGCTCTTTTGTCATGTCTCCTGGTGGTGCCTGCATAAGCACTCAGATTTTAAGCATTTAAATATGCAGGCCCCTTCCCAAGAATCTAAAAATTCTGACACTTTCGACCCCTGCAGTTGTAAAAAATGCAAAAAAATAGTTAAGGTGCAGGTGTCTTTGTATATAAAAGGGTTTTTTGTATATACATACTGGTGAAATATGCATTGGTGGGTGTAAAATCTCTGTCGCCCTTTGAAAAAATTAGTTAGATGCATTTCTGAGTGCATATCGGGCTCTAAATGTGCATATACAAAGGGCGAATCTTTCGCAGATTCTCGGGAATATTCCCGCTTTGTATATCGGGTTGTATGTAATGGTGCATTGAAAAATATACAAGGGCGCAGATGCATTTGCTACAGTGCTAGAGATACAAGCAAAAAATATACATTGTAGGCATATTCCAGGGAAGATTCGCTATTTGTAAGCAGAGGAAATATACAAAGCAAAATATACAAGGAAGTGCAAATATACATTTGCTACAGTGGCGAGGTAGAGATGCAATTGGTGGGGCCCGCGGATATGCAAAGCAGAATATACATTGGCTATATACATTCAAAAATGTGCAAAGGAATGATGTACAATGACCGATATGCAATTGGTGGGGCCTGCAGATAGGACATACAAAGGTGAATGTATGTGAAGTATACATTCGAAATATACAAAACAAAGGCATACATTCCAGATCCGAAGGAGGAATCAAGCTGCAATAGATAGATTTTCAAGTCCGTGGGTTGTATATCATGTTTGTATATGCGATATACAAAGCAAAGATGCAAATGATGGAGATACAAGCTAGACTTCAAAGGGAGGTACATTCTGATGCATAATGGTTTGAAGTCCGCAGCATGCATGTATGTTGTGTTTGTACATGCCGATATACAAAGGGTTAAGATACAAGCCAGATCTGAACCGGTTCTCAAATTGTTCTAATAAAATTTGGGGTCCGACTTATATATAAGGTAATTGTATATGCATATGTTCATGCATATACAAGGGCAAAAAGGCAAAATGGTGAAGGCGGAGAGTCAGCGATGGAGGATCAAGGTGCCTACGTGGCACGATATCATTGGTTCATGACTTTTCAAGGGTGTTTTGAGCCGCAGATCTCAGCGATGGGGAGGTGATCAATGGCTGTGTTTTAATTTTGCTGGAGCGATGGTTTTCTTTGTTTGCGGCCCATTTTGGAGCAGGAAAAACTTCAGATGTGTCCGCTACTGCATTCCAGAAGAGGCTACGGGTAGCTGAAGCATTAATGGCAGAAGTGCAGCGGTATGGGTCAATGATGGACAGGTCAACATCCTATTTGAAGATGAATGTCCTTGAATAGCGCCGCAGATCCTGATTCCATTTGCTCATTCCTCTCTGTCTCCCCACAGCATTGAATGTTTTTTAGCACCATTCCTAACGCATTGAATCTAGTAGATTTTTTAGTTGACTGTTGTAATTTTGGCTGAGTACACAGTTTTGCTATAAAATGCAAACTGTGTCACTCATATTTGGTTGTTGGAGACTTGGGCAATTTTGGGGGAAAGATAATGAAATACAGAGCATTTTCTTACTGTTCTATCTCATTTTGGAGTTTATGTATTGCATCTGTGATGTATCTTGCACATATGTTCAGTTTCAGTGTCAATTTTATATGAAAAATGCTTCTTGCATGTGTTTTGCTGTCTGTCTCCACTTGTTGTATGCATCTCTTCTTCTGAATTTGGTTGCTAAGGGTTTCTCAAATTCTAGAATATAGGTTTCTGTATTGCATACTTGATCTTTAACTTCCATTCAAGGAGTGGATTAAATCATTTCAGGTTAAGGTATGGAGAAGATTGTATGTCAGCTGGGATATCTATAAGTATGGACAGTCAAATACTTATCTTTGGGTGATGTTTGTAAGGCAAGCATCAGTCCTAACCCCTTGAAACTCAAATGCTAGTTGCAAGCCATTCTTATGTATATGTCTATTTGACTTCTTGCCTTGCGATAAGGCACCGGTCTATTCTTGTGAAGTAGTTATGATCCAAAAACCCCTGTCTTGCATCCAAACCATCAAATTCAAACCATTCCATAATTTCAACCTGTTAGTTGTAGGAGTAGGATTAGGAACCCCTGCATACTCTCATACCTGACTAGACCAATATGTCCAAGAACGTTGCCAACCTTGTGATTTATCACACAAATCTTGGTCCCAAAATGAGAGTATTCTGCCTGTCATCACAAAGTTAAATCTTTCTGTCATTTGGAGAGTAAATGTTACATCTTTAGCAAATAGGGATACCCCCCTTGGTGCGGTAGAACCAGAAGTGAAGGGGAGGCAGCTCACGCAACCTCCCATAATCTATTGGTCGAATCTACCCATGCATTAGAACTGGCAAACCCTCTGCCGATTCAGAGAAAATAACCAATAGATTTTGGCGACTCTACTGGGGAGAGAGAGAGAGAGTCAAGCGATTTGAAGGCTAGAAAATCTAGTTTCTAGTGAAGTTGTTGCAGCAAGATCCAAAAATGACCATGTGGTGCTCTGCTGGTGTGGTGAATCCAGAAAACATATGTGCCTTGTTGATTTTCTTTCCTCTCTGTGAGAGGTGGTGACTCTATTGATTGAACCTATCAGTGCTGCAACATATTTCCAGGTATTCCATTCTTTTAAAAATGATGAGTTTAGAACAGCAATCCTGGTTGTGTCCTAAAAGAAGACCATTTTTTATTGAGAGATATAAAGCTCTAGATTTCACAGGGATATGTGGTTACCCAAACATTATTCCCAATGAAATTAGAAAATGTTTGCCAAAATATAGTGGATCAGATTCTGAATCGGCAAACAAACATCTGCAAAAATTTTGTAATTTAATAGAAGATTATGAGGTAGAGGATGAAGATGTTGTAATGAGGCTCTTTGTTCAGTCATTAGAAGATGATGCTAGAGTTTGGTTTTTAGACCTACCTGTATGTTCAGTTTCTTCATGGATAGATTCAGAAATTGCATTCCTAGAGCAGTTTGGTGAAAGATTTGATGTGGCCTCATTGATCATACATTTTATGAATATCCAAAAGGAAGATGAGGAATTGGTTCCAGCTTTTAATCTTAGATTTATTAAGTTGCTTAAGAAAATCCCTGAATACATGAGACTGAATAATGCATTGTGCTTAGCAATTTATTTGGCTGCATTTGATGAAGAAATGAGCTATTTATTGAGAGATAAAGAACCAGCCACACTTCACCCGGCTTACCAATTTGCTATGGATATTGAAAACAATGAGAAATATGGAATGCCAGTGGGTTTCATGGCTGCAAGTTGTAAAAATAGTTATCAAAGTGAATATATTTCTGTTGTCCTGGTATGTTCATTGATAAATGATTGTGTAGAGGGAAATATATTTCAGAATAATGTGTGCAGCCATGATGTGATACATGAAGAAAATGTTGTAGAAAATGTAGGCACATCCTATAATAATGAAAAAAAAGATTGTTATCAGCCTCTAGAAGACAAGCCTGCAGACATAAGATGCCCTCCAATTTATCAAATGAAAGACATACATGAGGTTGTGTCCTGCAGCAGTATGCATATCCCAGTTATGCGTGATTATTTGTATAAAATGGATATGCAAAGCTTCACTCTGAATGTAAAAGATGATTCTTTAAGGAATGACAGTGAATATGATAATGATTGTCAGCATTCAGATGCATATGTGAGCCTTTCAGATGATAAAATATATATGGATGCTGAATATGAGTGTTTCCTTGAAGATTCTGACCACCTTCATAGTGCAGAGGTTGAAAAATCTGATTTTGATTATCAGGGCATTGATGAAGAGGAAAAACAAGGTCGCTGTTCAGAGGTGAATGGACAAGTTGTAGAGGTGTGTGCTCATACAGTTGGGGATAGTGCTGGTTGCAGGGGTGACTATGAAGCTTTCAGTGTAGGGCTGCATTCTGAGTTATTTCTGCCTTCTTTTGAGACATTCCAGGTCGACATAAATGATATGATTGCTGAGCACAGTAATGATGAATATCTGTATACTTATAAAGATAAATTTGATTATGAGATGTTGCTTGTGCCTGAATATTGCATGTTTGATATAGAGGAACTCTTATTTTTTGAAAAAGGGCAAAATTCTGAGGTGGATTCATTTGTTTCATGTGAGTCTGTCATTTTCCCAAGAAACATCAATGACTCATATGATGATGACATTCTACAACTCATGATAATGTACGCTGATGAGGCTCATTGTAGATTTGTCAATGAAAAAGAAAGGAGTAGTAGCACAAACAATTGCAATGCTGAGTGCTGCAAGTGGTTAAATGCTTTCAGGCTTCATTTGAAGAAATCAAAACAAAATCAAGTGTTTAACAAAGGAAAACTCTAGTTTTTCCTTTTTGGTGGCCCTGACCGCCAAGTAAATTTTAAATAAATGTGTTTTGTGATGCAGGTTGGTGCAGTTTTGACTCTGTTGCCCAATGGATAGGGACTGGTCTGCATCCCAGAGATCTGAGGTTCTTGCCATGCCTGCAAGAGGCATGCATCCCCAGACAGAGCCACTGGTGGTTCCTGCATAAGCAATCAGGTTTTAAGCATTTAAATATGCAGGCCCCTTCCCAAGGATCCAAAAAATTTGACACTTTCAACCCCTGCAGTTGTAAAAAATGTAAAAAATCAGTTAAGGTGTAGGTGTCTTTGTATATACAAGGGTTTTTTGTATATACGTATTGGTGAAATATGCATTAGCAGGTGTAAAATCTCTATCA
Source organism: Cunninghamia lanceolata (assembly GCA_027924645.1). NCBI lineage: Eukaryota > Viridiplantae > Streptophyta > Pinopsida > Cupressales > Cupressaceae > Cunninghamia > Cunninghamia lanceolata. Next base: position 1,326,334 of record BSBN01000277.1, read on the forward strand.
CCCTTTGAAAAAATTAGTTAGATGCATTTCTGAGTGCATATCGGGCTCTAAATGTGCATATACAAAGGGGGAATCTTTTGCAGATTCCCAAGAATATTCTCACTTTGTATATCGGGTTGTATGTAATGGTGCATTGAAAAATATACAAGGGCACAGATGCATTTGCTACAGTGCTAGAGCTACAAGTGAAAAATATACATTCCAGGCATATTCCAGGGAAGATTCACTATTTGTATGTAGAGGAAATATACAAGGAAGTGCAAATATACATTTGCTACAGTGGCGAGGCAGAGATGCAATTGGTGGGGCCCGCGAATATGCAAAGTAGAATATACATTGGCTATATACATTCAAAAATGTGCAAAGGAATGATGTACAATGACCGATATGCAATTGGTGGGGCCCACGGATAGGACATACAAAGGCAAAAGTATGTGAAGTATACATTCGAAATATACAAAACAAAGGCATACATTTTGGACCCAAAGGAGGAATCAAGCTGCAATAGATAGATTTTCAAGTCTGCGGGTTGTATATCATGTTTGTATATGCGATATACAAAGCAAAGATACAAATGAAGGAGATACAAGCTGGACTTCAAAGGGAGGTACATTCTGATGCATAATGGTTTGAAGTCCGCGGCATGCATGTATGTGGTGTTTGTACATGTCGATATACAAAGGGTTAAGATACAAGCTGGATCTGAACCGGTTCTCAAATTGTTCTAATAAAATTTGGGGTCCAACTTATATATAAGGTAATTGTATATGCATATGTTCATGCATATACAAGGGCAAAAAGGCAAAATGGTGAAGGCGGAGAGTCAGCGATGGAGGATCAAGGTGCCTACGTGGCACGATATCATTGATTCGCAACTTTGCAAGGGTGTTTTGAGCCGCAGATCTAAGTGATGGGGAGGTGATCGACGGCTGTGTTTTAATTTTACTGGAGCGATGGTTTTCTTTGTCTGCGGCCCATTTTTGAGCAGGAAAAACTTTAGATGTGTCTGCTACTGCATTCCAGAAGAGGCTATGGGTAGTTGAAGCATTAATGGCAAAAGTGCAGCGATATGGGTCGATGATGGATGGGTCAAAATCCTGTTTGAAGATGAATGTCCTTGAACAGCGGCACAGATCTTGATTCCATCTGCTCATTCCTCTCTATCTCCCCACAACGTTGAATGTTTTTGAATGCCATTCCTAACGCATTGAATCTGGTAGATTTTTGAGTTGACCATTGTAATTTTGGCTGAGTACACATTTTTGCTATAAAATGCAAACTATGTCACTCATATTTGGTTGTTGGAGACTTGGGCAATTTTGGGGGAAAGATAACAAAATACAGAGCATTTCCTTACTATTCTATCTCATTTTGGAGTTTATGTATTGCATCTATGATGTATCTTGCACATATGTTCAGTTTCAGTGTCAATTTTATATGAAAAGTGCTTCTTGCATGTGTTTTGCTGTCTGTCTCCACTTGTTGTATGCATCTCTTCTTCTGAATTTGGTTACTAAGGGTTTCTCAAATTCTAGAATATAGATTTATGTATTGCATACTTGATCTTTAACTTCCATTCAAGGAGTGGATTAAATCTATTTAGGTTAAGGTATGGAGAAGATTGTATGTCAGCTGGGATATCTATAAGTATGGACTGTCAAATACTTATCCTTGGGTGATGTTTGTAAGGCAAGCATCAATCCTAAGCCCTTGAAACTTGAATGCTAGTTGCAAGCCATTCTTATGTATATATCTATTTGACTCCTTGCCCTGGGATAAGGCACCGGTCTATTCTTGTGAAGTAGTTATGATCCAAAAACCCCTGTCTTGCATCCAAACTATCAAATTCAAACCTTTCCATAATTTCAACCTGTTAGTTGTAGGAGTAGGATTAGGAACCCCTGCATACTCTCATACCTGACCAGACCAATATGTCCAAGAACGTTGCCAACCTTGTGATTTATCACACAAATCTTGGTCCCAAAATGAGAGTATTCTACCTGTCATCACAAAGTTAAATCTTTCTGTCATTTGGAGAGTAAATGTTACATCTTTAGCAAATAGGGATACCCCCCTTGGTGCAGCAGAACCAGAAGTGAAGGGGAGGCAGCTCATGCAACCTCCCGTAATATGTTGACTGAATCTACCCGTGCATTGGAACTGGCAAACCCTCTGCCGATTCGAAGAAAATAACCAACATCTCCTACAAATTCTTTAAGAGACAATTTATACAACATATTATGAACAATGAGATAAAATTATTGACAAATGACTTCATTTGATTTTTATGTCTCACAAATTCAATAAGCATGTTTTGATGCATGAGCTTGCCATTTGTCAAAACAAAATAGATTCACAAATTAGGCCAGTCATGTACTCCAATGCTTCAAAGTAGGTGGCATTGAATATTTATGAAATTTAACTTACTTTTAAATTCATGATCCAAAATTTTATGTACAAAGACAACTAAATTATTCAACCTTTACTATCAAATCCCTTAAAACATCCTTTATTTATATGACCGAAAGATCGAATTTAAGCTATTGTTTACAAAATTGTTAAAAATACAACAAACTTTACATAACCTTGTTTGTAAATTAGCTTTTAAAATATTTCATTCATAAGCTACTAGTAGTTTAGTCATTCTACCAAGGAGTGTGTTGCACAAATTTTGCCCACCATTTCAAAATTTTTTAATACAAGGTTCATAGAGGGAAGATAAAGTTTCGGTGAAGATTCAACTAGTTGAGTCATTGATCATTTGAGATAGGTCTTTATGTAATCAATAAGATGTGTCTCAACCTCAGTTACTATTGAAATCAAATGATGTAGCCATCCATATCAATCAAAGGCATAGCCCAAGAAGACTTTCAACATCAAGAGCTACAATCTTTTCATTGAAGAGACATAGCACGGTATATATAAATATGGTATGGGCTATGGAAAAAATACTTAATCCATAACATTAACAATGCATCCATCATTGGTTGTGACACCACCACTAGAATACATAGTGCAACATAGTTAAGAGATCATGCTCTTCAAGAGCATGAAGTGCGGTCACAATCCTATAAACACATTGCAGACAACATAGTGTCATTTTAAAAGGTGCAGTCTACTCCAAATGCACAACAAATACCATATGTAAGAGGTCAGATACAAGTTAAGAATCAAAGGCGACCTATACTGAAGTCTTGGTCTAATTAAATAGTGTAGCCTTTAAGCTCCAATGAAGGTTCAGAAAGTGGCACCAACTTCCATATCAAAGAATGTGCTTCCTATCCAGTAATATTGAGCCCTAAATCCTAAGTGCAAGCCATAGATAATGGCATATGAGCTATCAAATGTAGGAACAATAAAAGGAAGGTTCAGCCTTTCAAATCAGGTGTAGCTATATAAAAAGAGGCTCGGCCTATCTAATATGAAGCACTGCCTTTTTAAAACAAGTGCAATCATTGCATAATGGAATATAATAACATAGCTTTTACAAATGAATGCTCAACCTATGAAATGAGAAGGTGCAACTAGTGTATAAGTAACAAAGAATCTAGCATATAGAAGTGTGAAGACACAAGCTTAAGCAATGCACAAACCAAAGGAAATAGGGTAATCACATAAAGTGATTGGAACGATCTCTTCATAGTGGCATTGCCAATATGATTAACAAATGAAGATTCATGGTGGGCCTCTAGATATAAGGCACTACTATATAATATAAGGCAAAAATAATGGAGAATGAGACCATAAAAGGTGCTGCATAGATAATGAAACATGTGGCTTCTATTTAGGGCATTGCCTTATATAACAATGGAGCAACTATGAGAGAAACTATGCACGATTTAGAATGAGGTTTGCTCAATTTTTTGAGGTTGGGCCAGTGTTAAAACATAGGGCACATACATCAGGATCAACCTCTAAATAATGGAACACGGAGCTATTCATACAACATGCGGCCTCTGAAGTCACATCAGCATTCTCAAGAAAGGTGTGAGGCCAATGATGTGAGGCATTGCCAATAAATTGGTGTAGGCATTGACTAAAAGTAGGATGAGAATCAAAAGGACATGATGCATATGAAGTAGGCTATCCATCAAACATGGCACTGCACATCAAACAAGGTCTAGTTTCCATGTACACCGCAAATCACAGTACAAATTATGGAACATAGGCTCAGAAAAAAAGGATGCCTTAGTCCTTAGAGTTCAAAGAATGCTTTGCACCAACAAATTAAGAAGTGGCGTCGCCTTTGATCAAGGCCTCCATGCAAGTATAACATCAAAAGTGTAAATTTCAAATGAGGCACTATCTATAATGAAGGCTCAGCTCATAGAGCATTGCCAAGCCATATGGATCAATCTTTTCATCAGATGATAAGAAAATCCAATGCAGAGGTACGATTTTATAAATAGTCATGGCATTGAGCATTATGAAGAATTGGCTTCCTAAAGAAAGACATCCACAATAAGATATGGAAAATCAAGGTGTCATTTTAAGCCTGTGGTGCTAATAAACTTCAGCATTCCATATCAGAATGATGCAGCCAGATGTAAGAAAACATTCACCAATTCATAAAGAAGATTCAGTTATTTTGATAAAGACATAGCATATTCAAATCAAGGCAACCTTACTCATTAAAGAGTCAGCATAGCATCAATATGGAGGTGCAGCCTCATAACGAGCGTCAGTCATATACATTGCAAACAAACCATTCTATGGAAGGATCAACAACATCAACCAATGAAGACATTCTGAGAAGAAACTCCAGGCAAGGATGAAGAGTAGATAAAATGGTTAAGTTGCATAGGTTTTAGGGTTTCTATATAGAAACACACATGCAGATCTAAGACACTCAAACACCATTAGATGAAGAAATAAATCAATGGCTTCGGGTAGCAATTTTAAACAAGCACGCTGAGGCTACCACTTGGAAGCACCACAAGAGTTTGAGGAGAAGAGGAGAGAATTCATTCCAAAACAAGCACCATTGTGACACATGGAGGAAGCGGAGGATTTCAGTTCACGAGAGAGTTTTATTATTTTATTAATCTTTCAAAAAGGGTTTATAAAATGATAAAAGGTCATGTAAGGTGGATGTAATATGAGTCAAGTGTTTCTTTAATATGTTGTCTTTTTTTAAATGTGGTGGGCCCTCCTCTAATAAGATAAATGCTTATTAAATATAAGAGTCTCATTTATAATCCACATGAAAAGAAAATCTGATTTTAATAAGAATCTTTATTAAATAAGAATCTAGTATGTGGGACCACCCCCTTTGTAAGAAGTTTATTAAAAATAAGGACTCCCTCATTTTGACTCTTATTTTCACAAGGAGAAATAATATGGAGCCCTAAAATAAATGAGAATCACTTATTTTCATTACAAGCAAAGTAAGTGGGCGGGAGTTTCTTTTTTCTCACGTAGGCCAAGCAAATGGAAGTTGCAGTTCTCATGGAGTTAACTGGAGAATCAGTTATTAGAACTATTTTTAGGGTAGATTTTGTGAGATTTTTAGTGGCAGATATTTTTGGGTAGTTAAGGAAGATCTTCAGAGGGTTTTTATTTTTTTCTTTAAATAGCTTGGATCTGGGACAGAGAAAGGAGGAACTACACAAAAAAAACATAGCTTAGATATTTGAGTAGCAGTGTAGAGACATATTTTTGCCTTAGCAGATGCCTCTCGTGAGGGATGAAAAATTGTATATTGTGCATATTTGCCTCTGTATTTTGTTTTCCTATCAAGCAATGAAGAGAGTGCAGTGTTTTGTATAGATCTAAATATGTTTTTTTGTTCTTGCTTCTTGTTTTCTATTCTTATCCTCTAATAAATCTAATTTATTATACTGGGATTATTAATCATCCATTTGCTCCTTGATTTTACTAGTTAAAATCTTTTAGGGTTTGATCATTGTGCTATTGAGTTAGGAAATGAATCTGGTGCATTGCCATAGTAGTAGATTAGGTACTTTGTTTGCAATCTTGTTTTTTCTTCCCTTTTTGCACAAATCCTAGAGAAGAACATGCTTCTTTAAAATCTGGAGGTTATTCTGAGGGTCAATCCCACATTCTTAGAATCTCCCATTGATGGTGATTAACCTTCAAATATAAGCATCAATCATTTTTGGGATGCCTAGTGGGATTGGAATCAAAGACTTGGGTCTTTGTTTTCTTGAATCTTGGTTCTGTATTTTTTTATTTTGGTGGAAAATCACAAAAATATCGACTCATGGGAGCATAAATCTTCCACCTGGTGACCCTACTAGTGACTCTTTATCAGATATTTACTTCTATAGACCATCATAGTCCCGAATAGTTTTGTGCAACTCAATATTCCTGCAAGGAATTTACGTTTTGCGACTTGGGGTTCAAGCCCACTTCTTCTATAGTAGTAAGGTCAGATTCTTGAGGCAACATAGAAAGTATTACCTCATTTTCTTGGAGATGACTTAGTTTCTCTAGTAGAGCACATTCAAGATGTTGGGAATTTATGCACCATTCACAATATCACTACTGAGAATGAAGGCCTCTTGTTGTTGGCATCTTCTCTCAAAGGCAAAGTAAGAGAATGGTATAGAGGTTTGCAGCCCAGTTCAATCACTGGATGGGATCAGCTAGGAGGGCTCATTTACAAGCAATTCGAAGAAAGGACAGATATCAAAACTCTCACTCTTAATCTCATCACAATCAAGATGCATCCGATGGAGAACATGCCTAATTTCAATGCAAGATTTGACAAGGTATGGAAAGCATTTTTAGTTGACATAAGACCTCTAGTTTTTGCATTTTTGTATTACTTGAAGGTTTTAGACCTTGAAATCTCTATTAGGATTCAAGCCTTAGGAGGTGAAACCTTGGCCCAATCATATAATCTTGCTATTAGAGCTTAAAATAACCTCATAGAGGCTGGTAAATTACCTCCTCTGCCCTTAAAACCAGTAATGCCTCATGCAAATATCCTATCTCAAGCTCTTTCTTGTAGTCAAATGCATACTTGTTCTAGTCCGCCCACCCTCCTTACTAATTTGTCAAATCAGAAGGAGATGAGTGCAATAAAAGAACTCATAAAATCCTTCACCCATCAACTAAATGATCTAAAAGATCAAGCCATGTACCATGCTGATCGAAATGTCATGCCTCAAAGTCTTTATGCATAGCAATATCAATGCAGTTAGGTTATGGAAGAGATCCTCCCACAAGCATAGAAGAGACCTAATTATTTTGGGAATGGTACTTTAAAAACATCTATAGCTACAAACCAACCAATAGAAGTCATAGATCAGGTTCTTTGTCATTTTTATATCAAAGAAAATTTGATAGCATGTTTTCAAACTCTAATGGTCTGATAACACTTGATGGATTAAAGTTTCACACTTTCATGAATCACACTCGGATTTACCAGGCATCCAAATAGATTTTTTTACAACTTGCTATCCAAAAGGTGACATGAACTATCTTGTAAAACACTATTGACAGGCTATCGACACTATAAATTTAAGTTTAGTTTAGGCAAGCTACAGGAGCTATCACCACTCAAGCTATAGAAACATAATGAACAAGAATTTAATCTTTCATTCCATTCAGCCAAATCGACCACTAGTACAAAACATCACAAATTATGGAAAATCACATCCACATAATGTATCGATCCACATGCTCGACCATCAATCCCTATTTGCTTTATTTTGCTTCCTAACCTCGTCGGCCTCTAATTGGCCTTTATCTCATTTGCTTGGTCTCGACTATTTGGCCTTTCGCCACATTCAATTTATTCTTATCTACTTGGTCTATTCTTTTCTCCCTCACCATGCTTAGCATTCACAATCGATCTCTCCTTTCTCTTGTTGTTCATTCTCTTTTTCTCTTTTCATTGTCTTCTATTCTCTTTATGTGGCCTCGACTCAGCATCTGCCACTTTCTTTTCCTCTCTCTCACCGCTCTCTCTCTTTCATCTATCAGCCTTTTCTCATGACCTCCTCCACTTTATTCAGCCCTTCTAGATTTTAGCCTTCTTTCTGAATATCATTGGCCTACATTCTCGACCCTTTGCTTGACTCCTCCTTCACCACGATGTCTCTTTTCCTATATTCTTCTTACTCAGTCAGACTCTTACTTGCAATCTTCTCCTTTCCTCAGCCTCGCTTAATTGGCTTTCAGCCTTCTCGAGTTCCCTCTCTCACTCTCTACCTTAGCTTTCTCTTCTATGGCCTCTTTTCTATTCTTCCTGGCCGTTATGCTCTATTTGAGCAACATCCAATGGCTAGTTGTTTTTCTATTCGGCTGTTCACACTATATTTTTCTCTCCATTAACTCGTCTTCACCATTACAAAGAATCTTCTTGCCTTCTGACTGTTCTGTCACTATCATGGATGTTCTGGGTTTTCTTTCTAACTATCATGAAACTGTTCACCTTCTAGGCTATTTTTGGACTCTACACTTTATCGGCCATATTCAAATATCTGTCGCTTCCTTTGGTGGCCTCTCACCGATCCTCACTCATTCTATCCATTCATCATTTCCACATCTGTAATTGATTCTTGTAACTTCTCTTGATGTTTGGACTCCAAGTTATCACTCCATAGCTATCTATTCTTTATTAATTAATATTTTCCGCTATTGTTCCTATCACTATGGCAACAAGAACTCCAATATTTGTTGATTTCCACATGGAGAAAATTCATTACGACAAAAGGCCACACCAAGACACCTTTGAACCCTCAAACTAACAAAACACCATCGAAGCCCAAAATTAAAACAAAAATTCAAACCAAAATTTGATGGAGAGAAATGCCCTTGCATCAGATTCCCTAGGGAAGAAAAGAATGTGCTCCTGCACATGTGTTATTTCTACAAACTTAACTCATATCTTCTTCCACTTCCTCCACAATCTTTCTGGCTCATCTACCACATCCTTCCAACTTTGTTGTGCATCACTGAGTACTACTCTCACATGACCGTCTACATCACTTATGGTCCACCTCCAATCTCTAATTCTTCTTTCATCCACCCTAAACATATCATAAACAAATGGAAAATTTTTGACATCACACATTGCATCATCAACACTTAGAATTCCTATATCATACTCAATATGTTCATCTAACATTTCTTTCAGCCACTCTTCCTCTATGGCCATCTACTGCAAAAAAAATATCTTCAGCCTCATGACTTATCACATTCCTCTCAAAATCTCTAGTACTTATCCCTGCAACAACTTTTGGAACACTATCTTCCATCTTCTTTGCTGTCCAACTTATTCTCAAACCCTCAATCTTTTAATTCCACTCTCGCTCAATGCCTACAAATTGTCTCCACAAATCTTCTTCGGTGTTCTCTATGGCTGCTCCTTCTTCTAATTCTATTGCTGTATCATCTTCATTCTTCTTTTGTTTTCCTTCTTCCTTTGGAACTATGGTGGCTCCACCATCATTCTCTTCATCTGCAGTTGCTCTCTTGTCTAAATTTGCATCTTCATGGTTTGCAACATATATAACTATTGTCCTCTAGTTATCTTCAACTCTTCCAACTAACTTTTCCTCTTCACTGGCATGCTTCCTACTGCACCTTTCAATCTACCTTTGTTCACCTCTTTTCTTTTTCTGATGTTTACTCCTCCTTATTTATTTCTCATCAACAATCCTCCACATTTTCATCTCATACTCATTCATCTTCCAATCATAAAAATTGACAACTTGCTGAAAATTATAAATTTCATTCAAAGCCTCATAACTGTCATCAAACTCAGATTGCTCTCCTAGCATGTTGTTTAACTTTTCCCTATCTTTTCTTTCAACAAAATCATCCAAAGTATCATTAATGAACTCAACTTGTTTACCTTTCATCTTACATGCATCCTCCTCTAGATTCCTCATAGCTGCTCCATTTTCTTTATCATCCTTTACCATGACTTCTTGTTCTAGGGGCTGGTTCTTCTCTTCATGCCTTCCATTCTTGAGTATTATCTTCTTATCATCACAATTGTTTGGTGTTGCTTTCTTTACCACCCATACTTTATCATTGGGTTGTTGTCCCTTCATTACTGTACTTGTGCTTCACATTTCTCATTTGGTTTTCAGTCTCTCATCATCTTCTCTAGGCCTCCTTGTTGGCCACTTTATCTTGAATTCTATTTGCCTCTTGTTCATTAGCATACCTCTCATTCTTTGCATTGGTTTGTTAGCAAAAACATGATCACATATATCATTCTCCCGATGTTCTAACTGCTGTCTTTCATCAATCATTTTCTTTTGCCAACATGGGACTATATACCCATGATTCACCCATTTTCTCTTCTCATAAACTTGTCCAACTATATTCAGACTTCTATTCACATGATCAAAACTAACATTACAATCTTCATTTATAGAACAAAAATCAGTATTGCAATCTTCCCTTACCTGCTACCCCAATTTATTATCTTCATTAGCTTCTTTAATTTCCATCTCTTCCTCTACACGAGAAACTTGTGCTACATCTGCAACTTCTTCCAAGGCATCATAGAATTCAGGGGCTATCTTCTTATCTTCATCTTCTAACTAGAGATCCTCAGCTTCATACTCCTCTTGATTTTTAGACACTTTACAATGTACCTCTGCTACAAACTATTTTTGACATGCTACTGCAATCAACCTTCTCTCACCTTCAACTCTTTTTCTAAGTGCTATTCTTGACCCATCACGCAATATCTTCAAGGTCCCTTCCTTGACCTTTCTCAACACATTCCTCATACCTACATACACATCTAGAAACATAATATTAATAAACAAAATATGAGACTACAATGTCTCCATTAGTGACTTCTTCATGGACACTCTCCTCTTTTTAGTTTTCTCTTTCACAATTGGTACTTGCTGCACTTCTTCTTTTCTCCTTTCCTTCAAGTCCTCCACAATGAGAACTTCTTTGATCTCTTCTGGTCCATGTTGCTCAATAGGCAACTCTCTGTTGTCCCAAATTCTCTGGGATCCTCTCATACTCTCACCTTCTCTTCTTAAGGCTTCTACATTTTGCCTTTTCCTCTTCTCCATAATCTCCCTTATAGGCCACTTCACTTTTCTCATCATTGGCCATACCTAAAAGTACTCTTGGCTACTTTCTTCAAGCCATTTCTGCCTTACAATCATGATTCTTTTAAATCTCTTTTTAATGCCGCCAACTCTCTTTCAAAATCAGTACTTTGCTTCTTCATGTTTTCCTAGCTAAGTTACCTCACTTCGGTGATCTACTCAGCACTCAGAATCTTCTATGCTATGATACCAATTTGATAGCACATTTTCAAACTCTAATGTTCTAATACCACTTTATGGATTAAAGTTTCACACTTTCATGAATCACACTCAACTTTACTAGGCATTCAAATAGATTTTTTACAACTTGTTGTCCAAAAGGTGATAGGAACTATCTTGTAAAATACTATTGATAGGCTATCGACACTATAAATTTAAGTTTAGTTCAAGCAAGCTACAAGAGCTATCATCACTCAAGCTACAGAAACATAATGAACAAGAATTTAATCTTTCATTCCATTCAGTCAAATCAGCCACTAGTACAAAACATCACAAACTATGCAGAATCACATCCACACAATGTATCAATCCACATGCTAGATCGTCAACCCCTATCTACTTTATTTTGCTTCTTAACCTCATTGGACTCTAATTGGCCTTTATCTCCTTCACTTGGTCTTGACTATTTTTCCTTTGTCAACATTCGATTTCTTCTTATCATCCTAGTCTATTCTTTTCTCCCTCACCATGCTTACCATTCATAATCGATCTCTCCTTTCTCTTATTGTTCGTTCTCTTTTTCTCTTTTCCTTGTCTTTTGATCTCTTTATGTGGCGTCGACTTAGGATTTGCCACTTTATTTTCCTCTATCTCTCACCCCTCCCTCTCTTTCATCTATTAACCATTTCTCACAACCTCCACCACTCTATTCAGCCCTTCCATATTTCAGCCTTATTTCTGAATATCATCGGCCTACATTCTCGGCCCTTTGCTTGACTCCTCATTCACCAAAATAGCCCTTTGCCTATATTATTCTTACTCAATCAACCTCTTACTTGTAATCTTATCCTTTCCTCAGCCTCGCTTAATTGGCTTTTGACCTTCTCAAGTTCCTGTTGGTCATGATGTTAGTCATTCACAAACATAGAATAAAAGTTACACAACAACCTTTACTCATCTTGAAAGATACGATGAATTCAAAGAATTCATGATCCCAAGTCTCCGTTGATTAGGTCTTAATCTACTGACGTTACTCAGTGGTTGATGTGTGTTGCTGTTTTCCATTCAGGGGCCTTACGTGTTTCTGCACTGTTCATCATCATCATCTTCAAATATCCTGCTCTGGATGTTCGCTCTGCATAAGCCTCCAACAATTCTACCTCTGCACTGTAAATTTAGTCAAATAATGTGCATACAGGCTGATATTTGCATGATTTCTACTATTATTTATGATTCTTTGCATGATATTTTCAATACTACATGCAGTTAACTCAAATATGCTAAGGATCTTCAGTTACCTACGGGATTTCAGCATATTTCACTGTTTCTGCTTGTTATTTATCATGATTTGTAGTTATGGTGATGAATTAACGAAATTAAAAAAAAGGAAAAGGGGTAGAGAGTGAGATTCCTAAAATTACTGGACTTAGATCACTGATTCACATACAAGCTCCCATACTTGCAATGAAAAGAAGGAAAACTAGAAATCATACTTCACCAGGACATTCCACAAATCCGCATGATCTAGTGCAAAGCTTCAAAGGAAAGTTGACAACAATATGTAATGAAATGAAAGCGCTTCCAGTTGAACACAGCATTCACCAGTACATATCCAGAAATCAACAGAAGATTACGTAAAATTTACAATCAGGATGTAATCTGGAACTTCATATTCATTCAGTATGCTCAAGAACAGGTACATTCACAGTAATCTGAAGAAAGAACCTTGACATTTCAACAATTCTATCCTCATTAGTCTCAGTAATCCGATCTCCTAACTTATTCTACAGTAATGGACTCTTTGCGCCAGATGCGTCTGTGTATTCTAATGTATATCTCCTTTTTTTTTTTAAAATGACAAGCTCTGGATGTTATATAGAGCAACTGCCAGAAAACGGTTACAATGATCCAAGGATCAGGATCCTCTCATAATAAACAACGGCCCAGATGAAAAGCACATGCTTCGTCAGTTAGCAAATGTACAGCTGGCACAGAATATTCCAGCATCTTCAACTTGATTCGGCCTCCAGCTGGCGAACAGCATATTTGACAATATCCTCCTCATTTCTGGCTCATGTTGACTCCATGCGCAACCTTGTAATGCCCAGCCTCAGCAGCATCATCATGATCTCAACGCTCAGCTTCAGCAGCATCATGACTTCAATGCTTAGCTTCAGCAGCATCATGACTTCAATGTTCAGCTTCAGCAGCATCATGACTTCAATGTTCAGCTTCAGCAGCATCATGATGATGTCCTGCAAGTAAACAGACAAACATTAGGTTCATCATCATCATGATAAACAACAGGAAGTAAACACTTTATTAAACATACCTCCCCATGTGCAGCTACAGGCAATCAGGCTATACCTGTGAAAAATATGCACTAAATGCATAAACAGCATGAAAACAACCAGGTCAACCCTCGTTGACCAAAATTAGGCAGTCAGGCTTTCAAATTTCTATCGCTTCATGTTTTTTCCCATTTTCTTGTATATCGGGTTCGAAATATGATGATGATGATCTCAGATTATACAAAGAAATAATCGCCTTTCAACCATCCTTAGAATCCGGCTTTGCATCATCATCATATTTGCATCGGCGTGACTACATATGATCAGGGTGACAATTTTACCTTAGGCCGACGGCAACAGTTATACCGATGCCAAAAAATCATGATGATGACCAACTATATATCTTCAAAGTGGCCGCAGGATATTTGAAATATGATGATCCTCCTTTCCTAATGCTCTGATGAAAAGCACATCAGGATGTTTTGTTCTTGCACATTCGGGAAAGAAAGACATCGTCATCATCATCATGATGAAGACAAACAGGAGGACTTGGAAAATGATCCTGCCGCTGAGGAAAATCATGATGACGTCATCGTCATCATCAGGCTTCAATAAAATGCAAAGGGATGACGTCACCGTCATGTTTCGTTACGATCAGGAGGTAAATGGAGTATCGGGTTCCCTCTAAGGAAGATGATCAGGTCAAGAAAGCAGCATGACCCCTTCTCAGCCAAGGCAATCCGCTCGAAAGATCAGGATGATGATGATCATCATCATCATATTCGCACTGGGGGATCAAAAATATGATCCTGCTGAAAGTCCTGATGACGTCATCAGGATATCCGGGGCTTGTGTTAATCTTCGAAGATGACGTCATCGTCATCATCATATTGGTGAACAGGATCATACCCTGGAAAATATCCTGCCGAAGGAGGAGGTGATGATGACGTCATCGTCATCATCATATTTGCAAAAGGTTATACTTGTCGGCAGGATGATATTAGGAAATGTCTGGTCTCGAAATATCATGATGATGTTGATCACCAAGACTTGGTCGTGCGCGCAAATTATGCAGATGGCAGATTTCTCTAAGTAAGGTGATATTATAATATCAGCATGATATTATAATATCGGGTGACTTTAAATATCATGATGCTCGCAATGTTAGAATATCATGATGCTCGCTTGACGGGTAAAACACACTAGCATTTAAGATTGACGTCCGGATGTTTCGGGACTGCATGATTTTTATTAGGTGATGGAGTAAGATCATGATGATGACCTTTGGCGACACAAAAGACCGCCCGACGGGGAGAACCTACTACGACTTAAACTTGACGTCTGGATGTTTCGACCTCAGGATATTATCGGGGGGCTTTCCAAATATCATGATGATGATGTTCACACAGCAATTATCAGGTTTGACCAAAACTTTGACTGCTCCTAACTCCCTCATATGGACGAATTTTCAAGTGATGCAAAAGGCAAACCTGCATGAAATTTCAAGCTCTTTCTAACCATGAAGTCATAGAAACAAAATATGAACTTTGAAAAACTAACCTCATGATGATGACCTACCCCATCCTGACCTTCATGATGATGATGTTCCTGACCTATTTTTACCAAACCGCCAGAAACAGACAACACAAGCCAAAACAAAAGCTGGGTCCCTGTTTTGCCAAGTCAAAATGGGGCGTGTTGTGTAACCACACAACAGTTCCCTCTCTCACTCTCTGCCTTAGCTTTCTCTTCTACGGCCTCTTTTCTATTCTTCCTGGCCATTATGCTCTGTCTGACCAATGTCCAATGACTGGCTGCTTTTCTTTTCTTCTTCACTATTACAAAGAGTTTTCTTGCCTTCTAACTGTTCTATCACTGTCGTGGGTGTTTGGGGTTTTCTTTCTAATTGTCATGCAACCGTTCACCTTCTAGGCTATTTTTGGACTCTACACTTCATCAGCCATATTCAAATATCCATCACTTCCTTTGGCGGCCTCTCATCGACACTCACACATTATGTTCGTTCATCTTTCCCACAACTATAACTAATTCTCGTAATTGCTCCTGATGTTTGGACTTCAAGTTATCACTCCACAGTTGTCCATTCATTATTAATTAATATTTTCTAATATTGTTCTTGTCACTATGGCAATAGGAACTCCAATAGCTATTAATTTTGGTAGAGAGATAAAAATGCATTCGAATAGGAGGCCACTCTAAGACACCTCTGAACCCTCAAACTAACAAAACACCATCAAAGCCCAAAATTGAAATGAAATTCAAACCAAAATTGGATGGAGAGTGATGCCCCTACATCAAAATTTGAGTCTCAAAGATCAAAAAACAAGGAAAGAGATAAACCCTATTGATCTAGTGTTCCTAGCCAATTTTGAGCATCATGCACATGTGGTGAGGTGTAATATATAATTTCAGTCAAGTAGTGAAGGATATTCAGATGATGCTTATAACTTGACTCTTCTAGAAGATGAAAAGTACTTAACAAAAGATTTTGAAGTTGAAAAGTACTTGCATAAGAGTCTAGAAGTTAAAAAGTACTGTGTAACATATGATGCAATATCTGAACCTCACCTTGAGGAAGGAATTGGAAAATACATTTTTGCAGAGTCTATAAAGGGTGACTGCTTTTATTTTTTCATGAGTTTTTGCATCTTGAAGAAGATAGTCCAGAGATGCATGAGCATGATGAAAAGCAAGGTGAGGATTTATTCTCAGTAATCCAATAAGGATATCATATTCTTGATGAAGGAAATCCCACCACTGAGTAAGTGAATGGTTACTTTGCAAAGCCTCTTGTAGCAGATTATGAGGAAAATTTTGAAGAAGAGTTACGTGTAGGCATTGATCTATTTTCTATTTTTGAAAATGGGTATTCTCTTTTTCTTGATGAGGATCCACAAAGGCATGTGAAGATTCATAATAATGAGTCCTTAAGGGATATTGCCAACAATGAAGAGTTGCATAAAGAGTTGCACCATACTCCATTCTTTTTTCGAGAAGTAATCCCAATCATATTCAAGACTATTATTGGCAGCTCCGTCACTTACACACATGATTTCAATACTATCTTAAGTCATGAACTTATAGAAGAGCATACAAAAGAGATCACTAATGGAGTTATGTCAACACAAGCCTTCATATGCAAGCAAAAAAATGAGCTCCAACACTTGATATTCTGTTCCCACCCTCCACTCAAGAAAGAATAGTATATAGATTAGCCTAATTATTGTTCTGATGCCAAAGAGGACTCTCCAGAAAGAAGGAAGGTGAAAAGGTACAAGTTTCTATTATATTTCTTCATATATTTTGTATACACCTGAAATTGACACGACTCTATCTAAATAAATATTCGTAATATTTATTTCATATAAATTCTTCTATTAATAAATAAATAAACAAATTTATTTATTTGATTCATATTCTTCCACAAAAATAAATAAAAATCAATTTATTTCATTAAATTCCTAAATTTCTTCTAAATCCCTCCAACAAATTAAATAATATCAATTATTTAATTAGTTCTTCCAAAATCGTTCTAAATTTAATAATACCAATTATTTAATTGTTTCTTCCAATAAAATCTTCTCTAAATTTAAATAAATCCAAATATTTATTTAAGTTGTCCACTTCCTCTAAAAATTGAATTATCTAAATATAATTCAATCAAGTGTGCACATGCAATTGAATATTCCAAATATTTAATTGAGCTAAAATATCTTCTAATCCTCATTTAATTTCTATCTTCTAGTTATAAATCTCTTAACTGATTAATCTATTCTATTAATTGATTTATCTCTTTAGTTAACTCCTTCTATTTTATTAATTGCTCTCATGCAAAATAAAGAAATACGCATGTCCTCTTCCTATTCGCGCACATCCTCTCTAGATTTCTTAACCATTGATCTTCTCATTCTTTCTATACCATTGATCCTCTCTCTCACGATTCTATAAGTACAACCCTATTCCTCCATTTTTATCATCCAAGCTTTTAGTAAACTTTCTCTGTAGGAATTATAGCACGTCTTTGGCACCAAACCATTCCATAGCTTGCAATCAACCTATCATCATTGCAATTGTATTGAAGAATCTCTTTATTACAAACCTATCATAGCTATTCCCAATTGACATCTTAGAAAATAGCAAGGAAGTGCACCTTCTGAGGGCCATATTCATAAACGAGATCATTTGAGATAGGCGACCAATGGAAGCCACGAAGTAAAGAGGTTTACAAGGTTTTGCTTTTTGTTTTCTTTGTTTCTATATTTCATTAAGTTATTGAGTATTGTTGATAATATTGATTATTCATTTACACCAATTTTCCCTTAAACTTTTTGGCACCCACCGTGGGGTCCTGCCCCAATTTAACCTCAAAACTAAGTTTTTGTGCGTTAGGTTCCGTACACAGGAGGATTCTGCTCATCTGACCAATTCTAATACGCATATGAGCTCTATTCTAGTGCATCTAATATTTCAGCACATATATCCCCTAAAGCTACACATCTATGCTTTGAATTAGTGCATATATTCTTTCAGCGCATATGTCTCCTATTCCTGTGCATATGAGCTCTGATTCTGCACATTTGTAATATTGCAAATCTAACCTGTATCTCTGTGCATCTGACCTCTGTTGCTGCGCATATGATTCTGACAGTGAACTTTTGAATTTTCTTGTGATTTTTCTAATGCTTAACACTTCTCGCAAGAATATTCTTTGATCTACTGCAGGTTAGGGGCTGGTTAGAAATCTAGCTACATTGTTAACTCACACCATAGATCTAATTAGCAAGGATAGTAACTTGATTGTTCATGTAAATCTCATTTAGTTCTAACTAGGAGGATTTTAATTTGATCTTGTTGCATCAACAACTTGAATTTAGTCCCAATGCTAGGAGGATAAAATTGAATCATTGCTATCTTGCTACTTTCAAAGTTAACAAATCGCGTGTGTGCCCAAGTAGCTAACTCATTTAGTCTTTTTCATTTTAACTAGGGGAAAAGAACCATTGTCTATCATACTTTTGGAATGATACTAGGCCTATGCTCTCCCCTATGTTGGGTGACCAAAATGCCAAACATATCATTTCACATGCTTTTCCTTTAGAGAGGCCTACCCTTGGATATCCTTCCATCCAAGTGGGAATGACCTTAAGTCGTAATAAGATAAAGCCAAGCTCTACCTAGCCACTATAAATAAATTGTGCTTGAGGTGAAAGCTTTATGCAACGAGTGTTGATTAGTTATACCGACAGCTAACCTCCCCCAAAACCCTTCAAGGCACAACCCTTGAAGGTTGGGAGACTCCATAATGGAGAGTAGTGTTGCCACATGTATAACCACTCGAACGCTTGCCCTCACTACTTATCTTTGTTTTAGAAGCCAAAAACTCCCTATAAACTGGTACAATGAAGGGCGATTATCACCTCCCAAAGATGCTTCACTGGAGATAGTGAGAATTTAGTTTATATTATCCTTACCATCCTAGGATTTGTATTTGTTTTTTGTCAAAAAGAGTCAAAAAATGAAAGCTCTAAAAAAAGATCAAAAATCATGAAAATATTCTTTGTGTTTACTATGTCTTACTTGCCATAAATTTACAAAATTAGATCAAAGAGACCAACTTTCAACCAATAAACCAAAAACATTGAAAAACATGTCAAAAACTTTGTAAAACCAGTCCAAAAACTAGAGCTGGATATTTACCCCCTGAAGTTGCACATCTGTGTTGACCTACTATGCATTCACACTAACCTATTGCACTTTTACCATTTGTTATTGTGCATTTAACCGTTACCAGACCTATGCATTTGTCTCAACTTTCTATGCATATATCCTCAGTTTCAGCGCATCTATAAGTTGCGCATGCAAAATAATGAGCTTTTTAGCATCTTTTGAGAGAAATGTTTTAGAATTTCTAGATACCCATTTCAGCCTTGTTCTAGTTTCTGAGATTAGATTTACCGTGCAGTTGCTTCTCCTATCCATTTCCATAGCAAACCCTCTCTTTCGTCAGTCATCTCATCCACCTTTTTCCAAATTTTCCCACAAACAAGTCAAAAGTATCTATATTAGGTTAGTACAAGACCTTTTTTAGATCATTTCAGATTCAAGTAACCCTAGTAAGTCTCCACTATCAAGGATTGGATATCCTTTTCTCTTGAAACTTCACTAGTGGTCTTGGTGCAAGGCTAGTCTCTACATAGTAGATGGGTATCAACTATCCTTACTTGTGGCTATTGTCTTGTGTCGACAAACTTACTTGGAATCATTGATCAAAAGAGTCCCTTATTTGAATCTCGTCAACACAAGTATCCTCTTCTCACCAACCTACAACAACACCTTACTAGACTCTCTAGTTTCACCCCACTTCTTCCCACATCACCAAACACAAAAACAACTTGAAATGGCTGGAACAGCTGACCACATTGTATCCTCTCATGAAAGTGATGAGGAAATCTCTCATCAAGACTACCAAGAAGCCCTCCAAAATCAAAAATTTCAATGCATGCTAGACAAAATACTCAAAGAGGACCCTCAAAAGTACTTCCTTCATCTTGCAAACCAAGGAGTTACACTCCCCTTAGACTTTGATCTTGACAAACTAAGGGATTCCATAGGAGAAGAAACTCATAAAAACAACACTAGTGAAGATAAAGGAAAGAAAGTCACAGAGCCACATACACCTATGGAAGAATTGAAGAAACAAGTTGATGGCCTAACACAGAAATTGGTGGATCTCCAAACATGGACACCCACTAAACATTATTCCTTAGAGGACATCTCACCATATCCCTTTGACAAGAGCTTAAAGATGATCCCCTTCCCCTTTAGATTTGAAGTACCAAAATTTGACAAATACAAAGGAAAAAGAGACCCAAGAGATCATATTAGGGAATTTAGCACCGCATGCCTAGAAGTGGCTCACAATGACACCTTCCTAATGAGACTATTCCCTAGATCTCTAGGTGAACAAGCCATGGAATGGTTCTCATGACTTCCCCTGGGTATCAAAACTTTTGAAGAGCTAGTAAACAAGTTCATCACCCACTTCTCATATAACATTGAGCACAAAGTTTCCATGCTTGACATATGCAATACCAGGCAAAAGAGTGGCAAATCCTTCGCTGCCTTCTTACAAAGATGGAGACAACTGACGAGCAAATCCTCATATCACGTGTCTGAGAAGCAAATGACAGAGATGTTTGTCCACAACCTTAACCCTGATCTAAGCTACCAAATACAAATTCAATGCCCTACCTCATTTACGAAAGTCATTGAAATTGTATTTGATAGCTTAGAAATTCAAATACAAATTTAATACCCTACCTCATTTACGAAAGTCATTGAATTTGTATTTGGTACCTCATTTACAAAAGTCATTGAATTTGTATTCACAAAAGTCATTGAGATGGGACTATTTATCGAGAAAGCTATGATCGCCAAGGGACAAATCAAGTTGTACAAGGACACCCCCAACTCTAACTACACTACGGACAAGTCAAAGTTTTGGACAAAGAACAAAAACATCGTCAATGATGGAGTAGTTAATACCAAAGTAGTGGATCCCAAACAATAACAATAGCCAATCTTCACTCTCAAAGGAGAGGCAAGCAATGCTACACCAAGCAAAACCTTCTCTCGGGAGCCAAAACAATGGTTCACCTCCTCTCCTAGATGAAAATTCACACCACTAGGGGAGTCCTAGGAGTCTGCGTTAAGAAAGATTTTATCCATCAATGAGATCACTCTTCCTACCACTAGCGACTATGAACCTCAAGTAAAAACTCACTATTGGAAAGATACTGATTTCTGTGAATATCATAGAGGAAGAGGCCAGAAAACCAATGACTGTGTCCATCTGAAACATGTCATTCAAGACATAATTGACCAAAATCAGGTAGGAACAAAGGAACATACCTCTAACGAGATGCATGTGGCATACAAGGATCCACTCCTCAACCACGATAGGCCATACAACAACAACAACAACAACAACAACCAAAATAGGCAGAACCAAAATAATAGACACAACAATGCTAGCTATGCGAACATGTCATTTGATTATACAGTCAACAACATATCTAAACACATCCCTCAAATCAACGTGATCACATCAAACCAACAATCAGGACCCAACAAAATTGATTGCAACATCATCACCCGCAATGGTAAGGTCACATTGAACACGCTTCCTCCAAGGTCGTCATCTTCTTCGTCTAACTCCCATAAGTACAGTGTCATAGACTAGATTTGAAAAACTCTTGCACACATATCCATCCTAGAGTTGTTGCGTCTGTCTCCCTCCCACAAGGAAATTCTTGATAAAGCCCTAGTGGAAACAACTGTGCCCACGAACCTAGCCCAAGAGAAGTTTCAACCCATGGTAGGAAATCTAACCTCCTCTAGCACCCTATCTTTTACCAAACAAGATGACCTATCAGTATCCCAACCTCATAACACACCCTTGCATATCATCGCCTTCATCCAAAAACACCATATCAAAAGGGTTCTCATTGATGGAGGAGCCGGTTGAAACATTTGCATGCTCAAGCTTGTCCTTACATTGGGGTTCTTAGAAGCTGTAGTGGATCCTAGGAAAAAGATCACTATTAAGGCCTATGATAAAGAGGAAAGAACTACCAAAGGAATAGTGCTATTACTGATACAAATTGGACTAGTAATCAAGGAAGTTGTTTACCAAGTCCTAGACATGGAGCTAGCCTATAACATCCTGCTAGGTAGACCTTGGATTCATGCCATGAAAATTGTGCCTTCTACCTATCACCAATGCATCAAATTTCCTCATAATGGCAAACAAATCACCATCCAAGGTGATCTGGGTCCTTTTCAACATTGTAACTATATCTTCTCAAAGCCTAATTGCATCATTCCCAATAATAGAGCTTCTACATCCCCCATCTCACAACATGGTTCTACCTCCGAAGCTTCCTCATCCAAACCTAAAGAGCAGAAAATCACAATCAAAGAAACATGGGTAGGAGAATACTCCATTTAGCACAACCTCAACTTAGCCAAGGTGCCTCTATCTTTAAGATCCTTTGGTCGACCTAAACCTTTTCTAAAGCCATCTACTCCTCCTAAACCTCCCACAACTCCCTTTGTATAATTTGGGACCCTATCAGATGAAACAGAGGAAAGAGATGTCTTACAATGGCTCTACACAGAGGAAGATAATGCACCATAAGAACCGCCTAAGCTCCCAACAGAATTCTATGGGTATGGTGAGTCTATCTTACATAGAATGGGTTACGAAGGACAAGGTCCCATTGGCCTAAGAAGAGAAGGAATTATAGAACCCATCCAACCCTCCTCGTCCTCACTAGAAAGAAATACAAGAGGTCTAGGCTACAAGGATAAAGGCAAGGCTAAAACCAATGCTTATTTTGTAGAGCAGATCCATGCCCTCCAAGATGATAGTGACACAAACTCTAATGAGTATGAGTGGGAGGAACTCACAGAGTAATCCTATGAGGACAAAGGAGTTGACACCATTCAAATCTATAGCCCCTACCATGAGGGACAAATGCTAATGCATAGACCGTTAGAGTTTGATTCACCAACTCCTGAGAGTACAACTTTTGAGGAAGGTCAGAGTTCTAACGTGATAACCAATCTTGAGGAAAGTACCATTCCAGATCCTATCCCTATAAATCTAAATCCTATATCTATCCAAACTATCAAACCTAATGAATCAGATCTACATTTCGATCCCCTCGCCCTTCTGCATCCTGAACGTATCGACTGGGATTTACGAGGAACCCCACAACTAGACATGTTCCAAAATGATGATGCCTATATTGACAACATGGAACTTAGGGACCACCTACCTATAGGAGATCATAAAGCTGGCTTCATCATTAAACTTAACACCATGGCTTATTTTGGAGAGGGTGCCAAGCATTCCAGTCACAAAAACATAAAAATAAACATTGGATCTGATGGAGAAAACTTCTTTGTGGCAGTGTGAAATCCCAAAATAGTAAAAAGAAAGGATGCATCAGATGGTGAAAACCTCTCTGAGGTGCCAGACGATGGAAGGCTTGACACTCTACCCAACGACATGTACCAGGAGAAGTCTCAGATTGTTGTGGAACCTACAGAACCTGTCAACATTGGAACAGAGAGTAATCCTAAGATCATTCACTTTGGAAAGTCTCTACCTCCACTGGAAAAGATTAAATTTGTACCATTCTTCAAGAAGAAGCAAGTCAACTTTTCTTGGTCATATGTAGATATGCCTGGTCTAGATCTAGATTTGATCCTACATCATCTTCCACTCAATCTAGGAGTCAAACTAGTCAAGCAAAAGCTTAGGCAGATGGATCCCCACATTGCATTACTAGTGAAAGAGGAACTCAAGAAATTGCTGGATGTAGCATTCATCAGGGCAATAGACTATCTAGAGTGTGTATCCAACATAGTTCCAGTATCAAAACCTGATGGAAGAGTTAGATTGTGCAATGATTTCCAAGAGCTTAACAAGGCTTGTTGTAAGGATGATTTGCCGTTACCTAATATTGATATCATAGTCGACTTGACAACAGGGCATACCATGCTATCTCTCATGGATGGCTTCTCTGGGTATAATCAAATCAGGATAGCACCAGAAAACCAACATAAAATAGATTTCACTTGTCCATGGGGTACTTTTTGCTGGAATGTTATGCCATTTGGGTTAAAGAACACCGGGGCAACATATCAATGTGCTATGACCACAATCTTCCATGATATGATGCACGTCACAATTGAGGACTATGTAGATGATATCCTTACAAAGTCACTAACAAGAGAATCACACCTGGATGTACTAGAGAAGGTCTTTCAGAGACTAGAACACTTCAAAGTTAGGTTGATTCCAAAGAAATGTGTGTTTGGAGTCACCTCTAGCAAGCTCTTAGGCTTCATTATATCAGCAAATGGGATCGAAGTGGATCTTGCCAAGGTCAAGGATATTATGGAAATGTCACCACCGAAGAACATCATGTAACAACAGTCTCTACAGGGCAAGTTACAAGCAATCTGCTAGTTCATATCGCAACTGGCAGACAAGTGCCAACCTTTTACTCACCTATTACACAAAAACATATCATTTCGGTGGGATGAAAAATGTGAGGAAGGATTTCACAAGCTAAAGTAATACCTCATGAATTTGCCTATTCTAATGTGACCTATCCAAGGTAAGCCTCTGTATCTATATATATCTACAATGCCAACAGCTCTCGGAGCCCTCCTAGCACAACAAGATTATGAAGGCAAAGAAAGGGCTATCTACTACATCAATCGCACATTGGTGGGCTACAAACTGCAATATTCCCAAATAGAAAGATCATGTCTTGCTATGGTTTTTTCTTCCCAAAAACTATGACATTACATGCTAGCACATTCAAAGATAGATCCACTGAAATACCTATTAAGCAAAGCATCTCTAACAGGCCGCCTAGCCAAGTGGGTAATGCTGTTAAGTGAATATGACATCTCGTACGTAGAGAGAAAGGCTATCAAAGGACAGATCATTACTGATCATTTAGCAAAAGCACCATTGCAGGACAACACGCCAATGACATTTGAGTT
Source organism: Cunninghamia lanceolata (assembly GCA_027924645.1). Lineage (NCBI taxonomy): Eukaryota > Viridiplantae > Streptophyta > Pinopsida > Cupressales > Cupressaceae > Cunninghamia > Cunninghamia lanceolata. The sequence goes on from BSBN01000277.1 coordinate 1,351,451, forward strand.
CCCAAATGAATCCATTTTTAGTATCACAGCATACTCATGGAAACTCTAATTTGACGGCTCCTACACAAACCATGGATCGGGGGCAGGAATCTTGTTGGTGACTCCTCAAGGTGATTCCATACCTAATTCTTATTGTCTATTATTCCCATGCACCAACAATATAGCAGAGTATGAAGCCTTGGTCATTGGTCTCAAAATGACAGCATAATGGAAGGTAAAGGAACTTCATGTCTATGGCGACTCCCAACTAGTGATCAATCAAGTCAACGGTGACTATCAGACCAAGGATGACAAGTTAATGCCATACAAGTGTATGGTAGATGACTTCAAAGGGTACTTTGTGATCATTTCCTTTGAGCAAATACCTCGCATTGAGAACAAGGCAGAAGATGCCATGGAAACCATTGCCTCGCTCCTTGAGATCCCAGAGAATGAGTCACGGTATGAGTTCTTGGTGGAGTCAGTTGTGCAACCAGCTTATGATCTTCTTGAAACACACTCCATATACCTCTTAATTAGATCTGATTCACCCTTGTATGGTAAGATTTACACTTACCTCAAGGATAACACCCTCCCACTTGACTTGTCTTCTAACCAATGTCAAACCTTCATTCACCAAACTTGCCAATACACCATTATTGCAGACACCATATACCGACGTGGTCTGGATGGTACTTTACTCTGATGTTTTGAATGAGAAGAATCTCAAACTGCCTTGCGAGAAGTACACAAAGGAATTTGCAGAACACACTCTAGTGGTCCTTCTTTAGCTAAGAAACTCATGCAATTGGGTTATTACTGGCCAAACATGGAAACTGACTCATATTAGTTTGTGAAGAAGTGCAAGTAGTGCCAAATACATGGAAACCTCATCCATGCACTAGCTCAAGAGCTATGACCTTCAACGACACCTTGGCCCTTTTGTCAATGGGGACTTGACCTCGTGGGTAAAATCCACCCTCCCTCATCCAACGACCACAAATTCATAATAACCGCCACTAGATATTTTACCAAGTCAATTGAAGCTATTCTACTCACCACCGTCACAAGCAAATAGATAGCGTCATTCATCCTCAATTACCTCATCTGCAGATACAAAATTCCCTCATCCATTGTCATGAATAATAGAAGACCTTTCAAGAACTAGGATGTATAAGAGATTTCTGACAAATTTAAAATCCAACATCACTTCTCCACCCCCTACTATCGACAAAGCAATGGCCAAGTAGAGGCATCAAATAAAACAATCTTGAAGATCCTCAAGAAAACAGTCAATGACGCTGGCTGTGATTGGCACAGACAACTGAATCCTACACTGTGGGCTTATCGAACTAGTATACACACTCCCACAAGTGCTACCCCTTACACCCTTGTCTATGGATCTGAAGCCATTTTGCTCATCAAGGTCAAGTTACCATCTCTAAGGGTGTCATTAAAAGATCTTATCACTAATGAAGACTACAGAGTTACTAGACTACAAGAACTAGAGCTATTGGAGGAGAATTGATAGAACGCTTTCCATCACCTCAAGGCCTATCAATAGAGAATATCAAGGAGCTACAATCACAAGGTCTACCCAAGGGTCTTCAACATTGGAGATCTAGTACTAAAGGAGAACCCCCATAATCAGCAAGATCAAGAAAAGAAAGCTATGTTTGAACCCAATTGGCTTGGTCCATATGTAGTCATTGCAGCCTATGGATAAGGAGTGTATCAGTTGGCAACATCAGAAGGTGAGCTATTTGATGACCCAATCAACAGTATGCATCTTCACTGGTTCTATACCTAGGAGAACCCCAATGTAAGGGGGGTAAAAATTAAAAAAAAAGAAAAAAAAAATAGAAAAAGACAAAAAAAGAGTGTTGCAATAAAAGCAAAGTAGTGAAAACCTAGAAAACAAGCGCTCTCTATGATGCAAACCACTTCCTCCATCTTTGAGAAATCAATCACCTTGTATCCATTCTTCCTACCATAGTCCCTCATCTGATCCATATCTATTCCACAATAAAAACCTAACGATAACCTCTCATGGCTTGATACTCTATCTCTTTTTATCACCTTATCAACTAAGGCCTTATCTAGTATCCTATCCATCATGTAATCTTATGCGTAGCATCTATCGTCAGTACCATAGGGTCGATCTCAAACTACACTACCTCTGCATCATCATGTAGGCAAGGCCATTATCAATGTACCCCAAAGGCTTCTCGTCCACCCCATATCTTGTCATCTATCCTCTAGTCCATTTGCATCCAAGTCCAAGTTTTGAACTACGTTGCATCTGTGTCATCACGTAGGCAAGCCCATTATCAATGCGCCCCTGAGGAAGTAGGTCAGTCCCTTAGGATCTATTTCACTAGACATACAACCACAAGTAAACCCCACTTTCACACAAGAAGTTATGACACAAGACATCAACCTATCTGAAACAAACATGAACTAAAAATGATCCAACTGATTCGATCTAAATTATGGCAAGAAAGATACATCTAATGCAAGAATGTTTTGTTTCAATTAGTTGTGTCTTAAAGTCTTCACTTTTGTTATTATATTTCCTATGCTACTCAAAGATGCCAAAAGATAGAGATGCTATGATGGGGGCATGATTATTTCCTTTGTTTGCTACTTGTGGGTTTATCTTTAGTAATGTGAAGCCTTGTCTAAAGACATGATCAACACAATGATCATCGAGGACATTAGATGACTAACATGAAACAAGTATAATCCCTGTCTATTGATATGAAAGAAATACTTAGGACATCTCGGTTCAATTATACCTAGATCATTGTATTAACTTACCAATTCAAAATCCATGTAAGCGATACTTAGGTCATCTCGATTCAATTATACCTCGATGCTTGTATTTTCTTACAACATTTCAAAAACATAAAAAAACAAAAAAGCCCAATGATGAAATAAGCACTTCAAATACTTGCAATATCAAGATGTCAAAACCATTTTGCATCCACAAAAGCATCCATACCATCCATGCAATAAAGATTCTATGTAGAGTATCAATGTTTTCAAATTAAAAGCTTGTGATTCTTCCATTCACATTTCTTATGTCTATCACTGTGTCATTTCTATGTCAATTGAGTACATTTGGACATAACAAAAACATAGCATAGTTTGCATATCATATCACATGAGATAGTCATTAACATGATTAAACCATTTTGCATACATAATAGGTGCATTAGTTCATCCATATTACATTTGCATCAGCATAACATAAGTATCAATAGAAAAATAAAAAACATAGGCAAGTGCATGTAGATCATTGCATAAACTACATCATCATATAGCTAACATTTCACATTTGCATATTAGCACATAAAGTAAACATCTAAGTCTACATTAGATCATCATTTCATCAGGTCATCATAGACAACGCATAGCATCATCTAAACATAAATAATAAACATATGCATCACATGTGAAACATCATAAGATAGAATGCATCCATAATAGAAATGCATAAACAACTACATATTGAGAATCATATAAGCTGCATCATCATATAGCTAACATCTCACAATGGCATATTAGAACATAAAGTAAACATCTAAGTCTGCATTAGATCATCATCGCATCAAGTCATCATAAACATCACATAGCATCATATAGACATAAGTAAAACATATGCATCACATGTGTAGCATCATAAGATAGAATGTATCCATAATAGAATCACATAGAAACAACTGCAAATATAGAGAATCATATAGCTGCATCATCATATAAATACATGTCCAAGTGTACAATATATCAAGTATCTATCCATCTCTCTGAGTTGAGTCACAAAGTGTATATAAAGTACAACATGATCATGATACATGTCTCGGTAACAGTACAAAATGATACAAATGAAATACATATATCAAGCTATCTAAGCCATCAAAAATGTGTCTATATACATCAGAAAAAAATATTAGTACAAGTGTAAAATGGCTAGCCCTACTGCCATGGAGCACTGCTCCCTACACTACCCTCTCCACCTCCTCCTCTGCTGGCCCATGACTGTTGTGGACCCATGGAAGAAGCAGCAAACCATGAACCCCAGCCCTCTGTGAAGTGCCTGCCACTGATTGACTCCTGAAGCTGGGAGCCCTCTCATCCACTGGTATAGCCCTGTAATGAAGACCCTTGTAGTACTGCATCTGAGCTTGCACTCTGGCAAGCTCACCCTGTACTTGCGCAAACTACGCTTGTGCCTACTGCACCTGTGTAACCAAGACACTAGTAGCCCCATCTGTACCCAAGCCTGCTAGGGCTACATCTCTCTCCTATGTCAAAACCCACACCCTTGCCAGTGCTGTATCCTGTTCTATAGTGAGCCTAGATATACTACCTATGTTTGCCTCTCTGTGTGACTCGACTACCCTCAGTTGTGCCCTCAACTGTCTAACCTGACCCCATAGAGTGGCAAAAGCCTACTACTATGGATCCAGCTGGGCGGGAGCCTGTGGTACCTATTGCTTGGGCACCTATTGTGCCTGAACCTGTACCTATTGGGGCACATGCTATGGTGCCGACACTTGTATTTGTGGTGCGACCTATGGCTACACTACCTACTATTGCTGGGAGGATCCCTCCCTAGATGTCCTTCGCTGTCTCTGTCTCCCTCCATCTCCTCTGTCGCCACCATCCCTTCCATCTCTCCCGTTACCTCCATCATCCCCATCTCCTCATCCTCCTCTCCTTGTCCTTTGTCTCCTCCTCATCCTCCCACTGCCATCCTCATCATTTGAATCCACCTCATCCAAGTGTGGAGCCAACTCACTTGGTCCTAAATATCTCAAGAATGGATGAGCTGCAAACCACTCCTCATAGTTAGGAGTCATCCCTACATCCACCACCTCCCTCCTCATGGCCAAAAATGCATAAGGAATCTGCTAGAACTCTGCCAAGGCCTCATCATAAGATACAACGGGGCCCCATCTCAGTCACTCTATATGTGTCCTCATAAACTGGGCCTATCCCTATGGCATACCTTGTATCCTGCCAAACTGTCATTGTACCTAGATGACAATATGCCTCTCTAGTATGTGGCATGTCCTCCCAATCAACCATTGAGTCTGAAAGTAGTAAAGCAGCTCGTCATCCTCATCATCCTAGTGCTCACATCTAGATAGGGCCGCTAGATAACTCCATCTACATTATCCAGCACATGACTCCAATACTCAAGCTTTTCAAGCTTGTGCTAGGAAATAACACTTGCGTATACATAATTGTAAGGTTCACCCTGCTACCTAGAAAACACACATATCGACTGCGTGATGGCAATGTGCTCCCATAACCAAAACTATAATAAAGAAATGCTGGCTGACAAGCTAGAAGCCCTGTGATACACAACCTAGTGCATATCGCAGTACAAGTGTGCAAGAACACAAACACCCCATGCAAAGTGGGTGTCGTCTGTAATCATCCTCTCCATGGTCCTACCCTAGCCAATGGGGAATCCATTGATCTCCTATCGGTGCATACAACACCTCCAATCAACCCTCCAACTATCACTGGGAAGTAGTCATAATAGTCATGTATGTCCTTCCATGATATAACTTGACCCTCAAGCTCTGGATCATCAAAAACTCATCTGCACTTTGCCAGACTAGTATCACGCTGGGGATCATACTCCACAAGCTCACCCTATATTGGCAAGTGCAGAATCCTGTAAATGTCCTCGAGAGTAATAGCCATCTCACCAATAGGCAAGTGAAAGGTCCTGTCCTCACTTTGGAATCACTCCACCACTGCAGTCAACAAGTTGAGGTTCGCATGAGCCTTGGGCATAAAGAAAACATAGTCTAATCCCATGGCCCTGAGAGCCTCTCGATCTATCTCAGTGAGTAAATACTGCTACAACAATGGCAAGGGAAACTGCTCCCGCAACATAAGCATGTCACGAATATCCTCCTGTAAACAAGAAAAACATAGCATTAACCATTAGTATATCTAAGCAAACCTACTCAACATAATCAAACTATCCTGTCACTTACTTAAACATATCAAATTGATCAAAACAACATATCATCTCTTGACTAGATTCCAGCAATCTTGGAGATCGCTTATCAATTGACGCATTGAGCAAGATGCCAATTGAGTCAATTTATTTAAGTACCTAACTAGCTTAGTGTAAATACACTGAAACAGGTCGCACATGCACGGATTCATAACAAAAGTGCAACTTCATAGAAAATACATCGATTTAGGATAGGTATGTGCAACTTTAATGCAAGTGTTGCTTCTAGGTTTATAACACATGCAACGACTTGTGTAACAGGTGCACCATTCTATCAAATGCACAACAACATGACTCATATGCGCTGATTCATATCATATGTGTGATTTTGGAGCGCATATGCACCAAACTACAAAATGACACATATATCCTATCAACTTTGACTAGCATTTATTGCTCAAATAAATGACCCTAGCCAAGTTTTGTCGAACTACATACTGGTGGTCCTGTCTCATCTGGCCACTCGAACTGTCAGACTCACTCCAAGCAGTGCTCCTCGCATGGAATATCCATCTCTATATCAGCTGCTCTAACTCCTGTGCTCTCCTAAGCTCTTAAGGACAAATCAACTAAAGCCAAGTGTGCAAATGACTAGGATTGTGGACCCAGCTCCTATATATAGCAAATGAACCATAACTAACTGTGTGACAACTGTGACTACTTCCCAAACCTGTTTCTTCCCGTTTCTCTGAACCATGACCCATTTTCTTCCACCTAACCTTCTTCATTGTGAGATTGTCCGTCTCATGGCCTTCTGCCTTCTTCCCTTCCAATCTCTGAAGGGGGCATCCTACTTTCATTAAACCTGTACCAGGGGAAAACTAAGACATTTATTGTTATCAGAAAAATCTATTCTTTGAAACAACATGATAAAACACATTGCATCAAAGAGGGGCAAAATGTATACACCTAAAATTGACACGACTCTGTCTAAATAAATATTCTTAATATTTATTCCATCTAAATTCCTTTATCAATAAACAAATAAAGAAATTTATTTATTTGATTCATATTCTTCCACAAAATTAAAAAAAATCAATTTATTTAATTAAATTCCTAAATTTCTTCTAAATCCCTCCAACAAATTAAATAATATCAATTATTTAATTAGTTCTTCCAAAATAATTCTAAATTAAATAATACCAATTATTTAATTGTTTCTTCCAGTAATATCTTCTCTAAATTTAAATAAATCCAAATATTTATTTAAGTTGTCCACTTCCTCTAAAAATTGAATTATCTAAATATAATTCAATCAAGTGTGCACATGCAATTGAATATTCCAAATATTTAATTGAGCTAAAATATCTTCTAATCTTCATGCAATTTCTATCTTCTCGTTCTAAATCTCTCAACTAATTAATCTATTCTATTAATTGATTTATCTCTTTAGTTAACTCCTATTTTATTAATTCCTCTCATGCAAAATAGAGAAAGACACATGTCCTCTTCCTATTCACACACATCCTCTCAAGGTTTCTCAATCGTTGATCTTCTCATTCTTTCTATACCATTGATCCTCTCTCTCATGAGTCTATAAGCACAACCCTATTCCTCCATTTCTATCATCCAAGATTTTAGTAAACTTACTTTGTGAGAATTATAGCGCGCCTTGTTGATAACTGAGAGGGGGGGTGAATCAGTTATCTTACTTATTTCAGCTTTCTAAACTTTCTTAATAATTAGTGTAGCATCAATTCAAACAAGCAAACATAACCATGAAATGGAAATACACATTACACAATATTTTTTATGTGGAAACCCTGTTAAGGGAGAAAACCACGGGGTGATTAACCAAAGATTGTATTCTCTATTAGAAGAATAGAATTACAAAATGGCACTTGCCAATTTGGGCTCACTAGCCGAGCACATTGCTCACAAGAGGCCCACTACCTATAAGAGACTCACTGTCTACAATTTATAAAGAGTGTAATACAATACTTGAACTGATAAAGAGCATCTACATATGCTAGAGTTCAGTTCCGGTTAAACACAGTACACTGATTTGCTGCACTTCATCCTTTCTCTTCCTTAGTGTTGCTGTCCTTTCACATACCGGACTTGCCTTAATGCTTTCACTCTGCTCTACTACTTTTATTCTCACTTCATCACAACCACAACACACCTCACAACTAAATCCATCTTGTATATATATCTGCACAAGTGATTTCATCACCTTTCTAGTCAGCATCCAGAATAGTCAATATTTTCCATGAACTCTGATTTGTTGGCTGAATCATTGCTTACCAAGTAATGTGGATCAAGGATATACTTGTAGAAGTCATCAATCATGTCGGCCAATCATAACTTATGCCTTAAGAACCTTTACCAATATCAGTAACACATCCAAAATAATGTCTGATGTTCTGCCAGTCAATTCTTCCTCTGTCCACACTACCAATCAAGAACCCGACACTCAAGTATTCATATCTTTTTCTTCATCTATCACTGGAGGCTAAATCCTTGGAATCTATTATTCAAGGTAGTCCTCTTGACTTCCCCAAATCTGCACTTCACCAAGATACATCCTCTGAGAGATCCGGATCTGACTGTCGGACCTCGCGACATGCTCTATTCTTGCTTACCAGATCACAACACTCTACAATCTGCCTTCCGGTAGAGACTCATCATGTCCTGTGGATGTGTGGGTTAACCTTTGTTTCCATCAATGACAACAATCATGAAGCTCCAATGTGTCTCTTGCCAACAATCTCCCCCTTTGGCATTGATGGCAACACTTAGTGAAAAATGACTAAGTGTTATACTATACTCCCCCTTAGCTGATGCACTGTCTCTATGTACATTTTTCAGAACTCCCCCTTAGCTAGATACAACATTTTTCACTGCTCATCACTCCCCCTTTGACATTAATTGAAAAGGGTGGGGTCCGTACACCAAAATTTTCAAAATTTCAACTATACTTGGCCACATAAGTATATACATATGGCATACTTCCATATATTAAAGAATGTCTACAAAAGTTGTCTTCAATTGGACAAATTCTGTTCCCCAAATTTGCTTCATTCTGTCTAAAATTGATATATGACCGCTTAACAGGAATGCAAATGCATCTGCCCTTTTTAGATCTATTGGATCACTGGTCCAGGCTGTGATTTGGGCTTCTTTTATGGTCTCATGCATGGCCTCTAACTTAGGGATAATTATTCCTCTAAGTTCATTCAACTTGCTGATTCTATTTTTCTTCTCTTCTTCAAGCTTTTTAATTTCATTCAAAACTGCAATCGTCTGACATTCTTGATTTATTATGGATGTGGTAAGTGGATCAAAATTTTGAGAAAGTTTTGTTAGTTTGTCCTCCTATTCTTTCACTTTCTTCTCAATCTCCACTGTTGCTTTAGACCAGGATATACAAAATTTGTATACATCTCCTCCATCCTTGAGAGCATTTTCCAAGGTCTTTATCCCAATACCCATTACTCTCCTGTCATTTGCTATTAGCCCTTGCAACTCAGAGAATCTCTTATCCAAAAACTCTTTCCTGACCTTCTCCTTAGCTGATTTCTCTAGAGAATTGAAATGTGTACTAATACTATTTATCAGAGATTTGAGATTACCGGATGAGGATGCTGAGGGATCCTTTTGAAAAGATGGCATGATCTTTTCTAACACTCTGGATGCGGTTGCTATAAGCTCACAGTCTTCCATGTGAGACTTCAGGAGTTTTTCTTTGGCCTTTGCATTAGCAAATGAAGCTATCTTCATTGTTTGTACCGGAGAAAGAGAGTCAAAATTAAATGGCCCTTACAGAAGTTCTAGTTCATCAATTTCCATTGTCTCTTTGTCTAAGAACTTTTTGACAGTTTCTGCAGTGTCTCTTGCCGGAGACGGATTCTTCTTCTCTTCTGCAGTCTTAGAACTGTCTCTTGGAGCTTTTTCTCCTTCTACAACCTTGGTACTGTCATCTTCTTTTTCCTTCACCTTTGCTTCTTTCTTCTCTATTCTTTCTTCTCCTTTGGATCAGGAGTCAGCAGGGGAAACTAGAGGAGTGATGTTTGTTTGTTCATGGGCCACCTCTTCTAGAGTAGAGGATTCTAAGCCTTATCTTCACCGATGTCCATTAGTTCTTCTATCATTTCCTCAATGGATTCCTTTTGAACACCTGTGGCCGAAGGATCAACGCCCAAGTCCTCTATAACAGGAAGATTGAATCTTTTGAAGGCATTCCTAAGGATCTCTTCTATTTCCTTGGCTATCTTGTTAGTCTCACCAAGCATGAGGTGATTCATTCTGGCTTTGCTTCGAAATTCATCCTTGCAATCCTTGAAGATCATGTTCATTTGCTTTGAATCGATTGAAGGATATAGCTGAATGGCTATCTGTTCCTAGATCTCAAGATCTTTTGCCATGGCAGTATTCTTTCTTATTTCTAACTCTTTTTCTAGGATTTTGGGAATAAGAGATATAATTTCAATAAAAGCCTTGTTATATATGTTTAGATACTTAACTGCTGCTTCCTACAAGATATTTTGGTCTGCTTCATTATAATCATCATAGAATTTAGCCATTGGCTAAAGGTTTCCATCCACAGTGACTGATTTGATGACATCATCTAAAGATAGAGTGGGCTTTTCTACAAATTCTTCTACCTTTTCTTCTTCACCTTGACTGGTAGAGGGTTCACCGGATGTTTTCTTCTTCTCCTTCTTCATTTTCTTTATCTCCTCATCTGATTCAGTTTCTTCATCATCCTTCTGACTGACATAAGACCTTGTGGCCTTTGTTTTAGTTCTTTTCTCTCCTCTGCCAGATGATTTTTCTTTTAGTTTTGATGTCCTTGAGCTTTTAGCAGTGGCAGGTACAGATCTCTTTGATGATCTTGTCCGGGTGGAAGATTCTACCGGAGCACTTTCCTTACTTCCCTTTTCTGCCTCTTTCTTCTCTTTCTCTGCCCTTTCCACCTTTTCTCTATTGGCATCAAGAGCTTCTTTTGATATGCCATATCTTTTGGCAATATTCTCTACTTCTTTTCTCACTTTTCTCTTTACCTCCAGTTGTCTAAGTTCCACATGAATTTTTATACTCAATTCTTCAAAGGTTCCAAATCTTTCTGCTTTGGGATCCTTGGGTTGACTAAGCATGTGTTGGACATGCAACTCCACAAGTTTCTCATCCACCTCATACCCCATCGGCATGATCCAGACTGTCCTTGGTTCCACAGTTTCCATTTGGCACTAATCAGTTTCAACCATAAAACAAACTGTATCCTTATACTTTTCAACTAGAGATTTGGTAATTCTCTCTCTTGCTTGCATCAAATTTTGGAAGTTCTTGAAATAACCCAATATAGCTGTATTTCTTGTCTTGGCATCTCCAAGCCCATGCAAATAGTCTCTAATTTGGATTGCAACAGGTCTGTCATTTTGCCAAACCCAACCACTTGATCCAGGCAGCTCACTTATGAAGTAGAAAAATAGACACAATATCAGCCCACCATACTTGAAGGAATTTTTCTTATCCTTCTTGATCTTCTGTAGATTCTCCAATAGTTGGTTTAGAAGAAGTTCACACAGATCATAGTCAGCATTTTCTTTTAGCATCTGATAAGCTGTATAAACTGCAGTTCTTGGTATTGAATTTTCCCTACTGGAGTGATAAATTTTGTAACCAATTATCATGGATGCAAATTTGATATCCGGATCAGTGACATCTTCAATTGTCATAGCTCTCTTGTCAAATTTTGATCCGATTGCATCACTCACTGTCTGATTCTTGATAGATTTGAGAACAGGTATGCCACTAGATGAATGCAGACCAGTTACTACCCTAATTGCATCTTTGGTGATCTTAAATGGTCTATTCAACCATAGGAAGTTATCATGTACTCTTCTCAACACATACCGGACCCATCCATCTTCTTCAAAATAGGGGAAATGAATGCATTGTGCAAAATGCTTATCCCAGATGGCCTTGAACTGAGCTTTGAGCTCAAAAGAATCATGTATTAACTGATTGTGATAGATATCAGCCAGCTTAGATTCCCCAAATTCTTCAATATTCACATGAATATATGCCCTAACATCTTCTACATGCAAAACCCCATGCGGAATGCTTGAAAAAGCGCCGAGGGGATCAACTTCTAGGGATTTAAATGGATGCTTCTTAAATTTAACTCGTGGCCTATCAGAAATCTTCACTATATTTGGAGTAGTCATCTTTCAAAGATTTGCAGAGAGATATTTGATAACGGAGAATACCTTTTGCGCCTTTCGATTTCACGGAGTTAGTCAGATCGATTTCTGGATGAATTGACTTCTGCAAATGATCTTTGATTAGCTTGAGGAATTTTTTTGCAGAGCTTCTCTTTTCGTTTCTTCTTGAATGCAGAATGAACAAATGCTTAATGAGAAAACCCTTATATTGCTCTGCAAACCCTAATGTCAAGTTGCAATAAATGCTTGACCTAAGTCATTTCGGTTTACCTTATTCGGATGACTTGAAGAACCAGATCAATCTTGATCTTAAACATCTTGCAGATCTTCCAAATCTTAACCATAGTTTATTTGGATGTTTCTCTTATGAACCCTTTAATCTGTAACTCCTCTTGTGCCAATTCCAGCACCAATTGACTGGTTGGGGGAACAAGGTTTTCTTTGTGTCTCCCCCTGAGCTAGAGCTCACTTATTTAATTTTCAGAAGGAATATCAGCACCAGAGTCTGGTGCGGATCCATCCTCTACATTCTGTGTACTTTTCTTCACCCAAATCTTGTTCATCTCACTTTGAACTTCATCCACATTCACTTTTTGTTTTCCCTTATCTTGATTCTGATTATGATATACCGGACCTCTTTTGTCTTGATTCTTGCTTCTACAAAATTTTGCAATATGACCGGATCTATTGCAAATTTGGCAAACAACATTTCTTCGCATATTTGATTGATATCCTCTTGATCTGCATTGATTAGCCATATGACCTATTCTATTGCATGCAAAGCATCTACCATTGAATGAATTGTTTATTTGCATATTTCTACATTCATGAGATTTGTGACCATACCTTTTGCAGTTGAAACACTGTCTGGAGAAGGATGTATTAGTATGATACATTCTCTTTCTGCACTGATTAGCTTTATGACCAAAGTTATTGCAGTTGTGGTAGTATCCATTGAAGGATGGATATCTTTGAGCATTAGGCTACCTTACCGGAGGTCTTCTAGACCTATCCCTTGAATTTTCTGATCCAAAATCCTTCTGACCGGATCCAGAGCTTTCACCTTTTTCATACCCTAGGCCACACTTGTCATCTACTCTCTTTTGGCTTTCAAGAAGAAATTCAAGTTGAGCAGAGCTTATCTTGAATTTCTCTTTATTTTCATTTGCTGTTTGAAGATCCCTTTTAAGAGAGACTATTTAATCCTCAAGTTTTTCTTCATTATCTTTAGCATCTTCAAGATCAGATTCAAGATGTCTAATAATTCTATCCATCTTGTGGCAATCTTCTGATTTCTCCTTGAGAGATTGTCTTAGATCACCTTCAGTTTTTCTTTTCTCTTCAACCTCTTGGGTAAACTTCACAACTCCTGATTCCATTTCATGTCTTACCATAATGATTTCTTTTGATAACTTTTCACATAACTTGGTTTTCTCCTTCAGATCTCCATTTGTATCATTGGCTTCACCTTGACTTGCCAGTTGCTATAGTAGCTCCTTTCTCTTTTTCATAGAGAGACTCAATTTGTCTTTTAGTTCTTTTATGAAATCATCAGCATGTTTGAGTCTTTCCTTTAATTCATTAACTTCAGAGTTTGACTGCTCAAGATCATCAAGGGCAATCTTGAGTTGCTCCCTTATACCATATACATCCATTTGAATTCCTAGATCTTCCTCAAGCTGTTAGGCTTTGTTAAGAGGTACTTGGCTCTGATACCAATTGTTGATAACTGAGAGGGGGGGTGAATCAGTTATCTTACTTATTTCAGCTTTCTAAACTTTCTTAATAATTAGTGCAGCATCAATTCAAACAAGCAAACATAACCATGAAATGGAAATACACATGACACAATATTTTTGATGTGGAAACCTTGTTAAGGGAGAAAACCATGGGGTGATTAACCCAAGATTGTATTCTCTGTTAGAAGAATAGAATTACAAAATGGCACTTGCCAATTAGGGCTCACTGCCTGAGCACACTGCTCACAAGAGGCCAACTGCCTACAAGAGACTCACTATCTACAATTTATAAAGAGTGTAATACAATACTTGAACTGATAAGGAGCATCTACATATGCTGGAGTTCAGTTCCGGTTAAACTCAGTAGACTGATCTGCTGCACTTCATCCTTTCTCTTCCTTAGTGCTGCTGTCCTTTCACATACCAGACCTGCCTTAATGCTTTCACTCTGCTCTACTATTTTTCTTTACACTTCGCCACAACCACGACACACCTCACAACTAAATCCATCTTGTATATATATCCGCACAAGTGATTTCATCACCTTTCTAGTCAGCATCCGGAATAGTCAATATTTTCCACGAACTCTGATCTGTCGGCTGAATCCTTGCTTACCAAGTAATGCGGATCAAGGATATACTTGTAGAAGTCATCAATCATGTCAGCTAATCATAACTTATGCCTTAAGAACCTTTACCAATATCAGTAACACATCCAGAATAATGTCTGATGTTCTGCCAGTCAGTTCTTCTTCTGTCCACATTGCCAATCAGGAACCTGACACTCAAGTATTCATATCTTTTTCTTCATCTATCACTAGAGGCTAAATCCTTGGAATCTATTAGTCAAGGTAGTCCTCTTGACTTCCCCAAATCCACACTTCACCAAGATACATCCTCTGAGAGATCCAGACCTGATTGTCGGACCTCGCCACATGCTCTGTTCTTGCTTACCGGATCACAATACTTTGCAATCTACCTTCCGGTAGAGACTCATCATGTCCTGGGGATGTGTGGGTTAACCTTTGTTGCCATCAATGACAAAAATCATGAAGCTCCAATGTGTCTCTTGCCAACACGCCTTTGGTACCAAACCATTCCATAGCTTGTGATCAACTTATCATCATTGCAATTGTATTGATGAATCTCTTCATTACAAACCTATCATAGCTGTTCCTAATTGACATCTTGGAAAATAGCAAGGAATTGCACCTTTTTAGGGGCATATTCATAAATGAGATCCTTTGACATTCGCAACCAATGGAGGCCATGAAGTAAAGAGGTTTGCAAGGTTTTGTTCTTTGTTTTCTTTGTTTCTATATTTCATTAAGTTATTGGGTATTGTTGATAATATTGATTATTCATTTACACTAATTTTCTCTTAACATATTTCATTTGGTCAGTCCTTAGTGTAATGTGGATCAATTGGAGAAGAATCATTATTCATGAAAGTTATTTTACTATTCCTGTGAGTGGACATATCCCTATGTGTTTTATATGTTAGTAAATTAGTCTTAGTGTTTCAGAATCAGCTGTAACAATAGCATTAGATTTCAAATTTAGTTGTTTGCTTTCAATAACTCTTGGTTGCTACAATGAAGGATCTAAGGTTAGTGTTTGTGATTTAGCTCTGTGTTAGTTTCAAAAGTTTGGATAGTCATTAGTTGGTTTCTGTTGTGAAATATCAATTATGGTTGTGCATAAGTTTTTGTTTTGGCTTCAGTGTGGTCAGATGTCAACAATTTGTATCAAGTTTTAAAGGCCCGTCAGTTGTAGTATGTGTTTGATTTGATAGTGTTTTAGTTTTAGGTTCATTAATGTTTCTTGGTAGTTGTGTATCAGTTTGGTTGCACAAATTTGGGCTATAGATGTGTCTTCAAGGTGATGGTTTTTCAGTTTCAACATTTTTGACTCTATGCCCATTAGATAAGGCTTCGATTTTTGAAACTAGAGATCCTAGGGTTCACAATAAGTAGGCTCATTCATTGAGCTAGTCACCAAGAAATTTTGCACAAGTTTAGCTCACCATTTCAAAAAATTTTAATATAAGGTTTACAGAGGCAAAATAGAGTTTCAGTGAAGATTCAACCTATTGAGCCATTGATCATTTGAGATAGGTCTTTGTGTAATCCACAAGATGTGTCTCTGCCTTAGCTATTGTTGAAATGAAATGATGTAGCCATCCATATCAATCAAAAGCGTAGCCTGAGGAGACTATCAACATCAAGATCTATGACCTTTTAATTGAAGAGACATAGCACGATATATACAAATATGGTGTGAGATGTGGAAACAAGTAAGCCATAATAGTAATGATGTAGCCATAATTAGATGTGACACCACTATTAGAATACATAGTAGAACATAGTTTAGAGATCATGCTCTTCGAGAGCATGAAGTGCGGCCACAATCCTATCAACGCAAGGCACACAACATAGTGTCAATTTAAAAGGTGTGGTCTACTACAAATGCACAACAAATAACATATGTAAGCGGTTAGATGCAAGTTAAGAATCAAAAGTGGCCTATATTTAATACTTGGTCTAATTAAATTGAGCAGCCTTTAAGCTCCAACGAAGGTTCAGAAAATGGCGCCAATTTCCATATCAAAGAATGTGTAGCCTATGTAGTAATATTGAGCCATAGATGATGGCATATGAGCTATCAAATATAGGTGCAATAAAAGGAAGGTTCGACCTTTCAAATTAGGTACAGCCATATAAAAAGAAGCTCAGCCTATCTAATATGAAACACTACCTTTTCAAACCAAGCGTAGCTATTCGTAATCCAAGCACAATCAATGCATAATGGAATACAATGGCACAGGTTTTACAAATGAATGCTTATCCTATTAAATGACAAGGTACAACTAGTGTATAAGGAATAAAGAATCTAGCATATAGAAGTGTGAAGACACAAGTTAAATCAATGCACAAACCAAAGTAAATAGGCTAATCACATAAAGTGATTGGAGCAATTTCTTCATAGTGGCCCTGCCAATATGATTAGCAAATGAAGATTCATGGTGGTCCTCTAGATATAAGGTATTGATATATAATATAAGGCAAAAATAATGGAGAATGACATCAGAAAAGGCACTGCCTAGACAATAAAACATGAGGCTTCTATACAAGGCATTTCCTTATATAACAATGGAGAAGTTATGAGAGAAATTATGCACGATTTAGAATGAGGTTTGGTAGGTTTTTTGAGCTTGGGCCAGTGTTGAAATGTATGGTACATACAGCAGGATCAACCTCTAAATAATGAAACACAGAGCTATTCATACAACACGCGGTCTCTGAAGTCATACCAGCATTTTAAATAAAGGTGTGAGGCCTATGATGTGAGGCATTGCCATTAAATTGGTGCAGGCATTGAATGAAAGTAGGATGAGAATCAAAAGGGCATGATGCATATGAAGTGGCCTATCCATCAAAAATGGAGCTGCACATCAATCAAGGTGCAATTTCCATGGACACCACAAATTGCAGTACAAATTATGGCACATAGCCTCAGAAACAAGGGTGTATTAGTCCTCAGAGTTCAAAGAATGGTTTGCACCAACAAATTAAGAAGTGGTGTCACCTTTGTTCAAGGCCCACAAGCAAGTATAATATCAAAAGTGTAAAGTTAAAATGATGCACTATGATTAATGAAGCCTCATTTCATAGAGCATCACCAAGCCATATGAATTGGTCTTTTCATTAGATGATAAGAAAATCTAATGTAGACGAATAGTTTTATAAGTAGTCATGGTCCTAAGCATTATGAAGAAGCGGCTTCCTACAGAAAGACATCCATAGAAAGCTTTGGAAAATCAAGGCTTCATCTTGAGCCTGTGGTACTAATAAACTCCAGTGTTGCATATCAGAACGATCTAGCTATATGGAAGAAAATATTCGCCAATTCATAAAGAACGTTCAGGTATTTTGATAAAAACATAGCATATTCAAATCAAGGAGGCATTAGTCATTAAAGAGTCAGCATAGCATTGATATGATGTTACAGCCTCATAATGAGCCTCAGTCATATACATTGCATCAGACCATTCTATGGAAGGATCGACAACATCAAACAATGAAGACATTCTGAGAAGAAACTCTAGGCAAAGATGCTGAGAAAATAAAATGGTTAAGTTGTATAGGTTTTAGGGTTTCTATGTAGAAACACACAAGTAGATCTGAGACAATCAGGAATCATCAGATGAAGAAATAAATCAATGACTCAGGGCAGTAGTTTTAAAGAAGCACACGAAGGTTGTCACTTGGCAGCACCTTGGGAGTTTGAGGGGAAGAGAAGAAAATTCATTCCCAAACAAGCATCATTGTGACGTGTGGAGGAAGCAAAGGCTTTCAATTCACAAGAGAGTTTTATTATTTTATTAATATTTCAAAAATGGTTTATAAAATGATAAAAGGTCACATAAGGTAGATGTAATATGAGTCAAGTGTTTCTTTAATATGTTGAGTCTTTTTTAAATGTGGTGGGCCCTTCTCTAATAAGCTAAATTCTTATTAAATATAAGAGTCTCATTTAAAAGCCATGGGGAAAGAAAATATGATTTTAATAAGAATCTACTATGCGGGACCCCCCCCCCCCCCCCCCCCCCCGTCTTTTTTAAGAATTTTAAATTAAAAGTAAAGACTCCCTCATTTTGACTCTTATTTTTAAGGGGAGAAATAATATGCAGCCCTAAAATAAATGAGCATCGCTTATTTTCACGGCAAGTAAAGTAAATGGGTGGGAGTTTGTTTTTTCTCACACAAGCCAAGCAAATGGAAGATGTAGGTCTCATGGAGTTAACTAGAGAGTCAGTTACCATAACTGTTTTTAGGGCAGATTTTGTGGGATTTTCAGTGGTAGATATTTCTAGATGGTTAAGGAAGATCTTTAGAGGGTTTTTATTTTTTGCTGTAAATAACCTAGATCCAGGACTGAGAAAGGAGGAACAACACAGAAAAACCATAGATCAGATATTTGAGCAACATAGTAGAGACATATTTTTTCCTTAGTAGATGCCTCTCGTGAGGGATGGAATATTGTATAGTGCGCATATGTGCCTCTGTATTTTGTTCTCCTATCTAGCAATGAAGAGAGTGTGGTGTTTTGTGCAGATCTGAATATGTTTTTTCTATTCTTGCTTCTTGTTTTCTATTCTTAGCCTCTAATAAATCTAATTTATTATACTGCGATTATTAATCATGCATTTACTCCTTGATTTTACCAATTAAAATCTCTTAGCGTTTGATCATTATGTTGTTGAATTAGGAAATTAATCTGGTACATCGCCATAGCATTAGATTAGGTATTTCATTTGCAATCTTTTTTTTCTTCCCTTTCCCCACAAACCCTAGAGAAGACCTAGCTTCTTTAAAATCTAGACATTATTCTAAGGGTCAATCCCACATTCTCAGAATCTCCAATTGTTGGTGATTAACCTGCAAATCTAAGCTCCAACAGAGTGAAATAGAGTTTTACTCATCTCAAGCTTTATCATCTATGAGCTCAAAATTATTGAGATTTTGCATGCCAGTATCAAATTTATAGAAGTGGCTATAACTCATGCCTTGGATGCTTCACACAACACATTTCAAACCCCATTAAATGATTCTTGTAATTTCTTGATCAAAAGCATCAAGTTTAATTACCTACACAAAATTTGCAAGGACAAAAGGAGGAAATGTGGCAAATACAAATAGAGCCATTCTTCACTCTAAAGTGAAAGAAAAAATAAATCAAGTCAACAGTGAAGTCATTTTTCTGTAAAATAACTAAAATTCTTTCTACAATTCCAAATTTAACATTTGTTGCATCAACTTGCAAATGAGAATCTAGATGGCTTGACTTATTCTCCTCTTCATCAAACCAGCTAACTTATTGTAGAGTATTGTTGCAACACTAAAGATTTTTGTGACATTTTGGATGATGAAATATTTTGAAACCAAATGAATAGGGGAAGACTAATTAGAACTCTCAAAGAAAATAAATCAATGGATAAAAATGTCATAACAACTCTTACATGCTTTGGTAGTTGATTGAATGAATAAAGATGCCTACTAATGTTGTTAGTTTTCTAGCAATCTTTATAAATAGGTGTAATCCTAGACTTAATAGAAAGCATCATCCTCTACACTCTTTGTTTTAAGATTCTCGCCCACAATACCAGAGAACTAGTGTTGATACAAGCATGCAACTAACTTGAATAAATACTATAAAAGTAGTATTGAGACAAGCATGCAAAAAACATAAATACTAGCTCCAATGTAAATAAAGACATGTTTTTCTTTTTTCCTTCATTTCTTTATCATCATCCCATGTGGAATATTAAATATCCTTAAACATAGTTAAAGCCAAAAATCTCTCTTTTTTTTTAATTTTATAAATAACTAAAATCAAATATTACATTGTGATTTTCTAGTACAATATGTGTGTGTGTGTGTGTAATTTCAAAATACAGTTGCTTCACATGCGACTAGCAAATCTCACATATATCAAATGGTTGCATCTCTTATGACATAGAATTTATCCATTTCATTTATAGAATAAGTAATGTTTTTCATATTCACAAGTCTTTGGTGGTCAACTATAGGAGAGAGAGCATCACCCTAGTGCTTTCTGTTGTGATGTTCACAACACACCCCATTATGCTCCTTAGCAAAATGGGGACCCCTGCTGTTGCTTTGCTTTTTTGCTTCTGCTTGTGTTGTTTTGCTTGGTGGTAAAGGGAAAAGAGAGTTCAATTTGCAAACCTTGTTAAAAATATGAAAAAATGCATTTTAAGTACCCTTGCATGATGTGGTTGGATTCCTTGTGAAAAATGAGCCAGGGTTGCTTTTTGAACCATCTTAAAATTTGCCATATTTTGCAAGTTATGATCATTTCAGTAAAATGTACATTCAGGTTTGTCTATCGCTTGGCATATACAAAGTCCTTTGTATGTGCAAAGTCATTTTTTATGCTTGGTCGCTTTTGTACATTCGGGCTTGTATATTCTAACATACAAGCAAAATATACAATGCAGAATATACATAGCGAACCCGAAAACTTATCAAATATTGAAAAATCGTTGTATATTCGCGCTTGTATATTTTCATATACAAGCGGAATATACAAGCGGACATACAAGGCATTGTTCGACATACATGGCACTATTCACATGCAAGTGCGAAGGATACAAGCGCAATATACAAGCGCCGGACCCGAAATCGTTATTAAACAAGGTTAAATCCTTGTATATGCGGGCTTGTATATTGGTGATATACAATGATTTTATATAACGCCGGACCCAAAAAGATTATTAAAAGGAATTAAACCCTTGTATATTCACGTTTGTATATCGCGATATACAAGGCTATATACATTGTGAAATATGCAACTCCGGAACCAAGGTGATTTTATAATAGAGTTTTTTGCATGTATATTGGCGATATGCATAGGTTTTGAAAGGGAGAAAGACTTGGCCGAAATACGAAGGAGGGAAAAGATATCGGCGAAACTCTTGCCGATAAAGGAACATTGGCCAAGGTATGGCCATTGGCAGAGGAAGTTTGTGAGTCGCTGATGGGCGATCTCACACCGATGGAGAACAACGAGGGGGTCGTCGGTAAGAGTCTCACCGATGAAGGGGCATCGGTATAACAAAGGTGATCGGCAGAGAGGTTTTTTATCCCGCCGATAATAGGACTCAGCCCGATGGAAGAAACAAAGGAGGAAATAAACAAAAGAGAAAGGCCATCGGCCAAACAGCGAGCATCGGCCAATGTATTTTTGGACGCGCCGATGGATAGTTTCACACCGATGGGCAGGAAGGAACAAGGCGGTGGAATTTTTAAACTATATTTTTTTGCGCCCGTGGTATTTTTCGGTCAGCGATAGTTGACCCGATAATTTTGAGCAGTCTGTATGCGTTTTTGAACGCGTTTTGAGAGTTTTTTGGACCTGATTTCCACATTTTTGCAATGTCACCCAGATTTAAACAGATATTTTAATTCCTTGCTGTTTATTTGATAAATTGGTACTTATTGCTTGTCTTGTCTTGCAGGCTTGCAGTTGAGAAAGCAGCTGGAAATTCAACACAGTGACATCATGGAGGAAGAAAATCCAATCTCAGGAGCAAGAAGATAAAGATGAAGTGCGAGGAAGTCAAGGCCATTCAAGTGAAGGACAAGGTTACAGCTGAGAACATTATTGCAGCAGATAAACAAAAGTTATTGCTGAGCTGCCAGAGCTTCTCAGAAGGGGCAATATTTCGCCCAGATTTGACACTGCTCAGAGATATTTTGGAGGACTGGTTCATCTGTATTTATTGCTGTAACCAGGGGTTTGAACCAGGGGTTTAGTTAGGGTTTTTGCTGTAGTGAGGACAATCAGAAAGTTTATATATTGTGCCTCTCTACATTGTAATACTTTACACAGGGATTTTTAGGAACATACAGCAAGTTAGCTTAGTTTAGATTAGAAGTAGAAGAAGGAGGTCGCCTGTTGTCTGCAGTAAGGTGTGTGTGGAATGTCTGGCTTCCTTACTGTATCTGTAAAGCTTGTAAGTTCTCTGTAGTTTGATCAATGAAACTAAGAGTCATTCCTACATTGTAAATCATGTATGACTATTTCTTTCTAATACAATAGAATCTGGAGTTCTGCATCTATCTTCTGAGTGTTCTCTTGCTCTTCTTTGTGTTTTGAAATATTTTCTTTGAGAGGTTGCAATTTTAAATGTATGTTTGTGAAAATGCTCAGAACTTGCATTTAAGGTTTTTACTGTGGATTTGATCAAATTACTGTAGTATTGACATAGTGCATAACAGAACAATTAGATCCTTCGGTAGAGTAAATGAGGTGTAGATTAAGTCTTTCTAACTTTTCCCAACCCATCTGAAATATTTAGCTGAAAACATAGAAATCTAAAGGAAATTGTCTCAAATTTGAAGAAGTATGCATAACAGAGTTAAAAGTAGACAGTTTTCATAAATGTATAAAGGAGAAGGCTACAATAATTCAAGAAAACCATCTAAAACTTGCAGCACAGTAACACTTTTATGTAAAGAAATGAAAAGTATTGACATATCTATGATCTTTTTGCATAAACTTAGTCCAGAAAACCACAAGCAACCCTAAATTACGTGAGGCCCCTTGAACATTACAGCTTCACATTGACCAACTGAACTTGACCAAACAAACCATTGTAGACTTGGGATTAGTTGAATCTCAAATGATTCCTTCTTATCTTTCAAGTATAGTTTCAGTTCATTATATGTGAATTTTAACTTATTGTTAAGACTGCATCAAAACAATCATCAATAGTTTTTTGGCGCTAGAAGGAGGGCTAGAAGGCTGTATATTGCAATCATCAACAGTTTTTTTGGCGCTAGAAGGAGGGCCTGATTTGGTTTAGGGTTAAAATTCTGAGTTTTAAATGCTATATTCTGGGATATGTTAGATCTCATAAAATTTCAAAAGGCCTAAAAGGGTGAAAAGAAGGTCCCATTTCCAATGGACTCATATGGGGACAGTTTTCAAGTTAACAGTCCTTTATTTCAGGGAGCTTTGAATGAACAGTTTTATTCTCAAAGTTTATCTAATTTTTGTTTGTCCAGTTGTTGCAGGATACACCGGACTATTGAACACAGTGAACTTAAAAGTTTAACATTCCTCACTAGGATAGATTCATATTTGAAAGGACTAATTATTTTTTCAGATGTGTTCAGGGCTGAAAGCTGGCAGGAAAAAGAAATTTTGCAGCAACAAGCTAATACAGCACTAGAAACTAATAGGTGGTTGGAGAATACAATAGAAAAATCAATTCTGGAAGGGAATGATAATAGAGCATCTTTTCTTAGGTCATATTATGGTGGGATTGATAGTAGGTCTCTACTTCCTAATACAGGAAAAGGGGAGTGCAAGTATAAATCTTTTAAATCTTGTAGAGAGGAAATCATTTGTCAGGATAAGGTTTTTATTGCTGATCCTAATGCTTTTGGTAAAGATAGTAAAACATCTTTCCTTGAGTCATTTTATGGAAAGGAGAAATGTGAGCAAATGAAAAAATTAAAGTTCACTGAAATTGATGAGACCCCTACTATAGAAGCTAATGAAGTCATAGAGGAGAAAGTAAATCCTAATCCTAGGACTGACTTCTTAAAATTGAATGACCAAGATCGAGATTGTTGCAGGTTAATAGAAGCAGACTCCACACTGGACGATAAATGTGAGTCAGTTGATGACCAAATCTTAAAAATTGAAAATACAGAGGATCATGGAGCTGCTGTGCACAATCAGACATCACCCCAGCATTATGTTGAAAATAAAACAGGGGAGTACTCCTGTCAATCAAAGGATGTTGTCCCACCTTTACTCTCAAGTGATTTAGAAATGATTAAATTTTGTATATCAGATTATGATGATGAAGATACTTATTTAAGTACTGATGTGCAGGAAACTAATGAGAACATTGAGAGGTTTGCTGAGTTTGAGGATAAACTGAACATTCGGAATGAAGGAACAAAGCTGGATGAAGATGAAGAAATGATACATCTAGAGTCATTCATCTTTCAACTTGAAAAAGGACTAGACATAGAGCTGGGCAACGAAAATGCAGAGTTAAATGAAGAGCCAGCTATTAATAAACAAGTGTGTTCAACAGAGCTAAAGGCACATCAGGTTGTCTCTTTCCTTTCCTTAGTAAACAATGATAAATGCTATTTTGATTATGGAAATTCAAGAGATAGGACATACATATGGATTAATCATGAACCTGATGAGCTGCCTCAGTTACTAGTTAAGAGCTATTCTGATAAACACAATGAATCTAGAATACCAGATTTTTTTTCAGAATTCAAAGATAAATCTGCTAGGATGAGAACCATAACCAGTACCCTATTACTCCTGCACAATCTAAAGAAATATGCAAGTAGGGGTGTTCTTGGGTCTTTTCCTGGGTTTCTGTTTGCCTTGTAGAGGTTTGTATATAGTTTGGTAGGGTAGTTGTTTTTGTTTTCTTTTCTTCTTTTGCTGTTTTCTTTTTAGGTTAGTTGTTTGTATAGTTCCTTTTTGTTTCTTTCTGTTTGTACAGTTTTTCTTTTTGTTGTGTTGTTTGTATAGCTTGTTTGTTTGGTTTGTTAGTTGTCTCCTCAGCAGGGATCTTTGTTTTACTTTAGAGTATTAAGGAGCAAACTAGCAACCATTCAAAACAGTATAAAATTTAGGATATTCAAGTTAATCATTTGCAATTTATACATAACTTGTTACTGTCATGAATGTAGAGAATTGTTTATCTTCTGAAGTTTTGTATTCAATAAATGTGATTGAGAATTCGAAGCAAGTTTCTCACGATGACACACCTAAAATCCTTGGGTTTGTTGAACTTACCAGGGTAGATATTAGGTGAAAAATTAGAGGTTACCCTTGCTACCATTACAATTCTCAACTTAATTTCAGCAAGAGTCCACTCCTTGCATCATGAAGTTACAAATTGTTATATCTTATGAAGTCTTTCAAAATGAGAAAATAAAAATAAAAAATAAATAAATAAATAAATAAAGCAGATTATACTGAAAATCTAGATTAAGCCATCTAAGTAACTCTACCGGGGCTATAGACGCTCGCTGGCAGTGGGGCTCTACTTAGGAGAATTGTAACGATAACCTTGCCGGGGCTATGGACGCTCACTGGCAGCAAGGCTCTATCCGGTCGGCTATGACGGAATATCCTCACCTACATAGGCTAATGTCAGTCACTGGTTTGTTCAACTAATCTTCAAGATGAGGATAATTAATCACGTGCACACAACTAAACTGAAAATGGAAATTCATGCACCCTTATTGAATACCTTAAGTCTCAAGCTGAATAATAATTTGCAGGAAGGATAGTCGGAAGTTATGGATTCATTTCATCTAGTTTTCTTGAACACTTTGAATTTAATTATTTTTTTTGGTTGCTAGTTGTTGTGATGTTCACAACACGCCCCATTATGCTCCTTAGCAAAATGGGGACCCCTGCTGTTGCTTTGCTTTTTTGCTTCTGCTTGTGTTGTTTTGCTTGGTGGTAAAGGGAAAAGAGAGTTCAATTTGCAAACCTTGTTAAAAATATGAAAAAATGCATTTTAAGTACCTTGCATGATGTGGTTGGATTCCTTGTGAAAAATGAGCCAGGGTTGCTTTTTGAACCGTTTTAAAATTTGCCATATTTTGCAAGTTATGATCATTTCGGTACAATGTACATTCAGGTTTGTCTATCGCTTGGCATATACAAAGTCCTTTGTATGTGCAAAGTCATTTTTTATGCTTGGTCGCTTTTGTACATTCGGGATTGTATATTCTAACATACAAGCAAAATATACAATACAGAATATACATAGCGGACCCGAAAACTTATCAAATATTGAAAAATCGTTGTATATTCGCGCTTGTATATTTTCATATACAAGCGGAATATACAAGCGGACATACAAGGCATTGTTTAACATACATGGCACTATTCACATGCAAGTGCGAAGGATACAAGCGCAATATACAAGCGCCGGACCCGAAATCATTATTAAACAAGGTTAAATCCTTGTATATGCAGGCTTGTATATTGGCGATATACAATGATTTTATACAACGCCAGACCCAAAAAGATTATTAAAAGGAATTAAACCCTTGTATATTCGCGTTTGTATATCGCGATATACAAGGCTATATACATTGTGAAATATGCAACTCCGGAACCAAGGTGATTTTATAATAGAGTTTTTTGCATGTATATTGGCGATATGCATAGGTTTTGAAAGGGAGAAAGACTTGGCCGAAATACGAAGGAGGGAAAAGATATCGGCGAAACTCTTGCCGATAAAGGAACATCGGCCAAGGTATGGCCATTGGCAGAGGAAGTTTGTGAGTCGCCGATGGGCGATCTCACACCGATGGAGAACAATGAGGGGGTCGTCGGTAAGAGTCTCACCGACGAAGGGGCATTGGTATAACAAAGGTGATCGGCAGAGAGGTTTTTTGTCCCGCCGATAATAGGACTCAGCCCGATGGAAGAAACAAAGGAGGAAATAAACAAAAGAGAAAGGCCATCGGCCAAACAGTGAGCATCGGCCAATGTATTTTGGACGCGCCGATGGGCGGGAAGGAACAAGGCGGTGGAATTTTTAAACTATATTTTTTGGCGCCCATGGTATTTTTCGGTCAGCGATAGTTGACCCGATAATTTTGAGCAGTCTGTATGCATTTTTGAACGCGTTTTGAGAGTTTTTTGGACATGATTTCCACATTTTTGCAGTGTCACCTGGATTTAAATAGATATTTTAATTCCTTGCTGTTTATTTGATAAATTGGTACTTATTGCTTGTCTTGTCTTGCAGGCTTGCAGTTGAGGAAGCAGCTGGAAATTCAACACAGTGACATCATGGAGGAAGAAAATCCGATCTCAGGAGCAAGAAGATAAAGATGAAGTGTGAGGAAGTCAAGGCCATTCAAGTGATGGACAAGGTTACAGCTGAGAACATTATTGCAGCAGATAAACAGAAGTTATTGTTGAGCTGCCAGAGCTTCTCAGAAGGGGCAATATTTCGCCCAGATTTGACACTGCTCAGAGATATTTTGGAGGACTGGTTCATCTATATTTATTGCTGTAACCAGGGGTTTGAACCAGGGGTTTAGTTAGGTTTTTGCTGTAGTGAGGACAATCAGAAAGTTTATATATTGTGCCTCTCTACATTGTAATACTTTACACAGGGATTTTTAGGAACATACAGCAAGTTAGTTTAGATTAGAAGTAGAAGAAGGAGGTCGCCTGTTGTCTGTAGTAAGGTGTGCGTGGAATGTCTGGCTTCCTTACTGTATCTGTAAAGCTTGTAAGTTCTCTGTAGTTTGATCAATGAAACTAAGAGTCATTCCTACATTGTAAATCATGTATGACTTTGTTTCTAATACAATAGAATCTGGAGTTCTGCATCTATCTTCTGAGTGTTCTCCTGCTCTTCTTTGTGTTTTGAAATATTTTCTTTGAGAGGTTGCAATTTTAAATGTATGTTTGTGAAAATGCTCAGAACTTGCATTTAAGGTTTTTACTGTGGATTTGATCAAATTACTGTAGTATTTACATAGTGCATAATAGAACAATTAGATCCTTCGGTAGAGTAAATGAGGTGTAGATTAAGTCTTTCTAACTTTTCCCAACCCATCTAAAATATTTAGTTGAAAACGTAGAAATCTAAAGGAAATTGTCTCAAATTTGAAGAAGCATGCATAACAGAGTTAAAAGTAGACAGTTTTCATAAATGTATAAAGGAGAAGGCTGCAATAATTCAAGAAAACCATCTAAAACTTGCAGCACAGTAACACTTTTATGTAAAGAAATGAAAAGTATTGACATATCTATGATCTTTTTGCATAAACTTAGTCCAGAAAACCACAAGCAACCCTAAATTACGTAAGGCCCCTTGAACATTACAGCTTCACATTGACCAACTGAACTTGACCAACTGAACCATTGTAGACTTGGGATTAGTTGAATCTCAAATGATTCCTTCTTATCTTTCAAGTATAGTTTCAGTTCATTATATGTGAATTTTAACTTATTGTTATGACTGCATCAAAACAATCATCAACAATTTTTTGGCGCTAGACGGAGGGCTAGAAGGCTGTATACTGCAATCATCAACACTTTCCTTTAAGCACAAGCCAATGGTCCCTCACACACCTTCCTACTAGAAGTGGCCCTTCCCTTCATGAGGTTAATAGATAACTAGAATCAACTAATTCTTTATACCATTTGAGAACTAGTGATGTGTCCTAGCTAATGGCAATCGAGCTTACAACTCTATTCTAGATCTAGCTATGTATCACCCATTCTAACTATTTAGCTATCTAGTACAAAGTGAACTAACAATGCAAGTAGTGACTTTTGCATTAATTTGGCCAAATTTTCATATAAATAAAGTCATATTTTCACTTACTCTTTCTCAACTTCTAGACAACATTCTTGTAATTTAGTTTATTACATATATACATGAAAACACTCTTTGACTTGTTTATACAACATTAGTCTTAAAGACATACAATATTCCCTTATCTTCTAGACAACAAGGTAAGTATAGGGTGAGAGCTTAGGTGACTTATTAACATACATTGAGTCCCTCTTTGCATCCTTGCAATCATAGGTCTATAACATACTATCATCTACTCATGGCTTGTCTACCTATTTCCGTGCTCCTCTGTATTCCTCTATCATAATTTACAAGATTTTGGCATTTAATTCATATCGATTAATGACTACAGACTCTTTGTGTCTTAGTCTAGGAATATATAGTCGACTCATAATTTGTTGAAGATAAACATTAACTTCATAACTTTTGTATTGAAGACAGTTCCTCATGAATATCAATAGAGAATTCCAATATTAACAAGTAGACTAAATCTTGACCTCTCATTGCCATAGTGAGTATATCTTTCAACAATCTTGTGGCTATTCTTATCCTAGGATTGGGCAAAAAGAATAATCCTCTACAAAACTAGGATTAAGATAGTTTAGGATAACTCTAGAAACACATCTAAAAACAACTTATACTTCTTCACTTATACTCAAAAGTAGCAGTCTAATGTCAAATGTTCCTACAAAATGGCATATACTCATTTACTAGCTTTTAAGCTTACCAATAAACTCTATACCTTCTCGGTTAGTTACTTCTATGAGTAAAATACTAGGTTTAATAAATGACCTCACAGGTCTCTCAATATACCTGCCATCAACCCATATTGAGTCTTTAAAATGAAATCATTGTTTTATTTAGCAATCAACCCATACTTAACACATTTGGCCTAGACTTATCACAGTCGACCTTGACTTAACACAACTAACCTTGACTTATCACAGTCTGCCTTTGTCTTTCATAATTGGCCATTGTTTAACACAGTTAGCCTTGGCTTATAACAGTCGGCCTTGACTTATCATAATCGGGATTTATCTCTCATAGTTAGCCAAGGTTATCACAGTCAAACATAGGTTATACTACATACAAAACCTACATTAAATATCATTGTCATCGGCTTTGTTACACAGTATTTTGACTGTTACACCATTGATTGTCCTATGTAAGGTTACTAGTAGAGAATGGCATTTGTCTAAGATATATATGTTGGATTTAGGGCACACAACTGAGAGGGGGGGTGAATTAGTTGTATAAAACTTTCTCCCTTTTATGTACTTAACTCCACATTGTTAATTAGCAGCATAATAGAAGATCAATCATGAAAGCACAATGTAACAAATAAATGGTAGAAACACATCAACACATGAAACACCAAAATTTTGATGTGGAAAACCCAGTTAAGGGAAAAACCACGGGGTGATTAACCCAAGATAATATTCTCTGTTAGAAGAATAGAAAGAACAAATGGCACATACCAATTAGGGCTCATTGCCCGAGCACACTGCTCACAAGAGGCTCACTCCCTACAGGAGACACACTATCTACAAAGGAATAAGTATCACATACTTGAACTGGTAAATAGCATCTTCACTATGCTTGAGTCAGTTCCATTTAAGCTCAAACCTTCTGCTCTGCCTTTCACTCTTCTCTTCACTACCACATGCTCATCTCCATGAATACAATCTTGAAATGACTTTGCAAACCTTTATTTATACATGATATCAAATTAGGAACAAACATCTAAGTCGGCAAACAACCACAAGAACATTCGCAAGATGTATAATTCATCCGGTCGGCCAGTCACAGAAAGAACACCTTCATTCGGAAGCATTTCTTCAATTCTAGGCTCCAACTCTAATGCGGATCATCAACACAAAATGAACATAATCCAAGGACCTTCACAAGCTTTCTTGAATCACCAAGAACATCCGCACTTCCTCTACTTACTGAAATCCTTCCTTCCTTCATCCAGAATCTCAAGAACACAGTCTGTCATCACTGTCACAAAGCAATAGGTTCTTCCAGACCTTCAAACCACAAACCTAATCTACTTGACACTTCACAAGGATGTCCTCAACACTTCCTCAAATCCGCAGAGTGGGATAATGCATTACCGGACCTTACTGGATCTATCTATCTCACTCTATCACCACTGAGCACCTGTCGGAACCGGTTCTACTTGAGCGACCATAACTTCTTCAGATCTTCATGCAGATCCCTAAAACCTTGACTAGAGCATCTCAAGACTTATATCTACAAACCCTTTAAACCACATCCTCTAATCCTCAACCTATCTTGGACTTTTACCTTGTTATCATCACTATTCTTCACTGTTCCTGATTGAGACTGATTTTCTCAATATCCTCATCACACAGCTCATCCAATCCTTCTCATTAATTCAACCTAAGGATGTTGACATCAATGACAACACTGGTTAGGCCCATACTTGCAACAATATATATATATATGTATATATGTATATATATATATATACATATATACATATATATATATACATATATATCTATATATATATGTATATATATCTATATATATATGTATATATATAGATATATATACATATATATATATATATATAGATATATATGTATATATATATATATATATATATATATAAACATGGCACTCTATATATATATATATATATAAACATGGCACTCTTAACTAGAAGCAACAAAATGTTGTCATTCAACAATAATCAATATTCAAGATGGGATAATCATATCCTATAGAGTTATCATAACTATTTTGATTACCATCATTTAGTATAAAGATATAGAGATAATCCTCTGTCAAGGTTAAACAACAACAAGTTTAACTATCATTTAGATCTCTGATAACCTACATGCTAATCGACAGTTAAACAATAACTTCATACACATCTTACAATTATCAATGAACATCAAGCAATGTATTCGACTTATTTTATACTATATGATAGGCTTCCCTATTCAATATAATAGGCGATAGGCTCACTGAAGGTTCACTTCCTCCCAATAAAACTATGCTCCTATCTTTTGCTCCTCTACCCTTTCTTCTTTCAAGCCTATTGAAAAATGATAAAAGATTATTTTTTCATTTCTCCTGCTCATACCTAGATATGTGCTGAATAGTAAATGTTTCACCACCAATTTCTCTCCACTACCCTAGGGCACTTCACATAAAAAACTAATTAGAAAGTATGGAGATACTGCTCCTTCCCCCACTCCTCAAGCATCTAGGAAGAATGCTTAGGGTGAATAAAAAGACTTTTACCTCTTACTAGACAATATTATTTAACCAGAACTAGGCTAAGTAAATAAAATATAATAATAATATATAAAATAAACAATAGTACACCTATTATATAGATATCATGAATGCATATTGTTGAATACTTAATTATGCTTATTCATGAGCACAATTATCGATGAAGGATTCTCAAAAAGTCGACTAAAACCTCAACGAAAAAATATAAATGTGTTTAGTCGATTTCTCACATCAAATTGGCATTCAAAGACAAATACTACATTACTATCTGTCGACAAAGAAGATTTGGCCATCGACTTGATGAGGATAAATGTCGACAAGAATAAAATGATCTTAATACTTGAAAAGTATTTCTAAGATAACCAAACACATAGGGATTAAGAATTAATCAAAAACTAACTTATCCTCTAATAAGTATGTGTATGTCTAGGTTTCTAGATGGCATGAGGATCATTGTATTCACATGGTCTAACATTTTCTTCATGGTGATACTCTCTCTCCTCATCTTGGAGAGAAAAACATTGTTCCTGAATCCACCTCAATTGCATGACGATAGTTAGCCCATTACATCTTTTTAACCTCATGTTAAATAATAACGTTATAAACAATTATTATTTGCATATAAACTAATATAAGGAAAATTCATTTTCTATCATTACTTTAATCATAATATTTTCTCTGACTAACTATCTATCTTCTTGAAAATAATGAAAATAAACATGTTAGTTTAAAACACATGGTGTGACATATATCTCCCCTATTAGAGATCATCGTCCTTGATGATTATGTCTAAATAAAATAAATATATCAAATACATTTATTTTACATCATGTTTATATAAAAATATGTGCAAACATGTGATAGATATCATTGTAACCCTCCCAAGTAGCATTTTCCTCCAAATACTGGTCTCACTGGACCTTAAACTAAGTAACCTCTCAGTTACGCACGTGGAGCTTGTATACCTTGAACATTTTGAGAGGCTTCATCATGACGAACACTCGGTCCTATACCCAAAGAGATTTGCAATAAAGTGTATGATTAGATCCTGATATATATTTCTTCAAATATGACACATGAAAAATATCATGCATTAAAGAAAGAGATAGTGGTAGAACTATCCTATAAGTAACTAGATTAACCACTTCTAGGACTTTAAAAGGTCCAACATATCTAGGGGCTATTTTGGAAGACTTTCTAAACTTAATTGGGCTCTTATGTGGTTTGACTCTTAAGAGAACATTATCTCCTACTAAAAATTGTTAGGGTGTTCGCTTGGCATTAGCATAGCTTTTCTATCTATCATTTACTTCTGCCAATCTTTTCCTGATCAACTCCACTTTCTCTTCCATCTTCGAAAGCATTTCTGACCCAAGGCAAATCCTATCTTATAGCTTATTCCAACTTATAGGATTTTGACACTTCTTGCCATACAATGCTTTATAGAGAGCCATTTTAATTACAGAATGATAAGAGTTATTATATGCAAATTCAACTAGTGGAAGATACCCTTCCCATTTATACTATTGATCTTTGCAATACATCCTCAACAAATCCTCCTAATGCAGGAGCATCCCTAATTCATGAGCAATCTTGCATCAACCAAAAATATCTATATTTTAGTTTTTTTCTTTTCATTATCTAGTTTAGTCCAGTTAGTTCAATTAGTAGTAGTTTGTATATTTTGGTTTACATTCTACATATAGAGTAAAAACCCTACATTTTGCATATATGTATGAAGTATCAAAAAATGATAGAGGAAAGAGTCTCAAGGCCATAGGATGTGACAAGTAGCACAGTGTCACTCATTTGAAGAGTCGGTGGAGAAAATAATCTCTTTAGGAGCACCAAGACTCCATGTGGTAGGGTCTATCGGCAGTGCAGAGTCTAAAGGAAAATGTATTAAGAGTATTAAGAATCTTTTGATGGAGTCCCAGAGCATGCCAAGTGTCTCTACTGCATTTAATTTTAGTAGCAAAAGAAGAGGTAGTAGGGGATGCCACATGTGAGTGTCTAGGTTTTATTTTGAGATCATCATTTTAAAAGAATGAGTCTATGTAGATAGCGCCAAGTGTTGTCACCCACGTGCTATTTCTATGTTTCCTTTATAAGCTTTTAAGTTCTGGTGTAGGATGCCATGTGTCTCAATGGCAGGCCTTTGAGGGGAATTTTTTGGGAAGTTTTGTTAAATGAGCATGAGCCTGCTGCATGTCTCATTTAGGTATCAATGGAGTTTGTCATGTGTCTTTTTATTCAGTCTCTTTTATAAGATCCCAAGTGCTGCAGAGTGTGCCACATGTTCAAGTGGGACCCAAGTTTTGAATAGATGTTGGAGTGCTATAGGAGATGCCACATGTCATTACCATGCTCACTTGAAGAGCCTTTTTTAATAGTTTTTGCTCAAGGAGCACAAAGCTGACACATATTATCTTTTGAGTCTTTTTGAGAGCTGCAGGTGATGCCATCTATCCTAATGATGTAGGTAGTTAGGTTTTGTGTTTGAAGGCATGTATCTATTGTGCCATTGGTCGAAGAAACCTAGTGGAAGGCGAGAGAATCCATCATATTTGGAGACTCATAGAGTCAGTTGCAACTGAAGTAGAAAAATAGCGACGCAGAATCCAAAGGAGATTCACACCACATGGGTTGATAAATGTTTCACAAGTTAATTGGAGATGCTGGTAGCTAGGCAGTTAAGATCTGAATAGTCACAAGAGTCTTAGAGTCTCATATCATGCTATAAATAATAGAGTCTATTATAGAGAATGGACATTCAAATAGAAAAGAGATTTTTGAATTGTGTTGTTGGAACAGAAAATATCATTTACCTTAACATATACCTCTCAAGAGGGATTGAATATTGTAATCTATGCATCTTTTCCTTATGTGCTCTATTCTCTTGACCATTAATAAAGAGAGAGTGGTCTTTTGTGCATGTTATGGTGTTTCTCTGAATCTTTCTTGCATTTTCTTTACATTGAGCCTTTGATAAATCTGTGATATATTTTTTTGTTATTGTTAATCATGCATTATGCTCTTTATCTTAGTAGGAAATCTTTAAGGGTTTAATCACTGTGTTATCAATTTGAATCATAATTTATATTTTTAGAGCATCACCTTGAAGATTAGTTTTAAGGGTTTTATCTATAATCTTTTTTTTTCTTCCCTTTTCAACAAACCCCATTGAGAAGAACCAGCTTTCTTAAAATCTAGAGGTTGTCTTAAGAGTCAAAGTCTCACATTCTTAAGATTTCTCATGTTGGTGATTAACTTGCAAATTTAAGCATCAATAGTTTTTGGCATGCCCAGTGGGACTATCTTTACAAATTCATTGATAAGAATCACATGAGCTAGCATCTTGCAAGAAATCAGAGTTGTGGACCAACTACATGAGCCAGAGATGTTGCTAATCTGAGACTCTTACTACCACTACTGATAATTACTCCAAGAAGAAGGGCTAATAAATAGAATATCCCAGCAATACAAATGGGTGCCCAAGCTCCACCTCAAAATTATGCCAATTGGAATAATAGTGGCTGACTCATACTTCTAGCACCTCCAGATACATGGGACTTGATTCCTACAAATACCTTGAAAGAATTATGCAAGTTCTCAAGAGAAGATTTCAAGACCCCAGCTGAGAAACTATAGGATGTGGATGATGTATACGCATTGCACTTTGTTACAAAACAAAATATTGCATGAGGCTTTTAGCCACATCTTTCAAAGGGAGAACCCTTGATTGGTACCGATCTTTACTAGATAATTCTATTGGGACTTGGGATCAATTGAGAGATACATTTTTTGAAAGATTTAGTGAAAAGGGAGACAAATCTTCTCTCTTACAACAACTAATCACCATAAAGAGGGCTCCCCAAGAAGCCCTTACTGATTTCAACACCAGATTTCAGAAGACTTGGCAAAGGATTCCAGTTACTACAAGACCCCCTATAGGTATGGCAATTATCTTCTACCTTAAGGCCTTCAACTATGATATTTCAGTTATGATTCAGTCCTTAAAAGGATAGACCCTACCTGAAGCATATGAGTTAGCTATTAGAGTTGAGAATAGTCTGATAGATGCTGGGAAGTTACCTCTAAGACTCCCCATGCCCATGTTTCTTGAATTATCAATTCCCATTCTAGAAGAAACCCCTAGTGCTTCATCAGCTCCCATTTCTATGTAACTTTTCCTACACCTCAAAGACCCACTACCCTAGCACCATTTTCTCCCCAATCTGAAATGGATGATGTTGAGAGTATTCTTAGAACATTTTCTAATGAAATCATCAACCCTAAGAGGCAACAAACCTCATATCAAAAACCTCCTTACCAGGGATTTCAAGGAAAAATGCCCCCATATCAATCAAATCAATACCAAGGGCCAAAGAGGCCAAACTACTCATGATTGAATTGAAAATTTACAGGAAGCTTTGTAAATTAAAAAATAAGATCTTTGGTGAAGGAATCATGCAAAGATCATTTGTGAGCTAAAAGATATTAAAGTTTTCATTTTCTGAAACAACACCAGAAAATTATTCAAAATCAAGTTTGAGGCACTAAACGGTCACATATAGGCCTAAAATAGATAGAACAAGAAAAGATAGTTCTTTGCATGTAGAGCACTCTGTGATCTATCCAATGCTTCAAATGATGCATCAATCGGACACCCAAATCCAATGTTATGGCTCTCGAAAGTTGACCTTATTTTGGAGGGAGCTGCAAATTTCAAAATTTGGTTGTTGGCCGCCATAAAGGGTTATTAGTAACCATTTTTATGAACCCTTAATAGTAGTAGAGTTAAGGGGGAAAGTGTAGAGTCAAGAATAGGTAGGAAAATAGAAATCCTATCTGATTTGGGGTTACAGAAGGCAGAAGATTCTAGAGCCTGGTGATGGGTAGCTATAGTGTGATGTAACCTGTGGCGGATTGATTCCTCTGATTGTATTTTAGCTTTTGTAATGTAATGAGTTGTCCAAATCAATAAAAGAATATTCTATTTTCTATGAGCAATTTCTGTTGTTGTGTGCTTTATGATTTACCCCCTTCATCAAGTGGTATCAGAGCAAGGGTTCTTAAGTGTGTAGATAGATAGCTGACCATGAGGTAGTTTGCACTAGGACCTAAGGTTGTGGGTTTGCTACAGAGATCAAGATGCCTCCATGAAAAAATTGTAATGGGAGGAATGCTTTGACAGAAGAGGGTTTTAGAGCTCTACAAAGACAAATCGATGCATTGCAAAAGGAGCTGTGAAGAGGGTTTGTGCTGAGACTAAGGGAAGAAAGCAAGGAGGAAGTTGAAGAAGAGCTATATGAGGAAGAACAAGAAGCTGCATGAGATCCTGTAGAAGTTAGGTTGTTGAGGGCCATTTCAAAGATCAGAAACATGCCCAGGAACAAAGTTTCTACATATTCTGGAGATTTAAATCTAGAACAACTTATTGATTGGATTAATGACATGGGGTAATATTTCAAGTATGAAGATGTAGAAGACCCAGATCGAGTCGAGTTTGGAAAAATAAAGTTGACGGGCCATGCCAGTATTTGGTGGAAGGAGGTCCAGTTTGATAGAAATAGGAGAGGAAAAGGAAAGATTACCAAATGGGATCAGATGGTGGAGAAACTAAAGAAGAAGTTCATTCATGTGGACAATAAGATGGAGTGCTAAAGAAGCTACAAGGATTGAAGCAAGGTAACAAGTCTGTTAAGGAGTATATAGAAGAGTTTTATAAGATTACCATCAGGATAGGCCATGCAGAGGCCAACAAGGAGAAGGTATCCCGTTACATTAATGGGTTAAGGTGAAGTATTCAAGAGGAACTGAGCCTGGTTAGAATGACCAGCATAGAAAATGTGTACCAGTTTTCCTTGAAGGTGGAAAAGAAGGTAAACAAAAGATTTGAAAGCAAGCAAAGAGGAAAGGTCAAGGCAGAAGGACTGGTGGAAGACCCTATGGAGGCAGAAATGAAGATTCAAAGAAAAGTGAAGAAGCTGGCACTAGTCAAAAATAGAGAGCAGATAATACCTACTGCCCTCATGACTAAAATAATGGTGACCAAAGAGGAAGAGGAAGAGGCAGACCTGGGCAAGGACCTGGAAGAGGAGGTTTTTGAGGAACCCGTTTCCAATGTGGAGAAGAAGGGCATTGAGCATACAAGTGTTCGCATCATCAAGGAAGGATGAATAGAAGACCTAGAGGTAATGCATGAGTTGCACATGTAGATGAAGATGCACAGTCTGATCATTCTGAAGATAGTGAAAGGGGAGAAACCCTAGTTGTCAGTAGAACTTTATTGAATGAGGAGAAAGAACCAAATCAAAGTAAGAGTTTATTCTACACAAGGTGCAAATGTGAAGGTAAGTGTTGTGATAATATTATCGAGAGTGGAAGCACTAACAATCTTGTTTAGGAGGAGATGATTGACAAGTTGAAGTTCACAATAAGAAAGGATCCACATCCATATCAGATTGCATGGTTGTAGAAGGACCATAGAGCTTTGGTCAATGAGTAGTGTTTAGTGAAGTTCAAGATTGGGGACTACCATGATGAGGTGATGTGTGATATCATACTGATGGATGCATGTCATATGCTGTTGGGGAGGCTGTGTTAGTATGATAGGAGCGTTGTCCATGATGGCCATGCAAACACATATTCCCTAACGAAGGATGGAGTTCATCACAAGTTGAAGCCCTTGAAGGAGATGGAAGAAAAGGTATGTAGTACTACCAGAATTTGATTGGTAGATGGTAGAATTTTTTTGGAGGGTATGAACTATGAGCGTCATTGCTTTGCATTGATTCCTAAGATTAGTCAAGAGAAATGTGAAGATATACCAGCAGAAGTCTCAGATCTATTGGAAGAATGTTAGGATATTGTCTCTGATAATGTACCAGAAGGTTTACCACCAGTAAGGAAGATAAGTCATCAAATAGATTTGATACTAGGAGCAAATTTGCCAAATAAGGTAGCCCATAGAATGACCCCTGTAGAGAATGAAGAGCTGAATAGACAAGTTTAGGTGTTGTTGAGGAAGGGACTGATAAGGGAGAGCCTAAGTCCATGTACGGTACCTAGAATACTAGCGCCAAAGAAAGATGGAGAGTGGAGAATGTGTATAGATTCCTGAGCCATCAACAAGATCATGATCAAGTATAGATTTCCATTGCCCATAATGGATGACATAATAGAATTTTTGAGTGGAGTCAAGTACTTCACAAAGTTGACCTAAAGGGTGGGTATCACCATAACCAAATCAGAGAAGGAGATGAATGGAATACAACCTTCAAGAAAAAGCAAGTTTTGTATGAGTGGTTAGTCATGCCATTTGGGCTAACCAATGCACTAAGCACATTCATGCGGCTCATGAACAAGGTGTTGAAATAATTTTGGAAATTTTTTTTATTATTTATTTAGATGATATTTTAATTTTCAGTAAGACTTGGGATGAGCATCTGATGCATATCAGAAGAGTTTTAGGGAAGCTGAGGGAGGAAAAGTTGTTGATTAATCTAAAGAAATGTAGTTTTCCAAAGGAGTTGGTATACTTGGAATTTCTTGTCTCAAAGGAAGGTCTTAAGATGGACCCAAAGAAGGTGAGAGCTATCATTGAATGGCCTACACTAAGAAGTCTTTTCATGGTTTGACAAGTTTTTACATAAAGTTTATCAAGAATTTCAATAGCATTTGTGCACCCCTTGCAGAGACAATGAGAGGGGATAGAAAAGAGTTTAGATGGACTAAAGGAGAAGACAAGAGTTTTGATACATTAAAGAAAAATTTCACAGAGCAACCTATTTTGGTACTTCCAGATTTCAATAAGGTATTTCAAGTAGTTTGTGATGCTAGTGTTAGTGCTATAGGAACTATTTTGAGCCAATAAGGTAAGCCCATTGCCTATTTTAGTGAGAAGCTTAATGATGCCAAGAAGAAATATTTTGTTTATGATCAGGAGTTTTATGCAATAGTTTAGGCTTTGAAGAAATGGAGACATTATTTGTTACCAAAAGAGTTTGTTTTATATATTGATCATCAGGCTTTGTAGTATCTTAATAATGAAGGAAAGTTGAACAAAGGGCATTTAAAATGGGTTGAGTTTTTGTAAAGTTATTCTTTTGTTTTGAAGCATAAGAGTGGGAAGTCCAACAGAGTTGCAAATGCCTTGAGTAGAAGGCAACATTTGTTGACATAAATGAAGAAAGAGGTTGTTGGGTTTGGTAAAGTCAAAAGTTTGTATCCTAAAGATCTAGATTTTGTAGAGGCCCGGAAAGCTTGTTTGGAACCTGTTACTTTGGATAGGACAAAATGGTGGATTTCATAATCCAAGATGGCATGTTGTTTAGTAGAAGCAAGTTGTACATTCCAAGGAGTTCCATGAGAGAGAACCTGATTAAGGAGAATTAGAGTGGGTGATTAGCTAGACACTTTGGCCAATATAAGACCATTACTATTATTGGTGAGAATTATTATTGGCCACAGTTGCAGCAGGATGTGAGGAAATTTGTGCAGAGTTTTAGAGTGTGTCAAATGGCAAAAGCAACAAGTCAGAATATAGGGCTATATCAGCCATTACCTATACTGGATAAGCCATGGGATGATATTAGTATGAATTTTGTTCTTGGTTTACCAAGGATATAGAGAGGACATGATTTTATTTTTGTGGTGGTGGATAGATTCTTGAAGATAGCACATTGTATTCCTTTCAAGAAGACTAATGATGCTTTTCATATTGCAAATTTATTTTTCAGAGAGGTGGTGAGACTACATAGTCCACCTAAAAGCATAATTTCATATCGAGATACCAAGTTTGTTGGTTATTTTTGGAGGACATTGTGGAAGAAGTTGAAGATAGTTTTGAAGTTTAGTTCTACACACCATCCACCGATTGATGGATAGACCGAAGTGGTGAATAGGAGTTTGGGTAACTCGCTATGATGCTTAGTAGGGGATAAACCCAAGGGATGGGATTTGATTTTACCACAGGTAGAATTTGCTTACAACAATTTTGTCAATAGGAGTACTGGTAAATCACCATTCCAGATTGTATATAACAATAGTCCAAGAAATGCTTCAGAGTTAAGGAAGCTAGAAAAGGGAGAAAAGACAAGTGTTGAAGCTGAAGACTTTACAGAACACCTGAAGAATTTGCATGAAGAGGTGAGAAAGCACATTAATAAGATGAATATTTAGTACAAGGCTAAGGTAGATTAGAAGAGGAGATATAAGGAGTTATAGGTAAGAGATGAAGTCATGGTAGACTTGATAAAATAAAGGTTCCCAATTGTAACATATAATAAGTTGAAAATGAAGAAATTTGGACAATGCAAGATTATGAAGAAACATGATTCAAGAAATGCATATGAGGTAGAGCTACCAAGTGGGATCAATATTTCCCTTGTGTTTCAACATTGCTGATTTAACAAAATATCATGAAGGTGGCATAGAGGATGGACCAACAGAAGAACAGTACAATATTCTAGCATCTACTTCAATGGAGGAGATAGAAGAGATCTTGGATAGCCATGTGGGAAGAAGTATTTGGAATAGGAAATATCAAGAATATA
Organism: Cunninghamia lanceolata; assembly: GCA_027924645.1. Classification (NCBI taxonomy): domain Eukaryota; kingdom Viridiplantae; phylum Streptophyta; class Pinopsida; order Cupressales; family Cupressaceae; genus Cunninghamia; species Cunninghamia lanceolata. The sequence continues at coordinate 1,393,125 of BSBN01000277.1, forward strand.
TGGTGAAATGGAAAGGAAGGCCTGTTGAAGATTCTTCATGGTTGACTAAGGTAGAGGTTGACTATTTGGGTTGTCCTCAAACAAACACCTGAGATGTGATAGGGTCACTTCTCAAATTACCCTAGGTGTCTGATGCAGGTGTGGTAGAAAAATTTGGATAAATTGAAAATGATAAAATAATGAAATGCGTTACCTAATCCAAATCTTCAATACCTCAAATAGATAGAATGATGGATTGATTGATTGATTTGATATATTGGTTGCTCAATTCCATAGCATAAGGATAAGATGAAGAGGATAGATGGAAGATGATGGATGTATGATGTAAGATAGATGGATGAAGATGATGGATGAGAGATTAAGGAGAAAATTCAACAGAGTAAGGATACTTGAGACTAGAAGCATGATAATGGCTTGTGAGGGAGTTGATTTATAGGAAAGACTTAATTTAAATGGATGGTTGAGATTGAAAGGCTAAATAATTAATGTGGATGGCTAGGATTGATTAGTTATTCCCACTCTTTAAGGGAGTTGTAGTCAAATGACAAGTGTAAGGGGAGGGATAGGTGTCGTGTGATTGTGTACACAAATACTAAAATTAGGTCTTATGAGTTATACATGTGAAGGATTTTAAATAAAAGTTGTACTACCACACATGATTTAATCGAGAGATGGACAAGTGTCAAAATGTGGTGAGAGGTGAGGATAAATGATGGGATTTGTGTGAGGTCGATTATTTTCACCTCCCTATTTTTGATTATTTTACATTATAGTTGGTGACATTATCAAACATTTAGAGACTATTGTTCCCATTATGTAGATTTAGACTATATCTCCTGATTTTTAGATTAGCATTGATTAGACATGTGGTGATTTGATTAGATCATATTTTGATGTTATGATGATGTTAGACATGTGAGATATATCTGATGATGATTAGTGATGTGATTACAAGTTCATTATGTGGATTTATTTATTTGATGATGATTATGAGATATTAAATAGGAAATACAATTTTAATTTTAATTATGATGTGAATTATTAATGTTGTATGCAATGAGATGACTTTAATTTCTATTGCTTCGGCTATGATTATCCATGATGTGATTGACCACTTGATCTAGTTGCGCAGGATATATTCCCAGGCCACGAGAAATCAGAGGTAGTTTTAACACACATGTAATTCCCTATTAAGCTGATCCATTCCCAAGAGGCATGAGGATCATGTTTGAGATGATGCTTTCATGCATGCTTGATTTATTTATTTTCTTTAGTTCACCCTTCTTAAATTGATTTATATCATGTGTTGTATATTTATATTTGATTTACACCATTTGGTGTTATTTTTATTTATGGGCCATTTAAAGTGATTTTATACCTCCCTAGGTGTTGATTAGAGTTCCAAACTTACCCTAGGTGCTAACCCTAGGGTCTAAGGTCCATTTGGACTTACTAAACCCTAGGGTAAGTCACTTTTAGTCACTCTAAACTAGGGTTTAGTAAATGTGACGAATTTTGAAATTGGCTAAGGATGGGAGATAAGTCATGCTTTGGGAAAGACCTATATCCCTTCCCAAAGTTTGGGGATCCCTTCACCAAGAGGACTTGGGAGGTCTTCAAGATCCCCAAGTGTGTGGGATCTCCCTCCAAGACTCTCACACGTGTGAGAGCATCTTGCAGGGAGATGGATCTCTTCGAGAATAAGAGGATGACATGTGGCATCCCTTATCCTCATGGAGCCTTGAGGAGAGTTGCCACCTCCCCACTTGGTCTCTCACACATGTGTGCGAGCACAAGTGGAGAAGGTGAGGGTTTGAATGGATTAGAGGGTGACACTTGTCACCCTCACACTCCTCCTTTGCAAGTCACATGGGATGAGGAAGGAGAAGGTGACAAGTGTCACCTTCTCATTCCTCAAGGGCAATTTTGAAGGCTTATTTTATCTCCTCTTGGAGAGGGGATGGGGGTTCTTTTTTTTGGAATTTTCTCTCTATTCTTGGAGGTTTTGGGGGCGTCAGAAATTTTTTGGAGGCTTGGAGACTTGGAGAAGCTTGGAGCTCTTCTTAAAATGTGCTTCCATTTTAGGGCTTTTGAAGGTAAGGTCCATGACAATAGGGATTTCCCTATGCATATTTTATTTTTGTGTATGTGTTGAAAATTTATGTTTGGTGTTGTTTTCATTCTTGTGTGGGTTTGGGTGTTTGTAAGAGCACCTCTATTTGGAGGAAAGACTCAACTCATTTGGGGTGGGGGAGAGTGAACCTCCTCGAGGTCATCTCCTTAGTGTTGTACTATTTATATCCTTAAGGGCATTCTATGGAGTTTGGGAGCATTTTTTATTTTGGCATGAGTGCCATAGTGATTCTTGAGTATGGTGAAAAATTTGTTTGGCTTGAGGCCTTGAGATTTTGTGATTTTTTGGAGTTCTTCGACTGACCTCTTGAGTTGAGGGGTCCACTCCCCTATCCCCTCCAAACTCATTCTATTGAGTTTTGTTATGTGTAAATCCTTGGGAGTAATTTTTGTGTGTTTGGAGATTTCATTGTTGTGGTGTGTTTGTGAAACCATGTGATTTCTACCTCCCTAGCTTGGGGGTGACCCACTAGCGGGTCTATGGTAGGGACGAGGGCGATTTGCATGGCCTTGGTTCCACATTTTGGTGTTTACATTATTGCAGATTTTTATTGAAGAAAATGGAGCTTTGGAGAAGTCTTTTTTTTAGTGTTTTAGCTTTATCTCGTTGGCTGGTTTTGAGAGCCATGGCCTTGTAGGCCTTATTGTATTTAGTGTTAAATTTGTTATTCTCCTTTGTGATTGTTTTGGAAGGAAAATTTTGTATGTATAAATCCTATTGTTGTAATTTTTAAAACTATGCAATAGACTGTTGTTGCATTAATTTAGTTATGGAAGGTTGCCAAAGAAAATATACATTTGCTGTTATGTATGCAATGAAAATACATGTTTATCATTTTGCTATTGTACATATTGGATTATGGAAATTTCACAAAAGAGCATATAAATTTCCTGTATATATTAAATGGCATTTATGTTTAGTAAAATGTGAATTTAAACAAAAGAAAATTTATATGTGAAATACTCCTTATTGTGACTTCAATGGTGTTTAATTTGTGGTTGTTTGTGCACATGTGTTTGTTGAAAGTTTGATTGAAATGATTTTATATTTACTGTCATTTTATATTTTAGAAAGAAAAGAAGTTAAAATGTTGATATAATCCCTTGAAATGGGCTTTAGAAATAAAAAGATTTTCTCTACAAACTATATTTTATGCTCACAGAAAATCCAAAAAAAATTTAAGATTGTATATTTATTGTTATAAATAAAAACAAAAAAATAGTATTATGCTCCATTATATATGCTGTCAAAAGAAGGGAGGAAATAGTAATTCTGTTTGGTTTATCCTTTCTCAAAAAAATTAAAATATATATATATATATATATATATATATATATATATATATATATATATATATATATATATATATATATATATACACAAAAGGATTTTATTAGGTGACAAATTTGTTAATATGATTTCCTAGAAGGGTAGTATATCTTTATATAATATAGTATATATATATATATATTTATGTATATATATATTTGAAATATATATATCCTTATATATACATATTATATAGATATATATGTTTTCTAATTTTAGGCATAGTTTGTGTTACTGTTGAACCTGTGTAAATGTTGTATATATACCTTTATATATATATTTGACTACATGCGGAAGGGTATAAACAATGAATATATACCATACAATATCAAATGTTAACTGTGCATTAATAAAAAAAATGTAATAAAAAACTAGTCATTGGTCGGCCCGTAGGGTTGGGTTAAGTTTTGTTTTGTGTGTAAAACAAAAATAATAAGGAGGGGCTGGGACGGCGGCCATGGCTGCAGCCCCAAACCTTCCCTTGTGTGCCTTATGATGGGTGGGGGATGATCCCCCCACCCACCTCCCAACATTTGGTGGGGGATGGGTGGGTGGATCACCCTCCATCCCCCTTATTACCTCTCCTTCGACAAAAAAAAAAATGCCGCAAAAAATTAAATAGTGGTCATTTACCCTGCCCCATTAGCGGCCATCCATTTTGAAATTTGGTCTTTCGACCTTGCACACTTAACCCCTGTCACTTGCAATTAAAAGGATATATATATATATATATATATATATATATATATATATATATATAAAGAAGCAAAGTAAACCCACATGTATACTTAATGGATATACCTCTGTGAGAGGATCTCATCATGGCGGCCTCCTTAATAGACCTTCAGCCTACAACAAAAATGGAGAATTAATGGAGGCAAAAAAAAAAAAAAGAAGAAAACAAAAGAACAAGATAGGGTTTGCCATAAAGAAATGGTAAAATAAAATTAGGGCAAACTCTTGTAGAAAACAATAAAATAATAAGTTAGGGTTGAGTCGAGGATGTGAAAGAATTAGATTTGTTATTTTATTTAATTCTTTTAATTCTTCCATGTGCACGAGAATTTTTTATTTCCCTCTCTTTTGTTTTTGGGTCATTTTAGATTTGTTTGACTTTCTTTGTGTTTTATTTATGTTTATTTTTAATATTCTTTGGGGTTGGATTTTTTAATTCCATGTGGAATTTATTTTTGTGGGAATGGCTTGTTTTTTTAATTTTTGGGATGCCTTATCCCTTTGTAAGCTATTTATTTTGGGCATTCATTTTAATTATCTAGTGCGTTTTAAATTAATGTTTTGGGAGATCTTTTTTATTGAAGCTATTTTTTTATTTAATTGAATTTATCCTGGAGGGGGATGTTTTAACTTATTCCTTGTTTCTATCTTTGTAACTTGAGTTAATTAATAAATATAATTGTTAAAAATTATATTTATTAAAGGACTTAAGTTTTGAGTTTTAGTTTGGTCATTTATTTTAATTTGAATTTTATAATTTTGTTGGGTGGTTAAATTTAATTGACCTTGGAAATTTATTTATTTTATCTTTTTACTTTATTATTTTAATTTTTACATTATTTCTTCTTAGGGATTTATTTTTAAAAATATTTATTTCAATTATTGAAAATGCGTTATGCTGTCAAAATTTTCCCAGATTTTAGGGTTTTATTTTTATGATTTTTTTACTACTTTCATTTAATCACTCCATTTTATCATGCAACCATCATACCATTGGATGAGTTATTATATTCGATTTTATTATTGCATTAGAGTTAAGGTTTGATTTCAATTCAGTCAAAATCATCTCTTTCACCTAGGAAACTTAGGGTTTCAATTAAATCTATTCTAACCTTGGAAGTGGTGGACATCAGGTCGTCTAACCCCCTAGTCGGCTATCATCATGTAGGGGATTGCATAGGAAGGTGCATTTCCCTAATTATCAATTGACATGTTTACGCCTTATGCGTATTGCCACCGAGTACGTTGATGCGTGCGAGGGGGTTTCTAGAGGCCCATGGAAAAGTTTTTTGATATTTCATGTCACGACCACATGACAAATGTGGACATGACACATCTGTTGCATGTCGTGACCGCATGGGAAATGTGGGCATGACATTTGGTATCAGAGCCCAAGTTTAAACACTGGGCTTGTTTGGGCACATTATTATTTCTGTAATTTTGATTAATTTGTAATTACCTCATTTTTGTAGGATGCCTCCCCGACAAGTTTGACGAGCACGTTCACACCACACTAAGTCTACCAAGGTGCATAGTGATTCTTTAGCTGAGGGATACGCACCGCCGGCCCCACAGGCACTGGAGGCACCACAGGCCCTACCTATACTAGATATTGGGCCACAGATATTATAGGTAGTGTTAGATAGGCTACCACTAGCTGTAGTTACGCTGCATATAGAGCCACGTGCTAAGCCCCGCGTTGATATGTGAGAGGAGCCACGAGCAGAGTCACGCATGGAGCCTTGCGTCAAGCCCCGAGAGGCACCATGTGTGGAGCTGTATGTTTAGATACTATGTACGACGATGGAGGAGGTTGTATCAACCTATAGGACCCATAGCAGGAGCCCTCCACGTCATGTTAGGCATGAGGAGGCAATGCAAGTGGAGCAAATTTTTTAGAGGCCTTATGATTTTTATGTGGATGAGCCTATCCGAGGGCACAGAGATCGAGGAGACCCTATCAGGGATTTGTTGAGGCTGGATCCACCTACATTTGTGGGGACCATAGAGGGAGCCGAAGCTGAGGCTTGGCTCATCAGTCTAGATAGATGCTTCGCGTTGCATCCTTACGAGGGCAACATAAAGGCACGTGTGGCAGTCCACCTATTACGAGATGCAACAGCTACTTGGTGGCGCACTGAGGAGTACAAGCACCATCTATCATTGGACACACTCACATGGGAGAATTTCATTGAGCACTTCAAAGCGTGATATTTATCAGATCACTATAGATAGCATCGTATAGACAAGTTTCACGACCTTCAGCAGAGAGGGCTTACTGTTGCTCAGTATGAAGGTAGATTCACTGAGTTATCTCGATATGCAGAGTATGTCCATGATGAGAAACCCCTGGTTCATAAGTTTATTAGAGGGTTAAACTATAGCATAGCAGGGCCTGTACGCATGGCAAACCCCCAGACATTGAGTGATGCTACCGAGAAGGCATACATAGCTAAGGAGATACAGGGATGAGGGCAGAGTTCACGCCCTTAGTTTCAGGATTGTGGGCAGTAGTAGCATTAGCAAAGTTATCGTAGACCACCACCACCACCTCAGAGAGGAGGATTTAGTTCTGCATCCTTACCTCCTAGGCCTCAACAGCAGTAGTAGCCACAGCAATAGCATAGATCCAGGCCATAGCAGAGGGCACATGGGGGTCATAATTAGGGTTGGTTAGCAGCAGGGCCCACGCAGGGACCACCTACAGGACCTGTGAGGTCATAGCAGTCTTACAGGGGTTCGCAGGGGTCCACAAGTCAATTTGGACAGCAACAGTCGGGTAGGACTCAAACTGGATAGGTACAGGCTCGGGGCCCATGCTATGTGTGTGGTGGAGTGGGACATCTAGCTAGAGAGTGCCCAAAGGGCTTTACAGCAGTGGGACAATCTCATGTAGGAGGATTAGAGTAGATGGTTGGAGATGTGGGTAGGTCCCACCATATGTTCACAGCGATTAATAATCGCCAGGCTAATTTTTAGGCATAAGTGATTGAGACATCAGGTGTGATAGGGGGTGTCCCAATTTCTATTCTTTTTAACTCTAGCGCTACTGACTCTTTCATATCTCCATCGTTAGTGGAGCGTTGCAGGTTGGTGGCCTCTAGGTAGGGCAATAGGTGGGAGGTTGAGTTGGCCACAGGGGCCAAGATGATAGTAGATACCATAGTCCACAACTGTGAGATATCTTTGGGGCCCTTTTCTACAGTATGTGACCTTAGGGTTATGACATTAGGATTCTACGATGTGGTTTTAGGTATGGACTAGCTTGCAGCTCATAGAGCCAAGCTAGATTATTGCCAAAAGGCGATTAGCTACTTAGATGATCATGGTACATCAGTTGAGATAGTGGGCATTCAGAAGACCATAGCAGTTCATATGATATCTGCTCAATAGCTTAAGCGCCATATACGGAAGGGATGCTAGATGTTTTCTATTACAGTTAGTGATAGATCAGAGGACGAGCCTGAGGCATCATTAGATGACCATCCCATCTTGAGAGAGTTTGCTGATGTGTTTCCAGTAGGAGTTACCAGGGATGCCACCCCATCATGAGGTAGACTTTCATATTGATTTAGTGCCAGGAGCCAAGCCAGTGTCTCGTGCCCCTACAGGATGACCACTCATGAGCTCATAGAGCTCAAGTTGCAGCTTCAGGACTTGCTCGAGAAGGTGCACATCTGATCGAGCATTTCACCTTGGGGCACTCTGGTCATCTTCATGAAGAAGAAGAATGGGTTTCTTAGATTATGCATGGATTATAGGCTGTTGAATAAGGTGACGGTGAAGAGCTGTTATCCTTTTCCCAGGATTGACGATCTCTTCAATTAGATGCAGGAAGCCAGGGTGTTCTCTAAAATTGACCTGAAGTCTAGTTACCATCAGTTGCGTATCATAGAGGCAGACATCCGTAAGACCACCTTCCGGACTTGTTATGTTCACTATAAGTTCACTGTGGTCCCCTTCGGTTTGACGAACGCCCCTGCAGTGTTCATGAGTCTCATGAACGAGGTGTTCTGTACCTACTTGGATTGTTCATGATTATTTTCCTCGATGACATATTGATCTATTCGTGGACCAAGGAGGAGCACCTACGTCAGGTTTTAGAGTGTTTGAGGGAGAAGAATCTTTATGGGAACCTGACGAAGTGTGCATATTTTATGATAGAGGTACAGTATTTGGGGCACATCCTATTTGGTGATGGAATCTTCATAGATCCATCAAAGATCAGGTCTATCAGAGATTGGCCAGTACCCACCAGTGTGATAGAGGTCAGGATTTTTATGGGGTTAGCTAGTTATTACCATAGATTTGTTGAGGGTTTCTCTCAGAGAGCGCACCCCATCACTTCCCCTCAGTGGAAAGGGAAGAGTTTTCTAAGGACTGAACAGTGTGAGAGGGCCTTTGGGGTCCTCAAGGAGTGTCTTACCAGTGCTCCCATTTTACCAGTTCTTGATCTAGTAACAGATTTTATGGTTTCGACAAATGCATCACTTGAGGGTTTGGGAGCTGTACTTATGCAGGGTGGTAGAGTGATCACGTATGAGTTGCAAAAGCTTAAGATCCATGAGCTAAACTACCCCACTCATGATTTGGAGCTCATAGTAGTGGTTCATGCTCTTGTTCATTGGAGACATTTCTTATTGGGTTGTCTCTTTGAGCTTCATTCAGATCATCATACCCTTCAGTACATATTCATGCAACCAAATCTGAATGCCTGGTAGTGGCATTAGATGGAGTTTCTTTGTGAGTATGACTTTGATGTCCACTACATCAAAGGGAAGGAGAATGTGGTTGCTGATGCATTGAGTCGAAGGTGCCACACGATCTTGACCTTGACTCTAAGTGTGGACTTGAGAGGATGTATTATTCAGCATCTTCCTGAGGATGAGTGGTTTCTTGAGGTGTAGCAAGAGATCTAGTCATAGAGGGCCCTTGCAGGCAAGTTTGTAGGATATTCACTTAAGGCAGATGGGTTACTTCGTCATCGACAGCACATCTATGTACCCCATGCAGGTGACTTACGTACTATAGTGTTATTAGAGGCTCATAGGGCACTATATGCAGCACATCTAGGGGTGAAGAAGATGCATGCCGACCTACGACAGTTGTACCATTAGGCGGGTAAGAGATGGGATATTGTAGAGTTTGTTGCTTGATGCCTTGAGTGCTAGAGGGTCAAGGTCGAGCATCAACATCCAGTGGGTCTTTTATACCCTCACAAGATACCTGATTAGAAATGGGACACCATTTCCATGGATTTTATTGTTGGTCTTCCTATGTCTTCACATAGCCATGATGCCATCATGGTGACCATCGACAAGTTGACCAAGGTGGCGCATTTCTCACTTGTACACATGACGTACAATGTACCAGTAGTGGCGAGAGTATTCTTAGACGACATTGTGAGATTACACGGAGTACCTCATCGCATCATTTCCGACAGGGATTTAGTGTTCACTTCAGCCTTTTAGAGAGCTTTGCAGCAAGCGTTGGGCGCACAACTCAACTTTAGCTCTGCTTATCACCCTGAGATAGATGGACAAACAAAGCAGGTGAATCAGGTGTTGAAGGACATGCTCTGTATGTATGTCATAGACCATTAGTCTAGATGGGAGGAGTATCTGTATCTGGTTGAGTTTGCCTATAATAATGGGCATCACAGCTCGTTGGGTATACCTCCTTTTTAGGCTTTATACGGCAGACCATGCAGGACACCATTGAGTTGGGATCGGATAGAGGACAGGTTTGCCATTGGTCTGAAGTTGGTTTAGGATATGGAGCAGTAGGTCACATTGATTAGGGGGAGACTTCAGGAGGCATATGATAGGTAGAAGAAGTATGCCGATGCTAGGAGGCTAGATTAGAGCTTCTCAGTTGGGGACAGAGTATTCCTTAGAGTGTGGCCACACAAGAGTCCAATCCATTATAGAAAGGGCTCTAAGCTCACACCATAGTTTATAGGATGTTTTGAGATCTTGGAGCGAATAGGACTTGTAGCCTACCATCTAGCATTGCCACCTATCCTGTGGTGCATCTATGATAATTTTCATGTTTCTGTATTGAGGTGATAGATATCTGATTTATCTCATGTATTAGATTGGAGTGCTCTACAGGTAGAGGTAGACGGGCAGTTCGCTTTGGATCTAATTCACATATTGGCTTGTCAGACACTAGGCCTTCAAGGTCAAGAGCTAGACCAAGTTAGGGTCCAGTGGGATCGTTATGATGAGGTCATGGTGACTTGGGAGCATGCAACTAGTTTGAGGGCACTCTATCTTCACCTTTTTCATGACTTCCAAGAGGAAGTTTAGTCTTAGGGGGGGAGGATGTGAGGTCGATTATTTTCACCTCCCTATTTTTGATCATTTTACATTATAGTTGGTGACGTTATCAGACATTTAGAGACTATTGTTTCCATTATGCATATTTAGACTATATCTCTTGATTTTTGGATTAGCATTGATTAGATATGTGGTGATTTGATTAGATCATATTTTGATGTTATGATGATGTTAGACATGTGAGATATATTTGATGATGATTATTGATGTGATTACAAGTTCATTATGTGGATTTATTTATTTGATGATGAATATGAGATATTAAATAGGAAATGCAATTTTTATTTTAATTATGATGTGAATGATTAATGTTGTATGCAATGACATGACTTTAATTTCTATTTCTTCGGCTATGATTATCCGTGATGTGATTGAGCGCTTGATCTAGTTGTGTAGGTTATATTCCCAGGCCATGGGAAATTGGAGGTAGTTTTCACACACATGTAATTCCCTGTTAAGCTGATCCATTCCCAAGAGGGATGAGGATCACATTTGATTGGATGATGCTTTCGTGCATGCTTGATTTATTTATTTGGTCTAGTTCACCCTTCTTAAATTGATTTATATCATGTGTTGTATATTTATATTTGATTTCCACCATTTAGTGTTATTTTTATTTATAGGCCATTTAAAGTGATTTTATACCTCCCTAGGTGTTGATAAGAGTTCCAAACTTACCCTAGGTGGTAACCCTAGGGTCTAGGGTCTATTTGGACTTACTAAACGCTAGGCTAACTCCCTTTTAGTCAATCTAAACTAGGGTTTAGTAAATGTGACGAATTTCAAAATTGGCAAAGGATGGGAGATGAGTCATGCTTTAGGAAAGACCCATCTCCCTTCCCAAAGTTTGGGGATCCCTTCACCAAGAGGACTTGGAAGGTCTTCAAGGCCCCCAAGTGTGTGGGATCTCCCTCCAAGACTCTCACACATGTGTGAGAGCATCTTGGAGGGAGATGGCTTTTTTGGAGAATAAGAGGATGCCATGTGGGTGTGAGAGCATCTTGGAGGGAGATGGCTCTCTTGGAGAATAAGAGGATGCCATGTGGCATCCCTTATCCTCATGGAGCCTTGAGGAAACTTGCCACCTCTCCACTTGGTCTCTCACACATGTGTGAGAGCACAAGTGGATAAGGTGAGGGTTTGAATGGATTAGAGGGTGACACTTGTCACCCTCACACTCCTTCTCCCTTGCAAGTGGCATGCGATGTGGAAGGAGAAGGTGACAAGTGTCATCTTCTCATTCCTCAAGGCTAATTTTGAAGGCCTATTTTATCTCCTCTTGGAGAGGGGATGGGGGTTCTTTTTTAAAAAAAAAAAATTTGGAGGCTTGGAGACTTGGAGAAGCTTGGAGCTCTTCTTCAAACATACTTCCATTTTAGGGCTTTTGAAGGTAAGCTCCATGGCAATAGCCATTTCCCTATGCATATGTTATTATTGTACATGTGTTGGACATTTATGTTTGGTGTTGTTTTCATTTTTGTGTGGGTTTGGGTGTTGGTAAGAGCACCTCAATTTGGAGGAAAGGCTCAACTCGTTTGGGGTGGGGGAGAGTGAACCTCCTCGAGGTCACCTCCTTAGTGTTGTACTATTTATAGCCTTGAGGGCATTCTATGGAGTTTGGGAGCATTTTTTATTTTGGCATGAGTTCCATAGTGATTCTTGAGTATGGTGGAAATTTTGTTTGGCTTGAGGCCTTGAGATTGTGTGATTTTTTGGAGTTCTTGGAGTGACTTCTTGAGTTGAAGGGTCCACTCCCCTACCCGCTCCAAACTCATTCTATTGAGTTTTGTTATGTGCAAATCCTTGGGAGTAATTTTTGTGTGTTTGGAGATTTCATTGTTGTGGTGTGTTTGTGAAACCATATGATTTCTACCTCCCTAGCTCGGGGGTGACCCTCCAGCGGGTCTATGGTATGGAGGAGGGCAATTTGCATGGCCTTGGTTCCCCATTTTGGTGTTTGCATTATTGCAAGTTTTTATTGGAGAAAATGGAGCTTTGGAGAAGTCTTTTTTTAGTGTTTTAGCTTTATCTTGTTGGCTAGTTTTGAGAGCCATGGCCTTGTAGGCTTTATTGTATTTAGTGTTAAATTTGTTATTCTCCTTTGTGATTATTGTGGAAGAAAATTTTGGTATGTATAAATCCCATTGTTGTGATTTTTAAAACTATACAATAGACTATTGTTGCATTAATTTAGTTATGGAAGGTTGCCAAAGAAAATATACATTTATTGTTATTTATGCAATAAAAATACATGTTTATCATTTTGTTGTTGTACATATTTGATTTTAGAAATTTGCCAAAAGAGCATATAAATTTGTTGTATTTATTAAATGACATTTTTGTTTAGTAAAATGTGAATTTAAACAAAAGGAAATTTATATGTGAAATACTCCTTATTTTGACTTCAATGGTGTTTAATTTGTGGTTGTTTGTGCACATGTGTTTGTTGAAAGTTTGACATAAATGATTTTATATTTACTGTCATTTTATATTTTAGAAAGAAAAGAAGTTAAAATGCTGATGTAGTCCCTTGAAATGGGCTTTAGAAATAAAAATATTTGCTCTGCAAACTATATTTTATGCTCACAGAAAATAAAAAAAATTAGGATTGTATATTTATTGTTATAAATAAAAACAAAAAAATAGTCTTATGCTCCATTACATATGATGTCAAAAGAAGGGAGGAAATAGTAATTCTGTTTGGTTTATCCTTTATATATATATATATATATATATATATATATATATATATATATATATATATATATATATATATATATATATATATGTTTTCTGATTTTAGGCATAATTTGTGTTACTGTTGAACCTGTGTAAATGTTGTGTGTGTGTGTGTATATATATATATATATATATATATATATATATATATGACTACATGTGGAAGGGTATAAACAAAGAATATATACCATACAATATCAAATGTTAACTATGCATTAATAAAATAAATGTTAAGTTTTGTTTTGTGTGTAAAAAATAATAATAAGGAGGGGCTGGGACAGCGGCCATGGCCCTTGCCCCAAACCCTCGTCTGTGTGCCTTACAATGGGTGGGGGATGATCCCCCCACCCACCTCCCAACATTTGGTGGGGGGTCGATGGGTAGATCACCCCCCATCCCCCTTATTACCTCTCCTTTGACAAAAAAAAAACATCGTAGAAAATTAAATAGTGGCCATCGGCCCTGCCCCATCAGCGGCTATCCATTCTGAAATCTAGTCTTTCGACCTTCCATGCTTAACCCCTGTCACTTGTAATTAAAAGGGTATATATATATATATTTGTGTGTGTATACTCACTATTCTATAACTAATGTATGTATGTTTATATATGTATATATACACAAAAAATTATATATATATAAAGGAAGCAAAGTAAACCCATGGGTATACTTAATGGATATACCTCTGTGAGAGGATCTCATCATGGTAGCCTCCTCAACAGACCTTCAACCTGCAACAAAAATGGAGAAACAATGGAGGCAAAAAAAAACAAAAGAGAAGAAAATAAAAGAACAAGATAGGGTTTGCTATAAAGAAATGATAAAATAAGATTAGGGCAAACTCTTGTAGAAAACAATAAAATAATAGGTTAGGGTTGAGTGGAGAATGTGAAAGAATTAGATTTGTTATTTTATTTAATTCTTTTAATTCTTCCATGTGCACGAGAATTTTTATTTCCCTCTCTTTTGTTTTTGGGTCATTTTTTATTTGTTTGACTTTCTTTGTGTTTTATTTATTTTGATTTTTAATATTCTTTGGGGTTGGATTTTTTAATTCCATGTGGAATTTATTTTTGTGGGAAAGGCTTGTTTTTTTTAATTTTTGGGATGCCTTATCCCTGTGTAAGCTATTTATTTTGGGCATTCATTTAAATTATCTAGTGCGTTTTAAATTAATGTTTGGGAGATCTTTTTTATTTAAGCTATTTTTTTATTTAATCAAATTTATCCTGGAGGGAGATGTTTTAACTTATTCCTTGTGTCTATCATTGTAACTTGAGTTAATTAATAAATATAATTGTCAAAAATTATATTTATTAAAGGACTTAAGTTTTGAGTTTTAGTTTGGTCATTTATTTTAATTTGAATTTTATAATTTTGTTGGGTAGTTAAATTTAATTGACCTTGGAAATTTATTTATTTTATCTTTTTATTTAATTATTTTAATTTTAGCATTATTTCTTCTTAGGGATTTCTTTTTAAAATATTTTTTTCAATTATTGAAAACGCATTATGTTGTCAAAATTTTCCCCGGTTTTATTTTTATAGTTTTTTTTACGACTTTCATTTAATCACTCCATTTTATCATGCGACCATCATACCATTGAATGTGTTATTATATTCAATTTTATTATTGCATTAGAGTTAAGGTTTGATTTCGATTCAGTCGAAATCATTTCTTTCACCTAGGAAAGTTAGGATTTAAATTAAATCTGTTGTAACCCTAGAAGCAGCACACATTGCGTCGTCTAACCCCCTAGTCAGCTATCATCACGCAGGGGGTTGCGTAGGAAGGCGCATTTCCCTGATTATCGATTGACATGTTTACGCGTTATGCGTATTGCCACTGAGCACGTTGACGCATGCGAGGGGGTTTCTAGAGGCACGTGGAAAAGTTTTTAATATTTCGTGTCATGACCACATGATAGATGTGGACATGATACGTGTGTTGCGTGTCATGACTGCATGGGAAATGTGGGTATGACAATATGTGTGGAAAATTAATTAAACAAATAAATTATATTTAATTAATTAGAAAAGTGGTTAAGATAGGAAATGAATATGATGTGGAAATTAATTAAATAAATAAAATTTATTTAATTAATTAGAAAGTGGGATAAGGAAGGGATTAAAATGAGATTTTAATTAAATAAATAAAATTTATTTAATTAATTGGCTAGGTGGATTAAGAGAGGGATTTTAGGACAAAATGCTACATGATGTCTTAGTAATGTATTTGACTAGGTATTGTAAGACATGGACAAATTTGGGTGTGTACAGCAGGATCATCCAGTGGTGTAAAGGTAATCTTGCATCACCCAAAAAGATGATATTTCAAAATTGTTGAAGTTATTTCAATTTATATTCAAAATTAGTAGTTCTAGTTCCATAATCACTTGAATAATAATGTAGAACTTTCAATTTTTTGAATCTGCGAAAAATAACAACCTGCCATTTTAGGAAAGTTTGCATTTGGGTATGGATTGAATTGAAAAATTATAGGAAGCTTCGTAAATGAAAAATAAGACCTTTGGTGAAGGAATCACGCAAAGATCATTTGTGAGATGAAAGATATTAAAGATTCTATTTTCTTAAAAAAGTCTAAAAATTACTTAAACTCAGGTTTAAGGCACTAAATAGTCACATACGGGCCCGAAAATGGCCAGAACTAACAAAGCTAATTCCTAGCACATAGAGCACTCCATGATATTTCCAACGCTTCAAACAACACATCAATTGGACACCCAGATCAAAAGTTATCGCTCTTGGAAGTTGACCTATTTATGGAGGAGATGCAAATTTCAAAATTTGGTTGTTGGCCTCCAAAAAGGGTTATTAATAACCATTTTTGTGAGCCCTTGGTAGTAGTAGAGTTAAGGGGGAATGTGTAGAGTCGATAATAGGTAGGAAAACAAAAATCCTAGCTAATTTGGGGTTACAGAAGGAAGAAGATACCAGATCCTGGTGATGAGTAGCTGTAGTGTGATGCAGCCTGTGGAGGATTGATTCCTCTAATTATATTTGAGCTTTTGTAATGTAATGAGTTGTCCAAATCAATATAAGAATATTTTGTTTTTTGTGAACAATTTCTATTGTTATGTGTTTTATGATTTACCCTCTTCATCATTAAGAGGTAGCAAACCTCATATCAAAAAATTTCCTTACCAGGGATTTCAAGGAATCAAGCCCCCATATCAGTCAAATTAGTACCAAGGGCTACAAAGACCAAACTACCCACATCCATCTAATCAACTTGTCCCTATACCTACACCATTACAAACTGTCCCAGCTAATCCACAGAGGGAAATAGTTCCTAGACAAAATAACATGGCTAAGGAGGTAAATAAATTGTGATTTCCCTACAATAATGCACATATGCCTGAAGACTGTCCTAGAGGTAATTTACAACAGAAGGTAGTAAAACAAAGAAGGATGGAAGGCTAGGCTGTCTCATCTTCTGAATCTTTCCTGTACCAATCAACTAGTGTTCAAATGCAACAATAGTAGTGCAAATGTAGGGGATGTCTATTGAACAAGAAGGAGAAATTACCCCCGAGAATGCACTATTACTATGGATCAAGGAGGAAGAATTAGTGTTTGTAAACGAAGCATCTACCTCCAAGAAGCTTCTAGTATAGTCAAACTATTATACTAGGTCAAAGAGAAGGATGGTGGATCTACCTGAAGTCAATCCTGATGAGATGACTAAGAGTCTTCTAGTTCAAGCTCCCTATATACCTACACCAAGACAAGAGGCATCAATGACAACTCAGAATTAGGGAATCTCTCATCCAATGGTGGAGAAGAAAAGGTATCCCTTCTACCATAAGGCACAATCATTAGGACCCATGAATGTGGTTAAGCAGTTGAAGAAGGCTCCTACTAATGTATCCTTATGGGATATGTTATCCATTCCTAAACAAAAACTATTGTTACAATAGGCTCTACAATCTCAAGGAGAGCCTAAAGTTTCCAACACCAAAGAAGGAGAAGCTAATAAAAGAAAAGTTCAATTCAAAGAACCCCAATCACAAGGAATGTCTACTCTGGTGAATACTAAGGAAGAGGTGAGTAAGACTAAGGCAAATCCTTTTTATTTAACCCTAATAGGAGGGAAGAAATTTTTGCATAACTCCATGATAGATTCGGGTGCTAACACCATGGTCATGCCCAACCAAATAGCAGATGCCTTGAAGATAAAGTAAGAGACACTAGCCAAAGGAGTTATGCAATTAGATGGAAAGTTAGTCTAGGCCATAGGCATTATCAAACAACTTCCATTATAGTTGTATACTTGCTCGAACATAACTATCCTACAAGGTCTCATAATCATTGATATTCCCCCTATCTTTGGTTTATGTCTATCTAGAGATTTCACCGCCAAGATTGAAGGGTACATGTCATTAGATTGGTCACATTTAATCTTAAGGACTAAATATGGTACACAGATGAAGGTGTTGTTTGAACCTTTGTCTATGGAACATATTACTGAGGAACCAACATTAAAGTTTGAAGCATCCCATGCTATGATCAATAGAGAGGAAAGGGTCTTTATAAAGGAAATAAGAGAATGGACCAAACATGATGAAAGGGAAGTAGAGGATAATTAGATGATGTCTATGATGCAGAGCAACCCTTATAGAAATTATGACTCTACTAGCTTGGGAACATATGTCATCTTTGATCAAGATCAAGAGATACCTGAGATAATGAAGCAGGAAAATATGAAAGAGCAAAATTCTGATGAAGACTCCAAGATTTAGACCCTAAACATTGATGGAGCTAGAAGAAAGAATGGTGCTAGAGAAGGCATCTGCCTTACCTCACCAAAAGGTGAAAATATCCTCAGAGCCCTATGCTTCCATTTTGCTTGCACCAATAATGAAGCTAAATATGAATCTATAGCACATAGCCTGATTCTCACTAAAAGGAAAGGTGTAAAAAATTTGAAAGTTCTAGGTGACTCAGATCTGGTAGTAAAGCAGATAAGAGAAAAGGTTGTGGAAAAGAATGTGAGAAGGAGATCATATCACCAGTAAATATGGGATTTGATTGAAAATTTTGATGCCTTCAACATAAAAGTCATACCAAGATCTCAAAATACTGAAGTAGACATAATGACCCAGATTGGATCTTAGTTTGACCTAACTAAGGATCTATTGGTCAATAATGATGTAGTCAAGGTTATCATCCACCCTTCCATTCCTAATAATGGAGATAATTGGTAGGTTTTTGAAGATGACAGTCAAATTCTCTTATTTTACAACAGTCCAGAGAATTTGTAGATTAGTTGGAGCCTAAAATTAAAGTGGCATACAGTGATCATATAATGCAACTAAAATGAAATAAGCTTCCAAGAGGGTTAATAACCTTGGAGAATCTTTTTGACCCTGATGATGCATGTTTAGACAAAAGGAAGTTTGTAGCAAATAGAGATGACTATTCAGAGATCGAAGTTTGTGAAGGAAGGAAGATGAAACTAGGCAATGTTACTACCCAAGAGGAAAAAGATAGGTTGATATCTATGTGTAACAATTATGATAAAGTAATTGCCTAGACTTATGAAGATCTTCATGGTTACAATAGAGACATAGTCCAGTATACTATTGAAGTCATGGAAGGGTCAAAGCCTTTACGTCAGAAACAAAGACCAATGAATCCAAAGATCGAGTCACTTATGGATGAAGAGCTCTAGAAGCTATTAAAATCTAAAATAATCTTTCCAATTAAACTCTCAACATGGGTGTCTAACTTGGTACTAGTAAGGAAAAATAATGGGGAAATTAGACTCTATGTTGATTTCAGAGATCTAAACAAAGCTTCATTGGAAGATCACTACCCACTTCCTTCAATGCAACAAATTTTGTAAAATGTAGCTGGTTCAAAAATATTTTTTCTATTAGTTGGTTTTTCAGGTTACAATCAAATTTGGGTAGCTATGGAGGACCAATACAAGACTGCTTTCACCACCAAGTGGGGAACTTTTGCATATGCAAAGATGCCTTTTGGACTTTCAAATGTTGGGGCAACTTTTCAACGTGCTATGGATATATCATTTAAAGGATTGATAAATAGGATCATCCTGATCTATTTAGATGATATGACTGTGTTCACAAAGAATGCTAATGATCATTTTGACCATTTAGAGGCTATTTTCCAAAGGTGTCAAGAATTTGGGATCTCTCTTAACCCTAAGAAGTGTGTGTTTGGAGTACCTAAAGGGAAGTTACTAGGACACATAGTTTCAAAAGATGGAATCTCTATTGACCCAAATCGAGTTAAGGCAATAATGGATTTATCTTTACTTGTCAACAAGAAGGCAGTGCAGTCCTTTTTGGGGAGGATTAACTTCATAAATAGAATTATATATTATTTTGTAGGATTAATTAGACCTGTCACTCTAATGTTGAAGTAGAATCTAAATTTTAATTTGATAGCTGAAGGCAGACAAGCTTTTGAAAATATAAAGAAGGTAATCTCTGCTGCCCTAGTACTACATAATCCAGACTTTTCTAAAGACTTCATAATGTATGTATATGTGGGAGAATATAATATACCAATTGTTTTAACCCAAAAAGATCAAGAAGAAGGAGAAGATCCTATTGCTTTCTTTTCTAGAACATTGCGGGAATATGAATCCACACACAATTTTGTTGGAAAGAAAGTATATGCCATAGTTAAAGGACTGAAAATAAATTAGATACTTAGTGATAGGAAATAAGATTTTGATACGGGTACCTTATTCAAGTGTTAGATAATACATTATGGAAGGAAAAATCACTGATAAAAGAGCCAATTGGATAACTAATATCCTAGAGTATGATGTGAAAGTAAAGGCTATTAAATTGGCAAGAGGAAGAGGACTCTGTCAATATATTGCTCAAGACTCAGAAGTATCAACAATGAAAGGAGATGAAGAATAGACTATACTAAAAGTACAAGAAGAGGATCTAGACTCTTGGGTTAGTTATAGGATACAATTCGTGTAGACCGGTTGACTCCCTAAGATGCTCTCCCCTGAAAAGAGAAGATACGATAGACAACAAGGATCTCATTTCATCTTGATTGATCATGTCCTTTTTAGATAGAATTTTGATGGAATCTTACTCAGGTGTATCAAAAAATATGAGGCTCGAAGGATATTACATGAATTGCATCATGGGACATCAGGGGAACATTTTTTTGCGAAGACTACTACCATTTAGATTACTCAGGAAGGATACTATTGGCCTTCAATATTTTTTGATTGCCATAAAATGGCCAAAGAGTGTCAAGCATGTTAGTTCCATGTTGGTAAAAGGAGAAATGAAGCTCTACCTTTGAGTCTGATAGTCATAGATGAACCTTTTGCTCAGTGGGGTTTGGATTTTATAGGAATGGTTAATCCAGTTTCAAGCTCAGGACACAAGTGGATCCTTATTGTGGCAGATTATTATACTAGGTGGAGTGAAGCTGTCCCATTAAAAGAAGCCACTGACAAGGTTATCCTAGAGTTTATTGAAGGAATAACTACTCATTTCAGCCCCCCTCGTACTATTATATTTGATAATGCTAAGGCATTCTTAGGATCAAGATTATCTGAGTTTTCTTTGAAAAATGGCATCTATTTGAAGACTTTATCAAATTATTTTCCACAAGGGAATGGTCTAGCAGAGTCAACAAATAAGAATTTGATTAGGCTCATAGAAAGAATGGGAATAAATCATAAAAGGGAATTGCATAAGCACCTCAATGCAACATTATGGGCTAACAGAATCACATCAAAACAAGCGATTAAAGTGTCTCCTTATGAACTAGTGTATGGGAAAAGTATAGTGATGCCTTTGTCAATAGAGATTCCTGCCTTGTAGTTAATCAAGCAAATGGAAATTGAAGAAAATGGTCTGACGCATGTGAGGCTTGCAGAACTATCATAATTGCAAGAGAAGAGGGAATTAGCCCATGAGTCTTTGATGAATCGTCAGCAAACTATGAAAAGTTTGTTTGATCAAAGGACTTCTGAGCCAGATTTTGAGGTTGGTTCTTAAGTCTTAATGTTAGATGAAAGAGCCTCAAAACCAAGACGTCATGGAAAATTTGATTCACTATAGGTAGGCCCCTTTAAGATCACTACCTATAAGAAGCGTAATGCATATGAATTAGAGACTATGGAAGGAGAGCTATTGCAGATTCTTGTCAAAGGGAACTGTCTCAAACACTTCATGTAGAAACTAATGTTTCCCTTGTATCATAGTTAGTATATTTTCCTTATGTTTTGTTTCCTTTTAAGTTTCTTTTTCCTATTTTTTCAAATAAGTGTTCTTTGAACATGTGTCCACAGCTCATAAACATCTTAGGTGTCTTTTCAGTGGTGCCATTGGTAAAGAATCATAAGTCTAGAATGATGGCCAATCATTTTAAAGGAGATTGCCACATTAATGATGAGTCAGTGCAAGAGTTTGTTTAACATCTAAAAGATCCAATAATTGCCATTTTGGTACATTTTCTTAGACTCATTTAATGAAAAGTGATGGTCTCATTAATGCATGACATTAATTCCCATTGGTGCCAAAGATTTAAAAGGATGCCTCAACTCTTCATTATCATAATGTTGTCACAGAATTCCTTCTGAAAGATCCCGAGTCTTCAAAATTCTTGTGCAAGAGTTGAGCTCGGGTTGAAATTGTAGAAATGATAGGGGAAGGTCAATCTTCAAGGGGTGGTGAGCAAGAGGGTATTTTTGATTTGTCCAAAAAATGGAAAAAGAGTAAACCATATGCCTTAGCCAAGGCACAACCTAGGGTTAGCCTATGAAAGACCAGAGTTCTTAAAAAGAGTAAAGCTGTAGACTCTTCCTAGGTGATAGACCATGTAGATGGAGTATTCAACCCTAGAATTTCAAAGAATCTGAAGAACTTGAGAGAGGGGATGCATGCAAGTTTCCTTATCTAGGCAAAGCAGGGTAAGTTTGAGACTTTTGGTATGAGGATTTAGACTTCTGGTTTATCTTAATTCAAGGTTCCATTTGTCCGCTCCTATCTAGAGTTAATTCACCTATGTGTAGTTCATTTTGATACCCTAATTGCAACTATTCAAATAAATAACTTTATGCTACAAATTACCCCAAAGGTAATTCGTGATATGCTAGGCCTATCATATGATCAGGGTGCTAGTTTTTATGTCACAGCTAAGATGCATAATGTTTGGTAGAATGTCCAATACATGAAAAATTACTTAAACCAGAAGTTGCATCTTGACAAGGACAATACTCAGATGCCATCGCTACCCCTAGCCTAACATTTGCTGGCTAAAAATGTGCAAGATTCTTGTTCAATGTTATCCTTTATCTTTCGCCAAGATGAAGACGTGAATGTGCATGATTGGCAACTTGGGGCTATTTTCTGCCTTAGGAAGGTCACAAAGGCTCAAGAGTATAAGTTCAATTTTACAGAGCCCATTTCCCGCACCCTCTATGATCAATTCGCTAACTTCAAGCACATGCAAACTTTCAAGTATTCATCATACCTCTTCCATTTGATTCTGTATTAAAACTACTAGATAAATTCCAGTAGTATATGAATTTGGATGTGTATGATTTAGAGGTGGATGATAGGAAGACTATTCTTGCATCATCATGGACTCATGTATTATCTAAAACTTCCAACCCATATGAATTTACAGAGTATTTTGTGGCCCCCATATATGAACAATTGGATTCAGAGTAAATTCCAAATAGAATGACCAATAGAGTAAGAGGCCTCATCACAAACTCCCTTGTGGTTATTTTTATGAAGCCCATTTTATAGTGATAGAGTCCATGGTTTTGTGGGTGAACCTTTTTTGCTCCCAAAGGTCCTAACTTCTAGAGTCTTGGCCCTGGAATTGGCTCACCAATTGTCAATAATTGAAAATAGCTCAGAAACAAAAAGAAGGAAAAGAAGTTCTATGATACTCCTTGGAATAAGGGTGGAATGATAGTCATGAGGAGAGAGACAAAGCCTCTTTTGAAGAAAAATCTTGAAAATTATGGATTGGTCATGATGTAGGATCAATGGAAATATGACTGTGACAACTTTTTGGCTTCTTGGCTCATAAATAATAGGGTTCATGCTACCTTCATACATGAAAGCTAACCATTCTAGGAACAAAGGAGATCACCGCAGGCTGATACCCCAGATGTTTATATAGAGTTGATCAATATTCCCGATGAGGCCCCTAAACCATGGGAGATATTCTATACTCTTATCAAAGAGTATGATCCAAAAATAAAGATGACTCATGTTTTGAGGAAAACCCTAATTAAGAAAGACAGGAGTAGTGACAAGAGCTTAGCATACTAGAAATATAGACAAGAGATTGCTCAGCCCAAGAGGACCTTTGGGTAGGTTGAGTTAGATGAGAAGTGGGAGAAGTTGTGGGATGACAATCATATGACCCTAGTCTCAAACCTAGATACAAGCAATATCCCGGAGCATGAAGAGTCAATAGAAGAAACAATTGAGAAAGACCCTAAGTTCGCTACATGGCCACAATCGCTTAGTGTTATTGAGCAACAATGGGCAAAACAATAGCTGGCTCATGAGGTCCAAATAGCTTTAGTACTTGGGGACCCCGAAGCAACGATTTCCCATGAATCACTCATTTCAATGTAACAAGCAATGACAGAGGAGGCATCAGAGGACCTGGCAGTCAGACTCTTGAAGAGAAAGCACAAATTAGTTTTGTAGAAAGTAGAGGAGGAGGAAACATCTGAATAAGTTCCATAGAAGCAGATCCTCGCAACCATAGCAACCTCACAAGTAAGTGTATCTTTACCTTCTCCTCCTCATTCAACTTCTTCTTTGGGACTGGCTACACAGATGCCTCAAGTTTCTATTTCACCTACCACATCTGTTGTTCTCTTACAATCTTTCTCACCTCCTCCTAGTTCTACATCTTTATCAGTTCCCCAAACTTTTAGTTTACCATTCTTTTCTCCATCAGTTCCTAGAAGAACCACATAGCCACAAGACCAAAGCCAAAAAATAATGACTACTATACCCTATGGTTTACCCAAAGGCTTCCCATTTTCTAGTGGCTTAATAGCCTCTCCTCCTGTTTTTCAAAGCCAAGCAGAAGATGCCAAGAAGGCAAGAGAGTCAAGAAGGGAGAAGAAAAGAATAAAATAAGGAAAAACCTCTACTACCCCCCAAATAAAATCCTTGTAAAATCTTGCCCAACAATCCTTGACTATAACTCACATGAATCCTAAGATAGTCAAGCCTCTTGAGCAAATGAGGCCAAAAGACTACACAATGAATGTCGTGGCCATGGATTTGACCCAATTTAGACCATAGGATAAGGTGGAATTAATGACTAAAACTTCAATAGCAGTGACTACAGACTATCTCAAGGTCAGTAGAAAACTACAAAAGGTGGAGGTAGACTTGGCTAAGACTAAATCTACAATAAATAGCTACTCTTTATAGATCAAGGCCAAGGACCTAGAGATCAATATTTTGAATAGGAGGATCAAGGCTACTGTGTTTCAGGAGGTTTAACAAACATCACAAATGAAGGTGACCAAGCTGTAATCTAAATTGGTACAAGACAAAAGTAATGTGACTACAATGGAATAGGAGAAGGCTCTATCAGAGAAAAAATGTGACAATAGTGCTCAAGAAGTGTCTCAGCTTCAATAGAGTCTTAAGGGTTAGAAGGATCAGGTCAGTGTTTACAGACCCAATTTTTAGTAGAAAAAAAAAGGTGAAGCAGCTAACCCTAGAACTAAACAAACAGCCTCAGAATGTTGGAGTTCTAACAATGGTTAAAGAGTTATATATGTCATCTTGGCAAAAAATCTCTAATGATGCATCACAGTTGAAGCCTGCTCTCAAGTTCCTCTTAAATGCTCAACAACTATGTAAGAGGGAAGATTCTTCCATTGAGACAATATTATCTTTAGTTTCTATTAAGGCTTCAGATTCTCATATTTTGCTCCAAAATTTCTATGATGCCCATGATGAGACCTTATAGGTAGCAAGGATAAATTACAGAATAGTAGCAACAAAAAAGGTGACTAAAATTATCCTAACTTGCAACAAGGCTACTATGAAATGTAAGACTCTATTGAATATATTTAAAGAAGGAGTCAAACAGATGAAGGGACACATTGAGAATCTGGTTCAATTAGGAATCCCCTCACCATTCCCTAACAATAGCACGGTCTTGATGATAGACCAGATAAAATCTCTAATACTTTTGAAGTGGAATGATCAGACAACTTTTCAAAGTCTAAGTGATTCCTCCAGCATGGCAGAAGTAGAATCAATTCTACTCCCAATGGCTCAACTAGAGATACAAATGGATGTTATTGTGTAAAGTTTGCAAATGTTTTCCTGTAGAGAGATAATCGAGCTAGACCTAGCATTCCAAACTCTTCAGAAAAGGAAGTGTCTAATAGATACAGAGTGGTCTGATTATCAAGCTGCATTACAAAAACTGTAAAGTTCTTGGTCACATCTCAATTTTGGATTTGTTTCTTTTTAGCAGAAGATTTTGGGTTCTCTCTATGTAGGCATAGAGTCCCATGTGAGTTTCCAAGAACTATAGAGTAAAAACTCTACATTTTGCATATATGTATGAAATATTGGAAAATACAGAGGAAATAGTCTCAAAGCCGCAGGATGCGACAAGTGGCACAGTGGCACTCATTTAAGGAGTTGGTGAAGAAAACAATCTCTTAAGGAGCACCAAGGCTCCATGTGGTAGGGTCTATCAGTAGTTCAAAGTTTAAAGAAAAAGGTATTAAGAGTATTAAGAGTCTTTTGACGGAGTCTTGAAGCATGCCGAGTGTCTCTACTGTGTTTAATTTTGGTAGAAAAAGAAGAGGTAGTAGGGGATGTCATGTGTCAGTTTCTGGGTTTTATTTTGAGATTACCTTTTGTAAGGAATGAGTCTATGCGGATAGCACCAGGTGTCGGCACCTACATGCTGTTTCCATGTTTCCTTTATAATCTTTTAATTTCTAGCACAGGATGCCACATGTCTTAATGGTTGGCCTTTGAGGGGAAACTTTTGGGAAGTTTTGTCAAATGAGCACGGGCCTGCCATGTGTCTCATTTAAGTATTAGTGGAGTTTTCCACATATCTTTTTGTTGTGTCTCTTTTAAAAGTTCCTAAGTGTTGCAGAGCGTTCCACATGTTCAGTTGGGACCCAAGGTTTTAATAGATGTTGGAGTGATGTGGGAGATACCACATGTTATTACCACGCTCATTTGAAGAGCCTTTTTAAATAGTTTCGGATCAAGGATCGTGAAGCTGCCACATATTATCTTTTGAGTCTTTTCGAGAGCCATGGGTGATGCCATCTATCCTAATAGTGTAGTTAGTTAGACTCTATGTTTGAAGTCCCATATCTGTTGTCCCATTGGTCGAAGCAACTCAGCGAAATGTGGGAGAATCCATCATATCTATAGACTCACAGAGTCGGTTACAACCAAAGGAGAAAAATAGTGACCTAGAATCCAAAGGAGATTCATACCACATGGGCCAATAACTAAATCATCAGTTAACTAGAGATGCTAGTAGCTTGGTGGTTAAGCTCTGAATGGTCGTAGGAATGTTGGAGCCTCATTTCATGGTATAAATAATGGAGTCTATTACAGAGAGTGGACATTCAAAAATAAAAAAGATTTTTGAGTTGTGTTGTTGGACTAGAAAATATTATTTACCTTAAGAGATACCTCTCATGAGGGATTGAACATTGTAATCTGTGCATCTTTGCCTTATGTACTCTATTCTCCAGACCATTAATGAAGAGAGAGTGGTGTTATGTGCATGTTATGGTGTTTCTCTGAATCTTTCTTGTATTTTCTCTACATCAAGCCTTTGATAAATCTGTGATATATTCTTTGTTATTATTAATCATGCATTATGCTCTTTAGCTTGGCAAGAAATCTTTAAGAGTTTAATTGCCGTATTCTCGATTTGAATCATAATATATATTTTTAGTGCATCACCTTAGAAGATTAGTTTTAAGGGTTTTATCTATAATCTTGTTTTTTCTTCCCTTTACAACAAACCCCATAGAGAGGAATCAGCTTCTTTAAAATTTGGAGGTTGTCTTAAGAGTCAAAGTCTCACGTTCTTAAGATTTCCCATGTTGGTGATTAACCTACAAATTTAAGTATCAACAATACCGTAGTTGTATTTCTAACCTTGCGGAGCTAGACTTAGCATCTAGACACATTCATGCACATCATATCCAAAATTCATATCATTTGGATCAAGTACCGGTAAGATATCGCTATTAGAAGATTGACTATTTTCTCAAAATAAAGCAACCTGACAGTGTTAAACAATCGGCTAAAGGAGAAGACTTGCAAAGCATTTCAAGACTTGTTGAGCTAAATGACACACCATCAATGTTGTTTGTCATGACTAACCTTTCCTAAGATTTGTACACCATTCCATTCATTTGTGGAGGAATTCTATATGATCAGGTCTAACCTATCCTTGTACACATGTTATAGCTTTTCATTAGAGTTTGTGATCTTCCTTCGCCGATGTGGAGGAATCTTATATTCTAGAGATTATATATAATCATGTAATAGATGCCTTGGAAAGTAGTGATTGATAATTCTAAGTTTGATAGCTTGAGTTCTTTGCAAAAGAGCTTTAAAGGGAAATCCTTTTCATAGTTTGTAACTATGAAATAAGGCCTGTGAGCCCTAATTGTAAGCCTGCATGTTGCTGGCCAATTTGTATTTGAATTCTATGATATATTAAATGATTGAATCTACATTTTCTTTATATCTTTGAGTTATTTTCATTGTGTTTACTATAGGTGCATGGCGTAGACATTTCACTTTGTGGAACATCCTAATTGTGATTGCACCAAGTGGTATCAGAGTGAAATTTGAATCTTTAGGAGTGAATTTAGAGAAGTTAGTGAAGGATTTCCATAAGGTCTTGCTATGAATAAATTGTTGAATTTGAGGTAGGTTACTTGTGTTGTAAATGCTCACCAATTGTGAGGTAGTTGTCACTATGTATCTTGATTGTTGAATTTGAAGTAGTTACACTTGATCCTAGGAAGAATGCCATCGAGGAGAATCCTTGCTATTGGTACAATGGCTAGAAGAATGAATGTGATGATGGAAATGATGGAAATGATGTGAGTTCACATAGATGATGTTGAATAAGATTGGGTAAGAGTACTTACACCACGACCTAATGTTGAAAGTGATGATGATGAAGAATTTTAATCCACTAGTCAAAATGAAGTAACCCTAGGAGATGATGAAGAAGAATCAGATTGAGTCAAAATGTTGCAGTCTATTTCAAAGATTGGGAAAAGACCTAGAGTTGATGTACCAAATTATACTAGTAATTTGAATCCTGAAGAGTTGATTGAAAGGATAAATGACCTAGAAGAATACTTTGAGTATGAAGAAATTGAAGATTAATAGAATGTAAAATGTGCAAAGACAAAGTTGAAAGGACATGTTGCTATATGTTGGAAATAAATTTAGTTGGATAGAAATAGAAGAGAAAAGAGAAGATTACAAAGTTGGACAAAATGGGGACAAAGTTGAAGAATTAGTTTATACCTACTAACTATGAGTTGGAATTGTTGAAGAGATTGCAAAACCTGAGACAAAAGGAGAAATCTATGAAGAAGTACATTGAAGAATTTCATAAGATGATCATAAGGATAGGACATAGAGAAGCAAGCAAGGAGAAAGTGGCTAGATACATCAATGGACTGAGATTGAAGATTCAAGAGGAACTAAGTTTGGTGAGGATGACAACATTAGAAGAAGCATATCAGTTTGCTCTGAAAGTTGAAGAAAAGTTGAACAAGAGGCATGATAAGAGATAGAGAGGTATAACATTTTCTAGAGGAGAGATATCATATGCAGGGTAGAATAGACAAGATAACACATTCAAGAAGTAGGAGAAAGATAACAATGTATATTGGAGAGATGAAATTACTTTCTACCGCAGAGGAAACCCTAGTCCATACCGAAGTGAAGGATATAGAAGAGAAGGAATACGACCTGATAGAAGAACATTCAAAGGAACCTATTTCAAATGTGGAGGTGAAGGACATAGAGCATTTAAATGTAATCAAGGGACTACAAGCAAGAAGACAGAATAGTTAAAGAGCAACCTATGTGGAAGAAGAACCTGTTGGATCATTGAGTTCAATTGGTAAACTTAAGAAAGGAGAATCACTTGTCATGAGGAGAGAACTTTTCAAGCAAAGACAAATAAGGAACCACTATAGAGGAAAAGCTTGTTCAGAAGTAGATGCAAATCAGGACGTAAATTTTGTAAAGTTGTAATTGATAGTGGTAGTTCAGATAATCTAGTTTCAGAGGAGATAGTGACTAAGTTGAATTTGGAAAGATTAAAACACCCTAAGCCATATCAAATAGCATGGATTCAGGATGATCATAAGGTACTGGGGAGTGAACAATGTTTAGTAAAATTTCATAGTGGATCTTATCATGATGAAGTATTGTGTGATATTATGCCTATGGATGTATGTCATATTTTGTTGGGTAGACCTTAGCAGTATGATAGAAAAGCTTTACATGCTGGGAGAAAGAATACATGCACTATAACATCAAATGGAAAGAGAATTACCTTGATTCCTTTGGAAGATGTGTGAGACCCCTATTCTATGTACTCATGTTTCTTTGAGATCCTTGATATTCATAGAGATATTTTAATTATTATGATACTAAGTACTTATGGATGACACATTTATTTATTGTGGATGATATTTGATATACTTATGGACGTTATATATTATGATTCGATTCCATATAATATCCTTTTATGAGATTATTTGATTTATGTATTTATGAATGATAAATTTTATATGTTAGTCTACGGTTACTAATGGATTTCTGATAATATCTTATTTATGATAGATATATTTTGGCAATATATTGTACTAACACTTCTTGTTGAGTGTACAGGTGGAATTGTTATGTCAATGGATTATGGGGGTCATTTAGCCACTTTATGTCTTTCTGTGTGGTGTTGGACCTAGGCATGGAGCCCTAAGGTCTATTTGTTGCGATGTTAAGAAATGTTATTTTTAGTTTTGTGTGATAAAATGATTATGCTCTTGCGTGGGTTTTAATCTTAAAATTTTTTAAGTGATTTTTAAGTGTTTTAAGAGGTCTAGGTTGTATTTTATGTTTCAGAAATTGTCTTATGTCTAAGGTACATAGGTTAGAATTTTATTTTTAACATTTGTAATATTTTAAAAGGTTTTTAGACCCTCCTTTAAGTACCACTTACAAAAGTGACGAAAATGGGAAGATAGTTGGTTGGTTGAATTACTTGGGTGGTTGAGTTAGTTTTGGGTAGGAAGATACTCCTTCCTTCTCTTTAAAAACTCTTCATGGAGTGGGGGGTGACATACTCATTTTATAATTTCAATTCAAGGATTATAGCATTAGTGGCATATTGTGATTTGAGGTAGCATGTTTTTCTTTATTGATTAGATGTAAATTATATTATATGTTTTTCTTTATTGATTAAATGTAAATATTATGTGTTTTTATTTAGTGGTCAAATGTAAATATTATATGTTTTCTGTAGTGCCCCTCCATTCTCACTTTGGATAAGCAGGTGGTTAGATTAAGGGGCATGAAGAAGAAGGTAAAATACTCGGAATGCTTAGGGTATGATAGACATGTTGGTGGTAGGATTACTGTTATGATGTAGTTGAGGACACTCATTGATGTTTAATATGATGACACTGTTGATACTTTATGATTAGTACATTATGCTTATGTTGTGATCAATTATAGGTTAATTGATTATGTAGATTAGTTTTACTACGTGATTAATGCGATTATCTATCTACGTGTTGTCTGGTTGTTTAGTTACTAATGAATTTGTTTAATAACGATACTTTTGATGTGTTGTGTGAAGGGACAGTGTAGTATTACTCATAATGAGTACCCTACTATGCTATGATTCTCTATCACTATGTGCCTGCTTAGATGATTATATGTATGTATTCAATACTTTTGTTTGTTGTAGGTTGTAGGTACCAAACATCGACTCCACCTGAGTTGGTAAGTCTGAGCGTGCCTTCATACCAATGGAAGCTGTTGAATGGAGATAACATATGGTCCCCTAGCCTAGTCATCATCCCTGAAGAGGATGATTATCCGGTTGTGTACCCTGTCAGTGTTGTCGGTTTGGTCATGATAGTCAGTCATTGTTGTCGTGGTCTTGCTTTCTAATCTTGCATAGTAGTTAGGTATGGTTTGATAGTTGGGTTATTTTGTTGGTATTGTTTTGATTATTGTTGCCTTAAAATAAAATAATTAGTTATGAAGCATTTTTGTTAAATAAATAAATATATAAATCTCCTTATGTAAATTTAGTTTATGAAAAATATATTATTCTAGAAGTTAAGTTAATAAATAATAATAATAATAATAATAGTAATAAATGTAATTGCAACTAGAGATAAATAAATAAATAATATTTATGTGTTGCCATAAAATATACTTATTTTGGTCTGGTTGTAAAATGTTAAAAATAGCAAACTGTAAGATATTGTTCATGCAGGAGTTATTGCCTCTTGTGGGGGGAATCTTCTGGAAGATTTTAGGGGATTTCTTTCTCTAAAAATAGGGAGTTTTTGGGCTGTATTTAGGGGGGATTTCTCTCTCATAAGAATTTTTAGCAGATGGAACTTTTGGGGGGAGACTGGTTTGTGACTACAATAGTTCAGCCCGGCATCGAATCTTCAGCCCAGTCAAGCAAGCAAAATCAGGTTCCTTTGGTTCTAATTTCTGTCTCAGTTTTCTGTTGACGCAAATGTTTAATTTATTATTTTTCCTGTTGATTGTAATTTACTTGAGAGATTAGAATCCTTTTTATTAGATCCAATTGTGCATGTCTGTATCATTGCATTTCTGGGAATCACCGATTGAAGTGACTGTCTATCTCTTAGCCATTTTGTCTCTATTTTAGCAGTCTGTTGTATTAGCCATAACTTCAGTTTTACAAATTGGGTTTCTCTAAATTTTTTGTATATGGTGCATTACCTAGCTACCTAAATCGTGTCCAAAAATTGCCCATACCCAGTTTGTCATTTTGGAGACATGAATGTTTTGTGACTGTCTACCTCTCAGCCATTTCATCTCTGTTTTAGCAATCTGTTGCATTAGCCATAACTTTAGTTTTACAATCTAGGTTTCTCTAAATACTTGATATATGGTGTATTATCTAGTTTCCTAAATCATATCGAAAAATCATCTATACCCAATTTGTCATTTTGGAGAATTCAATGTTTTGTTACTATCTACCTCTCAGACATTTCATCTCTATTTTTGTAGTCTGTTGCATTAGCCATAACATTAGTTTTGCGAACTGGGTTCCTCTAAATTTTTGATATATGAAGCACGACCTAGTCAGCTAATTCATATCTGAAAATTATCCATACCCAATTTGTCATTTTGGAGATATGAATATTTTGTGACTATCTACCATTCACCCGTTTCATTTCTGTTAAAATAGTTAGTTGCGTCATCAATAACTCTCTATATTTTCGAATTGGGTTTCTCTAAAAATTTTATATAAGATTCAGCTCTTACCTATGAAAATTATATCCAAAAAAAGTTAGCATTAGCCAATTTGTCAATTCAGAAATATGTATCAATTATTGACAACATTCCTATGCCATCTTGATTGTTGTTATTAAATCTACAAATCCATTTTGTGCATATCCTTTAATCATTGCATTCCATAATTTGACATCTCTTTGAGGCAATTTGCTGAACATTTAATGCACTTTGTCTATGCTCTCACTTTTGCATACATGTCTACTAGAGCATTTCCTTTTCGAAGTCTCTTATCATTATCGAAACATTCTATCTTTATATTCTTTTTGATATAGTATCTGTTCTTGCATATCTTAATCGATCATATTAGTATGTTTCTTTCTTAGTGGTTTATTTTAGTGCTTTTGAACATGATACTTGGTTATCTGAAGACCGGTTCTTGTTTATAAGTTCTTTTCTTAGGTTTCAAAATTAGCAATATAGTCTAATCTGGATTTAATAATAGAATCATAACTTAAAAGATTTTGGAAATTATACATGGGGTAGTGATTATGAAAATATTTATGTTGGAATTAAATTATATTCTCCTAAATGCATTAGAAATAACATAACATTTGTCAAGTTATATCTTTTATCTAAAAATTAGATAATGGTAGAAGGAAAATGAATTAAATTGGACGATAATTTTGAGGCTTATTGTGTTTGAAGGGAATAGAATCAACCTAGTTCTAATTTAAGGTAGAAGTATCAATTTTGGGTTTTAATTAGAAATCATTTAATGACATGAGTCATTGATAATAGTCCATGACTTTCAACTACTAAATGTTAACCTTGTAATTAGTCTAAGTAAGAATCTTAATATTATCTATTCTCAATAGCATAGGAAGGGATAGAATATTGTTACTTATGTCACTTATATCATTTAATCATATTAGTAACTGCTACTAGTAGTTAGAATAATATTGTTCTGCATTGTTGAGATAGATTCACTTTATGTTTGTTGGATGATTGACCATGATTAGAATTAGTGTTGCATTCTTCAAGACCCATTATTAGTGCATCAGATCATATGTTACATTTGAGGGATCTTAGTTTACGATGTGCATTGGTAAGTGAATGTGATGAGTGACCTTTGAGTTTTAATGGTCTCAAGTATTTGTGTCATTTAGGAAAATGGTTTCCAGAGGCCTAGGAGGGTACGATTATGTGGGGGTTGGCTCTGGGTACATCATGTGAGTTGAATGGAATGAATTCTTGAATTGTTGCCTCCTATTCATGTTGGTTTGATACATGTGCAAGATGGATAATACCATGACCAATATACTTATTTAGGTAGTTATAATGACTATGCAAGATGAGTTTGCCTTGCTCTGTGTATTGTGAAATGATGAGAATGTGATAGTTCATGCTTGGTTTATGTTTTGGAATAAGGATATAAGAATTGGTCCCTGTGATTATGTCGTTGTATGTAAGAAGGTAAATGCCTTGCATCGTATATGTTTCATGGATAGGTTCTTCTAGATGCAGGTAGGGGAGTGGCTTTCAATGTGGGGCCAGTGCCCAAAGTGTTTTCCAGGATAACCCACTGGAAGTTTTTAATTCAGTAATAATAATAAATTTAGAGGGTTGGGTAGTTTCCACACTAAATAAGATAATTGGATGCCTCACTCATGGCTCAAGTGCTCATTTAGGCTTGATATGAGATGAGACGGCCTGGAATGGCAAATCAACTACCTTGTCCTCATGAAAGGTATGCTGGTTCCACATGAGTTTGTATGGGGGCTGGTGGTCAGGAGAGGCTGCCAAGATAACCCAGGATGGGGGTCAGTGCCTAGGAAGACCTGCTAGGATAACCCATGGCAAGCTATGTGATGAGACTATTCCCTACTGTAGCCTAGCACTCCCTAATTTGTGTTTTTTTTTCTTTTGCCCTTTCATTATGTGATTGCCTCTGGAAGTGTTGGTTGATATACTTGTGATGTTCTTTTGACCCGTGTTGTATTGAAGCCTTGTGTAGTCCTTGCATCTGTTAGCCTACTGCCTTCTTGATTGTCTTCTTAGTGGGACCTTATTGTTATCTCCTAGCATGGGGGTGGACCTTAGGGTTCCACATGGTCGAGTGGTTGTGCTTTATTCCATTAGTTTTCTAGCATCGTGGCTCGTGTGTAAAGAAGATGTATCTCTCTTGATTCTAGTTTTGCACCTGTATCAAAGATGGACATTGTACTATTTGTATCTAGACCTGTGTATGAGTGGAACTCATTATGTAATTTGATGTATTCAGAAAGGAAGAGCTTTTGTATCATAGAAATTATGTAATTCCTTTTGTAAGATAAACTATTCTGGATTTGTAAACATTATTGCAAAGATGTTGATGTATATATCTAATGAAGTAACCAAGTTGTTAGTTTGAGTTATTTGAATAAACTATGTATGTTGTTGATTATTGTTTAATTTCAATAATGTAGCTGTGTAATCCCTAAAGATGCTAGTTTAACTTGTTGAAATTAGACTAGGATATGTTATCATTATTCTATTTAAAAAAGAAAAAAAATTGCCCTTTCTTTTGCTTTAGTTGAACTTATCTCTAGGGGTGCATGGCGGGGCATTACATTTGGTATCAGAGCCAAGTTGCGACACTGAGACCTCTGGATTGTTGTTGTTGCTCTAGGTTAAGTGATTTTCTCTTTGTGGTGTGTTGGTGATGGTACCTTTCACCTGTGTGCATTAGTATGACATTATAAGATTGATAAGTTTATAAACTTGTCCTTTGATTATGTCTTGTTTACTTATGTGTCTATGTGTTCTCTCTTCCCTAAATGTTAGTTCTTGTTGTTTTGTTGAGGCTTTGATTTTCTCTTGTGGTCACTAGTGCACTATAAGAAAGAAGCATGGTTACTGTTACTGCATGTAATTAAGTATTGGAATGATTTAATCATTTGGTGAGTCATGTGGTTATGTGATGTTGTCATGTATGAGGTATGTTAACGTGGTTGTTGATAACCTGACATCTATTTCCTAGTTGGTCATGACCGCATGTGGAAGATCTATTGTAGTTTATGAAAGTTATCATTGTATATGCTTGTGTAAGAACTATGTGTAGGAGATCAAACGAGAGCTTGTGTTAGGCCTATGAGATCATGAATGTGATAATGTAAGTCAATTATAGTTTTGAATTATTCCTATGTGTGATATCATACATTCCCTTTATATCTTCTTGCATAAGGAAGCAATTGCATATTTCCATAGTTTAGGAAAAAGAAATTGTATAGTATTAAAGATAGAAGTTGTTTAGATAAGAGGATGTAGTTAACTTAATTGTTTGAGTGTTGGTGTATGTTCCTTAACACATTCTGGACCTTGTGTCCTTGAGTGTTGTGTAGTGGATACTCTCTTTGTGTGGCTAAAATTAGTCACATCGTGATGTGAATTTGTTGTGTAATTTGGTTGTTTTAAAATTTTTAATGGTTGTTTCATGTGTTGTTGGGGGTTAGCAGTGAATTTTCTTTCTTTGAGCTTTCTTATGATAGGAGTGGTCACCAAAACTCTTTTCTTTATACTTGATTTATTGTTAGAAATTGCCAGCACTCTGTGACTTAAAGTTGGATTTGATTATTTTCCCATTTGGGTTTGCATTTATTTTAAAAATTTCTATGGTGGCTATTCTAAATGTTTGTTTCTGTTGGCTCCATTTTGTGTTAAGTGTTGTTTCTATCATGTTCATTTCAAACCTCTGATAGTGTGTTCAAGGGAGGACTCCGCGGAGGATTGTACTTTGCATGTTCGGTAATTAGTGGGAACCATAGTGGAAATAAGAGATGAGATGTATTTTTTTTGTTAATATGTAAATGCAATTCCCGAAATCATTTGAAATTCTCAAAATATGTGTGATTAGATTATAAGTAGATCACATGATACATCTTAAAGGTAAAGAATTGATGTTCTTCTTGTCTTTATTGAATGATTGTGTTTGTTTTATGAACAATTACTTAATATGGATGCGTATGTTGGCAATAGAAAGTTGCAATTCTAATATGTTATGTTTCCACACTAATCTATGACGTCTAGGAGGAAGTCAAGTTTTAGAGGGGGAGTATGTAGTGCCCCTCCATTCTCACTTTGGATGAGTAGGTGGTCGGATTAAGGAGCATGAATAAGAAGGTAAAATACTCAGAATGCATAGGGTACGATAGACATGTTAATGGTAGGCTTACTATTATGATGTAGTTGAGGACACTCATTGATGTTTAATACTATGATGACACTGTTGATACTTTATGATTAGTACATTATGCTTATGTTGTGATCAGTTATAGGTTAATTGATTATGTAGATTACTTTTACTACGTGATTAATATGATTATCTGTCTATGTGTTATTTGGTTGTTTAGTTACTAATGAATTTGTTTAATGTCAATACTTGTGATGTGTTTTATGAAGGGACATTGTAGTATTACTCATAATGAGTACCCTACTATGCTATGATTCCCTATCACTATGTGCCTACTTGGATGATTATATGTATGTATTCGACACTTTTGTTTGTTCTAGGTTGTAGGGACTAGGCATCGACTCCACCTGAATTACCAGGTCTGAGCGTGCCTTCATACCAATGGAAGTTGTTGAATAGAGATAATATATGGTCCCCTAGCCTAGCCATCATCCCTAAAGAGGATGAGTATTCGGTTGTGTACCCTATCAATGTTGTCGGTTTGGTCATGATAGTCAGTCATTATTGTGGTGGTCTTGCTTTCTGATCTTGCAGAGTAGTCAGGTATGGTTTGACAGTTGGGTTATTTTGTTGGTGTTGTTTTGGTTATTGTTACCTTAAAATAAAATAATTAATTCTGAAGCATTTTTGTTAAATAAATAAATAAATCAATCTCCTTATGTAAATTTAGTTTATGAAAAATATATTATTCTAGAAGTTAAGTTAATAAATAATAATAACAATAATAATAAATGTAATTGTAACTAGAGATAAATAAATAAATAATATTTGTGTTGCCATAAAATATATTTATCTTGGTCTGGTTGTAAAATATTAAAAATAGCAAACTGTAAGAAATTGTTCATGCAGGAGTTATTGCCTCTTGTGGGGGAAATCTTCTGGAAGATTTTAGGGGATTTCTTTCTCTAAAAATAGGGAGTTTTTAGGTTGTATTTAGGGGGGGACTTCTCTCTCATAAGAATCTTCAGAAAATGAAACTTTTGGGGGGCGATTAGTTTGTGGCTACAGTAGTTGAACTGGCATTGAATCTTCAGCCCAGTCAAGCAAGCGAAATCAAGTTCATTTGCTTCTAATTTCTGTCTCAGTTTTCTATTGAAGAAAATGTTTGATTTATTATTTTTCCTATTGACTGTAATTTGCTTGAGAGATTAGAATCCTTGTTATCAGATCCAATTGTGCATGTCTGTATCATTCCATTTCTGGGAATCACCGATTGATGTGACTATCTATCTCTCAGCCATTTTGTCTCTGTTTTAGCAGTCTGTTATGTTAGCCATAACTTGAGTTTTACAAATTGGGTTCCTCTAAATTTTTGATATATGGCGCATGACCAAGTTACCTAAATTGTATCCAAGAAAAGTCCATACCCAGTTTTTGGAAATATGAATGTTTTGTGACTGTCTACCTCTCAGCCATTTCATCTCTATTTTAGCAGTCTATTGTGTTAGCCATAACTTTAGTTTTACGAACTGGGTTCTTCTAAATTGTTTATATATGGTGTATGACCTAGTTATCTAAATCATATCTAAGAATCGTGCATACCCAGTTTGGTATTTTGGAGATATGAATGTTTTGTGACTATCTACCTCTCAGCCATTTTGTCTTTCTTTTAGCAGTCTGTTGCGTTAGCCATAACTTTAGTTTTACGAACTGGATTCCTCTAAATTCTATATATATGGTGTATGACCTAGTTACCTAAATCATATCTAAAAATTATCTATACTCAATTTGTCATTTTGGAGATATGAATATTTTGTTACTGTATACCTTTCACCCATTTGATCTCTATTAAAATAGTTAGTTACGTCATCAATAACTCTCTATATTTTCAAATTTGGTTTCTCTAAATTTTTTATATAAGATTAATCTCTTACCTATGAAAACTATATCCAAAAAAAGTTAGCATTACCCAGTTTGCGAATTTAGAGATATGTATCAATTAGTGATAGACATTCCTATGCCATCATGATTGTTGTTATTAAATCTACAAATTGATTTTGTGCATATCCTTTAATCATTGCATTCCATAATTTGACATCTCTTTGAGGCAATTTGCTGAACAATTAATGCACTTTGTCTATGCTCTCACTTTTGCATACATGTCTATTAGAGCATTTCCTTTTCGAAGTCTCTTATCATTATCAAAATATTCTATATTTATGTTCTTTCTGATATAGTATCTATTCTTGCATATCTTAATCAATCATACTAGTATGTTTCTTTCTTAGTGGTTTATTTTAGTGCTTTTGAACATGATATTTGGTTATTTGAAGACTGGTTCTTGTTTTTAAGTTCTTTTCTTAGGATTTAAAATTAGCAATATAGTCTAATCTGGATTTAATAATAGAAACATAACTTAAAAGATTTTGGAAATCATACATGGGGTAGTGATTATGAAAATATTTATGTTAGAATTGAATTATATTCTCTTAAATACATTAGAAATAACATAACATTTATCAAGTTATATCTTTTATCTGAAAATTAGATAATGGTAGAAGGAAAATGAATTAAATTGGATGATAATTTTGAGATTTATTGTGTTTGAAGGGAATAGAATCAACCTAGTTCTAATTTAAGGTAGAAGTATCAATTTTGGGTTTTAATTAGAAATCATTTCATGATGAGTCGTTGATAATAGTCCATGACTTTCAACTACTAAATGTTAACCTTGAAATTAGTCTAAGTAAGACTCTTAATATTATCTATTGCCAATAAAATAGGAAGGGATTGAATATTGTTACTTATGGAACTTATATCATTTGATCATATTAGTAACTGCTACTAGTAGTTAGAAAAATATTGTTCTGCATTGTTGAGATAGATTCACTTTATGTTTGTTTGATGATTGACCATGATTGGAATTAGTGTTGCCTTCTTCAAGACCCATTACTAGTGCATCAGATCATATGTTGCATTTGAGGGATCTTAGTTTATGATGTGCATTGGTAAGTGAATGTGATGAGTGACCTTTGAGTTTTAATGGTCTCAAGTATTTGTGTCATTTAGGGAAATGGTTTCCAGAGGCATAGGAGGGTATGATTGTGTGGGGGTTGGCTCTGTGTACATCATGTGAGTTGAATGGAATGCATTCTTGAATTGTTGCCTCCTATTCATGTTGGTTTGATACATGTGCAAGATGGATAATACCATGACTAGCATACTTATTCATGTGGTTGTGATCACTATGCAAGATGGGTTTGCCTTACTCTGTGTATTGTAAAATGATGAGAATGTGATAGTTCATGCTTGGTTTATGTTTTGGAATAAGGATATAAGAATTGGTCCCTGTGATTATGTTGTTTAATGCAAGAAGCTAAATGCCTTGCATTGTATATGTTTCATGGATAGGGTCTTCTAGATGCAGCTAGGGGAGTGTCTTTCAATGTGGGGCCAGTGCCCAAAGTGCCTGCCAAGATAACCCATTGGAAGTTTTTAATTTAGTGATAACTTAATTATAAATTTAGAGGGTTGGGTAGTTTCCACACTGAATAAGATAATTGGATGCCTCACTCATGGTTCAAGTGTTTGTTTAGGCTTGAGGTGAGATGAGAAGGCCTGGAATGGCAAATCAACTGCCTTGTCCTCATGAAAGGTATGCTGGTTCCATATGAGTTTGTATGGAGGCTGGTGGTCAAGAGAGGCTGCTAGGATAACCCAAGATGGGGGCCGGTGCCTAGGAAGACTTGCCAGGATAACCCATGACAAGCTTTGTGATGACACTTTTCCCTACTACAACCTAGCACTCCCTAATTTTTTTTTTCTTTTTCCCTTTCGTTATATGATTGCCTTTGGAAGTGTTGCTTGATTTACTTGTGATGTTCTTTTGACCCATGTTGTATTGAAGCCTTGTGTAGTCCTTGCATTTGTTAGCCTACTGCCTTCTTGATTATTTTCTTAGTGGGACCTTATTGTTATCTCCTAGCATGGGGGTGGACCTTAGGGTTCCACATAGTCGGGTAGTTGTGCTTTATTCCATTGGTTTTCTGGCATCGTGGCTCATGTTGAAAGAAGACTCTCTTGATTCCAGATTTGCACCTATATTGAAGATGAACATTGTACTATTTGTATCTAGACC
Source organism: Cunninghamia lanceolata (assembly GCA_027924645.1). Lineage (NCBI taxonomy): Eukaryota > Viridiplantae > Streptophyta > Pinopsida > Cupressales > Cupressaceae > Cunninghamia > Cunninghamia lanceolata. The sequence continues at coordinate 1,434,277 of BSBN01000277.1, forward strand.
TATGTATCAGTGGAACTCATTATGTAATTTGATGTATTCAGAAAGGAAGAGCTTTTGTATCATAAAAATTATGTAATTCCTCTTGTAAGATAAGCTATTCTACATTTGTAAACATTATTGCAAAGATGTTGATGTATGTATCTAATGAGGTAACAAAGTTATTAGTTTGAGTTATTTGAATAAACTATGTATGTTGTTGATTGTTGTTTAATATCAATAATGTAGCTATGTAATCCCTAGAGATGCTAGTTTAATTTGTTGATATTAGACTAGGATATGTTATGATTATTCTATTTAAAAAAAAATTGCCCTTTCTTTTGCTTGAGTTGAACTTATCTCTAGGGTTGCACGGAGGGGCATTACATTTTCTTTATTTATTAAATGTAAATGTTGATTTTATAATGGTTTGTTGCATGTGAAATTAGAAAAACAAACATTTCATTGTAAATTTTGAAAGAAGCATATTTGTTTCCTTATTTACATGTCATAAACCTAGATCATCATAGCATGAATTATATTTATGATTTTTACATTCGATCTGATTAGAACAACAACAATTAGTCATTTAATAATTATACATATTGCATTTAAAATATCTTCATTGCTAGATTTTACAAAAAAGAAAAAAATTGCATTTTTTTAGAAAACATAGTTACTATTGAAATTTAGCATTTGCGTTTAATATCTTGTTTCACATTTGCTGCTATCATTTACATTCTTAAATGTAATTTTAATTTGTTTTACCTCATGTCATATGTCATCTTGCATTGAAAATTTAAAGAAGGAACAATTTTTTAAGGGTTTTGTTGGCGTTTGTGAATAGGTGCTTTACTTTGTGTTGTGTGATGTTTTTTATATGTTTTATAGTGGAGTTGACCCCCTCTTACAAAGAGGCTGATTTTATCCTCCATGTGCAAGGGGTTGAGTGGGTGTGGCTCCCACAAAGGGGCATCTTTATTTTAGGGTATGAATACCCATGCTTATTTAGGGATATGAGTATCCCATATCTATATACATGTTGGCTTTGTCTTGGTGGGATAAGGGTGCTTTGATGGTACATTGTGGTGTATAGAGGTTTGATGTGAGATTAGTTATTGGGTTAAGGTGATACATATGTATACCCCTAATAGGTAGATCCCCTACTCCCCCTGTGTGGAATTCCTTTTGGGAAATCCAATATGTTAGAAATGTACTTTGGGTGTTTTTGGTAACTATATGAAGTGTGAACAAAATGTGTATATATATTTGTTTTGTTTAAAGTGATCTTGTTGAGTTATGTTGTGAAGAGGTCCCAAGTGGCTAAATGTTTCCCCATGCTTGGGGGTGGGCAGTCTCAGAACCCTATGGATGGGTGGAGAGCCCATTGGCATATTGTTATTTTTCCTCTCTTGTTCACTTTTAGGTCTTTGGATGGAGGTTGAAGATGTTTTGCAGTTGTTAAAGTCTCTTGGAAAGAAAAGTAATGGTGTTTGTTTCCAAGAAAGACATCTTTGTTTCATGATGTACTTTGTGTATCAAATGTTCTAGATTATTTGTAAAAGTGTTAATATAACAAACTTGTGTTGTTACTGTTGCAAGTATGGCCCTAACTAGTGTTGTCATTGATGCCAACATACTCCTGTTGCATTAATGATAAGGATTGGATGAGCTGTGAGATGAGGATATTGAGAAAATTAGTCTCAATTAGGAATAGTGATGATAGTAAGGAAAAAGTCCAAGATAGGCTGAGGATCAGAGGATACAGATTAAAGGGTTTGTAGATATGTGTCTTAAGGTGATCCAGTAGAGATTTCAGAGGTTTGCATGAAGATCTGAAGAAGGTGTGGCCGCTCAAGTAAAACCGGTCCAGGTAGGTGTTCAGAGATGACAGAGTGATATAGACAAGTCCGGTAAGATCTGGAAATGCATTATCCTATTCTACAAATTTGAGGGAGTGTTGAGGAAGTCTTTGTGAAGTATCAACTCAATTGGTTCATGGTTTGAAGGTCTGCAAGCATCTATCCTTTATGACAGTAATGACAGACTATGTTCTTGAGGTTCTGGATGAAAGGGAGAAGGATTTCAGTAAGCAGATGAAGTGTGGATGTTCTTGGTGATTCAGGTAAGCTTGTGGAGGTCTTTGGATCGTGCTCAGTTTGTGTTGGTGATCCGCATTGAAGTTGGAGCTCGCATTGAAGAATAACTTCTGGATGATGGTGTTCTTTCTGAGACTGGCCGACCAGATGAGTTACACATCCTGCAGATGTTCTTGTTGATGTTTGCTGACTTAGATGTTCATTCTTAAGTTGATGTCTTGTATAAATAAGGGATTGCGAAGTCATTTCAAAGTTGTCCTTGTGGAGATGAGAGTGTGGTAACAAGGAGGAGAGCGAAAGGCAGAGCAGAAGTATTGGGCTTAAATGGAACTGAATCAAGCATGGTGAAGATGCTATTTTCTAGTTCAAGTAGGTGGTACTTATTTCTTTATAGACAGTGTGTCTCCTATAGGCAGTGGGCCTCTTGTGAGCAGTGTGCTTGAGTAGTGAGCCCTAATTGGCATGTGCCATTTTTGTTCTTTCTATTCTTCTAATAGAGAATACAATCTTGGGTTAATCACCCCATGGCTTTTCCTTTAATCGGGTTTTCCATGTCAAAATCTTGGTGTCTCATGTGTTGATGTGTTTATGCTCTTGATTTATTGCATTATATTTCCTTGATTATTTGCAAAGTAAAGTTAAGTGTTTAATTGGAAGAAAGTTTTGTATAACTGATTCACCCCCCCTCTTAGTTGTCTGCCCTAAGTCTAACAATTGGTATCAGAGCCAAGTTCCTCTAAAAGGAGCTTAACCGCTTGAGGAGATCCAGAATGACATCTTACAAGAAGGATAGTCTGAAGTTTGATGGAACCAATTTTAATCTTTGGAAAGGTCGCATGAAATGTCACTTGCAATGTATGGGAATGGCGTATTGGACCATGGTTACAACAAAGTATACACCTCCACAGGGTGGTCCGAAAGCTCCAAATGAAATCACCGATGCTGAAAACAATCTGCGGACTATAGAAGCTCTTCTAAGTAGATTATCTGATTCAGAGCTCTCAAATGTTATTGACCTACCAACTGCCTTTGAGATTTGGGAAAAACTGGAACTTCTGCGTGAAGGAGACAAGTATGTTAAATGTGCAAAGCTACAAAGTCTGAAAGGGAAATTTGAAAATCTAAAGATGAGAGATGATGAAAATATTACTACATTTATGCCAAGAGTAAATGAGATTGTTTGTGAAATTAGAAATGCTGGTGGAGTCTTCGATGACGATGAGATTGTTGGCAAAATTCTCAGATCTCTTCTTGCTTTTTATAAAATCAAGGCTACTGCTATTAAAGAATTCAGAGCCCATACAACTGTCACAATAGATCAATTGGCTGGTAAATTGGCTGCATTTGAAATGACCAAGTTTGGAGATGCCCCTCCTAAGACTGAATCTGCATTCAAAGCCAGTGCCTCTATGAAAGGTAAACAAAGGTTTGATCTGGGAGAGAACTCTTCAAGAAAAATCTCATGGTATGAAAAAACAAGAAAAGACCTAGAAGACGAGGAAGCAGAAACTGCTCAACTTGAAGCCCTTATTGCAAAAAGACTACTAAGAGGATCCGGTAAGTATGAAGGAAAATTGCCTTTTAAGTGTTTTAACTACAATAAGATTGGTCATTTTGCCTCCAAGTGTCCGGAAAGATTTTCAAGGCCAAATCCTAACAGATCAAGGTTCCAAAAGAACTGTTATTATGTTCATGAGGAAGATGATAATGAAGGAGTAACAGATGATGAATCAGAGACAGGAAACAAATTCGGAAGTGAATGGGTGTTCATTACCATCAAGGAAGAAGATCCAATGTCCTCTGTATCTATCAATCATAAGACTGTGGAAAGAGCTTTGGATGCCCAAGTTGAAGAGAAGGATGATTGGGTCATTGATAGTGGATGCTCTCACCATATGATAGGTGACAAAAATAAGTTCATAGATTTGGAGAGGTATGAAGGAGGAGTGGTAAAGTTTGGTAATAATTCTACTGGTAGAATCAGAGGAAGAGGAACTATTTCTTTTGATGGAAGGAACAAAATCAGTAATGTACTGTATGTTGAAGGTTTGAAGCACAATCTTCTTAGTGTTGGATAGTTGGTGGACAAAGGCTATGATCTCCGATTCAAGAATGGAAAATGCAAGATCTTTGAAAGTTCTGGAACAGAGATTACATCTGGTACTCAAACAAAAGGTAATATCTTTCATTTGGTTGGTACTGGTAAAAGTTGCTTGTTTGTTCAAGTTGATCAGAGTTGGTTATGGCATAGGAGGATGTGTTATGTGAATTTTGATAATATCATCAAGATAAGCAATGCTCGGGCTGTAAGAGATCTTCCAAAATTGGTGAAACCTACTAATAGCTTGTCTAAAGAATGTCAGTTGGGTAAGCTAAGAAAAATCACATTCAAGAGTAAGGAATTGTCCTCTACTAGATTATTGGACTTAGTTCACATTGATCTTTGTGGTCCAAAAAGAATCAGGAGTGTGCAAGGTGACAGATACTTCATGTTACTAATTGACGACTATTCCTGGATGATGTGGGTAACCTTTCTCAAAGAGAAATTAGAAGCTCTTGAGAAATTTAAAATATTCAAGGCTGTGGTAGAGAATGAAACCGGATTAAAATTGAAATGTCTGAGGTCTAATAGAGGTGGAGAATTCACATCCAGTGGGTTCATAGAATTCTGTGAGAAGCATGGAATAAAGAGATAGTTGTCTACTCCTAGGACTCCAAAGCAGAATGGAGTAGTGGAAAGAAAGAACCAGACCATCCAGGAAGCATCTAGGACCATGATGATGGAAGCAAATGTTCCTCAAATCTATTGGAGAGAAGCTATCAGCACTGCAGTCTATACTCTCAATCGAGTTCAAATCAGAAGCAATATCGGTAAGACTCCTTATGAACTCTGGTTTGGCATTACTTCTACTGTAAGGTATTTCAGAGTCTTTGGCAGCAAATGTTACATCAAAAGAGATGAAGATCTAGGAAAGTTTGATGCTAGAAGTGATGAAGGAATATTCTTGGGTTACTCTACTCAAAGCAAAGCATACTGGTGCTATAACAAGAGATTGAGAAAGATTATAGAAAGTACAAATGTGAAGGTTGATGAAGGAATTGAAAAACCCTAAAGGTTTTATGAATATGATGAAGATGATCAGAATGGTGTTATGACTCAAGGAGCCCAAGCCTCTTCTAAAAGTCAAATTCAAACTGATCTGGTAAATAAGGAAGAAGAGATGAGTTTTAATGAGCCTGATCAATAAGTAGAAATGCAAGAATCTCCCAAAGTTCCTAGGTATGTAAGATTGAATCACTCTGAAGATCAAATCATAGGTGATAAAAGCAATGGTGTACAAACAAGAAGAAGGATTGCTCAAGATTCAGAAGAGTATTGTTTGATTTCAAAGATTGAACCCAAGATAGTGCATGAAGCTTGCAATGATGAAAACTAGACTAAAGCAATGGAGGAAGAACTGATGCAAATTGAGAAAAATCACACTTGGGATCTTGTTCCCAGACCTAGAAACAAGAATGTGATTGGAACAAAATGGGTCTTCTGGAACAAACTGAATGAAGTTGGTGAAGTAATCAGAAATAAAGCCAGATTGGTCTGCAAGGGTTACTCTCAAATAGAAGAGTTGATTTTGAAGAAACTTTTGCTCCGGTGGCAAGAATTGAAGCAGTCAGATTATTTCTTGCTTTTGCTACCTTCAAGGATTTCAAAGTATAGCAGATGGATGTCAAGTCTGCCTTCCTGAATGGTGACTTGGAAGAAGAAGTATACATTGAGCAACTGGATGGATTTCAATTGTCTGATCATGGTCATATGGTCTACAAGTTGAAGAAGGCACTGTATGGATTGAAGCAAGCCCCAAGAGCCTGGTATGAAAGATTGGATAAACATCTTTTGAAGATTGGTTTTAACAAAGGTATTGCTGACAGTAATTTGTATTTCAAAATTGACCATGAAAATATCTTGATTATTGAAGTGTTTGTTGATGATATCATTTTTAGAGGAAGAGATAGTATGTGTAAAACCTTTGCAAATCAAATGAAAAGTGAATTTGAGATGTCCATGCTTGGGGAAATGAATTTCTTCTTGGGTCTACAAATCACTCAAACAAAGAAAGTAATCTTCATTTCTCAGACCAAATATGTGAGAGAATTGTTGAAGAAATTTGGGATGGAAGACTCAAAGCAAATGAGTACTCCCATGGCAACCAGATGTAAGTTGAGCAAGGATGATGACTCTCCCAAGGCTAATCAGAAAAAGTATAGGTCAATGATTGGAGGACTGTTGTATCTTACTCAAACTAGACCAGACATTATGTAGGCTATTGGTCTTATTGCTAGATTTTAGGCTGATCCTAGAGAATCTCATGTCATGGCAATCAAGAGGATTTTTAGATATCTAAAAGGGACAGTTGAGTATGGTTTGTGATATCCTAGAGATCATGATTTCTCTCTTCATGCATATACAGATGTTGATTGGGTAGGAGATGTGGATGATTGAAAGAGTACCAGTGGTGGAACATTCTTTTTGGGGAAGAGATTGGTTTCTTGGCTAAGAAAGAAACAAGAGGCAATATCTATGTCCATGACAGAAGTAGAATATATTGTAGCAGTAGATAGTTGCACTCAAGTTTGTGGATGAAGCAGATGCTAAGAGATATCAGAGTGGAGTATGAGGAGCCTATCACAATTTTCTGTGACAATTCAAGTGCAATAAATATATATAAAAATCCATTGTTGCATTCAAAGACCAAACATATATCCATCAATTTTCACTTTTTGAGAGAGCAAGTAAACAAGAATGAAGTCAAATTGGAGTTTGTACCTTCCAAGGATTAGATTGCAAACATCTTTACTAAACCTTTACCTAAGGACTCTTTTGAGTACCTCACGGAGAAGTTAGGGGTTATTGCCCCTTCGGTGATGAACTATGGAGCACGGATGTGCATCAGTCTAGTGGATATCACAGTCCTATCTTGTGGTCCAGATTGATGATGGGGAGCTGCTACTTAGGGGGAGTAGCAGGTATGATTCTGAAGTGGTGGAATTGCAAGTATGTGCCCTTTGTCATTGATGTCAAAGGGGGAGAGAAGACATGTGAAAAACAAGTGGTTTCTGATCAAAGGGGGAGTAGTAAAGGGAGAGAAGACATGTGAATGCTTGTTACTGATAGGGGGAGTTGTGACAATAAGGAGAAGTTCTTGTCTTGATGATCAAAACAGTTTTTCACATCATATGTTGCCATCAATGACAAAGGGGGAGATTGTTGCAAGTATGGCCCTAACTAGTGTTGTCATTGATGTCAACATACTCTTGTTGTATAAATGATAAGGATTGGATGAGCTGTGAGCTGAGGATATTGAGAAAATTAGTCTTAATCAGGAATAATGAAGAACAGTGATGACAGTGAGGCAAAAGTCTAAGATAGGTTGAGGATCAGAGGATGTAGATTAAAGGGTTTGTAGATATGTGCCTTAAGGTGATCCAATAGAGATTTTAGAGGTCTGCATGAAGATCTGAAGAAGGTGTGGCTGCTCAAGTAAAACCGGTTCTGGTAGGTGTTCAGAGATGACAGAGTGATACAAACAGGTCCGGTAGGATTCGATATGCATTATCCTGTTCTGCGGATTTGAGGGAGTGTTGAGGAAGTCTTTATGAAGTATCAACTCGATTGGTTCATGGTTTGAAGGTCCACAAGCATCTATTCGTCTATGACAGTAATGACAGATTGTGTTCTTGAGGTTCCAGATGAAGGGGAGAAGGATTTCAGTAAGTAGATGAAGTGTGGATGTTCTTGGTGATCCAGGTAAGCTTGTGGAGGTCTTTGGATCATGCTCAGTTTGTGTTGGTGATCTGCATTAAAGTTGGAGCTCGCATTGAAGAATAACTTCTGGATGATGGTGTTCTTTTTGAGACTGGCCAACTGGATGAGTTACACATCCTGTGGATGTTCTTGTTGATGTTTTCTGACTTAGATGTTCATTCCTAAGTTGATGTCTTGTATAAATAAGGGATTACAAAGTCATTTCAAAGTTGTCCTGGTGGAGATGAGAGTGTGGTAGCAAGGAGGAGAGCGAAAGGCAGAGCAAAAGTATTGGGCTTAAATGAAACTGATTCAAGCATGGTGAAGATGCTATTTTCTAGTTCAAGTAGGTGATACTTATTTCTTTGTAGATAATGTGTCTCCTGTAGGTAGTGGGCCTCTTGTGAGCAGTGTGCTCGGGCAGTGAGCCCTAATTGGCATGTGCCATTTTTGTTCTTTCTATTCTTCTAAAAGAGAATACAATCTTGGGTTAATCGCCCCATGGTTTTTCCCTTAACCGGGTTTTCCACATCAAAATCTTAGTGTCTCATGTATTGATGTGTTTATGCTCTTGATTCATTGCATTATATTTCCTTGATTATTTGCAAAGTAAAGTTAAGTGTTTAATTGGAAGAAAGTTTTGTACAACTGATTCACCCCCCCTCTCAGTTGTCTGCCCTAAGTCTAATAGTTACATATGCATTTGAAGGAAAATAATAAAAAAGCAGTTCAATTGTTAAGTTGTAAGTCAAAAATGTATGTCCAAGAAGAGAAAGTTATGTGTTTCCTTGAAAGAAAAGATTGTATCATTTGCAATATTTAGTTACAAAGAATCCTCATGTTTCATACATTATCTTCTAATTGTTTCTTATACACTTGATTTGGAAACTGTTAAACAAAGACAAAAATGATTTAAATGTGTAATCATATTGATTGCATTGTATGAGTCAATGAAGGAAATTCATAAGAAGAGAATTAGTTTTAAGTCAAGTATAAGGCAATTTCTATTTAAGAATCTTTAAATTATTATTTGGGGAATAAAAATTAAATTAAATGGAGTCAAAACTTAATTATAATAAATCTATCAATTTAACATTTAATGAAAGCATAATTAAATTTCTTTTCTAAAACCAATGACAAATTTCATTAGATTGTGACGTAATATATATACATGTATTTTAACTTGACTTTGACATTAATCAAACTTAGAATGGATTGCATTAAATGTGAAACTCCTCCACTGGAGGTAAATTATTTTCCAATAAATCATAAAGTTATGATTTGACGTTAATAGTAATAAGTTGGTGTTGTAATTAATCTCAATGTTTATCACAATAAATGAATCTAGTAGATAGGCTAAATTCCATAGAGAAACATAGGAGATCTTCTTGAAGTACGAATAAGTAAGGAAACCCCTTCGTTTGATGGGAATTGAAACCATGTCAACAAAGTAATGGCTAACTTATTTATACCTTTGATCAAGAATATTAGTATAACCAAGTGGAAATTTTGTTTAGGTTGAACATTAAAAGTCAATGAAATCAAAGTTTAGTGTATAAATCAAAATGTAGCAAGTAGTTACATTTAAATCTAAAACTACTAGAAACAATAAGAAAATGTCGTTTACAACTTAGAACTTGAAACTAAGCTAATCTATCTTTTGAGTCTTGATAGCATCAAAATGATTCTTGTGTCATTGATCTTAATAGTAAAGTTAAGAAGTAGTTTCATTCACTTTAAAATTTTGTTCCAACCATGATTATTTGTGTAAGGTTATGTAGCTCTTCATTTTCAAACTCTTGATAGTCAAGTTATTTTAAAGCAATAATTGTTCACTTTATAGGCATACTAGGGAAACAAATATAGATAGAAAAGGAGAAATTGGTAATTTTTAAGTAGTTTGTAAACTAATCAAACTTAGAAGGGTGACCAATTTCTAGACTCTAGGATACCTAGGAAAATTTTTGTACATCTCAAAATGCAAACGAAGATTATTTAAGCAGTGAGAGGACATCATAAAATTGATGTCATCGATCTTAGATTAACTTTAAAACTTGAATTTACTTTAGTAGTACTAGCAAGTCAAAACAAATTTGGGTAGTTGTGTTTGATTTAGGTTGATTGAAGTGTGCAGAAATGCTAGAATATGTTTGGTAGATTGAAGGAAATTCATGGATGGTTTGAGACATGAGAATATCTGAAGAAGAAGGAATCTGAAGAATCACAACTAGAGGAGATAACTGAGTTGCTAAAAGAGTATGAAGACACCATATCAGATAATGTACCTAAAGGATTACCACCAATCAGGAGTATCAGTCAACACATGGCTCTTATACCTAGAGCTAGTTTGCCTAACAAAGTAGCACATAGAATGACACCAATTGAGAATCAAGAATTGAATAGATAGATACATGAGTTGTTGAGGAAGGGTTTGATCAGAGAAAGTTTGAGTCCTTGTGCAGTACCTATAGTGTTAGCAATGAAGAAGGATGGATAATGGAGAATGTGTACAGACTCTAGAACAATAAACAAGATCACAATTAAGTATAAATTTCCTTTACCTATGATGGATGATATCATGGATTGTTTCAATGGGGCAAAGTATTTCACAAAGATAGACTTGAAGAGTGGATACCATCAGATCAGAATCACAGAAGGAGATTAATGGAAGACTGTGTTGGTGCCTGCATGAGCAGTCAGTTTTTAAGCATATAAACATGCAGGCACCTTCCCAAAAAATCAAAAAAAGGTTCTAAGTCCTTGGACCTCCTCAGCATGTTTTAGCATCAGCATCATATTTTCTTTGGAGGAGGTCATCATCATCATATTTCTAGTTGTCACCCTGATGTTGCTTGCGAGGGTCATCATCATATTCTGCCTGCCTGATTTTTCACCCAGGGTGATATTTTAATATCGGGTGATCTTAGTTAAGATCACCCCGATATTGGTGTTGCGAAGTTTCTATGTATGACCCGATCTCCTGAGCGGTCATCATATTTGAATATCGGGTGATCTTTGTTAAGATCACCTCGATGTTATTTTATCACCTTATGTTTGTTCCAGCATCATGATGATGCTGACGTCAGGGAGATATCCGCTTGTCAGCTTCATGCATTGTCCAGTGGGGGGTGATCATTTCAAATATCCGTCATATCCATATATCACCTCGATCTTATAGTGGAGCTACAGTGTAGCATGATATTTGTGCATCAGGATGATATTTCCAAATATCCAGTTATCTTCTGAATATCATCCTGATGCCGACATGATGGTGACGTCATCCGGATATGAGGAGGTGCGCGGTATATAGATGTGATGATGACATCATCAGGACATTTGCAGATATGACGATGAGGTTTGTTATTTGGGTGATATCTTTTATCAGGTGGTGCGAATTATCCGGATGAGCTCGGCAGGATGTTTGCTGAAGTCAGGATGATTTTTGAACATCCAGAGGATGTTTGCATATGTAGGCATCAGCGTAACACTCTTCATCAGCTGGGGAGATTTTGGTTGTTCCGACGGTGTATGTCACATCGACGGAGGTGGCGAGCCGATGTGTTATCGGCAGGAGTTGTTCTATTGGCAGAGGGGTTTCTTGCTAGGCCGATGGTTTGTCTCTGGCTGATGGAGTGGAGTGTACTGTGGCTGTCGGTGAGACAACTGAGGTCGGCGAGAGTTTTTTGGGGTGAGCCGATGGTAGAAGTTTGGCCGATGGGCTTTTAGAGAGAAAGGCATGTGTCGAGTGTGGCAAAAGCACTCGACACCTATTGAGCTTGTGGCCATGTTTTTGAACTACTGAAGGAGTCTCTGCACCGTGCATGTGGGATTAATATTCCTACATAACTTGAACATTCAGTAAAACATGTTTTGGCGAGAAATTCCTTTTTGAGCGCAGTGACAGTTTCCAGGTAGGCCGCGGGTGGTTGAGCCATAAATGGCAACTGTAGCAGAGGTATGGGTGATGGTACAAATGGTGAAGCTATCGAATTATGAATGAAGACTTCCAGATGGCAGCACAAGGCTTAAGGCCTCCCTTGTCTGCTACAGCAATAACTTTTGAGTGCCATTCCTTCTGAGATCTGTATTTGGCAGGATTTTTGGTCAACCATGTAATTAATTGTTGTGGGTACACTTTCTGGCCGATATAGGCAGACTGTGTTACCATTGTTTAGGTTGTTGAAGGCCTGAGGTATTTTTGTGTAAATAATGAAGGACAGGGCATGATCTTGGCTGTTTTATCCCATTTTGGAGTTTATGAGTTGCAACATGAGTGTATTTTGCACATATTTTCAGTTTCAGTGTTAATGTTATATGAAAAATGCTTATTGCATGTGTCTATCTGCTTGTCTCCATTTGCTGCATGTTATTCTCCTTCTTTTGAATCTAGTTGCATGTCAGCAGGGATATCTATAAGTAGAAGCAGTTAGATACCCATTCCTGGGTGATGTTTGTAAGGCAAGCATCAGTCCAACCCCCTGAAACTTGAGTAAAAGTTGCAAACCATCTGTTGTATACGTCTAGTTGACTCCTTGCCCAATGGATAGGCACCAGTCTGCTCCTGGATCAGTAGTTATGAGCCAAAACCCCTTGTCTTGCATCCTGGACATTATGTCTGCCCATTTCAACACTTCCACCTGTTAATTGTAGGATTAGGAGTAGGAAAACCCCTGCATGCTCTCATACCTAACCAGACATTATGTCCAAGAATGTTGCCAACCTTGTGATCTATCATGCAGATCTTGGTCCATACATGAGAGTATTCTACCTGTTGTTGTCAAGTTAGATCTTTCTATCTTTGAGCTAGTCAAGGTTTTATCTTGAGTTATAGGGACACCCCCCTTGGTGCGGCAGAACCAGAAGTGAAGGGGAGGAGCTCACGCAACCTCCTGTATTAGTTGGCTGAATCTGCATGTGCATAGGAATTGGCAAACCCTGATGCTGATTCAGAAGAAAAACCAACAAAATTGTGACTCTATTGGGGATGGACTGATAAAAGAAATGATATATTTGTGACCCATCTGAGTCACCAACAAAATGGCGACTCTGCTGGGGATGGACTGATAAAAGAAATGATATATTTGTGACCCATCCGAGTCACTAACAAAATGACGACTCTACTGGGGAGTTGATGTAAAAAGAATAATATTTGTGACCCATCCGAGTCACCAACAAAATGGCGACTCCGCTGGGGACGGAGAGAGTCAAGTAACCTGAGGGCTGGAAAATCTAGTTTCCAGTGAGGTTGTTGAAGCAAAAAGGAACGATGTGGTGCTCTGCTGGGGTGATGAATCCAGAAAACAAAAGTGCCTTGATGACATTCTATCCTCTCTCTGAGAGGTGGCGACTTTGTTGAAAGAACCTATCAGTGCTGCAACATATATCCAGGTATTCATCTTTGATTCCAAAATGTTGAGTTTAGAACAGCAAGCCTGGTCATGCTCTCAGAGAAGACCATTCTTTATTGAAAGATATAAAGCCCTAAATTTCACAGGGATATATGGTTACCCAAATATTATTCCCAATAAAATTAGAAGATGTTTGCCAAAATATAGTGGATCAGATTCTGAATCGGCAAACAAACATTTGCAAAGATTTTGTAATTTAATAGAAGATTATGAGGTAGAGGATGAAGATGTAGTAATGAGACTCTTTGTTCAGTCATTGGAAGATGATGCTAGGATATGGTTTTCAGACCTGCCTGTTTGTTCAGTTTCTTCATGGATAGATTTAGAAGTTGCATTCCTAGGGTAGTTTGGTGAAAGGTTTGATGTGGCCTCATTGATCATACATTTTATGAATATCCAAAGGGAAGATGAGGAACTGGTTCCATCCTTTAATCTTAGGTTTATTAAATTGCTCAGGCAGATCCCTGAATATATGAGACCTAATAATGCATTGTGCTTGACAATTTATTTGGCTGCATTTGATGAAGAAATGAGTTATCTGTTGAGAGATAAAGAACCAGTCACACTTCACCAAGCTTTCCAATTTTGCTATGGACATAGAAAACAATGAGAAATATGGAATGCCAGTAGGTTTCATGGCTGCAAGTTGTCAAAGCAGTTATCAAAGTGAATATATTTCAGCTCTCCCAGTATGTGCATTAAAAGATGATTGTGTAGAGGGAAATATATTTCAGAATAATGTGTGTAGCCATGATGTCATGCATGAAGAAAATGTTGCTGAAAATGTAGGCACATCCTATAATGATGTGGACAAAGATTATTGTCTGCCTCTAGAAGAAAAGCCTGCAGACACAAGGTGCCCTCCAATTGATCAAATGAGAGACATACATGAAGTTGTGTCTTGCAGCAGTGTGCATATCCCAGTTATGCCTGATTATTTATATGAAGTGGATATGCAAAGCTTCACTTTGAATATAGAAAACATTGATTCAAGGGATGGCAGTGAATATGCTAGTGATTGTCAGCATTCAGATGCATATGTGAGCCTTTCAGATGATGAAATATATTTGGATGCTGATTATGAATGTTTCCTTGAAGATTTTGGCCACCTTCATAGTGCAGAGGTTGAAAACTTTGCTTTTGATTATCAGGGCACTGGTGAAGATAAAAAACAAGGTCACTATTCAGAGGTGGATGGGAAAATTGCAGATGTGTGTGCTCATACAGTTGGGGATAGTGTTGATTGCAGGGGTGACTATGAAGCTTTTAGTGTAGGGCTACATTCTGAGTTATTTCTGCCTTCTTTTGAGACATTTCAGGTGGACATTAATGACAAAACTACCGTTCATGATGATGATGGATATCTATATGTTCATCAAGATAAATTTGATTATGAGATGTTGCTTGTGCCTGAATATTGCATGTTTGATACAGAGGAGCTCTTATTTTTTGAGGAAGGGCAAAATTCTGATGTGGATTCATTTGTTTCATGTGAGTCTGTTATTTTTCCAAGCAACATCAGTGACTCATATGATGATGACATTCTACAACTGATAATTATATATGCTGATGAAGCTAGTTGTAGATTTGTTGAAGAAAAAGAAATGAGCAACAGCACAAATAATTGCCAAGGGGCTTGCTGCAGACAGTTAAATGCTTTTAGGCTTCATTTGAAGAAATCAAAAGAAAATCAGGTGTTTGACAAAGGAAAAGTTTGGTTTTCCCTTTTTGGTGGCCCTGGGCCACCATGTTTATTTTGAAATAATGTGTTTGATGATGTAGATTGGTGCAAGTTTGACTCTATGCCCAATGGATAAGGCACTGGTCTACATCCCAGAGATCTGGGGTTCTCGCTGCAGTCTTGCACCTGCACGTCCCCAGATAGAGCCACTGTTGGTGCCTGCATGAGCAGTTAGTTTTCAAGCATATAAACATGCAGGCACCTTCCCAAAAAATCCAAAAAAGGTTCTAAGTCCTTGGACGTCCTCAGCATGTTTCAGCATCAGCATCATATTTTCTTTGGAGGAGGTCATCATCATCATATTTCTGGTTGTCACCCTAATGTTTCTTGCGAGGGTCATCATCATATTCTGCCTGCATGATTTTTCACCCGGGGTGATATTTTAATATCGGGTGATCTTAGTTAAGATCACCCCGATATTGGTGTTGCGAAGTTTCTAAGTATGACCCGATCTCCTGAGCGGTCATCATATTTGAATATCGGGTGATCTTTATTAAGATCACCCCGATGTTACTTTATCACCTTATGTTTGTTCCAGCATCATGATGATGCTGATGTCAGGGAGATATCTGCATGTCAGCTTCATGCATTGTCCAGTGGGGGGTGATCATTTCAAATATTCGTCATATCCATATATCACCCCGATCTTATAGTGGAGCTACAATGCAGCATGATATTTGTGCATCAGGATGATATTTCCAAATATCCGGTTATCTTCCGAATATCATCCTGATGCCGACATGATGGTGACGTCATCCGGATATGAGGAGGTGCGTGGTATACAGATGTGATGATGACATCATCAGGATGTTTGCTGATATGACGATGAGGTTTGTTATTTGGGTGATATCTTTTATCAGGTGGTGCGAATTATCCGGATGAGCTCGGTAGGATGTTTGCTGACGTCAGGATGATTTTTGAACATCCGGAGGATGTTTACATATGCAGGCATTGGCGTAACACTCTTCATCGACTGGGGAGATTTTGGTTGTTCCAACGGTGTATGTCACACCGATGGAGGTGGTGAGCTGATGTGTTATCGGCAGGAGTTGTTCTATCGGCAGAGGGGTTTCTTGCTAGGCCGATGGTCTGTCTCTGGCCGATGGAGTGGAGTGTAGTGTGGCTGTCGGTGAGACAACTGAGGTCGGCGAGAGTTTTTTGGGGTGAGCAGATGGTAGAAGTTTGGCTGATGGGCTTTTGGAGAGAAAGGCATGTGTCGAGCGTGGCAAAAGCGCTCGACACCTATTGAGCTTGTGGCCATGTTTTTGAACTACTGAAGGAGTCTCCGCACTGTGCATGTGGGATTAATATTCCTGCATAACTTGAACCTTCAGTAAAACACGTTTTGGCGGGAAATTCCTTTTTGAGCGTAGTGACGGTTTCCAGGTAGGTCGCGGGTGGTTGAGCCATAAATGGCGACTGTAGCAGAAGTATGGGTGATGGTACAAATGGTGAAGCTGTCTAATTATGAATGAAGAATTCCAGATGGCAGCACAAGGCTCAAGGCCTCCCTTGTCTGCTACAGTAATAACTTCTGAGCGCCATTCCTTCTGAGATCTGTATTTGGCAGGATTTTTGGTCAATCATGTAATTAATTGTTGTGGGTACGCTTTCTGGCTGATATAGGCAGACTGTGTTACCATTGTTTAGGTTGTTGAAGGCCTGAGGCATTTTTGTGTAAATAATGAAGGACAGGTCATGATCTTGGCTGTTTTATCCCATTTTGGAGTTTATGAGTTGCAACATGAGTGTATTTTGCACATATTTTTAGTTTCAGTGTTAATGTTATATGAAAAATGCTTATTGCATGTGTCTATCTGCTTGTCTCCATTTGCTACATGTTATTCTCCTTCTTTTGAATCTGGTTGCATGTCAGCAGGGATATCTGTAAGTAGAAGCAGTTAGATACCCATTCCTGGGTGATGTTTGTAAGGCAAGCATCAGTCCAACCCCTTGAAACTTGAGTGAAAGTTGTAAACCATCTGTTGTATACGTCTAGTAGACTCCTTACCCAATGGATAGGCACCAGTCTGCTCCTGGATCAGTAGTTATGAGCCAAAACCCCTTGTCTTGCATCCCGGACATTATGTCCGCCCATTTCATCACTTCCATCTGTTAGTTGTAGGATTAGGAGTAGGAAAACCCCTGCATGCTCTCATACCTAACCAGACATTATGTCCAAGAATGTTGCCAACCTTGTGATCTATCATGCAAATCTTGGTCCATACATGAGAGTATTCTGCCTGTTGTTGTCAAGTTAGATCTTTCTATCTTTGAGCTAGTCAAGGTTATATCTTGAGTTATAGGGACACCCCCTTGGTGCGGTAGAACCAGAAGTGAAGGGGAGGCGCTCACGCAACCTCCTGTATTAGTTGGCTGAATCTACATGTGCATAGGAACTGGCAAACCCTGATGCTGATTCAGAAGAAAAACCAACAGACTGCTTTTAAGAAAAATGAAGGATTGTATGAGTGGTTAGTGATACCTTTTGGATTGGCTAATGCACCAAGTACTTTCATGAGGTTGATGAATGAAGTCTTGAAGAAATTATTGGGTAAGTTTGTTATTATATATTTGGATGATATTTTGATTTTTAGTAAGACAAAAGAAGAAAATTTGTGGCACCTGAGACAAGTATTGCAGAGACTTAGAGAGGAGAAATTGTTGATAAACATCAAGAAGTGTAGTTTCATGAAGGCAGAGTTGGTATATTTGTGATTTATGATTTCTGTGAAAGGATTGAAGATGGACCATAAGAAAGTGAGAGTAATTGTTGAATGACCTACATCAAACAGAATTGGAGAAGTCAAATCATTTCAAGGATTGGCTAGTTTCTACTAGTCTAACTTCATTAGAAATTTTATTTTAGTATGTAACCCTATGACAGAGACAATGAGAGGTGACAGAAAAGATTTCAAGTGGACATCGGGAGCAGATAGAAGTTTTGAATTGTTGAAGTAGAAAGTATTAGAGCAACCTGTGTTGGCATTACCAGATTTCAATAAGGTATTTCAAGTAGATCGTGATGCAAGTGGGAATGCAATTGGTGTAGTGTTAAGTCAAGAAAGTAGACCTATAGCATATTTCAACGAGAAGCTAAATGATGCAAGGAGAAGATATTTAGTTTATGATCAAGAG
The DNA here is from genome assembly GCA_027924645.1 of Cunninghamia lanceolata. Classification (NCBI taxonomy): domain Eukaryota; kingdom Viridiplantae; phylum Streptophyta; class Pinopsida; order Cupressales; family Cupressaceae; genus Cunninghamia; species Cunninghamia lanceolata. Next base: position 1,452,439 of record BSBN01000277.1, read on the forward strand.
TTCTATGCCATAATTCAAGCCTTGAAGAAGTGGAGACATTACTTGTTTCCTATGGAGTTTGTGTTGTATATAGATCATCAAGCTTTTCAATATTTGAACAGTCAAGGAAAGTTGAATCAGAGACATATGAGATGGGTAGAGTTCATGCAGAGTTACACTTTTGTATTGAAGGATAGGAGTGAAAAATTAAACAAAGTTGTCGATGCATTGAGTAGAAGAAGGAATTTAATGACATATATGAGAGTTGAAGTGATAGGATTTGAAGAATTGAAGAACATGTATGAGGAAGATCTTGATTTTGTAGAATCTTGGAATGCATGTAAGGAGCCTCTTGTGACAGATAGGAGTAAGTGGTTGGACTATTTCATTTAGGAAGATATGTTACTCAAAGGAAACCAGTTATGCATACCTAGGAGTTTAATGAGAGACAATTTGATCAAAGAGAAACATAGTGGTGGATTAGCAGGACATTTTAGCATTGATAAGATAGTGGCTTTGGTAAGTGAAATTATTTTTGGCCTCAGATACATAAGGATGTTAGGAAATTTGTGCAGAGTTGTAGAGTTTGTCAAGTTGCAAAAGGGAGTAGTTAGAATACTGGTTTGTTCAAATCTTTGACAGTACCACAGATACCTTGGGAAGACATAAGCATGGATTTCATAATGGGATTACCGAAGACATAGAGAGGACCTCATTAGATATTTATAGTGGTGGATAGATTTTCAAAGATGCAACATTTCATACCTTGTAAGAAGACAACTAATGTAGTGCATGTGGTTGACCTATTTTTCAAGGAGATTGTGAGATTGCATGGATTACCTAAGAGCATAATTTCAGACAAAGATACAAGATTTCTTGGATACTTTTGGTAGACACTTTGGAAAAATATGAAGACAAATTTGAAGTTTTGTTCAGTATTTCATCCACAGACAGATGGACAAACAGAGATAGTGAATAGGAGTTTGGGAAACATGTTGAGATGTTTGGTTGAAGAGAAGGTAGGAAATTGGGATATGATACTTTCACAAGCAAAGTTTGCAAATAATAATTTAGTAAATAGGTGTATCAAAAGAACACCATATGAGATTGTGATAGAACTAATCATAGAGGAGTTATAGAGTTGAGAGACATCAATATGGTAGAAAAGAGTAGTGCAGAAGAAGAATAATTTGTAGGACATATGGAGACAGTGCATAATCAAGTTAAGAAGCATTTGGAGGAGATGAATAGTAAGTGCAAAGAGAAAGTAGATGAGAAGAGAAGACACAAAGAATCTTCATATGGAGATGAACTAATGGTATACTTGATGAAAGAAATATTTCCAGTTGGGACATATAACAAGTGGGTCAGTGCAAGAAGTTGGGTCCACTTTTTGGCCAAAAAGTGGAAGTGTTTTCCCTGATTTTCAGAATTTGTCACATTTGACCTAAACATTTGAGGCACTTAAGTATTGAATCTTAAAAAAAGTTAGTATTATGAAATGTATTACTCAGAGTTTAGTTTCCAAATATGTATTTTATTTTAATACCCAGATGATACAAATTAATTTTCAATATGTATTTCAAAAAACCACTATTTAAAAGTTACTTTTTTTTAACCATACCATGCATGTGTATGGTCAACATAATTTGACCTAAATAAAAGTATTTTTCAAAATCCTCTTGGGGAAAGATGTGTAGTATAGTGAAGATTGATGAGGATATTGTTTATAATTTTTTTCTAAATATATTTATTTTTAATTTGTTATTGGCCGTAATTGTTGTTTTCGAAAACCTCCCGTGTATGGCCAACATAATCATAAAATGAATTTTTTTCTTTCATTGTGTAAATAATGATGTGTAGATTGATGACATATAATTTTAAAAAAAAAATTAAAATCAAAAGTTATTAAAAAATACAAACACCTATCGTTTCAAGTTTTTTGACTAGTTTGCTCATAAATTAAATAATAAATAGAAAAACAATTCTAATAAAAAATAACATATTTGAAAACTAGACACTATCATCTGTAATGGGTTTTAATTTCATAAAAAAAATTAGAAAAAAATGTCGTCAGCCATATAGGTAAACTCAATCTTTTCTCTTGTTCTATACTTAAAAAAAACTTGTAGGTTCAGGGCAAGGGGTTGGCTTACTGTGCCTTTCTTGAGCCTAGGCTTTTAGGAACGAGTACCCATTCCTTTTGTGTGGGAAAAAAAAGTGCGCAGGATTTTTTTTCAAATTCAAATATCTATATAAAAACGGGTACCCGTTCCAAAATTGGTACCCATTTACGCTCAAGCACCCATTTCTAAACGGGTACCCATTCCTAAGTGGGTACCCATTTAGGCTTGGGCACCTGTTCCTAAACAAGTACCCATTTCTTTTAGAACGAGTACCCATTTCTGTCAGGATTTTTTTTTGCCCACGACTTCCCCTCTATGTGGACCCAACTTCTTACACTTACCCAAGTTGAAGATGAAGAAGTTTCGACCATGTAGGATACTTAGGAAGTTTGATTTAGGAAATGCATATGAAGTAGACTTACCAGAGACATTGGGCATATCACCTATTTTCAACATTGTAGACCTATATCAATATGATGAAACAGAGTTTAGTGACAGCCTTTAAGATCATTAGAGGAAGAAATTACCACAACAAGTACCAGAGTAGATTTAAGACATCTTGGACAAAAGAGTTGGACGTGGCACCAGAGGGAGACAATACAATGAATATATTGTGAAGTGGAAAGGTAGACCAGAAGAAGATTCATCATGGATTTCATAGGATGAGGTGGACCGTCTTGGTTTTCCTCTAGCCCCAATAAAGTGAGGGACTCACTTTTTCAACAACCCCAGATGTGTGATGCAGGAGCATTCTTGGTTCAAGAGCAATCTTGCATCAACCAAAAACATTTGCATTTCAGTTTCTTTCTTTTCATTTTTCTATTTCAATTTAGTCAGAAGTAGTTTCTAAATTTTGGTCTGTATTCTACCACAGTTGCATTTTCAACCTTGTGGACCAGGACTTAGCATCTAGACACATTCATGCACATCATATCCAAAATTAAGGTCATTTAGATCAAGTACCGGTAAGATATCGCTATCAGAAGATCGACTGTATTCTCAGAATAGAGAATCTTGATAGTTTTAAACAATTAGCTAAAGGAGAAGATTTGTGGAGCATTTCATGACTTGTGGAGCTAAATGACACATCACTCAATGTTGTTTGGTTCATGTCCAACCTTCCATGAGATTTGCACACCATTCCATTCATTTAAAGATGAATTCTATATGATTAGGTCTCACCTATCTGTGTACACAAGATATAACTCTTCATTGGAGTTTGTGATCCTCCTTGGCCGATGCAAAGGAATCTTATGTTCTATAGATGATATATAATCATGTAATAGATGCATAGGAAAATAGTGATTGATAATTCTAAGTTTGATAGTTTGATTTCTTTACGAAAGAGCTTCAAAGGTAAATCCTTTGCATACTCTGTAACTGTGAAATCAGGCCTATGAGCCCTAATTGTAAGCCTGCGAGTTTGCCAGCCAATTTGTATTTGAATTCTATGATATACTAAATGACTAAATCTGCATTTGCTTTATATCTCTGAGTTGTTTCCATTGTGTTTACTCTAGCTGCATGGCCTAGATAGTTCACTTTGTGGACCCTCCTAACCGTTCTTGCACCACCTCTAGTATTTGATTAACTCTCTTAGCTTTTCCATCCATTTCTAGATGATAGGATAAGATTATATTCATTTGTGTTCCCAGAGATGAGACCAAGGTTTGTTGAAACATCAAAGATAACTGAGCATCTCTATCCAAAATTATATTTTTGGAATTCCCTGCAATCTAAAAACTTCTTGCACGAATTTCTTAGCTAAGATGGGTGCTCCATCTATAAGATTACTAGGTATAAATTGAGATACCTTAGAAAGTTTATCCACTATTACTAAAATAACATCATGCTTATAGCATGACTTAGGCAATCCTTGGACAAAAATCCATACTAACAACTTGTCATTTCCATTCAAGAATATCATTAGGATACAAAAGTCCTACCAAGTGTGGGTGTTTAACCTTAACTTGCTGACACTCAAGACATCCTGCCACAAATCTTGTAGCATCATTCTTCATTCTCTTCCAAATGTATAAGTGTTTCACATCGGCTAACAACTTTATCACTCTAGGATGACTTGAATATGGTGCAGAATGCACTTCTTTCAACACAATTTTTCTTAAATCTCCTTGAATTGAAAAATAAATTTAGTTATTGAGTCTCAATAACCCTTCAAGTTCAAAATAAAATCCATCATAACTCATATCTAGAGGATTTTCTATTATAGATTTCAAAATTTGCTCATAATATTTATCACTATTGAATTTCTTCAATACTTGAGATCTAAAATTAGAGCATACTGACACTATTGCCATTATGTGCATTCTTTGACTCAAGGCATCAACCACCTGATCTTCTTTACCCATAATGTAGTTAATCACAAAATCATAATTAGAGATGAGCTCTAACCATCTTCTTTATCGGGCATTAATGTTAGGTTAGGTGAAGATGTACTTCAAACCTTGATTGTCATATTTTAGTTTAAATTGTTTACCCAACAAAGAATGTCTCCATACTTGGAGAGAATGCACAATTGTTGCTAAATTCAAATCATGAGGGGCATAATTCTTCTCATAAGGTAAGAACTTCGTAGATTCATAGGCCAATACTTGGTCTTCTCGGATGAGCACTCCACCTAACCCTTGTCCTAAAGCATCGGTCACAACAATAAAATGACCCTCTAGGTCCGTCACTCTAAGAATTGGTGTTGAAGTCAATTTCCTTTTAAGAATATTTAAATCTTCTTCACACTTGTCAAACCATTAAAATATCTTTACTTTTATCTGCAAGGAAGTGATAGGATGGGAAATTCTTCAAAATTTCAAATTGAAGTTCTTAGAATAGCCTACTAATCCCATAAAACTACACACGTCATGCACATTTTTGTTGTAGATATGGTTGTGTGGTTGTAATTGATGTCAACATTAATGAGAATTGCACATATATTACCTAAGGTTGTCACTGATCTAGTTGTGTGGTTGTCTTTGATGTCAACATTATGCTTGGATGCTTATGATGATGATATTGTTGCAAATGTGCATCTATAATGTGTTGTCATTGATGTCAACATATCTCTTTGTCAGAGATAGTGAAGACAATGCATATCAGTAAATTAGATTGCTCCATATTTTTAGTGAAATGAAGATCAGAGTCTGTGGACTAAAGGGTTTGTAGAGGATTGTCTGAAGTTGCTCCAGTCAAGATTTAAGAGGTCCACATGAAGTATTAGTGAAGTTATGGCCATCTAAGTAGAACCGGGTTTTTACTGTTGTTTAGAGGTAACAAAGTGATAGGAATTTGTTCTAGATTGCTCTGCATTGAAATATTGTGGTCTGCAATTCTAGAGGTATGTTTGGGATGTTGGTGTGCAACCTCATCTCAAGTGGTTTGTAGTTTGGAGGTCCATAAGTAATCTTTCTAGCATTATAGTCATGATAGTATTCTTAAGTTACGATATGAGAATGCAAGTGATTCCAGTGATTTGAGGTGGTGTGGTTATTCTTGTTGATTTCATTATACTTGTGGAGGTCTTTGGACCATGTGCCTATTGTGTTGGTGGTCTACATTGAAGATCGAGTTTGTAGTTGAAGATTTCTCCTTGGCTGTTGTTGTTCTTTCCAGTCTTGGCTGACCGGATGTTTCATGCATGTTGCAAATAATCGAAGAGAAGTTCTATGAAGTGTGACATGTTGTTGAAGGAAGATTTGAGTCCCAATTATGTTTAGCTAATAGTGTAGTGATCCGTATGTAGTATTTTATATTGAGTCAAGACTTTCTATAAATGTTTGTGATGCTGACCTTGGAGATTGTTCTAATGGTCGAAGAATGTAATGCCTACCTTGATGATTAATTCCAAGGTTGATGTAGCATATAAGTACTTGTCCTTGAGCAAAAATGATTAAATTCTAAGGTAAAAAGGTAGGACAGAGAAGAAGAGCAGAAGAAGAAAAGTAGAGATGATATAGAGATAGCGAAGAAATGTTTTGAGAGAAGAGTAGAGGTATTGTGAGCTTTAGTAGAATTGAACCTTGGCATGGAGAGGATGCTATTTCTCAGTTCAACCCTTCTGTGTTAATCTTGTGAATGTTTTGCAGACAGTGAGTCTCTTGGAGCAGTGAGCTCTAGGCAGTGCACCCGAAGGCAAGTGCTTTCCCATTCTTCTATTCTTTTAACAAAGAATAAATCTTGTGGGTTAACCCCCACCATGGTTTTCCCTTAACTGGGTTTCCATGTAAAAACCTTGGTGTTATGTGTGTTGATTATGTTTTTGCTCATGTGTTATCGATTCATGCTTTCATGGTAAAATCATTAATCTATTAATAAGTGGTAAAGAAGATTAAAAGCAGCAAAAGTCAAAGATTTGAGACAACTGATTCACCCCCCCTCTCAGTTTTCTATCATTATTTTCAACAATTGGTATTAGAACCAGTTCCTCTAAAAGAAGCTTGACCGCTTGAGGAGATCCAGGATGTCGACATATAAGAAGGATAGTCTGAGATTTGATGGAACAAATTATTCTCTTCAAAAGAAATGAATGGAGTGCCATCTGTAATGCATGGGTGATTCTTATTGGTTGATAACTAAGAATGAGTATAAGCCTCTAGAGAAAGGCCCTTCAATTCTAGATGAACTCAAAGATGCTGAATACAACATTCGAGCTAAAGAAGCATTATTGAGTGCCCTAACTAATACAGAAATGACAAATGTCCTAGAATTGAAAAATGCTCATGAAATTTGGAAGAAATTGGAAACTCTATATGAAAGTGATGCATATGTCAAATGTGCTAAGCTACAGAGCCTGAAGGGTAGATATGAAAGTTTAAGGATGAGTGAAGATGAAAAAATCACTTCCTATATGTAGAAGGTGAATGAACTTGTGGGTAGTATTAGGAGTGCTGGTGGAGTATTGGAAGAATCAGAGATTGTTGCCAAGGTACTCAGATCCTTACCTGTTGCATACAAGCATAAAGTTGGTGCTATTGAGGAGATCATGACTATCACAATGGTTACAAGAGATTAGTTGGTTGGCAAGATTTCAGAATTTGAAATGAGTGAGTTTGGTGATTCTCTTCCTAAATCAGAATCTACATTTAAGGCCAGTATTTTTGAAAAGAAAAGATTTGATCAAGGTGAAATCTCTTCAAGAAGATCAACCAGATATAAAAAGGCAAGGAAGGAACTTGAAGAAGATAAATCTAAGCTTGAACAACTTGAAGGGCCCTTATTGCCAAAAGATTACCAAGAGGATCCGGTAAGTATGAATGAAAGTTGCCTTTCAAATGTTTTGCTTGCAATAAGATTTGTCATTTTGCTTCAAGAAATCTTGAGAGGGTTTCAAAGCCAAACCCTAACAGACCTACGGGTCAGAAGAAATGCTACTATGTCCAAGAAGTTGTTGATGGAGTCCTAGATGATGAATCTGATATGGGAAGTACCTTTGGTAATGATTGGGTGTTCATTACTATCCAAGAAGACTTGATCTAGTGCCTACTGGAGATACTAGCTATGTGAATGTGGAAAGTGCCTTGGCTGCTCAGGTTGAAGAAAAGGATGAGTGGGTGAATGACAGTGGATGTTCTCATCATTTGATAGGTGATAAAAGTAAGTTTATAAGTTTTAAAAAATATGAAGGTGGAATTGTGAAGCTTGGAGACAATTTAGCTAGTAGAATCCATGGCAGAGGATCCATCTCTCTTGATGGTAAGAACAATACTAATGATGTTCTATATGTAGAAGGATTCAAGCATAATCTTCTCAATGTTGGACAGTTGATTGACAAAGGGTATGACCTCCGATTCAAGGATGGAAAATGCAAAATTTTGGAAAGCTCCAGAACTGGGATTGCATCTAGCACATAGACTAGAGGTAATATCTTTCATTTAAGTAGTACTGGTAAAAGTTATTTGATTGCTTAGATTGATTAGAGTTGGCTATGGCATAGAAGAATGTGTCATGTAATCTTTGACAAAATTTTCAAGATAAGCATTACTTAGGCTATGAGAGATCTTCCAAAGATTGTAAAACCTGCTAATAGCATGTGTAAGGAATGTAAGTTGGGCAAACAGAATAGAGCTACATTCAAAAGTAAAGAACAATTTTCAAGTGGAGTATTTGAACTTGTGCACACTAATTTGTGTGGTCCTGCTAGAGTTAGGAGTTTGCAATGAGACATATACTTTATGTTGCTAATAGATGATTACTCCTAGATGATGTGGGTCACTTTTTTAAAAGAGAAATCAGAGGCTCTTGATAGATTCAAGCTGTTCAAGGTTAAGGTGGAGAATGTGATTGGTGTAAAGATAAAGTGTTTGAGATCTGACAGAGGTGGAGTGTTTACCGCCAATGAGTTTAATGAATTTTGTGAAAAGCATGGAATAAGAAGACAATTATCTGCTCCTAGGACTCCTTAGCAGAATGGACTTATGGATAGGAAGAATCAGACTATTCAAGAGGATTCTAGAACCATGATGATGGAGGCAAATGTTCCATATGCTGATTGGAGAGAAGCTGTGAGTACTACTGTCTACACTCTTAATTGGGTGCATATCAAAGGTAATACTAGCAAAACACCTTATGAGATGTGGTTTGGTAATGTTCCTACTGTCAAATACTTTAGAGTTTTTGGTAATAAATGCTATATCAAAAGAGATGAAGAATTAGGCAAGTTTTATGTAAGACGTGATGATGGAATATTTTTGGGTTATTCTAACCAAAGCAAGGCATACCGGTGCTTCAACAAAAGATTGAAAAGAATTGTCGAAAGTGCTAATGTCAAGGTTGATGAAAGCAAGGAAAGACCTTCCAGGCCTTGTGGATATGATTCAGATGATCAAAATGAAGATCCAAATGAAATAAAACAATCTCAAACTCAAACTTAGATTCATAGTGCTCCAGAGAAACTAGAAACTCAAGAAGTCAGTGCAAATGTTGTGGAACAAGTTCAAGAATTAAAAGTTCAAGAAAATCCCAAAACACCTAGGTATGTAAGGTTGAATCATTCTAAAGATTAGATCGTAGGAGATAGAAATAAAGGTGTTCAAACTAGAAGAAAAATTACTGAAGAACAAGTTAAGTATTGTTTGATTTCCAAGATTGAACCAAAATCAGTGAATGAAGCTTGTAATGATGAAAGTTGGGTAAAATCAATGGAAGAAGAATTAATGCAAATTGAAAAGAATCATACTTGGGATCTTGTTCCTAGACCTAAAAACAAAAATGTAATTGGAACTAAATGGCCCTTCCAAAATAAATTGAATGAAGATGGTGAAGTTGTGAGAAACAAAGTAAGATTGGTGTGCAAAGCATACTCTCAGGTAGAAGGAATTGACTTTGAAGAAACTTTTGCTCTGGTGGCATGATTAGAAGCAGTTAGACTATTTCTTGCCTTTGTTGCTTACAAAGATTTCAAAGTTTACCAAATGGATGTCAAGTTAGCATTTTTGAATGGAGATTTGGAAGAAGAAGTCTATATTGAGCAACCGGAAGGATTCCAGTTGTCTGATCAAGGAGATATGGTCTGTAAATTGAGGAAAGCATTGTATGGAGTTAAACAAGCACCAATAGCCTGGTATGGAAGATTAGATAAGTATCTACTAAAGTTAGGTTTTAGCAAAGGCATAGCTGACTATTTACTTCAAAATTGATCATGAACACATCTTGATTGTTGATGATATCATTTTTGGTGGAAATGAGAGAATGTGTAAAAAATTTACTGATCATATGCAAAGTGAATTTGAGATGTCCATGCTTGGTGAAATAAACTTCTTAGGTCTGCAAATCATTCAATCAAATAAGGGTATATTCATATCTCAGTCTATGTATGTGAAAGAGTTGTTGCAAAAATTTGGAATGGAGGATTCAACACCAGTGAGTACTCCTATGATAACCGGATGTAAGTTGAGTAAAGATGATGACTCTCCTAAGGCATATTAGAAAAGGTATAGATCAATGATTGGAGGATTGCTTTATCTGACTCATACCAGACCTGATATTATGAATATAGTTGGCCTTGTTGCTAGATTTCAAGCTGATCCTAGAGAATCTCATGTTGTAGCAGTCAAAAGAATTTTTAGATATCTAAAGGGAACATCTGATTATGGCTTGTGGTATCCTAAAGATGATGATTTCACTCTTCATGCATATAAAGATGTTGATTGGGCAAGAGATGTGGATGACAGAAAGAGCACTAGTGGTGGTGCATTTTTCTTAGGAAAGATATTGGTTTCTTGGTTGAGCAAAAAGTAGGAGGCAATATCTCAGTCTACTGTTGAGGAAGAGTATATAGAAGTAGCAAGTAATTGTACTCAAGTCTTGTGGATGAAGTAGATGCTGAAGGATTAAAATTATGTTTGAAGAACATGTTACAATCTTCTATGATAATTCAAGTGCAATAAACATTTCAAAGAATCTGGTGTTGCATTCAAAGACAAAACACATATCCATTAAGTTCCACTTTTTGAGAGAAAAGGTAAATGAGAATGAAGTCAGATTGGATTTTGTTTCTTCAAAGGATCAAATTGTGGATATCTTCACTAAGCCTCTGCCTAAGGACACTTTTGAGTATCTCAGAGAGATGCTAGGGGTTATTACCCCTCCTATTCAGAACTAAGGTGCACCAGTATGCATCGGTCCGGTGGAACACAATGATATCTAGTGATCCAGATTGATGTGAAGGGGATGCTACTCAAGGGGAGTAGTCATTATGTTAATTCTGGAGTTCAGTTTGGTTGTATCTAAGAAACAAAAGTGGAGAGAGATGATTGCAAATATGTACCCTTTGCCATTGATGTCAAAGGGGGAGAGAAGTCATGTGAAAAACTTGGAAGCAATTAGTTGTTGGTGAAAGGGGGAGCAGTAAAGAAAAATGGTTACAGGTGTGATAAAAGAAAGGGGCAGAAGTCTTTGTCTTGATGGTTGAATTAGTTTTTGACATCATATGTTTCCATCAATGACAAAGGAGGAGATTGTTGTAAATGTGTGCCTATGATGTGTTGTCATTGATGTCAACATATCTCCTTGTCAGAGACAGTGAAGATAATGCAGATTAGTAAAGTAGATTGCTCGATATTTCCAGTGAAATGAAGATCAAAATTTGTAGACTAAAGGGTTTGTAGAGCATTGTCTGAAGTTTCTCTAGTCAAGATTTGAGAGGTCCGTATGAAGTATTGGTGAAGGTATGGCCATCTAAGTAGAACCAGGTTTTTACTATTGTCCAGAGGTAATAAAGTGACAGGAATTTGGTCTGGATTGCTCCGCATTGAAATATTGTGGGCTTCGGGTTCTAGAAGTATGTTTGGGATGTTGGTGTGTATCATTAACTCAAGTGGTTCATGCTTTAGAGGTTCACAAGCAATCATTTTAGTGTGACAGTCATGACAGTTAGTATTCTTAGTTCTGGTATGAGAATGCAAGTGATTCTGGTGATTTGAGGTGGTGCGATTGTTCTTGTTGATTTCATTATGCTTGTCAAGGTCTCTAGATAAAGCTCATAGTTGAAGATTTTTCTTTGGGTGTTTCTATTCTTTCCAGTCTTGGCCGATCAGATGTTTCATGCATGTTGCATATGATTGTAGAGAAGTTCTATGAAGCGTGACGTGTTGTTCAAGGAAGATTTGAGTCCCAGTTATGTTTGGCCGACAGTGTAGTGATCCACATGTAGTATTTTATATTGAGTCAAGTCTTTTTGTAAATGTTTGTGATGTCAACCTTGGAGATTGTTCCAATGGTTGATGAATGTAATGCTAACCTTAATGATTTATTCCAAGGTTGATGTAGTGTATAAGTACTTGTAGTTGAGTCGTGGAAAGCTAGTCCTTGAGAGAAAATGATTAAACTCTAAAGAAGGTAAAAAGGTAGAATAGAGAAGAAGAAAAGTAGAAGATGAAAAGTAGAGATGATGCAAAGATAGCTAAGAAATGTTTTGGGAGCAAAGCAGAGGTATTGTGAGCTTCAATGGAACTGAACCTTGGCATGGAGAAGATGTTGATTCTTAGTTCAACCCTTTTGTATTAATCATGTGAATGTTTTGTAGATAGTGAGCTCTGGCCAGTGCGCCCGAAGGCAAGTGCCTTCCCATTCTTCTATTCTTTTATCAAAAATAAATCTTGTGGTTTAACCCCCACCATGGTTTTCCCTTAACTGGGTTCCATGTAAAAACATTGGTGTTATGTGTGTTGATTATATTTCTTCTCATGTGTTATTGATTCATGATTTCATGGTTAAATCATTAATCTATTAATAATTTGTAAAGAAGATTAAAAGTAGCAAAAGTCAAAGATTTGAGACAACTAATTCACCCCCCCTCTCAGTTCTCTATCCTTATTTTCAACAGATATACTATTTTGATGGTGTGCTATCAATGGTTGCTGATTTCATGGTTGGTTGTTGATGTTCATGGTTGGATGTTGTTCCTTGATTAATGTCAAGTAAAGTTTTATTGAGAATGTTTGTGGTCAATAGAGATGATTTCATGATGATATATTAAGATGGGAATTAAAAGAATAAAGATGAATGATGATATATTAAGATGGGAATTAGAAGCTATGCTAAGGTTGTGAAGATGTTTCTAATGACCTATAGCATGTTGTATGATCCTTCCTATTGTTCCTAAGTAAGTATGTGTTGATACAAGAAGGCTCTAGTCTCGAGATGTTAGTGAAGGTTTCTAATGTAGGAAGCTTCCTAGAAGATTGCTTAGTAAAATGCTATGCATTCCTCTGCATTCCTTCATATTTGAAGATATGGTCATATGGTTTAGATGTTAAGTATTTTTTAAGGTGTTATATCCAAGAGTTCAAGTCATTATACCTTTAGCAGTGAAAGTTACAAGTGACAGAGTTCTAATATGTGCTCTGGCAAAATGAGGTGATGATGAAGGATTGTTGGAATACTCAACATTCCTCTGCAGTGATAGATATGGCTATACAGTTTTGAGAATATGTTCAGAGTAGTGTATGAGTGCATCCATATTAGTTTTAGATGTTTTCATGGTCTACAAGTTCAATTTTCAAATTAAAGAAGTGATACAAATGCTTTCAAATGTCAAATTATTCTTAGGATACATGTTTGGGCACTTGTACTACTAGAAGAGTATACAAATCAGTTATATGAGTTTGTGTGGACATTCTACATGTCTTAGAGTGTTTCAGGTTTGAAGAGCATGAAGATGTTTCTTGTTTACGAAATTGCAAAAAGTTTTCAAGTCAACCTATTTGAAGAGTTATTGTTGCTGAGGTTGACTGAAGTAAGTTGGTGATGTGAACCACAAAGTTCTTGTTGTGTGGAGTTCAAGAACTATTTGAAGATGGTATATAGGTCATGCCGACTCATCTAGGAGAAGCACAAGCAATGTTTAACAATTCATGAGTAATGCCAAGGTTGAAATGATTGTAGTGCTATAAGCTTCATGTGTTCTTTCTTAAGGGTGACCTAATTTAATTTTGTGAAGCATGCAGATGTTGTTCTTTGAAGGGTGATGCTATGAAGAATGTTTAGGACCGGGTTAAGCATGTGTTGGGATCCACAAGGTGTGTGTCTCTTTCTAGAGTTGTGTGTATTTCATGTTAGATCTTTGGTTGACTTGTAAATTGTAATTTATAGTTGTTGTATTGGTCGCCTTGTAATGTAATCAATGTAATATCATGTATATATTGTAAACCTAATTGATCTAGGTGAGGTGTAATTGCATGATTGCAAAGATGATAACATAAGTGTGTAAAGACTAGAATATGAATATGATATGCATTATGATGTGTGACTAAAGGTCAAAGAGCATAAGCAATATGGGTTGTCCTGATTCATCTTGAAGAATTTTTATGGCAGGAGAGAAGTGAAGAATGTGCCTGATTGATCCAATCATCAAAAGAGAAGTGAAGAGGCATAATCACGATCATCAAAGGTGGGAACTTCAATGTCAATTTTCAGACAGTAGAAGGACTGTTATGCTGTAATCATTTCTAAGCATGTTCTTAATTCAAGGAGTAATTCATTTGTTAGGTTGTATCCCTAAAGAAAATTCTACAGGGAGTTGTAGCTTCCTCAAGGAAGTGACCCTAAAACAAAGTCTTTAGGGAGTAATAGCTTCCTTGGGTTGTAGCCCTAAAACAGAGTCAATGGGGAGTAGTAGCTTCCTTGGGCTGTGGCCCTAAAATAAAGTTGTAATCTTTTATTACAATGATATTCATATATTGTGAGTTAATCCTCACCAAGGTTTTTCCCCTTTTGGGGTTTTCCACATATATCTGGTGTTATATATTGATGTGTATTATGTTGATCTTTCATGTTTATGTTAATACTATAATGTTTAAGTTTGAATTTTTCCTAGAGGATTTGAAGTTTGTTTGAATAATAATTCACCCACCCTCTAAGTATCTGAGTATGTTTGACAATTGGTATCAAAGCCAAGTTACTTAGAAGAATATTAACTACTTGAGCAAGGTCCAAGATGACTCATAATGGATCTCACAAGGTACCTATGTTTGATGGAACAAAATATTCCTTTTGGAATCTAAGGATGGAAAACTATCTATCTTCTCTAGGGTTTTGGATTTGGTAATCTATCAAGAAGGGTTACATTGCTCCTGCTAGTGATCATACAAATGCAGATGAGATTAAGTTGTATGAGAACAATGCCAAGGCAAAGAGTGCTATCACATGAGTGGGATAGCTGATTTAGAACTTGTGAAGGTAATGGGTTGTGAATCTACTCAGAATGTCTAGAATAAACTTAGCATCATTTATGAAGGATATAGTAAAATGAAGTAGACCAAGATGCAAATCTTCAAGAGAAAATTTGAGACCCTAAGGATGTTTAAAGAAGAAGAGATTGCCAGTTATATGGTCTGGGTAGATGAAATAGTTAATGACATCAAAGGACTTGGTGGAGAAGTGAAAGAAGATTAGATTGTGAAGAAAGTTTTGAGATCTCTCCCTAAATCTTATAGTCATAAGGTGTCTGCTATTGACGAAACTTAGAATTTGGATTAATATATAGTAGATCAATTGTTTGCATCTCTCACAGCCTTTGGAATGATAAAACTTGACAAAGGTGCTCAAAAGAAGGAAGTGACATTGAAAGCAAGTAAGAAGGTAGAAGATGAAGTAGTTGATCAAGATGATGAACTTGATGAGGTAGACACAAACTTTGTAAGAAGATTGAAGAAGGGTACCAACAAATATAAAGGTAAGTTACCTTTTAAATGTTTTAATTGTGGTAAAATTGGGCACATTGCTTCAAAAACCAAACTAAGAACTACTAGCAAGAAGAATAGTTTGTTTGCTGAGGAGAAAGGCTACTCATCTGAGGACTATAATGGAGGTCACTACTCATCTAGTGATGAAAGAGAAGAATTTGTATTCATGGAAACAACAAAATGAAATAATAGAAAATAAAATAAAAAGTAGAACATTAGTCAACAAGCACCAAAAAAACCAAAGACATGTGATGTGAGCAAAAGTGATGAGATGGAAAAAGGAACACAAGTAGAGAAACAAAAAAAGAATATAAAGCTAAGCTGGAAGAAGTAGAAGAAGCAATTGTTGCTTGAAGAATCAATTTGAAGAAGGTAAGATGATTGAAGACTGCTTAAATACCAATCTCAATGAGAAAGCAACTAGATGTTCAAAACTTGAGAAAGAAGTTGTCACTCTGAGAAAAGAACTGGAAAAATCAAAGGATTAAAACTGAAAGGAGGTTCTAAGATTCTTTATGAATTGATCAACTCTCAAAACCCATCAAAATAAAAATTTGGTCCTGGTTTTAAAAATGGGAAAAGTTTTATAACTAGTACATCTACAACCTTATATGATAACTTCAAAGCAGAAAAAAAAAGTCTAAACTAAAGGAAGCAAAAACTTACACTGAAGGTCCTAAGAAGAATGCCTCCAAAGAGGCAAAAGAAGATGAATTCATTCTTGTTTGGAGACAAAGAATGAATAACTTCACACAAGTCCAAAATAAAAAGAACTCCAGAAAGCCAACTCCTAAACAAATTGCTCCTACCAGGTATCCTCAAGATTTCAATGACAAGTATTATGCTTGTAATAAGATTAGTCACAAGGCTATTGAATGTAGAAGAAAGATGAATCAGATATCATTTAGGCATCCAAGGTACAATGTTGTGAACTCTTAGAGCTATGCTTGCAATAAGGTTGGTCATAAGGCTAATGAAAACAAAAGTAAAGTGATGAGGAATGGTTGCATGGATAACAACAATATGACTTCTCAATTCTTCTATGGTTACTGCTACATATGCAATAAGTTTGGTCATAAGGTTGCTAATTGTAGATCTAATGTAAGAAGAGGTGATTATGCTCAGCAATCTAGGATCACCTACTACAATTGCAATAAATTAAAACTCATTGCAAGGTTTTGCGAAGAAAAGAATGTAAGACCTGCTTCTCAAAAAAATATTGACATTGGTCAGCAAAAGAAGGAAATGAACAAGATATGGAAGAAGAAGGAAGAAGGTGAAGTAAAGGAAGGATTTTTACCTCTAGCTAGTTTAGATAGATCTTTCAGTAACTAAATGGGAAGTATTGGATCATGAGGAGTTACAATTGTAAATCCTTTTAAGACCCCTTATGAGCTATGGTATGGAAGACCTCCCACTATCAGATACTTTAAGATCTTTGGCAGCTAATGTTACAACATGAGAGATTAAGAAGACCTTGGGAAGTTTGATTGAAGAAGTGGTGAAGGGATCTATCTTGGGTACTCAACCGGAAGCAAGTCCTATAGATGCTATAACAAGAGATTGGGAAGGATGATTGAAAGAACAAATGTCAAGCTAGATGAAGACTTATATCAAATCTCACAAGAACCAGAGGATTGTGGATTTGATATACCTCCCTACATTAAAGAAGAAGAAAAGAAAGAAGAGATGGACCAAGAATGAAAGCAGATCCCTAAGACTCTAGCAAAGTATGTTAAGATGAATCATTCAATAGATTAGATGATTGGGGATAAGAATGAAGGTGTGTAGACCATGAGAAGGCTTGCAAAAATAAGTGAGAAAGTGAACTTGTGTTTACTACCAAAGGTAGAACCTGTTAGGTCTCAAAAACATAGGTTAAAAACCTTAAGAGGATGCCAAGCTCTTTGGTAATATTTTTGGCTAACGAAACAAGGTTAAATAATGTCATTGCAAACCCTCTGCACTTTAAGCTCTACTAGACCTAGGCAGGTATACCTTCAACAGTTAAGTAGATTTAAGCTTTGATCGATTGTATTAATCTATTTACTAGTTGCATATGAATGAGAAATAGATTGAAGAGTAAATACTGATTAAAAAGATTATGGCTTGATATTGGATGTGATCAGTGCCTATTCCTATTGGGCTAATGGGGTTAAGATTTGTGTGATTGCAGACTTATCTACTTGGTTTAACTCTAACTACTTGGCACTTGTTTGAATGTTTATACCTTGTATAAACGTGCAAGACTATTGCTTATTAGACTCTTCTTATAGATCCCATTGATATATTTCCATGTTATTGTGATTGTCTGAAAGGGTTTTAATTCTTAGCTTGAAGGAAACTAACTAAGATGACTTATTTAAAGGGTTTTAACTCTAGGTAGAGACCAATAAACAAAAGTCACCTAGAAGGACTTAAATCAACTTCTCACAGAAACCAATCAAGCATATCACATAGAGATAGCAAATGTGCCTTGATAAATCAAAATGATTTTAATAACTAGAAAAGACCAATATGGAGACAACTAAATAACTAATAAGAGTGAATATCAACAAAGTAGTTGAACATCAAAGATAGACCCATTGATTAAACCTTCTTGCCCATTAAATTATTTCAAAAATTCATAAAAGTTTCTATATTTTGTTCTGCAAATATGACTAAAAATATAATAATATTATTATATGTATGATGATTTTTATCTGATGATCTAAAATTGGCCTTGGTTTCCCTCATATATATGGGAAATGAACAAGCTTCAAGCCAAAACAAGGTGATTGTTCATAACATACACCTCTTCATATAGCTAATGACTGTTTTGAACATAATTAAGAAATAAACAAAGAGAATCATTAAACTGGGCATCCACATTAGTCATGATCTGAATCCATTAATCACCATAGAGAACCCACGACCATAGGCCTCGCAAGGTTCTCCTCTCCAATGATGCAACATTTGATGAACATGCTCCACCTGCTACTATTTATTATTTCCTCCTTATTGTACTTTATTACATATATAACCTTTGGAAAAAAATTCTTGAATTTGGCAAAAATTTCATTTCCAATTTTATCAAAAGGATTCCCCTTATGCTTCTTGAGAGATGAATAAGTTAATCTTGGTAATATGATCAATATACTCTTGAGTTGCATAAGTATCTGTATATGAGATTATTCCTTTCATATCAAATTCAAGAGTAAAAATCCTTTCTAACTGCTCATGTGTGTTCTTCATCACTGTGGGCTCATTATTGACTTGTTCAAAGCTATTGGTAATAACTGAGAAAGTTCACATTCCAAATCTACTTCTTTCTCAGATTGCCCTCATCATCAAAGAAACTGGGAAAAGATAGATCTAAAAGTTGATCAAAGTTACCAAGGTCTTGTGCTAGCACAAAGCTGAATTTCTCATGCATGTCGTATTGAAATATGGTGAGCACAAACACAAATAGTTACACCATTATTGCACAGCAATATTAAAACATAAAATTATATATTATTGTCTTCGGATCATTTTACAATGCAGTACATTAACTTTTTAAAGCCTTGATATTCCCGTATATAACTTCTTACGGGAAAGTAACTTCCCAAAACCTAACCAACTAATTATTTACTTATATTTATTTAACAATGTAATACTAGTATTATGCCAACATTCCCCCCCTTATTACATTGTTCCTGCAATAGTACCAATGGACCCCCCCTAAATGCTAAAAAACTCAACAACGCTGATTACATAATATGAATACATATTTATAGAAGATCTTTCCCAAAGAACGAATCCTGAACCAAGCGAGGCTCCATCATGCTGTCTCGTCTACCCTTGAAAAGGCGTAGCTTCGAGCTATGTTCTTGAGCTCTTTAGTCCCAAGCTCTTAAATCACAGAGTCTTGAATTATTCGACAATGGCCCCTAAGAGATACGACAGATCTCTGCCATGTTGTTTAGTGACCGCGAAAGGGTATAATTCAAGATCATATACTCTTTGAAGCTCGCTGGACAACAATCCATATTGAGCTCAACACCAAACCCCAAACCTGTCTCCAAAACAAAATCTTCATAAAACATACATTCTTCAAATCTGTCAGCTCTGTCAACATCAACAAAGAAAAACAACCAAAACCAAAAATGCTTCTCATGCAAAGCATCTTCTCAAAGCGAGAAGCTAACTTGAGATGATGGTAAACCCTCCATCCTCTGACGCCGCCTACCTCCAATTTGATATCCTTAAACTCTATCCATTTTCTTTAGACTCTTCAATAGCACAAGCATGTAAGTCTCTCAAATTTCTATCAATGATAGCATGGATGGCATCGAAACCACAAACATAATGTGTGTCCATTTTCAAATGTTAAAACCTTATCTTACCACAAAAATTAAATTTACCTCCAAATTAATCTTTTTAAATACTTCCCCTTATTTCTCCCAATCCCTCAAAAGTAAATATTTTAAATACCTTTTCCTTAATACTTATGTCTCCCTTTTAAAAACTTTTCTCCAAAATAAATTGTAAATTTCTTCCTTAATTTTTTTTTTAACTTTCTTCAAACAAAATTGTTTTATTCTAGTTTCTCCAAAATAGGTTATGTGCTTAGGCATCAATTTGTGGCCTCTACAATAAAAAAACACCTACTCCATATCGTTATCCAAAATTTTATTTTCTCACATAAAATGTTTGACCAAAAAAAATAACAATGTAAGATATGCCTTATCTGAAAACCCTTACATAGTGCAGCAAACAAACCTTCTAGGCAGATTTTAGAATTTCTTGTCTCTCTGCAACCACCAAGTTTATTCTAGCACTCATAGTCTCCACAATAACTAAAATGAACGGCAAGAAACTCTTTCTATGGATCAAACAAACAATTATCCTCCAATAATAGTGCCAGCAACCATTCTCATGTGCTCAAATAGATTTTCCATGAAGAGATTTCCTTGTTGTATTCGGTGTACACCTGGTTTTCCATCTTTGAGTGCAACTTTAATATCAAACAGCTTGCATCTCCTCACAGCAAACAATTTCCATATCAATTACTTCTAAAAGATTACTTAATGCAGATTGAATGTAAAGGATGCAATTTCAGCACAACAATGTTTTAAAAACTTTACACCATCGTCTCCTCACAGTAAAGAAAAACCATGAAAACCCTAAGTATCAAACAACAATACTCTCTCAACATCAGCAAATTCATTTGGACAACAACAAATTTGTTTGGACAGTGAGACTGAGAATGATATATGCCTCCATTTGAAATCTTAGATGCCTTTGATGTAGATTTTAACTTCCATTGGCTCTCCTCCAAACAAGCTTTCAACCTTCTATTTTAGAATGCACAGGCTCAACCAAATACTTGCTCTGATACCATATTGAAATATGGCGAGAACAAACACAGATAGTTACACCATTATTGCACAGCAATATTAAAACATAAAATTATATATTATTGTCTTCGGATCATTTTACAATGCAGTACATTGGCTTTTTAAAGCCTTGATATTCCCGTATATAACTTCTTACGGGAAAGTAACTTCCCAAAACCTAACCAACTAATTATTTACTTATATTTATTTAACAATGTAATACTAGTATTATGCCAACATGTTGATCACTATCAGTTCATCACAATTCTAGAAAACATGTGTATAAACATCCCCTTTGGCCATCAACCCTTCCTTCTTTTCTAACATCTTGAGATGCAACCTTTTCTCTTCTTGATAGGCAACATGTGTTCCATTAGGTACTGCCCACACCTTATCAGCATTTGCAATCATTTTCTCAAATGTGTTCTTGATTAATTCTGAGACCAAATTTAATTCAATAGTTTTTATCTCTGTCTCTAATTGGTCATTCCTCTTCTAAAGTTTTTCAAATTTTATTTTCCAGTAGGTAGTGTTAGCTTTGGCCTCTACTAACCTCTTTTCTACTTCTAACCATGGTGAATAACTACTTGATGAGGATGGCAATTTGTCCTTCTAGCTAGCAACTTCTTGTCTTAGTCTCTCATTCTCTACCATGTACGTCTTATTATTCTTCACCAATCTCTCAATTTGGGCCTTTGTAAACCTAGCAACATTAACATTTAAGTTAGCAGTATCCATAGGATCTATGTCCTCAACTCATTGTATCAAGAGGTGACCAAATGCTTCATTTGGATCATTAATAATCTAAGGTCTCTTATTAGGTCGGTACAAGGCCCACATCAATAATGTTGCTTTATCAAGATCATAACCTGACCCTATTTTAATCTTATCCAAAGCTTTAATACTTAATTGTATTTTTTTGTCCTGGTTTCTTCTAAAGTTGTCAAAATAATGGTTGAGGTCATGTCCCACCTAGAGACTAACATGACTCCCACTTCTTCAAGTAGTGCTCTCCCCTTTTCTAGAGTTATAGCCTTCATCTACTTGTCTATCTCTACCTGCAACTATTTCAAGGCTTCTACTTCTAGGTCAAGAGTGAGATTCTTTATTCTTTCCCTAGTTTTTTGCCTTTGTATTCATATAAGAATGCTTTAAACTTAGGGGTTTTGACAAAATCATTATCAAAAATGAAATTCTTACATGCACTGTTCCTAATGTCATCAGAGAGTTCATCAAAAGCTTCCATCATGACAAATTCCCTCTATACAGGGGGTTCATATTTCTCAAACATTGGCTGAGATACCTGTACATCCTCATCCTCACTTTTAACTTCTTCTTGCTCATTGTCAACAGAGAAACTGATATCTGGTGTAGGTTGAGGGGATAGATGTCTGAGAGGAGCTTCATATTCAGCTTGTGTATCTCTGATGTTCCTGTTTCTTCTTTCAAAAACCAAAGGGGGAACATCCTTAGTCAATTCTATTGCATGTGCAACTAATGTGTTTATCTTCTCAATAGGATCATCAATCTCAAGAAAAGCTCCTTTATATGTGGGATGTTTTTCTATCATCCAAGCCTCTGCTAGCATTATTCTATGATACATATTTCTTTTTTCAACTACACAATTCTCATCATTTCTGATCAAGTCATCATCCACATATAGCACATGATGATACCCTTTTTAATTTTTTACTAACTTTGACACTGTTTATGAAATGCTCAGGATCAAAATTCTCTCTTGCATTTCCTCTTCGCATTCTGTAATGTTCTAACCTTTTATTAATTTATTCATATCCTTTCTCCAAAACAACAATGAAATCTCTAAAACACAAAGTACCAGGCATCAATGACTACTTATTGTAACTTTTAAGATGCATAATGTCAGAGTAGGTTGATTGCCTCACAATTTTTAAATAGGAAATTCTATCAGGATAGGTTTTTTGGTAGCAAGAATGTTACTCCCTCATACCCAAAGACTCTAATCTTTGTGTAGTCACTATAAGCATACCAATCACCCCAGTTGTGATTGATTTTTCCACTTTCATCCTTGTGTTTTGGCCTCAAAAATTTATGCACTTCTATTGACAAGTTGTATTCACATGGATGGCCCAACAAATTATACAAAGGCTTCACAAAATACTCTTCAAAATATAGATAATGGGATCTTTCACATCTGCTATCCCAGATAGTTGTCCACATCTATATAGGTTTGAGTTTCCATCTCTATCAAAGTCTCTTACTCTCAAACATTCATCCCACATAAACATATTATGTCCCTCATACAAAATAAGATGCATGAACAAATAGTAATGCATGAATTTACCACCTCCATTCTTTACATCAACCAAATCATTGTGAAGATCATTAACAAGGTATTCATCATAGTCCAGAGCTGTGCATCTTGTCTTTGCACATCTGTGGTCAGGACCATTGGTCCAACTTCCATAAATAAAGGGGCATTCAAGCCAAGCACTTGACAGATAGAATAGTAGGTGTATCTAAAATATTCCTCAAACAAATCTATAGAATAGGGAGGATCCTCAACCCCTGAGAATACTCTGAGCATGTTCCCTTCATCTTGGGGCCTATGTAGGGGTAGCCTCCATCTCTTATAACTATTTCTCAGATTGTAATATTCATTTAATAGGTCTCTAATTCTAAATTTCATGTCAAAGCTAGTGTCCAACTGAAACACCATGGATATATAGTTCTTGGTGACAAGGATGAAACAAGACCCATCTTTTAACTCAATCATATGGGTCTATGGATTATATTTTTTAGCCAAAGCTTCTAACAACTCCACATTGATGAACACATTTGGCACTACTAGTTTTCCCAGGTTTAGTCTCGATGGGTTGGAGACAGGTTTGTGCCTATGCATTCTCCTATAGTGATATAGAAATAGATCATACCCCCTTATTAGGGTCCATGTGTCCCCTATTTGTCTATTTATGTCCTCTAATTTCTCATCTTGGGGGTTTAATTGGGCACTTCTTCTAGACCTCTGTCCCGAACCTAGGCATTGATCTCTTAAATCCTAGTTTAAGTGTCTTTCTTCTAGTTTCTGCCTCTTACCATTAGGGTCCCTGATCACATCTTCCATCATGTAAACTAAGAAAGAACCCTACTTCTATGATTGTAATTCAAACCAGTTTATGTATTCTACAAAATTTTAAGCTAAGCTCAGAGTACTTACTTGGATATCTTCTCTGGTTCTTGAATTACTATTCTATGCCATGCCTTGCCTCCATTCTTCATGGTTGCTTAAATGTTTCAATCTTCTCAAGATTTGTTTGAATATACTCAGCTCTGGTGCATTAATGGTGTCTCACAACAACTTTCATGTTATCAAAGGGAGATTTAATTTTTGAACAAGGGTCGTTTGATCACCACCAAACATGTCTAGGTACTATTCCATCAAGATGACCAATTGTGTGATCCCATCGACATTTATTTCTATCCATTCATTTAGTTCCTTCAATATTTTAGAGTGACCTTAAATGACCTCATATTGATATCACAACATTTCTTTGAAACCCTTTAATGAAAAATCTCTTCGATATCTGATTGTCCCTTCGATGTGTTCATAAATCTCATTTTATCGAAGGGACCAATGTTTGGGCTTCCCCGATATGGATTTATCCCTTCGATGTTTGTTTATTAAGAATACCTTTCACCTTTTCGGCGGGACTGGGAATTACTTCACTCTGATATCCCAGAGTCATCTCGAAATGCTTCTAATTTTCCTTCCTTTGTTATCGCTTTATCGGTGGGGCACAAATTTAATTGTCATGTCAATGTACCTCTATCTCTTTGATGAGGTTTAGGGCTTTCGCTATATTGAAGAGACCCTTAAGTCATTCACTTTGAAACTTCATAGTCTCTTTAATCCTTCAAGTGAATAGGTTTGGCTTTTTAGTCCCCTCGATCTCTCATTGTAACTCGATATGCTGATGAGTTATATCACAAAAAAATAATGTCCCTTGATAATTTATTTCTTGGATTATCAAAGAGACTCCAAGGCACTTCTCTTCAATACATAACAGTGTCTTCGACACAAATCTGAGTATATATTGAAGAGACTCCAAATTGAGTTCCACCGATATGGCACCTTCTCACTAATAATATTCATATCACTTTTTCGAAGGGATGCTGGGACGAGTCTTACTGATACAGAAGTATCTCTCTGATATAATTTTTATATTTAGGGTGAGGGTGATAAAACATGAATTTATTAGGGTTATGACTTATGGGTCGGATAAATGGATTATTTTGGGAGGGAAAATTTTAAAATGGTATTTTAGGTGATAATTTTGTGAAGGGACATGGTTTTTTTACAAAAATTTTTGGGGTTAAATTTTTGTCCCAATAGAACCCAAAACCTTTGTTGATGCTAGCAAAAATATGGATGGTTGAAGGAAATGGAAGAATAACTAAATCAGATAGAAAAGAACCAGACATGGGAACTAGTTACCTGACCAACAAATACAAATTTTATAGGAACAAAGTGGTTGTTCTAGAAAAAACTAAATGAAGATGATGAAGTTGTGAGGAACAAAGCAAGATTGGTGTGTAAGGGTTATTCACAAGATGAATGTATTGATTTTGAGGAGACTTTTGCTCTAATAGCCAAGATGGAAGCAATCAAGATGTTTATTGCCCTTGCTACTCACAAGAACTTCAAGGTTTATTAGATGGATGCCTAGTCAACATTCTTGAATAGTGATCTAGAGGAAGAGGTCTACATAGAGCAACCATATGGTTTCTAGTTATAAGAAGATTTGGACATGGTGTGTAGACTCAAAAAGGCTTTGTATGGACTCAAACAAGCTCTTAGAGCTTGGTATGCTAGGTTGGATAAATACTTACTTCAACAAGGCTTCAAGAAAGGTACCATAGATATTAATCTTTACATTAAGGAAGGAGACATGACTTTGATAGTTGCAGTATATGTTGATCACATTATCTTTGGTGGAGATGATGATATGTGTAAGAGGTTTGCATAAGAGATGTAGAAACATTTTGAGATGTCTATGATTGGTGAGATGTTGTTCTTCGTTGGGCTTCAAATTATTCAACTAGATGATTTTATCTTTAATTCTAGGCCTAACTATCTTAGAGAGATGTTGAAGAAGTTTGGTATGGAAAATTCCATACCAGTAAGTACTCCTATGGTTACTAGCTATCACTTGAGAAGGAATGATGAGTCACCAAAGGTTGATCAGACTCTTTATAGATCTATGATTGGAGGATGATTACACTTGACTACTTATAGACTTGATATTACGCATGCAGTATGTGTGGTTGCTAGATATCAAGCTAATCCTAAGTCTCATATTTCTCGCATTGTTGGTTATGGTATGACAAGAAATCTATAATAGATGTTGGCTATATTTTTCAGAGTCTCATATGGCTCACATTGAAGGTTATGGTATGACAGTTGAATTAGTCAAGTGTGTAC
Organism: Cunninghamia lanceolata; assembly: GCA_027924645.1. Classification (NCBI taxonomy): domain Eukaryota; kingdom Viridiplantae; phylum Streptophyta; class Pinopsida; order Cupressales; family Cupressaceae; genus Cunninghamia; species Cunninghamia lanceolata. The sequence continues at coordinate 1,478,558 of BSBN01000277.1, forward strand.
TTAAGGTATAAGCTGACAGTCATCTTAGATCGATATGTGGTGAAGGTATATGATTGGAATCATTACTCTAAGTGGTTATTTGGGCATATGAAGACTCTTGCTTGTTTATTTGGGTCTAGGTTGTTATTTGGGCATAATAATAGGCTAACAAAGTATAACTTGAATATACAAGCTTTATCTTTTGCATGCTAACCTAGTTTGAGAAAATTCATGATGCAAATAAATATATTCAATAGATCTCAGCATTGGAATATATAAGAGATCTGAAAAGAATACAAATTTGATGTGTATACGATCTAAGGCAGTTTTGTGATCAAATAAGGACAGTAAGAGTAGAAGAATAAAGTATATGTGAAGTAGAGATGAAAAAGTAGGGCAAATATAATGAAGACATTTGAATCTATATATTGAGCTATCAATGAACCTACACTTTAGCATTCTATAGATGCACTTGCAGCAGTCATCTCTTGGCAGTGAGCCAATCCTTCTTCTATCTTCTTTTCTATTTTCTTAGTAGTGAGCCTGTTGCAGTGAGCACTTCTTTGGATAGTGAGTCCTTGGGTAGTGAGCCCTAAGGTAGTGAGCCATCATGTAATTCAATTTTGATATCATAATATATTGTGATCTATCACTCACCGTGGTTTTTCCCTTTTTGGGTTTTCCACGTAAAAATCCTGGTGTCTATGTGTTATGAATTTGTGGCTACTCTTCTTATGTTTGTTTTGCTTTCATGTTATTGAATTTGGTAAAAGGATTAATAATTATGTGAAAGAAAGGTTTTACAGAATATTAATTCACCCCCCTCTCTGTATTCTTTGTGATCAACACCATTACACACTAAAGTGTAGCTATCTCTGAAAATAACATCTTGTCTCCAAGCTTCATTGCCTCATACATTGCATGACCAATACAATTAGAAAAAATATCACTTATTAAAGTGGCTAAAAAATGGATTATTGTAGCATCTCAAAAATCCAACAACTAGAAAGAATGCTTAACACCATCTATTGTTTGAGTCTCCCCTCATTTCAACATCATCCTATCAATAAATGATCAATATTTTCAAGCATTCTATTGGAGTGAACTACTGCTATACAAGCCATTTAGAAACATTCACAATGATATTGGTTCATTAGAGCAAGATTTTACAACCCATTGGGAAAGAATTTCAAACAACTACCATCCATGGAATTTCCACTATACATCTCTAGATGCAATAACAAACATTGATGATGAACTCCTTCTAGTTGAGGACATGCAATGCAAGAAGATAGTCCTGATGAATGACAAGTCTTTTCAAGTTTGTACCTGGCCCTGCCTTTTCAACTAGATGGGTCAGCATGATTGGGAAACAAGAAGAGGGCTAGTTAAGGGCACTATCACTTGCAAATAAGAAAAAAAAACTTTACTTGCATACCTACTTTTACCCACTACTATTCAAAAATAATTTTACTTGCATGCATGTCAACCTATTTAATTTACTCCATTTATTTTCTAATGCAATACAAAAACACATATCACTACATTCTTTCAATGTTCAAATGATGGATGGACAACAACCATTCACCAGAAACAAAACTGTGTGCTCTCTTCTCAAGAAATTTCAATGTTCAATGTGCAATTATTTTTGTCTCTAAAAATCCTTGACCACTTCATACTAGATGTACTTCTCTAACTCTATAACCCAATTAACTAGCTCCTCTAGACATAATCTTCTTGCATAAGTTGGGATATTTTCTTATGAGCCACCACCTACTTTGGAAATAGCCCTTTTCTTTCTCCTCTCTATTGGACACTCATCATCCTCATCCATAGGTGCTTCATCTTCACTTGAGTCTATGTCTAAATCTCTTTGCCAAACATTTTCTATCTCCGCCATTCTTTCCTTAAGGTCCCTTATCAACACTTGTAACTCTTCCACCCTATTCATTTTTCCATTTTGTTTTTCCATTTTTCTTTGTATTGCACTCACTTCATGTCTTCTAGCTCACTATTACTTTTATCTACATGTTATCTTGGCGTACCCATTACACATTAAGGTGTGATTGCTAGTTATGGCCACCAAGGTGATGTAAATATTTTCTTCATAGATGCTTCTTGTATGGGAACAAAGGGTTTCACCATGACTAAAAGGTCCTACAGAAGTGGTCACATGTTTCTATCTTTTCTAGATGATGCCACTCTGAATGGTTTATTGAGTTCAATTTTATTCCATTTGAGCCCACATATAGGGAGAAGTTGAAACATGTCATTTAGAGGAGTTTTATTGAGGTTGTTGAGGATGTTGTAGATGAATTGCATAGGCATGCTACATTGGGTTTGATGTGTAGTTGAAGTCTCATTATACGTGGCCTATGGATTTTCAATGGTGATGTGGAGAGGTTGACTGAAAATTATTTAGGGCTAGCCTGAATTTATCATATGGCGGTGACATTTTCAAGTGTGGGACAATTTTCTAATCTTAAAATCTCACATAAAGAAGTCTATTTGATAAATATCTACCCACTAGTACTTGCATTCATAGGAGGTTCAAGGGATACGCCGAAGGGATACAAATTTGGCGATCAATAGAAATAACTGGAAATGATAATATACAAAATAAAAATCATGAAAGAGACAAGTAAAGCGAAGGAGAAGAGCAAGCTCTCATGCATTTGAACTTATTCCTCACATGAATCCTATAACCTATAAGAAGGAGGAAAAGGGTTGGGTTGTATATAGGTTTGCCTCAGTCAAACCCCGTTTTGGTGTTTTCACCTCCATGACAACAATATATTGAAATGTATGGAAAAAGAGAGCATGTTCTCTTAAATCCCAAATGCTTCTAGGATTGCGGCGAGCACTGACAAATGATATTGCAATAAAAAAAATCTAAGAAATGCTTTTAAATGTGTTATCAAAAAATAATTTTCTAATATGAACAATAAGGAAAATGATATGAAATTTATGACAAAGGATTAACACCGATGTATAGGATTTGCAAGGGTTGGAAAAGAGATTACAAGGTTCTCATTAGAAGGTTATCACTACCATGAACAAGATGGAGTTATGTCAGAAAGATATCGATCACACACAAGAGCCTTATGAAGAGTGCAAATGAAGACAAAGAGGAATCACATCCACAAGAGAACCTACAAGCCACAATAACATGTAATAATGATAGTACAAAGCACAATAAGTGTGAGTAGAGATTTTGACAGAGTTTTGTTAGTGTGAGGATTCTAACCTTCAAAATGGCAAAGTGATGGGATTGTATATGCAATGGAAAGGATAAACATTTAGGAAAAGATCTATTTGGGTGCATATTAGCATGTAGAAAAGCTAGGAATGTCACGCAAGCAACAACACAAGTTCTAAAAAATAATTGAAGAACTAGAAGATGCCATCTTTTTTATCTAGACTTGATTTGTAGTTTATCCATTTACTATGCTAGGTCAAATATGCAAGCATGGTTGATGTAGATTCAACTTCCTAAATTTTAAATTCAAAATGAATCATGGGCTTATACCAACTCCTTTTCTATTAATCATTATTTATCAAATTAAATGTGAAATATGTGACTTGCATGCTAGGGTGTTGTATAGAAGGACAAACCCTAATCCTTTTGAATCATTACCTAACCCCCACATCTCATACTTTATCATTGCATCATCATTTAGAGAGGATAATCCAAGCATCAAAATATTATCTAGCAACTAAGCATATATTGCAACATTGTTTAGCATGTCTCTAATTTTGTTTACACTGTTAAATATGTTCAAAGGTTTTGACTAAGAAGAAGACTCCTTGCTAGAAAAGTCCCCCAATATCTTTAGATGCCATGTTTTCCAATTTAATATTTAGATGGACGCAAATAAGTTTTAGACACCTAAATCCACCAACACAAAGATCATTTCCACAACACAAAAGTGATCCATGATAGAGAATGAATCATCTAATAGTCTGTCAATATAATACAATCACATATATAATAATTAAAAAAATTCAATCACTATAGGTAGAAAAATTTCATGAAATCAGAGAGAGAGAGAGAGAGAGAGAGAGAGAGAGAGAGAGAGAGAGAGAGAGAGAGAGAGAGCGCTTTCAATTAGTTGTTTCACACCAACAATCAAATGATGGCACATGTCCATAGGAAACTATGCTTAAGACTACACATTAAATATAATATAACTATATATTTTATACATAAAATACGTTTACTTGAATAAGAACTATGTATAAACATTTATGCCAAAGACATTTCTCACGAAAATAGACTACCTAGCCTAGAAGATCATTGGTGAAGAGATTCCAACAAAAACAATGATGCAATTGGTACATTGACAATGATTCATTGGGTAGTGATAGTGTTGCCAACCATATTACTAGTTTTCTACCTGAGTTTCATCACTTGAGTCTACGTCTAAATAATCAATGTAATAAAATTTGCTCCCCAAGATATTGAGTAAGAAAATAGGCCCACAAAGACAGAGGAAATCAAATTTGTATTTTCGCTTTGTCAGAAGGAAAGAAAAAACAGACTAAGTTATTATGAATGGACAAAGACAGATAACGACTGTAATCTCTCTCATATAGACACGTAGGTATTTCAAATCTTCAACTATTGGACTTGATTTCACTCCACGCCACAGATTAAAGTGAACGGCATCTACTTTGGCTTCTGGTACGTTTGTGCGATGACGTGGAGTATCAACGTACTGAAATTGACAACTAAAGAACAATATTCAGTCAGCTTATTTATGGCTTTTTTTCCTTTTATAGGCACGTCCCCTGTGTGAGTTAAGCGGCCAGATAAAGAAATCTTTCGGCTTTCTTTCCGCGTGAATGGGCTATGTACCGGACAAGTCCATTCTTGCGTGTTGCATTTGGTGTTCTCATTCCAACAAAACCCTAAGCAAGAATCGCGTGAAATTTCCACTGATTCCTCCACAGATATTGACAACCTCCACTGATATTGACAACCTCCACTGATTCCTCTATTTTTGTTCATTTTCTGAGCTTTCACTGGTGGAAAATGATGCAAATTTGGGTGTCAATTGAAGAAAAAACAGACAGATCTGTCAAATTTGAGTTGTTTACGATTTGTGGGAAGAAAATACTGCAAACTCTTATTTATTTAGGCAATTCATCAAGGGGAAAAAAGTTGAAGTCAGATATAGAATAATGTTTGGAATAGGGCGAAGCGTAAAATGGCAATAGAAAACCTGATGTCGTCGTATTTCCATGTGCAGGAGTTAAATATTTTGTTCCTTTATTGCAAATTTGCCTTTACCAGAACTTCTCTGCAATCGTACCAAAATAATCACCAAGCATATTTGGTGTTTTCATTCAAACCCTAAGCAAGAATCGCGTGAAAGGCAGAATGTACAGATATTGACAACCTCAACTGATTCCTCTATTTTTGTTCATTTTCTGAGCTCTTACTGCTGGAAAATGATGAAAAATTGGGTGTCAATTGAAGAAAAAACAGACAGATAATGACAACTGATTCCTCTATTTTTGTTCATTTTCTGAGCTCTTACTGCTGGAAAATGATGAAAAATTGGGTGTCAATTGAAGAAAAAACAGACTGATATTGACAACCTCCACTGATTCCTCTGTTTTTGTGCATTCGGTGTTCTCATTCAAACCCTAAGCAAGAATGGAATGATGCTTAGAATAGGGCGAAGCGTAAAATGGTAGTAGAAAAGCTCATGTCTTCATATTTCCATGTGCAGGAGTTAATTATTTTGTTCCTTTATTGCAAATTTGCCTTTCCCAGAAGTTTTCTGCAATCGTAACAAAATAATCACCAAGCATATTGCAGCGAAATGTGCATAGTGTAGAATTTACCGGCCAAAGCTAAATACGTATAGTCAAATTTAATATCGGAAAATCATGCATTTGGTTGTAAAACAAAAACTAGCCGTACATTAGTAAAATGTTCGCGTTTACCTTCAAATTCCTTCCAATTGCTATTAATTAAAGATGCACTCCAAGATCTCTACAATGAATCTACACCTTACATTGCCCGGTCATTTGAGCTTCTTTAATGAACGCCACTATCGATAAGAATAATTATTATTTTTGAATGGCATGTAGCAGCCGCTTTTTATATTTATTTTTTTGTCTATACTCTTTGGAATTCTTTTTATTTTATTTTAGGTTATCTCATGTTTGGATTTTTTTGGTCAATGCACCACACACCATTTAAAAATGTTTTTATTCAATATTTGAAATTTGCTTGATATTTGGCTTCCTATTTATATTTAGTTTTTTTTCTAATTTTTCTTTTAAGTTTAAAATAAAGGTTAGTTGGAAGTTGGAAAAGAAATATAGGTGCCAACATTAGTTGGAAGTTGGAAAAGAAATATAGATGGCAACATTTCACAAAGTTAAGGATTCAACATTTGTTGAATAATATAAAAATATTTAAGGGTCATTGACTAAATTCAATCTAATTTTGATTGCTATTTTCAGGAGTAAATAAAGAGAAAACCTAAATTCTGAGAGATTGTGGGTCCCCTTAGCAACATAGTGATTAGTCGGAGCCCTTAAACTTTAGAAAACCCTACATAGAGAAAAAGTTATGGTGTACCTTCAATTAGACTAGATTGAATTGTAGTCGCTCACTCTAAAAAAGCAAACAAGACATCTGAAAAATGAACAATTATAAAAATGTGAATATTAAACATGGATCCCTCTAATGTAAATGTGGCAATAAACAAGACATCTGAAAAATGAACAATTATAAAAATGTGAATATTGAACATGGATCCCTCTAATGTAAATGTGGCAATTTTCCATAGGAAATTAAGATCTGACACAAGCATGACAACAAAAAAGGATGGGAGAAGCATTGATCATCCTCGATCCAATGACAATCACAAATCCTAAATGGCTAATGTGGAATCAAATTTATACTCCAAAATAGAAAATTTAAGTAAGAATTTAGAAAGGAAGATGACATGACCCCTCTAATGTACAAGTGGTGATCTTAGATAAAACCATTACTCCACATAGTTTTGACAAAGGAGGAACTTCTAAATGTTATTGATCTAGATGGACCTAAAGGATAATTTAGCTTATAGAAAGTTCATAACCACTAAGTGAGAAAAATAAATCCTAGAAAGTGATGGGCCCCTCTTAGTGATGCAATAATTAGATTTTAACCCTTAGAAGTTCCAAATAGTAAGTGCTTATTAAAATTTACATGGTAGGAAGATGTGACTTTTGTTTTGGCATCTATCTATAATTCCCAACAATTAAGAATTATCAATCTAGTAGCGACCAACCATGAGCTACAAAGAAATGTAGTAATAAATACTCCCTAAATTACTTTTGAGGCAAATTAGAAATGGAATCTTAGACTTTTGAACTCCTCATCACATCATTGTCAATTGAAATCAATGAATAATCATAGGAAGTAATAGTGATGTAGGAGTACGTTGGGTTGGTACATATCACCCACAAATATTTATTATAGTTCCCATGTGTGAGCTTATCTTGTGTGTACCCTGTGATGCCCCGTCATGCAACCCTAGAGTGCCAGACTAACAAGTGCAAAGTTTACAGAGATATTTTTTTAAGCAAGTAAATGCATTATTCATTAGAGAAAATTACACTATTAACAACATTTAAACAAATTGTACAACTAACACCTCTAGGGAACATAACTGCATCAGATAAACATGAAATCATAACAATACAATTCATATACATTAAAATACAATAGATGAAGATTTACATCATTCATTTGTAGAGATGAATAGTTACATAAGATCATTTACAAGATTACAAGGTTACAAGCTTGATGACCAATTACATCGGTTTACAATATACAACAAGATTAGATAATTCTAAAAGTAGAACACAGCTCTAGGGATGCAAGAGCAAATCTAGAGCTGGAAGCACATCTACAGTCAACACGAATCAGGTTGGCCAAGAAAAAACCAATGGATTAAACTCTTCCACCCAACCATGTGGAACCATGAGGTCCACCCCTCCGAGATAGGAGATAACAATGAGGTTGCACTAAGTCCAGGGATACAATAAGACAAATACAACTCGACACAGGAAAAACAGTTAAATAAGACAACACAAGTCATCGAAATCATCAAGACAAGGAAGTACTCATCAAGACAAGACAAGTCATTAAGACAAGTTAATTCATCAAGATAAGACAAATCATTAAGACAAGTCAATTCATCAAGATAAGACAATACTCCACATACCACATGACGACCAACATCCTGAAGCAAGGACGAAAGGGTGACACCTCTGTTGATAACTGAGAGGGGGGGTGAATCACGTATCCTAAATTTGCTTTTAATTCAAACACTTAAATCCACTTTGTTATTCAATGGCATAGCAATTAATCATTCATGAGAGCATAAAACACCAGAGCAGATACACATCAACACATGAGACACCAAGATTTTGACGTGGAAAACTCGGTCAAGGGAAAAACCACGGGGTGATTATCCCAAGGATTATTCTCTGTTAGAAGAATAAGAAAAATAGATGGCACATGCCAATTAGGGCTCACTACCCAAGCACACTGCTCACAAGAGGCACACTTCCTACAGGAGACACACTGTCTACAAAGTAACAAGTATCACAAACTTGAACTAGAGATTGACATCTTTACCATGTTTGGATCAATTCCATTTAAGCCCAAAAACTCTTTCTTTGCCTTTCGCTCTTCTTCTTCGCTAAGCCACACTTATCCGCACACTTCACACTTTGGAATGACTTCGCAATCCTTTATTTATACAAGGCATTGACTTAGGAACACTCATCTATGTCAGTAAACACTTTTAGATCATCTGAAAGATGTGTAATACATCCGGTCGGCTTGTCTTAGAAAGAACACCAACAACCGGTGGTCTTTACATCAAATCCAAACTCTAACTTCAATGCAGACCACCAATAAGAATTGTACACGATCCAAGGATCACCAAAACCTTTCCTGAGTCACCAAGAACATCCGCACTTTATCAGCTTACTGGAACTCTTCTCTTCTTCATCCGGAACTTCAAGAACATAGTCTGTCATCACTGTCACAATGAAAAAGGTGCTTCCAGACCTCAAACCCATGAACAGATCTAGTTGTCACTTCACATGGACTTCTTCAACACTACCTCCAATCCACAGAATGAGATAATGCAATTTCGGAGCTCATCGGACCAAACTGTGACACTCTGTCACCACTGAACATCTACCAAAACTGGTTCTACTAGAGCAATCATAACTTCTTTAGATCATTATGCAAACCTTTGAAAACTTGACTAGATCATCTCAAGACTCATATCTGAAAACCCTTTAAATCGCATCCTTTGAACTTCATCTTATCTTGGACTTTTACCTTACTGTCATCACTATTCTTCACTGTTCCTGATTGAGACTAATTTCCTCAATATACTCAGCAAACAGCTCATCCAATCCTTCTCATTAAAGCAATATGAGTATGTTGACATCAATGACAACACTGGTTATCCTCATACTTGCAACAATCTTCCCCTTTGTCATTGATGGCAACATATGATGTGAAAAACCATCAAGACAAGAACTTCTCCTTTCTGTCACAGCTCCCCCTATCAGCAGCAACTCTTCACATGTCTTCTCTTTCTTTACTGCTCCCCCTTTGATCATCAACCACTTGTTTTTCACATGTCTTCTCTCCCCCTTTGACATCAATGGCAAAGGGCTCATACTTCCAACTTTAACACATCAGAATCATACCAGCTGCTCCCCCTGAGTAGCAGCTCCCCATCACCAATCCAGATCACAAGATATGACTATGATATCCACCAGACTGATGCACATCAGTGCATCCTAGTTCATCACCGGAGGGGCAACAACCCCTAACTTCTCCCAGAAATACTCAAAAGATTCCTTGGGAAGAGGTTTAGTAAAGATATCTGCAATCTGATCCCTTGAGGGCACAAATTTCAATCTAACTTCATCCTTGTTCACTTGCTCTCTCAGAAAGTGAAACTTGATAGATATATGCTTAGTCTTAGAATGCAACACCGGATTCTTAGAAATATTTATTGCACTTGAATTATCACAGAAAATTATGATAGGCTCCTCATACTCTACTTTAATATTTCTTAGCATTTGCTTCATCCATAAAACTTGAGTGCAACTACTTGCTGCTGCAATGTATTCTGCTTCAGTTGCAGACAGAGATATTGCATCTTGTTTCTTGCTTAGCCAAGAAACCAATCTCTTTCCCAAAAAGAATGCTCCACCACTGGTACTCTTCCAGTCATCCACATCTCCTACCCAATCTGCATCTGTGTATGCATGAAGAGAGAAATCATGATCTCTAGGATACCACAAACCATACTCCATTGTCCCTTTTAGATATCTAAAAATTCTCTTGATTGCCATGACATGAGATTCTCTAGGATTAGCCTAGAATCTAGCAACAAGACCAACAGCTTACATAATATCTGGTCTAGTTTGAGTGAGATACAACAATCACCAATCATTGATCTGTACTTTGTCTGGTCTGCCTTAGGAGAGTCATCATCTTTGCTCAACTTGCATTCGGTTGCCATGGGAGTATTCATTGGCTTTGAATCTTCCATCCTAAATTTTCTCAACAATTCTTTCACATATTTGGTCTGAGAAATGAAGATCCCTTTCTTTGTTTGAGTAATTTGCAGACCCAAGAAGAAATTCATTTCACCAAGCATAGACATCTCAAACTCACTTTTCATTTGATTTGCAAAAGTTTTACACATGCTATCTTTTCCTCCAAAGATGACATCATCAACAAATACTTCAACAATCAAGATGTTTTCATGATCAATTTTAAAATATAAGTTACTATCAGCAGTACCTTTGTTGAAACCAATTTGCACAAGATGCTTATCCCATCTTTCATACCAAACTTTTGGGGCTTGCTTCAATCCATACAGTGCTTTCTTCAACTTGTAGACCATATCACCATGATCAGACAATTGAAATCCAACCAGTTGCTCAATGTATACTTCTTCCAAATCACCATTTAGGAAGGCAGACTTGACATCCATTTGATATACCTTGAAGTCTTTGAAGGCAGCAAATGTAAGAAATAATCTAACTGCTTCAATTCTTGCCACCGGAGCAAAGGTTTCTTCAAAATCAATTCCTTCTATTTTAGAATAGCCTTTGCAAACCAATCTGGGTTTGTTTCTGATTACTTCACCAACTTCATTTAGTTTGTTCCGGAAGAACCATTTGGTTCCAATCACATTCTTGTTTCTAGGTCTGGGAACAAGATCCCAAGTGTGATTTTTCTGAATTTGCATCAACTCTTCCTCCATTGATTTGGTCCAATTTTCATCATTGCAGGCTTCATTTATTGTCTTAGGTTCAATCCTTGAAATTAGACAATATTCATCTGAATTTTGAGCAGTTGTCCTTCTAGTTTGCACACCTTTACTTTTGTCACCTATGATCTAATCTTCAGAGTGGTTCAGTCTTACATACCTTGGAACTTTGGGAGTTTCTTGCACTTCTATTTCTTGATCAAGCTCATTCAGACCTATCTGTTCTTCCTGATTTACCGGATCAGTCTGAATCTAACTTTCAGAAGAGGATTGAGCTCCTTGAACCAGAGTACCATTCTGATCATCTTCATCATATTCATAACACCTTGAGGGTTTCTCAATTCCTTCATCAACCTTCACATTTGTACTTTCTATCATCTTTCTCAGTCTCTTATTGTAACACTGGTATGCTTTGCTTTGAGTGGAGTAACCCAAGAAAATTCCTTCATCACTTCTAGCATCAAACTTTCCTAGATCTTCATCTCTTTTAATGTAACATTTGCTACCAAATACTCTAAAATATCTCACAGTAGGAGTGATGCCAAACCAAAGTTCATAAGGAGTCTTACCGGTATTACTTCTGATTTGAACTCGATTGAGAGTATAGACTGCAGTGCTGATAGCTTCTCTCCAAAACATTTGGGGAACATTTTCTTCCATCATCATTGTCCTGGATGCTTCCTGGATGGTCTGGTTCTCTCTCTCTACTACTCCATTCTGCTGTGGAGTCCTAGGAGTAGATAACTGTCTCTTTATACCATGCTTCTCACAAAAATCTATGAATTCACTGGATGTGAATTCACCACCTCTATCAGACCTCAGACATTTCAGTTTTAATCCGGTTTGATTCTGTACCATAGCCTTGAAGATTTTGAACTTCTCAAAAGCTTCTAATTTCTCTTTCAGAAAGGTAACCCACATCATCCGGGAATGGTCATCAATCAGTAACATGAAATATCTATCACCTTGCATACTCTTGATTCTTGTTCGACCACATAGATTAGTATGAACTAATTCCAATAATCCGGTAGAGGACTGATCCTTGCTTTTGAATGAGACTCTGCTCTGTTTACCTAGCTAACATTCTTTGTACAAACTATTTGTAGGTTTTAGCAATTTTGGAAGATCTCTTACAGCCTGAGTATTGCTTATCTTGATGATGTTATCAAAATTTACATGACACATCCTTCTATGCCATAGCCAACTCTGATCAACTTGAACAAACAAACAAATTTTATTAGTACCAACTAGATGAAAGATATTACCTTTTGTTTAAGTACCAGATGCAATCTCAGTTCCAGAGCTTTCAAAGATCTTGCATCTGCCATTCTTGAACTGGAGATCATAACCTTTGTCCACCAACTGTCCAACACTGAGAAGATTGTGCTTCAATCCTTCAACATACAGTACATTACCAGTTTGGTTCTTTCCATCAAAAGAAATAGTTCCCCTACCTCTAATTCTACCAGCAAAATTATCACCAAACTTTACCATTCCTCCTTCATACCTTTCAAAATCTAAGAACTTGTTCTTGTCACCTGTCATATGGTGAGAGCATCCACTGTCAATAACCCAATCATCCTTTTCTTCAACTTGGGCAGCTAGAGCTCTTTCTACAACCTTATGATTGATAGATTCAGAGAACATTGGATCTTCTTCCTTGATGGCAATAAACACCCATTCATTTCTGGATTTGTTTTCTATCTCTGATTCATCATCTGTTACTCCTTCATTATCATCTTCTTCATGAACATAATAACAATTCTTTTGGAACCTTTGTCTATTAGAATTTGACCTTGTAGATCTTTCTGGACATCTTGAGGCAAAATGACCAATTTTATTGCAGTTGAAGCACTTAAAGGGTAATTTTCCTTCATACTTACTAGATCCTCTTGGCAGTCTCTTTGCAATGAGGGCTTCAAGTTGAGCTGTTTCTGCTTCTTCGACTTCCATGTCTCTTCTTGCTTCATCATACCATGACAACTTCCTTGAAGAGTTTTCTCCCAGATCAAATCTTTGTTTACCTTTCACAGAGGCACTGGCTTTGAATGTAGATTCAGTCTTGGGGGGATCATCTCCAAACTCGGTCATTTCAAATGCAGCTAGTTTGCTAGCCAATTGGTCTCTTGTGACAGTTGTATGGGCTCTGAATTCATCAATGGCAGCAACCTTGATTTTGTAGGTAGTAGGAAGGAATCTAAGAACTTTGCCAACAATCTTATTTTCATCCAAGACTCCACCAGCATTCCTAATTCCACACACTAGCTCATTTACTCTAGGCATAAAGCTAGTAATATTTTCATCATCTCTCATCTTCAGTCTTTCAAATTTCCCTTTTAGACTCTGCAACCTTGCACACTTAACATACTCATCTCCTTCATGCAGAAGTTTCAGTTTAATCCAGATCTCATAAGCAATTGGTAGGTCAATAACATTTGAGAGCTTTGAGTCAGTTAAAGTGCTTAGAAGAGCCTCTTTGGTCCGTAGATTGTTTTCAGCATCTGTGATTTCACTTAGAGTTGTCGAACCACCCTATGGAGGTACATATGCTTTTGTGACCATGGACAAGTACGCCTTTCCCATACACTCCAAGTGACATTTCATGTGACCTTTCCAAAGAGAGAAGTTGGTTCCATCAAACTTCGAACCATCCTTCTTATATGACGACATCCTGGATCTCCTCAAGTGGTTAAGCTCCTTTTAGAGGAACTTGGCTCTGATACCAATTGTTGATAACTGAGAGGGGGGGTGAATCAGTTATCCTAAATTTGCTTTTAAATCAAACACTTAAATCCACTTTGTTATTCAATGGCATAGCAATTAATCATTCATGAAAGCATAAAACACCAGAGCAGATACACATCAACACATGAGACACCAAGATTTTGATGTCGAAAACCTGGTCAAGGGAAAAACCACAGGGTGATTAACCCAAGCATTATTCTCTGTTAGAAGAATAAGAAAAATAGATGGCACATGCCAATTAGGGCTCACTGCCTGAGCACACTGCTCACAAGAGGCACACAGCCTACAAGAGACACACTGTCTACAAAGTAACAAGTATCACAAACTTGAACTGGAGATTGACATCTTTACCATCTCTGGATCAGTTCCATTTAAGCCCAAAAACTCTTGCTCTGCATTTCGCTCTTCTTCTTTGCTAAGCCACACTTACCCACACACTTCACACTTTGGAATGACTTCACAATCCTTTATTTATACAAGGCATTGACTTAGGAACACTCATCTATGTCAGTAAATACTTCTAGATCATTCAGAAGACATGTAATATATCCGATCAACCTGTCTCAGGAAGAACACCAACAATCGGTGGTCTTTACATCAATTCCAAACTCTAACTTCAATGTGGACCACTAATAAGAATTGTACACAATCCAAGGATCACCAAAACCTTTCCTAAGTCACCAAGAACATCTGCACTTTATCAGCTTACTGGAATTCTTCTCTTGTTCATCTGGAACTTCAAGAACACAGTCTGTCATCACTGTCACAATGAAAAAGGTGCTTCCGGACCTCAAACCCATGAACAGATCTAGTTGTCACTTCACATGGACTTCTTCAACACTACCTCCAATCCGCAGAATGAGATAATGCAATTTCGGAGCTCACCGGACCAAACTGTGACACTCTGTCACCACTGAACATTTGTCGGAACCAATGCTACTAGAGCAATCATAACTTCTTTAGATCGTTATGCGGACCTTTGAAAACTTGACTGGATCATCTCAAGTCTCATATCTAAAAACCCTTTAAACTGCATCCTCTGATCTTCATCTTATCTTGGACTTTTACCTTACTGTCATCACTGTTCTTCACTGTTCCTGATTGAGACTAATTTCCTCAATATCCTTAGTACACAGCTCATCCAATTCTTCTCATTAAAGCAATATGAGTATGTTGACATCAATGACAACACTGGTTATCCTCATACTTGCAACAACCTCAACTCACGGTCACAAAATGAAAACTGAAACTGACCTAGGGAAAACCCCATGTTATCTCCCTTCAACAATATCCATTGGCCAAGGGCATGCTCAGACCTGCTAAGTCAGGTGGAGTCGATCCCTGGTACCTACAACCTACATCAAGATGATAGGTTGTATACAACATACACATATATATCAAACACATAGAGTCAGGGAATCACAGTGTAGTAGGGTGCTCGAGACGAGTAATACTACACCGTCCCTACTCACAAGCATAACAATAAAAACAAACATCTCTAATCAGACAACATTAAATTCATATAGCATAGTAACATTATTCTGCATAATCAATTAACTATCAACTAACCATGTCAAAACGCAACATAAACTATAATAACAATAATATCATCATAACACATGTCAATAACCACATTAGTCAACCATAGTCCATCATGAACATAATAAGCATAAACCATAAATCTAACGACTATAATGTCTCAAAACTGTCTAAAAGCAATGGAAAACTATCAATTGACACAAGCCAAAATTGAGGGGCATTACATACCCCATGTTGTGGTAGTTTGTTGTGCAGTAGCTTAACCACACACATGTGCTTTTTGTATTATGTTGGGTGGATTTGGTATCATGCATGTTGTGTTTCCTATTGGCACATCCCCATGCATCTTTTCCAAGTGCACTTACCAAAACTTGCTTGATTCATTGTGTAGCCTTGCAACATGTTATATTGTCTTCACACAACCTGTCGTTCATTCATGTAATGATGAGTTGATGTCAAATATTGGGAGTTGGTCATTCCATTAGAAAGATTCAATCAAATGTCAATGATTAATTCTTTTAATATCATGATGGAGCTCTAGAAAGGTCAAAAGATATCAAGATCAAATTAATAAGGGATGCTTTACTATTCATTTCTAATGACACATTACTAATCAAGCTACCTTTTATGCACACATTTATTTTAGCAACGTACTTCTATCCTATGTGGCAACAGAGTTGGCATGTGTTACATAATAAGAAGTTCTAGTCCTTTGAATGGGTTGGATTCTTTTGGCTAGAAGATTATCTTTTCAATAGAGTCGAGGCTGAGTTAATTACGAGCATAGAGAGTTTGCACATATATCTCTTTAAGATTTGGTACATTGGGAAACTAGGTTACATATACTAGTGGCCCTTTGTATTCTTTCCATTTTTTTTATAATTCGATTTGGTTTCCATTATATGACCTCTATTATTATCTTCCTTGTTCATCTTTTGGTATGTTCTTAGTGCCCCTATTTAGTAGTTGTTCATTTGACCCTTAAACAATTGCTACTCCAATCTACTGTCAAAGTGAGCATTCTATGTCTTAGAGGTGAACTCATTAGAGTTTCCTTGATGAAGCATTTTTGGAAAGTGTTATCACATTGCAAGTGAACTAGAGAGATGGCTCACAAAGTATGAAGAGGAGGTGTAAGAAAATAACAAATGACATGTGTCATAGATATAGTTGATGCATTAGAAGCCATTTAAGCTCAACATGAGGTCATCAAAACTACTTAGAGAAAACGTCTGGTGGTAATAGAGGACATAAAAAATGATGAAAGAGGAGAGTATTATGCATAAAGAGGTGCCAAATGTCAACATTGATCATTTACAATGTTAATAATTTGTGACATTAAATAGACACATGTGGTGAGTGTCATTTAACACTCTTGATGTGTGAAATATTGATGTGTAAACTAACATTGGGATGTGGAGTGTTGATGTGTTAATGTGGGAGGTGCATTCCAATGAATTTGGAATCCATCTTTAATAACATAAGAAAAATGAATAATCCAAATCTCTTGAGTTTAAAATTACACCAATATAATCATGTATCAATGCATTCATTGATTTAATGTTCAACAATGGTTCATATTTACCTAGGAGTTTGTTTGTATTTCTATTAATTAAATATGTGCTCTAAACTCTCTACAATGATTTTACACCTTATATTTCCAAGTTATTTGAGCTTCATGTTAGTGAATGGTGGATGGATAAGAGATTTCCTACCTCCTTTTATTTAAATGGTGTGTAGTAGCGACTCCTTTTGTTTTATTTGATTCCATGTCTATTTTCTTTGAGATTCCTTTTTATTTTATTTTGGGTAATTTTATACTTGGATTTTTTGGTCAATGTACCATACACCAGTTAAAAATGAAACAAAATTTTCTTAACCTTGGGCTTTCTTCGATACTTAGATATTTTCTAATTCTTGATCAGGTTTAAAAGAAAGGTCAGCTTAGAAAAGTGATATAGGTGTCAACCTTTCATAGAGTTATGATTTGACACTTGTTGAATAATAGAGAAAACATTTGAGGGTCATTATTTAAATTAAATCCAATTATGATCGCTACTCCAAGAAGTGAATAAAGAGACATATTAGATTCTACTTGATATTATGGGCCCCACCTAGCTACATGGTGATTAGTTGGAGCCCTTGGAGTTTTAAACACCCTACATAGAGAAAACTTTATGGCATACGTTCAATTAGATTAGATCAAATGATAGTTGCTCACTTTTAAAAAAAAAGGCATGGTAAAATGACCAATTATAGAAATGTGAAAAATAAACATAAATCCCTCCATTGTACATGTGCCAATTCCTTGGGAAGTTAAGATTTGACACAAGCTTGAAAACAAAGAAAGGATCTAAGAATAGCTGATCTACCTCAATCCAATGGTGGTCATAGACCCTAGAAGGCTAATGTAAAATCAGATTCATACTCCAAGATATAAAATTTAAGTAATAATTTAAAAAGGATGATGTTGGCCCCCTCTAATTTACAAGTGGTGATCATACATAACACCTTTGCTCTAACATAGTTTTGACAAAGGATGTATTTCCAAACAATGTTGATTTGGATAGATCTAAGGAAGATCATAACTTGAGAAAATTCAAAACCAATAAACTAAGAAAAAAGAATCCTAAAAAGTGATCAACCCTTCTTAATGAAATGACACCCTTGCCCATGGAGCTGATGAAGAGAAAGTCAAAGTGTTTGACAAGATTTATGAATTTCTAGCTAAAGGCTGGGAGGATGTTTCTCCTTAGCTTTGTTTATTTAATTTATGTTTATCTGCTATTAGACTGCTACTTTTACTATATGTTGTTAATGATGTTTATGCTATAGTTGCGGTTGGTGGCTCTTTTTTGTTTATGAGCCTTTGCTATTCTTTTTTGGGCTTTTGTTGTAAGGGTTCAGCCCCTGGTTTTTGCCGCCTTATATAATCAAAAACAATAATTAGACATAAACCCTTCGAACTTATAAATGATAAGTTCCTACCAAAGTATACTTAGAAAGTATATATAATTTTAGTTTTGGCATCTACCTAAGGTTCACAACACTCATAAATTCTCAATCTATCAATGACCAACCTTGATCTACAAATAAATGTAGTGATCTATACTCATTGAATTACTTCCAAAGTGGATGGAAATAGAATCATAGACTTATCTATTCCATATCACGTCATAAGCAACTAAAATTGATGGAGAATCAATGAATAATCACAGGAAGAAATATTGATACAAGAGCATTCTTAGCTCAGTGCAATATTGTGTCACTCAAAAATATCTATTATATTTCTCATGCATGAGCTTATCTTGTGTCTGCCTCATGTTGTGGTAGTTTATTATGCACTACCCTAACCATGCATGCTTGTTGAATTGTGTTGGGTTGATTTTGGTGTCCCACACATTATTTTTTTGTTGGTGCATCTTTTTCAAGTATAATATCTCTTTATGCCAAAATCCACTTGAGTCATCATGCAATCTTGCCACACATTCTCTTATCTCATTATACAACCTATTGTTTGTGAACATTGTAGTGATCAACCATTGTTAGATGCCATGGAGTTGGTCATTCCATCAATATTTTCCTTTCAAATGAATCTTTTGATAGCATGGGGCAAATGCACGAAAATGGGGGATCAAAAGATGGTCAAAAGTGGCCACGATTTCTTGAAATCAGTAAAAGCTAAACTTCAATGAGTAATTTGGAATACCTATGCTCAAAATTTGATGATATGATAAGAATGAGAATATTAGTGTTGAAAATATAGTTTCTAAACTACTATATTTTTAATGGTCAAGATTAAGAGGGTCAAATTGTAATACCCCGTCATGCAACCCTAGAGAGACTAAGACTAACAAGAGCAAAATTCTAGAAATAATTTTTTTTTGAAGCAAGTAAATGCAATAACAGTAACCAAGATATCATAATACACAACATAAATAAAAGTGCACTTCCAACTCCTCTAGGGAAACATAACTGCATCAATGAATAGAATATTAAAACCACACAAGAGATACACATTATACTACTGCTATAGATAAGATCAACTTTAACATTAGCAAGAAAGTTAATTTACAAAGTTACAATACAAGATTACAAGACTGATCACGTCGGTTTACAAATGAATACAAAAGAAAGTATACAACAACTCTGATGGTGGGAAGCAATCTGGAACTGGAACACCTCTACACAAGACTCAAACTGGATCTCCAAGAAGGCCAATGGATAGCTCTGCCACCCAGCCATGTGGAACCCTGAGGTCCACCCCTCCGAGCTAGAAGATAATGACAAGGATTCCACTAAGCCAAGAAACAACATCTAATATAACCAAACAACAACAGACATGACACATCTAACCATATCAATAGAGTTGCACAAGACAAGACATCACTCTAGAGGCACAACCAAAAGAAACAACTAAACTGTGTAAGGAGAGTGTCATTTCATGGTCCTAGCATGGGTTACCCAGGCTATCTATCACCAAAAGCTAGCCCCCATCTATGGTTACCCTGACAGCCTCTCTCTAGGCATCAACCCCATAGGGTGACACATGTGGAGCTGACAGGTCCTCTCATGGAGACAAGGAGGTCGGCCTTGCCAACCAGGCCTTCTCATCCCATCCTTAGCCTGTGAGAGCACTCAAGGCATGGGAGAGGTGTCTTACTTATCTTGTTAAGTGTTTTATTACCCCAGCCCTCTTGATTAAGTTATTAAGTTTCCACTTGCTTACAACTTCTATGGGGTTACCCAGGTGGCCTCTCACTAGGCACTGGCCCCACCATGAAAGAAACTCCCTTAGCATTCTCTGATCAACATACATACCACAACATACAGGTATAAAAGTCACAACTCAGTTCTGACCCAAAACTTACGCCATTCACTAGGCCACAACAAAAAGGTCCTTAGAATCCCATCAAAATTTGAAGCAATACCATTTAGAAACCAAGTACTATATCCAAGAGGCCATTCCCCATTCATTACAAGATACAAAAATCCAGTGAAACCAATACATTGACATGCCATAATTTGAACCAAACCAAGAACTTCACCTCTAGAGTTAGGTACATGACAATTGATAAGGCGACCATTATCTGACAAGGACAACGCTTTTGCTTCTTATTACCAAGTACACATGACACCCTTCAAGATTCCCACATCATAATTAACCAAAACATAGACCAAAGTAACATAGTGATCCAAAAAAACATAAAGATACGACAAGGAGGGCAAATCACGCATACGAAATTCAATGAGCTCCTAATTCAATCATGAAAACAACTTAAGAGATTTTAACTTATTTTAGATAACATACAAGTTTGTGGAAAAATAATTTCCCTTGTAATTCAAAATCAACCTCCTAACTCATTTCTTAACGACTACCATCTCCTAACAAACCATAGTCTAAAAGCCAACAAGAATTTTCCTTCTAAGCTTCATTAATAATACTTCCCACTAAGACAAATTCAATTAAGGATAAAACTTCTAGTGATCATAACTATTTTAATAACATATAGTTTCCTTTAAACATAACATACTTATCTAACATTTTATAATTTCCAACAACTACTAAAAGAACTTGCACAACAATATTAATTCATTTCCCAAAAAGAACACAAGGATTTAATACAACATTAAGGTATGATAAGGACGACCACCCCAAAATAAAATGAGATAGAATATACTCATTCGTTAAGGAAATATTCTAGTATATGCAAGTATCAATTCCTAACAACACAAGGCATAAACTTCTATCTGTTAATTTATTAACTATCAAGCTAAAAGAAAACAACCATAATAAATTTGCTAATCGAGAATTCCCAATTAAGGTTACTAATGATATTCCCTAACAGGAACAACTACTACAAAAATATGTATAACCTTGCTAAGATAATTACAAATATATTTCTTATGATCCTATATTATCATCTAGAATTTACCAACTAAAATTTCCATTCAACATAATAAACCTATCTATGATTTCCTATAAGCTAGCCTCTTACCAATTTTACAAGTCCAAATACGACAGCTATGAGAATCTATAAGCACATTTTCCTATCATATACTTCTTATAATTTCAACTATAAGCAAATACATTTCCCTAAAATCATTTACCAATCACAAATACAAACACTATATTGTATACACATAATTTCCAACATATGAATTTGAAACACAAATCCTTGATTTATTTAAATAAAAGCATCTAGATTAATATGTTAAATTTTCTCTCACTTACAAAGTAAACGAAACTAGACTATCACAATATTGTTACACCAAGAAACTAAAAACATTAATACAAAATACTCTAACATTTCTATCTCTCTATAAATTCACTACACTAATGTATTATGAAGATGACTACCCTAAATACACCATTACTCCCAACAAGTAAATTACCAACAAGACCAAATTTGAAAACAATCTTGACATAACTCTAAAAGGAGGATATAAGCCGATGAACTTAACAAGGCTTCTACTTTTATCGAAATAAAATGATTTAACATATACTATACTATTTACGTGGACTTCACTTTAGAAATCTAGTATTATAATTCGAAACATACAAAAGAAAAGCTCTAACTTATAATGTAATTACTAAAATCAATGATTCCTAAACTAGTAAAACAACTTGAATTTAGTGAGGATACTAATTAATTCCAACAACCAAACTTGCATTTCCCAAAACAACATTAAGCATCAATAAATCTTCCTATAATCCATAAGCCTCTAGCTTACATAAACAATTTCAATCAAACTATAGTGACCTATAAAAATTCTTAACATAGCCCCACTTTAATGTTCAAAACAAAACATAAGAGTTTTCCTACAAGTACAGATTCCCTTCTATCTTGTTACTACTCAACACATTCCAATAAACATATCTATAAGATTTATAAATATTTGCTTCTAATTCAAAGAGTTCCCCCTATGAACCTACTAGCCAAGACTTCAACCAAAGCTGCTTCGAACTACATTAATATGGTAAGACAGTCGACTAAACATCGAACCATCTACGACTACAACATTGGACAAAAGTGACTAAAATTAGGATGCAAACCTTTCACAAAAAAAAGAACACACACTCAATAAAACATGACTAACAAGATGGCCAAACAGGCATGGAATGGGTGAATACGCATCTATGGAAATTAGAAGGTTACTAAGACAAGCCTGACTTAACCAACTCTAGACCACTAAAAAAAATACTATTTCCATTCCTCAAAATCTGATGCTTGCTAAAGCAACAGGACATACTAGATCTATGAAGGAAGCTAACTTCAGAAATGAGATTATATGAGGATCCATGAAAAGGACAAAAGACTACAATACTCTCAGATAGTCTCACGCCAGAGGAAGGAGTCAAACTAGAATAAGGGGTCTCTAATGCATGGTTCACATCAGGATGACAATCATGAAGGGTTAGCAAAGGCTACACTAGAACGATCTGGTCGATAGTCAGGAAGAAGGAGGAATTGCAGCTAAAGAACAAACATTGACAGAAACTTTCAAGGCATTGCCTCCAGAATGGACTGGTGGGAGGTTATGCATGCTACAGTTTTTGCATGGGAAGATCTCAAGTTTGAGAATTTAAGATGCATAGGGAAAAAAAAATAACCCAACACGGTGAATTTGCTTGCTAAATTATCTTTTCTATATTATCTAAATTCTGATAGAGTTGGAGTGCAATGACAATGATCTTTTCCATATTATCTATGTTTGGGTAGCCCAGTGTGTAGATCAACAACCACAGAATTGTTGCAAAGAGAAGAATCGACAAAACAAGATGTAGAGGGTTTCGCCAACAAATGGCACCAAACAAAAGGGTAGTTGGTCACAATTATAGTATATACCCAAGAGGGACTATTTGAATAGGTTCAAGTATTTCCTTCTAAACAAAGCTCACAGAGGAATCATAGATGGGACATGCTACGACTCAGAAATGAAACATCCATAACATGCCATAACACACTGATTTCTGGCACACACCCACCAGGAAAGAGAACTAGAAAGGAGATATAGATGAGAGGAGGGAGAAAGTATTATCTACATAAGATATTAGGATTCTCAGAGAAAGGTAACATCTTATGTCAAGAAAAATTCTAAACTGGTTGGTTGCTCCTATCGGCATACATCCTAAAGATCTTAAATTTCCTATGATGCAAAAGCTTGTTAAAAATTTATAGAGATGAATGCAACCCTGGAATGACTTACAAATAGAAATCCATTCATGCATCACTATAGAGCTTCATAGCACGAACACCACAATCACTTAAATACTTCTTACTTGCATTATAGAGGACTCTACAGGGGCTAAAAGAATGTGGGCCTGACAATATCGAAATTATCTCTAGGTCAACAGAGAAAGGTTAAAACATAAAAAAAACTTACTTGCAAAGCTACTATTGAAGTGAAAACACCTTGAACTGAATTGCAAATCCGAAAAGAATACCACTTGAAGTTTTCCAAAAATATGTTTTTCTCCAATTCTTGCAACAAAATTCTTTTTTGTTTTTTGCTTCTCCCAATTTTTCCCTTTTTCTTTCCCCCCTCCCCCAAATAAAAATGATTTAGCTCATAAAACAAACCAGACATGCATCTGTTACTCAGCATCCCACTCCTCCCACAAACTTTAAATTCTTACTCTATAAAAAGATTCCCAAATCTAGAATCATATCCGACAACCAACAACTATTAATACATAACCAAAAAATATACTAATTACCCGCAATCACAATTTATAACACAAATACTTTAGAATAGAAGATGATTTAATCTAGACTATTATAAAATTTATCCAAGGTGTCAGTCAAAGCTTTAAGCTAAACCAATTACTACCTAATAACATAATAAAAGCATCATTAAATAATAATAATTCATTAATACATTTTCCAACCACACATGAGCATAATAACACAACTCGACTATACACCACAACACAAGATTACCAACATACAAGACAAGGACCGAGCATTACAACATGACTCGAGACCACAACCAAAAGACAAGGACCGACCTAGTGGAATAGACCTCACATTATCTCCCATCACTGATACCCATTTATGCAAGAACCCGCTCAAACCTGCTATATCAGGTGGAGTCGAGGTTCGGTACCTACAGCCTGCATCCTAACAATTGGTTGTATACAATCAAATACATATATGTCAACACACACAAAGAGTCAGAGAGTCACGGCGTAGTAGGGTGCTTGAAATGACTAGTACTATACCATCTCTACTCTTGAAACAATATCATACCAACTATTATCCGAATTCAAATACCAACAAATCAAATGACACATGATAATATTAATTCACATCATAACTAGAATAATAGTACTACTTTCATAACGCATAACACATGTCTAGTCGTATCAGTCGAACATAATCCATCAAGATCAAAATAAACATAAATCATAACCTACTAATCAAATGTCTCAGAACTGTATCAATGCAATAAAAGGCTAACAACTATCTCTGACTGACAGAAAGTAATGCAGAACTACCACTATCACAAGCCAACAACGAGGGGGCACTAAACAAATTTTGAGAGAACATAAAGTGGTCCTACTTTTGACTTGAAAATATAATAGTGTCAGTTGTGTTCCCCCATTTTTTGAGTTCTAATTATTTTAAAAATTCATTTGGTGGAAAGGTAGCAATGATCATGTATTAATACATGCATTTTTTCATTATCTTTGAAAATATATATTTTTTTTTACTAATTTTCAAAGTGAACACATTCTGATAAAAAGAAAATGAATGTGTTCCCCCTAATTTTGAGAAAAAACAATTAAAAATAAAAAAAATTTCAATGTGTGTAGAATGAAATGTAGAATGTGAAAATGTAAAACATTCAAATTTGGATGAGCCAACAAAAATTATGTAGAAAAATAAAACATGTGTTTTTAGCAAAAAATGAAGACACTAGTAAAAGTAATAAAATATCTAAACCTTAATATATTTGGACTTTTTTAAAAATTTGGTTGGAAAGCTAAGATTGTGCTTGATGTCACACCAGTGTTTTTTATTATAATGTCTTAAAATATGTGAACCTAATGGAGAGTGCATGTGAGATTTATATATTTTTTATATGCATTTTCCAAAACATGGATTTGAGTAGACAATAAGTAACTCCAAGCTTAGCCTGAAATATCCAAGCCTAAGGATTGGTAATTCCTAAGAAAAAGGAAACT
Source organism: Cunninghamia lanceolata (assembly GCA_027924645.1). Classification (NCBI taxonomy): domain Eukaryota; kingdom Viridiplantae; phylum Streptophyta; class Pinopsida; order Cupressales; family Cupressaceae; genus Cunninghamia; species Cunninghamia lanceolata. The sequence continues at coordinate 1,504,337 of BSBN01000277.1, forward strand.
AAATGCATACATGTACACATTATATAATGCAAGCATGTTATATAATGTGTAAGAAATTTATAAGACAAGTGTGTTATAACATGTACATGTTATAATGTAATCACATTATTTTTTATAGGAAAAAAGATAATAATGGATAACAAAAGACAAATGGTCATGAGTTTGGTTCCACAAACTATCTTCTACTCTATTATCTACACATTTTCAATGCATGTAAATGACTAGTTTTTTTTTTTTGAGAAATTATATGTGGTCGATTAACAATTGAACACCTTTTATGTTTCTAAAATTCCTAGGACATTAGAGAACATTATTTTTTTTCTTATAATAATATAGTGAATTATTATTTTATCCTTTTGAGAAATTCCTTGTCATTGTTTGACAATTGAGTGTTTTTTAATGTTTATAATGTTCCTAACATGCATAGAACATTCTTATGTGCCAATTATTTTATTATATATTGATGTAGAGTTGAGAATTATGGGGTGAAAACCATTAAAAACAAAAATGCCTTAGGAGCTCAAATCTTAAAAAGGAAAAGAAAAAGGAATGCATTAGAGAACTTAGTGAAGACAAAATATTAAACTTCCAAGGTGAAATATTGAAAAAAAATCCTCTATCATCTATTGAAGCTAAAAAAGAGAAAGAAAGGGAGAAAAATGGGAACAAGTGAAAAAACTCTATGCAAGTGGGAAATCAATCTCTAGAGGTGAAGGTATATTATATTTGCCAAATAATTTGATATTGGAACAAATCCTAATACTCGAATTGAATCAATAAATAATAAAATAATGCATGATGATGCGATTCAAAATTAAAATTTATTTTACACCAAATTATCAACCTATTAAAAAAAACTAAATTTACCAAATTATAGAAAATGAACAAAATTAACTTGTTGAACCAAATTTACCATTGATAACACTAGTTAAATTTTTGAAATAGATGAAAATATTTTAAAACCAATGAAAGATAAGATTCTTAAATGCGGTTGTAGAAGAAATCCTAATAACATATGGAAAATGTTTCTTGAAAAGCTAAATGAAAAATAGATGTTAATTATTTGATGAAACTGTAAGAAACCTTAATTTTAAAACTACTATAAAGATCCTTAGTGTATGAACATCTAATACTAATAGCAAAAAATTCATTGTAAAAAGTCTAATTGATGCATACCAAACAATAGGTGTAACTTCATGCACCAAAGGTAGTAATGCTACCTGGTGTATTATTTACATCAACTATTATAAGTAATCAAACAAAAAATCTTATTTAATTAGAAAAACAAGTAGAGCACTAAAAACAAATATGAAAACACTAATAAAAACTATTGGGAGACATGAAAGAGTTGAGGATAGTAATAATAATGGACTATGGGAATTCTCAAGTAGACTCCCACAAAAAGTTAAAGTCATAGTTGAAGCCTTAAAAACTTTAATTCAAGAATTTTTAAAAAACAACACAAGGGATTCACCTAAGCAAAGATACATTGTAGGAACAAGAATTGGTTGTTGTAACTATGAGCCACATCCTTTAAAAAGAATGGATATGACTCAAACAATATTTTATATTAAGTTTCTAGAGAGTTATCCTCAAATATAAAGTAGTCAAAGGTATTTTGAAATGACATTTTTTTTTTTATGTTGAACTAAGTCATTCACATAATACTTGTTTTTTATATTGATACAATGGGATTTTAAAAGGGATTGACCCCTTATACAACAAAGTAACCAAAAGATAGATGAAACTAATACCATGAGCAATGGGACAAACAACAAAACACAAAAATGACATCTCCGTTACAATATAACATAGAAAAATAATAGGAACTACACAACTCCAAGTCTCAATCTAACAAATCTTATTCCCTTAACATGAGGGTGTGATTTAGCTACTATTTTAGGGAGTCCTTTCTTTCTTTGTTGAACCACTATCTAGGATGACCTTGAGTCGAAATCCTTGAAACGAGGTGAAAGAAAGGAATCTTCAACTAAAACTTCAACCATAGATATCTCATGCAAAGAGGGGGATGAAGACATATTAAAAGATGGAAGAATCAAGGACATGATTGGAGCATGGATCTCTACACCATCTAACATGAGGGAAAAACAATCGATGAAGGAGTAATCTAGACCCACTTAGAAGATTTTTCTATAATATTATGATGTTGTAGGGTTGATATTGAATTTTCTCTGTATTATAATGTTTTTTGGCATATAAATATTACTGTACATACTAATAATATTTTCTCGGAGTAGATGATAGATGTTCCATCTAGATCAATAAGAGATTCCATCTCAAATAATTTTTGTAAAATAGAAATTGAACACTTTAATTAGAGATCATGTTTGGATGGAACTTGTGATAGTTGTGATGGTTTATAACATTTGAAAAGTTGTATGTACACAAAAAAAAATATGCAATTAGAAATGAACTAGTTAGTTTTGGAAAATACAAGTTAGTGGCATACACTTTAAAAGATGACAAAGAGGCCAAAATGAGTGAATTAGTGAGTAAAGAAGTAAATGTATCAAAATTTATATTTATCTTTTAGAATAAGATAGTGTATGAATATGCAAGGCATACACATGAGCTCGATGGTTAGATGAAAAATTTAAGTTATTTAAGGACAACATTTTCTCTTGGTACCATCATGTTAATGGTAGGTTTTGTAGTGAACTATACACTAGGACCATAGAATGAAGTCCAATCATAGTACTACAACCCTATTCAAAGTTTCATATTTGTATATATAGCATTCATTTATGCATCTAATAGCATAGGGGAAGACAAAAAGATCTTAAGAGAGTGTCATTTATATTAGAGAGAATCATACACATTCTACAAAGTTTTTGCAAGGTTCTCTTGAGATGTTCTTTGGTAATTTGAGTAATAGAAACATCATGTTTGATCAACACATCATATAGTTAGATAACTATACATCATAATTATCACAATTTGAAATGTCTTCTCTCACTCTCCCTCTCACCCTGATGTAGGATGTTGTTGCTATTTGTGTTGGTCCCCCTACTTCGGGTGCTCATCAACATAGCTCACCTATTTGGATTGCTCCCTTGTATTTGGAGAATGGTGCAAATGTTCACGTTTGCTTTCTTGTCTAGCCCACATCTGCAAAGGTTAAAGCTTATGTTCTAGATACTTCTTTGTCTCAAGGTGGTTCTCCTATGCACTACAAGTCTCTCATGGCCTCTAGAAGGAATGAATCTTTTTGTTCCCTCTTTCCTAAGGTTGATGGATCTATTCCTAGGTAGCATTTTGAATTTTATGTGGTTGTAATAGGTGCACAGATCTATGGCCACCCTTCACAAAATTCCCTACTTCATCCCCTACCATGCATATATTCTCCCCCAGTTGTGACCTATGTGACAAGGATGTATTAGAGAATGAAGAGTTTTACCAAAAATATGGGGTGATTTACAAGTTTAACAATTTTTGGTCATCTTTGCCTGACCTGCATAACTGGGTCTTGGCTTCTTGGAAACCCCTTATGGAGGGTAAGATTCATCTCTTCTCTTATGCAAAGGGCTTCTTCATAGTTACTTTCACATCCTTGGAGGAGTGAGATTATATGCTTGGTTGGGTTTGGTTGTGGGGAGTGCACTCCCTCTCCATCAAACTGTAGTCTAGCTCCAACCCTCTCATCAAACAACTCAATATTAGAACAATCAAGGTTAGGATTTTGAATCTTCCACTCCAATGTTGGGAATACTTTTGCTATGGGGACATGAGTAATTCTATTAACCACTTCCTAATGGTTGACTCCACAACCTCTTTCATGTGGCATTCTATGTTCATGCATATTCAGGTTGACATTGATATCTTCAAACCCCTTCATGTAGAGGTCATTCTAAAGATTGGAGAAAGGTCTTGAGCACAATAGATAGATTACAAGAGTCTCCCCTTCGGATGTAGATGGTGCTTTTCTACTGGTCACCTAGCCTCTGATTTTCCACTCTCACATCGCAAGGGTGTGGCTACTTGGTAGAAGAATTCCCTTGATGATCACTTGATTATCAATGCTCCGGACATTCTTATGGATAGTCCCTCCTAGGATGATGAGTCATATCATGATATTTCCTCTCTACCTATTCCTAGTCTTGTGGGGGTTCTATTGGGTGAGATAGTGTACTCTTTGTTCTCTTTTGAATATTCTCCTATCCAGGCTCAAACAACTATTGCCCCTTCTATGTCAAGTGGTTTGGACCTCCTAGTTCCAAATCCTTCTTTGTCCCTTCTAGCTTCATGTTTGAGTACACCCTTGCATGATCTGTCTCTGGTTGAGGCATCAGTTGAGGTTTCCCTCCTTTCTCCTCATTCTATGGAATTGGACTTTGAGTTTTCTTGGATGGTTGTTCATAGAAGGAAGATAGAACTCCCTAAATCTATTTTTTCTTGGCAACCTCAAGAGAAGGGAGTGAGATTTTCTAGATATGGTTTTGGTGTTGTCTAGTTCTTGTTGTTTCATTTTGTAGTTGTGTGGTGTGGTTGTTGTCCCTATGTTGTTAGTACCATTCTTCATGGTACTCATTCGATCTACCTTTTGGCCACTTTGTACAAGGGTTCAGGACCTTTCAAAAATGTATTTTTTACCTTTATCAAAAGTATACATCACAATTCAAGAACTCATGGATGTTGTACTAGTTGAGAAAAATGTATAGGATGAATGGTTTTCAATATATTTAAATTTTCACTAAGGCTAGGCATGGAAGAAGTGAGCATGATGGTGTAAGAGAATGTGTAAAAAGAACCCTAGTGCAAGAAAAGATGAACTACAAAGATGGTGCAAAGTTGACAAAGTTAGTACATCCATCATCAATAATGAGTCTAAATAATGAAAGTAAGCCTAAGGTTATTGAAAAATTTAGGTAGAAGGAGCTAACATTGCAAAATATGAATATTCTTTTATAGTAACAAGATCAGGTGAGTTTCACTCCTTTAGAAGCTAAAATAAAGGTTCATGGACTATTTATATGATGTAGATGGCATGTTTTATTCATGGATGATTTTTTTTTTAGAATGAGTGTGTCAAAAGAGTGGGTCAATAAATGGTGTTCTAGAGCTCTAAATCCATTTGAGATGTATTGACCTCCATGAGCATAAAAACTCATGGAGATGGAATCAATAATTGACTTTGACCATATATCAAATCTAGTGCAACCATGTGTCAATGATGTATTGACCTCCATGAGCACTAAAACTCGTGGAGATGGAATCATCAATTGAGTTTAACCATATATCAAATCAAGTGCAACTGTGGATTGTAGATGCATTATTTAGTTAAAATTAATACTTTAGCCCCTTTGATAGAATATTTGTAATATTTATTAAGATTAAGTTTTTTGTAGAATTTAATCTAAGTCATGTTTATGTAGTTACTACAAATGAAGATAATGAAAAAAGAATGGATTATTATTTGTATCATTTATGCTAAGGAAAAAAATAAGTTGACAATCCCTATCACAGATGAAGAAGACATCGAGTATCCTATAGGTTCTATTGTTGTTATTAGGACATGGCTTGTAAGGTACCCAATGAATTTGTCTAATGAAGTTGGAGCCAATGCAAAGAAGAAATTTATTTAGAACAAGATGCAAAGAGGGTAGCAAGTGTTGCAAATTCATAGTGGATAGTGGTATCATGGATAACATTGTATCCAAAGAGATGGTGGAAAAATTGAATTTGAAAACATTGAAATGTCCCAGTTGGACATACCGAGTTTCATGGTTGCAAAAAGATCATAGTTTTATGCTACATGAGAAATGCCCTGTGAGTTTTCAGATTGAGACATATATGGATGAAGTAATGTGTGATGTGATTCTAGTGGATGCATTCCATCTACTTTTGGGAAGGCCTTAGCAATTTGATCAAAGAGATGTTCATGATGGGTGGACAAACACATAATGAATCATGAAATATGGAAAAGAATACACACTAAATCCAATTCAAGAAAGAGAAGAAGAAGTGGGGAGTAGCTCTAAGGTTTGTTTTGTTTCTGGTAAGCAATTTTTGAAAGATTTGAAGGAAGGATGAACATGTTTTTCTATAGTACTAAAGCTTGCAGTGGTTGGGATAGTGAAAGAAAATGAAGAAATACCCATGGAAATTCAAAATGTTTTGAGGAGTATGATGATATAATGATGAAGGAACTACACGATGGATTGTCACCAATGAGGAGCATAAGCCATTGTATAGATTTGATTCCTTGTGAAAGTTTACCCAACAAAGCACCATATAGAATGACACCCATGGAGAATGCAGAAATAAATAGGCAAGTGGAAGAGTTGTTGGATAAGGGGCTGATTAGGGAGAATTTGATTTGATGTGTTGTTCAAGTGGTGTTGACACCAAAGAAGGATGGTGAATGGTAGATGTATATGGACTCAAAAGCTATAAACAAGATAACTACCAAGTTCTAGTTTCCCTTGAGATGAATGGATGATATGATGGATTGTTTGAGGTGGGCTAAGTACTTCACTAAGATTGACTTGAAGAGTGAGTACCATCAAATTCACATAAGAGAGAGAGATGAGTAGAAGATGACTTTCAAAATAAAGTATAGATCGTACGAATGCATGGTGATACCATTTTGCTTGATAAATGCACCAAGTACCTTCATGAGGCTTATGAACGAAGTGCTGAAACCATTCCTTGGTAGGTTTGTCACTGTGTATTTGGATGATATTTTGGTTTTTAGTAAAATAAAAGAAGTGCATTTGGAACATATTAGGATAGTTTTTTAAAGACTAAAAGAGGAGAAGTTGTTAGTGAATGTGAAAAAGTGCAGCTTCATTAAAGAAGAGTTGGTTTATTTAGGTTTTGTTGTTTCTAAAAGTGGTCTAAAAATGGATCCAGATGTGAAGAGTGCTTGTCTTCACGGTGACCTTTAGGAGGAGATCTACATGGAGTAGCCATAGGGTTTCATTCAAGATTCTTCACTTGTGTACCACCTTCAAATGTCTCTCTATGGCCTCAAACAGGCTCCTTGGGCTTGGTATGCCAAGATGGACTCCTTTCTTTTGATATTTGGGTTCACTTAGTGCCATTCTGATCCCAATTTCTACATTTTGTAGTAGGATGATTGACTCCTATTTCTACTTTTGTATGTTGATGACTTGCTTATCACATGGAGTTCTTCATCTGCCATTGGGGTAGTCAAAACTACCCTTCATAATAGGTTTTTGATGACTAAATTAGGCTTGTTGCATTACTTTCTCAGGATTGAAATATGCCAATCTACTTCCAAGATCACCATCACATAGTCCAAGTATGCTTTAGATTTTCTCTCATGGTTTCATATGGTTGATAGTAAGCCTACTCTAACTCCCTTTGTTTCTAGAGTCACACTTGAGGCTCAATGTTCTTCACCATTTGTTGATGGCACTTTGTACTAACAACTTCTTGGGAGTCTCATTGATCTAACTCATACAAGACCTAACACTTCCTATGTTGGAGGCATGGTTTCTCAATTCATGTAGGAGCCCCATGAGCTACATTAGAAAGTAGACAAGCAGATCCTTCACTACATTCAGGGTAGTCATAGTTTTGGGATTCACTATGCAACAGACATTGATCTTGACTTGGTGTGCTACACAGATGCAGATTGGGTAGGTGATTCTTAGAATTGCAAGTCTACTTTAGGTTACAACTTCTCACTTGGTACAGGTCATGTTTGTTGGTTGAACAAGAAGCAGTCTACTATTTCTCTATCCTCTATTGAGGACAAGTATCATAGGGTTGTGAACACAACTACTAAAGCCATTTGAATTTAGAATATCCTCACTGAGTTTGGTATTTAAATTAGAAGACCATTCATCATATTTTGTGACAACCAAAGTGCCATTGAGATCTCACAGAATCTAGTTCATCATCAGTAGATCAAACACATTGCTATCCACATGCACTACATTCAAGACCTCATCCATGGCCATGTCATCAACCTTCACCACTGTTAGACTTCTGAGCAAGTTGCTGATATCTTCACCAAACTCTTCATTAAGAGTAAGTTCCTTCATTTGTAAGCTTTGCTAGGGGTGCAGGAGGCTTCATCTACTGGAGGGGCTACTTCCTCTCACTCAGAGTCCTGACTCTCTCTACTCTGGGGGGTCTCTTCTCTCTCTATTTTGGGGCGCTATTTTCTCTTTTTTGAGGGTCTTCTTGTCTTTGAGGAGGATTTTTATGTACATGGGTACCTTATCAGGCTTAATTTGTTGGGACCCATATTTTTACCCACCTAAGTTGTGCTTAAGGGGGGTCTTAGTGTAGGTTTTTTTTTAGTTGGGATATTTATTTTCCTATATTCTTGGGTTTTCCTAAACCTTTTATTAATCTTGCTTAGGTTCATAAAACATGTTTAATTAAGTGAGTGGGTTATGTGGTGTCACCATCCTACAAAGGAGCACCAATTAGCTATCTTGGGATGATACTTTGCTATCTTTAGACTGATAAATGGTTGCTTCCTATTGGATGGTGTTGCGACCTCCATCCTCTCCCTTTTCTATATAGACATGCTACCTAGCTTGTATTTTGTATCTTTTACTTTTACATCCTCATAATGCTATTTTTCTTCTAACATTTGCAAATTACTCTCATGGAGACTAACTCTATGATGTTATTTTGATCTTGTATCATTTGCTTTCACAGTTTATTATCTATTTGTTTGCACTAGTTTTCTAGGTTATTCATCTTTTCAGATTCTAACAAGATTATGGAGGAAATTTAAAAGTACATCAAGACTATTATTGAGTGGTTTATCAATAACCATCCACTAATGGTCCCAAAAATAATCAATGATACCCTAATGTGTGTACCACTTGATTGAAAATTTAGGCTTCAATACGTTAATAGGAAATCTAGTTTTAAAATTGACAAAATGTGTCACCAACATGACTTAGGTAATATCTAATTATTTCACTTGATCATATGATAAGTGAGTAGAATATTTAGCTTTCTTGGTTTCTCATCATTTCTAAAATGAATCATATTGGCTTGTGAGTGTATGGACATGGATGATAATTCCTTCTAAGGTGGAATTCATTGAGGACAATTCAGGGTGGCAACAATAAGTTTCTATAATCTTGTTTATTTCATTAATATATTTTAATTTCTTCTTGAAATGCTTTTGGAGGGTTTGTTGGATGGTTTGGGTTTTGAGGTTGCTTATTCATATTACCTATTTCAAATCTAAAACATATGTACATTTAGGATTTAGAACAAAATTTTATTAAAGCATCTTCAATTTAAACCAAACATTCAAAACACAATAAAATTTGAAATTACATTTTCAATTGAATAGAAAACCCTAAACTATACAAAAAAAATTAAAAATGCACAAAACATACACTGAATCAAATTCAAAAACATGAAATTCATGTTGCAATACAAATATGAAATTTACATTTAATCAAATTAAAAACCCTAAACTAATTTGAAGAATTTTGAATTCATTTAAAAATACCTCTCTAAACTATTAAACACTTTCCATGAAAATGTACACCACTTCCTAGCACAAGGGAGCATCAACGATTTCCCAAAATGGATATTCAAAATAATTGATATTTGTTTTTGTCGATGAGAGCAAAATAATAGGTCTACTAGTTGTGACTTTTTGGTCATAAAATGGGAAAGCAAGAAATGGATATCTATTTTGGTTTGACATTACTAAATTGTTTTTAAACTTCTATCCAAGCCCGAAAAAAAGTCAAATATCCATTTCATGATTTTGGCTAAATATAGATGCATTTTCTTCTCCATTGCGACTATTTTGCCCATGATGATCTTACACTCACCCAAATAGTTTTTGGAAAGCTAAAACTAAGGGCTATGTACCTATAATTTTTTTTTGTCTTCAAATGAATTTGTTTTATTCCTAAGCACATGGGGCAAGCTGGCATTTTTGGTCAACATGTGGATAGGAGTGGAAACACTATGTAGGAGGATCCACAAGGGGGGTTCGATCTAAGGGGCTTATATTAAACCCCCCTACATAGATCAAAACCCTCATACAGTTTTCACTCATGTTGTGATTTTAAGAAAAAAAAATTGGCCCACTAGTGGGAAAAACTATTGTGCTTTTATCCTAGAGGCAACATTAAGATTCATTGGTACCATCTCCATCCAATGTGATTACATGATACATTCATTGCAATCATTACCATAAATGCTTTTAAATTATTACATGGTTCCATGTTTACATGATGATATGTTACATGATTAGGTGCTTATAGGTTCAAATGATTACATGCTTAAGATCACATTTACTTTTCATGTATTTGTTTTCCCTCTTCCAACAATTCCTTGTTTTTGATTATATAAGTCAACCAAAACCAGGGACCAAACCCTTACAACAACAAAACAAAAAGAGCCACCCAAACCAACTACAACATTAACAAAATATATGCCGATAAACAACAAAAAGTAAATAGCAGTAGATAGCCAGCATAAAAACATAAAGAGAAACAACAATAAGGAGAGACATCCTCCCAGCCTTTAACTAGAAATTCCCCAATTTTATCAAGTTTCTTGAATTTTTCCTCATCCTCGCCATTAGCTAGAGTCCCACGTTCCTGCAACAGAGTCAGGTTGAGCACTGTCGAGCGACAGAGCATACTACTTATAAAGGCTCCCATAGATCGAACCTTCTACTCCAAATAGTCCACACGTCCCTTGAGAACAGCAATATCATTCCCTTGGCCATCTCCCTCCTCCACAATCATCCTCTCCCCTTCACTAGCATTATCCATAGGACCACCACCCTCACCACCAGATTCCTCCTTCTGCTTCTCTTCTCCCTCACCTTCATCCTCTTGAGAGATCTCTTGGACCTCAATGTCTTCAGCTTTTGATTGATCATCCCCTTGAGTGGAAGCTTCTGAATCAATTTCAGAATAATCAATTAATTTGGCTTGCGGGGCTAGTTTACCAGCAATTCTCCTCGACCTTCTCACCCCGGAAGAGAAACCCTCATTCTTACATTTACCCACCATTTTGGTTTTGTGCTTTTTTATAGGGCCCTCATAGTCACTGTTCAAATTCTTATGGGTCCCCACTTTGTCCTTCGTAGCCTCCCCAGTAGAAGCCATCTCCTTGGAATTCTTTTTCTTACTTTTTGCACTCCCTTTAGAAACAAGAGTATGCATATCCTTCGTCGTGGTCTAGTCAATGGTCTTAGAAAAGGAAACCCCTTTCATATTTTGGGGATTAGGAGTAGGGTAGGGTTCCTCAGAAATAGTGGTAGCAATGGGGGAAGTGTTAGTTGGGACTTCAACAACGGAGGGTTGTATTGGCTTTGGTTGGTCCAAGGCAAGGTGAAAATTATACAATTGAAGAATGAGACCTTGATGCAGAGGAACAGGGCGTTTAGAAGGTTTCTTGTCAAATTTAGCTTTAACCTGGAAAATAGAGTGTTCAAGAGAAGACATCAAATAAAAAGGAAAACTTATCAAAGTATTACGCCTAAAATGATTAAGCAGGGGGAGGTGATAATTGTAAAACCTGGTGAAATATTTCACCCACATCCCTCTAGGGTGAAATATTTCATTAGGAGAAAACACATCTCATCCCATGGCTCTAGAAGCTTAGCACACTCAAACCCTCCCTGGTATGGGACTAATTCCTCTCCTTTGCCCAAGAAAAGATTCTGGTTCTAATGGTCAGCCACCTTAACCTTCCTTTGCAACTTTGTTCCCTTGGTGGAAAGGCCAATCGCCATGGCTATGACCTCTTCAGAGATATCAAACCCAATTCTGCCAATGCTAACTCTGTGATTCTGCCATGAAAGGACACACTACATAGACACATTTTCATCATATCCGTTGAGGCATTCCAGAAAAGGACTTATACCTCCTTCCTTGAAATAGTGCCACAAATGTCCTTAAATTCGCAACGAGAAATGGGCTTAGTGCGAATTCTGTCTCCCCCTATTATTGCCTTACCCTCAAAAACACAGAGAACATAGAGCTGAAGATACTAGAGGAAGCTATCCACAAATTATCTTCGCAAGTTTATACTAGTTACATTGAAGGGTATGATGAAACAATAAATGAAGAAATAAACTGGCATGCTCGAGTCATCAATACCCTGATACGCCTTCACAATCTCCAATCATTGCCAATTCTTCCCATGCTTGGAAATTATATTTTTAAATTTACTATCAACATCACACATCCAACTCATCTTAACGCGAGTGATAATAGATGCCAAAATGGCATTAGTCAAAAAGGTACAATATATCATAATAACCCCATACTTGAGCATCCACATGATCTTCACACAGAAACTCTGACCAACCAGGCTGGCACTCTCAATGTGATGAGTCATCCTTGACAAGTCATCTCTTTTTGAATTAGTTCCCTTATGTTAACAGGAATATTTTTATATTGGCGCCAACATCACCAATTCACAAATTGTTGATCATAATCTGTGAGAGCATCAGCAACTCTGTTTCCCTCTCTATAGATATGAGAGAATTCCACTCTAGAAATTCTCTGAATAAGAATTTGGATATCCACAATGATATCCTTAAGCCTCCACCCATAGACTGAAGCATTGGTAACAACATCAAGGACAAGCTTAGAGCCCCCCTCTATATGCAAATGTGGAATGCCCAAAGAAATAGCCAATTTAACTCCACATAAGAGAGTAGAGGCCTCAACATAGTTATTACATTGAATACCTAAGCCACTAGCATAGGAAGCAACAAGCTCTCCTCTAGCATCCCTGATAATCCCACCACCCTAGCCTTTCCATTGGACTTTGAAGCCCCATCAAAATTAAGTTTGAACCAATCAGACCTCAGAGGAGTACACCTAGCATTCAATCTCAAAATCTGCTTTGAATTGTCATAAGTAGGAATTTGATTAAGAACTCTCCAATTGACAACAATGCTTTCCTCTTCTTGAGTGAGGGGTTTATTAGCATTTTTTATATGAGAACTAGCAACGCTTTCAACGAGGAGCTTAGAAAAAGACTGATAAACTTGAGAAGAGTCTTTGACAACTTCCCTAAATATTCTATTATTATGTTCTTTCCACAAAGTCAAACCAATGAAGTGAAGAGCTTGGTTCTAGAGCTCCACAAGCCAGGGATGAGAAAAAATAGGAAACCAGTTAGAAATAACTTCCTTAATATCTTTGTTGCAAACCCATTGTATGCCAAATTTCTGTAGAATTATACTCCAAACTTCCCTGGTGAAGTCACAATGAAGAATTAGATGAGAAACAATTTCCTCATCCTTGAGGCACATAACACATCTATTAACCAGAGAGAAACCCCTTCTCTGCAAATTATCTTATGTTAAGATCTTATTATGAACCATAGCCCACCAAAACATATTAACTTTAGGAATAAGTTTATGGTTTCCAAACTTTCCTCCAAAGCTCATTTCTATACACATCAGGAATCAGCAGATGGTAAGCAGAGTTAACAAAGATTTAAGAATTCCTTGTTGCTAACATTCCCATGTTTAGATATGTAGATAGTTATAGGTGCTTATAGAGAATCATCCTATGGAAAATACATACATAGAAGATAAACACACATAGATCATATTCTCACAAGGTCCATTAACTTATATGGACCCCATGGTAATATCCTCTGAGATTTTAAGATATTTACTTTACATGCATGTTTATGAATTCTACATACTTTTAAATGCATAATCACCTTAGGATTCACATACAACTCAAAGTGAAGGCAAAAAGTAATGGTGAAATTTGTATATCCATTCCATTTTACATTTAGTTTTGTGTGTATTTTAAAAAGAATGCTTCAATACATAGGCATATTAACAAATGACATAATTTTGTATAAAGTCAAGTCCCTTGCTCTGCTATCAACCTACCTCATTACACATGTTCATATGTACCTACCATTTATCTCCAATCTCATGCTCACACACTATCATACCTATAGCCTATCTTTCTTATTACACATGAGCACACTCATTTCCATATACACATTATCCACCAAGATCTAGTCCTCTTTTTGTCATGAGACTAGTTTGCAATCACTAGGCCATCCTCATAATCGTAGACGACTCCTACTGAAATTCAATTTTTAAGTTAAAATTTGGCCAACATCTCATCTTTACCCTTCATGCATAGGGCCAACTTAACACAAATTATGCAATGTGTTGCTAGATCCTTATATTTAAATACAATCAATGCATTCATTCTAACATATAAGAGAATCAATCAAGCATTGAAGAATCAAGAAATCAATTCACATTTCAATATTTATGTTGGTGCTCTAAAATGAATCTAACTCTACACAAACATTAAAAGAAAGATATTTGTGACTGAAGATTGTTGTTTTTAATTATTTATACACATTAGTAAAGGTTAACCAAAGGAATATGTTATGTAAACCTATAGCCCGTTAACTACATTCATAAAATACTAAATAATACCCCTTTCCATTTCTACCTCCTAATATTCTACTATTAATGTACCCTCCTAGTACACCTTACCAATTTAAAAATACCGCTTGTTTTACAATTCATCTAAACTATCTTTTTTCATGACTTTTTTATATCTTTTTATTAGTTGATAGGCTATATTGTGTGGGCATTTTCTCAGAATTTAGTGTTTCTCATGTCGAATTCTTATTTTTAGTCACCGGACTTGAACATTTTCAGTCACTAGTTTTTCTACCTCTGCTCTTGGCAAAAGGGTTGCTGAACTTGCAAGCAAAATATTCCCTTTCCGCAGCACAACATTCTTGAATATTTCTTCGCACTTCTCTTGAACGCCCAATTAATTGCAAACTCGATCCTGGTCTTGGTATCTAGGACTCATGAAGTACGTGTTTAGGTGTTCAAAACAACGTGGACCAGTTGATTGTTGAGCCTCTACCTATAGTAGAGCCAACCATGAGGGCCATGTTTTGGTCCTCCGTCCTCACCAACCCTTCAAAAAGTTCAAGGTTAATGAATGTTGAATGTTAATGACTAAGCATGAATACAATTGTATGTATTTTATATATAAAATTATATAGTTATTAGGATGAAAATCCACCTTATGAACTATTTATGGGGTAGTAAATTGACTTGAATTTGAAACACTAGATATTTAATAAGTGGAGTATGATCAATTAAGATTGTAATTAGATATTTGTTGAAATTAAAATTAAAGATAATTAAGACTTATCTAATTTTAATGGTTGGTATAATGGTTGATAGAGAGGAGTTTATTGTTTTGATGAGCTTAAAGAATTCTTAAAATTGAATGTATTGGAAGCAAAATAATGAAAATTGAATTGGGTTAACTTTAGAATCTTATAGAGGATGAGATCGTAAGAATAATTTGGTCTAAATGGCGTGATTTTGTCCTATGCAAAATTAGACCTTCGATACTTAAATAAAAGGTTTGTCTAGATATTTGAAGGAAAATTGGCTGATGCTAAGAAGCATTGTAGGGCTTACTATCAAAGGCTTGAAGTTTATGACTTCTTTATGCCTTAGTCAAGCTGTGAGACTGAGTTAACAATGATAAGTGAAGAATTATAATGCAGTTGGATGACAATGTTGATGTAGATAGAAAAGTTGCACTATGAACCTAAAAATTGTTAGATATAAATATATGAAATGTATATTTCTATCTTATGTTCTCAATATGACATATTTATATGTAAAATGGCATAGTTATGATTGTTTTAAGTGTTTTCCCTAGACACATAACTCAAGGCCTTGGGGCAACTTAAGAATATAAACATCTATATAAATTGGTTGTTTATAAAAGGACCTCCTTAATAACATAAAAATATTTTTAAAGTGGTGTAAAATGAAAGGAGAAAAGTGGTAGGGTATTCATTTTATGCTCTACATTTTATCCCATCTTTGATGTGTATGCAAAAATAAATGTACGTAAATGTCAAATAAGAAATATAAAGAAAAGTGATGTGTAATAAAAGGATATCAATTATTTGGATTGGAAGAGATTGGGCAAGTGAAGTAAGATTATTAGATTTGTCGGATGGAGCTTTAGATTTTCTTGTGTCCTTGTAAAACTTATTAGTGGATGGTTGGGTAGAGCTCACTATAGCTGAATTCTGTAAAAGTCTTTTGAATTTCTCATCAATGATTAATTAAATCAGATGGGTTTCTTGTAGTGATTCTAAGATTTATGAGGTTTCTTTCACTACTAAAAATTGTTTTTTGTATCCTTTTAACCCACTTATTCAATGCAATTATATCCTTTGGGCACTGAGATTGATTCTAGATTAGTTATAATTTATGTTTGGCCACTACCAATGAAGAAAATCAAGAGACCATTTACATTTTACTTCATGTTTTAGATAAGGGTTTAGCAGTGTTTCAGGATATAGAGACGAAAAAGGCATTAGAAAAGGTTTTTGTATTTTCTAAGGTTAGGGTGTATTGTTTCAAAATAAAGGAAGAAAGGGACAAGAAATCATGTTGGGTAAGCAGCCTCATGTTCCTTCAATGAGGAGAACCACCACTATGTCTCAAATGGGTTCTGGTTCCTACAACCCTATGAGTGAATATGTCCTCAAGGAAAAATAGAGGGTGACCCTTCCAGTTGCTTCACAATTGAGGGAACTTAGATCTTGTCATAAAAATATGCCCACTTGGAAACACAATCATGGTGATTCTTATTGGCAACTTGGCAAACATCAGTGATGAAGACACTACTGGTATGACTTAGATTTACTAAATATGATGTTTGTATGGTGTTGTCATTGATGGCAACCAGCAAAAAGGATTTAGAAGGGTTGTGAGGGTATAATAATCCTCATGAAGTCATATGTACAAAGAATTCTAGTTTGGAAAGAAGACTTAGGCATTTTTCTTGAATACTGGTAGAGTACAGAGATGACTACAGATCTACAGTGTTTTGGTCTATATTGATCCATGTTTGAAGATCAGGTCTCTCAGTTCTGTTATGATATTGGTGATACTTATATCTTTCTAAGTCCAAAGTTTTATCTTCTAATGAGCTCCAAAAGTATAGTTTCAAGTTGGACAAGTTTGACATAGTAGAGTACAATGTTAAACAAGGCAGGACACTTGTTTGGTTTGGTCCACATTTCTTTGGTATTGGATATTTTCTCTTGTGGTTTTGAGGTGTTGTAAACACACATTTGAAGTCTCTAAATCCAAATTTTTAAAGGTTGAAGTCCACCGGTAAGACAATTGTGAGGACTTATGTATTGCTACATGCATTCACAATGTTTTATAGAGATAGAGTCTAACTTCTGATACTTTACATTTTTCCACATGTTAATATTTTGTTTTGTATTTTTGAAGTTATGTTCTAGGATTCCTAAGGAGTCTTAATTCTAAATTTGAAGGATTTTTGTGGTCGCATTGAAAGTTATGATCTGGCAATTGATTTGAGTCTGTGATAGTCGGTCTACAAGGCTGACCTGAAACTATTATCTCAATGCAGAAGAATCTATTGATTAGAATCATGATCTAAGTGATTCTATAGTTGGAGACAACATATGAGAATGTATTTAAGTCTTGTTTTGGTTCCCAAAGTATTTTGGTGAATGCATTAGGCCGACAAACTACACATTGTATAACTACACGTTTCATCCTAGCAAGCAAACCTAATTTGAAGTTTGTAAGTGTTGCAGATATATATATGAGATTCACATTGGTGTTTGAAGTGTGTGATGTGAATATGAATGTGTGTACATGACATGTATGAAGTTTTGTGATCCAATTAGTGCGACAAGTGTTTGTGAAGAAGCTTTATGAAGAACAAAGCAATGTGACAGAGATTAGGATGAAGAGTTTTGAGATAGTTTTTAAAGCTACATTGGAGTTGTATCCATGCATTTGTAGATGCAATCATAACAATTCATATTTGTAGTGAACCACCCTCCTATCTCTTTCTTTTGGCAGTGAGCCAATTTTGCAGTGAGGATTTCTTTAGACAGTGAGTCCTTAGGGTAGTGAGACTATTTCTAATTTGGTTTTGATAATACATAATATATTGTGAGCTAAGTCTCACTGTGGTTCTTCCCTTTTTGGATTGTCCATGTAAAATTCTTGGTGTTCATGTTTTATGGTTTATGGTTGTGCTTTATATGCTTGATTTTCTTAACTATTACTGAATGGTACAAATGGATTAATGGTTTATTAAGTGAATGGTTTAATAGAATACTAATTCACCCCCCTCACAATATTCTAGGTTTTTAACAATTTGGTATCAGAGCCTAGTTCGTTGGAAGAAGCCTAACAACTTGAGGAAGATCTTAGAGATTGAACACGTGGCAGCTAGAATGTATCCTACTCCTTTGGATGAAATTCATCTGATTGGAATTACGGAAGAAGAGTGCATGTTTGTCAATAATGAAAAACTCAAAGTTTCTCTTGAAGATCTTGAAAGGACTGAAGAAGAAAACAAGGATCAGAAGGAAAATGTCAAGGAAGTAGATGAGTACATTAAGAAGTTGAGGGACAAGTCAAGATGTTCAAAGAAAAACATAAAGAAGTTAATGAACAATTAAAATCAACAAATAAAATCTTGGATGATCTAAAAGTATAAATTGAAGAAAAGGCAAAAGCTACAAAAAATTCAAATCTAACGGTGAAAGACAAATTTGAAGAATGTGTAAAACTTGAAAAGGAAGTTGTGAACCTGAAGTCAGACTTGGAGAAGGAAAAGAGCTATGAAGAAAAGTTCAAGATAAGTTTTTTAAAACTTGATGAGATGCTTGCTAGCTAGAAGAACCCTGATGACAAAGAAGGCTTGGGATTTGAGAAGGTGAAAGTTTCAAAATAGGCCAAATAGTGAATGATGAGAACAAGAAGGACAAATGTAAGAAGATCTAGAATCAATGGAATGGACCAATAAAACCACTAGTCAGGCAACCAAATGCTCAAAGGTATCTATCTTTCAATGGTTATTGTCATTCATGCAATAAGTTCGGTCATAAGGCTACTCAATGTAGGAGTAGAATGAATCAAAATGTTCCACCATTCTCTAGTCGGTTCTTTACATGCAAGAAAGTTGGTCATAGAGCCAATGAATGTAAAAGTTAGATAAGGAATAGATATAACAATGGAAGGAACCCTCAATATTTCAATGGTAACTGCTTTGCATGCAAGAGAGTTGGTCATAAAGCTAGTGAATGTAGAAGTTAGATAATGAATGGCTATAACAATGGAAGGAATGTTCAATCTTTCAATGGTAACTGCTTTACATGCAATGGATTTTGACATAAGGATAACCAATGTAGATTCAGAATGAATGGAAGGAATAATAGTTAGAGGAATGTTGTGTGTTATAATTTAAATAGGCCTAGACATATTGCAGGATTCTACAGAAGTAGGAACATGAAGAAGGATAATTTGGTAGAAAAGAAGACACTAGTCTAAAAGGTTGATCGGGTAGAAACCAAGAAGGAGATGAACATGATGTTATTGAAGACAAGAATGAGTCTATGCAAGACATTGGTTTAGAAACTTCCTCTAGGAAGTAAATTGGGAGCTCGGGCTTAGGGGGAGCCTCAATGAAAAATCTTGTTTTACTAGCCAGAAAAGTGGCACTGATATCCAACACGAAGATATGAGTTGTAGAAAAGTATATATGATCTTTTGAAGAAAATTTTGGCACAAAAGAGACTAATGTGGAAGATTATGGAGCAATTTCTATCAACTCTGAGTTGCAAGAAAAGTGTTGACAACTTTTTGAAAAATAACATTTATGGCAATCAAGGTTTTGATGAAAAGTGGTTATAAGCAAATTCATCCAAAGGAAATTCATATTGCATTCAACTTTCAAGCAACCAAGGAGATCTAAGCAGTAAAGGAAAGGTGAAATCAATGCGATTGGCATGATCAAACCCTAACCGAAAGCAAAGAATAAGGTAGTTACAGTCACCACTCTTGAAAAATTTTATTGAGCTATGAAAATATCTACTCCATAAGTTTTTGAGATAGCTGATAGGCCTTGACCTAAATTTAAGAAGCATCTATTTAGGTCCCTGGAAATAGACCCTGATGGTGAGTTTTTTTATGTACCCTATGGAGTTATGCATAATGAAGATATTAGGGCTTACATTCATGCAAATATGGAAGAATATAATCATGCAAAATTAGGGAAAGTCTATTTGGATGAGTTATCTGGTGATAAATTTGAATTGAAAGAAGAATTTAGTGCTCTACATGAAAAGAAGTTGGACACATCGATAGATTTTCCCATTTTCTCTAAAGATTCTTGGGTTAGGTATGTTCTAAGTAGAATCCATGATGAATTCTTTTGGCTGGGTGTGCCTCATATGATAACCAAGGATGCCATTAAGGTAGTTACATGTTTGTGTTCCTCTATAATAGTTTTGATGCTAAAATCAGTAAAGAATGACATTGTGATGAAGCTAATAGGTGCAAAGTTTGACAAGAGAACTTTAACTATCAATGATATAGAGGATCTAACATTGAAATTTTCTTCTATGGTCATTGGTTACAAGGTGTATTTCTCCAATAGGCAGAACTCTATTTCAGCCACATCCATCTATACTACACATGATGATGGTGAAAAAGAAGAGGAAAAGGAGTCTGATGAGGAAACACTAGCAAAAAGAACAAAGATTGATAATAAAGAAGATGAAGCCATTTCAAGTAAAAAAGAAAAGCCCTCGAGAAAGGGAAAAGAAAAGGGTGGGAAGAAGAATAAGGAAAAGAAAACTGAAGTGAAGGAAGATGAAGCCACTATGACTCTTGAAGCCACAATTAATGCAATGGTTGTGCATGCTAATTTGAAACCTATTGTAGATCTTTATGATGAGAGCTCTAATACTGATAAGGATACAATTGTAGTAGTTGTGGTAAGATTTCTTGATATTTTTAATAAATCATTAATTGAAGTTGTAAATGACTTACCAAACAACCTAGCTAGCATCCTAATTTCTAGAAAAGAAGAGGCCATGACTAAGGATGTAGAATTGAAAGAATCTTTCTTGAAGAAATTTTGTCCTAGTCTCACTGGAGAACATAAAGTTAAAGCCACTCAAAGGCTTAATGAAGATTTTAGAACCAAAAGGAGAATTAATACTCTGATGTTTAGAGACAAAGAAGAAATTAAGAAATTAAAGAAAGAGACTGAAGAGAAAATTCTAATGGTATTCAAAGAAATTCACATCCAAACTGAAGCAAACATAGATGAAGAAAAATAGAATTTTGATATCGATAATTCAAATACAATGTTGGATGTGGTTGGAGAATAAAGTATGGATCAAGGTGTGATGAATCCTCCAGTGAACTCTGGAAATGATGAAGAAATGGAAGAGTCAGATGATAAAATAGATACAGAGGAAGAGGAGAAACATAAAGAAGATAATTTAGAACAAGTGAATGACTCTTCTATTTCAGAAAGCAATGAAGAGTAACAAGCTTCTGATGAAAAAGAATCTCTGAAAACTCCTGCTACACAAGTGTCTTTAGATGAAGGAAGAAAAGACACTATTGGTGAGAGTGCATTTGACGCTCTTAGACAATTTTTGGCAAAACAAAGAGAAACTTAGATTTTGTCATCACTTGAGTTATTACAACGACAAAATAAACTTGGCCACCATGTCTCCATTGCAAAAGTTGAAGTTGGGAATAATTTTCTAGGTCATTGCGCAAGAGGAAATTCTTAAATCTCATATGGAAGACAATGAATTGATTGGAGAGGCAATGACAATTTTTGCGAAAATTATGCCTAGTGTACAAATGAAGAAACTCATGGAGTCAATCAATTCTCATTTTGAGTCCTTTAAAAAGCAGTGAGAAAGAAGGTAAGAGTAGAGATTGATAGTAAAAGATTACAAGAACTCAATGATAAATGCTCTAAAGATAAAATCTTGTTAGATAAGAGTATTCAAGATGTAGAGATAGAAATGAAAGATGCTAGTAACCTTTATCAATTTTGCCTAACTTGGCATGCAACTATGAAGGATTTTAGAGATAAGATAAATGGTTGGGAAGCACATCTGATCAAGATTTCCCATACCTATGATCCTTTAAAGGATGTTGATAGAAATCAGAGGGCAAAAGTTGAAACCATACATTCTATAATAAACAAATTGCAGAGTAAAAAAGAAGCTATCAAAAATAGAATTAGTCAGCTTAGAGAAATTGTCAGCTTTAGGATAGCATCTATAAAAACACTTGTAGTAGTAGCAAATAAAATAAGACAAATCAATGAAGTCCCTACTACCATTGATAAAGTGGAAGAGTTGGTGACAACATCCCAAATTAATGGGCACATACAAGTTTTGAGAAATGCTAAGGCAAGATGGACAGAGATGACACTATATATGAAGAACATCTATAAGGACATTCTTCCCAAAACTCAGTAAGTTTTTGATTCCCTATATGTATGATTGATAGAAACTATTTTGAAGTTTTGGATACTTATAGAAAGAAGATGATATTTGTACATACTTCTCTATCATACACCTTTTCTGTTGGAAAGAAGGTAGATAACTAAGAGGGGGGGTGAATCAGTTATCTTAAATTTCTTAACTTTCTTTTCTCCTTTAACAATTAGTGCAACATCAAAACATATAAGCATACATAACCATGAGAGCAGAAATAAAATTAACATGCATAACACAAGGATTTTTACGTGGAAAGCCCTGTTAAGGGAAAAACCACGGGGTGACTAACCCAAGATTGTATTCTTTGTTAGAAGAATAAGAAGTACAAAAAAGGCACTTGCTAATTAGGGCTCACTACCCCAGCACACTGCTCACAAGAGGCACATTGCCTACAAGAGACTCACTATCTACAAGATTTTCAGAAGGTAACCAGGTGTTTGAACTGATGAGAAGCATCCATATGTACTAAGGTTCAGTTCCAGTTAGGTTCAATATACTGATCTAATGCACTTCATTCTTCCCCTGCTTTAGTGCTATTGTTCTGTCACATACTAGACCTGTATTGCTGCTTCCACACTTATCTCTACCTTTCTTTGCACATTCTATGCATTTCCACAACCCTTCATATTGAAATCAATCTAGTATATATATCTACATCAAGGATTTCTACATCTTTGTAGTCGGCAACCGAAATACTCAAGATATTTACTAAACACTGATCTATCGGCTGAATCCATGTTTAATATGTGATGCGTATCAAAAACATGGACATAGAAGTTATCAATCATGTTGGCCAACCATGCATGATCCCTCAAATAGCTTGATCACCATCAATCTCTCATCCGGATTAAAGTCTGATGCTCTGTCAGTCAGTTTTTCCTCAGTCTACTCTGTTTGTCAGGAACCCAACACTTAGATGCTCATATCTTTTCACTCATTCATCACTAGAGCCTCAATCTCTGGAATGTTGTAGTCATGGTACTCCTCTTGACTTGTCCAAGTCTGTAACTTGCTGAGTTACACCATTTGAGAGATCTGGACTTGTTTGTCAGACCTTGCTGCATGCTCTGTTCTTGCTCACCAGACCAAAACACTCTTCAATATGTCTTTGGGTATAGACATACTCTATGCTGCAGATGTGTGGAATGAACTTTGTTGCCATCAATGACAACACTCATGAAGCCACATAGTGTCTCTTGCCAACAATCTCCCCCTTTGGCATTGATGGCAACACTTAGTGAAAAATGACTAAGTGTCATAACAAACTCCCCCTTGGCTGATGCTCTGTCTTATGTACACTTTTACCAGAGCTCCCCCTTAGCTGGATTCCACATTTTTCACTACTCCTCACTCCCCCTTTGACATCAATGGAAAAGGGTGAAATTTACACACCAAAATTTGCAAAAATCAACCTATACATTACCGTATAAGTATATATACATGTTGTACTTACATATACTTAAGTATATCCACAAAGGTGGTCTTCAACTATACAAATTTTGTTGCCCAACTCTGCTTCATCCTGTCCAAAATTGAGATGTGACCACTCAAAAAAAAAAAAAAAAGCTTCTCCCCTTCTTAAGTCTACCGGATCATTGGTCTGGGCTATGGTCTAAGCATCAGTTAAGGCCTCATGCATGGCCTCTAACTTAGGGATAATTATCCCTCTAAGTTCACTCATCCTATTTATTATATTCTTCTTCTCCTTTTCAAGCCTCTTTAATTCATTTATAGTGGCAATAGCCTGGCACTCTTGATTCATTATGGATTTGATGAGAGGTTCAAAATTCTGAGATAAACTTGACAGTTTACCTTCTTGTTCTTTCACCTTCTTTTCAATATCCTCTGTCACTTTAGACCAAGATAGACAAAATTTATATATTTCTCCACCATGTTTAAGAGCATTTTCTAGGCTCTTTATCCCAATATCTAAGGTCCTCCTATCATTAGCTATGAGTCCCTATACTTCAGAGAATCTCTTTCCCAAAAACTCTTTCCAGATTTTCTCTTATGCCAATTTCTCTAAAGAATCAAAATGGGTGCTAACAGAATTAACAAGAGATTTCAAGTTAGTGAATGGAGAGGTTGAAAGATCCTTTTGGAAGGATGACATTATCTTCTCCAGCATCCCGGATGCAATTTCTATCAGCTCATTGTCTTCCATGTGAGACTTCGGAAGATTTTCTTTTGCTTTAGCTTGGGCAAAAGATGCTATCTTCATTGTCTGAACCGGAGAGAGGGAATCAAAATTGAGTGGTACTTGGAATAGTTCTAGTTCATCTATCTCCATCATTTCTTTGGTCAAGAAATTCTTCACTGCTTCAGCAGTGTCTCTTACCAGAGACTTCTTTCCTTTTCCAGCCTCAGAACTGTCATCAGAGATCTTCTCTCTTTGTTCTTCTTCTCTTCCCTTTTTCTCCTCTTCTTCGCTTACTTTCTCCTCTTTTCTTCCTTCTTCAGTTCTTGAATCTGCAGTGGCATCCGGAGGAGAGATGTTAACTTCTTCATCAATTTCCTCTTTCAGAATAGAGGAATCCAAGTCCTTAGTCATTTCCTCATCCATCTCTTTGGACTCTTCTACATTTTTCTCAGTAGATTCTTCTTTCGATGTACTTAATCCTTCGACATCCATGGTAGAAGGTTCTTCATCTATTTCCTCTATAACAGGAAGACTGAATCTCTTGAAGGCATTCCGGAAGATGTCTTCAGTTTCTTTTGCCACCTGATTAGTCTCTCCAAGCATAAGTTTGTTCATTCTTGCTTTGGTCTGGAACTCATCCTTGCAGTCCTTGAAGATCATGGTCATTTGTTTTGGAGTAATGGAAGGATAGAACTGATTTACAATCTATTCCTAAATCTCTAGGTCCTTTGCCTTAGCATTCTCCTTTCTCAGTTGAAGTTCCTTCTCTAGTCTTTTGGGAATTAGAGAGATGATTTCAATGAATGCTTTATTATAAATGTTTAGGTACATGACTGTAGCATCTTCCAAGATTTTCTTGTCAGTATCACTATATTCATCATAAAATTTAGTGACTAGTTGTAGGTTCCCATCCACTGTGACTGCCTTAATGATATCATCAATAGAGATAGTAGGCCTTTCAACAAATTCTTCTACCTCTTCTTCTTTGTTTTTACCGGTAGAGGATTCTCCAGATGTTTTCTTTTTCTTCTTCATTTTCTTAGCCTCCTCATCAGTCTCTGTCTCTTCATCATCCTTTTGTCTTATGTAGGACCTTGTAGCCTTGGTTTTTGTTCTTTTTTCTCCCTTTCTGAATGTCTTGGCTTCTGGTTTGGAGGATTTTGAGCTCTTAGAGGTGGCAAGTGCAGAACTCTTTGAGGATCTAGTCCAGGAGGGGGCTTAGACTGGAACACTTTCTTTTTCTACTTCTTGTCTCTCTTTCTTAGCTCTTTCTACTTTCTCTCTATTTGCATCAACTACCTCTTTTGATATGCCATATCTTTTGGCAATTTCCTCTACTTCCCTTCTCACCTTTCTTTTTATCTCTGGTTGTCTCAATTCAACATGTATCTTTACACTTAATTCTTTAAAGGTTCCAAGCCTTTCTACTTCAGGGTCCTTAGGCTGACTCAACAAGTGTTGGACATGCAGCTCCAGGATTTTCTCATCTACCTCATAGCCCATTGGCATAATCCAGACTATTCTGGGCTCAACAGCCTCCATTAGGCATTGATCAGTATCTACCATGAAGCATACTATATCCTTATATTTTTCAACTATTGTTTGAGGAATTCTCTCTCTGACCTACATCATGCCTTGGAAGTTCTTAAAATATCCCCAAAGTGTTGTGCTTTGGGCCTTGGCATCACCAAGCCCATACACGTAGTCTCTAAGTATGGCAACCGGTCTATCATTTTGCCATACCCAACCACTTGATCCATGTAGCTCATTCATATAGTAAAAGAATAAACACAGTATTAAGCCACCATACTTGAATGAGTTTTTCTTGTCCTTCTTGATTTTTTGCAAGTTTTCCAATAGTTGGTTCAGGAGAAGGTCACATGGATCATAATCTACATTTTCCCTTAGCATCTGATATGCAGTATATATTACAGTTCCGGACACAGAGTTCTCCCTGCTGGAATGATATATTTTATAGGCAATTATCATAGAGGGAAATTTAATATCTGGATCTACAATATCTTCTATTGTCATTTCTCTTTTGTCAAACTTTGATCCAGTAGCCTCACTTACTATCTGGTTATTGATAGATTTGAGAGCAGGCAACCCACTGGATGAGTGCAATCCAGTTACTACCCTAATGGCATCTTTTGTTATCTTGAAAGGCTTCATCAACCACATGAATTTGTCGTGTATTTTGCTAAGAACATACTGACCCATTCATCTTCTGCAAAATAGGGAAAGTGGATGCAATGTCCAAAATGCTTATCCCAGAGGGCCTTGTATTGAGGTTTGAGTTCAAATGTTTCATCTATTAACTTTTTATGATAAATATCCATCAGCTTGGATTCCCCAAATTCCTCAATATTGGCATGTATGTACACCCTAACATCTTCTACGTGTAGAACCCCATGCAGAATGCTAGAGAATGTGCCTAAGGGATGAACTTCTAGGGATTTGTAGGAGTGTTTCTTGAACTTTGGGCGCGGTCTATTGGTGATCTTAACAACATTTGGAGTAGCCATCTTACAAAAAGATTCAGAGAGAGATATTCAAGAATGGAAATACCTTTTTACGCTTCTAGGGTTCACAATATGAGCTGAAAAGATCACTGGTTGAATCAGATTCTACGGTTGATCTTTGAGAGGGTTGAAACAATCTTGTTGTAGAGCTCTTCCTTTCTTCTTCTTGAATGCAAATGTGCAAATGATGAATAAAAGAACCCTTTTATCTCTGTGCAAACCCTAATTTCATATTGCAATAAATGCACACCTTAAGTCATTATGGTTCCCTTGTTTTGACCTTGTTCTGGGAGA
Source organism: Cunninghamia lanceolata (assembly GCA_027924645.1). Classification (NCBI taxonomy): domain Eukaryota; kingdom Viridiplantae; phylum Streptophyta; class Pinopsida; order Cupressales; family Cupressaceae; genus Cunninghamia; species Cunninghamia lanceolata. Next base: position 1,531,643 of record BSBN01000277.1, read on the forward strand.
GATCTTTCTGAATCACTGAGATGCACTTAGAATTATTTTTGGTGATAATTGACAATGTATCTCCCTTCCTCCAATCATGCCATTTATCTACAGATCAAGATATTTCAATTTTGAATCATACCAGATCTAACTGTGAAAATCCTACTTTTACCCGATGGTTGTCAAACCGGATCAACCTTGGATGATTAAACTCTTCAAGACTCCTTGCGGATCTTTCAAATTTTTATAGAGGGTTATTTAGATATTTCTCTGAGAACCCTTTAATCTGCAACATTCCATGTGCCAAATTTAGGCATTGATTGACTGGCTGGAGGAATTTATTTTCCTTTGTGACTCCCCCTAAGCTAGAGCTCATTTATTTAGTTTTCAGAGGGAATATCAGCACCAGATTCTGGTGCGGATCCATCCCCAACATTTTATGTACTTCTCTTCACCCAAATCTCGTTTATCTCCCTTTGAAGTTCATCCACATTCACTTTTCCTTTTCCTTTGTCTTGATTTTGATTATGATGCACTGGAACCTTTTTATCCTGATTCTTATTTCTATAGAATTTAGCAATATGACCAGATCTATTGCAATTGTAGCAAACAACATTTCTTTGCATATGTGACTGATATCCTCTAGATCCACATTGATTAGCCATATGTCCCATTCTATTGCATGCAAATCATCTACCATTGAATGAATTATTAACTTGCATATTTCTGCATTCATGAGATTTGTGACCATACCTTTTGTAGCTGAAACACTGTCTAGAGAAGGATGAATTAGTCTGATTCATTCTTCTTCTGCACTAATTTGCTTTATGACCGAAGTTGTTGCAATTGTAGTAGTATCCATTGAAGGTTGGATATCTTTGAGCATTTGGTTGCCTTATTGGAGGTCTTCTAGGCATGTTTCTTTGATTTCCTAAACTAGAGTTCTTCTGACTTGATCCGGAGCTTTCACCTTTCTCATAACCCAAACCACACTTGTCATCTACCCTCTTTTGGTTTTAAAAAATAACTTCAAGTTGAGCTGAGCTTATCTTGACTTTTTCTTTGTATTCATTTGCTGTTTGAAGATCTTGTTTAAGAGTGTTATCTGATTCTCAAGTTGTTCTTCATTATCTCTAGCTTCTTCAAGATCAGATTCTAGATACCTGATTATTCTGTCCATTTTGTGGCAGTCCTCTGACTTCTCCTTGAGAGATTGTTTTAGATTATCTTCAAAATTTCTTTTCTCTTCAATTTCTTGGGTGAATCTCATAACTCCTTATTCCATTTCATGCCTTACCATAATGACCTCTTTTGATAGCTTCTCACATAGCTTGTTTTTCTCATTCAGATTTTCATTAGTATCATTGGCTTCACTTTGACTTGCTAATTGTTGAAGAAGTTCCTTTCTCTTTTTCACAGAGATACTCAGTTTTTCTTTTAGCTCATTTATGAAATCATCAGCTTGTTTGAGTCTTTCTCTCAAGTTATTGACCTCAGAGTGAGATTGCTCAAGATCATCTAAGGTAGACTGAAGTTGTTCCTTCATACCATACATATCCATTGAGATTCTGAGATTTTCCTCAAGCTGTTAGGCTTTGTTTAGAGGAACTTAGCTCTAATACCAATTGTTGGAAACAAGGTAGATAACTGAGAGGGGGGACAAATCAGCTATCTTAAATTTCTTTACTTTTTTTTCTTCTTTAACAATTAGTGTAGCATGAAAACATATAAGCATACATAACCATGAGAGAAGAAATAAAATTAACACACATAACACAAGGATTTTTATATGGAAAGCCCTATTAATGAAAAAACCATGGGGTGACTAACCCAAGATTGTATTCTCTGTTAGAAGAATAAGAAGTATAGAAATGGTAGTTGCCAATTAGGGCTCACTACCCGAGCACACTGCTCACAAGAGGCACACTGCCTATAAGAGACTCACTATCTACAAGATTTTTAGAAGGTAACTAGGTGTTTGAATTGATGAGAAGCATCCATATATGTTGAGGTTCAGTTCTGGTTAGGCTTAATATACTGATCTAATGCACTTCATTCTTCCTCTGCTTTAGTGTTGTTGTTCTGTCACATACCAGACCTGTATTGTTGCTTCCACACTTATCTCCACCTTTCTTCACACACTCTATGCATTTCCACACCCCTTCATACTAAAATCAATCTAGTATATATATCCGTATCGAGGATTTCAACATCTTTCTAGTTGGCAACCGAAATACTCAAGATATTTACTAAACACTGATCTGTCAGCTGAATCCATGTTTAATATGTGATGTGTATCACAAACATAGACATAGCAGTCATCAATCATGTTGGCCAACCATGCATGATCCCTCAAATAGCTTGATCACCATCAATCTCTCATCCAGATTAAAGTCTGATGCTCTGCCGGTCAGTTCTTCCTCAGTCTACTCTGCCTGTCAGGAACCCAACACTTAGATACTCATATCTTTTCACTCATTCATCACTGGAGGCTCAATCTCTAGAATGTTGTAGTCATGGTACCCCTCTTGACTTGTCCAAGTCTATAACTTTTTGAGTTACACCATCTGAGAGATCCGGACCTATTTGTTAGACTTTGCTACATGCTCTGTTCTTGCTCACCGGACCAAAACACTCTTCAATCTTTCTTCCCGTATAGACATACTCTATGCTGCAGATGTGTGGAATGGACTTTGTTTCCATTAATGACAACACTCATGAAGCCACATAGTGTCTCTTGCCAACATTTTCGATTGATGTTAAATGGGGAGAGTGAAGCATGTGAAAAACATAAAAGGAAAAATAATTGAAAAACAAAAGGGGAAATAACTAAACAATAAAGGGGGCGAGCAACATCTGAAAGAGTACAAGTAGTTGGGGGGGAAGTGTGTAAAAATTAAGGGAAAAAGTTTGATGGTTTTTCACATCTTGTGTTGCCATCAATGCCAAAGGGGGGATTGTTGGCAAGTTGGCAAACATCATTGATGAAGACACTATTGGTATGACTTAGATTGTCTAAGTATGATGTTTAGATGGTGTTGTCATTGATGGAAATAAGAAACAAGGATTCAAAAGGGTTGTGAGTTTATAGTGATCCTCATGAAGTCATATGTACAGAGAAATCTAGTCTGTAAAGAATGCATAGGCATTTTTGCTGAATATTGGTAGAGTACAAAGAGGACTGTAGAGCAACAATGTTATGGTCCACATTGGTCTATGTTTGAAGATCAGACCTTCCAGTTCTAGTATGATATTAGAAATACTTGTATTTTTCTAAGTGCAAAGTTTTATCTTGTAATGAGCTCCAGAAGTAATGTTTCAAGTTAGACAAGTTTGGCATATCAGAGTATAGTGTTAAATAGGTAGAACACTTGTTTGGTTTGGTCTGTATTTCTTTATTATTCGATATTTTCTCTTGTGGTTTTGAGTTGTTGTAAACACATGTTTTAAGTCTCTAAATTCAAAGTTTCAAAGGTTGAAGTCCACCGATAAGATAGTTGTGAGGACTTATGTATCACTACATGCATTCCCAGTGTTTTACAAAGATAGAGACTAGCTTTTGATACTCCACATTTTGCTGCATGTTAATATTTTGTTCTACGGTTTTGAATTTATGTTCTGGGATGTCTAAGGAGTCTTAGTTGTGAATTTGAAGGAGTTTTGTGGTTTGTATTGAAAGTTATGATCTGATAGTTGATTTGAGACTATAACAATTAGTCTGCAAGGTTAACTTAAAAGTATAATCTCTGTGTGAAAGAATATATTGATTAGAATCATGTTGTAAGTGATTCTATTTTTGGAGCTGACATACTAGAATGTGCTTCAAGTGTTGTTTCTGTTTGTAAAGTATTTTGGTGAATGCATTAGGCTGACAAGATACAACGACAAGATACACATTGTATAACTACACATTTCATCCTAGTAGGCTGACCTAATTTGAAGTTTGTAAGTGTTTCAGATATATAAGATTCAGTTTGGTGTTTGAAGTGTGTGATGCAAATATGAATGTGTGTGTGTGACATGCATGAAGTTTTTTATCCAATTAGTGCAACAAGTATTTGAGAAGAAGCTTTATGAAGAACAGAGTAGTGTGATGGAGCAGATCAAAAAGAAGAGTTTTGAGACAATTTTCTAAGCTACATTGGAGCTATATCCATGAATTTGTAGATGCAATCATAACAGTTCATGTTGGCAGTGAGACACCCTCCTATCTCTTTATTTCTTTTGGCAGTGAGCCAGTTTTATAGTGAGCATTTCTTTGGACAGTGAGTCCTTAGGGTAGTGAGCCCTCAGTTAGTGAGACTCTTTGTAATTTATTTTTGATACTACATAATATATTGTGACCTGACACTCATCGTAGATTTTCCCTTTTTAAGTTTTCCATTTACAATTCTTGGTGTTCATGTGTTATCATTTATGGCTATGCTTTCTATGCTTGATTTGTTTTACTATTATTGAATGTGGAAAATGGATCAATTGTATAATAAGTGAATGATTTAATAGAATACTGATTCATCCCCTCCTCTTAGTATTCTAGGTGTTCAACAATTCTATGCAAAAGTGCAACAATGGGTTAGTTATGATTAATCAACATCAAATCTCTACTTTAGGTGTCCTCCATGTGGACATGGAGATGATTGAATTGCTACACTCAACTTGACCACTATTCATGGGGCCACATGGGCAGGTCTAATTTCACTTCCATTTAAGCAATTTAGATATGCAGAGCCACAAACACATTATAAATTATGGTTGGCGTATGCCCCCCCACATGGCATGTCACCCATATTCATTGGAAAGTAGTCACTAGGACCCTTCATTAATTAAATATTTTTGTGAATTACACAACCGTGAAGGTAACCAAAAGTAAATGCCCTATTCGCACCAAAAATAATTGAATTATTAAATATTAGTATTTGCAAATTGATTATTAGCCGATAGCTTTTATATGTGCTCATTCATGCTTGGAATTAAGTAATTCTCACACTAGAATTTTTTTTTGTTACCTTATTTCAACAAAAAATCTAAATATAATTTACATATGGATCCACATTTGATCTCCAAAAGGATTTGAAGAATAGAAAAGAAGGGTGAGCACAAACAAGATACATTTCTATCTCCTTCACTCTCACCCTCATCTTCATCTTTCTTCTCACCCTCGCCAACCACCTCATCTCTGTCAAGGTCAAGGACCAACTCTTTATCCTCTGACACTACCTCCAACAAGTCTCATAGTCAAAACCCTCCAAGGAAAATAAATCCCTCTTAAGGTTCAACTCTCAGGTTCTTAAATTACATTTAGAGCATCTTACATGATAATTTTGACTCCCGATGAGAAAACCCTAAAGTCTTATGGAAAATAGGACCTAGGGGGTGCTATTTTGATGATCCTTGAGCAACAATGAGAGGGTCGACTTGGGCACTAGTACCCTCATCCTACCCTATATTGGATCTACCCTAAATCCAAATGTCAGTTTTATGACCATTATTTAGGTCCTATGCCGACATCTCAAATTTGAATTACAAATTTCTTAGTGGGAATGTTTGTAGTTGCATATGTAAGCATGATTAGGTTTCATTTGCAAACTAGATGGAAATTAGATGAGCATTATGATTTTGTGATTTTGATTCAAGGCATTTATTGTGTTGTAGAGTAGTACATTGTTGTTATTGTGTTTGTATTTGCAGATTTGGCTCCATCTCCTCATGGCATGAAGAGCATCTTTCTTCCATGAGATCTACACTTCAAGGTGATACCTATTGTGTTTTCAACCATTTATCACTTGGATTTTTTCCTCTATCACATCTAGATATGCACTCTTATCTGACAATGGTGTCCAAAAGACTTGAATGTCACTCCGAGACTTGATTGAGGCAAGCCTCTAAACACAACACCCTCCCACACTCCTTTGTGATTGTAGGTTGTAGGTACTAAGTTTCACAGAGTGGAGTTACAAAAAGGAGGTTGTGAAAAATAGGGATTCAAGATCTAACAAGCAGAGGACAATGATGGACATTTCTAAACAAGGGCGCTAGAACCTTTCTGGACAAGGGCGCTAGTCCCTATGTCCTCTATTTTTATCGAGGTAGAAATGAAAGATACAGTGCAGATCAGTGTCAGAAGAAGATCCTGATTCCATGATGAAAAATGTGCTTTGGACTAGGGCATTAGTCCTAGAGTTTCTGATGGTTCCACTTTCCAAACTTTAGAAAACAGTGAGTTAATAATCTCTGTTAGTCTGAAAGGATTTGTCGTGATTCATCAATTTGCTTACTATTTTGCTTATTTAGAGTTTTAAGTGTAATTAAGCAATAAATTGATATATTGTTTGATACATCTGAACTTCCACATCATTCCAAGTGGCAACCCAACCTGATAGGTGATTTCTCTTGCTTAGTGGATATTCAACTTGGTTGATATGCCCTTGAATGTTTGGTGAGAAGGGAGGATTTGACTTTAAAATCTAACTAAACCTAAACCCCTCTTTTACCATTAAACATTTTGGTGAACCCATATTTTTGGACATTTTGGCACCTTGGTGAGTTTTGTGTGATAGATTTGTATTCATTCGTCTTATTACATTCAAAAAACCACAAAAAAATTGAAATTTTTTTGCATTCTAGGGTTTGAGTTTTCACATTGCAGGCATTAATTTAGTTGCATTTCATTTAATTTTTTATTTTTTCATTTAATCTATTTTTTTTTTCATCATACCCTATTACATTTGAAAAATTACAAAAATTGAAAAGTTTGAAATTTTTAAAAAAATTAGCATCTTAGGCCTACATTTTAGCATAATTTGAATTAATTGGCAGTAAATTTGATTAAATTTAGGTCATTTTAATTAGATTTGATTTAAGTTACAGAAATTCATTATTTAGTATTCACTTGCATTGCATTTTCATGCTTAAATTGTCAAAAATTGCTTGAAATTGTGTATTTTTCATAAAAACCTCATTTTGCATTAGCTAGGGTTTGTAGTCAAAATATTGTTTCAAATTTTACTACCCTTTCCAAACACTTGTGATGACATATTTATAATTGTAGTGTTGCATAATAGTGACTAGCTTGCAAAATTTCATGCCTATGGTTTGAAAACCTTGCATTTTCACTAGATTTGGCCTTATCGTCTCTCTAGAATTGCATTACAAGCATGTTGTGAGGGGTTTTGATGCATTAATTGGTTATTATCAGGGATATTAATTTCTTCCCCTACTCAAATTCCTTACAACACGCTTCCTACTAGGCCTTTACATTGAAAATCGGTGAAAATTGCATATTTTAGCTATATTTTCACTAGGGTTTGACTTAGATCAACACTATAGGCATGTTATGATAGATTTTATGGAATTACATGATTGATATCACTCTTATAATCTGATTTTCACCACAACTTTCCTCACAACATCGCTTCTTTTACTCATTTACAATGAAAATTGGAGAAAAATCAAAGATTTTAGCACATTTTGACTTATCATCTCCTTAAACTTGCATGAAAAGTGTGTTGTGAAAGATATTTCTGTATCATTGGACTGTTATTAGCTATATTCTTTTTTGTACCTCTTAAAATTTTCACAACTCCTCCTCTTTCGTTCATGGCATCTTCATCTCATCACTCTTTGGTATCTTTACATGCATATATCAAAAGCTTTGAGGATTTCTACAAATTTCTTAATATGAATCCTCATGTTCTCACTTATTTACAAGCTATGCATCACAAGGATATATTTAAATGATCTTCATTTGAAATCCTTGACTATGTATCTGATTTTGACAACTTCACATCTCTCATGAATACATACCCTTGGGTAGTAGAAGATTTAATAGAACACATTGAGAGTGATGAGCATGAAATTTCTCTTAACGCTTTGGAATTAATAGCTAAAACATATGATGATGATGATTCCATAAGTTATCATACTTCTCCTATAGTTGAATGTCCAATAACCTTAGATGAGAAGACTATGGATAGCCCTATTAATGATACAAAACCTAATCTTCCTAACAGTACCATACCTTCCTCTCATTCCAATGCTCTCCTTGGCCAAGATGTAGCATTAGTGGATGAGAAAAGGTCTCTCACATTAAATCCTTTAGGCATAGATGTTGGGTATAATCGAAAGGAAAACAATGTTAATTCAATCTTCACTAATAGAATTTGTAGCAATATTCCTAAGATGGTTGTGTAAGGGGAAACTAGTGCATCTTCTTGCTTAAAACCATTGATTATACTTCAAGTAGATTGAAAACCACCTTGACCCCTAGATTACTTTTTAAACTATGCAAGACAAATAACTCGAAGAAATCAAGGTGTTCAAAATGTGATTGCTCACACATACAACACTTATAATAACCAACAAAGTAAGAAATCACCTCATGTGCATGTCTCCCTCCCAACTTCTCAACCTATGCTTCATCCACCACCTTGTCTTACTTGTAAAAGTGGTCAAGAATATGATCTTTCTGAGAATCTTTGTGCTACTCTAGCTAAGATCTCTCTTTGGGATTTAATAGAAAAATCACCTATATAACATGGAATGATCCAATAAACTTTGCAAAAGGTATTTATACCACCTACTACCAAGTCTAATGATGTAGCAACTGTATTAGACAGCATGCATGTGACAAAAATTGATATTTTCTTTCAACCACATGAAATACCATCGATAAAAGATGAATATGATCTACTTATGATCTTTGTCACAATAAATAAAAAGTTGATAAAGCACATTATGATTGATAATGCATTGACTCTCAATGTTTGTGGCATTGACCTATTACACAAAACCAAGATTGACACATATTTAATCAAACCAGATAAGATTAGCATTCAAGGCTTTGATAATCAAGGTAGCCAATCTATGGGCTCTATAATCCTACGTGTAAAGATTAGTCCTATGACATTATCTACCTTTTTTCATGTCATGCTCAGTTTGCTTTCATATAACATGATTCTCGATAGACTGTGGATTCATGCCATGGGGGCAGTTCTATCTACCCTTCATAGATCAATAAAGTTTATTTACCAAAACAAGATTCACACCATACACATTGGTCCTAAACCAGATAAATATTTACATATTGAAAAGCAAAAACAAGTTAGCAATCACTTGAGTCTAAACAACCTACAGGTTGATTCATCAACACCTCTTTCCATGGATAATGTTGTGCAAGACTCTAAAACATAGAATGCACTTTTTCATGATGATTGGAGTTCATTAGATTTTAATCCTTGTTGTGTAGGGGAATATAAACTTAATAGCCCTGACACATTAAAAGTTGCAACCATCTCATCCAAGCAATCTTTTGAAACTCCTAAGAAAAACAAAGCCTCCTTGGTAGAAAACAAAGACAACACATTTACTTATACTACAAATTATGAGACCTATGAGGCTTCACCATCCTCTAAAGAAATGGTATCCCTCTATGGTCAAGGATTTACAATCCTTTATAACAATTGTGACTATGTAGGTAAGGGATGTGGTGTAAATCAACAAGGGATTTGAGTACCTATAGAATTTGCTTCAAGACATTACTCAAGAAACATTGGATATAATCATTTTAAAGAAAAGAAAGCCTCTTGTTGTCCTAAACTTAATGTTAATACAATATCAACAAGACTGAAATAACATGCAAATTTTTCTCTTTAAGCCACACTCGTTGTAGCAAACATTATAATTTCTCTCAAGGATGCCCTCTTCATAGATATGTATATTCTTAACATTAGGATGAAATAGGTAAGTATTTCTAATCCTTTACCTCTGTGTTATGTTTCCCCTATGATGTGTTATGTGTTGTTTAGGCCTCCTAGGATGACCCTTGATAGTCTCATAAGGTCAAGGATACTAGGAGACCACCTCTATTGTGACCCTTCTTCTATTTATATCATCATTCTTCTATAATGCTTCTCCTCTATTTTCATTGTTGTGTGTTGTGTCTTATGGACATAGCATTGTAGTTGGTGACTTGGGGGCACCCTCCTACATGACTATCCCTAAGCCAATTGTTTCTCCTCTCTTGATTTATTGTTTACATTCCTCTAGTGGTTCTTTCTAGTTGTTGGATGACGAAAAACATATTATACTGATACGGACCTAGTGTCCCTTCAGTGAGAAATAAAAAAACAGACCTAGTCCATACATGACGAGGGGGTTGATATGTTATCCAACACTTGGCTAGTAAGAATCACTCTGTGTGATCTTGATGTTGTCTTATCGCACTTACAAAAAATAACAAGATTGTTGCTCCATGCACTTTGTCTATCTTGGATCTTGGGCTCTCTATGTGAATGATCATATGCATTGTTGATTATCATGATTATATGGATGCTAACATCTTTTCTTGCAAGGAATTTTGTGTTTGTGGGAACATTTAGTGATTGTAAAGTACATGTCACCTCCAGGGGGCATGGGCTTTGTGAAAGCTCATGTTTCCTTGTGTGTTTTCTTCCTACCTTAGCGTCCTTGATATCGGCACATGATATCAACCACCTTAAGTTGGGGGCATATATAAGGTAAACTATCTAATTTAGATGCTAGTAAAATGTGTTTGTAAAACTTGAATCTAATTCAATCATTTAATCCCTTTGTAGAGGTGGGATATTGTGTACATCCTTTTTATCTTAAGCCCTTTACAGAGGTAGGGATGGTGTATTTCTTGAAGAGATTGCACATCCTGTCATTTTCTAAAAGTCCTCTATGGATGCGGGGAGTGGATCTGAGACTATCTTAACCATTAAGCATGTCTTTGGTAATTGTTGTGGTGAAGCCCAATAATTGATGTGTGCCTATAGCATGCCTGAGATGGTTGTGAACCTAGAAATAGGTTTCTTCCATCACTTGTTTAATAGGTTTTCTACATGTCTTCCATGTGTGTGTGTGTATATAGCATGTTTGTTCCCAAGCATAGTCTAAATATTGGTGGCGATGAGTCCCTCCTATGCTTTGGGATTTGTATGGAATGTTTGTTGTCAAGTATAATCTGAAGACTAACGGTGATGAGTCCCTCCTGCATTATGGTTTGTGTGTTTACCTTTCTTGTACTTGCATTTGCATTTCATATATGAGAAAAAGAAAAAGGAATAAACACTACATTCACTAATTTACTATGTTCTATGTGTCTTCAATTTTGTCTTCTCCATGTTTTGAGTGACTGTAACTATCTTCTATGTGTTTTACGTGCCTGTTACTATCTTCAATGTGTTTGGCATGTTTGTTGTGTTTGTTGACCTTACTTGGTTTAGCTCCCAGGTCCTTTAATTGTATTTAGAGCATCTTGCATGATAATTTTGACTCCCATTGAGAAATCCCTAAAGTATTATGGCAAATAGGACCTAGGGCATGCTATTTTGATGATCCTTGAAAAAAATGAGAGGTTGGACTCAGGTGCTAGTGCACTAGCCCTACCCTATTTTGGGTCTACCCTAAATTCAAATGTCAATTTTATGACCATTATTTAAGTCCTATGCTGACATCTCAAGGTTGAATTATGAATTTCTTAGCGGGAATGTTTGTAGTTGCATATGTAAGCATGATTAGGTTTCATTTGCAAACTAGATGGAAATTAGATGAGCATTATGATTTTGTGATTTTGATTCAAGGCATTCATTGTGTTGCAGATCAGTACTTTGTTGTTATTTTGTTCATATTTATAGATTTGGCTCCATCTCCTCATGGCATGAAGAGCATCTTCCTTCCTTGAGATCTACACTTCAAGGTCATATCTATTGTGTTTTCAATCATTTATCATTTGGATTTTTGCCTCTATCCTGCAGGGATATGCACTCTTATCTAACAACCATGTTCAAAAGACTTGAATGTCTCTTCAGGGCTTGATTAAGGCAAGCCTCTAAACACCAAAACCCCCTCCCACACTCCTTTGGGATTGCAGGTTATAGGTACCAAGTTTTGCAGAGTGGAGTTGTAGAAAGGAGGTTGTAAACAACAAGGATTTAGGGTCTAATGAGTAGAGGACAATGGTGAACATTTCAGGACAAGGGTACTTGTCCTTGTATCCTCTATTTTCCTAAGGCAGAAATGGAAGATATAGTGCAGATCAGTGTCAGAAGAAGATCCAAATTCCATGACTAAAACTGTGCCTTGGACTAGGGTGTTAGTCACAGTGTCCCCAATTGTTCCACTTTCTAAACTTCAAAAAATAGTGAGCTAATAATCTATGTGCTTCATCTTAGTCTAAAAGGATTTGTCATGATTCATCAATTTTCTTACTATTTTTCTTATTTAAGGTTTTAAGTGTAATTAAGCACTAAATTGAGATATTGTTTAATACATCTGAACTTCTGCATTGTTCTAAGTGTCAGCCCAACTTGATAGGTGATTGCTCTCACTTAGTGGAGATTCAACTCAGTTGATATGCCCTTGAATGTTCAGTGAGAAGGGAGGATTTGCCTTTAAAATGAAAGTAAAATTTTAAGCTTAAGCTTAGGGCTCTCTCAACTTAAGATAGCTGCTATATTTATATATATATTATTGGGAAAAATTCATTTTAGAGTATAATTTATGTCAAATTCACGTCCTTGTACTTGCTTGCACTCACTCTCAAATGTCTTCAAGTCATGCATTTATGTGTTTCACTGACTCTAGATGGTTTGTCATAATTCCCAATACTCAATATTTGGTATCAATTGTTCTCAAGTTTGCACTCATTTAGGTCGGCTAGGACTTGCATCAGGATGTAAACCCTCAACCAACTTTAGGTCATTTATGTGCTTTTCCCACATTTAAATCATTTACATCTTGAACTTGCAAAGAGTTGTAGTTCACCCAAACTGGGGTAATTTCAAGTTACTTGTGTTATCGACCTACTTGACCTAAAATTTTCTTACAATAGAGGAAGATCATGCATGTTATGTGGCTCATTTTCTAAATAGTTAATATAAAGAGAAAATAAAGGCATGGTCATGTATACACATCCACAAGTAATTCAAATAGGCACTCAATCAAAAAAAGTAAAAGAAAATAGAGTGAATCAGGTGATGCTTAAGAAATGGGTGCATTGAATCCCTTTGGTCTAATTCAACATAATAATTGGAATAACTAAAAAATTCACAATTTTGAAAGGACACTCTCAAGAACAAATTAATTACATTAACATGATCATTCTTTCCTATAGAATATCTTGTACAATTCAAACCCGATACAATATCTCATGCATATGAGCATACATGATATTCCTAAGGGGTTTACATGTTAATTACTACTTTTGCTCGCTTCCCCATTACCATGATCTACTCTAGCTAACCTCTCATTCATTCCAAAATTTTGGCAACACAAAGTTTATAAAATTATGTAATGCCATTGAACAAATTGAAGCTTCTACTATTGGAACAAATGAAAATTCTATTTTATTACATAATAGTACCATATATAAATTGTAGGTGCCTATCTTATTATCATTTGTGGGAAAACATTGAATTGATTATGCTGCTAGATATTTTTTGAGCTTCTCCAAGCAAGATGCTTCAATTATCTCTGCCAACATTGCACTTACTTGTTATGGTTAAACACAATAATCCAAGATATACAAACTCCTCAACTTTTTCAACTTAAAGAATATTAATTTTGAAAAATATTTGAATTTATAATCTTCTAATTATTTTCTAGAGGTGATAGGATTATGATGCCTATACAGTTTATAAGTTATCAACTGACACATATTATGTCATGTGGAAATCATTTGGAATTTCCAAATTAGAACAAAAACATTACAAAACACTTCAAATTTATGTCGAGATGTCTTCTCATTCCTAAGGGTTCAACTTTTAATTCAAAAACTAAAGATTTATTCTCTTTGTTTTATGATGTGGAATGTATGACACAAATATGTGAAATAAAATTAAAAAGATACATGAATTGACAAGCTTTAGAAGTGGAAAGAAGCCCTCCTCACTCTTTCATTTCGCCAATTTAGCAAGCATAGTAATTAAGAGTTTGGATGTGTTTTGGATGAACTTTATGTTTATATTTTTGTTATGACCTCTTTTTTCTTTTCAAAATTGATTCACTCAACTTGAGATTAGCATTCTTTATGATTAAATTCATTATCACCTGTATAGGTTTTTAGTTATCAAATCTATGTGGCTTAAAATAATAGAAAAGATATAGCCTTTTAGATGTTGTAGAAAATCTCATTGGACCTCATGAACTTGTGAAATGAGTATAATGGTTTCTAGAAATAACTGTGTTTATTTTATGTTTTTATCACACTATGTGATCCATCATCAAGATGAAAGGAAAATAAAAATAGTTATTTCTAAAAGCCATTATTAACTTACTCATTGACTATGAAAATCATAAGTGAACTTGTGAAATGTTTTTTAAATGATAATTTTAGCCAAAAAATGTTCAAATAACAAAACTTGGAATATAATGGATTATATTTTATTTTTTTATTCTATACATGCTAGAGGCAATTCAAATTATAGAATATTAATGATAAACTATAGCTATCTTAGGGATTGTCTTAAAATTGGTGGAATTTTACATTTCCCAATTGTTATAGATCTAATATTGCTATATTGGTCACAAATACACTTAATTTTAGTAGTTGAATATATGACAAAACTACTCTTTCTTATATGGTGAAAGAAATGGATCTAGAGCATTTAACATCTTTTTCTATTGCCATGCATTCAACTAATCACATTTGGTTGTAGACATAAAGATTTGGTTAATATCATTTTGAAACACTTTGGATTTACATGTTACAAAATATTGGTCCTATCTAATTTTGGTAGTACTAATAAGAAGTATTTGCAATTAGAATTGTATAAATCTTCACACAAACATTGAAATTAGTTGACACAGTTAAAAGTAACCCAACACAGATTTTTATGGACATTGTAAAGAAGTTTGGATAGAAAATTAAAACATCTATGGAGAAGAGTTAAAAATTGTGATTCCTAAGTGATGAATATGACTTAATCAAGATCATACGAGCATGATATGCAAGTATTCATGCTTAGAATTAAGTATTTCTCATGGCAGTTTTGAATTTTCAATCACTAGTTTTATTTTCTCATTGTCACTTTGCAATTTAATTATATTCTAATTTATTGGGTTGCACGATTCAATACCATGAGCTTGCATGCAAATAAGTTCATGAGTCATTTATTAGAAACCTCATGTTGGAGGTATTTTCATGGATAATTGATACTGACTGCATTTTCTTATGAAACTAATGACTGTATTTTTTCAATTCTAAATGAAGGTAGTAGAAATTTTAATGGTAGTTGTTGAAATAGTTGCATTTACTACCTTGGATTTCTTATCCTAAAGGCATCGCATTCAAATCAACACTTTCTCCTTGACAAAGATGAGTTTGCAACTCTATGTTATTCATGGAGGTATTTTTAGCAATCAATTCTATTTGATTTTGAGATTAGTTTTGTCGGTTGATGAATTTACGTTAGATCTGTGCATTGCAAGGAAAAATGGGGCGTTTGGTGAGACACCGATGTGAGGAATTGTATTGTAGACCATGTAATGAAGATATGTTTCTGCCAGAGTTTTATGGGCTTAGCTTTATTGCATCCCTCACAACTTCTCATAAGTAAGGTTTCTAAGGTTTTAATGGGATCTTGCATTTTTAAAGTTTCAAGGCGACTATATTCTTGTTCACAAATCAAAGAACCAAATGAAGCATAACTAAAGAGGCACCATGCAAGCATGGGGTAAAAAGATGCATTTGAGAGCCTCCATTGAATGGAAGGAGGTCACAATCAAAGTGGTGTTACAAACCATTGGTTGTGAATCTTTTCATTTTTGACAAGCATTTCTTTGTGATTGGATATCATTATTTTGGCATCTTAACTCTCCTTTACCCTATTTTAGTCAAAGAGACAAATGTAGGGGCCAAATCTATTCATTGAAGAAAATCTCCTCTATTATCACCAATACTTCCTTTAAACTCATTTTCTTTGACACCACAACTCCTAAGCTAAATCATCAATATACACTCCTAAATCAATATAACTTTGGGGTTTTATATATACACATTAAAAATCATAAGATTTCATTTTCCATCACGAATACATTATTTATATTTAGGACTGATTTTAGATTTCTACTTATTATTCTATATGATGTCATAAGATTTTATTTTCCATCTTGGATACTTTATTCTATATTTTGGAGTGAGTTTAGATTTCCACATATTAAGAGTGAGTGAGTTAATGTTGTATCCAAGCCTATAAATGATCCACATAGCGCCCTTGTCAAATAATTTTTTAAATATAATTTTTAATTTTGAGACTATATCATGAGAGGAACCTCCTGCAACAATATAATGAAAAATACACGAAATAATAGGAATAGATATGGATAGCAGAAACACAAAAGGAATTTATTGATCGTAGGCCACTTTGAGGGGGCAACCTCCTTTGAGCAAGTTCAATACAATAAATTTATAGATGCCTTCATTGGCCTCAACACGTACTTATATACTAAGTCTAATCTAAACAAACTATTACTTTGCAGGAATGTGGGATAATCCAATATGCTCATGAGATGACTTAAAAAGCATATGTGTGCAAATGTAATATACTAGAAAAGTAAAGAGAAGGGTTAAACATAGATTCCTAACATGCCCTCCCTCTTCGAAAGGATTTGTCCTCAAAGCTTAAGATGTGGTTCCCAGGTAGCATCCTTTGGTTGCATTCCATGCCACTGAATTAAGACCTCTGTGATGGATCTGGAGCGAAGATGATGAGTGTGCCTGTAGAGGATTGCCTCTAGCTCCAAAATGATTGATCCTTCATTATCTAGTTCTGGTAAAATAGTTTGTGCTCTGACGTTGGTGCCAAGAACTTTCTTTAGCTAAGAGACATGAAATACTCGATGAAAAATGATTGATCCTTCATTATCTAGTTCTGGTAAAATAGTTTGTGCGCTAACGTTGGTGCCAAGAACTTTCTTTAGCTAAGAGACATGAAATACTAGATGAACGTGGGAAGAAGGAGGAAGCTCCAATTTATAAGCAATCGACCCAATCTTCTAAAGAACCTTATATGGCCCATAGAACTTTGGAGCCAACTTATGACACCCTTTGAGTTTTAGGGATGATTGCTTGTATAGCTGTAGATGAAGAAAAGCCACATCACCTACTTTAAAAGTGCACTCAAAATGGTGCTGATTAGCCTATTGTTTCATTCAATTTCTTGCCATGTGAAGATTGTCCTGCAAGATGTGAAGAATCTGATCCTGGGTTCAGAGAACTATGTTGACTGCTTGAACTAGTGAATTGTTGGGGGTGTATGGAAGGAGCACTGGTAGTGCCTGACCATAGACTGCTTCATAGGGAGTCATTTTAGATGTAGTGTGGTAGGAGGTATTGTACCACCACTCGGTAAGAGGGAGCCACTTTGCCCACTGATGTTGTTGTTCTGAAGTGAAGTAGGGAAGATAAGTTTCCAAACATTTGTTGATAATTTTAGTCTGACCATCTATTTGTGGGTGATACCTAGAACTCAGCTTCAGTTTGGTGCTAGTTTGTCAAAATAGTTCTTGCCAAAAATAACTGGTGAAAGTTGCATCATGATCTGAGACAATGGAAGAAGGGATGCCATGAAGATGGAAGATCTTGTCCATGAATATTTGTGCAACTTAGGAGGTTGTATATGGATGGTTGAGGGCACAAAAATGACTATATTTGGAGAGGCGATCAACCACAACCAAGATCACTGTCTTTCCTCTAGATTTAGGGAGCCCCTCGATGAAATCCATAGAAACATCCATCCAAATCCATGTAGGGATGGACAAGGGTTCGAGTAATCTAGGAAGGAGTGTCATTTCACCCTTGCTACATTGGCAGGTATCACATTCAACCACCATCTATTGAATTAACCCTTTCATTCCCTTCCAATAGAAGTTACGTCGTGCTTGCTCATAAGTTTTGAGGATCCCAGAGTGCCCTACCAATGGAGAAGCATGGAGTTCATAGAAGACACACTACTGAAGAACTATGCTCTGGTGAAGCACCAGACAACCCTTGTATCGCAGAGAAGCACCATCCCAAGAGTAATGTAGTATAGCAGAAGGGTTAGTGGCCAACTATTGGATGATTTGAGATAATGAAGAGTCATTGACATAGTCCTTCTGGATAGATTCCAACCAATTTGGGACAAGCATAGAAATAGCAGAAAGGGAAGCTTGATCATCAAATGTGTGAGAAAGAGAATCCACCACAATATTGTCCTTACCCTTCTTGTAAATGATCTCATAGTCATAACCCATGAGTTTGCTAACCCATTTCTATTGTGCTAGGGAGGAGACTCATTGTTCTAGGAAATATTTCAGACTCTAGTGAACAGTCTTGATACAAAAATGATTCCCTAGCAGGTATGGCTGCCACTTCTATACTACATGTAAAATAGCCATCATTTCCTTCTCATTGTAGAGAGTACTAAATTCTTGCCAGAAAGGGCTTTGCTGGTGAATGCAATGGGATGTCCATCTTGAAGGAGAACAGCACCAAGTCCATTGCCGTAATCATCACTCTCAATAGAGAAGGTCTTGGAAAAATATGGCATAGCTAGAATAGGTGTAGTACACATAGCTTGTTTTATCTTTTCAAATGCACACTCAGCAACATGTGTCGAGATAAAAACATCTTTTTTAACATAGTTGTTAATGGAGCTACAATCTTCCCGTAATCCTTGACAAACTTGCGATAGTAGACAGTCAATCCCAAAAAACCACAGAGGCTCTTGAGTGTCTGAGGATGTGACCAATTTTTCATGCCATCTATTTTTGCAAGATCCATGCAAACCCTTTGGGCAGAAACAATATGCCCGAGATACTCCACTTCCTCCTGGCCAAAAACACATTTATACTATTTTGCACAGAGATGATTATTAGAGAGAAGTTCCATCATGAGATCCAGATGTTGGAGATGCTCACTCCATGTTTTACTATAGATGAGGATATCATTGAAGAAGACCAGAATGAATTTCTGCAAGTAGGGCCGAAATAGTTTATTCATTAATGCCTGGAATGTTGAAGGAGCATTAGTGAGGCTAAAGGGCATGACCAAAAACTTATAGTGGGCATCATGCATGTGGAAAGTTGTTTTAGGGATATCATCCTCATGAACCCAAATTTGGTGATACCCAGAACGAAGATCCAACTTGGAGAAAAAATGAGCACCGTGAAGCTCATCAACAACAAAAATCAAAAACTTATCCTTGATTGTGATGTGATTAAGTGCTCAGAAGTCAATGCAGAGGTGTCATGACCCATCTATTTTCTAGACAAGAAGAACTATTAAAGAAAAGGAACTGGTACTAGGGCGAATAATACCATGCTTCAGTAAGTCTCGAACGAGCCTCTCAATCTCTGTTTGTTGGTGAAATGGGTAGCGGTAGGGCTTGATGTTGGGAGGAATGCTTCCAGGAAGGAACTGAATACGGTGGTCTTCTGGTCATGAAGGAGGCAATCCCACTAGTTTGGCAAAGACACATGCATACCTATCCAAAAAAATTTGTAGATCAGAAGGAGTAGTGGAGACCGCTGATGGTTGTATCTAAATGGAATGGAGCTAAGAAATGACACCATGTGAATTCTTCGTAAGAATCTTTTCCATGCGATGTGAACTTATGATACTGAGAGACCCCAATTGTAAGCCCTTCAATGTGTGTTTTTGCCCATTGTCTAAAAACTGCATCCAAAGTTCAACAAAATCCCATAAGATGGGTCCAAGTGTGTGTAACCATTAGGTGCCCAAAACAACATCACATCTGCCTAACAACAAGGAAAACATGTCAGAGTGCAAGTTATAATGACCAATAGAGATACGCACATTGTGACACTTCCCTTTGCAAGGTAATTTGCCCCCATTGACAATCATGACTTCAAAACTGGAGCAAGGATGGACAAAACAATTAGCCTGTTTGGTGATTTGAGGGTCAATGAAGTTATGAGTGCTGCCAAAAACAATGAGTATTGTAAGAGGGAGCTTCTTGAAGTAACCCTTGACCCACATGGTTTGTGGGGTGGTGACTCCTACTAAAGCATGGAGAGAAATCTCTGGGTGGTCTTCCTGAGAAGCAGGGTCATCAAGCGGTTGTTGAGTATTGACCTGATCATCCACTATATCATGAGCATCTACATAAACTTTAGTTTTAGGTGGAGAATCCACATCTAATAGATAGAGCTTTTTCTCAACACATCTATGTCCCTGAGTTAATTTCTCATCACAATTATAACAAAGCCCTTTTTCTCGATGTGCCTGCATCTCTGCTTCAGTGAAATGCTTGATAGGAGTTGTTCTAGGAGCTGGCATTATTTGAGGTCATTGGGAAGCCATATTTCTGAATGGAACAAAATTGGATTTGGAGAGTTGTTGAGCTGTGATCTTTTCCTCTGCCAACTTAGCCAACCCTACGGCTTCCATCATTGTGCTTGGATGGAACATTTTAACCTTAGATTAAATTGTATCCTTGAGACCACTGACAAAACAACTCCTAAAGAATTCATCAAACAATCCCTCTATGTGATTGGCTAGTTTTTCAAACTCTATTTGATATTCTCTCACAGTGCCTATTTCGCTCAGTTTAGTGAGTGCTCCATGAAGTCATCAAAAGCACTAGGGCCAAATCATTGCAAAATGAGTTTGTAAAAATCTATCCATTTTGGCTCATCATGAGCCTTGATGTACTAGCGGAACCATTAAAGGGCCTCATGTTCCAAATGAAAGGATGCAAGGGTGCTTTGTTGACATCAAAAGTATTATGTAAAGTGAAATATTATTCTACCTGGTATATCCATCCAGTTAGATCATCACCATTGAAGCGAGGAAAATCAAGCTTTGACCCACAAAAATTGTTGGAAGAAGAGAACCCAGTGTCTGCAGAAGAGTCTAGTTGCTGTCTATTGTTTAGGGTTGACTACTGAAGATTGAGGCCGAGGATTTTTTCATCCAGATCTTGGAGTTTGGTCTTGAGAGTTGCAAGTTCATCTTACATGTGTTTTGCTCGTACGCGAGTGACAACCATAACCAAGAATTTTTTTTTGGGGGGGGAATGGGTAGAAAAACTAAAACAAAAGCTTTTTTAGTAAAAGAAAATTTGGATTTGGGAAAAACTGTGATGGTAAATTGGGGTTTGAGTAGGTTTTGGACATTTTCTGAGGGAAAGGGAAAAAGAAAATGGGGATTTTAGAAGCGGGGTGAAAGAATGGGAAAATTTATCTAAGAGGGACAAGGGAGAAGAAATATAAAATGAACACTGTGGCATGATTTGAAGGTTATTGGGTGAGAATTAAAGAATTTATGGCAAACCCTAAAAATAGACAAATATGGGATTTCTGGCTTCGATAAGTGGTATTTGGGATAGGGTCCTCAAGGAAGGAAATGTGCAGAATGGAATTTCATGGGTTCCAATGGAGTTTGAGAGGAAAAAAAGCTAAAGAAAGGAAGATATGGTGAAAAAACTATCTACCAACTATCTGCCAACTGCTTTGGATGGATTCAATCTATGATTTGTTGGTTGTCAATAGATATGGGCCCCAGGTATGTTCGGCTTCCTAAAGGTTTAGGGGATTCACTCAGCTACCAATGTTGTCTAACGACTTGTGTATTGGGATAGTACCCCTCATTCCATGACTCAGGTAAAATTGATAACTACTTTGCCACAAACAATAGCTCTTGGTTTACCTCACGGATGGGAACTAGTCAATTAGGTAGGGGTCATTGCCCTTTTCACTGGCATGTCCTCTCAATGGGCCAGCTACTTTGGGGTTCCTATGGTACTCATAATGAGTTTTAGGGCTATGTCTAGGCACTTCCCATAGTTAAATGGCTAGGGATTATTCCCTCATTTGAAATTGCAATTGAAATGAACAATATAGATGTGAAAAAAAAAATTACTACAATATTCATAGTGCCTGGAGGCCACTGCGGAAAAAAAAATTGATAGAAATTCCACCTAGCGAGCACAAGAAAGCACTCTGATACCAGATGAGAGGAACCTCCTGCAACAATATAATGAAAAATACATGAAATAATAGGAATAGATATGAATAGTAGAAACACAAAAGGAATTTATTGATCGTAGGCCACTTCGAGGGGGCAACCTCCTTTGAGCAAGCTCAATACAATAAATTTGTGGATGCCTTCATTAGCCTCAACATGTACTTATATACTAAGTCTAATCTAAACAACTATTACTTCCCATGAATGTGGGATAATACAATATGCTCACAGGATGATAACAAATCATATGCGTCCAAATGTAATATACTAGCAAAGTAAAGAGAAGGGTTAAACATAGGTTCCTAACATATCTTAGATTATAAAGTCAAAAAACTTTATCTCTGTTGACCCAAAACTACTTTCAAATTTATAGGACATTCTATATAAATTGCAATCGGCGTAACCACTGCACCTGCTTTTGGTGCAAGTGAGCTAGTTTATACTTAGAATCAATATCTAAAAGAAATTTACATATATTATCACATAATATCCCCATGAAATTCATCTTAGAATTAAAAATATAAGCCTTCTACATCCCTTTCTCTTTTTTCTTGACCATGCATGATGGGGTAAGATGTGGAGGCAACCTTATAAAGATGAAGTCCTTGATAGACGTGGTTCCTCATGATGTACACTGAATGTTGTTTCTAAACCCATACATATCATAGAGATGCAATCTACAATAGCAGGGTTAATAAAAAAACATTTTCAAGCATGTTAATAAGTAGACCACTTGTAACTTAACAAGTTTCATGTATCAAAATGTGAGATTACTATGAAATGCAATTACACTTATAATGTAACAATGTTAATGCACAGTTGTGAGATAACTATTCAATGCAATTATATGTAATTTAAATATAACAAAAATAAAATACTTATATATACAAAGAATTATGTTTGAAATGAAATATACATCCATTTTATGATGTATTAACTCTTATTTAGCTGCATGGAAAGTTAAATCTGAAATCAAACATAAAATCACAATCAATTCATGTAGGGTTAATGTTATTAATAAACAAGAGTTGCAAGGTAGCTTAGCCCTACCTAAAATTGTCTGTGGTTGAATGGTGAAGAATGTATCAGCAAGCATGGGAGGAAGTTAAAAAATATTTTCATATTGTGTTGTGTCTTCTACATTCCACATAATTGAATTGCAATTAATGAAGCAAATTATTGGGACTAACCAAGATTCAACACATTACAAAACTAGAATGAAAAAACATTGGAAATGCATGTCTTCTCTCTTGCATTGCTTGGATTAGTAGAAATGATTCTTGATTATGACTCCTAAAACTAGAACATTTGGGAGAAGAGTTCATATATCCACCTTTGCCATACTTTGTTTCACCTAGTAGCATTTTTGGCAACCCAAATTTACATAATCCTAAAGAAATAAGACTTCTTATCTCTAATTTTGTTAACTTATTCATTTTATGCCTTCAAAGAATTATCAATCTTTCCAATGCCTAAATACTTTTTTATTCTACATCTAATGCACTAATAGTTTCATCCAACAAAAGAAAACCAAGATTCTTCTAGATAGCTCTCACAATTGCAATTCTTCAACTTCTTCCCTAAAGACAACTAAATATATTTCTCCAACTATGGTGAGCCACTAATAAAATTATGAGCATTTAATTCCATTGTGGCTTTAATAATTTCAGTGTCAATAGATCATTTTATTTATCATATATCATGGATATAAAAAATGTGGGATTTGGTTGCACAAACCCAATATTTAAACATATATCTCAAATTTATCTTTTTCATGTCTAGCATATGTGGAAACTTTAATTGCAATTGGATCATAAAATATCACTTAATGTGATAACTGTGAACTTGCCCCAAGCTGGTTTAATTTTAGATCCTTGAAAATTTTCACAACACTAGATAGATGAGTAAATTCTATGTGCTTTAATTCAATTCCACCTTCAGTTTATTCAAAAAAATTTGCATCTTCGTCGTCTCATTCAATTTTTGTTCCCCTGCCCATAATTACAAAAATGGAACTCAATGCTTCTCCACCTCCTACAAAGTTAGGTGCCTAACATAGAGTTTCAACAATAAAATTTGTCATAATCACTATAACTACAAAGACTTCCATTACTCTAAAGAAGGTTGAGGTCCTATTTTGTACTAGTCTTGAGCCATACCAAAGTATTAAGTGTTGTGATCCATATAATGTGAGTTGTGAAATTCCAAAGACGTCCAAATTTTTTACCAATCTTGGGCCATGCAAAAGTATTAAGACTTTTTATCTATATGATGTTAGCTGTGAAATTCCAAAAAGGATTCTAGCTAACTACCCCTATTTAAGACTCTAGGTTTGAGGTAGTTTCAGTTCCTTGCCAAAGAGATTAAGGATTTTGTCCTCCACATTGAAAGCAACTACAATTTATATATTGATAATTATTTCCCTTAGTACCATGCCTTCTCTTTCATGTGCTCTTTTGTCATGTCTCCTACAAATCCTTTAAGAGATAATTTCTGCAACAAGCATTACCAATAATTAGATAGAATTATTGACAAATGACTTCATACAATTTTTATATTTCACAAATTCTATAAGGATGTTTTGATGCATGAACTTTCCATTTTTCAAAACCAAATTGATTCACAAATTAGGCCAGTCATGTACTCTATTGCTTCAAAGTAGGTGGCATTGAATATTTGTGAAATTTAACTTACTTTTAATTTTGTGATCCAAAATTTTGTGTACAAAAGAAGCTAAATTATTCAACCTTTACTATCAAATCCCTCAAAACATCTTTTATTTATATGACCAAAAGATCAAATTTAAGCTATCATTTACAAGATTGTGAAAATTACAACAAACAGACTTTACATAATCTTGTTTGTAAATTGGCCTTTAAAATCATTCATGCATAAGCTACAAGCAATTTATTCATTTTGCTAAGGAGTGAAACAGACTTTAACTCATCTTGAACTTTATCATCTATGAGCTTAGAATTATTGAGATTTTGCAAGCCAGTATCAAATTTATATAAGTGGGCTATAATGCATGCCTTGGATACTTCACACAACACATTTGATAGCCCATTAAATGATTCTCCTAATTGCTTGATCAAAAGCATCAAGTTTAATTATCTGCACAAAATTTACAAAGACAGGAGGAGGAAATTTGGCTAATACAAATAGAATCATTCTTCATTCCAAAATGAAAGCAACAATAAATGAAGTCAACAATAAAGTCATTTCCTATAAAATAACTGATATTCTTTCTACAATTGGAGATTAAACATTTGTTGCATCAAATGCCAAATGAGAAGCTGTCTGGTTTGATTTAATCTCCTCTTTCATCAAACCAACTTACTTATTGTAGAGTATTGTTGCAACACCAAAGATTTTTGTGACATTTTGGATGACAAATTTTTTTGAAACCAAATGAATAGGGGCATACTAGTTATAACTCTAAAACAAAATAAACAAGTGGATAAAAATTTCATAACAACTCTTACATGCTTTGGTAGTTGATTGAATCAGTAAAAATGCCTACTAATGTTGTTAGTTTTCTACCAATCCTTATAAATAGGAGCGATCCTAGACTTAACAACAAGCATCATCCTCTACACTCTTTGTTGTAATACTCTTGCCCACAATACCAAAGAAGTACTATTGATACAAACATGCAACCAAAGAATAAAGACTACCAAAGAAGTAGTGCTGAGACAAGCATGTAACAAAAGCATAAATACTAGCTCCAATATAAATAATGACATGCTTTTGTTTTTCTTCATTTCTTTATCATCAATGTAGTAAAAGGATTCAATTATGTTATTTACAATGGAAAAAGTTGAACCAATTAGACCTGAGAAAATTGATCCCATGGCCCTTAGTAGAGTAAGGGGAAATTTAGGTGCATTCAATTTGAGAAGCCTAAAGAAAGAACCTCTAGGTGGTGGATTAATATTGTTTGCATCAGCATTTGAAATCACTTCTATTCTCCCATCTGCTCTTGTACTATATTGGCATGCATGTGTTCTTAAGCTTATGTAAGAGTTATTAGGCTACCCAACTGAAGGATGTTAGAGATTTAGTTGATAAGGAGTGGTTGAGATGGGTAGAATTTGATTTCCTACTGCAAGCAATTATTCATGATTTCTTGATTCAACAATTTGATCTTACTACAGAATAGCAATAGTGCTTACATTTCTAATGGCTGGCAAATGATGAGAAACAATAACCATATTTCTTACTTCTTCCTATTATCAGATGGTAAAGAGCATCTCATACAATACTTTCAAATCCTACATCAAGAGCACTTGTTTCTTTATCCATGAGAGGAATTTTATGTTTATTATGTTGCACATATGTTATCTAAGGTTGTGATGTGGTTGTCATTGATGTCAACAATCTGTTTAGGTAGTCATTGATGTGGTTGTAAAACTCTTGTCAAAACTCAATTTGGACTGTCTGATATGTTTCTAATGTTGGATGTGATGTGGTTTTTGAAGTTCATGGTTGGATGTCATGCCTTGTTCAATGTAGAATTGAGTATGATGATATATTAAGATGAGAAGTAGAAGTATCAAGATGACACATTAAGATTGTCCAATTAGAAGCATCAAGAAAATATATTAAGATGGGAATTAGAAGTACTTCTAAGGATATATCTGAGCTATCACACAATTTGTTTTGGTCTCTAGAAGTTGATGAAGATTTCTACTGTAGGAAGCTGTTAGCGAGACTACTTGGGAAAATGCTCTACATTTCTCTACATTTGAAGTTATGGTCATGCGGTTCAGAATCTAAGTTCATTATGTTCTAAAGGTGTTATATCCAAGAGATAAAGTTTGTATATCTTCAGTAATAAAAGTTATCAGTGACAGAGTTTCTGTCTGTGTTTTGGCAGAACAAAATGGTGACAAAGACTTGTTGGAATACTCCACATTCCTCTGGATATAAAGATTTGTCAATGCAATTTTGTGAACATGTTCAAGGAGGTTCAATGAATACTTTTGTAAAGTACCTAGTGATTTGGTGTGACACAAGAAATGTTTAATCTTGTATGTGTACCGCCAAGCTGAAATGGCCAATGTGCTACAAGCTTTATGTGTTCTTACTTACGGGTGACCTATTTAAAATGAGAATAATGTGAGGATGTTATTCTTTGAATGATGATGTAAAAAATGTTTAGGACTAGGGTAAGAATGTGTTTGGGTCCACGAGGTGAGTGTTTTCTCTTGGAGTAGTCTGTAGTTCATGTCTAGGCTTGTCCTCTACATCTTTCATGATATGTGATCTCTGGCCGACTTGTAAATTGTAATATTCTTGTTGTTTTGGTCAACTTATAATGTAATCAATGTAATATCATGTATATATTGTGAACCTAGTTGATCTAGGTGGGGTATGATTGCAAAATAAGAATATGTGGGTGTAAAGACTAGAATATGAACATGTTATCCATTATGATGTGCGACTAAAGGAGAAAGAGTAGAAGTAATAAGGGTTGTCCTAATTCATCTTGAAGACATTTTTGTGATAGGAGAGAAGTGAAGAGTGTGCCTAATTGATCCAATCATCAAAAGAAGTAGAATTACAACCATCAAAGTTGTGAGCTTCAATGTCAGTTGTTAGGTAGTAGAAGGACTATCATACTGTAATAATTTATAAGTTCATTCTTACTTCGGGGAGTAGTTGCTTCCTTGGGTTGTAAAGAGAAGAATATGGATATGTTATGCATTATGATGTGTGACTAAAGGAGAAAGAGCAGAAGTAGTAAGAGTTGTCCTTATTCATCTTGAAGACATTTTTGTGATAGGAGGGAAGTGAATAGTTTTCCTAATTGATCCAATCATCAGAAGAAGCAGAATTGCAATCATTAAAGGTGTGATCTTTAATGTTAGTTATTAGGTAGTAGAAGAACTATCATATTGTAATCATTTATGTGTTCATTCTTAGTTTAGAGAATAGTTGCTTCCTTGGGTTGTATCCCTCAAAACAAGTCATCAGGGAGTAGTAGATTCCTTGGGAGTGACCCTAAAACAAAATCAGTAGGGAGTAGTAGCTTCCTTGGGTTGTTGCCCTAAAACAAAGTTGTAATTTTTATAGCAGTGACCTTCATATATAGTGAGTTAATCCTCACTGTGGTTTTTCCACTTTTGGGGTTTTCCATGTACATTTAGTGTTATGTGTTGATGTACATTGTGTTCATCTTTTGATGTTTATGGTAATGCTATAATGTTTAAGTTTTAAACTGCTCTGGAAGATTTGAAGGTTGTTTGGATACTGATTCACCCCTTCTCAATATCCTTGTGTGTTCAAGAATTGGTATCAAAGCCAGGTTACTTAGAAGAAGCCTAACCACTTGAGGAAGGTCTAGGATGGCTCATAATGGATCTCTCAAGATACCTATGTTTGATGGAACAAATTATTCCTTTTGGAAGCTAAGGATGGAAAACTATCTATCTTCTCTAGGGTTTGGTGTATGGAAAGTTGTCAAGAAGGATTACACTGCTCCTTCTAGGCCTACTAATACTAATGAGGTCAAGTTGTATTACAAAAATGCCAAGGAAAAGAGTTCTATCATGAGTGGGATAGCTAATTCATAACTTCTAAAGATAACAAGTTGTAAATCTAATAAGGATATCTGGGTAAAAATTGAAAGCATTTATGAAGGAGATAGTAAAGTAAAGCAAGACAAGATGTAAATCTTCAAGAGAAAATTTTAGACCTTGAGGATGACAGAAGATGAATACATTGCAAGTTATATGCTTTGAGTGGATGAAATAGTTAATGGCATCACATATCTTTGTGGTGAAGTGAAAGAAGATGAAATTGTGAAGAAGGTACTGAGAACTCTTCCCATAACTTATAGTCATAAGGTATATTCTATTGAGGAGACTTAAGATTTAGATAAATATATAGTAGATCAATTGTTTGGCTGTCTCACAACCTTTGAAATGAGAGAATGTGACAAAGATGCTCCAAAGAAGGAAATGACATTCAAAGCAAGTAAGAAGATAGAAGATGAAGCAGTTGATCAAGATGATGACCTTGATGGGGTAGAAGCAAACATTGTAAGAACATTGAAGAAAGGCATAGGCAAATACAAAGGTAAGTTACCTTTCAAATGTTTCAATTATGGAAATATTCGTCATTTTTCTTCTAAATGTCTATTTAAAGAATTAAAAGGTAATAGCAAAAAAGAGAATCCCAAAAGAAGTTTGTATTCCATGGAGAACAGTTATTCCTCAGAAGATGAGGATCATGATGATTCAAACGATGAAACACTTTTCATAGCCTTGAATGTTGGTGACTTAAAGGATGATATTGGAAAATGTGAAAAGTTTGGTACCTTGCAAACTGACCAAAACAATGATAAATCAATGGTTGTGTAGACAACATTTCATGCAAAAGAAGAAGCTAAAGCTTGGGAAATTGATAGTGGTTTCTCTAATCACATGACTAGTGACAAGGAGAATCTTATTAGCCTCAAGAAATGGAATAGTGGAGCCATTAAGTTTGGTGGTGATGAGTCAGCACAAATTTGTGGCAAGGGTGCTATAACTATTGATACAAAGAACATGATTGAAGATGTCCTCTATGTCAAAGGGCTAAAGCACAATCTTCTTAGTGTCAGTCAGATGTGCAATAAAGGATATAATCTTACCTTTCATGCTAAAGGTTGTGAAATTAGGAAGGCAAGATCCAGAAAACTAGTTGCAGAAGGTATCAAGTCATTTGGAGATATCTACCATCTAAAGGAGGTAAATGGAAGAATATGCTTATTGGCTCAATCTAGTTAATGTTGGTTGTGGCACAAGTGAATGTGACACATCAACTTAGATAATATGATAAAGATCAACTCTATTCATGCGGTGCTCAAGATATGTCTAAGATAACCAAGCCTGCAAACAAATTATGCAAGGAATGTCAAATGGGAAAGCAGACAAAGACAAATTTCAAGAGCAAGGAGTACTCTTCTTCAATGCCATTGGAACTGATTCTCACTAACCTATGTGCCCCTACAAGAATAAAGAGTCAACAAGGTGAGAGGTATTTCATTTTACTTATTGATGATTAATCTAGAATGACTTGGTTACTTTCTTAAGAGAAAAGTTAGATGCCTTTGATAAGTTTAAGGTTTTTAAAGCAATGGTTGAGAATGAAATGGATGCTAAGATCAAACGTTTAAGGTTTGAAAGAGGAGGTGAGTTTACTTCAAATGAATTTGAAATTTTTTGTAAAGATCATGGTATTAGGAGACATCTATCAGCTCCTAGGACCCCTCAACAAAATGGGGTAGTGGAAAGGAAGAATAGGACTATGCATGAGATGGCTAGGGTAATGTTCAAAGATGCAGATTTACCTAACATGTACTGGAAGGAAGTAGTTCACACAGTTGTCTATTTGATTGAAAAAGTACAACTAAGGGTTAGTAACACTATAACCCCTTATGAGCTATGGTATGGAAGACCTCCCACTGTCAGATACTTTAAGATCTCTGGAAGCAAATGCTACATTAGAAGAGATAAAAAATACCTAAGAAAATTTAATTCAAGAAGTGATGAAGGGATCTTTGTTGGTTACTCAACCAAAAGCAAGGCCTATAGATGCTACAACAAGAAGTTGGGAAATATGATTAAAAGCACAAATGTCAAGGTAGATGAAGACTTGTATCAGATCCCACAAGAATCTGAGGACTTCAGATCTGATATATTTCCATGCATTGAAGAATCTAAGAAGAAGAGAAAGATGAGAAGGAACAAGAGCTAGAAAAGATCCCTAAGACTCCAACAAAGTATGTTTAGAGGATCCATTATGTAGATCAGATCATTAGAGATAAGAATGAAGGTGTACAGGTTTGCAAAGGTGAATGAGCAAGTGAATTTGTGTTTATTATCAAATGTAGAGCCCAAAACCATTACTGATGCTAACAAAGATGATGGATGGATGAAGGTGATGGAAGAAGAATTGAATCATATAGAGAAGAATCAAACATGGGAATTGGTTCTCAGACTAACAAATAAGAATTTTATAGGAACAAAGTGGGTGTTCTGGAACAAACTGAATGAACATGGTAAAGTTGTGAGAAACAAAGCAAGGTTTATGTGTAAAGGTTATTCATAATTTGAAGGCACTAATTTTAAGGAGACTTATGCTTCAATAGCCAGGATGAAGGCAATCAAGATCTTCTTGGCTCTCACTACTCACAAGAACTTTAAAGTTTTTTAGATGGATGTCAATTCAACATTTTTCAATTGTGTTCTAGAGGAAGAGGTCTACATTGAACAACCATATGGGTTTGAGTTGTCATAAGATCTGGAATGGTGAGTAGACTAAAAAATGCTTTATATGGACTCAAGAAAGCACCTAGAACTTGGTACATTAGATTGGATAAGTACTTACTTTAACAAGGCTTCAAGAAAGGTACCATAGATAGTAATCTTTACTTTAAGGAATAGGAAGACATGATTCTAATAGTTATAGTATATGTTTATGATATCATCTATGCTAGAGATGATAGTATGTGTAAGTGGTTTATAGAAGAGATGTAGAAATAGTTTGAAATGTCTATGATTGCTGAGATGTCTTTCTTCCTTGGGCTTCAAATTTCTCAGCTGGATGCTTGTATTTTTATTTCCTAGGCTTAGTACGTTAAAGAGATGTTGAAGAAGTTTGGTATGGAGGATTCTAAACTAGTAAGTACTCCTATGGTTACTAGTTGTCACTTGAGAAAGAATGACGAGTCTTCAGAGGTTGATCAAACTCTTTATAGATCTATGATTAGAAGATTGGTGTACTTGACTTCTTCTAGATCTGATATTATGCATACAATATATGTGGTTTCTAGATATCAAGCTAATCCTAAGAAAACACATGAGAAGGCAATAAAAAGAATATTTAGATACTTGAAGGAACTCTATATTATGGCTTATTATATCCTAGAGGTAATGGCTTTGATCTAAGCACCTACACTGATACTAATTGGGCTAGTTGGGTTGATGATTGAAGAAGTACAAGTGGTGGTGTTTTCT
Source organism: Cunninghamia lanceolata (assembly GCA_027924645.1). Taxonomy (NCBI): domain Eukaryota; kingdom Viridiplantae; phylum Streptophyta; class Pinopsida; order Cupressales; family Cupressaceae; genus Cunninghamia; species Cunninghamia lanceolata. Next base: position 1,563,617 of record BSBN01000277.1, read on the forward strand.
TCTTAGGAAGAAAATTGGTCTCTTGGTAGAGTAAGAAGCAGGAAGATCAGTATCCTTAGATCCACACCAAAAACTGAGTATATTGTTGAATCATTTTGATATACTCAAGTGCTTTGGATGATGTAGACTTTGAAGGATATAAAGGTGATGTATGATGAGTCTCCATAGTTTGTGTGATAATATTAGTGATGTCAATATTTCCAAGAATCTAGTGATGCATTCCAGAACCAAGCATATATCAACCAGGTATCACTTTCTAAAAGAGAAGGTTGTAGAGAAAGAAGTGAAGTTGGAATATGTTCCAACAAAGGATCAGATTGCAGACATTTTCACAAAGGTTCTTTCAAAGGATACTTTTGAATATCTTTGCCAAAAGTTAGGAGTAATTGCCCCTCCTTCTAACTAGATGCATGGTTGGTACATATGTCTAGGGAGAGTAATTTCTACTATATATTTTCTCAAGACTGATGGTGTCTACCTCTCAGGGGGAGTAGGTAATGGTTGTTGCTGACAAGGGAAGGTTGAAAAGAAGAGTTTGTTACCCTTTGTACTTGAACTCAAAGGGGGAGAATGTGTAGGTGAATGTTATCATCAATGCCAAAGTGGGAGATTGTTGCACATATGTTATCTCAGGTTATGATGTACTTTTCATTAATGTCAACACTCTATTTGGGTTGTCACTGATGTGGTTGTAACACTCTTGTCAACCCTCAGTTTGGAATTTCTGATATGTTGCTGATGTTCGATGTGATTTGGTTGCTAAAGTTGATGGACGGATGTCATGCCTCAGTCAGTGTAGAATTGAGTATGGTGATATATTAAGATGGGAATTAGAAGTATCAAGATGACACATTCAGATGGGAATTAGAAGCATAAAGAAGATATATTAAGATGGGAATTAGAAGTACTTCTAAAGATGTATGAGCTATCACAAGAAGGTTCTAGTCTCTAGAAGTTGATGAAAATTTCTACTGTGAGAAGCTACCAAGGAGACTACTTGAGAAAATGCTTTGCATTCCTCCACATTTGAAGATATGGTCATGTAGTTCAAAATCTAAGTTCAATATGTTGTGAAGGTGTTATATCCATAAGATAAAGTCTATATACCTTCAACAATAAAATTTGAGTGATAGAGTTCCAGTCTGTGCTTTGGCAGAGTAAAATGGTGATGAAGACTTGTTGGAATGCTCTACATTCCTTTGAATATGAAGATTTGTCATTGCAATTTTGTGAACATGTTCAATGAGGTTCAATGTATACTTCTATAAATTATCTAGTCATTTGGTGTGCCACAAGCAATGTTTAATCTTCCATGTGTACCACCAAGTTGAAATGACCGATGTGCTACAAGATTCATGTGTTTTTACTTAAGGGTGACCTATTTCAAATGAGCATAATGTGTAGGTTTTATTCTTTGAAGGATGATGTTGTGAAGAATGTATAGGACTGCATTAAGCATGTGTTAGGGTCTGCAAGATGAGTTTCTTCTTCTGGAGTAGAGTGTAGTTCATGTTTAGGCTTGTCCTCTACATGTTTCATGATGTGTGATCTCTGGCTGACTTATAAATTGTAATATTCTTGTTGTATTGGCCGACTTGTAATGTAATCAATGTAATATCATGTATATATTGTGAATCTAGTTGATCTAGGTGGGGTATGATTGCAAAATAAGAATATGTGGGTGTAAAGAGTAGAATATGAACATGTTATGCATTATGATGTGTGGCTGAAGGAGAAAGAGAAGAAGCAATAAGGGCTTTCCTAATTCATCTTGAAGACATTCTTGTGATAGGAGGGAAGTGAAGAGTGTGCCTAATTGATCCAATCATCAGAAGAAGTGGAATTACAGTCATCAAAGGTGTGAGCTTTAATGTCAGTTGTTAGGTAGTAGAAGGACTATCATACTGTAATAATTTTTGTGTTCATTCTTACTTCAGGCAGTATTTGCTTCCTTGGGTTGTAGCCCCAAAAAAAGTCTTTAGGGAGTAGTAGCTTCCTTGGGAGTGACCCTAAAACAAAGTGAGCAGGGAGTAGTAGCTTCCTTGGGTTGTTTCCCTAAAACAAAATTGTAATTTTTGTAGCAATAAGATTCATATATTGTGAGTTAATCGTCACCATGGTTTTTCCCCTTTTGGGGTTTTCCACATACATTTGGTGTTATGTGTTGATCTACATTGTGTTCATCTTTAATATTTATGTTAATGATGTAATGTTTAAATTTTGAATTGCTCCAAAAGATGTGAAGGTTGTTTGCATACTAATTCAGCCCCCTCTCAGTATCCTAATGTGTTCAACATATTAGCATTGCCCTAGCTATTGCTATTGTTTCTTTTGACCTCTAGATAACTAGACACCTCTTTCCCCAATCTATGTCTTCACAAAATGTGATAAAAGTTCTTAAAATATCAAGTTGTACCAATCCTAATATTATAATATATTTATGATTATAACAATTTTTACATTTCTTTTGAAAATTTCATCTTGATAGATGGATTGTACTAGTTCAAATTCATTATTTGAAACTTATTTTGAGTGTGCAATAACATCCAAGTGTATCAATAACAATATAAAACATGATTGGATGCTAGTTAATTAGTTTATAGAGCCACACAATATGAAAAACCCCTTAATCAATGCTAGGGATTGTGAATTAAAGAGCTGAAAGTTGTATAGAACTCTCATAGAACTGTGATAATCACTGAAATTCATTTCTTCCAATGAAGAGTAGTCATCAAAGATTGCCAGAAAATCTTGAGGGTTTCGAGAACCACTGAAGAACACAAGCCACAATGGCAAATGTAATATCCCATGGGCAAAACTAGATTGTAATGATAGTGAGGTAAATCGAATAATTTTAATATTTGATAAATTTTACCCTTTTTTAGCCCTTGGTTGTGCATTGTTAAGCTTACAGTTTGGTGAATAGGTACATATGTGGCTCTTTGCAACAAAATGTTGTGCCTACATAAGAAGGATTTCCCTTTTCAAGTGTGGAAATATTGGAGAATGATTACCTTAAACTCCTATCCAAACAAACACTCTTTATCAGCAAATACATTGTAACCAAATTGTAAAGATTAGCTTGTAGTTCATTTCATACTTGTTTTCTACTAAGATAGAGATTGCATATAGTCCACCAACTATAGAAAAGAAAATGGTAATGAATGTTTTGCCTCATCAGTTTCTCCATTTCTAATAAAGACTCCCACATACCCAAAAACCAATGCCCAAGACTTGTATGTTATTCCATATGTGCATCATGTGCCCAATCCCTTGGGTATCCCTCCTTTGCACCCTAAATTTTTTATGATTTATAAATCTTTTGAATAGGAATTTAATGCTTTGTTTTCTCCCACAAAATAGTAGATAGTTTTTACTTGTGCAATAGCTTGTTAAATGTTAACAAGAATTAGACTAGGTCTTCAGACCAATTTCTTGTACACTTGAAAGCAAATCAAGACATTACCGTAATGTATATGAAAGAATCAATTGCATAGATAAATTTATTATTTTCCTAACTTACATGTTCTACAATGTTACCTACACTTGCATATGCTTCATGGCTCTTGGACATCTTCCCTATAAGTGTGTAAGCATATCAACCTCTAGAAAATGCAATCCCTGATACATGCAACAGTCATGTTAACTAATCTTGATGCTAAAAAAATCCAACCACTAAACCTGTCAAACATGTAGATAGGTAGTGTATAAAATTCCTCAACTGCTTCCATAATGTATAAGCATGTATTTAGCAGTTGGGACTACAAAGACATTAAACAAACAAGATCAGGAGAACATCATGCCATATAGCTCTTTCAATAGAGAAAATCTATGCAACAAGTGTTTGCATGGAGAAGGCTCATCCAACCATTTGTTGAAGTGCCTATCAATAATCTATGTAGACAAGTTCACCTATGATGTACAACTTGTTTTTTTCTGTTCAAAAAATGAGCAAACCATCTAGAAAAAATATTTGATGCAAGAAAAATCCCATTTAAATAAGTAAATTCCTTCAATTTATTCAATAAAAAGGTTACACTTTATAAATGAAATCCAAGCAGATAACTTGTGGTTTAATGCTATGGGCGAAATCAATAGCCATTATCATAGGCATGACTAACAATAATAATTACATATATGTGAAAGAAAATAAAGAGTGCTCCAGTATGGGATAGCAAAAATGATCTTGTGGATTCAATCATATATATATATATATATATATATATATATATATATATATATATATATATATATATATATATATATATATATATATATATATATATATATATCTGTGTGTGTGTGTGTGTGTGTGTGATCATTGTCATTATTTAAATATTAGCAAAACTATAAAAATAAAGTTAATAAAGAAATAGAGTTAATACAAATTTGAAATTGCAATGTCTTCATGTTTTCCACTTCTACCATGTTTTTGCATCATAGATTATATTTTTTTAATCATTTGTTCACCCTTCACAACACAATTCCATCACTAGTTTAGAAATGAAAAGGGAGCTTCAAAATGGGTACATAGAAACTATCTTTCATGCCACAAAGCAAGCCTATGTTGATGCTGCAGCTGCCCAGAAACTAAAATTTGAAATCTTGCCGGTAAAATGTCTAAAATCAATTTCTCTTCCATAGAAGAATCTTGCTAGTGATCTATTATTTATTGTGAGTTTCTATTCCATTCACTATTTTAAAAAAGACATCTCTCAAGTTATCATTTTAATAGATTATAGTACATATACCAACTAAAATTAAACATGAGAAGATGTAAAAAGTGCCAATTTTAATTACTAAAAGAACACCTCCACAAAATTCATTATTCCTAAGTTTACATTAAAAAATAGGAAATTTAATCAGAGAGTGACAACCAAACAACACCTAAGCAATAAGTTCAAAGCTTTCTGAATTAGCATCAAAATATTATCTCCAATGTTAAAAGTGAATGAAGTAATGTTCAATAGATTGCTTTCATGTAACTCACTGCTACATTTGAAAGCAAATCTTCTAGACTTAGATATCTGTAGCTACAAATAGTGTAAACTATTCAAACAAATGTAGAACATAACTACCCGCCTAGAAAAGGGATGTTCCCTTCTATCAACCAGTCTCAAAGTGCTTGCAGTAGTGACAAAAAAAATTAAATAAAGGCATTCACCAAAATGTAAAGATAATGTGGTTATACTCTTACAATAAAACTCCAATTTAGATTCTAAAAATACTCTGCAAATTACTTCACTGGATATTGTGAGACATGTTTGCAAGATTGACATTCCAACCTCAACACAATCTTATTTGTTGCTTTTCCTATCAGTGAAAGAACACAAAAGGGAAGATACACCTTGGATTGCAAGACTATCCATGCCTTCATTCTACTAAGTAACCTTGTACAAAGTGTGCTTTCTGCATCCTTCATTTTTTTGAAAGGTATCTTAGTTTTTGGAATGTTTGCCTATCAGCATATAGCAGGAATTGTTAATTTCTTGGAATAACAAGAATGCATGACATTGAGTGCACTTTCCCATCCTCTACCCAAATAAAAAACCCTCATCTTACAGGTGCCTTCCCTTGCAGATGAGGTCATTATTAAGAAATTATACAGAAGATTACCCCTCCTCCATCTTGACAAAAACAAGAGTGTGGGATATGAAGTAGTGTTTAGATGGGCATAACTTCAAACAAAGCAATTCAACGTGTAATTGATCTGCAGTTAGAACCAGAGATTTAGTCTAGGGAAGAAAATGAGATGATTCGTATCATTGACCACTTACCAGTTTATAGAGAAGAATATGATCTTAGGTGCTTTTATATAAGCTTCTTCCCAACCCATCCCATGGAGCAAAACACTAATCTGTAAGGTTCTTAAATATAATGGTCCACGTCCATATGGTTTTAGATATGATCCTTGGAATGCATTTTGAACAACAATATTTCATTCATACACATGGATACATTCATCCATGAAGGCAACCGTCTACAGATATAAAATCTTATAAAACTTGAGAGTAAATGCAGAAGTCATTCGGTGGTGATAAGGATAGGTAGGACAAACAACACAAGGAGACAGACACAGCGTGTCCAAAAAATCAAAACTAAGGAAATAAAGAGGAAGAGTAAAACAGTCAAAGATTTGCTGCTAAATCACTTTGCAATATCATAAAAATTGCATACCTGCCGCCTAGTTTATGATTGGGAGACCAACGGATCACTGAAGTAGTAGCATTAGTCTCATCAATCTTTCATTCTTCCACTCAAAATATATAAATTGTTATCTTATTACAGTATCTCTTCTAAGTACCCATGATCAACCTCATCTCTTATCAGTAACCATGTGTAACCACAAAGATTAGTTTTTTAGGTCACCCCAATTTTTTTTTGTGTAAAAGAAAGAGGGATGGACCCTCAAACATGTATTAATCTATAATGTAAAAAAAGTCTTAATTACAATATGGGCTAACCAGAAACCCCCAGATCCAAATTTTCAAAAAATAATAATTACAGAGCCGGCATAAGAACCCTTTGGAACCTACCGTAGGGAGATTGTTTATATAAGACCCCTTTGGAATCTTCCATAAGGATATTGTTTTATAACAATCTTTTGTATGACAGTGTGAATGAGGGTTTTGACGATCTACCAAGTTTCAAATGTTTTGTCTAATGGGTCTAGCTATGAATCCAGTGGTGCGTACAAGCATAAAAAAGATGCTTGAAATTTGGTAGATGGTCAAAACCCTCATGACACTCTCATACAAAAGATGAAGAACAATTGAGGTTGCTTCTCAGGTTGCCATACAAGATTTGGCCACCCTTGCTCCACGCACAAATCTCTAATCCCCAAAATCCATGATCCAATATATAAAAACATAACATGCAACAAGAAAAAGTGAAAGATAAAAAGGAGACGTGCATTTGTAACATGGAAATATATAGGGGATATGAAAGATAGGAAGGAGAGAGATGAACTGGTAATATACACAAATGTACTACTTCCATAGATTTGATGTATTTCATCTAATCTAACTTTAATTTTAAAAAGCAAACAGAGAACCTAAATTCCCAATCTTAAAATCTCATAATACAAACACCATCCTTCTATCTTAAAACATTGGCATGTGGTCCACAAATTCCATATAGGTCACCTTTGGTTAAGGGCATGACAGTAATGACAATTCTTGTTAACTTTCACAGTTTTTGTTCAAAAATGTTAATGTGACGATCTACCATGCCGGTTGGTTAGACTTTTGTCATAGATGTTCCAGTGTTTGTATTTCGTGATGGTTTATTGAAATGTTCAGTAAGTTCAAGGTTAAAGAATGTTGAATGTCAAAGACTAAGCATGTATACAATTGTATGTATTATATATATATATGGGTATTAGGAGGAAAACCACCCTATAAACTAATTATGGGGTAATAAATTATCAATAATTTGAAACAGTAGATATTTATATAAGTTGAGTATGATTAATTAAGATTGTAATTAGATATTTGTTGAAATTTAAATTAAAGACAATTAGAACTTATCTAATTGTAATGATCCATAGAGAGTAGTTTATTGTTTTGATGATAAAATTTTAATTATAGCTTAAAAATCTCTTAAAATTGAATGTATTGGAAGCAAAATAATGAAATTTGAATTGGGTTCTCTTTAGAATCTTATAGAGGATGACATCGTAAGAACAATTTGGTCCAAATGGCGTGATTTTGTCCTATGCAAAATTAGACCTTCTGTACTTAAATAAAAGGTATGTCTAGATGATATTTGATGTAAGGAAAATTGGGTGATGCTAAGAAGCATTGTAGGTCTTACAATCAAAGGCTTGAAGTTTAGGACTTCTTTATGCCTTAGTCAAGCCATGAGACCAAGTTAAAAATGATAAGCAAAGAGTTATAATGAAGTTGGATGAAAATGTTAATGTAGCTAGAGAGATCACACTGGGAACCTAAAAATTGTTAGAGATAAATATATGAAATGTATATTCCTAGCAAATGTTCTCAATATGACATGTTTATATGTAAAATGGCATAGCAATGATTGTTTTAAGTGTTTTTCCTAGACACATAACTCAAGGACTTGGGGCAACTTAAGAATATAAACATTTGTATAAATTGGTTTTTTTATAAAAGGACCTCCTTAAAAACATAAACATGTGTTTATAATCATCCAAAATGAAAGGAGAAAAGTGTATGGGCATGCATTTTTATGCTCTACATTTTAGACACTTTTTGATGTGTATGCAAAAATAATTGTACATAAATGTCAAATATGAAATATAAAGAAAAGTAATGTGTAATAAAAGGATATCAATTATTTGGATAGGAAGAGATTGGGAAAATGAAGTAATCTTATTAGATTCATCGAACAGAGCTTTGGATTTTCTTGTGTCCTTGTAAAACTTATTAGTGAGTAGTTGGGTAGAGCTCATGATAGCTGCATTCTGTAAAAGCCTTTTGAATTTCGCATTAGTGATTAATTAAATTAGATGGGTTTCTTGTTGTGATTCTAAGATTTATGAGGCTTCTTTCACTACTAAAAATAGTTTGTTGTATGCTTTTAACCCACTTATACAATGTAATTAGACCTTTTCGGCACTATGATTGATTATGGATTAGTTATAATTTATGTTTGGCCACTATCATGAAGAAAATCAAGAGATTTTTACATTTTGCTTTGAATGATTTAGAGAAGGGTTTAGCAGTGTTTCAAGCTATAGAGATGAAAAAGGCATCAGAAAAGGTTTTTGTAGTTTCTAAGGTTAGGGTGTATGTGTTAAAATAAAGTAAGAAAGGAACAAGAAATCGTGTTGGGTAAGAAGCCTCATGTTCCTTTAATGAGGAAAACCACCAATATGTCTCAGATGGGTTCTAGTTCCTACAACCCTATTAGTGAATATGTCCTCAAGGAAAAATAGAGGGTGACCCTTTTAGTTGCTTCACAATTGAGGGCACCTAGATGTGGTCATAAAAATGTGCCCTCTTGGTAAGACAATCATGGTGATTCTATGCAAAAGTGTAACAATGAAGTGGTTTTGAGTAGTCAACATCAAATCTCTACTTTGGGTGTCCTCTGCGAGGACATGGGGATGCCTAAATTACTACACTCAACTTGACCACTATTCATGGGGTCACATGGGCAGGTCTAATTTCACTTCCATTTAGGTAATTCAAATATACAAAGCAACAAACTAATTACAAATTTTGTTTGGCAAATGCCCCCCCCACATGCACGTCACCCATATTCATTGGATAGTAGTCATTGGTACCCACCCTTAAATAGATGTTTTTTGTGAATTACACAATCGTTGAGGTAACCCAAAGTCAACGCCCTATTCACAATGATTAAATATTAGTATTTGTAAATTGATTATTAGCTGATAGCTTTTATATGCGCACATTCATGCTTGGAATTAGGTAATTCTCAACTAGAATTTCTTTTTCGTTACATTGTTTCAACAAAAATAATGTAAATATAATTTACATCTAGATCCACATTTGATCTCTAAAAAAATTTGAAGAATGGAAAAGAAGGGTGAGTGTGAACAAGCTACATCACCATCTCCTTCATTCTCACCCTCATCTTCATTTTTCTTCTCACCCTCACCCTCTTCTTCATCTCCTTCAAGGTCAAGGCCCAAGTCTTTATCCTCTAACTCTATCTCCAACAAGTCTTGCAGTCAAAACCCTCAAAGGAAAAGAAAGTAAACTTTTAAGTTTAATCTTAGCGCACTGTTGACTTAAGATGCCTGCTATATATATGTAACTTACCTTCTCATATCATTACTTGCATAAACTCAAGAATTTACAAGAAAGTAAATAAACATGGTAAATGTGAGATTTTTTTTTAATTGCATAACTTCAAGGAAATAATTACATATCATTTCTAAATATAATTCTTCAGCCTAGAAGATCAATATATTCGAAAATAAATCTTAGGGAGAAATATTTCATTTTACAATTACAATACATGGATTGCACTTGGCAATGATAATAATTTTACATCAATACATGAAGAATACTACATTTGGAATCTTGACATTTGTCACTCAAAACTCGGCAAGTCTTCTGCTATAGAGGGAGAGCATCATCCAAGTGCTTTATCTCCAACCATAGACCTGCAGTCCCCCACACATCTTCCATCCTAGAAGTGGCCCTACCCTTCACGAAGAGTATATAAATACGGAACCAAGAGGTTTTTCCATCTAAGTCCTACTATTGTGTCCTACGTAACAAAATTGACCATACAATTCTAGACAATCTTCTAGCTAAGTATGATCCTACTGATAGGTTACATCATCTAGACACTGTGAACTAACTAATGCATGCAGAGAAAAATGCGTAACTTTGTCCAAAGCTTCTATATAAATATATGTTTGCAATTAATGTAGTCATGTGTTCACACACCTCTAACTTGACTTGAGGACTAGCTCATCCTACAATTGATTTATTTTCACTATGACAGTAGACATGAATTGTCTTGTCTAAGTTTAACTCCTAGTCCATCTGACTTAAAATTTATTCTTGGATTCTAGGATATAAATACAATGATTAAGTTTAGAAGGACTTAATCTTTTGAAAAGTCAGTTGTTGCATTCTTGCAAACAGTAGAGTCAAATACTTCCTATCACTCTACTCATCAACTCTAAAATTATACATTCTAGTGCTTGATGTCATGTACTGACTTCAAAAGCTTATTAAACCTTTCCTAAGGTATTCTTGTCTTGAATTATGGGCTCTCAACTATACACTGTCGACCATAAGTATACTAAGTTCAATCAATGATATAATTATATTGAGAGTTTACTAGACCCATCCGAGTTGATTTTAGGGATTTATCCTCTCTTAACACAATATACAAAATCTTACAAAAACTCTCTTTATACAACAATATTAATAGTACATGAGTTTATTAGCCTCTAGTCTTCTCTTGACCACTTAGGCTTTTACTCAACTTCACATTTCTTATTTATTTACAATAGAACATGGGTTTCTAATTTATGTAAATAAACTCTCATAAATATTCTTCATAACATAAATACTATAAACAAAGTTTGATCATCAAAATAGATTATGAGTCTATAAAAAATAATAAACCAATTCAATCAGATATTCTTTTGTCATCCACTAACTCTAGATATGAAAAGATTCAATACATGTGCACTTCATTCTTGTGCAAGATATAAACATATCCATTTTATGATCATATACAATACTATGGTCATACCTTGATGATCCAATGATAACTAATATTATCCTAGTAAATTCTTATAAATAAAAAGAGCTTATACTAAGTCTTTAAAATTGTAATAAAAAAATACATAGGATTCATCACTATCCTACCCACTAATGTTAACTCCTAAATCTCCCTAGAGTTCTCAGGTTACTCGGTTGGATTTAAAAAGATAAAACATCTCAATTATATAATAAAACAAAGACTGCATTATCATTTTGGCTTACTATTGATATGCATATGTTTGGCCTGTAAGTATACATCTTTTCAGCCTTTAACAAAAATAGACCACTATAGCCTATTATAATTTTTCACACTCACCTACTATAAATATAAGTACTTGGCCAACACAAATATACACTCGACTTGCTATAAGTATAAACATACAACCATTTACAAATATATAGTTAGCCTAATATTTAAATATAGAGAGCACTTAGAGAAGTCTCAAAGGTTTTCCTACGTGTTTAATCTTCTATAGGATAATAGAGACAACTTACTCTCATTATGCTAAATAAAAAACACAACTAGTTGTTTCTCTACCTCAAAACTAACAACTATATCTAATTGGCCATAAGTTTACATTGGCCTAATAGGCTATTAGCCTTGAGTTTACATAGAGATGAGGTATAATATCAGCCTTAAATCTATACAGAAACAAAATATAATATCAACGTTAAATTTATATAGAGACAAGATAAGGTGTCAGCCATATGTTTTCACATTAATTTATACATTAATTATGCTGATGTACATACATTATGTCACATTAATATAATCAAAACTTAAAAAGAAATTACTTTCCTTTAAGATATGCAAGACCACTTTACAACAATACAAAAGAATCTCTTTCATATTTTAGATAATCCTTCGAAAATCTTAAAACAAATATACAAACACCCTATTTTATAAAATAATATTATATATTTTTATTAATTCCAACAAAACTAAAAGAAATCGTATCTAATAATGGTTGATTTACAAAATAAAAATTAAGACATAAAATCCAAACCTAAAAATTATTCTATAAATATTACTTGTTAAAAGATGAGAGACATGATATTTCAACAAGCCTAATGTGTATACTATTTTTTATTTTGAAATACTATTTAAAATTTTATTTAAATAAATAACAAATTTACTAATTTTTGAATAAAAAATTATGGGTTCTATTAAAGGCTCAACCCCAAAACACACCAAAGAATATACTAGATGAACAAACCCAATAGATTTGCTAAATTAATATTTAAATAGAATGTTTACAAACAATACTTGCAAAGACAAGTTAAACATAGAGGCCAGAATCAACCCACACAGGGACAAAATAAAATCTCAGAGACATGGAACAAACAAAGTGGCGTCCAAAAAATATTAATCATAGATCATCTTGTATAAATCTTATATGAGTTGCAAGGTCATACAAGGTTTGGAACATATTATATTCAACTCAGGTCTTATTCCAAAGGCTCAACCAAATCTTTCTCAGAGAAAATACCAAAGCTCTTGTTACATGAAGTGTCCATGGAATTTTCTTTGCAAAACTGGTTTAAACTCTTTGCGGGAATTCAACTACCAATACTAGTAACCATTCTCTCTAGAGAGTTGAAGCTTCACATCCTCCTCTACCATTATTGGTGGCTTATTTTGTTCATTTCTGCCATTTTCTTCACTAGAGTGCTTGTAGCAATGATAGACGAATGCGTTACATAGTTAAGGGAAGCCATCCATATGCACTTGTTATTCCAATGGCCACCATCATTTCATGGTAATTTGAGGTTGTTCATATTGCATTTGAGGTAGCACTCGAAATATATTATCCTCCTCTTTCTCTTCATTGTCTTCTATGTAGGGATTTTGAGAGTGATCTACGACCTTTTCCTATTGTGTAAGCAATACGGATCCACATCTAATTAATGAACTTTTCTCTTATTCAGTGCACGATGTATTGTGATTTATTAGTTATTCGTTATGTATAAGAAGAAAGGAAGGTAGGTCATGTTGGTATTACATTGATTACATCATCCATGTTGCAGTTATAAAGTAGTTATACAAACTGCATCAACAGTTATGTAAACTACAACTGCATTGTCCCTGTATAAATCTGCATTGTATCATTTCAAAATATATCAATAAAAACATTTTACTCTCCATTATTTGGTATTAGAGTCATGGAGGAATGGCCTGAGCGAAGAGTGTTGTTCGTGGAGGAGACTGGTAGGCATTAGAAACTATTGGAAGCCATTAAGCGCTGCAAAATCTAAACCTTGCACATAGGTGTTCTCTATCAAATTATTGTCAAGTTTTAAAGAATTATTTTTGAGGGAGTAAAAATAAAATTCTTCAATAGGTTAGGGAGCTTAACACTATACGTGCAAGTTGGTTGTGAGATGTTAATGATTCGAACACTCAAATGATATGAAGAAATAAAGGAATCTTTCTACATTTTGTTATGTACCGGAGGCATAAGTAGTTAAGTTTTCAAAAGGTGAAGGATAAATATATTTTATGTAGTTAAGATTCCATGTCCTTGTGCATAGTAGAGGAGATGTGAAGAAAGAAGAAGTCTTAGGATATTTCATAAAATCAAAGTGTGAAAGGGAGATATAAGTAGTGGAGTCTGAATTTATTTTTGCTTATTTGATATTAAAAAAAAAAAAGAAAATAGTTTGAAAATTGGAGGAATAAGGTTAATGTGTTTTAATTTTGGAGATATAAGGTTGAGTAGTGAATGGGTCCATTATTGGTCAAAATCAACATCATTATTTTTTAACATTTGAAAATGGTCACACATTATGTTTGTGGTTCCAATGCCATCCATGATAGAAATTTGAGAGACTTGCATGCTTGTCCTATTGAAGAGTCTAATGCAAATGGATAGAGTGTAACTGCATCATATTGGAGGCTGGCAGCATTGAAGGATGGAGGATTTTCCATCATCTCAAGTTAGCTTCTCACTTTGAGATGATGCTTTGTATGAGAAGCATTTTTGGTTTTGGTTGTGTAGACACCTAAAAATGTCTTCTATCATCGAACTGACTCCCGACATCCCTAAACATGTCAATTTCCCTCCTAACCAATTAATTAAATTTTTATTTAATTAATTATCCCTTCATTACCCTATTTTCCATCATATTATCCTCAAAATTGAATTAATTTCATTAATTCAATAGTCTAAAACCTTAGCCAATTGATTTAATAAATATGCAATATTTATTATTTCAATTTCCCTCTATCCTAAGTCCTAAATCCACCTCATCAATCCACCTCATCTCTTCCACCTCACCATGTGGCACATATAATTAAATATTCTTAATATTTAATTAGCTAATATCTTCCATTATCCAAAAATGAATTTAAAATTCAATTGTCCCCTAGTATCATCCACTAATTAAATTTTTAATTCAATGGTCCTCCACTAATTGAATTTTTAATTCAATGGTCATCCACTAATTGAATTTTTAATTCAATTGTCCTCCACTAATTGAATTTTTAATTCAATGGTCCTCCACTAATTGAATTTTATATTCAATTGTCCTTCAATAATTGAATTTTTAATTCAATGGTCATCCACTAATTGAATTTTTAATTCAATGGTCCTCCACTAATTGAATTTTTAATCCAATGGTCCTCCACTAATTAAATTTTTAATTCAATGGTCATCCACTAATTGAATTTTTAATTCAATAGTCCTCCACTCTTCTACTAATTAAATTTTTAATTCAATGGTCATCCACTAATTGAATTTAAAATTCAATTGTCATCCACTAATTGAATTGAAAATTCAATTTGTCATAATCCACTCTCATTTAAAATAAATTTTTAAATCATCCACTATGAATTTAAAATTCACAAATAATGAGAGCCCTTGATCTCAACTCTTGATCCTCACCCTCCATCCCTTTTTCAAAAATCTATAAATGAAACCCTCACCCAAGCCATTCATAACAACTTCTTCTTTCATCAAAACCATGCTCAAATTTCTCTCAAATATCTAATCTATCTATCCTCTAATCCTTCATCTACATTTGTGTTGAAAGCAAGAGCAATCCACATTTGAATCAAATAGGGAATATCATGTCTTAGGAGCTCTTGGGTGCAAGCTTTTTCTTCCCTTGATGGGATTAGGTTGTGCATATGAGGTATAACTTTGTATTTATTGTATTTAGTTAGCATTTTACTTTGTTTGCATTATCTAATCTACAGGTTGTTTTGCTTTTCTTTGTTGATGCTGACGGATTTGAAGAATGTACATTTTGTGAAGATTTTGTTTTGGAGACAGGTTTGAGATTTGGTGTTAAGCTCAATATGGATTGTTGTCCAGCTAGCTTCAAAGAGTATATGATCGAGACTTATACCCTTTCGCGGTCACTAGACAATGGCAGAGATCTGTCGTATCTCTTAGGGTTCATTGTCGAATAATTCAAGACTTTGTGAATTAAGAACTTGGGACTAAAGAGCTCAAGAACACAGCTCAAAGCTACGCCTTTTGAGGGTAGACGAGACAGCATGATGGAGCCCTGCTTGGTTTAAGATTTGTTCTTTGGGAGAAGATCTTCTATAAAATATGTATTCATGTTATGTAATCATCTTTGTTGAGTCTTTTAGCAATAAGGGGGGTTCCCTTGGTACTATTGCAGGAACAATGTAATAAGGGGGGAATGTTGGTATTACATTGAGTACATCATCCATGTTGCAGTTATAAAGTAGTTATACAAACTACATTGATAGTTATGTAAACTGCAATTGCATTGTCCCTGTATAAATCTACATTGTATCATTTCAAAACATATCAATAAAAACATTTTACTCTCCATTAGGTCACTCTTGATGGAAGAATAGTGTAGATTTGTGTGTTCCAAGAGGCTCTTATTCAACAATCTCATTGGAAGAATACTTGAATTGAAGAAACATTTGTGTTCTTATCAGGTGTATGTTATGGTTTTTGGCAAGTCCTTCCCAAGGGATTTTCCACTTCATGTTGCTCGAAGTTATAGCTTTGATGACTTTTCAAGCATTCTGTGGATTGTTTAGTTTGTAATGTGTCATATTCTGTTGTTCCTTTTGGTTTTGGATGCCGCTTTGTTTGTTATCTATCTCTAAGTTTTTATTTTGTCCCCATGTGGGTTGATTCTGGACTATATATTTAGCATATGTTTGCAATTGTTGTTTGTAAATGTTTTGTTTAAATATTAATTTAACAAATCTATTGGGTTTACTAGTCTGGTATATTTTTTGGTGTGTTTTAGGGCTGAGACTTTAATAGAACCCATAAATTTTATTTAAAAATTAGTAAATTTATTATATATTTAAATGAAGTTTTAAATGGTATTTTAACATAAAAATAGTATATACATGTGACCTATTGAAATATCGTGTCTCTCATCTTTTAACAAGTAATATTTATGGAATAACTTTTAGGTTTGGATTTTATATGTCTTAATTTTTATTTTTTTAAGCAATCATTATTAGATACAATTTCTTTCAATTTTGTTGGATTGAATAAAAATATATAATATTATTTTATAAAAATAGGGGGTCTCATATATTGGTTTTAAGATTTTTGGAAGTATTATCTAAAATATGAAAGAGATTCTTTTGTATTGTTGTAAAGTGGTGTAGAAGTATCTTAAATGAAAGTAATTTATTTTTAAGTTTTTTTTAGATTAATGTGATATAATGTATGTACATCAACATAATTAATTTATATTAATTAATAATGAGATGGTATTGATATTCTCATAATTTCTCATAATTACAAGAATATATGTTTGATAAATGGAAAATGAATTAAGATTGATGTGGATCAGAGTCTAATGAATATTATATTCTTAATCACTTTAGAAATCAAAATATTCTTTTGTCATTAAGTAGGGGAGAATTCTCAAGCTAAGGACAAATATGGGACAAATCTACACTTAAAACTTATCCTACGTGATCTATAGGGTTTTGTTTTCAACTTCACCTTATCTGATATAGAATTCACCTCAAATCTAATTTGACTATTATTTTTAGTTGTATTGTTTAGGTGCTACAATATGATTGAGTTAGGGCTTTTTGGGGGCACTACATGAGAAGCAAATGTAAGAGGGATTCACACCAGGGTGGTTGATTCTATTTCTCCCTGTCCTTGCAAATGCGGGGTTTTGAAGATGTTTTAATTTTCTTATGAGTGGGCATATTACTCTCCTTGTTATTATCCTGACACTCACTGCACTGCCAAGATGGGGTGTTGGACCAGTAATAGGAATGACCATGAAGAGCCTACTACTGCTACGTTGTGAAGTTTTATATGATTTTACATCTATGAATGGTTGCTTTCATGGATGCATGTATCCATGTGTATGGATGAAATATTTTTTTTATCACACATTATATGAAGGATAGAGGGTCCAAAATGCATTCCAAGGATCCCTATTATGGTTTTGATCATATCTAGCCCTATTAGTTAGGTGACTGAGTAGGCGACATGCCCATATAAACCCTAGTTCAGATCCCACATTCTTTTTTTGTCAAGATGGAGGAGGGGCAATCTTTTGTACAATTTCTTAATAATGACGTCATTTGTAGGGGAAGGCACTTTTAAAATGGTATACCACATTGGGAAGGCACCTATAAGATTAGGTATTTTTATTTGGGTAGAGGATGGGAAAGTGCACTCAATTTTATGTATTTGTGTTATTTCAAGAAGCCAAGACTTCCTTGCTATATGTTGATAGGTGAACATTCCAAAAACATAGAAACCTTTTGGAAAAATGATGGATGCAGAAAGCACACTTTGTACATGTTTACCTGGTAGAACAAATGCAAGGATAGTCTTCCCTTTTGCATTCTTTCACTGGTAGGAAAAGTAACAAATAAGATTGTGCTGAGGTTAGAATGGCTGGGATTAAACAACACAATCTAAGTGTTGATCGTTGACATGGCATAGTGGGCCCTTCAACTTCTATTTGTTTCCTCTCTATTCCTATTTTCAATCATGCTTCAGTAGTCATAGTTACAATTTGTTAAAGTTGATTTTTTCATAATGTCTCCCACCCAGTCAATTAAGTTATTGAAACTGTCTGCCGCCCAAGCACCTACATGAAATGGTCAGGTAGACATACATCCAAAATGTGGAAGAATAAACAAAGCATTCAAAATGTCAAGATCGGGTGGCTTAGAGAAATGTGATCTCCTCAACTACTATGATTGCAAGATATGCACAAAATGGGTTTGTTGAAAAGGTTTTAGAAACTTTCAAGAAAATTCAATTGGTAGGTGTAAAGCTATATTCCGCAACCTTTCCTAGCATCCTCCCTCCTTGTTCCAAAATAAGAGCTTTGGAATAGGATATGGACATCCACCACAAGATAAATGATGGACAAATTTTGTCAAATGTTGTAGTTGTAACTACCCTGGTAGACATGTATGCCAAATGTAGGATCATAGACAAGCCACTAAATTGTTTGACATAATGCCTCAAAGAGATATCATCTCATGGAATGCCATGATTGCAAGATATGAAAAATGTCTAAGCATAGATAAGGCATGTGAGTTGTTTGATAGAATACCTCAAAGAATTGTGTTCTCATGGAATGCCCTGATTACAGGATATTCACAAAATAGATTTGTTGAGAAGGCTTTAGAGATTTCAAGCGAATCCAATTGGCAGCCATAAAGATAGACTCTGCAACCTTTTCCAACATCCCCCCATCCTATGCCAAATGGGAGCTTTGGAACACGGTATGCACATCAATCAAAGCATGAAGGATAGAGAAATTTTTTAAGATGTTGTAATTACAACTACTTTGGTAAACATGTATGCAAAATGTTGAAATATACACAGGGCATGTGAACTATTTGATAAAATTCCTCAAAGAAATGTGGTCTCATGGAATTCCATGATTGCAAGAATATGCTCAAAATGGATGTGTTGACAAGGCTTTAAAAACTTTCTATAAAATGAAATTGGTAGTTATAAAGCCAGCATCGTCCTCACCTCTGCCAAAATCAGAGCTTTGGAATAGGGTATTGACATCCATCAAATCATAATGGAAGTGGGATTTTTTTAGATATTCTAGTTGGAAATGTTTTGGTAAACATGTATGAAAAATGTGGAAGCTGTTGGCATAATAGCAATATTACATTGTTAGTTAAATAAATGTTAGTAAATAAAGCAATAGTTCATTGGTTAGTTTATGGAAGTTACATTTCCATATGAAGGTAGTTATCAAATAGTTAAAGGGTAGATGCTTTTATAAAGACAATGTAATGCATTGTAAAATCATTCGATGACATTAATATAATATATTTTATGCTTTGATATTCTTGTGCAGTAATGGTTTAATCTGTGTGTTTGATCTACCATTATCAATATGGTATTAAAGCATCCATGGTCTGAGCCTGGTGTGAAGGAGAATTTGGAGGAGGATCACTGACATTGTCTAAAACCGCAACATAGAGGAGCCACAGCATGATAGTGAAAATCCAAGGTTGTGAAAGACAAGAAAAGTGCTAGAAAGAAGAAAAGTCATTTGTTTGAAGATCTCATGAATGTCTTAAATGTCAAGATGCTACTGAGAGGGGCCACTTTGAATCAGGCAGTTGGTATGAATTGAAGAAGCCAACGAGGGAGGACAAATTAGAAAGAAAGTGAGGTCGTAGCCTGTCTAAGAAGCCATTCAACCTAGAAGAAGTTGTTGCTGTAACTATCAAAGTCTGTCAAGGAAGGAGCACCAGATTTATGGACCATAAATTACTGGAAGCTTTATTTTAAGAGGTTGATCTAGATTGTGGAAGAAGTCAATCAGTTTTGGTCACTGCAGAAATAAACTGATCTAAAATTTAATGATTTAGGGTTTTCTAAATTTGTGGATCGCACAAGTGAAGAGCTATGAGATATGTTAAAGCCGCCCAAGTTGTTGGTCATGCGATGTTCTCTTGAAGCATAATTTTGAGACATTCTTTTGTTTTTTAACCTTTCCATATGCATATCTATGTATTCTTGTGCAAGATGTGTATTGTTGTATGGGTTGCATAGTGCTCTGAATGAAATAGAGGTTATAGATTTCACACAACCAACAAGAGAAATATAAGGTCGTAGATCTGGGGTAAATTTTTGGAAGGATTCGTTGTTGTGTGATAACATTGTGGGCTGCCTATGGTGGAATATCATAACTATTTTTCAATGTGGAAGACCTGTGTGGAAGTTTCAGTGCATTTCTAAAAATCACATACCCATACTCATTCCCTCTGGTAATTTCATATGTGCAGAAATGTATAGGATTGTTCATTTTAAGGGAAATTGATTCAACTTTCCTATAACATTTGAATTGTGGAGTTCCTAATAGGAGAGGAATTCCTAATAGGAAAGGACTTAAGATAAGGTGACTAGCAATTTATTTGGAGTGATAAGGAAAATAAGGTTTAGAGATATATGAATCCATCATTGATCAAAATTGACATCATTATTTTGAACATTTGAAAATGGCCACACATTATGTTTGTGGTTCCGATGCCATCCATGCTATCATTGATAAAAATTTGAGAGACTTGCATGCTTGTGCTATTGAAGAGTCTAAAGCAAATGGATAGAGTGTAAGCATATCAAATTGGAGGCAGGAGGCATCACAAGTCAGCTTCTCACTTTGAGATGATGCTTTACATGAGAAGCATTTTTGGTTTTGGTTGTTTTTCTTTTCTTTGTTGATGCTAACATATTTGAAGAATGTATGTTTTGTGAAGATTTTATTTTGGAGACGGGTTTGGGATTTGGTGTTGAGCTCAATATGGATTGTTGTCTAGCAAGATTCAGAGTATATGATCAATTATTATACCCTTTCACAGTCACTAGACAATGATAGAGATCTGTCGTATCTCTTAGGGATCATTGTTGAATTATTCAATACTCTATGATTTGAGAGTTCAGGACTAAAGAGCTCAAGAACATAGCTTGAAGCTAAGCCTTTCCGAGAGTAGACAAGATAGCATGATGGAGCCCTGCTTGGTTCAGGATTTGTTCTTTGGGAGAAGATCTTCTATAAAATATGTATTCATATTATGTAATCAGCTTTGTTGAGTATGTTAGCTTTCATGGGGGGTCCCTTGGTACTATTGCAGGAACAATGTAATAAGGGGGGACTGTTGGCATAATAATAGTATTACATTGTTAGTTAAATAAATGCTAGTAAATAAAGCAATAGTTAGTTGGTTATTTTGTGGGAGTTACATGCCTATATGAAGGTAGTTATCAAATAGTTAAAGGGAAGAGGCTTTTATAAATCCAATGTAATGCATTGTAAAATCATCTGATGACATTAATATAATATATTTTATGCTTTGATATTCCTATATAGTAATGGTTTAATTTGTGTGTTTTCTCTACCATTATCAATAGAAGCATAGACAAGACACATGAACTATTTAACAAAATGCCTTAAAGAAATGTGGTCTCATAGAATGAGATGATTATAGGATATGCAGAAGATCGATTTTGCAAGGGTGCTTTCAAAATCATTGAATTAATGAAGTACTCTAGAATATATCATGACATTATAAGCTTTGCTTATGTTTTATGTGCATGTAGCCATGTAAGTTAGTGAATGAGAATTGTACATACTTGAATGACAAAGTAACCCTTACTGCATTACACCTACAATTGATCATTATGTGTGTGTGGTTGACCTTCTTACTCATGCTAGCTATCTTGAGGACACCTTAAACTTTATCATTAAGATGGCAATTAAGCTTGTGGTGTTTGCGTGGATGTGTCTTGGTGCCTATAGTTCACATATGAACATAGGTTAGGAGTATTTACAGTGATGCTTCTTTTTCATTTGGATCCTAATGAGATGATAGTTTCAAGGTGGCTAGGAGAGACCTATACATGGAATTTAATAATTGTTTAGAGTGACATTAGGACTTAAAATAAGAGGTAGTCAAAATGATGAGGAGAATTTTAGAGGAACACAATGGGAGGCATCATATGTTTAAAATGAATATTATAATTACATTCATAATATGGTCGAATTGACTACTTTATTCACTTGTGGTAAACCTATCAAATGATAGTAAAGTTAAATTCCATTTGGTAAGATAGGAATTGAATAATTTTGGATTACTTGCATACCTAGAAAATCCTAGTGAAGACTAAATTTCATATACCACATCTAATGTTTGTTTACAGTCCTTAATCACAACTATATTTAGAATCTTGAATTCTTGTACTTGATTCATGTCAAAATTTTGTAATGGGGGATGCATTTAAAAATGTCCAAAGACTTATGAGTCATGACTAACAATTTTTGTTTAGTTGATTTAAAACTGAAATGTTATCATAAGCATACATATTTGTATACAATGAAGGTAATAAAAATAGTTTTCTAGAAAGAATCTAGCATGACGAACTTTAATTCTTCATCTCATGCAAATGCATTTGAAAACTTTATGGTTATAAGAGAAAATATATTTCTAAGTTATTATAAGTGTTTATAATGAGTGTTTTTAATGTTTAAAATAGAAGAATGGAATTTTCTATGAAGTATCTTCTATTCTTATAAAAGTTAAATCGATCACTTTGTAACTATCATTAATAGTATCACACTTGAGGTCCAAAGGTACATCAAAAATATAAATGAATATTTTTGTGCATGCATTATAATAGTAGGAAACATTTGAATTGAAGCAACCCCATCGTTATTATAAATTTAAAAAATTATAATATAATCCCATAGATTGCATTTGGTGAAGTTCAAGGTCCTCAATAAATAAAAGGTGCTACATTATTCCTCCTACCACATGGTAGTGCCACATCTATTTGACTTTATTTATTCAAAATATGCATTGCTATATGTGTTCTTGAAAAGTTATTTAGATGGCTTCTTCCTTAGAATTTACTAATTCCTATCCCATTTTTAGGTTCATTTTCTTCTCATTCCAATGCTATCCAACTATCGAATGATGAGTATTTCTTTTGCAATTGATTTTGGTATTTCATTTTCCATTTTGTTGTTATATCTCTTCACCAATCACCCTTGCTTATTTCCATCAATCTTAGAGCTTAGAAACTCATCTATGAACTACTTTTTTCCTTGTTTTGTCATCTTCTCTCTTTGTCTTCCTCAAGGTTGAAGTTAAACTTGTGAAACCACAATGATAACAATTATTGCCTATTGATCCATTATAAAAGACTAACTTTTGAACTTTAGCTTTCTTACTACTTGCATAAATAGAGTAGTTGCATGATCAATCCCTAATCAATCTTGAAATTAAACCTAAAATTTTATCCTTAATAGCCCATTAGTCCCTAAGTTTTAATCCATGCTTTGATACCATATGTGATATCTCAATAGAATTGGGAAAAACTAGACTATTTTTTTTAATTTAAACATCTTAAGCTTTTATCCACATTATATAAAAGAATTTAGTCTTACAACATCAATAAATATTTATGAAAAGTCACCCATAAATTTATCTAGATAGACATACTTGGCTTCTTGGGTTTGATAACAACTTTGAGCTTAGGCATTCATGTCCAGGTCTAAAAAAGTCCTTATTTTATCTTAACGTAGGGTGAGACATTCCTAAAGATAAGATTTAGTTTGGGTTGAACCATCAAATTTCAACACTTAGTATGGGAACACAGGGGCAACTCCAATTGGTACATTCTCTCATCCTTAAAATCCCAAGCATCTTTGACATACATTAATTATGATTATGGATATGAAAGCAATTTATATAACTTGGTTTCATCGGATTTATTGGTCTAAAAATTTAATGGGCTTAGATTTGTGGGCTTAGTGGATGTGAGTCATATTAAAGTTGACATAATTGTAAGTTGGTTCTAGAATCCTAAAGTTGTATTTTAAAGTTATTCAAAGAGGACACATGTCTTCTTAGGGTTAACTTTTATATAAAGACATGGCATGCACCAAATAGGAGAAACACTCAGATTCCCACTTAGAGGATAGGCATCATCACATGATTAACTTTGGTCAATTAATTAATTATATTTCACTTGATAGAGTAATGAATAGGATTTTGTCTCAACTTAGGACACTTTCTGATACTTCTTTCCTCTAATGGACATGTGTCCACTATAGATTTACTTAACACATCGATGGTCAAGAATTTTCTTGAGGAATTGATGGTCAAGAGTTATTTAGACTTGAAAACAAAAACATGCTTTAATATTACAAAGGAAGCTAGTGTCGAAGCATAGCTTTGATAGAGCAATCATGAAGGGACTTTAAGTCTTATTAGAATTAATTCAAGCAACAACATCCCATATATAAATTATTTATATTTTAGATCATTCAATCTTGCAAAGAGCCATAGGATAGTGGTTTCAATATAGGATAGTAGAATTTACCTCAAAGAGTTTTGCTGATTCCTTTGATGATTTATCCATGGGGTTTACACAATTATCTCTTAATAAGTCTTGACCATCCATAGGACTTGATTTATAGCTAGGGAATATGTTCAAATTATGACATAAGAGAATTAATTGTCAAATTTAGGAATCCCAATCACATAGCCTTCGTACTTCAGCCTCTAACTATCCATGGATATAATTGTCTAGATCATTCATGATAGGTCAATTACACTTATATAGTTAGGTTCATTCACTAGAAAATTATAGAATCATGTCTCATGTATTACAACTTAATCCAAATAATAATATAAAGTAATACTTTAGTAAGAAGGTATGAAGCCTTAGATGGTTCATATTTGGCTTTACAAATGACAATAAAACACTACAATATCCCAGTAAAAATGAACATGTAATCCTTAATCCTTCTAAGAACGTCATCCAAGCCTTAAATAATTTAAATCACAATAGAATCATAGTATTCAACAACTAACTCTATCTTTTAGGTGGTGGGTCAAATTGTACACAAGTAGTTTACAATAAGTATTATAATATTTAACTATTAACATATCCTATATAGTTCTCTAGACTTTACAATTTAATATCTTAAGACAAATCAATAACAAGTATGTTGATCCTTAAACAACAATTTGATGATTGTCAATTGCCACCCAATAGTCCTTGATGCTTCCTACTACACATCTTTGATTGAGTCCTCAAGCAATCTCCACCCCTTTTACTATAGATATATTGGGGAAACAAAGATTACAAAGTTCATTACAATATTCAAATATAGTTACAATTATGAGAGATAATATTCATTCATATAATTTATTGTAACTAGAGTTATTCATTTATTCATAAAAGGTAAGAACATGTGTTTCCAATTATTATTAGAATGTAAAGGACTTTGCTTAAAGGCCAACCCAAGTATCATGCCTACTTTTCCTCTTATTCACCATTACAATGAGGTATTCAAATTCATATAGGTTTTGATGAGGGACTGTGGCCATCAGAGGTCTCTAACCCATTTGATTAGTGCAAGGACTCAACCATCTGGACAATTTTGTAACTAATTTCTAGAACCAATCCAAGAAAACCATGGAATCCACCACTTAGCCAATCCAGTAAAAAATATGGCATCCGCCACTCCACCAATATAGAACTCAATATAATAAGATTGGCCTACTAACACATGCATAAGCATGCATACATATAGAAACACACAAGTCTCTAAACATCTAAGTCACAATTATAAACAACATAGTTTGGGAGGCTACAACCACTCCAATGGGCCCAAGAACACGTCAACAAGGAAATATAAATTGATTCTTTTAAATAAAAAATCAATTCCTTAGTTTGTGCTTCAAGTGGCCATTCCTTGTAGTGATTTTAGTTTTTCTTTACTAAGTGATTCTAGTTAGAGTACACACCACTTTAATTTTGATTTGAACATTATTCCAATAAGTACATTAGATACATACCTCCTCTTTTGATTGTTTTTTTGTTAAATTCTATATTAAAGATTAGTTGATATAGAGCTATTCCAAAGTTAATGCACTTACTTTGTGTAAGAATGGGTCATGATTATTCTGAAAATAGAGCACAACTAGTCTTTGAAGAACATCAATTATTAGGAAAAGTTCCCATAAATAAATAATTCATCTTTATGGTTTGTTCTCTATTCATTTTTTTTCTACCACATAATAAACAATATTCTACTATATTCTATCATCCTCCTTTGGATTGATGCTTATTTTTTATTTTACAATGGTTCACTAATTAAAGTTTATTCATGGGTTTTGTAAATTTATCCTATACCATGTACTATATTATCATGAAACTACATTACTAGATGGGAAAGAGAATAATTGATGTATATTATGTCTAGTGTGATGAAATAAAGTGCTAACTTTTCATATGAATATTTAATTAATCAATAAATTGGATTTATATAAAAGAGATTACAAATAAGTAGTTAGAGAGGGATTAGAGTTTTTAGTAATTGAAAATGAGATGTCGAATTTGATTTTACTATTGACTTTCTAATGTATTTATAAGTAACTTAATTTAGATTAGGATGTGGAACATATATTAAAATACTATGCTAGAGGTTCTTAGAGTTAGTTGTTATGAGGACATGGTGACATCATTTGTCCTAGTCTAGGATAGGGCCACATCATGTTGCCTGTTCTATTTGGTACAAGCTAGTTTTAGTATCTATCATGCCATCATCTTCTTAAAGTTCTTATTCAAAAGGTTTTGCATTGAAAAGTGTAATGAGGATTGTAACTTTCTAGGAAAGAGAGGAAGACCCAAACTTGTATTAGAAACAAGTCAAACCCTTAGATAATGATGTAGAAGCATCTAGACATGACATAAAAATGATGCAAGATATAGAGATATAATGGTTTATGTATGATGCAAATATGTAGCTTTAAATGCTCTATAATTAGACATTTCCTTAGAGTGATTCTCACAAACCCTGTCATGCCCATATTTGTCAGGTGGTCATGACATGAATACCACATGTCATGCCTACATTTGTCATATGGTGATGACACAAAATATCAAAGTTTTTTCTCTCAAAGTTCTAAAAGCCCTTGCATACAACATGTGTGCTCAGTGACACATGCACGTAATGTGGTTGTATTCTCAACACACATTAGGCATGTTGTACAAAGGCAAGGAAATCAAACAAAGTGTGGGACGATGTGAAACTCCTTTCGCAATCCCTACAATGATGATTGCATCTAAGGTGGTGTGTGTCACAATAAGCATCACTAAGAGGGGTGGTCTCCATCCATAAACCATCCCTAGGATTTTCCCTAGGTGAAGGTGAAAATAGTTTTGACCTAAGTCAAAACCCTAACCCTAGAATTAAACTAACAATCTTAATTATAATTAAAATGTAGGAAATAACATGATAAGGATAGATAAACCTATATTAACCATTTAAATTTAACTAAGAAATAAATAAAATCTAAACCCTCTATCTAAAACATATAACCGCATAAATTAAAATGGGAAAGTTAAAAAATTAAATAAATTAATTGAAATAATCGTCTCAGCATTTTTCCATAAAATACATCAATATTCAAATACTGGATTCCCGAAAAAATTGTCAGCATAACATTACTAGGAGTGTAATATCACTAAAATTTTAGCAGCATAACACCACTATATGAACTATGTGAAAATAAATAAATTTAAACTAATAGTTTAACTTCACTATAGCACTAGGAAATAAATTAAATCAATTTAAATAAACCACCATCAACTATAGTACCATAGCAAAAATAAATTAAATGAATTAATTAATTCTAACTATAGAACTTAAAGAAACAAATTAGAAACAATTCCAAAGGTAAGTTATGAAAGGTAAACTAGTTTAAGGGCTTGCTTACTTAAAGTCTAGGGAAACTCAACTAGCCCTAATATTTGGTTTATAAAAGAAAGCCAATCTCTTTTATGACACTCACATGATTATCCTTTTTGTTTTGTAGGTTGGAGGAAAAAAGAGAGGGAAAATCCATTCCCAAAGTGGAAAGGCTATTTTCCCAAGTTTAGTTTTCCAATAATTTATGTTTTTCGATGTTTTCAAAAATACTTTAATGTTGACAATTTATTTGCTAAGCTACAAGACTTTGTTTTCCATTTTCTAGATTTTTCCAAAATGGTTTATTGTTTAAAGTTTCAAACATAGTTTGTCCAATAAACTATACTCAAAGCTTTGATAGAAGCTCTCTAAAATTATATATATATATATATATATAAGAAAGCCAATCTCTTTTATGACACTCACATGATTATCCTTTTTGTTTTGCAGGTTGGAGGAAAAAAGAGAGGGAAAATCCATTCCCCAAGTGGAAAGGCTATTTTCCCAAGTTTGGTTTTCCAATAATTTATGTTTTACAATGTTTTCAAAAATACTTTAATGTCAAAAATTTATTTGCTACGCTAAAGGACTTTGTTTTCCATTTTCTAGATTTTTCCAAAAAGGTTTATTGTTTAAAGTTTCAAACATAGTTTCTCCAATAAACTCTACTCAAAGCTTTGATAGAAGCTCTCTAAAATCATATATATATATATATATATATATATATATATATATATATATATATAGAGAGAGAGAGAGAGAGAGAAGCATATAATAAAAAATTATATATATTAAAATATATTCATCATAGAACAGGGTAAAAATTTTCTACATAGCCAAACCATAAATTACACATGGGCGTTAAAAGTAGAGACCACGTTTCAACAAGGAGCGGTAGAGGGGGGACTGAGCGATCAAGCAGGGCCGCTGACGGTGGGCCTAGTCAGGGGGTGGGGATCTCACCCCACAAATAGATCCCAAGGGTTCTATGGGGGGACGAGGGTCCCCATGCACCCTGTGCCCCAGCATAAGGTATTGTGTAGGGCTGAGACCCTATGCAGCAACAAATTTTTTTAATTTAACATTTAAAAACTTTAAAACCCTAACACATTTTTATTTCAATGCCATTTAATTGTTTCGTATAAAATTTAATAACATATATATATATATATATATCCACAAAAAAACCATAAACAAGGTATATAAATATATATTTTTTCTTTTACAACAACCAAAGTCTCTATTTTCCTCTTATACATATATATTTTTCTTTTGTTCAAATAAACAAGTAGTCCATTTTTTTTTATTAAAGGCATGGTTTAATTTCCCTTTTCCTTCATAAGTCTAACTATTCTAAATCACATAGGGGAGAGAGAGAGAGAGAGAGAGAGAGAGAGAGAGAGAGAGAGAGAGAGAGAGAGAGAGAGAGAGAGAGAGAGAGAGAGAGAGAGAGAGAGAGAGAGAGAGAGAGAGAGAGAGAGAGAGAGAGAGAGAGATGAGAGAGAGAGAGAGAGAGAGAGAGAGAGAGAGAGAGAGAGAGAGAGAGAGAGAGAGAGAGAGAGAGAGAGAGAGAGAGAGAGAGAGAGAGAGAGAGAGAGTGTTTTCTTTCACAATGTTCACAAGATAATTAAACTTCAATTTAATTATACTTTATTAACAAGTAGAAATATATATATATATATATATAAGAGACCTTTATAGCATAGGAATATCTCAAGAGAGAGGTTTACCCTCTCTAATTCACCCAACCCTTATAAGGCTCAAAGAGCTGAGGCATTTACGTTGCCTTAAAATTTACAAATCAACTAAAATACTTCCTTCACTTCATGAAACCTTCTCCCACTCTCTTCTCGAAGAGCCAAACCTACATAACAATGAAAATCTTCCCAAGGCTAAGGGAAGCTCACCTCTCAACCGTTGGCTTGCAAGAAAGCCACCCCCAAGCTAAGATATCCACAATATAATTGGGTTTGACATACTCACACAAAGGAGTTTCATACTCACACACACTCAAGTGAATACACAAAAACACCCACCCATGGAGACTTAACAAACTACATCCAGACAACATGGACTTTAAAGGAGAGAGAGGTGGATTCACTCAACTCAAGGGGAAAACCAACCAAAGTACTCATAGTCATAATATCCAATAACATATCCTTTTTCTATCAAACACTTATAGCTCCAAATAAAATGAAGGCACTCTTGCCATACACAAAACCATAAAATCTTCCCATAAACAAGGCCATAGCCATCAAACTCCTCTATAAGATAAGGTTTTCACCAATGAGGTTCTCTCCACTCTTACCCAACATATAGTGATCTCTCTCACATGGAAAGCTCACTATTATAACACATTACAACATTAAGAAAACACAAGAAACAAAAGCATAGCATATAAACAAAAATCAACAAGAATAAGAAAGGCTTGAAGCATTGAGAGCATGTACCTCTCAAGCCTTAAGTGATGAAAGATGTTGGTGAAGAAATCCAAGAGCCTAACTCAAAACTTCTTGCACAATCTCTTCTCTCTCCAAGACTAGGCTCCTTCCCAAAATCAATAACCAAAACTAAAAGAAAGAACCCTTCTCACCTCTACAAGAGGGAGATATATAGGGTTTAGACACCCTTCTCAATGAATCAGGAGGGTAACACTTGTCACCTTCTCATTCATTCTCACAAGCACAACTTCTGACAAGTGCTCTCACACATGTGAGATATGGAAGAGTAGGGTGGTGACACTTGTCAACTCTCATTCCTTCTCCAAGGAACATCTCCCCATATCTCTCATCACACATGTGTGAGGCATTGAGAATAGGGAAATAGTTGGGGTTCACTTCCCAAGGGTTATTACATGGTGTGCTCACACATGTGAGACCCTTGGGATTCCCGCAAACCCACTTAAGAACCTTGGTTGTGGGATTGGATGAGACAAGTCACCCATCCTCAACTCAAAATCCTAATCTCATCATCTAACTCCTAGGGTTAAAAAGAGGGGTCAAATATGAGTTAGAACTCATTATTTGAGGTCTACAAGGTACCTAACCCATAGGTACTTGATCTAGGCCCCCTAAACACATGAAATTAACCTCAAAAATCTTGAAAGACATCAATTAAAAAGATCCTAAAACTTATGAACGATAATGACACATGGATGGCACTCACCATCAACTCAACCTAAGTCAACCTTAGGAGACTTAAATTAAAATATCAAATCAAGAATAAATACATTACATTCATGCTCAAAAACAATTAACCTTGGTCCACCTTAGGGACTAGGTTGGTTTTAAAGGGATAATTACTCAGGGTTATTTGTATGACCTCCAGTGTCCATTAGCCATGGGAAATACCTGCACACTACATAAACATATCAATAGCCCAAGGTATATCATAACTAAAGCAATTAAAATATGCACCCACATGATCGCACAAGTTCATACATTCTCCTCCAATATATCACATGATAAGAATTCACTTGTATTCTCAATCAATTATAGTTTCAATAACACAATCAGGATCCTACAATCATAAATCACCTAGCATTTTATCAAAATTTCAATTATCTCAATAAACCATTTCAATTACATCAAGTATAATAACACATTCAATATCATAGAAGGAAAATATAATGTAGCATGTAAAGATATAGCATCCTCATAATATAAATCATCTATCTAAACAAATCATAAAACAAAGTCATCAAATGTCTAAATATGCAGGATCAACTATCCCCAAAATGTCCACATGTCAAAATATAATCCAAATGACAAGTCTCATAGTCAAATTAGGAAGTGCGACAAAAGTGGCCTCGTACTAAAACACTAAGTATCTGGTTCAAGCATAATTAGGTGATATACCAATCAATCCCATATAAGGTGTGTCTCCCCTACACATACTCAAATTAACACAACCACCTTATAAATTGATCAACAACAACATCATCATGACTCTTGGACAAGGTCACAACACCATAACCCCAATCCATTAGCCTTGGTGAAGCAATACAATTTGGCCTAATAATGCAACTAAACCTATCGCACAAGGGTGGGACTCACAAACACTTGATGTAAAAATGTAGCTTTAGATGTCAAAATATAACTCATGGATTGAGCCTATATCCACATGAATGAATTGATTAGAAACTAATTCTTGGAAGTCACTTGCCTTAATATTCTAATATCTAAATTTTAATAAGGACTAGCAATGTTTACAAATACCTTTTAAGAATCTATTAAATTAAGAGGATCATGTTATCCTTTGTCAGAATCCTAGGATGATTTATTCAATGAATTTAGAATGATGATTAAGGAAAGAAAGAAACTTTACACTAGGCCTAGGATGAGTTCAAAAGAAAACAATTCCATATTGGTTTAACTTTAAGTTGTTTGACCAAGATAGTATTTCACATTCCAATATGATTTTAAACAAATGAATAAATGTATTTAAATGCAATGCACATAACACATATATCAACACCAATACGAACTAGGTTAGCTTATAATGAGTAATAGGAGGAATTCACTATGACTTATTTTGAATTAAAATTTTAAAATTTTAGTGTTTCAATTTATGATTGTAGAAATGACCTATCCCAAATCAACAATCATGGATTTGATCTAGGGTGATTTTTATTGAAGGACTTTAGATTACACAAGGTCCAAGTAAAAAGATGTCATAGAATAAAGATATTTGTATGACTTCCTTCCTTTAAAGAAAAATGCATACTACATTAAGGACAAAATTGTATACTAGTACCACTTATCAACTAGAGATAGATGACCAAAATATTAGGGTGTAAGTTAGTCATTGTGGACATACTCTGAATATATTGCATGGATTGGTATTACAAATGAGAATATTTTGCTTCTTTGGTAGATCCCGTGTATAATAAAACATATCAGTTTACTCTATACATAGGTCCCATTGAATATATTATATATGACAATTAAATGTTGTATTTAGTGGTAAAGCACATTAGACTATTTTGTGCCTACTTGAAAAATATTTTTTTATGTAACATTCAAATGTGCTAATTTATTTATAGTTCAAATTTGATCACATGATCTAGTATATAAGTGGTGTTAAGTTGTGCTATTATGTAGACCATTAGTATGGTTATTATATAATTTTGGGGGGGTTGATCTCAAAAAACTTGACTACTTGTGACTAATCAACAACCATTAATGCATTTATAGATACCACCAAGTCCAAAAATGTTTAAGAAACATAAAGAAGTCAAGAGTGAGTAGGTAAATTGAAGAGAAAAGATTTCTAGAATGCAAAGGACAGGTTCATAAATGTAGGACAAGTTTACAATCATAGATTATTTTTATATCATCATACTTTGTAAGCACAAAAAAGACACATGGCCCTACATGGTAATATGGTGATAAGATGTGATCCTAAACATGTAAATGTAAGTGTGTATATATGACCTCATAGAAAGCATTCTTCTTGATGAAACGTGGATTGGACCTCCGCTCTTTTTTCTTCCTTTGTTCTTCCCTAGTTGATTTGTGAAATCTTGCTCTTTTTTATTCTTCCTTTGTCATCTCTTCATTATCTTCACTTTCTTACCTTGTCTTAATGTCCATAGATGTTCTATCCTAAGGAACCTATGTCTTGTTAACTTATTTCATCTTTAAATGGCCTCTAGAGACCCTAAATTGACATACTAATTTTGTCTCCAACCCAAGTTTCAGGTCACCTTCCAACATGAGCTGGTTGCCCCCTTGACGTAGAGCGCATGGCGGAGTTTGATGGAACCAATCTAAGATGAAGTTGTCACTATAGTTGAGTCCCTATGGCCCTACACTTAATATTTTATTGTATTAAATGCTGTTGGCATGCATTGCCAGCTGTTGAACCCGCAACCACCATTGAACCGCTGAACCAGCACCCGTCGTTGAACCTGCCGGGCTCGTTGAACCATTGAACCGTTGAATCGGTTCAATGGGTGGTTCAACGATTGTTATTACTCTTTACCACCTTTGTCATTCCATTGGATCTCCAAACCAACACATAGTTGAACCATTGAACCCTTTGAACCATTGAACCAGTTCAAAGGTTCAACCAAAAGGTTTTCTCTGTCAAACTTATCATGTCGATCACTTAGCATCAAATGCCATTGAAGTCATGAACTCTTGAACTTTTGAAGTCAATCCAATCAAAAGAATACGGCCCAATTTAAGTCATCGGCGGAGCCAATACTCTTCGCTCGATGGTGGACTTCACACCGATGCTACACTCAGCTTCTGCTAAACTAGTGAACCATTGAACCATTAAAATGGTTCAATCACAGAAACTTAACACTTCAAATTTCACAAGTGGAATCTGTCGAAACCCTCATGATTTCGCAGAACTACTTCTCTCACAAATGAACAAATTTTTGATGCTTAAAATTGTGCTGTTTCCAACACCAAGATGGGAAGTTTCAAGAATGTGGGACTTGCGACCTGAAACGACCTCTAGATTTTAAAGAAGCTGGCTCTTCTTTATCTCAAATGTATCTTGGGAAAAGGGATAGAAAGCAAACGGAAACACAATGGTAATAAAGGAAAATTTAACTATGGTGATGCGCCTGAATATGATTCATTCCTTAACACTAAGCACAGTGAAGCTATTTTTAGGATTCAGTTACATTAAAGAGCAAACAATGCATGATCAATGTAAAAGATGAAGAACAAATAGAATCAAAGGCTCACAACTTAGAGGATTTTGCAATAACACAAAAAATATCAGCAAAGGCACATAACTCAATCTTCTTATTAATTTTCCAGTCACATAAAAGGCACTGATACATGCACAGTTATACAAACTTTCTAAATCAAGAAAACAGAACAAAGGCAAATGATATTACTGGCCACAGTAATAGGTCTTCAAACTTCTCTTAAATCTCTGATAACAATCAATATGCAGAAAATTCTCTATCTCCCTTCCTCTCTGATTTGGACCCATATTTATAGCATAGGACTGGCTCAAGATTGCCCGCACGATCAAATCCCAACGGTCTAACCGAACTGGAACTTAACTAGAAGTGTCTGACAGAAAATATCTTTCAGATCTGAAACGGTTAGCCTTTCTGCAAGTTCATTGGGTGAAACAGATACATGTGGCAGTCCCCACTGTGAAATAGGCAAGGACACTTGGCAGCATCCACGAGTCTTTACGACTATAAACCCTTGAGACTGATGGCATGCATACGCGCCCTTTACTTAAAACTCCTTCATCTTTCTGGTAAAACAGGAACTCGACACGTGGCATTCTCTGCTACATTTAGAAACAAAACCTTGAAACAGATGGTAGCATCTGCTTGTTTCACTTTTAAAACCATCTCATTATTCAGAAGGTACCAGAAAATGACACTTAGCAGCGTCTGCAGCACTTACAAAAAGATATGTGGCGCTGTCTGTTACATTATACTCTTAACTGTGTCTTCGCATTAGGAGTGCTCCGCCTTTGACATCTGTCACAGTCCATGGCCTTAGAAACTCTTATCACTTACCAAAAATGGGACCCACCACACCTCTCGCTTGAGCAGCTTCAAAAAGGAACAAGGATAGGTGGCGCTTTCCGCTGCTATTCTCAAGTGATACGTGGCAGCTTCCGCTCAACTTAACGAGACTTTAGATACTTTTTGAAAGTCCTGCGGAAGATGACACATGGCGGTCTCTGCTGAGCTTTAGAAACACTATAGAAACATTTGGGACTCTTTTAGATTCACACGGATGATGACACTTGGCATGCTCCGCTTTCTTTAGCTACTTCACCAGGGGCCCACCACAGTCTTTACTCAACGATGAAACAAAAGGAAGATACTCACGGATGTTAACACTTGGCGCACTCTGCAGATATTACAAGGGACACGCAGCGCCTTCCGCGTAACTTAAAGAAACTTATACAAACTTTCTGTAGCTGCCACTTGGTGCCTCCCGCGCTCACTGAAACTTTGAAACAGGGACCCACCACATCCGGAGAAACATTTAAAAGGGGCTTTAAACTGTAATGCAGAAGATGACACATGGTGGACTCCACCTTAATGCAAAAGACACTTGGCATGTTCCATGTTACTTAGAGAAACTTTAGAATGTGCCCCTGCTGATGACACTTGGCATGTTCTGCATGACTCTTAGACTTAGGCAAAATTTAGGCAAAACAAAACCCCGCGCCCGCTCTCTGTGTCGAAACCCTCACTACCAAAACTAAAACGTGCAGAGACAAAAATGGAACTCGCGTAACTGAAAGTCAAAATAAAATGTAGAGTATTTTACTCTATAGTTCTTGGCAACCCCGAGGACTTTTGAGCCTGCTCAAAAAGAACCCAAAAAAAATGTGTATATACACAGCAAAAATTCACAGATTTTGTAAGGCCATCTGATAAACAGACCATTCAACATTAGATAGTCCCTATTTATTTTGCAAATCCTGGAAGGCTAAATCAAGGTTAATGATATCTTTGTGTGAAAAACTCTGCAAAACATGAACTGTAGCCTTCAATTTGAAATCAAGCTGGGCCATTGGGATCAAGATAGCTTCCACTTCTAGCACTGATGAAGCATCTATTAAACCCTAGAAAATTGACTGATCATTTTGCCTGGCTAACAACAAAGGCTTAATCTCATCAACCATTAACATAGTGTTGCTATCAGGAAAAGGGGAGGGAAGACCTAACTGCACCAGATCTTCAATATGCTTCTTCATGTCTTTTACTCCCTCTTTGACCACATCAAGGAGCTCTTTGCAATTAATTGCAGTAGAATTACAACTGAGAACTTCGTTCACCCACTTTTGCAGCAATCATTCTGTCACTGATCCCTGCTGCTGATAATGTTTCATCAGTTGTGTCATACAGCTTCTTCAGCAGCAGTTGAGAATCTGAAACCCTCAAGGAAATAGTGGACAGAGTGGCCTAAACTGAAGTCTCTACCTTCTCACACAATTTCTCTGCATGTAGTAGGAAAGTTAAAGAAGGCTTGAGTTGAATAATCTCCTCAGAGATTCTTTTCCATACTGATACATATAGCTCCTTAACCAGGTTCAACACCCCTGCATTCTTTGGCCTATTAGCCAACTCAAGTGTCAACTGTTTTGATGTTTTTTGCTCTGCTTGAAGTTGGGCCTACATGGCAGCAACATTGTTTTGTTCATTTAGCAGCTTCTGCTGGAATTGTGTGACTTGTTGTAGGTTTTCCTGATCCTTTTTCTGTAGCATGCCCTTTTCCTGCCTTAGGGTTGCCACTGCAGACTTTACTTGTACTATCTCTTCTTTCAAAGAAGCATTTTGGCTCTGTGTAGCCTGATGAATCTGACAAGAAACAATATTTTGCAACTGTTTGTTGAGATCCTCTATTTCATCATTTTTTGATTTAAGCTCTGTAGCAAGGTCGCCACAATGTGCCTTTTCTTGAGCTAAATCAGCCTCCACCTTTTGCAACTTCTTTGATAGTTTCAAATAATCAGTAGCTATAGCAGAAGTGGTTTCATTTAGTAGCTCGACCCTGTCCTGTGGTCTAAAAAGTGACATATCCATAGCCACTGCACTCATGGTATAATCTTGGGGCTGCATCTACTCATTTGGCCTAACTACATTGGGTGACAAATAAGTCATAGTTAGCTGCTGCTGGATTGGGTCAAATAGTGACCTCATGTGTGGCATAGCCTGAGCTTTATTATCTTTCTTCCTCTTTTTATCCATCCAGGCCTCCCTAGCCTTCTTAGCAGCGTCTGCTTGAGCTTGGAAGGTAGGGGGAGAGGCAATATACATGCCCACAAAAGGATGACCCTGTGGCAAGCCATAGGGAATAGCCAAATGTTGGCTAGGGGAAACTGGGGAAGTATTCTCTTAGGAAAAGAGGGGGAAAAGGGAGGCAATGATGTGGCCTGTGATGACATAGCCTAAGTAGTGATAGGTGGGGAAAATTGGGAAATTGGCATAGTAGAGGTGGCAAAGGAAAATATTTGGCCAGTTGGGATTGCCACCCCTATAGAAGAAGAAAAAGACTGAGAAGAAGAAGGAGAAGTAACACGTACCTGAGGAGCAACAGATGTACTCAGTGGTTGTTTCTATGTAGGTTCTACCTCCTCATCTGAATCAGGCTGAAGTTTTAGCTTCTTATATTTCCTTGGCCTTTCTTCCTGTTGTCCTTCCTTCTCTTCCACATTTATGACTGCTGCTAGTGGTGATTGCACAAAACTAGAAACACCAATGGCTGACACTGATGGAGAAGCTCTGGGTGGTGAGGACACCACACTCTTTTGCTTTTCTATGGCACTGAGAGATTGGGGCCAAATAGTTACAAGGACTATAGATGAGGCTTGTCCTGGGGCCTGTACTGTATGAGTGGACTTAGGATCCTCTTCAGACTCCTCACCCTTCTTATGGATCTTGCTTGTATCAAGGCTAGAGACTGGAGAGGGATGCCATTCATCCCAAATGGACTCCCATTTTTCATCTATATCAACATTTCCAAAAGAGTGATTTGTCTCAGATATTTCCTGCCTATATTTCCAATAGGCTTCAATTTTATCTGCTTTCCATTCCCTGTCTCTTAATAGATTTTCCTTCAATCTAGTGCCCATTTTGAGTTTAGGGTCATAGGCCTTTTGTTTCTTATAAAATATTTCCCATGGCTTGGGCCCCTCAAAAGGTAAATCTGTCAATTCTACATACAAATCAGGAATATCCTCCTTAGGGTTTCTTCTGTCTTCCCAAAAGGGACAGCCCTCATGCATAATTTTAGCGCCAACATTGTTATTCTTGACCCATAAGGTTATGAAACTGCTTGGGTCATATCTCCATTTATCTTCAATCAGAAAGAAACCCAAGACCGCTAACTTCCTCAGCAACAAGTGCTCAGCATCTCTGACCAATAGGGCCATGTTTTTCTTCACCCATGGAATATCATACATTTTCTTTTTCTTCTTCCCAGTGCCATAGTCATTATCTACCACAGACATTTTCCAGGTGACCTTTAAGAATGCTAACCTAGGAGTCAAAATCTTGGGTAGCAACACTAGTTCTCCATTAAAACCATGGACCCTAATGATGGTGTGATGGGACCCAAAGAAATAATCACAGGGAATGGGGGAATTTGCCATGAGGCCTCTAACACTTAATGTTAATCTATTCTCAACAAGCTCTAGGCTTAGGTGCACAAAGGCAAGGGCAACAAAAAGTTCCCAAAATTCATAGGGATCAAATGCTTTGGATAAGACATGTGTCGATGTGGACACAGGAATGGTCCTATTGTGACCGAAACTTGGGTCATACATATTCAGATGCATATATTGTGAAAAGATGGCAGGGTTTTCATATAACAAGAGGTGAAACAAATAAGAAGAATACCTGCAAATCCCTATTGATTTGAAGTGGGTGAGTTGGTCAACCATTGAATAGGCAATCTGCTTTGAGAAATCTAGCCAAAACTCCTGAGATTTGTCGACAGTCTTTAATCAAAATAAAATGGCAATTTGCCAGTCATATACAGTAATGTCCTCCTTCATTCCAAAGATAAATGCCATCATTGACAATGCTTCCTAGCTAGCCTGAGTGAATTATCCCCTTCCTATTGGTAGCACTGGCATTTGAGTGTTTTCATCTCCTAGCTGCAACTTTGAATTGAGAAACCTCAATTGATTATTTACATTTGCCCATGTTCTCTGCATTTTGGCAATGGTGGGAAATGTGGCTGTCTTGTCATGGTATAGGGCCAACATGTCCCTAATAGCCTTTGGTGTAATTTGCACCATGAAGGGTCCCTTTTGAATGGTACTTGAGGGCACATGAAACAATTCTACACACATCTCAATTAGGTCGAGGCATAAATATATGCTTGGAATGATGAATTTTGCCAACTGAGAGGTCCATATCCTCATTCCAAATGTTTTGGATTGTCTCGCCTTGGCCTTCTGGATACATCTTTGGTGTGCCCCTTCTCGCAGAGCTTTGCCAGGCTTTTGAAGGGTTGGGTCAGCGATACCATCTACAAAATCCTTCACCTTTGCTGGGTCGACCATGTAACCAACCTCGGGGACTCTTGTCCTTGGATAGGTCCTTAAAGGCTGCGTAGGGGCCGAAGCATATGATTTGCTAGTGAGAAGCTTATCAATGGATTCGTAAATCCCAAGCCCCTGTTGTGAAGACTGTGCCTCTACCATATCAATGTCTGCACTGGGAACTGGTAAACTTATGTAACAAGTATGGAAGCTTTGCAATAGGGAAGACATGCTTATGAAGTAGGTTTTGCTATGAATTGAAAATGTAGGTAACATGATTTTCTTAGCAGTCGTAGGAACAAATGAGACACAGTTAAGCCTTAACTCTTGTTATTAGGGCATTTTAATGACACATCAAGTCTCATAAATGGCATTAAAACTAGAAAACCGTTAGAAAATCTTATGAAATCTACGTGGGACAGAGTGTCAGACACATCATAAAAGTGGCTGCATACAGGTACTTTGGGGAATTTTTTGGATTGGAGAGAGACTTAATGAATGCAAGAGTTTTGAAAATTGAAGAGACTTAAGCCATGGCCACGTGTTCATAGAACACTTATTTAAAAGAAAGAGCGGGAAAACGAAGCGGGAAAACAGAGCAACAAGGAAAGGGAAACTATCTAACTATAATACATAGGAGACACTACTCAATTGAAATGCTTCAAGTAGATCCCATTCATAGGAATCTCTTCAGGTTCGCCTTCCATTGTTTCAAGCTCAAATGAATTTTGTTGTTTACATGAATGAATTTTATAGGGGCCAGTCCATAATGACTCAAATTTACTGTGTCGACCCGGCTTGGCAGCTCTCTCATCCCATTTCAAAAAAACTAAGCCTACTTTGAAATAGGGGTTTGAAGTCTTCTTATCGAAGCAGTCTTTGATTTTTTTTGATGTTTCAATAATGATTCATGTGCTGTATCCCTCTTTTCTTGAACTTCGAGGAGCTCAGCGAGTCTGACCTGCATGGGGCCATTTTCCTCAATCTCAATCTGTTTTAATAACTGGAGAGTAGGAATCTCCAAGCTTAGGGGCATTACAGTAGGCTTACCATAGACCAATTCATATGGTGAGATCTTTGTCACTTGTTTAGGTGTAATTCTATCAGCCCACAGTGCTATATTAAGCACTTTATGCCACTCTTTGTATGATCAACCCCTATTCTCTTAATAAGTCTAATCAGATTCTTGTTAGTTGATTCTGCCAAACCATTACCTTGAAGATAATAATTTGAGGAGGTTTTTAGATAGATTCCATATTTTAGTGCAAAGTCAGATATTTTTGCCCCTAAAAATGCCTTAGCATTATCTAAAATTATGGTCCGAGGAGGCCCAAAGCGAGTAGTGATACCCTCTAGAAAGTCTAGGATCACCTTTTCTGTTGCTTCTTTAAGTGGCACTACCTCACTCCATCTGGTAAAATAATATGTGGCAGTTAGAATCCATTTGTGTCCCATACTTGACACTGGATTGATCATTCCAATGAAGTCAAGACCCCATTGAGAAAAGGGTTCAACAATTATGGGACTAAGGGGCATTGCTGCATTCCTTCTCTTTCCCACATAATACTGACAAGATTGGCACTCTTTGACCAGTTGATAACAGTCTGTAAATAAGGTGGGCTAGAAGTAACCTACCTGACTTATCTTTATAGCTGTGGTTCTTATAGAAAAATGTCCACCTAAGACTCCATGGTGCATTTCATGTAATATTCTTTGGGCTTCACCTTTCTCTATACATCTTAAAAGTATGCCATCAGTATTTCTTCTGAAAAGAACTTGGTCAATTAAAACAAAATGGACCCCTTGCTGCCTATAGTATCTCCTCTTGTCCTGAGAGAGTTCTTTTGGGAAAATCCCATGTTTCATAAAATGAATTCTATTCATGACCCAAGAATTCTGATCAAACTCCTGTATCCTTAATACATTTTCTTTTTATGTTTCTTCAGTTATCATTTTTTCCATATCTTGAACCATGTATTGGCACAACCCCCTACCTCTAACTAGCTTAGTGGGTCTAACCTCTACATCATACTCAAGGATCTTTGTTATCCAGCTTGCTCTTTTTTCAGTGATTTCACCTTCCATAATGTATTCTCTGACACTAGGAAGAGCCACAAGTATCAGAATCTTATTTCCTATCACCATATGCCTGAATTTCTTGAGGGCTTTTACCATAGCATATGCTTGTTTCTCCACAAAGTTGTATCTAGCTTCATACTCCCTAAGAGTCCTTGAGAAAAAGGCCATTGGGTGTTCTTCCTCTTGTTGATCATCTTTCTATGTTGAGACAGCAGCAACACTGAACTCTCCTCCATAGACATACATTATAAAAGACTTAGAGAAGTCTGGGTTCCTAAGTACTGGGGCTATTGAAATTGCTTTCTTGACCTCCTCAAAAGCTTGTCTTCCTTCTATAGTCCACTTGAACACCAAGTCTTTCTTCAACAAAAGTGTCACTGGTCTTATTAGGCCTGCAAAGTCTGATATGAACCAACTGACAAAATTAATCTTTCCCAAAATAGATTGAACTGCCTTCTTATTTACTGACAAGGACAAGTTCATTATGGCTGTGACTCTCTCTGGATCTATAGAGACTCCTTCTTTAAATACTATATGTCCCAGTAGTTTGCCTTGAGGTATTGCAAAGATGCATTTCTTGGGATTCAGGGATATTCCAAATTCTTGACACTTCTTAAAAACAGATTCTAGATGATCAAAATGATCAACAACATTCTTTGAAAAAATAGTGAGATCATCAAGATAAATCAGAATGATTTTATTTATAAGTTCTCCAAATGCTACATCCATTGCTCTTTGAAAAGTGGCTCCAACATTTGACAGGCCAAATGGCATCTTGGCATATGCAAACGTTCCCCATTTGGTAGTGAATGCAGTCTTGTGTTGGTCTTCATCAGCCAACCAAATCTGATTGTATCCAGAGAAACCATCTAGCAAGGAAAATCTCTCTGATCTAGCCACAGTCTGTAATATTTGTTCCATAGAGGGCAGGGGGTAGTGATTTTTTAGAGATGCTCTATTTAGGTCTCTGAAATCCACACAGAGCCTTATGTCACCATTCTTTTTTCTGACTGGTACTAAATTGGACACCCAGGTTGAGTGTTTGATTGGGAAAATTATTTTAGATTCTAAGAGTTTCTGCAACTCATCCACCATTAGAGGTTCAATCCTTGGATTCACTGGCCTCTGCTTCTATCTGACTGGCTTAGATCCTTCAGTCAGTTCTATGGTGTGCTGAATGATGTCTCTGTTATAGCCATGAAGGTCTTCATAGGTCCAGGTTATTACTCTGTCATATCTTTCACACAAGTCAATTAGTCTTTCCCTTTCATGTTGGGTTGTGGAATTTCCAATCTTTAGTTTTCTCCCTTCACTCACTTGTATCTCAGAATAATCTGCTTTATTTGCTTGAAACCTTTTCTTCTCTAGG
Organism: Cunninghamia lanceolata; assembly: GCA_027924645.1. Lineage (NCBI taxonomy): Eukaryota > Viridiplantae > Streptophyta > Pinopsida > Cupressales > Cupressaceae > Cunninghamia > Cunninghamia lanceolata. The sequence continues at coordinate 1,607,018 of BSBN01000277.1, forward strand.
CTTACATCTTCTAGATCAAATAAGTTTTCTAAAGTAATTAAGCCTTTGGGAAGCTTATTAGTCTTTAATTAAATAATTTGGTCTCCATATGCTTCTTCAATTTTGGGTTGCAATTGTTCAACAAACTCCCTTGATTGTTGCAAAAATGAAAGTACCTGAAAATCATTTTCAAAGACTTGCCAATTTTCATCATTGTCTGGGATAGTTGGCCTTACTATAACTTTGACTGACTCATTATTGACTAATAGATCAGTTGCTGGGTCAAATTGTGAGCCAATCTGTGCCATCCTATCTACTTTAGAATTTTGGGTTCTAGGAACTACTTCAATATTGAAAGCTTCAAAATCATCTATTAAGTCCCAAATTCTGTGTCTATAGGACCTCATCCTTACATTTTTGGCTACTGCCTTTTCTCTGATTTGTTTCACCACTAGTTCTCAATCTCCTTTGACTATCAGATTCTTTACTCCCTTTTTCTTGGCTAACATGAGCCCATGTACTAAGGATTCATATTCAGCATCATTATTAGTACAGGCAAATTGGAAACGGATAGCTCTTAAAATTTTCTCACCATTTGGAGCAACAAGACAAATTCCTACCCCAGCACCATTTTGACTTCTAGCCCCATCAAAATTTAGTGTCCAGATTTCTGAGTCCTTTTTAGATTCTTGAGTCTTTGGTGTTTCTTCCCTTAGAACATTTGGGATTTCATGGTCTTCATCAAATATGACATAAGTGCCCAGACCAGTAGAGTCATAATTTCCATATGGGTCACTTTCCATCATAGTTAACAACTGGTTATTTTCCTCCTCTTGGTCATGTTCAGTCCAGTCACATAACTCTTTAACAAAGACCCTTTCTTCTTTATTCAGCATTACATGAGCTGCCTCTAATTTTGGAGTTGGTTCATTTGTGATGTGATCCTTGGATAATGACTCAAATAGTATTTTCATTTTTGTACCATATTTGGTTCTTAGGATGAGGTGAGACCAATCAAGTGACATATAACCTCCTATCTTGGCTGTGAAATCTCTGGATAAACATAGGCCAAATATAGGGGGTATATCTATGACTACCACATCTTGGTTGACAATTATGTTAGGGCAAGTATACAATTGCAATGGGAGTTGTTTAAATTTTCCTATTGTTTGCACTGATTTCCCATCCAGCTACATAACTCCTTCAGTAAGTGGCTCATACTTTATCTTTAAAGCATCTACTATTTGTTTAGGCATTACTGTAGTACTGGCCCCTGAGTCTATCATTGCATTATGTAACAGTTTCTTTCCAACTATCAAAGTCAAATAGAAGGGCTTTGGTTTGGATTTGCTTACCTCTGGTGCATTGTTCAAAAGGGCTGTTGTCTGCAGAGGAACAGTGTCTTTGAGCTTTTCTTTATCAGCAGGTCCTCCTTTGGTACCAGTATGTTTAGACACTACTTGGCCCTGCAGAGCTTCTTGCAATAGTGTCTTTTGCTCAGGAATAGCTAACATGTCCCATATTGACACATGTGCTGGAGTCCTCTTCAACTGATCCACCACATTCACAAGTCCTAGTGTTTGGGTTCTTGGATAATAAGGGTACTTTGCTTTTTCTTGAACTTGTCCAGAAACTACTTGGTTCTGCACTGGCTAAGGTATTTCTTTTCTAGCAATTGTGTTTTGATGATCTTGAAATGGAGGAATCCCCATAATTTCCTTATTTTTGACTTCAGGTTGTTCCATCATCCTTCTTTTGGCTCTAGTGTAGTAATCTGATTGTACCAATGGCTTCTTGGAAGTAGAAGCTTCATTCAAGAATACTGACTCTTCATCTTCAATCCATGAAAACAAAGCATGCTCAGGGGCTATTTCTTCTTCATGTTGTAAGGACATCCCTTGCATCTGAGCCACCATGACTGAATTTTGCATACCAGGAGATTGGTAGGGTTGAGTGTCAGAAGTATTTATAAATTGTCCATCTACTCTTCTTTGCTCTGCTATCTTTTGTTGTAGATTACCCTTGGGACAATCTCTGGGCATGTGAGCATTATTACAAGGGAAACACTAGGCATTGGTGCCATCTGCATAATTATTCTACCCTGGGGCAATCTCTCCATTTGGATTAGGAGGAACAGTCCGCAAGGGTGTAGGAACTGTAACTAATTGGTTTGATGGCTGAGGATTAGCCTGTCTCTGAGGACCTTGGTATTGATTTGGCTGAAAAGAAGGTCTATTCCCTTGATAACCTTGATATTGGGGCTTAGGATAGGGATTTTGCTATCTTTTTAGGTTAATTATCTCATTAGAAAATGTCCTTAAGATGTTCTTGACATCATCCATCTCAGATGACTAGACAGGGACAGCTACTTTAGCAGGTTGTTGAGGAAATGTATACATAGACACAGGTGGGGCTATGGGATTAGGGGCTTCTTGAGGCAAGGGTAAGGTAATCTCTGGAAACATGGGCATGGGAGGCCTTGGGGGCAACTTTCCAACATCTATTAAGTTGTTTTCAGCTCTGACTGCATAGTCATAGGCTTCTGGCAGAGTTTGACCTCCAAGTGACTGAATCATTACTAATATATCTGAATTTAGGGCTTTAAGATAAAATACTATAGCCATACCTAGTAATGGTCTTGCTATAGCAAGAATTCTTTCCTAAGTCTTTTGAAATCTTGAATTGAAATCAGTCATTGCTTCTTGTGGTGCCCTTTTGATAGTAATCAATTGTTGCAACAAAGAAGATTTATCACCTTTTTCTTTAAATCTTGCAAAGAAAGCATCTCCAAGCTGGTCCCATGTAGATATTGTATTTGGGGTCAAAGATCTGTACCAGTCTAGAGCCTTCCCCTTAAAAGAAGCTGCTAACAATCTTATAGCCACATTCTGCTGTGTGATCACATGTATTGCACAGACATCAGACACATCCTGTAGATGTTCTTTAGGTGTTTTGAAATCTTCCCCACTAAATTTTGGTAGAGCCTTTAGGGCATTTGCTGGAATAGGATCCCAAGTGGCTGGTGGTACAGGGAGAATCAAAGCACTGCCAGTGTTCTAGTTTGCATAATTCCTTGGGGCTATAGGTGCTCCCATGTTTGCTCTTGGTGTTGCTGTAAACTGATTGACCCTTCTTCTTGAATTAGTTATCAATGGTGGTAAAAGAATACCTGGGTTCATAGCAAATTGAGCTCTTGTTATAGGTCCACAACTCTGACTCCTTGTAGCTCTCTAGTTCATACAGTCATGAAATGAACTTCAAGAATTGTCCCACCGGGTGTGCCAAAAATTGTTGATGCTTAAAATTGCACTGTTTCCAATAGCAACATGGGAAGTTTTAGGAATGTGGGACTTGCGACCTGAAACGACCTCCAGATTTTAAAGAAGCTGACTCTTCTTTATCTCAAATGTATCTTGGGAAAAGGGATAGAAAGTAAACGGAAACACAAATGTAATAAAGGAAAATTTAACTATGGCGATGCACCTGAATGTGATTCGTTCCTTAACACTAAGCACAGTGAAGCTATTTTTAGGATTCAGTTACATTAAAGAGCAAACAATGCATGATCAATGTAAAAGATGAAGAACAATTAGAATCAAAGGCTCACAACTTGGACAATTTTGCAATAACACAAAAAATATCAGCAAAGGCACAGAACTCAGTCTTCTTATTAATTTTCCAATCACATAAAAGGCACTGATACATGCACAATTATACAAACTTTCTAAATCAAGAAAATAGAACAAAGGCAAATGATATTACTGGCCACAACAAAAGGTCTTCAAACTTCTCTTAAATCTCTGATAACAATCAATATGCAGAAAATTCTCTATCTCCCTTCCTCTCGGATCTGGACCCATATTTATAGCATAGGACTAGCTCAAGATTGCCTGCATGACCAAATCCCAACGGTCTAACCGAACTGGAACTTAACTGGAAGTGTCTAATAGAAAATATCTTTCAGATCTGAAATGGTTAGCCTTTCTGCAAGTTCATTGGGTGAAACAGATACATGTGGTAGTCCCCACTATGAAATAGGTGAGGACACTTGGCAACATCCATGAGTCTTTGCGACTATAAACCCTTGAGACCGATGGCACACATATGCGCCCTTTACTTGAAACTCCTTCATCTTTCTGGTAAAATAGGAACTCGACACGTGGCACTCTCCGCTGCATTTAGAAGCAAAACCCTGAAATAGATGGCAACATCCGCTTGTTTCACTTTGAAAACCGTCTCATTATTCAGAAGGCACCAGAAAATGACACTTGGCAGCATCCGTGGCACTTGCAAAAAGATACATGGCGTTGTTCGTTACATTATACTCTTAATTGTGTCTTCGCATTGGGAGTGCTCCGCCTTTGACATCTGTCACAGTCCGCGGCCTTAGAAACTCTTATCACTTACCAAAAACGGGACCCACAACACCTCTTGCTCGAGCAGTTTCAAAAAGGAACAGGGACATGTGGTGCTTTTTGTTGCTATTCTCAAGTGATACGTGGCAGCTTCTACTCAACTTAACGAGACTTTAGATACTTTTTGAAAGTCCTGTGGAAGATGACACATGGCGGTCTCCGCTAAGCTTTAGAAACGCTATAGAAACATTTGGGACTCTTTTAGATTCACGCAGACGATGACACTTGGCATGCTCCGCTTTCTTTAGCTACTTCACTGGGGGCCACCACAATCTTTACTCAACGATGAAACAAAAGGAAGATACTCGCAGATGTTAACACTTGGCGCACTTCACAGATATTACAAGGGACACGTGGCACCTTTTGCGTAACTTAAAGAAACTTACAGAAACTTTCTGCAACTGCCACTTGGCACCTCCCACGCTCACTGAAACTTTGAAATAGGGACCGGCCACATTTTGAGAAACATTTAAAAGGGGCTTTAAATTGCAACGCAGAAGATAACACATGGCAGACTCCATCTTAATGAGAAAGACACTTGGCATGTTCCGCGTTACTTAGAGAAACTTTAGAATGTGTCCCTGCTGATGACACTTGGCATGTTCCGCACGACTGTCAGACTTAGGCAAAATTTAGGCAAAACAAAAACCCCGCACCCGCGCTCTGTGTCAAAACCCTCACTGCCAAAGCTGAAACGCGCAGAGACAAAAATGGAACTCACGCAACTGAAACTCAAAACAAAATGTAGAGTATTTTACTCTACACAAACTTTTACACTTCGTCAGCCTAGCACATGCAGATGCTAGGGTTCATTCCAGCATGCTGTCGATCGATCCTGTAACTGCAAAACTCACACAAACAGAAAATGCAAAAACCAAATATAATCTAATATTTACAACCATTCCACCGATTACAGAGTAATCAACTAGTGGAATGGAGAAACCTCATATCGATTGTAAATCTAAAATTGACTACACAGATGCAATTCAAATGCAAAATAGGATCTTCACTATTTCCTTGAAAAACAAGTCTGTAACATATGAAGCATCACAAGTGGTTTTGCATGGCAAGAAATGTGCCATTTTACTGAATCTGTCTACTACAATAAAAACACTGTCATAACCCTTCCTTGTTCTGGGTAAACCCAACACAAAATCCATAATTATGCCTTCCCATGGCCTAGAAGGAATGGGCAGTGGCTGGTATAAGCCTGCATTAGTTGATCTACCTTTTGCTTTCTGACATATCACACATGTCTCCACAAACTTTCTTACATTTGATTGCAATTTTGGCCAATAGTAATGTCTCTTTACCAGTTCCAGAGTCTTATCTAAACCAAAATGTCCTGCCATAGCTCCACAATGTTTCTCCTTAATGATGTTTAACCTCATAGAACACCTTGGAATACACAACTGTACACCTTTGAACAGTAATCCATCTTGGATCAGAAATTTAGAAAATTCAGTATGGTATTTGTCTCCAAAAAAAATACATACTTGATATATCTCTCCAAAGTCTTCATCAGCATCATACATAGTCTTCAAGGAATCAATACCAATACTTTCTAGTTGAATCTGATTTATGGTTAGAGCTCTCCTACTCAAAGCATCTGCTACCTTGTTCTTTACCCCTTTCTTGTGCTTGGGTGTGAAAGTAAAAGCATGCAAAGTTTCTACCCATTTCATATGTCTATGGTTTAGCTTCTCTTGATTGTTAATGAAACTAAGAGCCTGATTATCTGTGAATACTATGAATTCCTTTGGCATTAACTAGTGCCTCCATTTCTTGAGTGACTGGACTAGAGCACACATCTCCAAATCATATGATGAATACCTCTTTTTTGTATCATTTAACTTCTCACTGAAAAATGCAATAGGCCTACCTTCTTGACTGAGTACTACACCAATTGCCATGTGACTTGCATCACATTCTACCTAAAAAATTTTGTTGAAATCAGGAAGTGTAAAGACTGGCTGCTGTACCACCTTCTTCTTCAGTGTTTCAAATGAATCATCTTCTTCTTTGGTCCACATAAACTTGCACTTCTGTCCTCCTTTGATGGTGTCAAGCATGGGTGCACAGACATGACTAAACCCTCTTATAAACTTCCTGTAGAAAGTTGCTAACCCATGGAAACTTCTGACATCATTCATAGTTCTTAGAGTTGGCCAAGACAATATGGCACTTACCTTCTCCTTATCCACTTTTAGTTTACCCTATGAAATGACAAAACCCAAATAGGTGATCTCTTCCTGCATAAACAAACACTTTTCCAAGTTGATCATTAGCTGCTCTTCATGTAACCTTTTGAGGACCAAGTCTATATGTCTGAGATGCTCTTCCCTTGTATTACTGAAAATTAGAATGTCATCTAGATATACTATGATAAATTTGCCTATAAATTCTCTCAAGACCTCATTCATCAGTCTCATAAAAGTACTAGGAGCATTGGACAATCCAAAAGGCATAACCTTCCACTCATACAATCCCTCATTTGTTTTAAATACTATTTTCCACTCATCTCCTGGCCTAATCCTGATCTGATGATAACCACTCTTCAAATCTATTTTTGTGAAATACTTAGCACCTCCTATACAATCAAGCAAATCTTCTATCCTAGGTATTAGAAACCTATACCTGATTGTGATCTTCTTAATAGCCCTTGAATTAGTGCAAAGCCTTCAGGCACCTTCCTTCTTTGGTGCTAGTACAACTAGTATTGCACATGGACTTAAACTCTTGCCATTTAGGCCTGTGTCCAACAATTCTTCAATCTGTCTGGCAACTTCTACATTTTGTTCTAGAGTAAGCTTGTATGCTGCCTTGTTTGGAAGTGTAGATCCTGGGATCAGATCTATGCAATGACTGATATCTCTTACAGGTGGTAGGGATCTTGGCATTCCATCAGAGATGATGCCTTTGTATTGATCCAACAACTCTTGGACAACAGGATCTATGAACCTCTGTCACTTCTCTCCCTTGATTTCTTGCTGCTGTTCCTGATTTACTTTCAGGCATGGAATTAGGGCATATGCAACTGTACCCTCTTTTACTATTTCTTTCATGAACTGTTTGCCTTCTACCTGCATTACCTTGGCTTCTTTCCCCTTTGAGTCTACCTCCTTCTCCATCAATGGTAGTAATTCTATCACCTTACCATCTTTGGTGATTACATATGTATTTCTAACTCCATCATGTTGTGCTCCTATGTCATATTGCCATGGTCTTCCAAATAGGAGATGACAAGCATCCTTCTGAGCTATGTCAAACAATAATCTATCCTTATATGTTCCAATTTGAAACTCTACCCAAGCCTGCTCTTCTACAACTTTTTGCTGACCTTGAGTGGGCCATGAAATTTTATATGGGTAAGGATGTGGCAGCCTTCTAAGTTTCAACTTTTCTACCATTTCAACAGACAAAATTTTTAGTAGATCCAGAGTCAATCAAAACTCTACATACCTTTCCTCCGGCCTTGGAAGTAGTCTTGAAAAGAGATTTTCTTTGTGGGGGTTCTCTATCAGGTACCTTCATGGTGGTCATTGCCCTTCTAATCATCAAAGATTCTCCTGTCTCAGGATATCCATAACTATCAGGAGCTCTTACACTTTGACCAGTGTTTGAGCTTGTCACACTTTGACAGTTAGATTCTTGTATCAGATTTGTTCTTCTTTCTCCCATTGAACTTGATACTTTCTCTAGATATCTGTTGGCTATATGACCTTCTTGATTACAATTGTAACATCTGATAGATCCTCTTCCCTAGGATCTTCCTCTGAATGGCGGTCTTCTACCTCTAAAGTTTCCTTGCTGATTGTAACTTTCTTTTTGAATTTGACTGATGTCTCCTTTGCTATTTTCCTGATTGGATTCTCCATGATATCCAAATCCATTGCCTCTGCCTCTTAAAGGACTTCTTCCACCTCTTTGTTGTCTTCCTCTTCCTCTGCTATTCTGTTCTTATCTTCTCTTTAACTTCTCTTCCACCTTCAGTGCTAATTGATAGCACTTCTAAACTGTATCTGGACTATGCAAATTTAAATCTTCTTAGATGGCAAGTCTCAACCCATTGAGATATCTTTCTACCCTCTCTTCCTCATTTTCCTTTACCTTTGTCTCAACACAGAGTTTCATAAATTCTTCAGTATATGTGTTGACATCTAACTCTTTCTGCTTCAGCTTTGCGTCCTCTTATGCAATTGGATGTTGTAATCCAATGGAACATAGGCTTCCTTCACTAAAGCCACCATTTTCTTCCAAGTAGCAACTTTGTTCTTTCCTTCCTTCACTATGTCATCTTGGATGAAATTCCACCAAGTCAATGTAGCCTCTTTCATTTTAGACTATGCCATCTTTACCTTTTGATGCTCTAGTATTTCTTCTGTTTCGAATAAATTATTCAAGGAGTCTATCCACTCCATCACCGAATCAGGATCCATCTTTCATGTAAACACTGGTAAATCCAGCTTCACATCCATGGTTCTCCTCTCCATGGATTTGAGGGCATTTAATAAGGGTCTCTAGTCTGCAAGAACCTCTATCTCTTCCTGCCTAGGGATTTCCTCTTCTTCCCTATCATCTTCTCCACCAGAACTTACTCTGTCCCTCAATTTCTCCAACTCATCTTTCAAAGCCTGATTCTGAGCTTTCACTGCTTTGCTCTCTACAATCTACTTCTTCACCAGGACAACCAATTTAGCATTGGTCATCCTTGCTGGGAGCTCTGATGATCCCTCTCCGTCTGACATTCTGTCTTCTTATCTTCCCAGAAGATACTCCTTCGCTCTGATACCACTATGACGCAGAGAACACGGCAGAGTTTGATGGAACCAATCTAAGATGCGGCTGTGACTATAGTTGAGTCCCTATGGCCCTACACTTAATATTTTATTGTATTAAATGTTGTCGGCATGCATTGCCAGCTATTGAACCTGTAACCTCCATTGAACCGCTGAACCAGCACCCATCGTTGAACCTGTCGGGCTCGTTGAACCATTGAACCATTAAACCGGTTCAATGGGTGGTTCAACGATCATTATTACTCTTTACCACATTCATCATTCTGCTAGATCTCTGAACCAACACATGGTTGAACCGTTGAACTGGTTCAAAGGTTCAACCAAAAGGTTTTCTCTGTCAAACTTATCATGCCAATCACTTAGCTTCAAATGCCGTTGAAGTCGTGAACTCTTGAACTTTCAAAGTCGGTTCAATCAAAAGACTATGACCCGATTTAAGTCATTAGCGGAGCCGATACTCTTCGCCTGATGGTGAACTTCACACCGATGCTACACTCAGCTTCTGCTAAACTAGCAAACCATTGAACCATTAAAATGGTTCAATCACAGAAACTTAACACTTCAAATTTCACCAGTGGAATCTGCTGAAACCCTCACGATTTTGTAGAACTACTTCTCTCACAAATGAACAAACTTTTACACTTCGTCAGCCTAGCACATGCGGATGCTAGGGTTCATTCCAGCATGCTGTCGATCGATCCTATAACTGCAAAACTCACACAAATAGAAAATGCAAAAACAAAATCTAATCTAATATGTACAGCCATTCCACTGATTACAGAGTAATCAATCGGTGGAATGGAGAAACCTCATATCGATTGCAAATTAGAAATCAACTACACAGATGCAATTCAAATGCAAAATAGGATCTTCATTATTTCTCAGAGGATGAATACAAATGTCTGTTTCACAGTACAACTCACAATTACTGCTCTATCTAATTTCTCCTTTCTGAGCTCTCCCTCTCCCTCTATCTATGTATATCTAATCGATCAAAACTTAGGCTATTTAACAACCCATAGAGAGTAGTACTAACAGGATTCCCAGTAGCTGGGAGACCATTCCAGGCAGCTGGGAGACGCAACTAACTAAAAAACTCATAACTAACTAACAGCTTGTCATTATAGATCAATAGGTGTCCTAACAACAGAAACAAACTAAAAATAGCAAGCATTGGTCAAACAGACCTTATTACATAGTAAATGCATAACAACCTATTAAGACTTTAGGCTTCTAATTATCTTGATGAAGGGGTGCTCCTAAACCACCGCTATTATTTTGGGATCCCTTTGGGTGACCACTTGGTAATAGGATCAACCACCGCTTTTTACATCTTTTTGGAAAAATAAAGTTTCTAGGTGTCTTCCCCAACCCCCTAGGATTAGTTTCCATGACCCAACTTTCACCTAGAACCCTGTTTTAACTTGGTCACCCCTTGGGTGACTACCCTGATAAAGGTGGTGACCTTGTCATGTTTTCATCCACATATTTGCTTCAAATTTGAGCTTGAGAAAACTTTGTTTTTTGTTTACTTTGCATGAAAATTTGAGCCTAACTTAGAGTCATCTATTCTTAACTTCTCAGTCAACTTTAATCATGCAAATATAGCTCAGTTGGACTTTTCTTAACTCCTCTCTCTCACATACTATCTCCATTTCTTCTTTTATGATAAGATTTCAAGATTAGTTCACTCTCTCATCAACCCAGTTCACTAAAAATCAATTGAGTTAACTCTTCCATCAAGGGAGTTAACTCCGAGCAATCAATCCCACAAATCATTCTTCAATGCAAACTATAAATACCCCCTGCTAAAAGCTCAAAGGGAGGCAAATTCATTGTTGCAACCGCATTTGGTTATCTTTTTCTCTCCACTAACATTCTCATGCTCATGATAGGAGTTATGAGCATTTTGTTTTAGTGTTATTATGCACAAGTTTTGCCAAAATATTCATACAATGTTATTATGCTAGCCATTTTGCAAGCGCAAGTGCTTTATTCCAAGCTTTCATCGCTTAATTCATGATTTCTCAAGCTCTCATTCAAATCAATTGCATCCAATACATGTTGCCAAGAGGAGTACCCTACTACTGAAATGGAAGGTAAGGTTACCAAAAGGATCTCTGAGGATATGCCAGGTTCATGCACCTTTACTTTTAGGTTCTTTTATGCTTTAATAGTAATAGATAATCACAATCTTGCTCTTGGAGATAGTAATTTGATAATTTCAATTTCCTTGATAGGCTAATTAGATGATTACATTTAATTAGTTTACTTCAAGTACATTGCTTTGTTAGATTAGATTTGTAATTTTGTACTTTCATTTCTTAGAATAGTTGAAAAAGACCTGCAGAAAAAAATAAAAACATAGCTCAATTGTAAACTAGTTGCATTCATATTTTATTCATAGATTAATTAGTTCACTTTCATTTCAAAAATCACAAAAAAGAACAAAAACATTGTTTTTCATGCATTTAGATTGCATTCATACAAAATATCATTACACCAAAAATAAAACATCAAAGAAAGCATAAAACCCCTCTATTTCATCATGAGGTCAACATATTTAAAAAAATCAAACAAACTATTAGATATTCACACTAAGTCAATACTAATTCAACTCAGGTTAACTCTAGCCTATTGCAAATATGTGCCTATGATGTGTTCTCATTGGTGTCAACATATCCATTTGTTAGAAATAGGGGAAACAATGCAGAACATTGAAGTAGATTGCTCTACATTTCTAGAGGAATGAAGATCAAAGTACGGGGACCATATGCCTATGTAGAGGATTGTCTGAAGTAGCTCCAGTTATGATTCGAGAGGTCCGCATGAAGTATTGACAATGTTATTGTCATCTGAGTAGAACTAGGTTTTTCAGTTATTTAGAGGAAACAAAGTGACAATAAGTTGGTCTGGATTGCTCCGCATTGAAATATTACAGTTTTTCATTCTAGAGGCATGTTTGGGAAGTTAGTGTGTATCCTCAACTCAAGTGGTTCATGGTTTGGAGGTCCACAAGTAACCTTTCTAGTGTGACATTCATGGTAGACAGTGTTCTTGAGGTTCCAGATGAAGATGAGAGTGATTCTGATGATTTGAAGTAGTGTGGATGCTATTGTTGAATTCAATGTGCTTGTGGAGGTCTTTGGATCAGGACTATACCTACTGTGTTGGTGGTCTACATTGATATTTGAGCTTGTGGTTAAAGATTTCTTCTTGAGTGTTTCTATTCATTCCAATTTTGGCCAACTGGATGCTTTATGAATGTTGCGGATGATCTAAGAGAGGTTGTATGAAGCGTGGTGTGTTGTTTGAGGAAGATTCAAGTCCCAGATGTGTTTGGCCGACCTTGATGTTCATTCCAAGGTTGATGAAGAGTATAAATACTTGTGGATGAGTTGTGGACAGTTGTCCTTGTGTGGAAATGATAAAATCCTAAGAAAGGTATTGAGGTAGAGCAGTAAAGAGGAGCAGAAGAACAAGAGTAGTAAAGGATGAACAGATAGTGAAGAAGTGTTTGGGGGCAAAGCAGAAGTTTTGTGAGCTTTCAATGGGACTAAACCAGACATGAAGAAGATGCTATTTCTTAGTTCATTCTTTCTGTATTAAACATAAAATCCTATAGGAAATGAGCCTCTTTGAGCAATGAGCTCTGGGCAGTGCACCCAAAGGCAATTGCCTTCCCATTTCTTTAAAGTACTTTTAACTGTTGATAACTGAGAGGGGGGGGTGAATCAGTTATCCTAATTATTTCCCTTATTGAACTTTCTTTTTAATTGATGCAGCATAGAATCAAACACAAAAACATTAATCATGAAATAAGAAACACATGACACAGTATTTTTGACGTGGAAACCCTGTTAAGGGAGAAAACCACGGGGTGATTAACCCAAAAATTATTCTCTGTTAGAAGAATAGGAAATTACAAAAATGGCACTTGCCAATTAGGGCTCACTGCCCGAGCACACTGCTCACAAGAGGCCCACTACCTACAAGAAGACACACTGTCTACAAAGTGATAAGAATCACAGTCTTGAACTGATTGGAAGCATCTGCATATGCTGGAGTTCAGTTTTGGTTAGGCTCAGTACACTGATCTGCTGCACTTCATCTTTCCTCTGTTCTTTATTCTGCTATCTTTCACATACCGGATCCTTTTTGCTACCTCTGCTCTATTCTGGACTTATTCGCATATATCTTCACACCATCACACACTTCACAACTAAATCCATCCTCTATATATATCCGCACAAGTAATTTCATCACCTTTCTAGTCGGCATCCGGAACAGTCTAGTTTCTTACAAACTCTTGTTCTGTCGGCTGAATCCTTCCTCACCAAGCAATGCGGATCAAGCATATACTTGTAGATATCATTAATCATGTCGGCCAAACATGATTCATGCCTTCACAACCTCTATCATCAACAGTAACACATCCGGAAAGTAGTCTGATACTCTGTCAGTCAGTTCTTCCTCTGTTTTCACTGTCTCTCAGGAATCCGGTACTCAACTATTCATATCTTTTTCCTTCTCCATCACCGGAGGCTAAATCCTTGGAATATACCACTCAAGGTAGTCCTCTTGACTTCCCCAAATCCGCACTGCACCAAGACACTTCCTCTGAGAGATCCAGACCAATCTGTCGGACCTTGCCACATGCTCTGTTCTTGTTCACCGGACCACAACATTCTTTATTCTGACTTCCGGTAGAGACACATCATGACTTGCGGATATGTGGGATGACCTTTGTTGCCATCAATGACAACAACCATGAATCCATATAGTGTCTCTTGCCAACATTAACAAGGTACAAATCTTGTGGGTTAACCCCCACCATGGTTTTCCCTTAACTGAGTTTCCATGTAAAAATTCTGGTGTTATGTGTGTTCATTTTGTTTCTGCTCATGTGTTGTTGATTCATGCTTTAATGTTTACATCATTAATCTATTTGTAAGTTATGAAAGAAGATTAAAAGTAGAAAAGGTTAAAATTGTGGGACAACTGATTCATCCAACCTCTTAGTTGTCTAACCTAATTCCAATAATTGGTATCAGAGCCGATTCCTCTAAAAGAAGCTTGACCGCTTAAGGAAATCCAAGATGTTGACTTACAAGAAGGACAGTCTGATACTTGATGGAACAAATTAATCCCTTTGGAGATGTGTATGTAGTGTCATTTGCAATGTATAGGTGATGCCTATTGGTTGATAACTAAGGATGAGTATAAGATTTTGGAGAAAGGCCCTTCAACTATAGATGAACTCAAGGAAGTTGAATATAACATTCGAGGTAAAGAAGCATTGTTGAGTGCCCTAATTGATAATGACAAATATCCTAGAATTAAAAACTACTCATGAAATTTGGAAAAAGTTGGAAACTCTGTATGAAGGTGATGAATATGTCAAATGTGCCAAGCTACAGAGCCTAAAGGGTAGATACAAAAGGTTGATGATGAGTGAAGATGAAAACATTACTTCCTACATGCAGAAGGTGAATGAACTTGTGAGTGATATCAGGAGTGCTGGTGGAATATTGGAAGAATTAGAGATTGTTCCCAAAATGCTTAGATCCTTACCTATAGCATACAAGTATAAAGTTGTTTCCATTGAAGAGATTAGGACTGTGACAACTATTACAAGGGGTCATTTGGTTGGTAAGATTTCAGCATTTGAAATGAGTAAGTTTGGTGATTCTCTTCCTAAATATGAAACTGCATTTAAGGCCAATATTTCTGGAAAGCAAAGATATGATCAAGGTGAAAGCTCTTCAAGAAAGTTAACCAGATATCAGAAGGCCAAGAAGGAACTTGATGAAGATGAAACTGAGTTTGATGAACTTGAAGCCCTTATTGCCAAAAGATTGCTAAGAGGATCCAATAAGTATGAAGGAAAGTTGCCCTTCAAATGTTTTTCTTGTAATAAGATTGGTCATTTTGCCTCAAGGTGTCTAAAGAGGGTTTCAAAGCCAAACCCTAACAGATCAAGGGCTTAGAAGAAATGTTACTATGTCCAAGAAGCTAAAGAAGGTGTCATTGATGATGAATTCGATATGGGAAGTAACTCAAGAAATGAATGGGTGTTCATTGCCATCAAAGAAGAAGATCTAGTGTCTACTAAATCTACTAGCTGTGTGAATGTGGAAAGTGCATTGGCTGCTCATATTGAAGAAAAGGATGAATGGGTACTTGGTAGTGGATGTTCTCATCATATGACTGGTGATAAAAGTAAGTTCATAAGTTTGGAAAGATATGAAGGTGGGATTGTGAAGTTTGGAGATAATTCAATTGGTAGAATTTGTGGCAGAAGTTGCATCTCTTTTGATGGTAAGAATAACACTAATGATGTTCTATATGTAGAAGGATTGAAGCATAATCTTCTTAGTGTTAGACAGTTGGTTGACAAAGGGTATGATCTCCGATGAGTCAAGGATGGAAAATGCAAAATCTTAGCAAGCTCTGGAACTGTGATTACATTAGGTACACAAACTAAAGGTAACATCTTTCATTTAAGTGGTACTAGCAAAAGTTGTTTTATTTCTCAAATTGATTAGAGCTGGTTATGGCATAGAAGAATGTGTCATGTAAACTTTGATAACATTGTCAAGATAGTACTACTTAGGATGTGAGAGATCTTCCAAAGCTTATGAAACCTGCAAATAGCATGTGCAAGGAATATCAGTTGGGCAAATAGATCAGAACTACATTAAAAAGTAGGGAACAATCTTCAAGTGGATTATTGGAACTTGTGTACACTGATTTGTGTGGTCCTGCTAGAGTTAGGAGTCTGCAAGGAGACAAGTACTTTATGTCGCTAATTGATGACTACTCTTGGATGATGTGGGTCAATTTCTTAAGAGAGAAATTAGAGGCTCTTGACAAATTCAATGTGTTCAAGGCTATGGTGGAGAATGAGATTTGTGTGAAGATAAAATGTATGAGATCTGATGAAGGTGGAGAGTTTACCTCTGATGAGTTCAATGCATTTTGTGAAAAGCATGGAATAATAAGACAATTATCTACCCCTAGGACTCCTCAGCAAAATGGAGTTGTGGAAAGGAAGAACTAGACTATTCAAGAGGCTTCTAGAACCATGATGATGGAGGTAAATCTACCACATGTCTATTGGAAGGAGGCTATGAGTACTACTGTCTACACTCTCAACTAGGTGCAGATCAAAGGTAATACTAGTAAAACCCCTTATGAATTATGGTTTGGTAATGCACCTACTGTGAAATACTTCAGAATTTTTGGTATTAAATGCTATATCAAAAGAGATGAGGATCTAGGCAAGTTTGATGCAAGAAGTGATGAAGGAATATTTATGGGTTATTCTAACCATAGCAATGCATACTGATGCTTTAACAAGAGATTGAAAATGATTGTTGAAAGTACTAATGTCAGAGTTGATGAAAGAAAGGAGAGACTTTCTAGGTCTTGTGGATATGAATCTGATGATGAAAGTCCAAATGAAGTCCAAACAAAACCTCAGATCTAGACTGGTCTGGAGAACCCAGTGACTCAAGAAGTTAGTGGAAATGTTGAGGAACAAGCTCAAGAATCAGAAATTCAAGATACTCTCAGAACCCCCAGGTATGTAAGGATGAATCATTTTAAAGATCAAATCATAGGAGACAAGAATAAAGGTGTTCAAACTAGAAGAAGAATTGATGAAGATCAAGTGGAGTATTGTTTGATTTCAAAGATTGAACCAAAATCAGTGAATGAATCTTGTAATGATGAAAATTTGGTAAAAGGAATGGAAGAAGAATTAATGCAAATTGAAAAGAATCATACCTGGGATCTTGTTCCAAGACTTGAAAACAAAAATGTGATTGGAACTAAATGGGTCTTCTGGAATAAACTTAATGAAGATGGTAAGTTGTGAGAAACAAAGCAAGATTGGTATGCAAAGGATATTGTCAAGTAGAGAGAATTGATTTTGAAGAAATATTTGCTCTAGTGGAAAGAATTGAAGTAGTCAAATTATTTCTTGCATTTTCTGCTTTCAAAGATTTCAAAGTTTACCAGATGGATATCAAGTCAGCATTCCTAAATAGAGAGTTAGAGGAAGAAGTTTACATTGAGAAACTGAAAGGATTCTAGTTGTCTGATCAAAAAGATATTGTCTGTAGATTGAGGAAAGCTTTGTATGGACTTAAATAGGCCCCAAGAGCCTGATATGCAAGATTAGATAAGTATCTACTAAAACTAGGATTTAGAAAAGGCACAACTGACATCAATCTTTATTTCAAGATTGATCATGAGCACATCTTGATTATTGAGGTATTTGTTGATGATATTATTTTTGATGGAAATGGAAGCATGTGTAAGAAATTTGCTAATCAAATGCAAAGTGAATTTGAGATGTCCATGTTTGGTGAAATGAATTTCTTCTTAGGTCTACAAATCAATTAGTTAGATAAAGGTATCTTCATATCTCAGTCCAAGTATGTGAGTGAATTATTGAAAAAGTTTGGAATGGAAGATTCAAAACCAGTGAGTACACCTATGGTAACCGGATTTAAGTTGAGTAAAGATGATGACTCCCCTAAGGTAGATCAAAAAAGATATAGATCAATTATTGGAGGACTGCTCTATCTGACTCAAACCAAACCTGATATTATGAATGCAGTTGGACCTATTACTAGATTTCAAGCTGATCCTAGGGAATCCCATGTTGTAGCAATCAAAAGAATTTTCATATATCTAAAGGGAACATCTGATTATGGGTTATGGTATCCTAAGGATGATTACTTCACTCTTCATGCATATATAGATGTTGATTGGGCAGGAGATGTGGATGACATGAAAAGTACTAGCGGTGGTACATTCTTCTTGGGAAGAAGGTTGGTTTCTTTGTTGAGTAAAAAGCAAGAGACAATGTCTCTATCTACTACAAAGGTAGAGTATATAGCAGAAACAAGCAATTGTACTCAAGTCTTGTAGATGAAGCAAATGCTGAAGGATATCAGAATTGTGTTTGAAGAGCCTGTTACAATCTTTTGTGATAATTCAAGTGCAATAAACATCTCCAAGAATCTGGTGTTGCATTCAAAGACAAAGCACATATCCATCAAGTTTCACTTCTTAAGATAGAAGGTAAATGAGAATGACATCAGATTGGAGTTTGTTTCTTCAAAGGATTAGATTGTGGATATATTCACCAAGCCTCTAACTAAGGATACTTTTGAGTATCTCAAAGGAAAGCTAGGGGTTATTACCCCTCATGTTTAGAACTAAGATGCACTAGTGTGCATCAGTCTGGTGGAATTCACAGTCATATCTTGTGATCTTGATTGATGTTAAGGAGATACTACTCAAGGGGAGTAGTCAATATGCAAATTTTGTAGATCAGTCTGAAACAAAATGGGGGAGAAAAGAATGCAAATATGTTCCCTTTCCCATTGATGTCAAAGAGGGAGAGAAGTCATGTGAAAAACTAGTTGCTGATAAAAGGGGGAGCAATGAAGAAAGTGGTTGTAGAAGTCATAAGAGAAAGGGGGAGAAATACTTGTCTTGATGGTTGAATCATTTTTTTACATCATCTGTTGCCATTAATGAAAAAGGGGGAGATTGTTGCAAATATGTGCCTATGATGTGTTGTCATTGATGTCAACATATCCCTTTGTCAGAAATAAGAGAAATAGTGTAGATTGGTGAAGTAGATTGCTCCGCATTTCCAGAGGAATGAAGATCAAAGTACACGGACTATATGGCTATGTAGAGGATTGTCTGAAGTAGCTCCAGTTAAGATTTGAGAGGCCTACATGAAGTATTAACGACGTTATGGCCATCTGAGTAGAACCAAGTTTTTCAGTTGTTCAAAGGAAATAGAGTGACAATAAGTTGGTCCAGATTGCTCCGCATTGAAATATTACGATGTGTGGATCTAGAGGCATGTTTGGGAAGTCAGTCTGTATCCTCAACTCAAGTGGTTCATGGTTTGGAGGTCCGCAAGCAACCTTTCTAGTGTGACAGTCATGGCAACCAGTGTTCTTAAGGTTTCGGATGAAGATGCAAGTGATTATGATGATTTGAAGTAGTACTGATGCTATTGTTGAATTCAATGTGCTTGCGGAGGCCTTTGGATCCTGTATCTACTATGTTGGTGGTCCACATTGAGATTTGAGCTTGTGGCTGAAGATTTCTTCTTGAGTGTTGTTCATTCTAGTTTTGGCTGACTGAATGCTTTGTGCATGTTACGGATGATCTAAGAGAGGTTCTATGAAGTGTGGCATGCTATTTGAGGAAGGTTCAAGTCCCAGCTATGTTTGGCCAATAGTACAGTGATTTGCATTGAGTCAAGCCAACCTTGATGTTCATTCCAAGGTTGATGAAGCGTATAAATACTTGTGGATGAGTTGTGGAAACTTGTCCTTGTGCGAAAATGATAAAATCCTAAGAAAGGTACAAAGGAAAAGCAGAGAAGAGGAGGAGCAGAAGAACAAGAGTAGTAAAGGATGAAGAGATAGTCAAGAAGTGTTTGGGGGTAGAGCATAAGTTTTGTGAGCTTTCAATGGGGCTGAACCAGGCATGGATAGATGATATTTCTCAGTTCATTCTTTCTATATTAAACATAATATCCTATAGGCAATGAGCCTCTTTGAGTAGTGAGCTTTGGACAGTGCACCCGAAGGCAAGTTCCCTCCCATTTCTTTTAAGTACTTTTAATAGGGTACAAATCTTGTGGGTTAACCCCCACCATGGTTTTCCCTTAACTAGGTTTCCACGTAAAAATTTCGGTGTTGTGTGTTCATTTTGTTTCTGCTCATGTGTTGTTGATTCATGCTTTAATGTTTACATCATTAATTTGTTTGTAAGTTGTGAAAGAAGATTAAAAGAAGAAAAGGTTAAAATTGTGGGACAACTGATTCACCCCCCTCTTAGTTGTCCCACCTAATTCCAACATAGCCAGCTCTCTTCATTTAGACATTCAAATGTGCCCTAGACTTAGAGGTGAGTGGTTGAGGGTGATCCTACATGAGATCAAAGTGATCCACCCTAGGCCTTAACAAGCACAACCAACAATTGGAGAAAAAGAACATAGGTTTAGGTTTCTTGAGCAAAGAGAATAGATGCAATGAATACTACAACATTTCAAAGAAGAGGAACAAAATCTTGCACTCATAAACGATCACAACAGACACTTGCCCAGGCATTAGAATCTTAGAAACCTAAATAGGAGAGAAGTAACCAATGACTCTTCAAGTAATATCATTATCTCAGCAACAATGGTGACTGAATATCACATAAGAAATAACCCTCAAGAAAGGCCCCAAGACTGATTGATCGTTCTTCATGAAGTTCAGTTCCCAAGCGAGTAGGTCAGCCCCCGTGTCTCACCTCCTCTTGACTAGATTCTAAAACGAGAGTGAGAGTGACATGGAGGCTTTCTCATTGAAAGGATAGGGTCCTATGTGCTCTGTCAAAGTTGACTCAACCACTTCATGCTACCAAGTCATGTTTTGAAGTGTACAAACTCATCCCTAAAATGAATCAAGAGAATATCTTAATCCCATGGTGATTGCCTCTATGTTATCTCTTGTTCCTAACCTTGAAGCTTATCAAATTTAGATCAAGTCATCAATTTTTATGTTCATTCATTAATTATCAAGAAAAGTAGAATGGTTTTCTATTAACATTCTTATACATTTTAATTACTAAGCTCAATATTGAAGTCAACACAACTCCATAATTAGTCTAGGTTAGTGATGCTTAAATGTGTATGCATTTTATTTGATTAAATACTAGACTAAGCTTTAGGAAACCTTGTTTTCTTATACCTTTTTATGAACTTATTAAATCCTATAAAACCTACATAATTTCGTGGAAATGGCTCAAAATTGGGAGATGATGAGTCACACATGGAAATGGTTCTAATAACTTGCAACCTTGATAGGATATTAGAATTGAAGAAAACATATCTAACCCCAAATTGGACATAAGGACTTGATGAATAGATAGAACAAGAAAAGGACAGGGTCATTTGACCTTGTATCAATGCATAATCTTTCCTAGTGCTCCTCTTGAAAAAATATGCCTCATGAAATTTATGTGTAGAATTTTTGAGGTTCAAGTTAACTCACAATCAAGGATAAGTTTCCAATCCCTATGATTGATGAATTAAATGAATCTAATGAGTTTTATTTCTTCTCCAAACTAGATTTATTGTTTGTACAGCACTAGATCCATCTTCAAGAAGCATTCTAGACCATGTTCTAAACTCACGAGGGCTACTCAAGTTCCCAATTATGGATTTTGGCCTCAGTAATGAACTATTTACATTCCAAATCCTCTTAGGCCTTTTAACCATTTATTAGGAAATTCGTTATGGTATTTCTTGATGATATCGTCCTTTGGGTGTGTGCAAGAAGTTGAGTCCATTTCTTGGCCAAAAAGTGGAAGTGTTTTCCTTGATTTTTAGAATTTGTCACATTTGACCTAAAAATTTGAAGCACTTAAATGTTGAATCTCAAAAAAAGTTAGCAATATGAATGTAGTACTTGGAGTCTAGTGTCCAAATATGTAATTTATCTGAATACCTAGATGATACAAATTGATTTTCAATAGGCATGTCTAAAAACAACTATTTATAAGTCACTTTTTTTACCATACCATGCATGTGTATGTCAACCATATCTTCACCTAAATATTTGTATTTTTCTGAATCCTTTTGGGAAAAGATTTGTAACACACTAAAGATTGCTCACAATATTTTTTTGTAAGTTTTTTTTGAATTTTTTTTATTAATTTTTATTGGTCGTAATTGTTGTTTTGAAAATCCCTCATGTAAATCATGTATAAGATGACTTAAACTTATCATTTTTTTTAAATTGAAAAAAATTGTCTAAACATTGTTCATGTATAAGGTTTTTTTCAAAAAATTATTTTAATAAAAAGTTATTAAAATAATAAGAAAACCTGATATTTCAATTTTATGGACCAGTTTCATCGTTTAAATTATTTGAAAAATAGAAAAAATAATCCAATTGTAAAAAAAATCCATATTTTTAATCTACACAATCTCATCTATAATGGGTTTTAATTTGATTTAAAAATTCTTTAAGAAAAGTTGTCAACCATATTTCCAATGTCCATTTCTTCAAAACATTTGAAGCTTTTTGTTTGAGAAATAAATAATAGATACAAAATTATGTTCAATGCCGATCGGAGAGTCTTATTTAGACTCAATGCTGATTGGGAAGTCTTTGGGAGTTAGTCCCAAGATGGATTTTCGCTCAGTAGTAGTTGGTGCGAATTCTCCTTCTCATGCTTTGAAAGTTTTTAATAATAACTTGTTCTCTCCGGATCTGGGGTTGGTTGGCTTGGAGTTGTCTAGCGGTAAACAGATTGTGAAGATCAATGGATGCCTTGAACGTTGTGAGGAGAGGCTGAAATTGGTTATCCTGCTAGAGATTATCACAAAAGATATTGACTATTATTTGAAGCATGCATTGATGTGCAATTTTATGGGGTTGCGGGTCTCTTTACAATTTCTTGAATCGTGGACCCAACATACTTGGATGCCGAAGGAAGAAATAGAGGTTATGCTTTTGGCAAATAACTATTTCATGGTTTCATTCAATTTCTTGGCAGATTATAACAAGCCTTTTGAAGGAGGCCCCTATTTTCATAATCATATTGGGTTATTTATTAAACCATCTAGCATGCGGGCTTCAATCCTATTGAGGAACTTGCAAGTTAGGTTCCAGTGTGGGTTTGGCTTCTGAGGTTTCCTATGTAATGTTAGTGGGATAATGTTTTCCACTTGTTGGCTTCGATGCTTGGAAAACCAGTTGGTGCTTCGCAACAGACTCAAGTTAAAAAGGTGATGACTTTTGCACATATCTTTGTTGAGATTGATTTAAGTAAACCTTTGCCAAATTTGGTGGATATGTGTGTGGGTCCTTACTCTTGGGTGCAACAGTTGGACTATGAGACTCTTCCATTTTGATGTCGTCTCTATCATGAATATGGACACTTGCAATGGAGATCCCCAAAGGATAGGACTGCGGATTCCCAGCCTTCTCAACCTCCCTGCAATCCCCCTAGAATTGAAAAGGGGAACGATCCCATTCCTGATGATGTGGTTGGGGCTGATGGTTTCGTTCCAGTCAAGGCTCGTAATAGGAATCCAGGTCAAAAGAGGACTTCGAAGGAGAGGCAAGATGAAGATACTTTCAACAGATTTGAAGTTTTAGATGATCTCAGCTAGTAGGAAGTGAATTTGGGCTTGGTGAATCTAGATCAGGGTATTTTGGGTACAGGCTAGGAGGGCCTTCTTTCTGAGGCTACTCAAATTATGCAGGATAATAGTGCTTTGCAAATGGACATGGATCTTCAAATGGAAGTCCAGGTGGAATCGATTCCTATTGTAGAAGGGTGGTGTGGATGGATCTCCTCTTGTTTAGAATGCAGGTACTGATGGGGTGAAGCATAATAAGTCTTCTTCTTCTCATTTGGGTCTTCATCAAAAGGATCCAAACAAAGGGGTTGGGGAGAAGTCTTCTAGGCTTGGTAGAAAAAAGAATTTGGAAAAGATTAAATTATCAAGGGAAACTTTGGTAGAGTTAGGGTCTGTCAAGACCCTAGATTCTTCATTTTACGAGCCCCTTGAAATAATTGTCCTATCATGGAATGTAAGGGGCTTGAATAGTGGCCCTTGACAAAAAATTGTTCGGGATCTAGTTAGAAGTCAATCTCTTGATGTTCTTTTCCTGCAAGAGACTAAGTTATCCATGGATTGTATGTTTGGTTTAGTACCTAAGTTGTAGAAGAGTGGAGAGTGCTAGTGCATTAGTGCTCAAGGGTTTGCTGTGGAGTGGCTTGTTTATGGAATTCTCAGAAGATCCGCCCTCTTTGGTGGTTGTCCTTTCAGTCTTCTATCTCTATGATTGCATCTTGTTTTGAGATGGGGGAGTCTATTCTCTTCTCCAATATCTATGCACCTACTAAGATCCAGGGTAATCAACTTTTGTGGTCCCATATTCAATTTGTCTGAAGCATGGTTCCTTTCCCTCTATGGATTATGGCTAGAGACTTTAATGCTATTACTGAGTTAGTTGAGAAGTAGGGTGGTATTACGAGGCTGGAGCCTTTTGCGTTGCTACTTTAGGATAACATCTTAGCTTTAAATCTTTTTGATATCAAGCCCATTAATGGCCATTTTACTTGGAACAATCAGAGGGTTGGGGATAATTGTATTGTGGAATGACTTGACTACTTTCTGGTTTCTTGCTACTGGGTTGGTGGTTTATGGTCTTCTACCTCTGAAATTTTGGATTGGAGGGGCTCAGATCATTGGCCTATCAAGCTGGTTATTTCTTCACCTCATGTGCCTTGGTCTCCTTCTTTCAAGTTCCAACTTATGTGGTTACGTGACTCCTCTCTCCATCATTATGTTGCTAAGTGGTGGAGGTATGGTAGACTTGCTTATGGTACAACAATATATAATTTAACTAAGCTTCTTCAATTTGTCAAGTATCGGCTTAAACATTGGAATTGACAATGCTTTGGAAACATTTTCTATGCTATGATTACTGCCCAGGATGAGTTGGATGGTATTACGAGGTTGATCAGGGAGGATGGGGTGATTGAAGACTAGCTACGAAAAGAGACTAGGGCTTTCAAATCATTGGAGGAGTGTGACCTGCATGAGGAAGTATTTTGGAAATAAAAGGCCCAGATTGAGTGGCTTCAGGAAGGGGATAAATATACTACTTTTTTCTTCAACTCGGTGAAAGGTAGGGAACATGGAAATTCAATTTCTGATCTAGTGAATGGTAGGGGTGAGATTGTTTCCTCTTTTCATGAAATCAAGAGCGAATCTATGTAGTATTTCACTTCCTTATTTAGGGAGGTCTCGGAGGGGGGTTTTGATGAGGAAGCTCAGTTCCTTTCTTGTATCCATTCTTTGGTATCTAGGGAGATGAATGAGCATGTTATGAGTGATATTTCAATTGATGAGCTAGAGGAGACAGTGTTTCAGATGAAGAGGTGGAATGCTCCTGGCCCTGATGGTTTCCTGATTGAGTGCTCTCAAAAATTCTGGGAGATTATCAAGTTGGACTTGTTGGAGGTTGTTCAAGAGTCTCAGAGGAATAAACAGATGTTACGAGCTTTGAATTCTACCTTCCTTTCTCTCATCCCAAAATGTGATGGGGCAGATAGTTTAAATCAATTTCATCCTATCTCTCTTTGCAATGTGATTTATTAAATTATCTCTAAATTGATTGCTGATACGCTAAAAAAGTGTCTTAAAGTGTTGATCTCTAAGGAATAGAGTGGTTCTATGGCAGGATGGTAGATTCTGGATGGGGTTATTATCGCTACTGAAACCATTCACTCTATGCTCAGTTCCAAAGATAAAGTAATGTTCATTAAGCTTGATATGGCTAAGGCATATGATAGAGTTCGGTGGTCCTTCCTGTTGTGTGGTTACACAACATGCCCCATTTTGCCTTAGCAAAATAGGGACCCAACTTTTCTTTCTTCTTTTTCTTGCTTAGGGTGGTTTGGTAAAATTAGTCATGTATGTCACCTTTGCACAGGGTATGGGCATCATAAGAGGAGGTCAGTTGCCAAAGTTAGTGTTTTCTATCATAAACTACATGGTTAGAAGGAGTACAAAATTTCAAGTAGGTTTGCCTTTTGGATCACCCCAATATTGTTTAAGGGTAAAAAGTTATGTTGAGTCAAAGTTTGGTCAACCCTGATATTCCTCATAGGGGGTCATATTTCTAACATTAGTCATATTTGTTAACATGACCTTGACTTAGAAAAATCACCTGATAACCGTTATACCTGATACGTAAATGTCAAAATTAAATTGGAACATGTATCTACCCATCAAAGAACCTCATATATTCACGGGGGGTCATATTTCTTAATATCAGTCATCTTACAAAATATCACCCTACGCCAGTATGACTATGATATCATTCAGTTCCGATGAATGAACAAAATCACCCTATTGATGACATAATCATTACACCGGATCCACGGAGGGTCATATCTCCAAATATCCGTCATGTTTCTCAATATGACGATGATGTCACCAAAACCTAATAGCTAAAGAGCATTGATGGTATGATGATGTCATCATGATCTACCCCTGAGGGGGTCACATTTTGATATATCCCTGATCTTAATTTGATGACCCAATCTCGCCGCGTGATCAAAGGTTGACCATATCACCCTAATCTTTAGTAGATGATTATCTCGCGCAAGAAAGGAAGAGGGGGTCATATTATCCTGAGGGGGTCATATTTTCAAATATCCATGATCTTCGAAAGATCACCCTTTGGTATTAAATGCAATCAAAATGGTAGATGAAGCCCCGCCAATTTCAAATACAAATTCAACACTTGGCATCATGTATGATCTCCATGCAAATAATCGACGGATTTGATCAGAACAATGCATATGCCCTAATTTGTCATATTGATCCATTTAAAACTAAAATTTGAAGGTTATTTTCATTTACCCTACGATTAATTGAGAATTACAAAGCTCTGGAAGCAAAACCCTTCTCAATCATTTGCTAATAGATCATGACCCTCAATGTAATGGAACGGAACGGGTGACCTCGCACATTTGCATATTTCCCATTATCAGTCATATAATCCAAAGGAAAGTAATACCAAGTAAGTAATTCAAAACCCTCTCCATTGTTGTTTTCTACAAATATCCAGGTACAATAATTCTTTACTAAGGTAAATGTACATGATGATGCATGAAAAGAATTAAAATGATGAATAATAGCTAGGAGATACATGATATTGTTGAATGTTTGTACAAGCACCATAGGGCAAGACATGCATATGTCTATTGTATGAGTCAATGGTGGAGGTTAGAAAGAACATATCTGAAGCTAAGTTCTTGAAGTTTATGTTTGTAAGGCCCGAAGGGGTGGAGTTCAGATATGGTGTTATCAGTGACACGCACCAGGGACAAACAGACTTAGATGCATGGTCAAGGAAATTGGATGATGATACTGACAATCCTATAATAGATAAGATATTTACAACAGGTATGTGGCATGCAGCAGGATTCCCATATGCCAAGGATGCCATTGAGCTGGTGGTAGAATGTGCCAGAAATTATAAACCAAAAACTAGGAGAGTAGAAAAACATGGCAGGTTATATGCTGACTTTTCAATCAAGGGCATCACTGCCACATTTAACTTGCCAGTGGGAAATAAGTTAGTAAGTGTGGACCTCAATAAACTAGAGAAGGAATACAACAATAATAAGAAAGAGGCTAGGAAAAGAATATATCAGTGGAGGCTAAAGAACAGTACCTACACAACTTCAGCCAAGTTACTGGTATACCTATACAAGTTTGATTTCGATGATGAATATTAGTATATAATTGCCCTATTGAGTAGGATGACTGGAAGACCTCATGCTGGTAACTTTGAAAAATGGATGTTTGGAATTATCCAAATGGTATTGTACTCAGATAACAAGCCTCTATGCGCCAAAATCATCAGTGATTGCCTAGATGAGGGGATGAGGGAGTTGGGAGGTAAGACATGCATATTTTACATGACCTCCTATGTTGTGTATTCTTGTTCTTTCTGAGGAACTTTTGATGCCCTACAAATAGTAGGTAAGGTAGGAAACAACACTAGTGATGTGCATATATGAGATCATTATCCCCAATTGTAGAAAAGGGCATACCTCTAGGATTACAAGCTGGTAAATGATGTATTTTCATTGCATCTAGTCAGAATAATGGAAGAGGACCAAACCAAGAGATTGAGCAGGGAAGCTCAAGAAGTTATTTACAAGTATGGAGCTTGGTTTATCCAATTCTCCACTTTCTCATACATAAGGATTGAAGGGTTGGAGGGAAAACCCCTCATGTTTCCAAGATACCCCATCGATAGGGTCATCTTGATGGAGTTTGTTAGACAGGTGTCCACTTTAGTTGAAGCTTACATAAAGCAGAAGAAGATCCCTCCTAGACTATTCCTAGTTTACATAGGATCGTACTTATTCCCAGACAAATAGAGCATCAGGCATGCTATTGGGGGATTGAAACTCATGTACTTACAGACATTCCCTATTTCTAGGTCATATGACCCTTATGGTAGGATGTAGAAGCTGTTAGGAAAATAGATACATCAAAAGCACCTAGATGACTTCTGGACTGATTATGATGATGAGGCCAAGGTGAGAAGAAGAAAATATCAAAGGCTCACCTTAAATCAATTCAGGGCCTTTGATTGCATCCCAGTACCTCCACAGCTACATTATGATGGTGGAAAGATAATGTCCAATGAGTATGAGTGCAAGAAGGTGTATAATGACACCATTTCAGCCCTCGATCTGACACAGTAGGAGGAGACCTCCTTAAACCAAGCAATGCAAGGGGTAATTCAATTGACCCAAAGTTGGGTAGATACAGAGATTGCCAAATTTAAGAAGGGCATGGCCCTCACAGTTGATAATAAGAAAAACAAACAGGAATTGTTAGATGAGGAGTATGATGATTTTCTCATTGAGAAAAGAAAATCTAATGGAGAGAGATTACCGAATGAAGAACAAAAGTTGCCATCCAAGGGTAAGAAGGTGGAAGATGAATAGAAAGGGGTGATCATCAAGAGGCTTACATCAAAAGGTGATGGGACATCCACATCAGCCCACGTGTCCACATCACAGCCCCCCTAATAAACAAAAGACCAAGAGGATAGTGAGGCTTGCTACTGAAACTACAGAAGGGCAGATAGAAGATTGTACTTTACAAGATAATAAAGGTTTCTGTGAAAATTTTTATGAGTGTTGTTATGACTAACAATCATCATCAACATAAATTGCTGCTAGAAGGAGGGCCGATGCCTGATCTTGTTTGAAAGGTGAATTAATGGTATAAGCATGTTCTTGTGTCAAAAGTGAGGTAACTTTCTCAAAGTTTACCATATTTGTATATGATTTGAGTATTTCTGCAAATATTTTCTTGTTCTATGGAAGTTCATATTTGTTCATCATAAATATTTTAGAATTGAGCATAGATATCTCAAGCTTTGCAATCAATTCTTGTAATATTTGAAAATGGAGTAGTTATCTAGGTCTTCAAAAAAATATTCACTATATTTTTCCTATGATACCTAAAATCCTGATATCCTTGTCTAGAAGCACTATATTTGCTCATATTTGCAACATCTCTATAAATATTGCATAAATATCTAATCAGTAGAAGGCTTTGATCATAAATATCTCCTTTACTCAGGTAGTTGAGTCGATCTTTACAATAAACCAAGTCAAATTTCCAAAATTATAGAAATCCTAGCTCTCAGGCCAAATACCAGGTCCAGATCCAGTGGACTTAGACCTAGAACTATAGACATTCATCACACTCTTGATTCTGGTACATCAGAATCTTCACTAGGAAATACTCCAATAACCCTTGTTAGATTTCAAACACCTACAAGACCACTTGTAACACCTCAAGTCCAACCTCCACTGATTACAATGTCATTCTTTCTTACAGAGTCACCTTTGACCTTCACTGCATATCATCCTTTGCCTAAAAATCCTGACAAAATTTGTCCTAAATATCATCCATACCAGGATGTTGATGATCATATCAGAACATTCAAGGAAGCTTACTATAGAATAAGGATTGAGCATCAAGATGTGGTATACAAATTATTTCCATTTTCCTCAAGAGAAGAAGCATATAATTGGTATATCAGTCTTGGTCAAGGTGCAATTGGTTCATGAGCCAACTTAGAGAAAGCTTTTCAGGATAGGTTCAAGATACCTAAAGATCCCTCAATAAATTATTACCTGTTTTCCACAATCAAGAGATTTGAAGGAGAACCTATCGCTAAATTCAATGCTAGATTCCAAAAGATACTTTCAAAACTGGTAGCTCCTTATCCTATAGTAGATGAAGCTGCTAGGAGTATATATTATTCAACCCTAGATCCCCTGACTTCTATGTTTATCAGGAGAACACATCCTAATGTCAAAACTTTGGCAGGAGTTTTTGAAGAAGCTATAAAAGTTAATCAGTAGTTGATCCTAGCTCCAACACCTAATATAGCCTTCCCACATCCTGCATATCTTGCATATCCTACTCAGCAACAAACTAATGGAGTCATGATGCCTCCAGCTACAATGCCTAGTCCTTTGCAAGTACCTCCACTTAACATCATGCCACCTCCAAATAGAAATGGCCAGATGGTGTCATGTCTAGGACATGCAAAAGTACCTCAGGATGTAGGATAGAATAATAACAATGGTTATTCCTTTTTTAAACCTCAACCAGATAATGTAGTAGCCAAAGCTTAGGAATAAAAGGAAGAAATTAAAGAAATATCAGCACAGTTGAGGAAATTGACAACTGAAATCACTCATTTGAGAAGTCAAAATTTCTATTCTCAACCAAATCAGAATAGAGGATATAAAAACGATAGGTCTAGATATCCTAATAGGGGATATAACAATAACAATAACAGTGGTAACAACAATGTCTCTAGGCAGCCTAGAGTGTGGAACACTAGGCCAAACAATGGTTCTTTGCCATCACCCTTAGATAATCAGACTCCTAGTGAACCTAAGCAAACTGCTAGGGTGAACTTAGTAGAAGAAGCTCTTACTAACTAGTGTAGGATCCAAAACACCAATGCTCATGCTGAATTGGATTGTGCTCAATTTAGGATAGCAGCTAGTATATTTCAAGGTGAAGTGTCAAATACAATAGATAATCTTCCTTTTGTGGAAGGAAATGAAATTTTCCCTTGTGGATATGACTCTACCCTTGTGTTAGAGAGCTATGATAATCCTTCTTATCAATGAACAACTTTATCTCATGAGAACTACACCTTAGCATGTGAAGAGTCATCTATGGCTTTTGAAACAAATTATGTTTTCCCTTTTGAGGATGAAAATGAGCCATCAGTCAAACATGAGGAAGTGCACACTTATCAACAACAATATCGGGGTAGACATAACTACAACCTAAGGAATAGCTCAAATAGACCTACTAGTCTTTTGACTACATCCTTGCCTCCAAATAATTTTAACACTCCTCCTGATCTAAAGGGAAGTAATAACCCTAGATTTCCTAAGGTTAATGCTCAATACTTAGCACCACAAAATGTAGTGCCAAAAGCTAATAACCAGTCTCCTGAGACTAACAAATTGGTCACATACTTAGCAAATGAAATGACAAAGATTAAAATCAACTTATCATTGTCAGAACTACTCAAAACCCTAGCTATCAAAAAGGTGTTCATGAAATCTTTAGATGACCCTACACCAAAAGAAGATAGTCATCCTTGAAACCATACTTTGAATAAAGATCATGTAGCTAAGGATAATAATGTTAAACATAAAAATCCAGCCACTATCTAAGCTGCTGAAACTTCACACATGATCCTTTATAGGGATAAGACTAAGTCACCTCCATTTATCCTTACCATAAGGATGTTCAGTAAGAATTTTTATAACTATTTAGTAGATTCAGGTGCATCTACTAATGTAATGCCATTGTTTATATGTAATGCCTTAGGGTTACATCCTGCCAAGTCACTAAAGAAGGTAACACAGCTAGATAAAACTAACGTAAGTGTTGTAGGAGAATTAACTCACATTCACATGCAATTAGCATCAGATACAAGAATTCAATATTACATTGACATCCAGGTAGTGGATATCCCTGATACACATGGAATGTTGCTTAGCAAGGATTGGTCAAAGATACTTAATGGATACATGTCCACTGATTTCATTCACATGTGGCTACCTTATAAAGGGATTCTCAATAAAATTAGGATAAATGCTGAACCATGCATGAAACATATGATCATTGAGCATAATAAAACTAATGAGATTATGTATGTGGATGTTAAACCCAGAGTTTACACCATTAGACCCCAAATAGTCAGGATAGAAGAGATCCTCATGTGTGACATTCATGTTAATAAGGATGATCACCAAGATGATAAGATAATTATAAAATCTGATCATAGTTCAGATGATAGTGATGAGTGACAATTTTAGAAATTTTGAGATGTAATTGTCTAGAGAGATGCAACGTTGTCAAATGTTAAACATATTTGATGATAATGTTCTGATTGAAAGCTGGTGCAGGTTGCATGATCAAGCACATTTTGAAAGAACTTGTGATGCTTGCTTAGACATGATGGAGCTATAATAGACATGTAGAACAGAAGAGTGCATATATCAGGATGAAAGTTACATACATAATATAGAGGAGATCCTGGTGTGCAATGAGAATACTTCTAAGAGTAAAAGCAATATTACCCCGGGGACCGATTGTTTGATTAAATCGGATTACGAAATATCTGATGAAGATGGAGAAAGTAATCTGACCAAGTTTGAAGAATTTTTGTCAAAATAGATTCAAAGGATGAGATTATAGAATATTCCTCTACAAAATGCCCTAACCAGTGGATGGTGCAGATTACATGAAGCACCACACTCGGAGACTACTTGCTCATTATGCTTGCATATTCTGAATAAGCAGGGATTGCTTTATTCAAGAGATCAACTACATGATAGGAGAAGCACACTTAATGATGAAAAGGAAGATGTTGAAGTTCAAACATATACTAATGATCATGTCATGATAGGTCAAAAGAACAAAGATTCATTAGTTTTACATCAGTCAGAAAAAGTAAAAATTGAGAAGAATGAGTCACCAAAATTGAAATGGATATTAGGTGGTGCAGCTGCCAAAGCTAAAAAGAAAAGATAAGGTCCCAATAAACCTTTAACTGAAGATAAACCATGGATCCTTAGGTTTGATGGATCTATAAACAAGGAGCTAGACTAGGAATAGACCTTGTTGATCTAGCCAGAAAATCCTATTTAGCAGCATATAAATCACAATTCTCATGCACAAATAATGTGATAGAATATGAAGCTCTAATTCATGGGCTATTGTTTGTACTCAAAAAGAAAGTGAAGATTCTTCATGTCTATGGAGACTTAGAAATGGTAGTAAGACAGGTAAGAGGCATATACTAATGTAATTACAAAAGGTTGTCTAATTACATACACAGGGTATGGGATTTGATAGAAGAATTTGATGCATTCAACATCACCCATGTGCCTAGAGAACAAAATTATAGAGCAGATGCTTTAGCTCAAGCTGTGAGTACTTTTGAGCCATTATCCATATCCAGTTTAAAAAGGTTTGCAGTTGACCTAATATCAGTATCCTCTGTACTAGATAATGTCATCAATCTTTAAGTGTTTGATGATGACCGACATATTTTGGATTTTATATCAAACAGAGATGTGTTTGATGCACAGATCATAAATGAATAGAATGTGGAAGATCATACTTGGGAAGAAGAGGAGATCATTGATCTGCCTAGTAACAAGATACCCAAGGGGATGATAGAATTGGAAAGAGCGTTTGACTTTGATAATATGCTAAAACAGAAAGATCTTCCAAGAACTGATGGAGGAGAGTATTCACCAGTCAAAATAGGACAAGATAAAGAAATAAGGAATGTCTTAGTTGGCAAAGTCTGTACAAAAGAAGAGATGATAGGGATAACCCAAGCACTTAAAGATTACATTCATGTTATCACCTAGACCTATGATGAGTTGAAAACTAATGATACTTCAATCATCACTCATACTATACCATTGAAACCAGATGACAAACCCTTTAGACAAAAATAGAGGCTTGTCAACGCCTTATTAGAACCCATCATCTTTGAAGAAGTGAAGAAACTGTTCAATGCCAGGATCATATTCCCAATGAGGCACTCCACATGGGTAGCCAATTTGGTTCCTATGAGAAAGAAAAATGGCAATATCAGGTTGTGTGTAGACTTCAGAAATCTAAATAGAGCTTTTGAAAAGGATAACTATCCCTTGCCGTCACTAGATGAGGTATTACAAAAAATAAATGGTGCAAAGATGATGTCATTTTTGGATGGTTTCTTAGGTTATAACTAGGTGATGTTAGATAAAATAGATAGATTGAAAATTGCGTTCACCACCAAGTGGGTTATATTTGCCTACAGGTGCATGCCTTTTGGATTAATAAATGTTGGTGCTACCTTTCAGCATGCAATGGATATAGCCTTCAGGGGATTGATTGGTAAGTTCATAGTCATATACATGGATGACTTGACATTTTTCTCTAAGTAGAGAAGTGACCATATATAAGACCTCGGGAAGGTGCTTAAAAATGTGAATAGTATGGTATATCATTGAATCCCAAGAAATGTATATTTGGAGTAACTACTGGTAAGTTACTAGGTCATTTGATAATAGAAAATGGGATCATCATTGACCCTACAAGGGTAGAATCAATTATGAAGATACAACTTCCTGGAAGTAAGAAAGAACTGAAATCCTACTTTGGAAAGATAAATTTCGTGAGAAAAATCATTACTGGTTTTGCAGAGATTGTTAGACCATTAAATACAATGCTTAAGAAAGATGCCAAAATTGAGTGGACTCCTAAAGCCAGAGCATCTTTTGAGGACATCAAGAAAGCAATATGTGATGCCCCTATTCTGATCAGTCCTAATTATACAAGGGATTTGTTTATATATTCATTTGCTTCAAAGCATACATCTGCAATAGTATTAACACAAAGGAATGAGGCTAAAGAAGAAAAGCCTATAGCTTTCATGAGTTGCCCATTCAAGGATGCATAGCTTAGATACATGGATGTTGAAAGACAAGCTCTTACTCTAGTTCGTGCAGTCAAGAAGTTTAGACATTACATTTTGACAAGTAAGATAATTGCTGTAGTACGAGATGCAACAGTGAAGATGCTCTTGATGAAAAGTGAGCCTGGTGAAAAGAGAGCTAAATGGATAACAGTTCTTCAAAAACATGATATGGACATAACACCCATGAAATTGGTAAGAGGACACGCCTTGAGCTAGATGATATCAGAAATTGATCCTAACATCATGAGCTAACAATATGTGGTAAATGCTAGAGAAATTGAAGAATGGTATTCAGATATCAGGCACATCTTGATTACTGGAAGAAGCCCATCAAGATTGCAGGCCTCACAAAGGAGATCTCTGAAAATAAAATCACAAAAGTATATAATAAAAGGGGAAGTCCTTTTCAAAAGGAACTATGAAGGAATATATCTCAGATGCCTAGAAAGGAAAGAAGCAGATAAGGTGTTAGCAGAGTTGCATGATAAATTTGGAACCACATGGATCACATTTGACTACTGCCCATGCTATCCTGAGAGTAGGATACTACTGCCCACCATCTTTAAAGACATTGCTGAACATATCAAAAGTTGTCATACATGTCAGGTTGCAGCCAAAAGAGAAAAATATGCCGCTCAACCCTTGCAACCAATGATGGAGATACGCCCATTTGCTTAATGGTGCATGTATTTCATAGGACCCATCAATCCTCCATCATCTTCAAGCCACATGTATGTATTGACTATCACTGATTATTGTACCAGGTGGACTAAAGCCATCAGTAGTAAGACGTGCAATGTTGAGGATGTGATCATGTTCTTGGAAAGCAACATAGTAACCAGGTATGGAGTTCCTTATGCTCTAGTATGTGACAATGGACCTGCCTTTGCATCATTGAAGTTATCCAGTTGGGATTTTGATCATGGAATCATTTTGAAGTTCTCAAATTATTATCCTCAAGGGAATGGACTAGCAAAGTCAACAAATAAGAACTTATTGAATATCATAAAAAAATTGATAGAGAAAAACCCTAGGGAATGGAACACCCTACTAAAGTATGCCTTATGGGTGGATAGAGCTAGGATGGAGGTTGCATTAGGAAATTCTCCTTATCAATTAGTATATGGGGTGGATCCTATCCTCCCTGTCAATCTAAAAATCCCCACATTGCAGTTTGCACAAGAGTATCTAGGCATAGACAACAAACAAGAAGTTAGGTTACTTCAGCTAATGCACCGAGAAGAAAAAAGAAACAGAGCAATTGTTCAGTTTTCTAAACATTAGGTTGTTGTCAAACGCTAGTTTGATAAAAGAGCCAAAGTTAAAGCTTTTAGGATTTCAGATCTAGTCATTATGTGGGATAAAGCACATGAAAAGAAAGGTGACCATGAAAAATTCGATAAACTTTGGATAGGTCCTTTTCAAATTTCAAAGATCCTAGGAGACAATACCTACAGACTTAAGACTCTAACTAGTGAGGATGTCCCATTACCAGTCAATGGACATTTCCTCAGGCATTATTTCCAAGCCTTAAACAGGGTCATGTAAGTCATTTGTATCATAATGTGCATATTGTATAGTTATGTTTTGTTGGTGTCTGTTTGTTTGTTTTGTTGAGTTTTTGTTTTGGCTAATCAAGATGATGCAGCTTATCACCCTAAGAAACCAATCAAATTGTTAGGATTCAAGTGATGAGAACAAGTTCATATATAGGTTATGACTCATTTTGAGGAGTATTTTTTATCAGGTTGGTGATATCCTTTTCATCATAGTGCCTTTTCTTAATTAAGGATATTTTCACAATGACTCACCTACCAGCCTTGGGTTTGTGGAACACATAATTATTGGTGTTAAGTAAAAAATCTAAAGGGACTCCCTTGCTGCCAATACAATCTCCAACCTAAATCAGCAAGTGACCACACCTTGCATAGGGAGCTTACATGATGATATCATATGAACAAAAGAGATAAATGTTGAAAAATTCAAAAGAATAAAATTAGGCCATCTAAGTAACTCTACCGGGGATATAGATGTCTGCTGGCAGTGGGGATCTACTTAGGGAGATTGTATAGATAACCTTGTTAGTGCTATGGATGCTTGTTGGCAACAAGGCTCTATCCTGGTTGGCTATGAGGGATGAATCCAAAATATGTAGCTTAACACTAGTTACTCATGTTTTCAACTTAATTTTAAGATGAGAATAATTAATCATCTGCACACACTTGGCTCCTTGCTAGCATTGTTGCAATGATGAACATTATATCATTTAGAAAGGTCATAATACTTATGCTTAGAAAGAGTTAAAATGCTATGTTATAATGTGTTCCCATCACTTGAATCATTTGAATTTGATTGTTTTCTTTGGTGGCAAGTTGTTGTGTGGTTACACAGCGTGCCCCATTTTTTCTTAGCAAAACAGGGACCCAACTTTTCTTTCTGCTTTTGCTTGCTTGTTTCTTGCTTTGAATGGTTTAGTAAAATCAGTCATGTATGTCACCTATGCATAGGGTATGGGCATCATAAGAGGAGGTCATTTGCCAAAGTTATTGTTTTCTATCATAAACCACATGGTTAGAAGGAATACAAAATTTCAAGCAGGTTTGCCTTTTGGATCACCCCAATATTATTTAAGGGTAAAAAGTTATGTTGAGTCAAAGTTCGGTCAACCCTAATATTCCTCGTAGGGGGTCATATTTCTAACATCAGTCATATTCGTTAACATGACCCCAACTTAGAAAAATAACCTGATAACCATTAGATACCCAATATGTGAATGTAAAAATTAAATAGGATCAGGTATCTACCTATCAAAGAACCTCATATATTCGCAGGGGGTCATATTTCTTAATATCAGTCATCTTACAAAATATCACCCTTGCGAGAATTTCACCCTGCACCAGTATGACTATGATGTCATTCAGTTCTGATGAATGAACAAAATCACCCTGATGATGACATAATCATTACACTCGATCCATGGAGGGTCATATATCCAAATATCCATCATGTTTCTCAATATGACGATGACATCACAAAAACCCAATAGCTAAAGAGCATTGATGGCATGATGATGTCATCACGATTTGACCCCAAGGGAGTCACATTTCGAAGTATCCCTGATCTTAATTTGATGACCCAATCTCGCTGCATGGTCAAAGGTTGACCATATCACCTTGATCTTTAGTAGATGATTATCCCACGCAAGAAAGGAAGAGGGGGTCATATTTTCAAATATCCCTGATCTTTGAAAGATAGCCCTCTGACATTAAATGTAATCAAAATGGTAGATGAAGCTGCGCTAATTTCAAATGCAAATTCAACACTTGGTGTCATCTATGAGTTCCATGGAAATAATCAACAAATTCAATCAGAACAATGCATATGCCCTAATTTATCATATTGATCCATTGAAAAGTAAAATTTGAAGGTTATTTTCATTTACCCTTCGATTAATTGAGAATTACAGAGCTCTGGAAGCAAAACTCTTCTTAGTCATCTGCTAACAGATCGTGACCCTCAACGTAATGGAACAGAATGGGTGACCTCACACATTTGCATCTTTCCCATTATCAGTCATATAATCCAAAGGAAAGAGATACTAGGTAAGTACTTCAAAACCCTCTCCATTGTCATTTTCTACAAATATCTAGGTACAATAATTCTTTACTAAGGTAAATCTACATTATGATGTATGAAAGGAATTAAAATGATGAATAATAGCTAGGAGATACATGATATTGTTGAATGTTCATACAAGAACCATAGGGTAAGACATGCATATGTCTATTGTAGGAGTCAATGGCAGAGGTTAGAAAGAATAGATCTGAAGCCGAGTTCTTGAAGCCTATGTTTGTAAGGCCCAAACGGGTGGAGTTCATATATGGTGTTATCAGTGACACGCACCAAGGACAAATAGACTTAAATGCATGGTCGAGGAAATTGGATGATGATACTGACAATCCTATACTAGATAGGATATTTACAACAGGTATGTGGCATGCAACAAGATTCCCATATGCCATGAATGCCATTGAGCTGGTGGTAGAATATGCTAGAAATTATAAACCAAAATCTAGGAGAGTAGAAATACATGGTAGGGTATATGCTGACTTTTCAGTCAGGGGCATCACTGCCACATTTAACTTGCTAGTGGGAAATGAGGTAATAAGTGTGGACCTCAATAAACTAGAGAAGGAATATAACAACAATAAGAAAGAGGCTAGGGAAAGAATATATGAGTGGAGGGTAAAGAATAGTACCTACACAGCTTCGGCCAAGTTACCAGTATACCTATACAAGTTTGATTTCAATGATGAATAACAGTATATAATTGTCTTGTTCTGCAGGATGACCAACAAACCTCATGCTGGTAACTTTGAAAACTGGATGTTTGGAATTATCCATATGGTATTGTACTCAGATAACAAGCCTCTATGGGCCAAAATCATTAGTGATTGCCTAGATGAGGGGACAAGGAAGCTAGGAGGTAAGACATGCATATTTTACATGACCTCCTATGTTGTGTATTCTTGTACTTTTTAAGGAACATTTGATGCCCTACAAATAGTAGGCAAGGTAGGAAACAACACTGGTGATGTGCATATATGGGATCATTATCCCCAATTGCAGAAAATGGCATACCTCCAAGATTACAAGATGGTAAATGATGCATTTTCAATGTAGCTGGTTAGAACAATGGAGGAGGACCAAACCAATAGATTGAGCATGGAAGCTCAAGAAGTTATTTACATGTATGGATCTTGGTTTATCCAATTCTCCACTTTCTCGTACCTAAGGATTGAAGGGTTTGAGGGACAACCCCTCATGTTGCCAAGATACCCCATTGATAGGGACATCTTAATGGAGTTTGTTAGACAGGTGTCCACTTCAGTTGAAGCTTACATAGAGCAGAAGAAGATCCCTCTTGTACTATTCCTAGTTTACATAGGATGGTACTTATGCCCAGATAGATAGAGCATTAGACATGCTATTGGGGGATTGAAACTCATGTACTTATAGCCATTCCCTATTGCCAGGTCATATGACCAATATGGTAGGATGTAGAAGCTGTTAGGAAAATAGATACATCAAAAGCACCTAGAGGACTTCTGGACTGATTGTGATGATGGGGCTGAGGTAAGATGAAGAAACTATCAAAGGCTCACATTAAATCAAGTTGGTACCTTTGATTGCATCCCAATACCCACACAGCTACATCATGATGATGGAAAGATAATGTCTACTAAGTATGAGGACAAGAAGGTGTATAATGACATCATTTCAGCCCCTGATCTAACACAGTAGGAGGAGACCTCCTTAGAACAAGTAATGCAAGGAGTAATTCAACCAACCCAAAGTTGGGTAGACGCAGAGATTGCCAAATTGAAGAAGAAGGGCATGGCCCTCACAGTTGATAATAATAAGAAGAGATAGGAATTGTCAAATGAAGAGTATGATGATTTTCTCATTGAGAAGAGAAAATCTAATGGAGAGAGATTACCCATTGAAGAACAAAAGATGCCACCCAAGGGTAAGAAGGTGGAAGATGAATAGAAAGGGGAGATCATCAAGAGGCTTACATCAAAAGGTGATGGGGCATCTACATTAGCCCATGCATCCACATCACAGCCCCCCTAATAAACAAAAGACCAAGAGGATAGTGAGGCCTACTATTGAAAATACATAAGGGAAGATAGAAGATCATACTTTACAAGATAATAAAGGTTTGTGTGCAAATTTTTATGAGTTTTGTTATGACTAACAATCATCATCAACACTTCCTTCAGAAGGTACTGGGTGCTTTTGGTTTTGGAGATGAGTGGATTCATTGGGTTGTGAGTTGTGTTACTTCAGTCTTCTTTTATGTGTTAATAAATGGGGAGCATTTGGAGCTTTTTGCTGCCTCTTGGGGTTTGCGGCAGGGTGATCCTCTCTCTCCTTACTCATTTCTTCTTGTTGTTGAAGGTCTGGGATGTGTGATAAGAAGAAATGTGGAGATAGGTTTCATTCAGGGATGGAAGTGGGGAGGTGGTCTACCTCTGCAGTCTCACTTGCAGTTTGTGGATGACACTTCTTTGATGGGTATGGCTACAATTAGGGAAGCTTCAAGTTTGCACAAGGTGTTGGATGTTTATCTTTTTTGCTTTAGGTCAATTGCTCAATGAAGATAAGTCTTCCATCTTTTTCTTTAATACTCTGGGTTCCATTCAGAGGAGAATTTCATATATCTTGAGATTTCATATTGGGATTCTCCCTTTGACCTATCTTGGTATTCCCATATCTGTTAGAAGGCTAAATAGGGATTCTTGCAAAAATATTCTACATAAATTTCATGTGAAGGTTAATCATTAGACCCATCATTAGTTGTCCTTTGTGGGTCATGTTTAGTTGATCAAGTCTGTGGTACATGCCCTCCCCATTTATAGATGTATGATTCAGGTGGCCCCTATGGGTTTTATTAGGGATTTGGATTCCTTAGTAAGATAGTTTTTATGGGCTGCTAGCTTGTTGTCCTCTAAATGGAACCTTGTCAGATGGGACACTATTTGTAGCCTGAAGTAGTTTGGTCATCTTGGGTTAAGGAAATCGCCATTGTCTTGGATAGCATTGGTTGCTAAATTGTATTAGTGCTAGTGTGTGGAGCAGGATCAGATCTGGGCTAGGATATCAACTCAGAAATACTTCTGAGGGATCCATTGGGTTGATATTCCTCATTTCCCCCTAGTGGGGAAAGGCTCGATGATTTGGAGTACGCTCAAGAAAGGGGTTGCACTCGTCAAGGATGGCTTTTTTTGGATATGTAAAAGAGGGATGGAAGCTCATTTTTGGTCTGATTTTTGGGATGGCTTTCCTCCCATTGATTCTGAGTTTCCTAATTTGGTGACTTTGTGCCAGAGGTTCTATGAGGAAGGATGGTCTAAGGTGAGTGACTTTAAGTCCTTTTCTTCTCATGGTCAATTGGTGGTAGTGAGATGGAAGAAGCCTAATGAGTGGCTTGATGTTGGTATGGAGGAGGAGTGTGCTGAGCTTCACAATATCCTTTCTCGTAGACACTGTAGCTCCCTCCAGGAAGGATATGTTCTCTCTTCGTCTCCTAATCCTAAGGGTGTCTATACTATTGCTTCATGACGTCAAGTGTTATTATCTCACTGGATGGATTAGATGGAGGTTCACTAGTGGAAGAATATGTGGAATAAGTTTTCTTGGCCAAAATTTGTAACTACTTTATTTGGACTTTGGATTGGAATAGGTGCTTAATATGGGATAATAT
The DNA here is from genome assembly GCA_027924645.1 of Cunninghamia lanceolata. Lineage (NCBI taxonomy): Eukaryota > Viridiplantae > Streptophyta > Pinopsida > Cupressales > Cupressaceae > Cunninghamia > Cunninghamia lanceolata. The sequence continues at coordinate 1,649,157 of BSBN01000277.1, forward strand.
TCAGAAGTAGGGATTTTTGGGGTCATTCCATGTGTGTTTTGTGTGGATGTGGCAAGGAGGACTCTTCTCACTTATTTTTCCAATGTCCTTTGGCTTTACAACTTTGGTATTTTTGGTGGGGAGTTTGGAAAAGCCCCTGTGTTCATGCTTCCTCCCTGGTGGATTTTTGGAGTAGTCTAGGTAGACCTCCTTCTATGGCCTCTTTCCTATAGGATGTTTGGTATGTTGGGCCTTCCTTATGTAAGGAAAGTAGAGGTGCGGAATACAGCTTCCCTAATGTCAATTCAAAGGGGATAATGCAGACAGGTAACTTTCAATTCAAATCCAAAGATGAACACGCTAGAAAATACAAAATAAACAAACAAGATACAGAGAATGACACTAGATTTATGTGGGAAAACCCTTTCAGGTAAAAAACCCACCACCACAAGAGAGACAATCTTTATTTACAGTAAGCTTAAAATAGTTACAATAAAGATCCCAGCCTTCTTGCTCAGTTATCGATTCTCAAATCATACAAAGCAGTTCACTACCACTGTACATCTACAAAATGAACAATATGATCGAATCTCTTCATCAATATTAGAAGACATCACTAGGTCTATATATATACCACAGTCTTCAAGAGCAAAACCGTTTTAACTTTTGCCCTAACTATTCATTCCAACTAACTTAGCATCGCTATCTCCAACCATCGCGTAACTACCATCTGACTGTTCACATTCAAGAGGACTCATTAGTCCCACATGCACCCGAGATCATTTGTAGCCATAATATATATACACGACCACAAGAATGTTAACTATCCACACTTATGCCGACAAGACCAACAAGTCTACCGGAAGACTTTAGTGGATATCTTTCATCGGAGTGACTCAAGCAATCATAGTGATATCACTGAACAATGCTGATGGATCTCTTCTTGCCGACGTCCAACCCTTCAATCTCCATCGGACAATAGACATATAAACATCAGTTGAACTTGTTGAACCATTGAACCTGACGAGTGAAGTTCAAGTCTTCCAGTTGAACCTATTGAACCATTGAACCTAATGAGCGAAGTTCAAGTCTTTTGTTTGAACCTGTTGAACCATTGAATCTATTGAGCAAAGTTCAAGTCTTCCGGTTGAACCTGTTGAACCATTGAACTCGATGAGCGAAGTTCAAGAGTTCACCAACAGTTCAAACCTTGCCGATGAATGGTGAACTTAAAACCAATGAATGAATAAGGTTGCAAGAAGTAACTTGAGACATTAGGTCTCTTCAATCTCCCCCTTGTCGAAGAGACTACTGCTACCTCTTAATCCTCATACGATTACTGAGAATTATGGGCCCGAAGACCCATTTCATCTAAACACCATTTGAACTTGGTCATGCTCACTGGTTTAGTCGAGGCATCTACAACATTTTCCAAAGTATCAATCTTTTCCAGCTTTACCTTTTTGTTTTCCACCATATCACGAACAAAGTGATATTGGACATCAATATGTTTTGTCCTAGCATCAAAACTAGGATTTTTCACCAAACAGATAGCACTTTGACTATCACAATGAATTTGTATCTTCCCTCCATCAAAACTAACATCAGAACACAACCTCTTCAACCAAACAGCTTCTTAGCATGGACGAGTAGCTACCATGTACTCTGCCTCTGTTGTGGACAAAGCGACTAGAGCCTGCTGCTTGCTCATCCAACTGATAGCACCACCATTTAATGTGAATACATATCCATTGGTGGTTCTTCTACTTTCAATGTTCCCTGCCCAATCAGAATCAACATACCCCTGAATGTTGATAGATTTCTGAGATCCAACTGAGTTTCCATGATAGCAAATAGCATAGTCAGAAGTTCCCTTCAAATACCTTGTAACTCTCTTCACAGCATCCCAATGTGATTTGCCTAGATTTTCCATAAATCGGCTCAAAACTCCCACTGCTTGGGCAATGTCTAGTCTGGTACAGAACATTGCATACATTAAACTGCCAATAGCACTTGCATAAGGCATTTTTTTCATGTCATCAATTTCATTTGAAGATTCTGGATAATCTTTAACAAATAGTTTCATTCCCTGCAAAATTTGAACAACTAATTGTTTGCAATTAGACATATTAAATTTATTAAGAACATTGGTAATATACTTGCTCAAGGTTGAGCCAAAGCTTTCTCTTAGATCTGTCCCTTTTAATTTCCATTCCTAGAATGTACTTAGCTGCTCCCAGATTCTTCATTTCAAATTTCAAGGACAACTGAGATTTTAAATCTGAGATCATCCCCTTACCATCGCCAATGAATAACATGTCATCCACATACAGTGCAATTATAAGAATCTGATCACCATTAGTTTTATAATAGACACAATGATTAGATTTATATCTCCCATATCCCAAAGATAAAACATACGTATCAAATTTTTGATACCACATTCTAAGAGATTGCTTCAAACCATAAAGAGACTTTTTAAGTTTACATACCAGATGTTCTTTACCTTTTACCACAAAATGCTTTGGCTGGGACATATAAATTTCTTCTTTAAGGTCCCCATGAAGAAATGTTGTTGTCACATCCATCTGCTCAATTTTAAAGTCATATGCTGCTACAAGTGACAATAAAAATCCAATGGATGTCAGCTTAGCTATAGGAGAAAAGATTTCTCCATAATCTATACCTTCCTTTTGAGAATACCCCTTAGCAACCAGTCTTGCCTTGTACTTTTCAATACTACCATCTGGACCATATTTCTTTTTAAATACCCACTTACAGCCCACAGGTTTTCTACCTTTAGGCAAGGGCACTAGATCCCAGGTTCCATTTTTCTCCAACGATGACATTTCATTATCCATGCCTTCCAACCAAGAATCTGAACCAGGTAAACTAATAGCTTCTTTCACAGTCCTAGGTTCATCAGTATCAATAAGCAAAGCATAGGCACAACTTGAATCAAGTACTGAAAATCCATACCTATCTGGTTGTCTTCTTTTGATGTGTAGACCGCCTCAATGGCTAAGGTGTAGGTTCAGGTTCTTTCTGAGGATCTAAATCTTCGGAGCTACTCGAACTCACTTCTGAACCATCTACACTTGGTACTTGTTGTTCCTCTTTTACAAGGGTCAGAGGAATATTAATAGCACTCTTTTCTTTCTTCTTTTCTCTCTTCTCCGGCTGAGGATCAATAACCAAAGGTTTCAGCTCTCTAAAAATTACATTCCTGATGTAAATTACTTTTTCATTTTCAAGATTCCAAAGCTTCTACCCTTTAACACCGACTCCATAGCCAATAAAGATACAATTGACTGGCTTGTAATCCAACTTAGATCTTTTTACCTCAAGAATATGAGCATATGCCTCACAGCCAAAGACACGAAGACGTCTTAGAGAGGGCTTCTTTCTAGACCATGCTTCCATAGGCGTCTTATCAACCAATGCTGAAGTAGGAGAACGATTCAGCAAGTAACAAGCTGTAGCAACTGCGTCAGCCCATAATCTCTGTTCAAGACTAGTATAACTCAGCATACTTCTTGCTTTCTCCATCAATGATTGATTTAACCTTTCAACAACTCCATTTTGCTGTGGAGTATAAGGTGCAGTCTTATGCCTTTTTATTCCATGATCAATACAATATTTATCAAAATCTGCATTGTAATATTCACCACCATTATCCGTTCTCAAACATTTTATTTTTCTACCAGTCTAATTTTCCACAAGATTTCTAAATTCTTTAAACCGACTGAACACTTTTGATTTATTTTTCAAAAAATATACAAATGCCCTCCTTGAATAATCATCAATAAACGATACATAGTATCTTGATTTAGACAGAGAAGGAACATCAACTAGACCAAAAACATCATAATGTACATAGTCCAGAACACCAGAAGATTTATGAGAACTAGAGTAAAAAGAAACACGGTTCTGTTTTCCATATATACAATGTTCGCAGAAACTAGATTACAATCAATCAGCCCATCTACCAGGGTTTTGTTTTTCAAGGTTTTTAAACCTTTTTGACCTATGTGACCAAGTCTATGATGCCAGAGTATTGTTTTCTTTGTAGGAAGTTTAACTTCCATAGATTTTGCATCATGTGTTACAATAGTAGCTTTTTCAAATTTTACAGAGATACTATTACAACACATTGGTTTAGCATCTAAACTATACAAAGTTCCAATGCGTTCACCTTTTTCCAGTACAATAGAACCTCTAGTCATCTTACAGCCACCATTCACAAAAGTAACTTGCACTCCAACATCATTAATCATACTAACAGAAAGTAAATTTCGAGCCAGACCTGGTATGTGTAATACTCCATTCATTCCCTTTATTCTGCCATCTAGGAACTAGATTCTGACTCTTACTCAGCCAACAATATCCAGTGACGAATCACTTGCCAGGAACACCTTCCCACTAGCATACAGTTCATACTTAGTGAACCATTCTCTATGAGATGTCATATGATAAGATGCTCCTGAATCCACCAGCCATACATCTTCAGATGCAGGGATTGCCAAGGCAGCAATAAAGGCATCAACATCACTATGAGAAGAATCGGTGTCAGAGAAGTTCTTTTTCTTCTTCTTTTTCTCCTCTTTGCAGTCTCTTCTGATGTGTCCTTTCTACCCACAATTCCAGCACTTCACCTTGGACTTTGTGCTAGGAGATTTTGATCTCCCCTCTGATTTGGACTTAGACTTCTTGTCTTTCTTCTTGCCTCTTTCCTTTGATCTACCTCGAACAGACATGGCCTCTTTGGCCATCTCAGAAGATTTCCTCTGCATCTCTTTAGATAACAATGAGGCAACAACTGCTTCAGTTTTAAACATGGTTGTTGTACTTCCAATAGCCATCATAAGATGATCCCATGAGTTAGGTAAAGAACACAGTAGAAGCATACAATGGTCCTCCTCTTCTATTTTTACACCTACAGACGTCAACTGTGCAACAATCAAATTAAATGAGTTTAGATGGTCTTCTACAGATGCTCCTTCATCCATCTTTAGAGAGTACAACTTCTTTCTGAGGAAAAGTTTATTCACCAAGGACTGGCCCTGATAAATATCTCCCAACTTTTTCCACAAAAGGTTTGTAGTTTTCTCGTCATGAATGTTCAATAGAACAAAATTTGCTAAACTTAATCTTATCAATCCACTGGCTTTCCTATCTGCCAGGTCCCAGTCTTCTTTCTTCATGCCTTAAGGTTTAGTCTCAGACACAGGAACCCAAAGATCTTTGTCGACTAGCACATCTTCAACCTTAAGCTTCCACAACTCAAAGTTTGTGCCATTAAACTTTTCAATGTCTATCTTTCCTAATGTGCTTGCCATCTTATTTAACAAAATAAACCTCTATAGAACTCCCACTCATAGAACTAACATAAAAAACCCAACCTACCAACAAGGATAACACAACTGGCCAGGCTTTGATACCACTTGTAAGGAAAGCAGAGGTGCGGAATATAGCTTCCCTAATGTTAATTCAAAGGGGATAATGCAGATAGGTAACTTTCAATTCGAATCCAAAGATGAACACACCAGAAAATATAGAATAAACAAACAAGATACAAAGAATGACACTAGATTTACGTGGGAAAACACTTTCGGGTAAAAAACCCACCACCACAACAGAGACAATTTTTATTTACAGTAAGCTTTAAATAGTTACAATAAAGATCCCAGCCTTCTTGCTCAAGTATCGATTCTCAAATCATACAAAATAGTTCACTACCATTGTACATCTACAAAATGAACAATATGATCGAATCTCTTCATCAATCTTAGATGACATCACCAGGTCTGTATATATACCACAGTCTTCAAGAGCAAAACTGTTTTAACTTCTGCCCTAACTGTTCGTTCCAACGGACTCAACATCACTGTCTCCAACCATCGCGTAACTATCATCTGATTGTTTACATTCAAGAGCACTCATTAGTCCCACATGCACCTGACATCAATCGTAGCCATAATATATATACACAACCACAAGAATGTTAACTATCGACACTTATGTCGACAAGACCAACCAATCTACCAGAAAACTTTAGCGGATATCTTTCATCGGAGTGACTTAAGCAATCGGAGTGATATCATTGAACAACGTCAATGGATCTTTTCTTGTCGACATCCAACCCTTCAATCTCCATTAGATGATAGAAATATAAACATCGGTTGAACCTATTGAACCATTAAACCTGATGAGCGAAGTTCAAGTCTTCCGGTTGACCCTGTTGAACCATTGAACCTAATGAGTGAAGTTCAAGTCTTCCGGTTGAACCTGTTGAACCATTGAACCAATGGTTGAACTTGTTGAACCATTGAACATGTCGAGCAAAGTTCAAGTCTTCTAGTTGAACCTGTTGAACCATTGAACCCGACGAGCGAAGTTCAAGAGTTCACCGACAGTTCAAACCTTGCCAATGAACGATGAACTTAAAACCAACAAATGAATAAGGTTCCAAGCAGTAACTTGAGACATTAGGTTTATTCACCTTCATACTATGGCATATTTGGTTGGAACGAAATCATAGAATATTTCAGGGTGAGAAGCTACCCATTCAATAAGTTTGGCACAGAATTATGTGTATGATTTAGGAGATGGTGGAAGCTAAGTGTAATGTGGTGTTCCCTTTGGAGAAAGGGGATGCTAAGCTGGTAGATAGATTGGGTCTTTAGGGGTTGTCTTTGGCTTCTACTTGTGTCAGGAGAGGAAGGCAGGTGAAAAAGAAAGCTTAAAGGGTGGGTGGATGGCTACCCCCTTCGGCTGGCATTTTGAATCTTAATACTGATGGATCTTCAAGGGGCAATCCTGGGCCTGCTCAGATTGGTGGGGCTAGCAAGAATTTTTTAGGATCGGTGGTTTTTTTCTTTTATGTTCAAGAAGGATTGTAGACTATCAACCTTATGGAAGGTTTGGCGATCCTCTACACTTTGGAGCGGGCTTATGCTTTGGGGTGGCACAAGGTTATCTGTGAGTCTAATTCATAGGTTTTGATTAATTTGCTAAATGAACAGAAGGTTTTTGATGTTAGTTGGTAGTTGGCTATGCTGGTGCAATAGATTCTACAGATAAGTTATTTGATGGAGATGGTGTCTTTTGTCCATATTCTAAAGGAGTGGAATAGGGAAGTAGATTATTTGGCTAAGTGGGCTTCTAAGCATGTACATGGCTGGAAGATAGATGAGTGGGAAAAGATTCCCCATGAGCTCCGATAGGACTTGGAGAGGATTTTTGCCGAGGATGGGAATGGTATTGGTGAAGGATGATGTTGCTTCTTTCTTTGTATGGCTGCTTCTTTTGGGTTCTTGGGGCCTTGGTCCTTTGATGTTTTGTAATGTTCTTTTCTGAATTTCAATAAATTTTTTACCCCTTTTTATTAAAAGAAAAATTATATATTTTAAAACTAGAAATTGTTATCTAAATGGGTTTTAATTTCATCCAAAAATTCCAAAAAAAAATTTGTCAGCCATATTCTCAAAATCCATCACTTCTAAAAATATTTTACCCTAAGGCTTCCACTAAAAGTGGACTGAACTTCTTGCACTTACCCATTTACAAAATAAAATTGGATGAGAACCTCATTCACTTGGATCAAGACCTCCAAATTATTTTAGGTAACTAGTTAAGTGCAAAAATTTTTAGGACTAAGTGTTGTAAACCTTGCAAGTCCTAGTGATGATGCCATTATTGAATATTTGCAAAATATTATAATGTTTGGCCCTAATGGAAAAGGGTGACACACATGAAGAGAATCTTGAGATTTCTTTGTTGGATATCTCTATCATGTGTCATTTTTCTTATTCAATGATTGTAATAAGTCATTGGAAGGGGATTCCAAGCTAGACTAGTCAAGGCATCTTTAATTGTCTCATCATTTAGATGTTTGTAAGAGGTGTGTAAGAGAAAGTATTGCACCCACAAGGAGAACTCAAGAGTTACATATGTTTCGCTTGGCCATAGGGTTCAATGGTCATCATCATGAGTTACAAATTCTAAGTGGGAAGGAGTTAATTTTTGGAGAGGAAAACATGGGTTCAACTTGGACAAGATGGACAAGATTTGACTTATCGTTTTCAATCCATGGTTTTGGGAAAACATTTGTGGCTTCTAGGATCTACTTTTCCTATATACCAAGGGATTCAAGTGGAGATTGTATGTTTGATTTTATGTAGGTTTATGCTACCCAAATTTCTCCGAAATGTAGAGTGTTGATATTTAATTATACAATCTCCCAAGCCAATTTATCCAGCTTTACATAGATCCATTGTGTTCGCGGATGCAATTTGTCTCCTACACAAAAACCATGTACCATTTTATGGCCTTCAATCCAACTACATCCATGGATCTTTTTAATTCATTTATCTCATCAATCTCTTTGCTATTTGAACCTCACACCACCTGCCCACTTCTACATAGATGTTTGAGAGAAGAACATAAGTCACAACAGTTTTAGGATCCAAATCAAAATGCAACGTCGATATAAATACTCCTAAGCCTATGCTCACATGTGATTTGCAGGTGCCAAGAAAACACATCCACAAAACCACCAGAACTTTAATTGGCACCTTAATAATAAAGTTTAGGGTGTTCTCAAGATAGCCAACATGGGCAAGAAGGTCAACCATGCACACGTAATGATTAATTGTAGGTGCAATGCAATAAGGGTTACTCATGTGATTAAAGTATGTACAAACCGCATCCACTAAACTCGCATGGCTGCATACACAGAACACAAGCAAAGCTTATAATGCCATGATATGTTTCAAAGTGCTTTATTAATTCAAATATTTTAAAGCATCCTTGCAAAATCTATTTTGTTCATATTCCTACAATCATGGAATTCCATGAGCCCACATTTCTTTGAAGCATTTTGTCAAATAGTTTATGTGCCTTGTCTATGCTTCCACATTTTGCATACATGTCTACTAGAGAAGTTACATTTACATCTAAAAAGTTTCCTCTATCCTTTATGCTTTGATGGATGTCCATACCCTATTCCAAAGCTCCCATTTGGCATAGGCTGGGAGGTTGCTTGTAAAGGTTGTAGAGTCTAGCTTTATGCCTGCCAATTGCATTTTCGTAGAAGTTTCTAAAGCCTTCTAAACAAATCCATTTTGTGAATATCCTGTAATTAGGGCATTCCGTGAGAACACTTTTCTTTGAGGTATTCTATTAAACAATTCATGTGCCTTGCCTATGCTTACACATTTTGCATATCCTGCAAGCATGGCATTCCATGAGATGATATCTCTTTGAGGCATTCTATTAAACAGTTCACGTGCCTTGTCTTTGCTCCTACATTTGGATACATGTCTACAAGGAAAGTTACAACAACATTGACAAAATTCTGGTATCCTTTATCCTCTGGTGGATGTCCTTATCCTATTCCAAAGCTCCCATTTTGGTACAGGTAGGGAGGATGCTGACAAAGGTTACGAAATTTGGCTTTACACCTGCCAATTGAATTTGCTTGAAAGTTTCTAAAGCCTTTTCAACAAACCTATTTTGTGCATATCCTCAGCATCCAGCCTTTTCAACAAACCTATTTTGTGCATATCCTCAGCATCCAGCATCAAATGAGATCACATTTCTTTGCGCCGTCCGGTCAAATAGTTCATGTGCCTTGTTTACGGTTCCACATTTTGGATGCATGTCTCCCTAACCATTTCATGTAGGCACTCAAGCAACACCATAGATTCCATCTGTCCCATATGTGGCTTCATCTTTTGGATTAGCAGGTGTGCACACTCCTCTCTACAAATATTCACTTCGCAAAACGTTCTGCAGCAGCAACATGTTGGCATCATAAATGACAGTGGATGCGAGGGCTGTGTTAAAAGAGGTTCCATTGACGACCGCGATTACTTCCTTGGCTTGAAGGTCGAAGGGCCACAGTGCCTCCAGGGCAGAGACCTCCTCTTCATCGTTGTCATTGCCATTATCATCGCCCATGCGAGTGACAACATTGTTCTGACAGGTTTCCCTGCGTCCACATTAAGAGACATTGTTTGGTTCACTTCTTGCGCGACAACCACTATTCCACTGCACAATATCACAACAAATGCAACCAAAATGTTCAAATTGCCACTCCTTCCCTCCATATCTAGCGCTTCACTGGTCAGAAATTAATGCAAGGCTTTCCATGATGAAAGCAAATGGGCTTGCTAAAATGGAGTATCAACGTACTAAAATTGATAACTACTAATAATGTCAAGACAATATCGAGTCAACTTTCACCAGCCATCTTAGCAGGGACAATGTCGTGCGAAACCTTATAAAGAAATATTTTAGGTTTCTTTCCGCACAATAAATGCCATGGCTGAGAGCTTCCGTTCTCGAATGTAAATTACAAGAGGTAAATGCAGTCAAGGACTGCTAAGAATTCATCCAATAGCTGAGAGATTCAGTTCTCAAATACAAATTACAAGAGAAACATATTTTTCAGTGGACTGTATTTCTTTGGTGGTGGACACTTTTCAAAGTGGACTATATTTCTTTGGATAAAACATATTTCTTACAATGTAACTTGAAACATGTTAAAACAGTGTATTTGTTTTTTTAAGTGAAACATGGGTAACACTTAACAGTGAACATGGTTAATGTATTTTTTGTTTTTTAGGTGAAACACAGGTTGAAGAGAATCACATGAACATGCCAAATAGTGAACATGACTAAACAGCGACATGGCTAACAATGTATTTCTTACAATGTGACTTAGAACATTCTAAAATAGTGTATTTATTTTCTTAAGTAAAACATGGGTAAAGTGTAACAATGAACATGGCTAATGTATTTCTTTTTGTTTAAGTGAAACACAGGCGAAAGAGAATCACATCAACATGGCCAAAGAGTGAATAGGGTTAAACAGTGACATGGCTAACATTGTATTTTTTTAAAGGTGAAACATAGCTTATACAAAAGAGAATCCTAAGAAGGATGAGTGCAGAGCCTAATGTAAGTAATTGTGCCCATATTGTTCCCTATGTGAGAGGGACCTACCTGGCATGGGCGATCAATGATTCAGAACGGTGCAATATTTTTCATGCTGCAGAGAATCGGTGTGCTATTGCTTTGCCTTTCCATGTTGGCAACAAATCAACTACTAGTCTTTAGTTTTCATAATGTCAAAGGAACTTTGTTTACGAACACTTTCGAAACAAAGTTCCTTTGACATTATGAAAACTAAGCACTAGTAGTTGATTTGTTACCAATATGGAAAGGAAAAACAATAGCGCATCGATTCTCTGCACCATGAAAATATTGCACTGTTCTGCCAGGTAGGTCCCTCTCACAGAGGAAATGCTTTCAGCCTAATTACTTACATTAGGATCTGCACTCATCCTTCTCGGGATTCTATTTGGCATAAGCCGTGTTTCACCTTTAAAAAAATGCACTGTTAGCCATGTCATTGTTTAACCCTATTCACTCTTTGGCCATGTTGATGTGATTCTCTCTAGCCCATGTTTCACTTAAACAAAAAATACATTAGTCATGTTCATTGTTACACTTTACCCATGTTTTACTTAAAAACATATACACTATTTCATAATGTTCTAAGTCACATTGTAAGAAATAGACTATTAGCCATGTCTCCCTTTAGTTGTGTTCACTCTTTAACATGTTCATGTAATTCACTTTCGCCTGTGTTTTAGTTAAAAAATAAAAAATACATTGACCATGTCCACTATTAAGTGTTACCTATGTTTTGTTTTAAAAAACAAATACACTGTTTTTACATGTTTTAAGTTACATTGTAAGAAATATGTTTTATCCAAAGAAATAAGTCCATTGAGAAAAGAGTCCACAACCAAAGAAATACAGTCCACTGAGAAATATGTTTCTCTTGTAATTTGCATTCGAGAACTAAAGCTCTCGGTTGTTCGATGAATTCTTAGTAGTCCTTGACTGCATTTTCCTCTTGTAATTTGCATTTGAGAACTGAAGCTCTTGGCCATGGCATTAATGGCTTTTTTTCCTTTTATAGGTAGATCCCCTTTGTGAGTTAAGCGGCCAGATAAAGAAATGTTTCGGGTTTCCTTCCACTTGAATGGGCTATGTACTGGACAAGTCCATTCTTGCGTGTTGCATTTGGTGTTTTGTTTCAAACTATGGGGTGGGGTTTAAGTGTGGTTAGGAAAACCCTAAGCAAGAATCACGTGAAAGGTAGAATGTACAAATATTGTCAACATCTTACACTGATTCCTCTATTTTTGTTCATTTTTTGAGCTTTTACTGGTGGAAAATGATGAAAAATTAGGTGTCAATTGAAGAAAAAAAAATAGATAGATCTATGAAATGAGTGAAATTTGAGTTGTTTATGCTTTGTCAGAAGGAAATACTGCAAACTCGTACATCAAAGGTTCAAAACTTGGTGAGTGGAGTGTACAATAATTTTGTAAATCTTCTCGACATATTTTTTCCATTTGATTTGGGTAAAGTTGTTGCTTTCAAGTTCGAACTTTGGAAAGGGGCTATTTGAGATATTGTTAATGTTGTGTTAGAGGATTAGGCAGTATTCTTGGATGTCTTTTTTATGTTTTAGTCAATGATGATGTGTTTTAGTAATTAAAAATAGGTCTTTGAATGACAATTAATATGTTATAGTTACTACTATATGAAAATTTTAGAAATTTGGAAATTAGAAGAAATAAAAAATATTTAGTTAATTTTGGTAGTTCATAGGTAAATATGTATTCACCAAAGTTTTTCACAAATGTTTTAGTTGATAGTTAAAAATTGAAGATGCAATTTTATTTTCAAAGACTAAAATCTTATGAGACTTCTACCATTATCATTTTGATTGAAAATTTATGTTTCTATTAAGCATATCAAGTGTATGTCAAGTGTAATGTGTTAAAAGTTTATTGCTTTTAAGGAGTATATTTAAAAATTTAAATTATATTAAATGTATGTATAATAACAATATAGATTTTAATGAAAAAATATAATCTAATAATAAAATGCATCTTATTATATATTGTTATATTATATTTATATTTAATATTTTTTATTAGTTAAAATTATATATTAATAAATATATTATAGTATAGATTTTATATAGAATAAATATATAATTGAATTTTAAAATATTTAAATATACAATTATATTATACTAAGTTTTTCTTTAAGGCATTTTATCAAACACTTACCTATGTACCAACACCACAAACTCTTTGTCATAGGAAAACAAAGCATTGGTACACAACACTATTGCATATCATTTTATACAATACAAGCATGGGACTGTCAAATGCGACCCAATGGTTAAACTCTCCACTAATTTGAAACTGTCTCCACTAATTTGACAGTTTAAAAACTATTTATTCTTAATTAGTTATTTAATTATACTAAATTAATTATAGATATTTGTAATCATTTAATTAGTTATTTTTTAATTATTTAGGTAGTCAATTGCTTTCATTTATTTCTTTAAATTCTATAAATAGAAAAAAAAATAGTTTGTTTACTTTAAGTTTATTTTTTGGATATAATAATTGAGGATTTTTTCTATAGGGATAAGTATATAATTATATATAATTAGATAATATTATATAATAATTAAATTTATATAGTGTGTTCATATTTCACACTAATCAAAGGGGGATCTAGTGTGTTCATATTTCACACTTCCTAGAGAAGTGCTCTTTGTGTGGGTTGTGTTTCTTTTCATGTCTTCACTCGCATTTCTTTAGTTCTTACTTTAAGTATTTCTACAACTACTATCTAATGACTAAGCATCATGGAGTCTACGGTCCCTATACCACTCCTAACTCCTTTTAATTATCATGATTGGAAGATTAAAGTAAGTCTTGTTCTCAAAAGTAAAGGTTTGCATAGGATAACTATGGGAACAGAAAAAGAACCTAATGCAACCAAAGAGAAAGAATTTTTTTTCAACAAGTGTGATCAAGCATTTAATTTTCTGTGTTTAAATCTATATCCTAAATTGTTGTTTCTTGTTGAGAAGTTAACTACATCCAATGAAGTTTGGGATGCTTTAGACAAATTATTCTGGAAAATTGATGAACTCATAAGTCATGAATTGGAAAACAAATTCTTAGGTCTTAGTCCTAGCAGTTTCTCAACTTTAGAAGGTTTTTTCACAAAATTCAAATCTTTAAAGTTGCAGTTAAAAGATTGTCAAATTGACAAGAAAGAGGATCAATTAATCCTTTCTGTAATTTCTAAACTAAGTCTAAAATTTTTTGTGTTTGTATCAACTTTCTAGTCTACTAAAAGTGCTCTTGGAGCATCATGGAAAACACCCACTCTAGATAAGTTTATCTCTAATCTCACAAGGGAACATGAAAAACTAATTTAGATGGGTTCTTTAAAGTCTACAAAGCCTCAAGCTCTAATTGTAGGGAATGATAAGCCACAAACTTCCAAAGGGAAGAAAAAGAACACTAAAAAGGACAAGGATGGTAACAAAGCTGATAAAATTGACAACTTCTAAAAGGATAACTCTTCTCAACAAAGTAAGCCAATTACTGAGAAAGTTACTTGTGCCTTTTGTAAAAACTAGGGCATGATGAACATCAATGCATGAGAAAAAAATTAAAAATCGTACACATATTCTTAAAAAGAATAATATTCGGTTACCTAATTCTATCAAGACATCTTCATCAACTCGAGATAATACTAAAGACAAAGAGAAATTAAAAGGAAAGGACTTAGTTGCTACTACATCTTCATCTCCATTATGGATTATTGATTATGGCGCCTCTCATCATATGGGTACTTCTCAGGTTTTTTTCTCATCATTAGATCTATCCAGAATGTCTTCAATCAACTTAGATTGTGATATCCCAACATTGGTAAAAGGGAGACGGTATGTTGAAGTTGAAGGTGAAACTTTTTCAAAAGTTCTAAGTCTACCTTCACTATCAACTAATCTCCTTTCAATGTATCAAATAACACACTTAGGGAAGGGCATGAGAGTACATTTCTCTCCAAATTTAGTTGAGATAAGAGAATTACAAAGTAACAATTTGGTTACAATAGGGGAGGCTAATCACCAATCTAGATTATATACCTTCTCCAATTTTTCTATTGGTATTTCTCTAAAGGCATTACTAACTCATTCAGATGAAGTTAGCAAACTATGGCATGAGTGGTTTGGCTACCTTAACTACTGCTATCTTGAACAACTATGTCAACAAAAATTAGTTAATGGATTACCAAAAGTTAAGTTTTCTAAAGGACTTTGTGAAGGTTGTGCACTTGTTAAACATCCTGAAGCAAAGTTTGATAAGGAAAAAACATGGGGGGCAAAACAAGTCTTAGAACTTGTTCATAGTGATGTTTTAGGGGCTTTTCCCCATCCATCTTTTACAAAGGCTAGATATGTTCTCACATTTATTGATGATTTCTCACATTTACATGGGTCTACTTAGGTAGAAATTAGAAGTATTTGAATATTTTCAAGATTTTAAAGCTCTAGCCGAGAAACAGTCAGGGAAATTCATCAAGGTTCTTCGAACATATAATGGTAGAGAGTATGTCAATAATCATTTTGAGCAGTTTTGCATAATATAAGGGACAGGGTTGCAATGCATAATTCCATATACCTCTCAACAAAATTGTGTTGTTGAATGCAAAAATAGATCTTTAAAAGAGATGGTTAACTGTATGATTCATTCTAAAGGATTAACACCATATTACTAGGCTAAAGCAATTAGTTGTGCATGTTACATTCAGAATAGAGTTCCTCATAATTTCTTGAAAGGAATCACCCCCTTTTAAGCTTGGAAAGGATGGAAACCAATAGTAGATCATTTCAGAGTCTTTACTTCACCAGCTATGGCTCGCATTCTGATAGAACATGCAAGGCTATGGATCTACAATCCAAACCTTGCATCTTTGTTGGATATCCAAATAGTGTTAAAGGCTATCACCTACTTCACCCAACCACACATGAGTTGTTCATTGAGAGAAGTGTGAAGTTTTAAGAAACACCTCTTGAAATCATTCTAGACATTCCTCGACATATTATTGGTTCTCTAGATCCTAATAATATTTCTGATGATTTAGATCATTCGCAGAAGATTTCTAAAGAAGTAAGTGGTTCTTCTTCTTCTAGTGCACAATGTGACGATAGTACTAAGAAATCATCTTCATCAAGTTCAGGGATTGAATTAGAGATTGACATTTCTACATGAGACTCACCCGCATCTAGAACTTTATGCTCACTTCATAAAGTAGATTCTTGGGTACAAACTATAGCAGATGACATACAACTTCAAATAGACTTTCAAGAGGGATCACATGCCTTCTTTTCTTCAGTGTCTAATCTATAGATATTTAAAGAAGCATCAGGCTTACCTAATTGGGATATTGTTATGAATGAGGAATATGATTCCTTAATTAGAAATCACACTTGGGATTTAACTTCTCTTCCTAAGGGAAGGAAGACAGTTCGATGTAGATGGATATATCAAAATCAAATTTGCAGTAGATGGGTCAAGTGATAAGTACAAAGCATGGTTGGTTGCCATAGGTTTTTCACAAGTTGCAAGAATTGATCTTTGCACCTGTTGTAAAGATGACTTCAATTCGACATAGAATAGCTATAGCCACAACACATGGATGGGCTATACATCAGATGGATGTAAAGAGTGTATTTCTTCATGGAGAGCTTAAGGAGGAGATCTACATGGAACAACCACCAAGGTTTGTTCAAGATTCATACGTAGCGTGTAGACTGAGAAAATCTATCTATGGTCTTAAACAAGCCCTCGGGGCTTTGGTATGCCAAGATGGATTCTTACCTTCTATCTTCAGGATTTACTTGATGCCATTTAGATCCTAATGTGTATCTTTCGCAACAGGATGATTCACTTTTGATACTAGCTATATATGTTGATGATCTTTTGATTATTGGGAGTACTTCATCTACCATTGCAGTAGTAAAATTGACACATCAGGATAGATTCAACATGACAAACTTTGGTTTATTGCACTACTTCCTTGGTATTGAGATATCATAGCTACATTTAGGGATTGTTCTTGCTCAGCCTAACTACACTCTTGATTTACTTGCATATTTTGACATGACCAATTGTAAACCATCTTTGACTCCCTTCCTATCTGGAGTAAAGCTTGAGACTTCTTGCCCTACACCTTTAGTTGATACTACATTGTATCAACAACTTGTAGGTAGTCTTATATACTTAACACATACTAGGCCTAACATATCATATGTAGTTGGCATGGTTTCCAGATTTATGTAGGAACCTCATGAGTTGCACTTGAAAGCAACTAAGATTATTCTTCACTACCTTCATGGTACACTTGCATTTGGGATACACTACCAAATTGGTTCATCAGTTGATTTGGTTGGATTCATAGATTCAAATTGGGCTAGTGATACTGAGTATCACAAGTTCACTTCTAGTTATAGTTTTTCACTTGGTTCAGGTCCTATTGGCTGGTCTAGTAAGAACCAGAATGCTATTGCTATATCTTCTACAAAGGTAGAGTTTCAGGGAGCTGTTAACTCAAATACTAAGGCCATATGGCTTCAAGGCCTTCTTTCTGAGTTTGATATTCCTTTCAGATAGCCTATAGTTATCTTTTTGTGATAACCAGAGTACTATATGTTAGCATAATATATTACATTATTTTTATGCTAACCAGAAATGGTTGTGACTGCGACACTCATCACAATCTCGTCCTAGTCTCCCAAACCTCACATCCCATGAGGGATATTTGGTTGATAGACTTGGGTACCAACAAGCATATGACAGGCAATCATGAGTTGTTCGATGTGCTGACAGAGCAACCTACTAGGGATAGAGTTTGAATTGCTGATAATAAGGAGTATGTTGCAGAGGGAATTGGCAAGGTCATCATTCCTCTTGGGACAAGCTGTTGTACCCTCACCAAGGTACTGTATGTTCTTGGTTTGACAACAAACCTATTATCTGTCAATGAACCACAAACTGAAAGTGGAGTTCTAGGTGAAGGACAGGATCAAGACCTGTCTAATCTGAAGAGAAGGTACACTACTTGCTAGAGCATTTATGAAGGATAGACTATTTGCATTAGATGTTGTCTCCTCTCCTAGAGTAGCTCTATTAGCTTCAATGATGGAATCTACTACACTCTAGCACTATCAGTATGGGCACCTTTCAGTCAACTTCTTGCATCAACTCAGCTCCAAACAAATGGTAAGAGGACTTCCTCAAATTTCAAATTCATTGCCTTTATGTCCTGGATGCCTTGTAGGTAAACAACACTAAGAACCGTTCGAGACTAGTAGATTCCATGCGAAACATCAGCTTGAGGTGGTACATACCAATCTGTGTGAACCCATGCCTACCTCATTTTTAGGACATAAGTACTTTCAATTGTTGGTGGATGACTTCTCTTGAAAAACATGGGTGTACTTTCTCAAGAAGAAGCATGAAGCCTTTGCCAACTTTTAGGACTTTCACAAGTGGGTTGTCAAAGAGACATGCCAGTCTCTTCTTGTCCTCCACTCAGATCGAGGGGGAGAGTTCACCTCCAAGGAGTTTGTGGCATACATGAAGCATCATGGCATCAAGTAGCACCTAATTGCTCCCTATACACCGCAACAGAATGGAGTTGCAAAATGTCGCAATCAAACTGTCATGGAAATGGCTCGATGCATGCTCTCCAAAGCTAAGTTGGAGGAAAGATTTTAGGTAGAAGCAGTGTAGATAGTTGTATACCTCATCAACAGGGCACCAACAAAGATCTTGCAAAACAAGACACCTGAAGAGGTATGGAGTGGACAAAATCCTTCAATTTCTCATATAAGGGTATTTGGTTGCACAACATACATGCATGTCCCTAGCAATAAGAGAAAGAAGACTGATCCTAAGACACTCCAGTGTATATTGTTGGGATACAACACTCCATCAAAAGCATATCATCTCATAGATCCTGAGACAAAGAAGATATATGAGAGTCAAGATGTGGTGTGTGATGAATTTGGTAGTGTGCATTGTTTAGTTTAACTATGCATATTACATTGTTTAGTAACTATCTGATAGTTACGTTAGTTATGCAACTATTTCATCTATTTCATCACAAGTATTAACTATGGTTTGTATCTGCAATTATCATCAAATAAACACTATCTTCTCTGATTTTCTACATATGGTATCAGAGCATGGCGATAGGGGAGCATTAGCATCAACTTTCAATCATTTTTTTCTTGGTTTCTATTTGAAGGGACGTGGAGATTGGAGACCACACAGCTGAAGCATGGTGCCTATAGCAAAACAAATCACAGCAATTGGAGAAAGCTGGCTTTGAACATTCACATGCTGTTGTTAGTTGTCGTTGTGGCCACAGATGCCAACATCTTCACAGTTCACACTTGCGCAGTAGTTTTCCATGGGTTTCCTTGTTCATTGCTATAATAGCTTTGTGAAAGTCATGGAAAGAGATTTAAGGAAATGAGAAAGTTGGAGATGTCTTGTGTTTTCTGAGGCCGGTGACAGGAATTTGTGGAGGGAAGTACCACCTCAATTTTGATCACCTGCTGTGGAGGCCCACAACAAAACCAATCTTTCTTCATTGGATGCGCAGTGTTCCAGAAATAATTTTTGCCAACTTTATTGGCTCTTTGGCTTGTATGGCATAGTGCAATATAAACAAAGTGTGAGTTCATAGATAAGACATTATTTCTTTTTCGAACAATTTTTTTTGAGATGGAGATTCCATTAGACAAATATTATGGATTTAATTTTCATACTTGGAGAATGAAAATCCAAATGCAACTAATGAATAAAAATTTATGGGGAATAGTAAGTGGAAAGGAAAAAGCACCTACAGATGCAAATAAGTTATTAGATTGGAGTAGTAGAGATGATAAAGACAAGGCTATAATTGGTCTTGCTCTTTCTGACACTTAATTGCACCACATTGATTTGGATAAATCATCAGCCAAAATTTGGGATAACTTGAATAAATTGTTTGGAGCAAAAGCTGTTAATGCAAAGTTTTCTCTAAAACTTCAATTATTTAGATTTAAGATGGAAGATGGAATAACAATGTCAAATCATATAAGTAACTTGCAATCTCTCATTAGATAGCTAGCAAAGGTTAAGGTTATAGTAGATGATGATGATACTAGGGCCATCATATTAAATAGCTTGCCTTCAAAATATAACAATGTTGTTTTTACACTCAGTCAAATACCTTCACAAACTCTAGAAGGTATGATTTCTTCTCTTCTATTAGAAGAGAAGAGAACAACATAAGATTCAGAAGATGATCCTTAGGAGAAAGCATTATTTTCAAGAAGCAATTACAAGAGATCAAAGAGAATAAAATATTTTGATTGTAAGAAAAACGATCACATAGCTTGGGATTGTAGAACTTGAGCTAGTGATGTTCTTAAAGGAAAGCTTAAAAATGAAGGAAATCTTTCTTGCATTGAAGATGATAAGGATCCACCAGATATTGGGGATGAGGATCCTCCAAATGGTACTATTAATTTATGTGGATATGCCCTTTAAGCAGGGTCATATTGGAGGCAGGCGGCATTGGAGGATGGAGGATTTTCCATCATTTCAAGTTAGCTTCTCGCTTTGCGATGATGCTTTCCATGAGACGCATTTTTGGTTTTGGTTGTTTTTTTTTCTTTGTTGATGTTGACGGAGCTGACAGATTTGAAGAATGTATGTTTTGTGAAGATTTTGTTTTGGAGACAGGTTTGGATTTGGTGTTGAGCTCAATATGGATTGTTGTCCAGTGAGCTTGAAAGAGTATATGATCAAGAATTATACCCTTTCACGGTCACTAGACAAGGGCAGAGATTTGTCATATCTCTTAGGGTTCATTGTTGAATAATTCTCGACTCTGTGATTTGAGAGCTTGGGACTAAAAAGCTCAAGAACATAGCTCGAAGCTATGCCTTTCCAAGGGTAGACGAGACAACATGATGGAGCCCCGCTTGGTTCAGGATTTGTTCTTTGGGGGAAGATCTTCTACAAAATATGTATTCATATTATGTAATCAGCTTTGTTGAGTTAATTTAGCATTCAGGGGGGTCCATTGGTACTATTGCAAGAATAATGTAATAAGGGGGGGAATGTTAGCGTGCATTGTTTAGTTTAACTATGCATATTACATTATTTAGTAACTATATAATAGTTATGTCAGTTATGCAACCGTTTCATCTGTTTCATCACAAGTATTTAACTGTGGTTTGTATCTACAATTATCATCAAATAAACACTATCTTCTTTGATTTTCTGTAGAATCATCATTTGATTCATTAACACAAAAAGAAGAGCAAAAGCCTCCTACCTCTCATAGATTGCTCTCACAATCAGATGATCAACATGCGGAAGACTCTCATAGAGAATGTAAGCTACAAGGAGAGTTCTTTGTTGATTTGGGCCATCTAGAAAACATTACACACTAGTAGCAGCACAGTCAACCTCTGAAGTGGGTCCAAAGTACAATCAGGGAATCTAACCTGCACACTCTTCCAGACACTTCGTTAGCAATTAGAACCAGGAGCTAGACAAGAAATGAAGTAAATATTGTGCTCATGAGTACTATTGTTGACAGTCTGAACCTAACACAGTTCGAGAGGAAGTAAGCCAACCTCAGTGGAAGAAGGCTATAGATGTAGAGTATAATTCTCTAATGCAAAATCATACATGGGAACTTGTTGATCTGCCTGAAGGAAAGAAACCCATTGGTTGTAAATGGATCTTCAAAACAAAGTACAAGGCAGATGGACCTATCGACAAGTGCAAAGCATGACTTGTAGAAAAGGGAGATGCTTAACAAGAGGGCATTGATTATGAGGAGACCTTTGCACGCACTAGGAAGATCAACAATCATAATGGTCTATGCATTGGCAGCATAGAAGGGCTGGAAGCTTTAGTAGATGGATGTCAAGAGTGTTTTCTTAAATGGTGATCTAAAAGAAGAAGTGTACATGACCTAGCCAGAAGGTTTTGTTGATGAACAACATCCACACAAGGCATGTCATCTCATCAAGTCACTTTATGGCCTTAAGGAAGCTCCTTGGGCATGGTACATTAAAATTGATGATCACTAATTGTAGCATGGATTCATCCGTAGCCCCTCAGACCCTAATTTGTATATTAAGAAGGTAGGTATAGAGATTATCATTTTGGTTTTGTATGTGGATGATCTTATTCTCACTGGCAGCTTAGATAGTCTCATTGATGGTGTAAAGAATGATCTTAAGAAATCCTTTGACATGATAGATTTGAGGCTACTTCATTATTGTCTTGGCTTGGAGATATGCAGAACAAGAACCACATATTAATCTCCTAAATGAAATATGCCAAGACTCTCCTGGAAAATTATAGAATGGTCAATTGTAAGCCTATTTCCACTCCAATGGAGAAATGTTTGCAACTATCATGCTTTCCACTCTCTACAAGAAGCTGGTTGGGATCCTCATCTTCTTGACATACACTAGACTAGACTTATATTTTGATGTCAGCTATCTCTCTCATTTCATACAGGAGCTGAAGAAGTGTCATTGGATTGTAGCAAAACATGTGTTGAGATATATCTAAGGCATAGTTGATTATGGTCTAGAATATAAGAAGAATAACCAGTTCTTCTTACAAGGATATATAGACTCATATTATGCAGGCTCTATAGATGATAGGAAATCAACCTCAGGTTATGTTTTTCATCTTTGATCTAGGCCTATTTTGTGGGTTAGTAAGAAGCAAACTATTGTTGCTCTTTCATCCACTGAGGCTGAATATCACACCGTACAAGGAGGTATGTGCGAAGTGATTTGGTTACATCAAATTCTAGTAGACATGGACATTCTTGAAGAGAAGTCACCCATTCTGTATTGCAACAATCAGGGTGTGTTAAAGCTTGTGAAGAATCTAGTTTTCTATGAGTGAACCAAACATATTTAGGTCAAATGTTATTACATTCGGGACCAAGTTTTGAACCACCAAATCTAGCTCTAGTACTGCCCTACAAACTCCCAGATAGCAGATATCTTCACCAAGTCTCTTGGTAAGATCAAATTTGAACTGTTTTGGGGGTACATTTGTAAGAACAATGTAATAAGGAGGGGAATGTTAGCATAATATATTACATTGTTTTTATATGTAACTACATTTGTTACGTTGGTTATGTTAGTTGGCCATAACCACTTTTTTTCAACCAACTTCACCACACTATATATCTGTGGGTTGTATCTACATTTTTTATTAAATAAACACAACTTTCTCAGCCTCGTATTTCACTATAGAGATATGTAGGAATCTGGCTCAACATCAACAAACCAAACACATAGAGATTCATATGCGTTATATTTGAGAGCTTATTCATGATCAGATCATCGACTTAGCCTTTTACCAACCTTTAGAGTAGGTTGTTGACATTTTTGCCAAACCCTTTACTGAGAGAAAGTTCATTCATCTACGAGTTGTTCTTGGCGTGTGGTCTACATAAGCATCATCATCTTTTAAGGGGGCTATCTAAAGCCTTTCCTTCTTTTTCTTTCTTTTTGGAGGAAAGAATTTTCCCAATGGGTTTGCTTTCTTTCTCCACTTTTTGAGAGATACATTTGTACATGGGTACCTCATCAGGCTCATAGCCAGGACCCATCTTTCATACTCACCTAAGATATGCTTAAAGGGGGGTGTTGGTGTATAAACACTTATCCTAAGTCATTTATACTAAATTAATCATAGTTAGGCGAATTCCACAAATGCTACTTTGACTTTGTCTAAGTTGTTAGTTATTTTGAGATGTGTCAAATCAATGGACACCTCGCACTATTCTCATGGATAGTTACGCTATTCTCGAGGATGGTTACTCACCACCTATTCCTGTATTGTGGACAATTAGGTATCTAATCTCTCCTATTTATACTTTCTAATTTGTTAATACATTTGTTTGATTTCACTTGCAATCTTGTGCTTGTTTATTTTTCCATGATCTTGGCAGTTTCTACATATATAATATATAATATTAAATAATTTGAATGAACAATATTAAAATATATTCTATATGATATATTATAGTATATTATAATATAGTATAAAAAAATTAGAAAGAAAATATACATGAAATAATACAAAATAAGGTATATCATTTTATAATATATTATGTTATGTATTTTATATATAAAAAATCTATATTAAAACTATATTTGTTATTATGTTTTTTTCTTTTTAAATAATGTAAATCAATATAATATTATGTTGTAAATAATAGATTTCAGGCAAACAACTGAGAGGGGGGGTGAATCAGTTGTCCAAAACTTTCTTCCAATCAAACACTTAAATCCACTTTGTAATTTAGCATCATACTAATAAATCAATCATGAAAACACAATGCATTAAATCAAGAGAAGAAACACATTAACACACAAGACACCAAGATTTTGATGTGGAAAGCCCAGTTAAGGGAAAAACCACTGGGTGATTAACCCAAGATTGTATTCTCTATTAGAAGAATAGAAAGAACAAAATGGCACATGCCAATTAGGGCTCACTGCCTACAAGAGACACACTGTCTACAGAATAATAAGTATCACATACTTGAACTGGAGAATAGCATCTTCACCATGCTTGAGTCAGTTCCATTTAAGCTCAATACTTCTGCTCCACCTTTCGCTTTGTTCCTCTCTACCACACTCTCATTGCCACACAACCACACCCTTGAAATGACTTTGCAACTCCTTATTTATACAAGACATTGACTTAGGAATAACCATCCAAGTCGGCATACATTACAGAGCAAGTATATAAATGCAACATGACTAATAATAGAAAGACTTCACGCGGATCAACATACTGTCAGCCACCCAGATCTGAGACTCTAATATTCCTTTAGGAATGTGCCATTCTTCATAGAACATCTCCAAGATCATCCATAGGATGTGTAACTCATCCGGTCGGCCGGACTTAGAAAGAACATCATCATCCTGAAGTAGTTCTTCATTTACTAACTCAATCTTTAACGTAGACCACCAACATGAACTGGATACAATCCAAAGACCTCCACAAGCTTGCCTAAATCACCAAGAACATCCACACTACTACTGTCTACTGAAATCATTCTCTCCTTCATCTGGAACCTCAAGAACACAAACCGTCATCATTGTCATATTGGAATAGATGCTTGTGGACCTCCAGATCATGAACCAATTGAGTTGTCACTTCACATGGACTTCCCTAACACTCCACCAAAACCGTAGAATAGGATAATGCACTTCCAGATCTCACCGGACCTATCTGTATCACTCTGTCACCTCTTAACACTTGCCAGAACCAGTTTTACTTAAGTGGCCATAACTTCTTCAGATCTTCATGCAGACTACTGAAATCTTTATTGGATCATCTCAAGACACATATCTACAAACCCTTTGAAGCGCATCCTCTAATCTTTATCTTAACTGGGATCTTTAACTCACTGTCTTCACTATTTTTCTCTGTTCCTGATTGGGACTAATTTTTTCAATATCCTCAACACACAGCTCATCCAATCCTTATCATTAATGCAATAGGAGTATGTTGACATCAATGACAACACTAGTTAGGCCCATACTTGTAACAATCTCCCCCTTTGTCATTGATGGCAACATATGATGTGAAAAACTGTTTTGACCATCAAAACAAGGGCTTCTCGTTACTGTCCCAACTCCCTCTATCAGCAACAACTATTCACATGTCTTCTCTTCCTTTCCTGCTCCCCCTTTGATAAAAAAACCACTTGTTTTTCACATGTCTTCTCTCCCCCTTTGACATCAATGGCAAAGGGCACATACTTGTATCACTTCAGAATCAAACCAGTTGCTCCCCCTGAGTGGCAGCTTCCCAAACATCAATCTGGATCATAAGATATGACTATGAGATCCACCAGAATGATGCACATCAGTGCACCTTAATTCAGAACCAGAGGGGTAATAACCCCTAACTTCTCCCTGAGATACTCAAAAGAGTCCTTAGGTAGAGGTTTAGTAAAGATATCTGCAATCTGATCTTTGGAAGGCACAAACTCCAATCTGACTTCATTCTTGTTTACTTGCTCTCTCAAAAATTTAAACTTGATGGATATATGTTTAGTCTTTGAATGCAATACCAGATTCTTAGATATATTTATTACACTTGAATTATCACAAAAGATTGTGATAGGTTCCTCATACTCCACTCTAATGTCTCTTAGCATTTTCTTCATCCACAAAACTTGAGTGCAACTACCTGCTACTGCAATATATTCTACTTTAGCTATGGATAGAGATATTGCCTCTTGTTTCTTGCTTAGCCAAGAAACAAATCTCTTCCCTAAAAAGAATGCTCCACCACTGGTACTCTTCTGGTCATCCACATCTCCTGCCCAATCCACATTTGTGTATGAATGATGAGAAAAATCATGATCTCTGGGATACCACAATCCATACTCAACTATCCCTTTTAGATATCTAAACATCCTCTTGATTGCCATGACATGAGATTCTCTAGGATCATCTTGGAATTTTGCAACAATACCAACAACATTCATACTGTCAGGTCTAGTTTGAGTAAGATACAACAGTCCTCCTATCATTGACCTGTACTTTTTTTTATCAGTCTTAGGAGAGTCATCATCTTTGCTCAATTTACATCTGGTTGCCATGGGAGTATTCATTGGTTTTGAGTCTTCCATTCCAAATTTATTCAACAATTCTTTCACATATTTGGTCTGAGAAATGAAGATTCATTTCTTTGTTTGAGTGATTTGCAGACCCAAGAAGAAATTCATTTCCCCAAACATGGACATCTCAAATTCACTTTTCATTTGATTTGCAAAGGTTTTGCACATACTATCTCTTCCTCCAAAAATGATATCATCAAAAAACACTTCAACTATCAAGATATTTTCATGATCAATTTTGAAATATAAATTATTGTCAGTAGTACCTTTGTTGAAACCAATCTTCAAAAGATGCTTATCCAATCTTTCATACCAGTCTCTTGGGGCTTGCTTCAATCCATACAGTGCTTTCTTGAACTTGTAGACCATATCACCATGATAAGACAATTAAAATCCATCTAGTTGCTCAATGTATACTTCTTCTTCCAAGTGACCATTCAGGAAGGTAGATTTGACATCCATCTGATATACTTTGAAATCCTTGAAGGCAACAAAAGCAATAAATAATCTGACTACTTCAATTCTTTCCACCGAAGCAAAAGTTTCTTCAAAATCAACTCCTTCTACTTGGGAGTAACCCTTGCAGACCAATCTGGCTTTGTTTTTTACTACTTCACCATCTTCATTCAGTTTGTTCTGGAAGACCCATTTGGTTCCAATCACATTCTTGTTTTTAGGTCTGGGAACAAGATCCCAAGTGTGATTTTTCTCAATTTGCATCAGCTCTTCCTCCATTGCTTTAGTCTAGTTTTCATCATTGCAAGCTTCATTCACTGTCTTACATTCAATCTTTGAAATTAGATAATACTCTTCTGAATCTTGAGCAATTCTTCTTCTGGTTTGTACACCTTTTCTTTTATCACCTATGATCTGATCTTCAGAGTGATTCAGTCTTACATACCTGGGAACTTTGGAAGTTTCTTGCACTCCTGATTCTTGAACAGGTTCATTCAAACTTATCTCCTCTTCCTGATTCACCGGATCAGTCTGGATCTGAATCTCAGAAGGAGCTTGGACTCCTTGGATCAAAACATCGTTCTGATCATCTTCATCACATTCATAAAACCTTAAGGGTTTTTCAATCCCTTGATCAACCTTCACATTTGTACTTTTTATAATCTTCCTCAATCTCTTGTTATAACACCGGTATGCTTTTCTTTGAGTAGAATAACCCAAGAATATTCCTTCATCACTTCTAGCATCAAATTTTCCTAGATCTTCATCTCTTTTAATGTAACATTTTTTACCATAGACTCTAAAATACCTCACAGTGGGAGTGATGCCAAACCAAAGTTCATAAGGAGTCTTACCGGTATTACTTATGATTTGTACTCAATTGAGAGTATAGACTATAGTGCTTACAACTTCTCTCCAATAGATCTGAGGAACATTTGCTTCCATCATCATGGTTCTAAATGCTTCCTGGATGGTCTTATTTTTTCTCTCCACTACTCTATTCTGCTGTAGAGTCCTAGGAGCAGACAACTATCTTTTTATTCCATGTTTCTCACAGAATTCTATGAGCTCACCGGATGTGAATTCTCCACCTCTATCAGACCTCAGACATTTTAATTTTAATCTAGTTTCATTCTCTACCATAGCTTTGAATATTTTGAATTTCTCAAGAGCTTCTGATTTCTCTTTTAGAAAAGTAACCCACATCATCCAGGAATGGTCATCAATTAATAACATGAAGTATCTATCACCTTGCACACTTCTGATTCTTGCCAGACAACATAGGTCAGTATGAACTAAGTCTAATAATCTGGTAGAGGATTGTTCGTTACTTTTGAATGTGACTCTGCTCTACTTACCCAACTGACATTCTTTGCACAAGCTATTAGTAGGTTTCACAAGTCTTGGAAGATCTCTTACAGCCTGAGTGTTGCTTATCTTGATGATATTATCAAAATTCACATGACACATTCTCCTATGCCACAACCAACTCTGATTAATTTGAACAAATAAGCAACTTTTACCAGTACCAACCAAGTGGAAGATATTACCTTTAGTTTGAGTACCGGATGCAATATTTATTCTAGAACTTTCAAAGATCTTACATTTTCCATTCTTTAATTAGAGATCATAGCCTTTGTCCACCAACTGTCCAACACTGAGAAGATTGTGCTTCAGACCTTCAATATATAGTACATTACTGGTTTTGTTCTTTCCATCAAAAGAAATAGTTCCTCTTTCTCTGATTCTACCAACAGAATTATCACCAAACTTTACCACTCCTCCTTCATACCTTTCCAAATCTATGGACTTATTTTTGTCACCTGTCATATGGTGAGAGCATCCACTGTCAATGACCCAATCATCCTTTTCTTCAACTTGGGCAGTCAGAGCTCTTTCCACAATTTTATGATTGATAGATTCAGAGGGCATTGGATCTTCTTCCTTGATGGAAATAAACACACAGTAACTTCCAGATTTGTTTCCTGTCTCTGATTCATCATCTGTTATTCCTTCATTATCATCATCTTCATGAGCATAGTAACAATTCTTTTGGAACTTTGATCTGTTAGGATTTGGCCTTGAAAATCTTTCCGGACACCTTGAGGTAAAATGGCCAATCTTATTGCAGTTAAAACACTTAAAAGGTGATTTTCCCTCATACTTACTGGATTCTATTGGCAGTCTTTTTGAAATAAGGGCTTCAAGTTGAGTAGCTTCTGCTTCATCTTCTTCCAAGTCTTTTCTAGCTTTTTCATACCATGATAATTTCCTTGAAGAGTTTTCTCCCAGATTAGACTTTTTTTCCCCTTTAACAGAGGCACTAGCTTTGAATGCAGATTTAGTCTTGGGGGGAGGGCATCTCCAAACTCAGTCAACTCAAATGCAACCAATTTACCAACCAATTGATCTCTTGTGATACCTGAAATAGATCTAAATTCCTCAATAGCAACAACCTTGTACTTGTAAGAATTAGGAAGGGATCTGAGAACTTTTCCAACGATCTCATCTTCATCCAAGACTCCACCAGCACATCTAATGCCACAAACAAGCTCATTTACTCTTGGCATAAATGTAGTGATATTTTCATCTTCTCTCATCTTTAGATTTTTTAATTATCCTTTCAGACTCTGTAGCTTGGTACATTTAACATACTTGTCTCCTTCATGTAGAAGTTCCAGTTTTTCCCAAATCTCAAAAGTAGTTTGTAGGTCAACAACATTTGTCATCTCTGAATCAAACAAGGCACTTAGAAGAGATTCTTTAGTCTGTAGATTGTTTTTAGCATCTGTGATTTCATCTACGGATTTCAAACCATTATGTGGAGGAGTATACTTCTTTGAAGCCATGGTCCAATACTGCATTCCCATACATTGCAAGTGACATTGCATGCGACTTTTCCAAAGAGTAAAATTGGTTCCATCAAACTATGGACTATCCTTCTTGCAGGATGACATCCTGGATCTCCTCAAGCAGTTAAGATCTTTTAGAGGAACTTATCTCTGATACCAATTGATAGATTTTGGACAGACAACTGAGAGGAGGGGAGGTGAATCAGTTGTCCAAAACATTCTTCCAATCAAACACTTAAATCCACTTTGTAATTCAGTAGCATAATAATAAATCAATCATGGAAAGATAATGCATTAAATCAAGAGTAGAAACACATTAACACACAAGACACCAAGATTTTGACATGGAAAACCCGGTTAAGGGAAAAACCATGGGGTGATTAAGCCAAGATTTTATCCTTTGTTAGAAGAATAGAAAGAATAAAATGGCACATACCAATTAGGGCTCACTGCCTGAGCACACTGATCACAAGAGCCTCACTGCCTACAAGAGACGCATTGTCTATAGAATAGCATCTTCACCATGCTTGAGTCAGTTCCATTTAAGCTCAATACTTCTGCTCTACCTTTCTCTTTGCTCCTCTCTACCACACTCTCATTCCACACAACCACACCCTTGAAATGACTTTGCAACTCCTTATTTATACAAGACATTGACCTAGGAATAACCATCCAAGTCGGCATACATTACAGAGCAAGTATATAAATGCAACATGACTAATTACAGAAAGACTTCACGTGGATCAACACACTGTCGGCCACCCAGATCTGAGACTCCAATATTCCTTTAGGAACACGCCATTCTTCATAGAACATCTCCAAGATCATCCGCAGGATGTGTAACTCATCTGGTTGGCCAGACTTAGGAAGAACATCATCATCCAGAAGTAGTTCTTCATTTAATAGCTCAATCTTTAATTGGGATCACCAAAACAAATTGGACACAATCCAAAGACCTCCACAAGCTTGCCTAAATCACCAAGAACATCCACACTACTACTCTCTACTGAAATCATTCTCTCCTTCATCCAAAACCTCAAGAACATAGTCTGTCATCACTGTCATATTGGAATAGATGCTTGTGGACCTCCAGATCATAAACCAATAGAGTTGTCACTTCACATGGACTTCCTAAGCACTCCACCAAAACCGTTGAACAGAATAATGCACTTTCGAATCTCACTGGACCTATCTGTATCACTCTATCACCTCTAAACACCTCCCAGAACCATTTTTACTTAAGTGGCCATAACTTCTTTAGATCTTCATGCGGACCACTAAAATCTTTACTGGATCATCTCAAGACACATATCTACAAACCCTTTGAAGCACATCCTCTAATCTTTATCTTAACTAGGATCTTTACCTCATTGTCTTCACTGTTCTTCTCTATTCCTGATTAGGACTAATTTTCTCAATATCCTCAACATATAGCTCATCCAATCCTTATCATTAATGCAATAGGAATATGTTGAAATCAATGACAACATCGGTTAGGCCCATACTTGAACAGTAAAGTTGTATATTTTAATTAAAAATACATTTATTATTTAAAACCATGTATTATGATGCATACAATCATGAAACCATGGTAAAGTTGTATATTTAAATTACACATAATTTGACTACACCATGAAAATACATGTGTTCCACCCACTTAAATTAGTGTAGCAAAGTTTTAATTTTATATGATAAAAGGTAATATATTCTGACTAATTTTATGTTTATTTTTATGAAATCTTTAATTTTATTCTAACTATTAAGAAAGTTTTATTATAATTTTATGTTATATATTATTATAATTGTAATCTATCAACATTTAGATATTATAAGAGACTAACATTACATTTATTATTTATTATATTTATTATTATTATAAAAAATAGTTGTTTCCTTTAAAAGAGCATCTTAGTTATCCTCAATAGATATAGCATGAAAAGAAATTGAAGTACTTAAAGAATAATTGCTCTTAATAGATATAAAATGAGAATCATCAACATTAGGCTTATCACTAACTAGATTATAGCCAACATTAAGAACACCATCATCACTAATATTAGTGATACAAGAGAGGGATATCAATATGAAGTTGATGGGCATGTGAAGTAAATCCATCTCAAATAGAAGCGAAGGCAATAACAAGCTTCATGAAAGATGAAAGTCATATACACAATGAAATAGTGCATCAATGTATTTTCATCATTATGGTAAATGAATATTATGTCATCAAGGATCAATGGATTTGAGGTAAAAAATTGTAAAATACATTGAAGGCATGTTTCAATATAAGCTAAGGACAAGGGTTGGCAGAAATCCATAGTAAAAAATCAATATCTAGGTCAAATAACTATGGATAAAGGAATGACTACCTACAAATTTTATATATAATCTAAAGATAAGAAAACTTATAAAAAATTAGAGATGGGAAGAAGGTCAAACCCTAGAGAAAATTCTTTCGAAGGGGCTGGAGAATTTGCCTTCAAAAAAATGTAAATAAAATGAGTGGGACCTCTATGCAAATGCATGCATGGCATGAGGTATGAAAAAGGAATCATAGTACATGAGGAAATTATGGATTTTTTACTATGACATCTCGCACAACACATGTAGGAATGAATCATTGTAAAAGTTGGGTGTAAAATAGAATCATGATGCATATAATCTAATAATAAAGTTGTGACCAAGTTGACACCCATTACTCAAACAAGCATGAGACCATGTAAGATATAGATGATATGGAATTATGATGCATACAATCATGTAACCATATATATACTAAGATAGAACTAGAGATTAGAGATCTCATAGAGAGGAAGTGTGTGAAAGAGAAGAGGGGAGGGAAATGGAGACGAACAGAGATAAAGGGAAATAGAAAAGGAGAGAGGTAGAGAGATAGAGACTTAGAGAAGAGAGAGAGAAACATATGTAGAGATATATTGTTGTTCCCTGTTAAACTATTATAGGGGCTTCCATCTATTATCAGATCAAAACCTCCAATTGAATTAATCATTTCATCAAGTCTTTCTTTTGTCAAACTCTATATCTTCCACCTTAATCAATTTGCCCTTAAGATGTTATAAGGAGAGAGAGAGAGAGAGAGAGAGAGAGATTATGGCTTCCACCTATTATCAGATGAAAATCTCCAATTGAATTAATCATTTCATCAAGTAATTTTTTTGTCAAATTCTGCGCATCTTCCACCTTAATCAATTTACCCTCAAGATGTTATGAAGAGAGAGAGGAATAAAGGAGAGAGAGAGAGAGAGAGAGGGACAATGATAGAGAAGGAAAAAAGAGAGAGAGGAAGGGAGAAAGAAAAAGAAAAAGAGAGAGGTAGAGAGACAAAGAGAAAAAAGAAGATGAGAGAAATAGATAGATAAAAAGAGATAGGTACAGTGAGAAATCTTAGAGAGAGGAGAGAGAAACATAGGGAGAGAGAAGGTGGAGGTAAATACAAAGAGAGAGAGAGAGAGAGAGAGTACCTTTTTATTTCAAGTAGAGAACATGGATACATGCATAACCTTCCTATGAATAATTATTCCAAATTTTACCTTTACCACCCATCATAATTGAAGACACATTCTATAAAACACGAAATCATTACCCACCATTGAATTATAAAACTAAGATTAACTACATAAACATAGTGATAAAAGATCCATTGTGTGATAAACTCATGGTTACAGTCAACCATTCCAATACTTTTTCAATTTTTGGCATACCCATTGCACAGTAAGGTGCAATTGCTAGTATATGTACTTATTAAAAGTTTTAAGATAGCTTTATTGTAATTGCATTTTTTCAATATAATTATTTATTTATTTATATATCTATTTATCGAAAGCTTTAAGATTTATTTTTATATTTTCTATGGACCAAAATTGTAAGTATTCATTTTTATTATTTGTCATAAATTCATGTTTTATATTTGTATTCAATTCACTTTGATCAATTTGTTCTTAAGTAATGATTAGTGTACAAGTGGTATGTTTATGCACAAAAGCTCTGATCAAGTTGTTCTTAATGTATGATTATTGTAAAAGTGGTATACCTATGCATAAAAGTTGACAAATTTTTTGAACATAATTTGATTAAAATTGTAGATAGGACTAGTCCTTGATCTTCAAATTCATCTATATTTTTAACTTGAGCAAAATCTATGGGCTCACAAATAATCTTGGAGAACTTATAAAATCAAATTTTAATTTATGGACCCAAGTAAGTAGCCATTACCTATCAACTTGAGCATGAAACATGTTAATTTGTGTGTTATGGTGTCATTTAAAAAACAACACTAATTCACTTTTATCATCTAATCAATTTTCAATAGCTCTTATTCAACTTGCATTGTCACAAAAGGAGCAACATAGAATGTTCATTGCATCATTAGCTTAAACATTAGTGTTCCACAAGGATCCGTCCCCCCTGAAAATAAGACATTAATGAGATGGAGATGTCCTTGGGACATCAAGACTCTGGGAAATGTCCCCGCAATGTTCTACCACCACCATCCCTTGTCATGGGAAGTTTTCGAGACATCCCTCTATTTTGGGAACTACACAGAGATGTTAGGACATCCCTAGGACCCTCAAGGGACTTGGTTGCATCTCTTGAATGCATTGACAATGCGTAGATGTCCATTGTGTTAGTTCAAGCAAAACATGTATTTAATTTTTTTTTTAATTCTCATGCTAGTAAGTATAACCATAATGGTCTATAGGCCCCACTCACACCCTATGCAATTGTAAAAAAAACTATAAATAAACATCTAAGCCTTACTTCAAGTCACTCTCAAGTTTCAACACCAAGATTGAAGTTTCAACATGTTGCAAGAGAGAGAGCATTGGGATAGTAAAATGAGAGTAAAAAGAAGTGTGAGAGCATTTGACAAGACTTCATAGGTTGAGTGATATCATTAGGAAGAGTGAGAGTAGGAGCAAAAGGAAGAACAAGTGTGAAGTCTTCATCTTTTGATTATTGAATCAACACATTGTTCAAGCCTCAAGGTAAGCTTTAGACCTTCATACTTCATTCCTAAATCTACAATTAATGATCATATGAGAATTTTTAATTTTTTTGTTTGTTTTCAATTTAGTAATTTACTAATTTAGGGGTTTAAATGAAATTAGTAATTAGATTTTAATTTTGAATGTTTTATCTTTAACTTTACAATTTTGTTAATTTATAATTTTATAACAATATTTAGGTATTCAAATTTATTTATTAAATTACTTTTAAATCTTTTTTTTAACATTTGCACAAATATAATAATATTTGATTAAAATTTAAAAGTCAAATTACAATTTCATCTTTTGTGTATCCTCCATGTCTGTGCTTCGTGTGACTGTAAGTAAGAAAAATAAAAAAAATCCTTGTATTGTGTCTTAAGCCCATGCATAATTTAATGATATTATGGCATATGTATGGTAACCATAAACTTCATTTCTTGCAGTATCACTATGAGTTTACTTCTCACAGCATGAGTAATGAAAAATCTCAGCAAGAGCTTATGAGGGTTGAATCTAAGACTATGAGTACAAATGTGGGGGGCGGCGAGGCAACTAGTTGTATTGGTAGTGCTACTTTTAGTTGCCCATTCAATTTATTAGAAGAATTTACTGAGGGCCCCTTTGATAAGAAGTCCCCTTTCTAAAAGCTCTTTCAATTTCATTTCAAAAGTCAAAACTGATTTTGACACAATCAATTTCCAATAATTATGACTGTCACTTACAGTGAATGTGATAGGTTGAGGGAGAATAAAAGCCATCATTTATTTCATCGCTGATTTAGTAGGGTGAGAACTTCTGGAATGCTATAAAATTGTTTTAATTCATCAGGTACAAAATTTGTTATTAGATCTGGAGACTTTTTTATATTGATTTGCTTCAATTTCTGGGACATGTGCCTCCATTCTCCTCTCCACCGACACAGTTTCCATGCACTATTCCCATGCATATAAATTGCTCTATAGGTAGATTTCATTCTTTGATGTCTCACGTGGGGAAAAGTGGAAGATATCACTAGAAAATAGGTCATGTCATGTCATTTCGTTTCAACTTCTCACTGTCATTTAGGGCTATTCATTTAAGTTAATTAGATTTTATTGCTTGATGTATTAAGTGGATTAAAGACAAGTTTGAGGCCATCCATTGCATCACATGTGTGTAAAAGATGAAATCTCTAAATCATATCTCCCCAAGTGTTTTACTTCCATTTCATGTGACATGAATCTGAATTCTACAATAATGAAGGCACTTTAAGCTGCTGGAAATGGATTTGTACATTTAAAGACCAACACATGCACTGATAGGAGGTTCAAGGAATTCGCTAATAGGAATAACTGATGAGTTTAGAAAAAAAATTAGTATGATTTTTTTTATGGCATTCAAGACAATTTCAAGCATTATAATGCACACATATAAAATCTTATCAACTAATTAAATTCAATAGCTATTCTCATTCACTAATGGCAAGAATACTCATGATTTTAAATTATATGGAAAATCAACAAAGAATTCATCACCCAAAATGTAATTTGCTCACAGCTAGCAGACATTTCTATGCATTTATACTACTCTTCTTGTTATGTCCAAATCATATGAACATGGACATGACACAAGAAAACATAACTTACAACAATGATAACCCATTTTACACCCAGAATGGCAACAAGTGAAATGGAACATATCAACAAGTTTACATAAAAATCATGCATTACAAATTTTCCAAAATATCTAGTGTACAATATTCAAAAGTTTCAATTACAATAAAAGAAATAACATGATTGGGTGAGGAGTGAAGAAGATAGGTCATAAGGGCCCGAACTATGCCTCGAGGACTCATCCCAGATGGTCTTGTCTACATATTGTGCAGAGGCTTCATAGTTCGGCAAATTTGGACTTCCCAACTCAACTTGGTTGTCCAATAAAAGATGCAAATATCTCAACATTTAACAACTCTACACACATATTCTCAGTTTCACAATTCTACACAATAATAAGAGAAATAAATAGTTTGAGATGGAAGGTTATCACTAGACAATCACATAGGATCTCCCAAGTTTTCATAAGCAACTATTTCACACACACAACGAACTTGCACATCTAGAAATAACTAAAATCTAGGATATAAACCTATATTTACTTAAGGAGAAACTTAAGCCTTGTATATTTTAACACAAATGATCTATTGAAACAATAAAAACTGACTCTAGCACATAAGAATGGAGGACTAACTCAAGTAAAATAGGACAACTCTTTTCTACTCAATCATCAGTATTAAGAATAAATAATTAAAATATAGAAAACATTCAATTCATTCTACCAAGAAAAGGATTCATAGGTTATCCTTTACTATGATTCAATCATAATTTCATTAGATAGTTGAAAAGACACTTTCAATGCTAAATATCTTATCTACATAAGATGATACACACATTTAAGTGGTACAACATATCATAAACATCTAATGTTTATATTTCATTCATTTTAAAGTGAATATAATAATAGAGAACAACGCATGGATTTATTTTATTCATTCTAGATTCGTAACAAATATATAAAGGTAAAAATGTCTATAAGATGCATGGTATTTTAATTAAATTAAAATATAAAACTTGCTCTTGTTCCTATGCAATCCTATTACGCTGTAAAATAATTGAAATGTTGCTTTATCTGTGTGGATTTAATTTTCACATCTTCTTTTTATAATATGTAGCAACTATGTTGCATTACAACAGGGCGGAAGAGGGTTTCTAGCAGTCAAATACTACTTTTGATTTCCCATGTAATACTTAATTTTTGTTTGACTGTATCTACACTTCTTAAATGACTTGTGTATCTCACAACATTTTGCTACAAGATTATCAATGATTTCTTTCATTGCCAAAATAGGATTGTCTGCCATATCTTTACTTCATACTAAAGTTTCATTCACATGAGGCAATAACAAGGCATTATTCCTTGACACGGTTCTCCCTCATCCTATGGGATTATATTAAAGAACATTTTTAGAGTCCACTATAACATAACAACCATTGAACCTTTCTTGCTTAGCCATTAGTTTTTCTAGTAATTTTGTCCCTTATGTCTTATCCCAGATCTTCCTCCTATTATCCTTATTTTCCCTTACCTAAAATTCACACTTAATACATATTTTAGAACTATTAATAAAAATGATGTTGCAATTCTATAACATTTGATTTTGTTACTGAATTCTAGATAGATTGTTTCCTCCAAAAGTTTAACAAGTGAAAAAGATTTAAAACAAATGAACAACATTTTGGAATACAATGTTTTTGTATTCGCATTATAGAACTTGTGTTTGTACTTTTATTCCATGGATTCAACCTACTAATTTATGCAGGATTGACTTCCACTCAATCTAGCTAAATTGCAAGCAATATCCAATAAACATCAATTCCAAATCAATTGTGTTGCAATCAAGATCAAGTCCATTAAGTCCTTGGTTTAAGCCACCTAGTCTACCTATGATCAACCAACGAATAGAGGAACAATTTCATACTTCATTTAAGCACAATAGATAACATGATAAAAAAAAGATACTAACCTTCGATAACTAGAACTTTCATCTTCCAAATGGTGCTAAGACACGTGCTGAAATTGTGAACTGAGGGTATTATTCTATAACACTTTACACAGATTGATTTCGTTAATTGCATAGGCAATGTAACCTGTTAATGTGTCAAGAATATTTTAGCCTCTCCCATAAAGGCAGCCCCCTTGCCTTAAAAATCAATATCATAAAAGAGTGGATGATTCAATCCAATAAAGTTACTTAGATAAAATCATTTAAGTTTATCTATATAAAAATAGACATTATCAAGAAAGAATTTTCCCAGATCTAAAAACATTAACAATTATCACAAAAATTTACTTAGAATCATATGGTAGAAATGTCACAATAGCCCCAATATAGTTTCCATTCATAAAGAAAATCTGACAAGTATATAATTCCATAAAGGAGATTTATGTGGTTTGAATGCATTCTAAAATAGAGAGATCAATATATATTGTCAAACAAATTACAAAAATTACTGAAGAGAGACATATTCTTTTTAAAATTAAATTGTTGAAGAGAACATTATTTATTAAGAGTATGGGGAACATGTCTTTTATATCTCAGAAAGGTCATACACGATTGGGGAAATTGGCTACGAAGATGAAGGCAACATGTATTTTCTAGATTCCAACATTTACTCACTATTTTGAAAATGGAAGAAACTGTTGGAAGAATTAATCTTCCGTCAGACAATTTATTACTTCTACCCCTACGTCAGAATTTGGAGATCCTCCCAAATCTCATCCTCAGCACCGTTGGCCTGCCGCATTCAATTCTGGTAGGTAAGTTTGAATTTGAAATGGTTTGAGCACCTATTTTTCTAGGTATGTGTAAGAGAGAAAAACAAGAGCAAAAAAGTCAGTTGATGGTAGACAGAAGACAAAAGAATGGAAGAGTGAACCTACAGCAGCAGAGGAATGTTCTAACAGAGAATAGTAGAAGGAGAATATAGTAGAAGACAACAGATATTTTTGTGTGCAACAGCACAGTGTATGAGTAGACAACTACGAAGTTCCTACAAGTAGCTCCAGAATCAGTTTGTAGCTCTAGTGATTGGGCATAACAAGAAAATAGAGCAGCATTTTTTCATTGTAATGTGTATGAAGTTGAATGTATTCTAGGAAAGGAAAATATATATATAATATATTGCTATCATTTGTGTTTCATCTCTCTTCTCCATTTGTTTCTATGTATTTGTTTTATGTTGCTCATATTCTTGTAGTAGTCTTTGGACAGTAAAGTCTACCTACCCTGCTCCCCCCTGTTGCCATCGAGTGGTATCAGAGCCCTATTTTTTTGGGTAGTTAGATTCAAGTGGGTATTTCATATAAGCCCTAGTTTCTCTAGGCACTATCAGCCTTCTCAGATTTGAGAAGCATGCCAGGTGGGGACAGCAAAGGATGGCAGTAGCCACCAAGTTTTGATGGGCAAAACTATGACATCTGGGCTAAGAAGATGAAGACTATTCTGGTTGCTAATGACCTATGGGATTTGCTCACCAATGGGTTCACAGACACCACAGACCCAGCAGCCTATGCAGGCCTAACCAATGCTCAAAGAAATCAGTTGAAGGAAACAAGAATGAAGGATGCAAAAGCCCTTAGTCTAGTTGAGGCAGCCTTGATAGAGGCTATTTTCCCCTACATTGCAGTAGCAAACTGCTCAAAACAAGCATGGGAGATATTGCAAAATAACTACAAGGGAACTAACAAAGTGAGATCAGTCATGCTCCAGTTGTTTAGAAGATATTTTGAGACCCTGTTGGTTACCAAATCTACAGAGGGTTTGCTAGCTCCAATGAACAGGCGGATTCGGCCAACAGATTATGGGAGGTTGCGTGAGCTGCCTCCCCTTCACTTCTGGTTCTGCTGCACCAAGGGGGTATCCCTATAACTAAAGATATAACCTTGACAAGACCAATAACACAATTATTTAGCTTTACAATAACAGGCAGAATACTCTCATGTCTGGACCAAGATCTACATGATAGATCACAAGGTTGGCAACACTCTTGGGCATATATGTCTAGTTGGGTATGAGAGTATGTAGGGAGTTCCTAATCCTATTCCTACAACTAACAGGTGGAAGTGTTGAAATGGGTGGACATAATGTCCTGGATGCAAGACAAGGGGTTTTGGCTCATAACTACTAACCCAGAAACAGACTGGTGCCTATTCATTGGGCAAGGAGTCAACTAGACATATACAGCAGGTGGTTTGCAACTTTCACTCAAGTTTCAGGGGGTTTGAACTGATGCTTGCCTTACAAACATCACCCAAGAATGGGTATCTAACTGCTTCTACTTACAGATATCTCTGCTGACATGCAACCTTCCTCATGCTTAACCTAAAACAATTTAATCCACTCCTTGAATGGAAGTTAGAGATCAAACATGTGATACAGAAAACCATACCCTAGAACCTGACAAACCCTTAGCAACTAGATTCAGAAGAAGGAGAATAACATGCAACAAATGGAGGCAAGTACATAAACACATGCAAAGAAGTATTTCTCATATAAAATCAACACTGAAACTGAAATATGTGCAAAATACATTCATGTTGCAACTCATAAACTCCACAATGGGATAAAATAGCCAAGATCATGCCCTGTTCTTCATTATTTACACAGAAAATTTTCCAGGCCTTCAACCACCTTAAAATGGGTCACGCAGTCTGCTTAAATAGCAAGAGAATGGACCCAGGAAATTAATTACATGGCACATCAAAAATTTGCCAGATACACAATATCAGAAAAATGACGCTCAAAATAGTTAATGCAGTAGAGAGGCAAGGAGGAGGGAATAGGTGAGATCAGAATCTAGACCGCCACCTGAAGATTTTCATCATAAAAATAGTGGTTGAGCCATCAACTCGACCCATGCCTACCTGCACGATCACCATTATAGTTTCACTAACCCGCAGCCCCAGACTGCCATATGTGCCCCACCAACATCTTCAAGAGACTTCTGTAGTTAGGGTAAAATTGCAAATCAGGATAAATGCAGAATCAACAATGATAAAACCCTAGCAATGCACAATGAAGCACAAGACAACATGAAAATCAAAATAACAAATATAAATGCAAACCGATCTCCATGCTATGCTCGATTTATCTCCATTGCTCTTCTCCACCTCGCATGAGCATGCAAGATTTTGAAGGATTATTGTTGGAAGAATGTTGAGTGCTCACTTCTGCAGCATAACATTAAGATGAAGATGATATGAGGATGATAGTTGAAGGATGCAAAGGCTCTAATGATATTTTGATAGCATGTGGATACTTGAAGCTCAATGCATTCTAATGGCTTGTGAGGGGTTTGATTTATAGGAAAGACTTGGTTCCAATGGACGGCTGAGATTAAAAAGCTAATTGATTGATGTGGACGGCTAGGATTGATTAGTTATTCCCACTATTCAAGGGAGTTGTAGTCATTTGACAAGTGGAGGGAGGATAGGTTCATGTGTGCTTGTGTACATAAAAAGTACTACATATAAAAGATATTAAATAAAGGGTTGTAGTACCACTTATCTTTTTAAATGAAAGAGGCACACATGTTGGCTTAATGATAAGATAAATTAATTAATTAAATAAAATTTATTTAATTAATTGGAAAGTCGGCTTATGATGAGAACTTAATTCAAATAAAATATTTGAATTAGTTGGGATATGAGTTGGATATTAATTAAACAAATAAAATTTATTTAATTAATTAGATAGTGGGATTAGGATATGATGTGGGAATTAATTAAATAAATAAAATTTATTTAATTAATTGGCTAAGTAGGATAAGGATGGGATTGAATGGGATTTTAATTAATTAAATAAAATTTATTTAATTAATTGGCTAATGGATAAATGGGATTGAGAGTGGGATTTAGGACAAAATGCTACATGATGTCTAAGTGATGTTTTTGAATAGGTGTTGCAAGACATGGACAAAGTTGGGACAAATTTGGGTGTCTACATTTTGCCCCTCTTTGAGATGATGTTCGAGATGATAAGCTTTATGTTGAGTAACATCATTTCAAAGAAGATAAGGTATAGATAGAGGATGAATATAGGGTAATGATGATGTAAGGATATGATGATGATGGAAAGATAGGATGATGATGCCCCCTCGAGAGGTTAGGCGGGTTGGACAAACACGGGTAGGCTCTCGAAATGAAATGGCTTGGCTAAGAAAGATAGCTAAGGGAATGGATAGAAGAAATGAATGATGTGTTATGCTACAATGAAAGTGAGCAACCATGATGTTTGATATAGCACTAGATGTTATGCACCAAGGTAGAAGGACCAGGTTGACGATGTGTCTTATGCCCCAGCGTAATACAACCTTGTCTAGATACAAGATATGAATATTAGCTGGATTGATACTGATATGATGCAAATGCAAGATAAAATGATAACACACACAAGCAAGCAAGCAAGCATGCACAAATAATTCAAAAACAAACAAGGTATTGCCCCTGTCAAGCTGTAAACCAAGGATTGATTGCTGATAGTTGAGAGTGTTGTCATTGCGGGGAAAGCTATATCCCTAGATCAACACAAGGTTGTTTGCTGAGTTGGTTGGCTAGTTGGCTAATTGATTTGGCCTACAACAAGGCTAGGATCAAGACCATTGACCGCATTTGGATAACTTGGCTTGATTGATTAACTTGATTGATATAGCTTAAGGATTGACTTGCATTTGGATCATTGCTTCGATTGATTTGATTTGATGAATGGATGATTAGATTGATTTGGTGAATTGATTTGATGGTTGGATGAATTTTGATTGATGAATTTGATAGTTAATAGTTGATTTGATTGGATATGATTAGACGAAGTGATTGATTGAAATGAATGAATGAATGTTATTGAGGATGATGATGATTTGATTTTGATTAAATTTTGATGGAGTGGATTGATTTGGATTATGTGATTAGTTTTATTGTTTGGATTTTTTGTTGGATATTTAATTTTTTGGATTTTTTGACATATTTTATTTGTTTTTGTTTTTGGGAATATTTTGATTTTTTTGGATTTTTAGGGATATTTTGATTTTTTTTGTGTTTTTTGGGATATTTTGATTTTTTTGGATTTTTTGAGATATTTTGAATGTCAATGGATTTACAATGTGGGTAGTCTTTGTGCTAGATACCAATGACAAGGGAAGACCAAGTCTAGGTGCAAGGATGGATGAATGGGATTGAATGGATAAAAGGTTGGGCAACAAGGGATGGAAGGCTCATGATAAATGGGTGGATAAAAAGGATAGACCATATAAGGGATGGATGCATGCCTCATGATAAATGGATAGGTAGGCTATAGTGGAAAGCTCATGATAAACAGATGGGGATAAGCTATAAGATGGAAAGCTCGTGATAAGGATACGCCATAGTGGATGGATCATAAGGGAGCTAGGATGTGATTTCCAAAGGCTATGTTACATAGGAAGAACTTGCCCCATTTTAGGTGGTAATGCTTAGGATTTTTACATGACAAAGTTCATGACCAAGGGATGACATGCTTGGATTTTACATGACAAGGCTTATGATAGGTGGATAATGATAAGATGGATTGATTAGGAAGGTATGAGGTATACCAAGATATATCCAAAGCATATTTCAACATTTTTCCCCTATGTCTTCATCAAGATCAAAAGGAAGAAGGATGGATAAATGGGTTCAATAGGATAGGCATGTTTATGTAATGGCTAAGGATGGCAGGATGGTATGTTAATAGTTTGGAAATGGATAGGTTGGATGAGACAATGTGCCCCCAAGTGTAAGTGACATAGAAGATCAACCTACACATGACGCCTGTTTGCCAGGTTTTCATCATGGTACTTATCCAAGGCACCTGTTTACCAGGTTTTCACCATTGGACAAAGGGATTTCTCTTTACTTTTTTGATTTTTTTTTTTTTTGCTTTTAGATGGGTTGACAATTACACATGGCACCTGTTTGCCAGGTTTTCACCATGGTAA
Source organism: Cunninghamia lanceolata (assembly GCA_027924645.1). Taxonomy (NCBI): domain Eukaryota; kingdom Viridiplantae; phylum Streptophyta; class Pinopsida; order Cupressales; family Cupressaceae; genus Cunninghamia; species Cunninghamia lanceolata. Next base: position 1,693,644 of record BSBN01000277.1, read on the forward strand.
TGGATAGGAGGGACTCAAGTGGCTAGTGCTATGAAGGTTGATAGTGTCCCTTTAGAGATTGATGATGTCTTCGCATGGACCATGTCAAGTGTGCTCATAGATGTTGGTAAAGGATTGCTTGGATGGGAGATGGATTAGGTACATAGTGGATGATGAAACGGATTATGTAAGGTTCATGCAAGGATAGATGGATGGGGATAGTGGATTATGATGTGGATTTTGTAGGGCCTATGCAAAAGCATGGACCATAGGAAGGTGATTGAGGAGATATGTAGGATAATGGATGAGGGATGGGGAGATGGAGGCATGTGGGAATGTTTTGGAATGGAAGGGAACCATGACCAATGGTTTCACACACCGTGATAAACATTGAAGCTTTTGGTTGGATGACGGTGTAGGAACTAATGGAGATGTTTGCTTAGGAGATGGTTGATGAAGTGATTTAGGAACCCACATAGATTTAGTATTTTTAGTGCTTTTGCTTTGCTTGTGGGATTTTTGAAAGGAATGGAAGTTTTGGATGGAAATAGGCTTTTGGATGGATATAGGTGGTTGGGATTCTTGAGATGTAGAGGAGGATGCCTCATTTGACTTGCTAGCTATTTGCTTAGGAACCCAAACCATTTTGCTTTTGGACTTTGCTTTTGGAGGTAAGGGTTTGGATGGTTGCTTAGATGTGGATGAGGATGCCTCATTCGCTTTGCTAGTTGTTTTCTTAGGAACCCAAACCATTTTGCTTTTGGGCTTTGGTTTTGGAGGTATGGGCTTGGATAGCTTTTTGGATTGCTTTGCTTTGGTTCTTTGCATTGATTTTTCATATTTGTGCCCTAAGGCATGATAGTACTTTGGATTTTTGGTAGGACTTTTAGCTTTATAGGTAGAGGCATCAAAATTTTTGCTTTTGAATCCCATAGGGTGGGTGGAATGGATGGAATGATTGGAAGCTTTATGCTTAGGCGATGTGTGCTTTTGTTGGCCATGATTAGGGATGTAAGGATACTTATGAATTATAGGTATGTTAGGTGTTGGAAGCAATTGAGGTAAGGTGGATGGAGGGATATTTGGAGTTGGTAAAAGTGGAGGCAAAGTGGATGGTGGAAGGTGTACGGTTACATGCTTTTGACATTTATAGGATGATGGAGGTGCAATGGCTACATATGTTTTGGGTAGATGGGGGGTGCGATGGAAAGTGGTAGGTTTAGGATGCATGAAGGGATTACCAACATCTTGGCCTTGTTTACCTTGGGGTGTGTATCCATGACCATATGAGCATGGAGGAATCTTGACATGGTTTGGCTCCAAAATACTTTGTTCATAAAGGCGTAGGCCTTTACCTTGGTAGTTCATGTTTTGGAGGATGCGATTGACTATAGGACTTGGTGTGCTTTGAACATTAGACTTGAGCTCATTATTGGATGAAGAAGGTGAAGTGGATAGAGGTTGTTATTGTCCTAAGGAAGAACACTCATGTATAAGGGTGGTAAGACCAATAGGACATGATGGTGGACTTGAAGTGGAATCAATGGTGGATGTGGAAGGAGGATCATTAGGATCTTGATTAGCATTGTATTCACTAAGATCCAAGTTATTTGTTTGATCTTTTATGCTTGCTTGGGGGACAAGTGTCTCATCATGGCAAGTGGATGTTTGCTTATTATGGATAGGGCTAGATGGAGGATGACTAGGAGCAATGTGGATATCTTGCTCATGGATGGATATAAGATTATGGATAGGATCAAGGTGCTCATGGATAGCTTCTTCATAGGTATCATCTTGATTATAAAGAAGGTAAATGTTATGGATGGGTTGAATGAAAGTGTTTTGATCTTGAGTTGGACTAGGGCTTGATGTTTCCACATTCTTAAGATTAAACCTTTGACATACCTCTTGGGTTGCTTGAATGGAATTAGAAGGCTCTTGGATAGGCTCTTGGTCAACAACATGAGAACATGATGACTCTTGACTTGGATTAATGATAGAAGATTTACAAATAGGCTTGATGGCTTGTATGTCACATGATGGGCTTGAAGGGCTAGGTATGTTAATGGAAGGCTCTTGGATAGGCTCAAGGATAGGTGGGCCACATGATGAGATTATAGGATTGGACATGACCTTTGGAAGTTCTTTGGTAGGCTCATGAATGGGTGTTTGACATGGAGGTAGTTTATTCCTAGCTAGTAGCCAATGGATCACATCATGTGCAAGGGTATGAGTGGATGGGCAATATAATGGATGGATGATAAGGGTAGATGGTGTTGTAGGCTTATGATTAGGACTTTGATTGGATGGAAGAATAATTGAGTGTGATAGGCTAAGATTTGGATTGGATGAGGGTAATACATGGGATTGGGATGATGTGACATGATTTCTTATTGTATGTCGATACACCTTGTAAACAATTAGGAAAAACATGGGGCATGTATTTGTAATATGGCCTTTGGTCCTATGGTATGCACAATAATCATGTTCATCATATGGACTTTCTTCACATGGTTTGACTTCAGGAAGTTCAATGAGTTTTGCTTCAAGCATTCTTTGTAAAACTATCTTAGCTGCATCCTTTGGTGAAGGATTAGAATGACATGGTGATGAAGGTAATGGAGGGCTTGGTGGTTTGGAAGGTAGAAGGATTAATGACTAGGGGTAGGATCACATGGTGGTGTTGGGATAGGATTAGTTGGCTCATGTGTTGGCATGTGATTGGATGGTGAAGGCCACTCATAGGATGAATTAGCTAGGTTGGTATCTCCCTTGTCAAAGGTAATTAAGTCTTGTTGCCTTAGGCTTGCATGGTTTATGTACAAAGGGCCATTTGGAGCTGCATGTGCTTCTTGTTACAAATGTGGATTTGGGCTCATTTGTGCTTGTTGTGGAGGCCATTGATAGTCTTGGAAGCTAGGTGTAATGGTAGGATATGTAGACAAAATATCTTGAGGTGGACCCAAAGATGCAGGCATTTGATCTTGTTGGCAAGGTTGACTTGTGCTCACTTGATTTATATACAAAAGGCCATTGGGACTTGGATGTTGTTCTTGTGATATCACTTGATTGCCTTGTGGATGGGCTTGGTAGTGCATTGGAATGGTGGCATGAGGGATTGGATAAGCTTGAGGTGGATGTTCATCGGTTGATGTGGCATTGACTTGGTGGATAGGTGGATTAGGTTGATAGGAAGTGGATGGATATGACATGTGGCTATGAGGTGGATTATGTTGATAGTGAATGGCTAAGGACTGCTGTACTTGTTGAGCTTGACTAATGGCTAAAAGGTGTTCAACTTGGGCTATGAAGTGTTGCAGTTGAGGTGATTGGCTTGCATGGGGTTGAGCTCTTTGGAGGAAGAATTGTAATATTTCAATGGCATCTTGGTTTAGGGGTTGTGATCCTTGATAAATATTTTGGAGGAATCTTTGGAATTTGATTGTTGAGTCTTCTAGTGTAGACATGTTGCCACCCAAGTGTTTGTCTTAAGTCCTTTTTAACAAGTGCTTGTTTAGGGATTTGGATGATGATGTGGAAGTGATTTGGCTATGAAGGGTTGGATGATGACTAGGCTATGTTTGGGATGAAAGTGATTGGGTTTGAATGTGTAGGATGACTTGTCTTTATGTGTTTGGGTGTTTAGAGCTTGATGTGGCAATATTCAAATAAATGATTATGCATATACACACATGAATCACTCACACAAGACACATAAGCAAGTTTTAGTTTGGAATAATGTGATGATGGTTAAGCAAGCACGTGAAGACACTTCAACAAGTCCTAGTCAAGGCAAGGCCACTATCACAAGGAGGTTCTAATGAAAATCTGGGGGACCGGCACCCAACGAGCATCCAGCAAGCCACTTAAGACTTTAACTAACCCTACTAGGAGTTTTAATATACACAAAGGTACACCTCCTTTCGAGTTAGCACTGTATGGTGAGCGCTAATACCGGTTAGACTTGGCTTTCACCTTATCCTCTGATTTTTATAGCAGACCGGATGAAAGTACCGCTTGAGGTTATTCCCTTGGGGTGGATACCAAGGCAAGCCTCTCTAAGGCTAAACAAAAGCAACACAAGTAAATGTTTTTGATCTCCAAGTTCGTGTTGGGACGCGAGGAGAGAGCATACACATTTACTTGGTCACACTCGCATGGGGTTCATTAACCTTAGAAATTCAATGTGTGGAAGACAATGCAAGCACTTGTTTGTTTTAAAGCCCAAATCCAAATGTGATGAAGGACAATGGTTTATTTTAACCCAATTTTTCAATGGTGTGATAGCAAACAATTGTTCATTTTATGCCCAAAATCCAAATGTGTTTGCAAACAATGATTAGAAGATGAGAAATGAAATAATTGCACCTGGTTAATTCGCTATCCAAATTGCTGTAGATGTTGATGTCAATGTTGCTCCAACTCTTTATGATCACCTACAACATAAAAAAAAATGATATTATAATGCAGGCATAAAAAATAGGCTCATCAGGCAAGGAAAATTATAATTTTAGATGCATAGCCAAATTAGATTTGATTATTTCGATAGATTTTTGGTTCGAAAATTAAAAAATCAAAGAAGAGACCCCTATTAATTTTCAAAGAGCTTTCTGAAAATGTAAAGAAATCAAAGAAATTCCCTGATTTGCGCCCAGAAACGTAGATTTATGGAAACAGTATAGTCGACAAAGATCTAATTTTTTTTGCATTGTAAACGACCTCCAAATTAAATCTGCAAAATGTAGACCCTAATTAAAATTTTAGGAGCTTTCCAGAAATATAAAAAATTTTGAAAAATTCGCTGATTTGCGCCCAGAATTGCGATTTTATGAAAAAACATAAAAACGTGATAAATCCCGCAAAAATCGCAATAAAACCAAAATGTTTCTGTTGTATCTTTCTTATATCATTGACAAATTTTTACTAAAATCTTGTAGAAAAATTCATAGCCGTTTGGAAGATATGATGAAATCTTTGAAACCTAGGGTTTTGTCCCAAAAGTAGCAGATCTGCAATAAAAAGTTAATTAAACCTGCAAAACTCAACAATGGGGGTTATATGAATGCAAATTTTTACTACAAAAATTTGCAAAAAAGATCAAGCGAAGTGAGTCCCAACGGGCGTGCCAAATATAGTTAGGGTAAAATTGCAAATCAGGATAAATGAAGAATCAACAATGATAAAACCCTAGCAATGCACAATGAAGCACAAGACAACATGAAAATCAAAATAACAAATATAAATGTAAACCGATCTCCATGCTATGCTCAATTTATCTCCATTGCTCTTCTCCACCTCGCATGAGCATGCAAGATTTTGAAGGATTATTGTTGGAAGAATGTTGAGTGCTCACTTCTGCAGCATAACATTAAGATGAAGATGATATGAGGATGATAGTTGAAGGATGCAAAGGCTCTAATGATATTTTGACAGCATGTGGATACTTGAATCTCAATGCATTCTAATGGCTTGTGAGGGGTTTGATTTATAGGAAAGACTTGGTTCCAATGGACGGCTGAGATTAAAAAGCTAATTGATTGATGTGGACAGCTAGGATTGATTAGTTATTCCCACTATTCAAGGGAGTTGTAGTCATTTGACAAGTGGAGGGAGGATAGGGCTCATGTGTGCTTCTGTACATAAAAAGTACTACATATAAAAGATATTAAATAAAGGGTTGTAGTACCACTTATCTTTTTAAATGAAAGAGGCACACATGTCGGCTTAATGATAAGATAAATTAATTAATTAAATAAAATTTATTTAATTAATTGGAAAGTCGGCTTATGATGAGAACTTAATTCAAATAAAATATTTGAATTAGTTGGGATATGAGTTGGATATTAATTAAACAAATAAAATTTATTTAATTAATTAGATAGTGGGATTAGGATATGATGTGGAAATTAATTAAATAAATAAAATTTATTTAATTAATTGGCTAAGTAGGATAAGGATGGGATTGAATGGGATTTTAATTAAATAAATAAAATTTATTTAATTAATTGGCTAATGGATAAATGGGATTGAGAGTGGGATTTAGGACAAAATGCTACATGATGTCTAAGTGATGTTTTTGAATAGGTGTTGCAAGACATGGACAAAGTTGGGACAAATTTGGGTGTCTACAACTTCATATCAAGAATTTTATGTGAAAGAGAGGAAGGTCAAATATTCTACAAGAAATTATGCTTGGATGACACATGTCATCATTGCAGTTGCTTGCAACATTTGCCAATATGTGAACATATGGAAAGAACACATGCAGTTGGATAGAGTTTGGCAAGTATAAAATAGTGGCATACAATACAAAAGATGGTAAAGAAGAAAAGAGGTGTGAATTGGTTATTGAAAAGATTCCAGTGTATCAGTTTATGCCTATATTTCATGACAGCATAGTGTATGAGTATGCAAGACATGCCCATAGAGCTCGATGGTTGGACTTGCAATTCAAGTTATGCAAGGACACATTTCTGGTTGGTAGCATTGTTTCAGTTGTCGACTTTGTAGAGAACTACAGTCTATAGCCACAGTGTGAGGTGCAATCACAATATTACAACTCCACATAGGTTTCTATTTTTGTGCACATCGCATTCATTCATGTGAATGATGGTACAGAGGATGACAGGAAGATCATAAGGGAGTATAATTTCTATATTAGTGATGATCACACGCATTCTACAGAGTTCGTGCAAGGTTGCTTTCAAGTGTTCTACAATGATTTGGCTAGAAGGGGCATATCGTTCAGTCAACATATCATATGGTCGGATAACGGTGCGACACAATTCAAGAACTCATGGAATTTCTATTGGCTGAGTAGGAGGCATAGTTTTACAGGTATTCAGCATATGTGAAACTTTTGTGAGGCTAGGCATGGAAAGGGAGAGCATGATGGTGCAGGAGCATGTATCAAAAGAGCCATAGCACGAGAAGAGTTAAAGTATAAAGACAATGCAAAGTTGACAGATGCAAAATCGATTGTCGAGTGGTGTAATGCTTCCATGGGACCAGGTAATGAAGGCAAGTCTTCAGTTCATAGATTTTTTTGGTTGATAGATGTGTTGGTAAACAGATTTGTCACCATGAAATAATGTTTCGAATTGACTCATTGCCATTTGAGTGGTGACTAAATTGTCCCAACAGTTGGAGAGATTGTGACAGGGCAACGATCTTCCTCTGCGTTTCAGAGGGGCAGCTCCCTCATATGATAGGGGTATTTGGTATTTTTGTATACTTTTAACCTTAAAGTACAAAAAGGAAGAAAAGAAAAATAGGAGGAGAAATAGGCATGTAGAAACCCTCATGGTAGACGTACAAAAACCAACAGGATTTTCACAATCTTATTGAAAAGTATGAGGGGGTTTCACCATAAAGCTAGAAACCACTTTCCTAAACTCCATGATGAATTTCATGACATATATGCAACAACGATGAAGAAAGATGGCAAATCTCAACATACGAGGAGATCATTTATCTAAACACTTTCAAATCAAGATACTGAGACATGATTGTGCTTCATCACCCTAATTGCATGCTTCAATGGATAACTTTGATTTACACAAATACATAGAAAGATCGCCAATTTGACATACAAGAAACTAGTAATCATAACTCAGAAATACATCAAGAACATACGAACTGAAATGCAATTCTTCATTATCTTTTCAAAATTATACAATTTCAAAGGTAAACTATACAATGTGTAAGGCCAAAAATGTTCCAAGAAGTTTCATAAGTTCCCTCTGCAAAAGTTCTCTCTAAAAGAGACCCTCCATTACATTTGAAATAGCCTCATATTTATAGGCTTTTTCCCATAACCACCTAGTAACCAACTTGTAACTAACTTGTAACCACTTTTTTTTTGAAAGAAAACCTAATTTTGAACCTTTAATTACAATAAGTGAAACAAGTCACTTTTCCAAAATGGTAGTTTTCAAAGATATAACTTTTGAGTTGTGGATTTGGCTAAGATACTCTCCATCTCCATTCGCTTCATCTTGGTGGTTAAACTTCACTAAATGTTGATGACTTCTCTGTATGCCTGAATCTTAAATTCCTGTGTTCAAGTATACAAAATATGGATTATGCAAATAGAATGTTTTTCACTAACAACACCAACACATGATAGTCATGGATTGAATAACACTCCACATTTTGTTGTTCCAATTACAATCATAAAATGCCATCATCTTCCAAGATAATTTATCCAATATCGCATATACATCTATCAGATCATTTGCAACCTAATATCACATCATAATGAAACAATCCTTCTTCCTTCTTCTATTTAGGCTTTGGTGTCCCTAACCATGCAATTTACATGACTAGTTCAATGTATCCTTGTTGGCTTCAGAAATAGATTGATAAGGTTTCATTACAATGTCTCTTTGCCAATTTTGCACAACACTCATCATATCTTAGAATAAAAGGCCAGTTATTGTGTCATGGAGTTAACACCTATAAAGATCTACCAGAAATATGTGCAATTCCTCTGAATCCTTGCATGCATGTATATAGCCACAACTTTTGTGTTTGTGTTTCTCTAGCAGTTAGACTTTTTTGCATTTGGGGTTTAGACCTCAAATGTAGTGTACACTCCATTGCAAGGCTACTAACACTCATTTAGAAACCCAAAAGTCCAGAGATATCACAACTATAATAGTTGCCAATAGTTTCCCTTTGAATATTCTTTGATAGATGCACATGCTTTGTTTTGAGGCTCCTATTCATCCACAGGCCAAGATGATGTATGTACGGACTGTGGGACTGGCTTTACAACATTTTATTACATTTGCATTAGGTTTTGAAAGATTTTGCAATAAATCCACTTTGTGCATATCATGAGAAAACATTTCTTTGAGACATTTTATCTCCTAGTGCCTTGTCTATGTTTCAATGTTTTGCATGCATGTGATCCACTACATGTCATCCACGACAGTTGAGACATTAACTTGTAACCAAAATTCAACTCTTTGTGTTTTGATTGACGTCCGTATCTGCTCTGCAGCTCCACCTTTTGCAAATGTCGAGAGGATGCTGGAGAAAGTTCATGGATTCTAGCTTCACATTAGGCAAATGCTTTTACTTGAAAGTCAGTAGCACCTTTTCAACAAATAAGTTTTAGAGTGTGTTTTGTAGTTATGGCAGCTCCATGAGATCACATTTCTTTAAAGCACGCTATTAAAAATTCTTTCATGCACTACGGTTATGCATCACCTTTGGCATAGAAGCCTGCCCGAGCCTAAGCAACTATAATATCTGACAACAACCTCCTATCCATATCATTTTCAGAGGCTACCATCTTGGCATGGGATGAGAAGAATGTTGGTAAAGGTTGAAAATTTTGGCTTTACACCTGCCACTTGCATTTACTTAAAAGTTTCCGCAGCCTTTTCTACAAAACCATTTCATTCATATCTTGCAATCTTTCCATTCAATCAAATTACATCTCTTTGAGGCATTCTGTCAAATAACTTTCATTTGTATTGTCTATCCTTCCAGATTTTACATGCATTATTCACCAGGGCAGCTATATGATGGCTTCTAGCTTGCAAATCACATTTTCTTGAGAGTTTCTAAAATCTTTTCAATAAATCGGTTTTGTATGTATCCTACAATGAGACCACATTTCATTGAAGCATCTATTAAACTCTTTGCATGCTTGGAACTTACAACTGCCACATCTGACAAAAATCCACTTTATATTATTCTTGGATGGATGTATCTACCCTGTTTCATGAATATCCCGCTGTTATTGCATAGCATGAGGTATTTTGTCAAATAGTTTACATGCTTGTGGGCTTCCTCGCTTTGCCTACCTGACCACGATGGAACTTGCAACTGCAACATTTATCAAAATTTCACATTCAATCATTCTTTGATGGATGTCTATAATCTATTCCAATGTTCACATTTGATGAATGGGTAGAAAGGATGTGGCATGTAAGGGTTTAGCAGTGGTTTTTCTATGCTTCCATACTTTGCATATATACATCCACCACGGTGTTGCAACTACAAAATATGACAAAACTCCTATTTGTAGTCCTCCTTTGATGGATGTCCATACGTTGTCCTAGAAGTTCCCATTCAGGCACAAACCAATAGGATGTTATCAAATGTTTGCAGAGTTTTGTCTTGCACATGCATTTGCTTGAAAGTTTCAACGCTTTTTTAAGAAGCCCATTTTGTGAAAATCCTGCAACTATTGCATGGCATGAGAATGTATTTCTTTGAGGCATGATGTAAGAGAATTCATGTACTCCACATCATGTATACATATCTACCAGAACATTTTCAACTATAATATCTCCCTTTTACCACGCTTCGATGGGCGGCCATACCTGTAATCTTGGCATCCTTCCGTGCATGGATCAGCATTATGGTTCTAAACTCTTAATGATGGTGTTTGATGGGATCATTTTCCTTTAATGTGAGATGTGCAAGGAAAATGGAGATGAGCGCTATGAGAGGATGCTCATAAAGGTTGTGGAACCTGACTATGTAGCTGAGAATTACATTTGCATGAAAAATTATAACGCTTTTCAACAAAATTATTATGTGCATATCCCTTAATCATGACGGCCTGACCTAGATGACTCTTACAGCCACAATGTCTGGCATAAATCCACTTTCAATCATGCTTTGAAGTTGGTAAAACCTTCCACATCAAATTCATTTTGTGAATATCCTTCACTCATTGCATGCCTGGAGATGACAAATATTTGATGGAGTCTGCAATCTTTGTATTCTGGTGAAAAAGTTGTGGAATTGTAAATCAAGAACTGTTTATTTCTTTTGCAAGCGGCTTCTTGAGTAGTTATAAAAATTGATTCCTCCAAAACTTGTGGGAAATCCTTTCATGGGGTTTTTGGAAACTTTTTCAACCTTGGAAAAGTGTCGATTAAGGCAATCAAAACTAACTTACATTTAACTGATCAGATATGTATGAGACTTTGGTAAGTCTTGAATAAAGCGGATGAAAGAAATTAAAAGGATCTTTTCCTTTGTCTTCGGTGTTTTATAATACTTTAGGAACCCAGTAAAATTGCTGATAGTTAAAACAACACCATCTTCATCGGCCTCTTTGAGAAGTTTTCATAACTTAGCTACAACTTGTCACTTGCGCTTTTGCCAAAATTTTGTGAAATAACTAAAAATTCAAGAGTTTTGAATTTTCAAAACCTCATTTTGTATCAAGTTAGTGTAAACTGAAAGTACACCCCCACTTTGTAAAAAGTGAAAGTAGATGTTCACCTCGTCGAATTTGGGAGCCGTCACCAACTTAGCGGAATTCAAAAGTTCACACGAGGTTTTGCCAAAAGTGCAAGTTGACGTGATATCTTTTCAATGATTCATGCAGGAAAAATGTAACACTGGTGTGTTGCAATCGAAAGGTGACCCTGGAGAAAGGGTTCAAAGCATGGTTAGATTTGTCATTTCAACACAAAAAGTTTAAATTTGGAAGAGTTGAAAATGAGGCGAACAAGATGATACTAACATTGCACCATATGAGGACTGTTATACACTGACAGGATCAAATGAGATGCACTCTTTCAGAAGCTCAATTGCAGGTTCATGGAGTATCCATACACGAAAGATGTCATGCTTTTGTTCTTCCTATATAATTCAATTATGGGATGAGTGCAAATCAAAGGAGTGGGTTGACGAATGGCAGTTAAGTTATCTTAGCCCACTTGACACGTATCGACCCCCGACGGCACTGGAACTAACATAGATGGAATCATCAGTTGACTTTGACCACATATCAGATTTAGTTCAACCAGGTAATACAGGGCACGTATATGCATCTAATTTCATCTAGTTCAACCAGGTAATGTCATCTTACTTTGTAGTGTTTTTGTAATGTTGACTAATTTCATCTAATTTGCTACGCATATCAATGTAGGGCACATATATGCAGTTATTGCAGATGTAGATAATGAAGAGGGAACAGATTATTACTTATGTCATTGTGTTGAGGTCAAAAAGAAATTGGAGGCCCCAGTTACGGATGGAGAAAACATCGAATACCCTACAGGCTCAGTGGTTATTACTAGAACATGGCTTAGAAGGTACCCACATAAGAGTGTTAATATTTGGCTATTTCAGGACTTTGACACGCATTGGAAGATTCTTCATTACTCAAACCTTGTCGTGGCATCCAATGTTCATTTGATAAAGTATCGGGGTAGACCTTTGAACAAAATCTTGTGGAAAGTGCATGAGTCTGACCATGAAGCAATACTTGACACAATAAAGAGTAGATCAAACCCGAATGGTTCATTGGATTAATTTGTAAGTATTCACATTAATTTTCTAAAGTCATGTTACGTTGAGTTGTAAGTATGCACATTAATTTGTATGCACATATACACATTTTTACATCATCATGTTATGCATTTTTGGTGTCCTGCTCCTGATGCGACCAAACTCATAACTCACCCTACTTCCTCTAGACACCATTTGATGATCTCTCCAACACTCTGGATCCAGGGTGCCCAATCATGATGATGACCTATATACCATTCTCCAAAGGTGCTCATAATGAATGAAAAGAAGACCAAGGGCGCCCAAGCTTAATAGACTTATTTCTTTCAATTTTGATGATCCAAACTCTTGCAAAATGACATCCACTTTCATGCCTTTAGATCTTCCTTCACATACAGGGCACCAAAATGGATGAAAGGAGACATGAAATGCACCTTAGGACTCCATGCTAAGGTTTGAGCCATTAAAGTCTCTTGATATTAGGTGCTCATGATGATGAAACTTAGAGCTTTTTCCTTTCTTATGCGCTCATCTAAGATGTTTGAATGATAAGGAGTGCCTTGACCTCTATAATGTATATTGGGCACCAAAATCAAGGTGATTTTAAGTCACTTTGAGTCATTTGGGGTCAGTTTGAGTCTTTGAGTCATGTTGAAAAAAAGTGTCAATGTTGTCAAGTTACACAAAGCAACTTTTGCATTTTTGGTGTCTTGCTTATGATGCGACCAAACGGACTATTCCAATGCATCTGGATGGGTATATTTATGCTATGCATGGTCCTTTTTTTCACCCAAACATGTCAAAATAGTCCGAGCTACATTGTACCGACGATATCCCTGAAGAGTCTAAAGTGCAAAAAGGCAGCAATCTTTGATGAGATGTTACTCGAAACCTATGTCACTTAGAAACATTCCGTCTAAGGGAATATGATCATGTAGAGTGTCTCTACAATAACCTCTCTTGATTTTTTATATCTTTGAGGCATTTGCCTATAGTGAAAGGTTTTCTGCTGCCCCAAAAATCATCAGAAGGAGGCAGTGTAAAGTTGCAAAGGGGTGTAACTTTCGTCCTGTTCCTGATGCGACCAAACTGACTATTCCAACGCATCCGGATGGGTACATTTACACTAGTCATGGTCCTATTTTTCACCCAAACATGTCGAAACAGTCCGATCTACATTGTACCCACGATATCCCTAAAGAGTCCAAAGTGCAAAAAGGCAGCAATTTTTGACGAGATGTTACTCGAAAACCATGTCACTTAGAAACATTCTGTCTAAGGTAATGTGATCATGTAGAGTGCCTCTACAATAACCTCTCTTAGTTTTTTATATCTCTGAGATATTTGCCCATGGTGAAAGGTTTTCTGCTGTCCCAAAAATCATCAGAAGGAGGCAGTGTAAAGTTGCAAAGGGGTGTAACTTTCATCCTGCTTCTGATGTGACCAAACTAACTATTCCAACACGTCTGGATGGGTACATTTACACTAAGCATGGTCCTATTTTTCACCCAAATATGTCGAAACAGTCCGAGCTACATTGTACCCATAATATCCCTAAAGAGTCCAAAGTGCAAAAAGGTAGCAATCTTTGACGAGATGTTACTTGAAAACCTTGTCACTTAGAAACATTCCTTCTGAGGCAACGTAATCATGTAGGGTGCCTCAACAATAACCTCTCTCATTTTTTTATATCTCTGAGATATATGCCCATGATGAAAGGTTTTCTGCTGCCCCAAAAATCGTCAGAAGGAGGCAGTGTAAAGTTGCAAAGGGGTGTAACTTTCATCCTGCTCCTGATGTGACCAAACTAACTATTCCAACGCATCTGGATGGGTACATTTATGCTATGCATGGTCCTATTTTTCACCCAAACATGTTAAAACAGTCCGAGCTACATTGTACCGATGATATCCCTGAAGAGTCCAAAGTGCAAAAAGGCAGCAATCTTTGACGAGATGTTACTCAAAAACTATGTCACTTAGAAACATTCCTTCTGACGTAACACGATCATGTAGAGTGCCTCTACAATAACCTCTCTCAGTTTTTTATATCTCTGAGACATTTTCCCGTGGTGAAAGGTTTTCTGCTGCCGAAAAAATTGTCAGAAGGAGGAAGTGTATTAAGTCAGGATGAAAGCCTATTCACTCTAGGCATCAATATCAAGTTGCACAATCATGAATGGATGCCTAGAGAAATAAGGTGCTACATCATGGTTCCATGACCTTCAAATGGCACCCAAGCATGTAGGAGGAATTTTCAAGGAGCCAGAATATTTTTGAAACTCTAAGGAACTAGTCCAAAGACTCTATGGCGCTATCTTAATGAGCGCCTAAGTTTGAATTGATCTTGTGATTGAAAGTTTGGTGATGTATTGGTGCAATATGATCTTTAGTTGAAGCAATCTAAGTTCCAGGAAGGGTTTAGAAGTTATCAACCTCTTCACTAAGTTAGGCGCACTTTACAAGCTTTCTTACCCAAGAGTTGCACCTCATTAAGACAAGGTGCATCTTAACATCTGAGACTTTTCCAAGAAGCGCTTCAGTTTATTAGCACATTTGGACCTTGTTTTGCATTTTGAAAGAGAAAGCGCACTTTGGAGGCATTTCTAACCTAGATTGATGCCTAGGTATAGTCATCTCTCTGGAGCATTACAATGTGTTTTAAAATGAAGGAGGACATTTCATAAGTTGGGGAATTGATCACTAAAGACCTTGGAGTGTTTGAATTACTCTAAGCAAGAAGGCACATTTCCATGGAGTATCATACTCTAGATAGCGCCTAATGCCATCAAGGTGCAATTCCACCCTCACTTTGGTACCTATCATCAAGAAGGGGCATTGGGCATTCCTTGAACAGTTCTAAGCATTTGAAGTTCATGAAATCACCAAGGAATGGTGGGTGCCATGTGTATCCTCAACAAGCTTGAGTTTGTGCCTAGACAAGTTGGCACTTATTCATGTTTTAACTTCCCTCTTGAAGTGCCTAACTTGGGAAAAAGTTATCTTGTTGTTAGTCAAGTGTTTGATGTGTTTTGGAGACTCCAAAAGACTTCCTCTTGCTAGGTGATCTTCTTGGCAACTACAACCTTCAACTAGCGCCTAGATCCTGAAGAAAAACACTTAGACTTCAATTTTCATGTACTTAATCACCAAGGAATGTTGGGCGCCATGTGTATCCTCAACAAGCTTGAGTTTGTGCCTAGACAAGTTGGCACTTATTCATGTTTTAACTTCCCTCTTGAAGCGCCTAACTTGGGAAAAAGTTATCTTGTTGTTACTCAAGTGCTTGATGTGTTTTGGAGACTCCAAAAGACTTCCTCTTGCTAGGCACTCTTCTTGGCAACTACAACCTTCAACTGGCGCCTAGATCCTGAAGAAAAACACTTAGACTTCAATTTTCATGCACTTAGACTTCAAGGCGCCAAAACTAGCAGGAAAATATTTGGGGAGAAACCACGTTGATAAAAGTTGGGTAAATTTAACCTCTGAGTCTGATTAGGCTCCATATAACAACAATATTTATATCATGTCCCTTTGCTTTATGAAACAAGTAGTATGTGTCAAGTCATAGGGATAACACTTTGGTCCTTAGAAATTTCTCTGTGACTTTTGATAAGATTATCTACTATTATGTGGATGCTAGGTAGTATTATCC
This sequence comes from Cunninghamia lanceolata, assembly GCA_027924645.1. Taxonomy (NCBI): domain Eukaryota; kingdom Viridiplantae; phylum Streptophyta; class Pinopsida; order Cupressales; family Cupressaceae; genus Cunninghamia; species Cunninghamia lanceolata. The sequence continues at coordinate 1,709,544 of BSBN01000277.1, forward strand.
CAATCCATTGGACTAGTGTGGCTATGAGGTTGGAAAGTGTTGCAACCTCTATCCTTTAAACTTCTCCACCTTGTTATGGGTTGTTTTGAGTATTTTCACTTGCTTTCTCTTTGAGAATATTTTCTAATGACACATGATGTGTCATAGATCATTCAACCTGATAAACAACATGGAGGGATTCTCATGCCTCCTATACTTCTTGTAAGTTTCTTTATAGATAGCTCACATCATTGTCCATCTAGGTGGTCATTTCCCTAAATATTATGATAATATAATCCTGTTAATGAATTTTGGATTAAATGAGAATCAACATGCTTTGTCCTAACTAGATTAGTTGGGATGGACAAAAATCTATTGATTCTAGGTTGGGTTGTTAAAGGTCAAGAAGTTTTGGTGTCTAATGCCCTCTAAATATAAATATTCAAAATTATAGTGGTTCAATAAGTTACAACAAATAGTCAGGTAGACAATAGACTATAAGGAACAAGGACTACACATGAATCCAAAACAACACCAGTCAATAAGGACATCACGAGTAACTCAACATTACTTCCAGAGGTGTTCACAAAAATAAAGGGGAGAACACAACTAGAGAATGCTAGAATGTAGTAGGGATGAGTGCCTGATGCAGAGCACATAGCGGAAGCATAGAATTATCAACTTTTGAACATTCAAACTCACTATTGGTGAGACAACATACCATCGATGAGCTTAAAATTTCATCGTCTGATAGGCCAATGCCACCATGACTCTATTTGATTTCACTTCTGACAAACATCCCATCATTAACTCTTATCGGTTAGATAGACCGCTATCGGTGACTTTATATCCTTTCACACTGATGTCTTTGTCACTCTAATACGAGACTCTAAGTCCCTCGCCTATCGCTAGGACATAATACCATCGGCACACTTAAAAACTCTTCTGCCGACACACCGATCTCACCAATGACAACCTTCAGACCACACCCATTGGTGAGACTCCAAACATCGGTGAACTCTAATCTCGTTGGGCCGATACACCGATGGATTTCGACTGTCAATGTGACCCCCTTCATCAGTGAATCTCTCAACTACTCTTCCGATGCGCCGATGGGATTATCTTCTGATACATTGATGTCTTCGACTTTGAACCACACTCATCGACAAGACAGACCACTATCGACAAAGCCCAACCAAGGTCTGCCAATACGACCAACTCTTGACGTCGATACAAGGTTCTTTTGAAGGCAAAGGGTGCCTAGGCTTATGGGGCTCAATTTGATGTATTTATTGAAAGCTCAAGGTGAATTGATGCTTACTAAAAATGCCACTTAGTCCTTCATTTGTATTCTAGGCACCATTTCCTATTGACTTATATACTCCTCCTCATGCTAGGGTGCCATAATGAAGTGGTTTAGATAATAGGTGTGCTTCACTTACTAGAGGCTTGTTCTCCTTCCACCTTAGGTGCACTTTTATGGTGGAACAGGTGCCAATGGGCACCTTGTCTTAAATGAATGCTCTCTCTAAGTTGGGCGCCCTTTTGAGGCTTTATGAGTTGCAAATTGCGCCTTAACCCTTCATGCTTGCTGCTCAATGTTTGAATGTTTAAGAAAGTCTCCTTTAGATGCTCAGCTTAATGACTTTTTCTCAAGGCACAATCATCCTAATGACTTGGATATTCATCCTAGTGTTTCAGGATATCAGGCTGTTGATAACTAAGAGGGGGGGTGAATCAGTTATCCTTAATTTGCTTTCAGTTCAAATACTTAAATCCACTTTTGTTAATCAATAGCATAGTAATTAATCATTCATGGATGCATAAGACATAAACACTAGAGCAGATACACATCAACACATGAAACACCAAGATTTTGACATGGAAATCCTGGTTAAGGGAAAAACCACGGGGTGATTAACCCAAGGATTATTCTCTATTAGAAGAATAAGAAAAATGGATGGCATATGCCAATTAGGGCTCACTGCCCGAGCACACTTCTCACAAGAGGCACACTGCCTACAAGAGACACATTATCTACAAGATAACAAGTATTACAAACTTGAACTGGACATTGACATCTTTACCATGTCCGGATCAGTTCCATTTAAGCCCAAAAACTCCTACTCTACCTTTCACACTTCTCTTCACTATATCACTCTCATCACCGCAAGACACACTGTAAAATGAATTCACAAACCCTTATTTATACAAGGCATCAACTTAGGAACAATCATCTAAGTCAGCAAAGACCTACAAGATCATTCGCAAGACGTGTAATACATCCGGTCGGCCTGTCTCAGGAAGAACACCAACAACTAGTGGTCTTTACATCAAATCCAAACTCTAACTTCAATGCGGACCACCAATAAGAATTGTACATGATCCAAGGATCACCAAAACCTTTCCTGAGTCATCAAGAACATCCGCACTTTATCAAATTACTGGAATTCTTCTCTTCTTCATCCAGAACTTCAAGAACACAGTCTATCGCCACTGTCATAATGCAAAAGGTTCTTTCGGACCTCTAAACAATGCACAAATCAAGTTGTTACTTCACACTAACTTCTTCAACACTTCCTCTAATCCGCAGAATGAGAGAATGTAATTCCAGAACTCACCGGACCAATCTGTGATACTCTGTCACCACTGAACACCTGCCGGAACCAGTTCTACACAAGCAGCCATAACTTCTTCAGATCTTCATGTGGACCTCTAAAATCTTAACCGGAACATCTCAAGACTCATATCTACAAACCCTTTAATCTACATCCTCTGATTCTCAACCCATTGAGTACTTTTGCCTTATTCTTATCACTGTTCTTGATTGAGACTAATTTTCTCAATATCCTTAGCACACAGCTCATCCAATCCTTCTTATCAATGTAATATGAGTATGTTGACATCAATGACAACACTGGTTAACCTCATACTTGCAACAATCTCCCCCTTTGTCATTGATAGCAACATATGGTGTGAAAAACCATCAAGACAAAAACTTCTCCTTTCTATCACAGCTCCCCCTATCAGCAACAACTCTTCACATGTCTTCTCTTCCTTTACTGCTCCCCCTTTGATCATCAACCACTTGTTTTTCACATGTCTTCTCTCCCCCTTTAACATCAATGGCAAAGGGCTCATACTTGCAAATTCTAACACATCAGAATCATACCAGCTGCTCCCCCTTAGTAGCAGCTCCCCATCATCAATCCAGATCACAAGATATGACTATGATATCCACCGAACTGATGCACATTAGTGCATCCTAGTTCATCACTGAAGGGGCCATGACCCCTAACTTCTCCCTGAGATACTCAAAAGAGTCCTTGGGAAGAGGTTTAGTAAAAATATCTGCAAGCTGATTCTTGGAGGGCACATACTCAAATTTGACTTCACCCTTGTTCACTTGTTCTCTCAAAAAGTGAAATTTGATAAATATATGCTTGGTCTTAGAATGCAACACCAGATTCTTAGATATATTTATTGCATGTGAATTATCACAAAATTTTTTGATAGGCTCCTCATATTCTACTTGAATATCTCTTAGCATTTGCTTCATCCACAAAAGTTGAGTGCAACTACCTGCTACTGCAATGTATTCTATTTCTGTTGTAGACAGGGATATTGCTTCTTGTTTCTTGCTTAACCAAGAAACCAACCTTTTTCCCAAAAAGAATGCTCCTCCACTTGTACTCTTTCTATCATCCACATCTCCTGCCCAATCTACATCCATATATGCATGAAGAGAAAAGTCATGATCTCTGGGATACCATAGGCCATACTCAACTATTCCTTTCAAGTACCTAAAAATTCTTTTGATTACCATGACATGAGATTCTCTGGGATCAGCCTGGAATCTCATTACAAGACCAATAGCCTACATTATATCTAGTCTAGTCTGAGTGAGATACAATAATCCACCAAACATTGATCTATACTTTGTCTGATCTATCTTAGGAGAGTCATCATCTTTGCTCAGCTTACATCCGGTAGCCATGGGAGTGTTCATTGGCTTTGAATCTTCCATTCCAAATTTCTTCAATAGTTCTTTCACATATTTGGTATGAGAGATAAAGATTCCTTTCTCTGTCTGAGTAATTTGCAAACCCAAGAAGAAATTTATTTTACCGAGCATTGACATTTCAAACTCACTTTTCATTTGGTTTGCAAAGGTTTTACACAAACTGTCTCTTCCTCCAAAGATGATATCATCAACAAATACTTCAACAATCAAGATGTTTTCATGATCAATTTGGAAATATAGGTTACTATCAGCAGTACCTTTGTTTTGTCCAGCCTCTCATACCATGCTCTTGGGGCTTGCTTTAGACCATACAGTGCCTTCTTTAATTTGTAGACCATATCACCATGCTTAGATAACTAAAATCCATCCGGTTGTTCAATGTACACCTCTTCTTCTAGGTCACCATTCAGGAAAGTAGATTTGACATCCATCTGATACACTTTAAAATCTTTGAAGGTAGCAAATGCAAGAAATAGTTTAACTGCTTCAATTCTTTCCACCGGAGCAAAAGTTTCCTCAAAATCAATCCCTTCTATTTGAGAGTAGCCTTTGCAGACTAATATGGCCTTATTTCTGATTACTTCACCAACTTCATTTAGTTTGTTCCGGAAGACCCATTTGGTTCCAATCACATTCTTGTTTCTAAGTCTAGAAACAAGATCCCAAGTGTGATTTTTCTCAATTTGCATTAATTCTTCTGCCATTGCTTTTGTCTAATTTTCATCATTGTATGCTTCATTTATTGTCCTAGGTTCAATCTTTGAAATCAGACAACATTCATCTAAATTTTGAGCAACATTCCTTCTAGTTTGTACACCTTTGCTTTTGTCACCTATGATCTAATCTTCAGAGTGGTTCAGTCTTACATACCTTGGAACTTTGGGAGTTTCTTGCACTTCTGCTTCTTGATCATGCTCATTCAGACCTGTCTTTTCTTCTTGATTTACCGGATCAGTCTGAATCTAACTTTCAGGAGAGGATGGAGCACCTTGAATCAGAACATCATTCTGATCATCTTCATCATACTCATAAAATCTTGAGGGCTTCTCAATACCTTCATCAACCTTCACATTTGTGCTTTCTATCATCTTTCTCAATCTCTTATTGTAACACTGGTATGCTTTGCTTTGAGTGGAGTAACCCAAGAAAATTCCTTCATCACTTTTAGCATCAAATTTTCCTAGATCTTCATCTCTTTTAATGTAACACTTGCTACCAAATACTCTGAAATATCTCACAGTAGGAGTGATGCCAAACCAAAGTTCATAAGGAGTCTTACCGGTATTGTTTCTGATTTGAACTCGATTGAGAGTGTAGATTGCAGTACTGACAACTTCTTTCCAAAACATCTAAGGAACATTTGCTTCCATCATCATTGTCCTGGATGCTTCCTGGATGGTCCGGTTCTTTCTCTCAACTACTCCATTCTGCTGTGGAGTCCTAGGAGCAGACAACTATCTCTTTATACCATGCTTCTCACAAAAGTCTATGAATTCACCGGATGTGAATTCACCACCTCTATCAGACCTTAGACATTTCAGTTTCAATCCAGTTTGATTCTCTACCATAGCCTTGAAGATTTTGAACTTTTCAAAAGCTTCTGATTTTTCTTTTAGAAAGGTAACCCACATCATCCGGGAATGATCATCAATTAGTAACATGAAATATCTATCACCTTGCATACTCTTGATTCTTGTCGGACCACATAGATCAGTATGAACTAACTCCAATAATTCGGTAGAGGACTGATCCTTGCTCTTGAATGAAACTCTACTCTGTTTACCTAGCTGACATTCTTTGCACATACTGTTTGTAGGTTTTACCAACTTTGGAAGATCTCTTACAACTTGAATATTGCTTATCTTGATGATGTTATCAAAATTTGCATGACACATCCTTCTATGCCATAACCAACTCTGATCAATTTGAACAAACAGACAACTTTTATTGGTACCAACTAGATGGAAGATATTACCTTTTGTTTGAGTACTGGATGCAATGTCAGTTCCGGAGCTTTCAAAGATCTTGCATCTTCCATTCTTGAACCAGAGATCATAGCCTTTGTCCACCAACTGACCAACACCGAGAAGATTGTGCTTCAATCCTTCAACATACAGTACATTACCAGTTTTGTTCTTCCCATCAAAAGAGATAGTTCCCCTACCTCTGATTCTACCAGCAGAATTGTCACCAAACTTTACCATTCCTCCTTCATACCTTTCCAAATCTAAGAACTTGTTCTTGTCACCAGTCATATGGTGAGAGCATCCACTATCAATAACCCAATCATCCTTTTCTTCAACTTGGGCAGCCAAAGCTCTCTCTACAACCTTATGATTGGTAGATATTGGATCTTCTTTCTTGATGGCAATAAACACCCATTCATTTCTAGATTTGTCTCCTATTTCTGATTCATCATCTATTACTCCTTCATTATCAGCTTCTTCATGAACATAATAACAATTCTTTTGGAACCTTTATCTGTTAGAATTTGATCTTGTGGATCTTTCCAGACATCTTGAGGCAAAGTGACCAATCTTATTGCAGTTGAAGCACTTAAAGGGTAATTTTCCTTCATACTTACCGGATCCTCTTGGCAGTCTTTTTGCAATGAGAGATTCAAGTTGAGTTGTTTCTGCTTCTTCCTCTTCCATGTCTTTCCTTGATTGATCATACCATGACAGCTTCCTTGAAAAGTTTTCTCCCAGATCAAATCTTTGTTTACCTTTCACATAGGCACTAGCTTTGAATGCAGATTCAGTCTTGGGGGGATCATCTCCAAACTCAGTCATTTCAAATGAAGCCAGTTTGCCAGCCAATTGCTCTCTTGTGATAGTTGTATGGGCTCTGAATTCATCAATGGCAGCAACCTTGATTTTGTAGGCAGCAGGAAGGGATCTGAGAATTTTGCAAACAATCTCATTTTCATCCAAAACTCCACCAGCATTCCTAATTCCACACACCAGCTCATTTACTCTTGGCATAAAGGTAGTGATATTTTCATCATCTCTCTGTTGGCAAGAGACACTATATGGATTCATGGTTGTTGTCATTGATGGCAACAAAGGTCATCCCACATATCCGCAAGTCATAATGTGTCTCTACCGGAAGTCAGAATAAAGAATGCTGTGGTCCGGTGAAGAAGAACAGAGCATGTGGCAAGGTCCGACAGATTGGTCCGGACCTCTCAGAGGAAGTGTCTTGGTGCAGTACGGATTTGGGAAAGTCAAGAGGACTACCTTGAGTGGTATATTCCAAGGATTTAGCCTCCGGTGATGGACAAGGAAAAAGATATGAATGGTTGAGTACCGGATTCTTGAGAGACAGTGAAAACAAAGGAAGAACTGACTGGCAGAGTATCAGACTGCTTTCCAGATGTGTTACTATTGATGACAGAGGTTGTGAAGGCATGAATCATGTTTGGCCGACATGATTAATGATATCTACAAGTTTATGCTTGATCCGCATTGCTTGGTGAGGAAGGATTCAGCCGACAGAATGAGAGTTTGTAAGAAACTAGACTGTTCCGGATGCCGACTAGAAAGGTGATGAAATTACTTGTGCGGATATATATAGAGGATGGATTTAGTTGTGAAGGGTGTGTTGTTGTGGAGATATATGCGAAGAAGTCCAGAAAAAGAGCAGAGGTAGCAAAAAGGATCCGGTATGTGAAAGATAGCAGAATAAAGAACAGAGGAAAGATGAAGTGCAGCAGATCAGTGTACTGAGCCTAACCGGAACTGAACTCCAGCATATGCAGATGCTTCCAATCAGTTCAAGACTGTGATTCTCATCACTTTGTAGACAGTGTGTCTTCTTGTAGGCAGTGGGCCTCTTGTGAGCAGTGTGCTCGGGCAGTGAGCCCTAATTGGCAAGTGCCATCTTTGTAATTTCCTATTCTTCTAACAGAGAATAATTTTGGGTTAATCACCCCGTGGTTTTCTCCCTTAACAGGGTTTCCACGTCAAAAATACTGTGTCATGTGTTTCTTGTTTTATGGTTAATGTTTTATGTTTGATTTTATGATGCATCAATTAAAAGGAAAGTTCAATAAGGGAAATAATTAGGATAACTGATTCACCCCCCCCCTCTCAGTTATCAACAATTGGTATCAGAGCTAAGTTCCTCCTAATAGAGCCTAACAGCTTGAGGAAGATCTGGGATTTCAAATGGATGCATATGGTTTAAGAGAGCAACTCAAGACTGCTCTTGAGGATCTTGAACAGTCAAATTCTGAAGTCAGTGAATTAAAGGAAAGACTCAAACAGGCTGATGAATTCATGAGAGAATTAAAAGACAAATTAAGTCTCTCTATGAAAAAGAGAAAGGAGCTGCTTCAACAGTTGGCAAGACAAAGTGAAGAAAGCAATACAAATGAAGAATTGACTGAGCAAACCAAGTTATGTGAAAAGTTATCAAAAGAAGTCATTATGTTAAGACATGAAATGGAATCAGGAACTATAAAGTTTACTCAAGAGATTGAAGAAAAAAGAAAGGCTGAAGACAATCTAAGACAATCTCTTAAAGAAAAATCAGAAGAATGCCACCAGATGGACAGGATTATCAGACATCTTGAATCTGATCTTGAAGATGCCAAAGATAATGAAGGAAAACTTGAGGATCAAATTGCCTCTCTCAAAAGAGACCTTCAAACAACAAATGAATATAAAGAGAAATTCAAGATAAGTTCTGCTCAACTTGAAGTTCTTCTTGGAAGTCAAAAGAGGACAGATGACAAGTATGGTTTGGGATATGAGAAAGGAGAAAGCTCCGGATCCGGTCAGAAGAATCTTGGATCAGAAAATCCAAGGAACAGGCCTAGAAGACCTCCGGTAAGACAGCCAAATGCTCAAAGATATCCATCCTTCAATGGATACTGCCACAGCTGCAACCACTTTGGTCACAAAGCTGATCAGTGCAGAATGAGAATGAATCAGATTAATTCATCCTTCTCCGGACAGTGCTTCAACTGCAAAAGGTATGGACACAAATCCCATGAATGCAGAATTATGCAAGTAAACAAATCATTCAAAGGTAGATGCTTCACATGCAATAGAATAGGTCATAGGGCTAATCAATGCAGATCAAGAGGATATCAGTCAAATATGCAAAGAAATGTTATTTGCCAAATCTGCAATAGGTCCGGTCATAATGCTAAAGTCTGCAGAAACAAGAATCAGGACATAAGAGGTCCGGTGTATAATCAGAATCAAGACAAGGGTAAACAAAAGATGAATGCGGATGAGGTTAGGAATCAGATGAGCAAGATTTGGGTGAAGAAAAGTTCAGAGAATGTAGAGGTCGGATCCGCACCAGACCCTGGTGCTGATATTTCTTCCAGAAATTAAAAGGTGAGCTCAGGCTCAGGGGGAGACTCAAAGAAAATCTTGTTCCCCCAGCCAAACAAGTGGTGCCGGATGTGGCACAAGATGCGGATCAAAGGGTTTGTAGATATGAGTCTTGAGATACTTTAGTCAAGTTTTCAGAGGTTCGCATGGAGTTATGAAGAAGCTGTGATCGATCAAATAAGACCTGTTCAGGGAGATGCTCCGGTATGATAAAGGATTACAAAAAGGTCCGGAAAGATCCAGAAATGCACTATCTTGTTCCGCGGATTGGACAGAGTGTTTGGGATGATCTTGTAATATGTTACCTTGATCTATTCATGATTAAAAGATCCGGATGATATCCACAGATCAGGACTAATCTGGGATACTCCAAGCTATCCAGACAAGGCAAACCAGAATGATGTAGGTGAAGCATTTATTGCAGACAGATATTAGGGTTCGCGGAGCAATTTAAGGGATTTCTCAAAGGTCATTTGCTCATTCTGCACTCGAGAAGAAGCGAAAAGTGGAGCTCTGCAACAAGGTTCATCAAGCACACCAAGGATCTCCTGCCGAAGCTATTGCATAAAGAAATCAATCCAACCACTCCGTGCAAACCGAAGGCGCATAAGGTATTCTCCGTTTTTCATTACCTCACTGCAAATCTTTGAAGAATGGCTACTCCAAACATAGTTAAGATCTCTGATAGACCTCGCCCCTCATTCAAGAAACATCCCTACAAATCATTGGAGGTAGACCCACTAGGAGCCTTCTCTAGTGTTCTTCACGGAGTTTTACATACCGAAGACATTAGGGTTTACATACATGCAAGCATTGAAGAATTTGGGGAATTCAAATTAAGAGACCTCTATCACAAGCAACTGATAGACAATGCTTTTGAGCTTAAACCAGAGTATAAGGATATCCAGAAGAAACAATTTGAGCAATTTATTCATTTCCCCTGCTTTGAAGAAGATGAATGGGTCCGGTATGTACTGAGCAGGATGCATGACAACTTTCTATGGCTAGATAGACCCTGCAAGATCACAAAAGAGGCAATTAGAGCAATAACTGGTCTATACTCTTCCGGAGGGGTACCTATCCTCAAATTTGTCAAGAACAACGTTGTAACTGAGGCCACCGGATCAAAATTTGACAAGAGGGCAATGACCATTGAAGATATTTCGGATCCGGATATCAAATATGCATCAATGATAATAGGATACAAGATCTATCACTCCAGCAGGGAGAATTCTGTATCCGGAACTGCAATATACACTGCTTATGAAATGCTAAGAAAGAATGCAGAATATGATCTCTGTGAACTACTGCTAAGCCAATTAATGGAAAACATACAGAAAATCAAGAAGGATAAGAAGAATTCCTTTAAGTATGGTACTCTTATTGTATGTCTATTCTTCTACTTCATGAATGAGCTACCCGGAACAAGTGGATGGGTATGGCAGAATGACAAACCTGTTGCAGTCCAGATAAGAGACTATTTGCATGGACTTGGGGATGCAAAAGCGAGAAATACAGCTCTATGGGGATACTTCAAAAACTTTCAGAGCATGATGCAAGCAAGAGAGAGAATTCCCCAGTCTCTCATTGAGAAATACAAGGACTCAGTGTGCTTTATGGTTGACACTGATCAGTGCCTAATGGAGGCAGTGGAGCCAAGGACTGTCTGGATCATGCCCATGGGGTATGAAGTAGATGAACAGATAGTGGAGCTGCATGTTCAACACATGCTAAGTCAGCCCAAAGATCCTAAGGCAGAAAGGTTTGGAACCTTTGAGGAGCTGAGTGTAAAAATACATGTAGAACTCAGGGAACCTGAGATTAAAAGAAAGGTGAGAAAAGAAGTAGAGCACATTGCTCAAGGCCTAGGCATCTCAAAGGAGGCACTTGATGCCAGCCGGGAAAAGAGGAGGAAGGCCGAGGAAGAAGAGAAAAGTAAAGAAAGTGCTCCGGTTGGAGCTCCCACCCGGACCAGATCAACAAAGAGATCTGCACCTCCCTCAACCAAAAGTTCAAAACCGGAAGTCCAGGCATCCGGTAAGAGATCCAAGACAAAAGCCACAAGGGCTTATGGAAGCCAAAAGGATGAAGAGGAAACAGAGTCAGATGAGGGAATAAAAGAAATAAAGAAACAGAAAAAGAAAGGATCCGGTAAGCCCTCCACAGGCCAAGACAAGGAGGAAATGGCAGAGGTAACTGTTGAAAAGCCCACTCTGTCACTAGAGAGCATAATCAAGTCGGTCACGGTGGATGGAAACCTTCAACCAATGACTGAATCATATGATGACTTCAGTGAGGCCAACCAAAAGACTCTGCAGGAGGCCACAGTAAAATATCTTAACATATATAATAAGGCTTTCATTGAAATAATATCTCTTATTCCTAAAAGCCTAGAAAAGGAAATGGAAGTAAGAAAGAATAATGCTCATGCTAAAGATCTTGAGATCTGGGAGCAGATAGCTATTCAGCTATATCCTCAAATTGATCCCAAGACCATGAACATTATCTTCAAAGACTGCAAAGATGAGTTCAGAAGCAAAGCCAGGATGAATCAACTCATGCTTGGCGAGACTGACAAAGTGGCCCAAGAAACAGAAGAGATCCTCCGGAAGGCCTTCAAAAGGTTCAATCTTCCGGTTGTAGAGGATTTAGGTACAGAAACAGCTGAGGACTTGGGACCCTCTGCTCCAGAAGAAGTGGCTCATGAACAAACTAGCATCTCTCCTCCGGTTTCCCCTACAGTCTCCGGATCCAAAGAAGAAGAGCAATTACAGGAGAAGGAAGCAGTGGTGAAAGACAAAAAGGTTGACAGTTCTAAGACTGCAGAAGAAAAGAAACATCTGTCTCCGACAAGAGACACTGCACAAACTGTTCAACAATTTTTGAGCAAAGAAACTCTAGAGATTGATGAACCCAAGCTTCTAAAAGGCCCATTTGATTTTGACTCTCTCTCTCCAGTACAAACAATGAAGATAGCTTCATTTGCAAATGCCAAGGCAAATGAAAAGCTCCTGAAGTCTCATATGGAAGACTGTGAGTTGATAGAGGCTGCTTCCGGAGTACTTGTAAAAATTATGCCATCAATCCAGATAGATCCGACAGCCTCCTCTTCCGGTAATCTAAAAACCTTAGTCAGCAGTGTTGATACACATTTTGATTCTCTAGAAAAATCAGCTGAAGAAAAGGTCCGGAAGGAATTTTTGGATAAAAGATTTTCAGAAATATTAGAATTAATCTCTAAGGATAGGAAGATTGTAAGCATTGGAATAAAGAGCTTAGAGAATGCTCTTAAGGATGGCGGTGACATCTATAAATTTTGCATATCCTGGTCAAAGGCAACAGCAGCATTTGACAAGAAAATAAAAGAGGAACAGGATAAGCTACAAAGCTTATCTCAAAGTTTTGATCCTCTCTCTTCCTCTATAATAAATCAAGAATGTCAGACTATTGCAGTCTTGAATGAAATAAAGAATCTTGAAAAGGAAAGAAAGAACATCACTAACCGGATGGGAGAACTTAGAAGGATTATAATCCCTAAGTTGGAAACTATGCATGAGGCCATCAGTGATGCTCAGACCACCGCCCAAACAAAAGATCCGACAGATCTCAAGCGGGCAGAAGCGTTTGCATTTTTGTTAAGTGGTCACATTTCAATTTTGGACAGAATGAAGCAAAGTTGGGCTACAGAAATGATTCAATTGCAGACATCCTTTGCAGACATTCTTCAGTATATGTGAGTATGTAAATATGCGGCTATGTATAGAAAATTTTTGAAAATTTTGGTGTGCGGACCCCACCCTTTGCCATTGATGTCAAAGGGGGAGTGAGGAGCAGTGAAAAATGAGGAATCCAACTAAGGGGGAGTTCCGGAAATTGTATATAAAGACAGAGCATCAGCAAAGGGGGAGCATAGTGAAAACACTTAGTCATTTTTCACTAAGTGTTGCCATCAATGCCAAAGGGGGAGATTGTTGGCAAGAGACACTATATGGATTCATGGTTGTTGTCATTGATGGCAACAAAGGTCATCCCACATATCCGCAAGTCATAATGTGTCTCTACCGGAAGTCAGAATAAAGAATGTTGTGGTCCGGTGAAGAAGAACAGAGCATGTGGCAAGGTCCGACAGATTGGTCCGGACCTCTCAGAGGAAGTGTCTTGGTGCAGTGCGGATTTGGGAAAGTCAAGAGGACTACCTTGAGTGGTATATTCCAAGGATTTAGCCTCCGGTGATGGACAAGGAAAAAGATATGAATGGTTGAGTACCGGATTCTTGAGAGACAGTGAAAACAAAGGAAGAACTGACTGGCAGAGTATCAGACTGCTTTCCGGATGTGTTACTGTTGATGACAGAGGTTGTGAAGGCATGAATCATGTTTGGCTGACATGATTAATGATATCTACAAGTTTATGCTTGATCTGCATTGCTTGGTGAGGAAGGATTCAGCCGACAGAATGAGAGTTTGTAAGAAACTAGACTGTTCCGGATGCCGACTAGAAAGGTGATGAAATTACTTGTGCGGATATATATAGAGGATGGATTTAGTTGTGAAGGGTGTGTTGTTGTGGAGATATATGCGAAGAAGTCCAGAGAAAGAGCAGAGGTAGCAAAAAGGATCCGGTATGTGAAAGATAGTAGAATAAAGAACAGAGGAAAGATGAAGTGCAGCAGATCAGTGTATTGAGCCTAACCGGAACTGAACTCCAGCATATGCAGATGCTTCCAATCAGTTCAAGACTGTGATTCTCATCACTTTGTAGACAGTGTGTCTTCTTGTAGGCAGTGGGCCTCTTGTGAGCAGTGTGCTCGGGCAGTGAGCCCTAATTGGCAAGTGCCATCTTTGTAATTTCCTATTCTTCTAACAGAGAATAATTTTGGGTTAATCACCCCGTGGTTTTCTCCCTTAATAGGGTTTCCACGTCAAAAATACTGTGTCATGTGTTTCTTGTTTTATGGTTAATGTTTTATGTTTGATTTTATGCTGCATCAATTAAAAGGAAAGTTCAATAAGGGAAATAATTAGGATAACTGATTCACCCCCCCCCCCTCTCAGTTATCAACACTCTCATCTTCAATCTTTCAAATTTCCCTTTGAGACTCTGCAATCTTGCACCTTTAACAAACTCATCTCCTTCATACAGAAGTTCCAGTTTAATCTAGATCTCATAGGCAGTTGGTAGGTCAATAAATTTTGAGAGCTCTGAGTCAGTTAATGCACTTAGAAGAGCTTCTTTGGTCTGCAGATTATTTTCAGCATCTGTGATTTCATTTAGAGTTGTCAGACCACCCTGTGGAGGTACATATGGTTTTGTGACCATGGACAAGTATGCTTTTCCCATACACTCCAAGTGACATTTCATGCGGCCTTTCCAAAGAGTGAAGTTGGTTCCGTCAAACTTTGGACTGTCCTTCTTGTATGACGACATCCTGGATCTCCTCAAGTGGTTAAGCTCTTTTTAGAGGAACTTGGCTCTGATACTAATTGTTGATAACTAAGAGGGGGGGGGTGAATCAGTTATCCTTAATTCGCTTTCAGTTCAAATACTTAAATCCACTTTTGTTAATCAATAGCATAGCAATTAATCATTCATGGATGCATAAGACAAACACCAGAGCAGATACACATCAACACATGAAACACTAAGATTTTGACGTGGAAAACTCGGTTAAGGGAAAAACCACGGGGTGATTAACCCAAGGATTATTCTTTGTTAGAAGAATAAGAAAAATGGATGGCACATGCCAATTAGGGCTCACTGCCTACAAGAGACACATTGTCTACAAGATAACAAGTATTACAAACTTGAACTGGAGATTGACATCTTTACCATGTCCAGATCAGTTCCATTTAAGCCCAAAAACTCCTGCTCTGGCTTTCACACTTCTCTTCGCTATATCACTCTCATCACCACAAGACACACTGTAAAATGAATTCACAAACCCTTATTTATACAAGTCATTGACTTAGGAACAATCATCTAAGTCGGCAAACACCTACAAGATCATTCGCAAGACATATAATACATCCGGTTGACCTGTCTCAGGAAGAACACTAACAACTGGTGGTCTTTACATCAAATCCAAACTCTAACTTCAATGTGGACTACCAATAAGAATTGTACACGATCCAAGGATCACCAAAACCTTTCCTAAATCATCAAGAACATCCGCACTTTATCAGCTTACTGGAATTCTTCTCTTCTTCGTCTAGAACTTCAAGAACACAGTCTGTCACCATTGTCATAATGCAAAAGGTTCTTCTGGACCTCCAAACAATGCACAAATCAAGTTGTTACTTCACATTGACTTCTTCAACACTTCCTCCAATCCGCAGAATGAGAGAATGTAATTCTGAAACTCATCGGACCAATCTGTGATACTTTATCACCACTGAACGCCTGCCGGAACTGGTTCTACACAAGTAGCCATAACTTCTTCAGATCTTCATGCAAACCTCTGAAATCTTAACTGGAACATCTCAAGACTCATACCTACAAACCCTTTAATCTGCATCCTCTGATTCTCAACCCATTCAGTACTTTTGCCTTCTTCTTATCACTGTTCTTGATTGAGACTAATTTTCTCAATATCCTCAGCACACAGCTCATCCAATCCTTCTTATCAATGCAATATGAGTATGTTGACATCAATGAAAACACTGGTTAACCTCATACTTGCAACACAAGCTACCAGACTTAGTCATTTTCAGGATCTCAAACATAAAGAATAACATGATGATTCATTTTTTTGTATTGCATATAGTTGACATTCTATGCTACCCATAAAGAATATTAATATTTTTTGTTCAACGTGATGATTCATTTTTTTTTTAAATACAACTTTTATCTTTTAGTTCCAAAATGAGGTTTAGGTGATACTTGAATAACAATAGCTTGCTTATTAGATCAACAAACATCCTATTGAATACAATTGGACTTTAAATATTTGAAGTAGCCATCTACAAATATCCATTCAAATGTGGATTTATAATGCAAGTATGGACGCCATCAATAAAAAAGATTTGTATTAAACAAATATCCATATAGGAATTCATCAATATCTGTCGATATAAGTATAACATATATACAAAATAGCCATATAGGCATACAATGTCAACTATATACAATACAAAATATATGTCCACAAATGCCATATAGGCATACAACAAAGGAACACACTAAAAAGTCATTTCCCTCTGGCTGGTGAAGAGAATAGATCACGGGTAGCCTTTGATCTTCTAGGGGATGGAGACGTGCATGTGGGTGGCCTACTACGAACCCGAGGGCTACTCCTCCTATTTAGTTCTTCCTGCATCTTTAGTTGTTACAATAAAAAGTATAGACATTAATATATAGAAATTACATGTTATAAAAAATGAAACATTTAACAAAATAATCACTTACCGCTAACATAAAATCTGTCTCCTCACTTGCCTCAATAGCAGGAATAGGCCCTGGTGATGTCATGTCCTATAGAAACCATCCAGATAGAAATTAAACTTCAAATCAATAATCTTTTGATTTTTCAAAAATAGACAACTATAACAATGAATGTAAATTAAAATTTACTAATCTGCCTCATACCCTTATCAATGCCATGGAGCTATGAATCACAGAGGCCACACCCTACTCCATTGCCCTATGAACATGGGGAGGTGTCTCCGCAGCTTGCATCATCTGGAAATACACAATAAAGCACACAAGTCACATACAAAAATCTAGTAAATACAATTCATTCATTAAACTATTTATTTTATTACCTCCGTAAAGCTTTGAAGTCCACCACCGCTGGCAGGTGTTGCCGTGAAATCTATAGTATTAACCTATTCAACATCCAAAATCAGATATTAGAATACCATTCATATAACAATACTATTCACATGTAATATTTATAATTGTTTACTAGTTACATACCCCGACAGTAGATGATCTAGTGTAAAATACAGGTGGAGAACCACTAAAAACTGCATCGACACTATGACCTTGATATTTCATTAAAATTATCAATTTAAATTAGTTAATCTTGCATTTAAAAAATAAAATTTAATAAATTAAATTCAATAAACTTGCTAATATTTACCTGAGTATCAAGGTTGAAAGTCTCACTCAGGAGGGTATCTGTCATCACCATCTGCTTAGCTGCAGATGTAGCCTGTGCACCTGCGTCCTGACTATCCATGGGGTCATAACCATAGGCTGACCGGCAAGCCTGACAAGCATGGGGTGGGACCCTACTCCTCGTACTATCTCCCAACCCACTCTGTGTTGTAGGACCGGCATGCTCTATGATGCTCTAGGTCAAGGTAATAATGGACTGTAGTGTATCGACCTCAACACTCTCCTTCACAATGGAAGGGATAGAAACATGCTCATGGGCTAGTCTGTTGATTACTCATCTCACTACCCATTGTGGGTCAAGGCATGCCGCTGGTCTATCTTGTACTAACCCCCCACCTCTACCCTGGAAGTCCCGCATATCAAAATAGTTTAGCACTTTATTAAGGACAAACTCGCAGTAGAGTTTCCTCAAAACATTTTGCGGGACCTCATTATTATTGCATGGAGGATGGTCAAAAACCATCCACCACCTCTGCCCAAAATTGTCCCTTAACGCTTGGTTGTTGCACCAATGGATAGGGAACCTCTTGCATGTAATGGGTGGAAGTTGATTTGTTTGTGGGTTTGTGAAAATCGAACACAAGTCTAATTTTGTAATTTGTAATTTTTTCACATCTTGGTATGACAACTTGTCTGCATAGTAATCTCTAAACTCTCTCTTCTTATCTGTCCAACTAGTTATTTGCTTGCTAATTGAATCTACATTTGATAACATAGACTCAAGAGATTCGGCAAGCGTGGACCTATGCAAGGTTGAAGTGGAAGGATCTTTCAACCTTGCAATTATATCTTCAATTTCCTTTTTGTTGTTTTCAATTTGCCCCATTATATTTTCTTGTGTTCTAGGGGCATGTCGAGGAATGGATGGAGGAGGTTGTTGTTCTGTAGGTATTTCCTCCTCAGGATTTTGTGGATTTTGAGGAGGAGGTACATTAACATTTCCTGACAATTAACAAAATATACATCAAAAATCAACTCAAACCTACCTATTTAGAAACAAATTCAAACAAATAAATAAATAAACTCACTCTTTTGGCGTGCTCAATGTCGTGGTGGCATTTTGGCGATGAATCAATAAGATTTTTGTGTTGAATTGAGGAATCCAAAATGCGAGCGCGCTTTCTAGGGTTTGCAGACTGTAGGAGTTGTGGAGAAAAAGAAATAAAATGAGATGCAAACCTTTTTTTATTTATAGTACTCATAACGTGATTGCGTTATAACGCGAGCGCGTTATGGTTTGGTTTTGATGAGCCTTAGGCTTGTCATTACCAAACCATAACGTGAGCGCGTTATAACGCGCTCGCATTATGTATTATTTTTTTTTAAAACCATTTGGCCACTTTTTGGCCCCCCATCTTTTTGCACTTACCCATTAACATAATTTCAATCTTTTATCGATCAATCAGAAAATTCTTATTTTATGCAATGGAAAGGTTCCTACAGAATTATTGTTTGAAAAAAAAGGTATTAAAGATCTCCCTAGTTAAAGCTAAGTCAAAATAAGGTGGGTCAAATCGTCTTGCCATGTACATATAAATAAAAATATTGAGTGTTTACCAGTGAGATGGTTGGGATGGTTCCTTCACACCAATCATCTATCCTTCAACAATTGGTGCATACCTTCCTACTACAAAATTCCCCACTATCGAGATTTGAACTCGAACATTATAAATAAGCTTGGAGATAAGTCATGAACCCAGATCTTCATCACCTTAAAATCAAAATTAAATTAAACTTGATTCTATTTTGGTTGAAATCCAAAGTGCCAAGAGACTATTTTTCCATATACAATTGTGGGAAGGCCCACAAGAAAAGTTGTTGATTCTTACTAGTTGAGTTGGTTAAAGCCCCATAGCACTCAATCAATCCCTTTACAAACATGTATTGATATATCATTTTAGAAGGTGAATTGGGCAATGGGCATGGCTATAATGTAAATACAATATTGTATCCAATCCATGGTTATTTATAAATTCCCAATCAACTCTAAACCCTATCCACCCCTCAAATAGAAGAAGTAAAACTAAATGGGAAAAGCCCAAATGCTGTAAAAAATTAATGGGCATTTATTACTTTATCACAAGGGGTTCATTTAAGAAATGATTTGGGCTAAACAACTCACTTAAACTATGAAGTAAATGAATCTTATTGAGCTTGGTGAAGTCCCTGATAGAGAGGACATCATAATAGTATGTGTCATTATATTTGACTAGTCAAGTCATAGTGTTGAGATTCTAGAATGGCATTAGGTTTTTGTCCCAAAGATTATTAATGGAAACATGAACCTTCTTTTCCTTTCTCCACCCATCTCTAACATTTTCATGTAGAGTCTCTCAGCCACTTTCGTAGAATAACATGTATGCCCTTTGACGGAGGTAATTGTAGCAATTAACACCACCAATTCTGGAATGCATTTGAAGAATGGGGGTTTTGATTATGTAGTCTTCATAATCCTCTATAAACCTTAATCCTTGAAGTTGACTCACTCTTTAGGGTAAAAAACTAAGCATCTTTGACCAAGAGACTAGAATCATATAGTGAGTGATTCCCTAAACTATGTTGCAAACCATTATATTCTATTTAGCTCTTGTAGGAGATGGGACATCTAAAATTAATGTGCTCCTCTTTGACTAGTTACTCAATTAACCTACTCAAAAATTTAAATATCAACAAACTCAAAAATTTGAACAGAAGAAAATAGACACTCATGTCCCTTTAAAGGGACCATGTGCTCATACATTGGATACAACAAAATATTTAAGAAAAAAAAAATGCCAGAAAAGCAATGATGGTAAAGAAAGTATAAAAAGATAGTCGTCATGTCCTCCTTTTCAAAATTTCAAACAATCTACAACCATTGTAGTGCAATAAAGAGAAAGCCTCCAATTTTGTTAGCTAATGAAAGGACTAGGTGGGGCCCACTCGGTTAAATGTGATATCTTCAAAAGTGATTTCATTGATGCCATTACAACCTAGGGCCCACCAAAGGATTGCATTTTCTTGAAAGTTTCTAAAGCCTTCTCAACAAATCCATTTTTGTGAATATCCTGCAATCAGGGGATTCCATGAGAAGACATTTCTTTGAGGCATTATGTCAAATAGTTCACATGCCTTTTCTACACTTCTACATTTTTCATATCTTACAATCACGACATTCCATGAGATGACCTCTCTTTGAGGTATTCTTTCAAATAGTTGACGTGCCTTGTGTATGCTTCCACATTTTGCATACACGTCTACCAGGGCAGTTGCAACTACAACATCTCACAAATTTCCTCTATTCATAGTGATTCCTAATTTGTGTGGCAACAAGTTTGTTGTGAAACTAGAACAAGTTCTTCATCCCTGGCAATTATTGCATAAAATAGAAGAATATACAGATAATCAACATACCATACTTGAATGAATATTTTGATTCCTTTGTCTTCTTTAGGTTCCCCACTAATTGTTGCTGGAGCAACTCATAGAGGTTCTCCATTAATAGAGGATGTCCATTCATTGTTCCAAAGATCCCATTTTGGCATAGGCATGGAGGGTACTAGGAAAGGTTGCAAAGTCTAGCTTTACACCTGCCAATTGTATGAATAAGCACTATTTGGAGTCGTTTAAATGACTTTGGATTTTGATTTTGTTTTTCTTAATTTACATGACTAAGTGCTTATATATCATACTCAAACATATTTCATTGAATAATGAAAATGTTAAATATCAATATATTTATATTATATTTAAAATTATGATTACATTCAAAATCCAAATATAGTTAGCCAATGACCCAATGCCTCAAATCATAATTCATCTCGAAAGTCCATGCCAAAGTCCTCATCACTTAAACAATTGTTCTCCTTGAGGTTGATCTTCTCTAAACCAATTCTTTATCAACTTGTCTTAACTCCTCTAGCTCTACATCCCATTGTACAACTATACTCTCCTCATACATAAGTGTGTTGTGGTCAATGAGACATAAGACAATATATATAACTACATGCTTCTCTACCCTCTTAGAGGTAGCAAGTCAGTTCCTCTTAATAGAGTGGATGAAACTATAATATTTATATTATTTCTTCTTAGTGATAGATGAATGCCTAATGTAGTTTTCAAATAATTAGTCTTATGCATGGTCCACCATAGAGTAGGATCCTCCTTGAAAAGAAGATAGGTGTGCGGAAATCACTTCCTACACTAATATAATGAGGGGAGAACTATATAAATTCAAATTAATCCTTACAATAACAGCAACATGAAACAAGTAAACGAGATATTGCAAAAATACACATGAACTAGAAAGAAGATTGAAGAAGAGAGACAAAGATATATCGTGGGTAAAACCCTTATCGGGTGAAAAACCCCACACTCAGAAACCTATACAATGTATTAACAAAATTGAATGTTGTTACAATACACTTACAATGCAAGCTTCAATAGTCTTCGACACTCATGTCTGGAGTCAATCCAGAAGCATAATAGTACCTTCAATCACATAATATATCTCCTCCTCCAAGCACCTGTTTATATAGAATATACAAGGTAGAATTGGTCCTATCTTGAGATGGGCATTCAACTTGGGCTCATGGCCCAAAACCCATGCCTAAGGACACTTGGTCAACATTGTAGAATGTTCCTAACACTTTCCCATAGCTCCCATCCCAAAGAGGTTGCCTATTTCCACAATGGGCTATGACAGACGCTCTTATGACTCTTACGACCATCATAGAATCTGTCATAGTAGTTACCACTTACAGCTATAAGAGAATCTATCATACATAGGCTATAAATAGGATATTATCTTACAACATGTCATAGTCCACCTTGTGGTGCCCAAATATTCCTTTTTCAAAGATGCTTCATGACACATGTCTTCACCTATCTTACAAGCTTCTATTTCTGACTCTTACATGTCATAACTTTGTCATAGGAATCCATCATAACCGTTTTGGTCAACATTCCCTTACACAACATCCAATATGCTGACACATGGCAAAATTCTCCTACAACTAAGTGGGATGCCTATCTCCTCATGTGAGGACAAAATTACAAGTTGTCATCTTCCGTGTAGGATGACACATAACCATGCCACATCCCACAACATGACGATATGGAATTTACAATTAATTTACAACATAGGCAATGAATTAATAAATACAATCATAAATAATGCAAGGAATAACCAAGGTTGAAACACCTTAACTCCTAACATTCTCCCACTTGTTGAACACCTTGTAAGAGCCAATAGAATAACATGATTTAACTACTATAGGCCAAGAGGCCCATAGACTCCGAACACCATCTGAACTTCTCTATGCTCACTGGTTTCATCAATGCATCTGCAACATTCTTTAAAGTATCTACCTTCTCCAAATTTACCTTCCCATCCTCTACCATGTCTCATATGAAGTGAAACTGTACATCAATATGCTTTGTTCTAGCATGGAAAGTTAGATTCTTCACAAGGCAAATTGCACTCTGACTATCACTTCCTTACAAGCATGAGTTGCTACCATATACTCAACTTCTGTTATGGACAAAGAAACCACAGGTTATCACTTACTCATCCAACTAATAGCATTACCAAATAGTATAAACACATAAGCACTGGTGGATCTCTTGCTATCAATGTCACTTGCCCAATCAGAATCCAAAAATCTACGAATATCAACAGAATGCGGAGGTCCTATAACATTACCATGATAACATATGGAATACTCAGAAGTACGTCTCAAATATCTGAATACTTACTTAACTGCATCCCAATGAATTCATCCAGGATTAGCGACAAATCGACTAAGGACTCCCACTACTTGGGCAATGTCTGGTCTTGTGCAGACCATAACATACATCAAACTACCAACAACACTACAATAAGGTACTCTGCTCATGTCCTCCACCTCACTAGGAGATTTTGGATAATCCTCAATAGACAACTTTGTCCCCAAAGAAATAGGAACACATAATGGTCTACAATCTTCCATGCTGAACCTATCCAACACAGTCTTCACATACTTACTCTAGCTTAACCAAAGTTTTCTATTGGCTCTGTCTCTTCTGATTTCCATTCCTAGAATGTACCTGGCTGCCCCTAAATCTTTTATTTGAAATTGTACTGACAACTGAGATTTGAAATTAGAAATCATATTCTTACCCTTCCCAATGAGCAACATATCATCAACATATAGTGCAATAATGAGAATACGATCACCATCAAACTTAAAGTACACACAGTGATCCAATTTCGATCTCGCAAATCCAATTGACAACACAAAGGCATCAAACTTCAAGTACCATCTCCTAGGAGTCTGCTTCAAACCATACAAAGACTTCTTTAACTTGCAAACCAAATTTTCCTTACCTTTCACCATGTAATGCTTTGGCTGTGACATGTAGATTTCTTCCTCCAAATCACCATGAAGGAAAGTTGTCTTCACATCCATCTATTCTACCTCTAAGTCATAATTTGCTGCAAGAGATAACAAGAATATAATGGATGTCATCTTTGCAATGGGAGAGAAGATCTCACCATTATCTATGCCCTCCACTTGTGAATACCCCTTTACAACCAATCTGGCCTTATACTTCGCAACACTGCCATCTCCACCAATTTTCTTCTTGAACACTCATTTGCATCCAACGGGTTCCCATCCAGGAGGCAAAGGAACCAAGTCCCAAGTTTGATTCTTTTCCAAAGAAGCCATCTCATCCTCCATGGCCTCCTTCCAGGAACTTGCATCTTTCATATCCAAAGCCTCTAACACAGTTCTAGGTTCATCATTGTTAGTAATCAAAGCATAAGCACAACTAGAATCAAGCAATGTAAAACCAAACCTTTCAGGTTGCTTCCTTATCCGTGTAGACCTCCTCAAGGGGTGAGGTTGAGGTTCAGCTTCTTCATCTGAGATTTTAGAGCTGCCAGAGCTCTCCTCATCATCAAGTCCAACATTGTCTTTCTATTCAGTTTTCTTAGGGGTAGGAGGAAACTGAACAACATCCTTTTTCTTTTCTTTTTCTTCTGGCTGTAAAACAGTGGAAGAAGGTGTTAGCTCTATGAAGATGACACTTTTTTAGCCATAGGGTCCCAAAGCTTGTATCCTTTCACACCGACACCATAGCCAATGAAGATACACTTCACAGCCTTATTCTCCAATTTTGACCACTTCTCCCTAGGCACATGTCCATATGCCTCACAACCAAAAACATGAAGCTGCCTTATTGAAGGCTTTCTACCAGACCACACCTCCATGGGTGTCTTAGCAACAAGAGCTGATGTAGGAGATCTATTTACAAGATAGTAAGTAGTGACAACAACTTCAACCCAAAACTTTTGTTTTAGGCCAACTCCACTAAGCATACTCCTAGCCTTCTCCATCAGTGTTTTGTTCATCCTATCTTCAACTCCATTTTTCTGCGAGGTGTATGGATTTGTATTATGTCTTTCAATCCCAAGTTCCTTGCAATATTTATTAAATTCTATAGAACATAACTCACCACCGTTGTCAGTTCTCAAAAACTTAATCTTTTTACTAGTCTGATTTTCAGCAAAGGCCTTAAACTCCTTAAACTTACTATAGACTTCAGATTTGCTTATGAGAAAATAAATCCATGTCCTTCTACTGTAGTCATCTATGAAAGATACAAAATATATAGATTTTGATAATGAAGGAACATTAACAGGACCAAACACATCAGAATGAACAAGGTCCAACACACCAGAAGACTTATGAGAACTCGAGTAAAATTGAATACAATTTTGTTTTCCATATATGCAATGTTCACAAAAGTCAAACTCAAGATTGCAATCATCTAACCTCTCAATGAGGTTCTTATTTTCAAGGTACGCAGACCCTTCTCACAAATGTGGCTAAATCTCTTATACCATAACATTATCTTTTCAGCAAGATGTTTAACTTCCAATGCACTATTGTAACCATCAAGACTAGATACAATAGATTTCTTCACTGCTCGTTTAGATGGTGGGGATGAAGTGACTGCTACTCTCTTCCTTGAGTCAGAAGAACTATTGCATTGTGAAATGCATGACTCCAACTGAAATAGAGTACCTCTCCTAGTACCCTTAGCAAGCACCATAGCTCCTCTAGTCATCTTGCATCCTTCTTTCAAAAAGACAACCTGCACACCTGCATCATTCAACATACTTACAGAAAGTAGGTTCTGTGCTAAGCTTGGGATGTGCATAACCCTAGAGATCCCCTTCACTCGTCCATCAGGGAATCGGATAGAGACTCTTCCATGACCAACAATCTTCAGATGAGAGTCATCACCCAGATACACCTTTCCACCATCGAACTCCTCATACTTGGTAAACTAGTCTCGATGTGAGGTCATGTGGAATGATGCACCAGAGTCAATCAACCACACATCATCAGATGCATGGGTTGCCAGAGCTGCGATGAAAGCATCACCATCATCTTGTGACTTGTTAGAATATGAATTAGGAGCTTTCTTCGTCTTTTTCTTCTTCTCTTTGCATTCCTTTCAGAAATGCCCAGTTTTGCCACAGTTCCAACATAGAGGCTTAGACTTTCTAGGAGATTTGGATCTCTCATGGGATTTGTATCTACCCTTCTCAACTTTCTTGTACTTCTTTTTCTCTTTCTCATTGGGTCTTCCACGAACAGCAAGAGCCTCTTTGTCTACCTCAAAAGACTTTCTCCACATCTCTTCGAATAACAATGAAGATACACCTTCATCCATTTTGAATATGGATGTGGTGCTTCCAATATCCATGACAAGATGATCCCACGAGTCTAGCAAAGAACAAAGCAAGGTCATATAGTGATCCTCCTCGTCCATCTTCATACCAATGAATGTCAATTGTGCAACCAGCATGTTGAAAGCATTCATATGTTCAGAAACAGATCCTCCATCCTCCATTTGAAGAGAATACAACTTCTTTCTTAGAAAAAGTTTGTTAACTTGGAATTTGGATTCATACACATCTCCCAACTTCTTCCAAAGCAAGTTTTTTGTAGCCTCCTCATGGACATTTAACAGAATAGAATCATTAAGACTAAGTCTTATGAGACCCTTAGCCTTCTGATCCTTAAGATCTCAATCAGATTGTGATATTACAGCTCGTTTAGTTCTACTAATGGTTTCCCAGAGGTCTCGATCAACAAGCATGTCTTCCATCTTGAGCTTCCATAGCTCGAAATTGGTGTTGTTGAACTTCTCCACCACTATCCTTCCAGATGTGCTTGCCATCTCCTTACTACAATAAGATTCAAAATACTCTACAAAGACTCCCACTCAACTTAAGATCATCTCAAAAATCCCCTACCCAACAACTAGGACCAAAGGTGATCAAGTTCTGATACCAACTAAAAAGAAGCTAGGTGTGTAGAAATTGCTTCCTACACTAATCTAATGAGGGCAGAGCTATAAAAATTCAAATTAATCCTTACAATAATAGTAACATGTAACAAGTAAACAAGATATTGCAGCAATACACATGAACCAAAAAGAAGACACAAGAAGAGAGACAAAGATATATCGTGGGGAAAACCCTTATCGGGTGAAAAACCCCACACTCAGAAACTTGCACAATGTATTAACAAAATTGAATGTTGTTTACAATACACTTGCAATGCAATCTTCAATAGTCTTTGACACTCATGTCTGGAGTCAATCTGGTAGCATAATAGTACCTGTCAATCACATAATACATCTCCTCCTCCAAGTACCTATTTATATAGAATATACAAGGTAGAATTGGTCCTATCTTCAGATGGGCATTCAACTTGGCCTCATGGACCAAAACACACATCTAAAGACACTTGTCAACATTGTAGAATGTTCTTGACACTTGTTCACAGCTCCCATCCCAAAGAGGTCACCTATTTCTAAAATGGGCTATGACAGATGCTCTTACAACTCTTACGACTATCATAGTAGTTACAACTTACAGTTGTAAGAGAGTCTGTCATACACAGGCTATAAATAGCATATTCTCTTACAACATGTTATAGTCCACCTTGGGGCACCCAAATATGCCTTTTTCAAAGATGCTTCATGACACATTTCTTCACCTGTCTTACAAGATTCTATTTTTTATTCTTACATGTCATAGGAATTTGTCATAACTGTTTCGGTCAACATTCCCTTACACAACATCCAAGATGCTGACACATGGAAAAATTCTCCTACCACTAAGTGGGATGCAAATCTCCTCATGTGAGGACAAAATTATAAGTTGTCATCTTCCATGTAGGATGACACATCACTGTACCACATCCCACAACATGACAATATGGAATTTACAATTAAGTTACAACATAGGCAATGAACTAATAAATACAATCATAAATAATGTAAGGAATTACCAAGGTTGAGATACCTTAATTCCTAACACTCCTATGCCATAGTCTCCCTATCCATCTTGTCCTCTTCTAGATATCCCCTAAGAGTGTTAAATTTTATCCACTCACTATGAATGATGCTAGACTATGTAGAACCATACATCTTCTAGATTCCCTTCATGAACCTTGCCTTCAACTCAAAATCCTATGTAGGGATAACTTTACTAGGCCTTTGTACATACCACTTTGGGTTCAATACATATGAAACCATGTGCAAGGGAGTGTTGAGCTTCTCCCTCTAGAAATGAGTGATTGGCTAAATATGTTCATTTCAGGATTGCAATGTGGGGTCTTTCTCTTGTAAAATGGCCTTCATTAGATAAGCATATTGTCAAAGCACTCATACACCTCTCCAAGGCTAATAATTGAAAACTAGAGTAATGGTACAAATAATACTATCTTGCATCAACCCAAAGAGTGTCACTCTTCACCTCCTCCTTGACCCTTCTCCATTGGTCCTACTTAGAATCAAAACATCAATTCCACTCACTTCTCATGACCATTAGTTACGAATTCCTTTTGAAACTCAAGAATTCTCTCCAAGAGAATTAAGTACAATGCATATCTAGTCTCTACATGTTTCAAAATCTCTTTCTTACTAAAGTTTTTCAAGAATGCATGTGATGTATGGTGGTTGCAAATAAACATCTACAAGTTTGGTTCTAAATATGCTTGTAGGTTACCTCAATCAATTTCCCTACAAGTTTGCACAATTATGTTGCATCTATCACTACGTGAACCACATTCTCTGACCCAACCTCTTTAATAACATCTCTAAGGATTTGGAATTGAAAATCAACATCATTGTGATGCCCTAAATAATCAATAGCTCTAAGGAAGTTTAAGAGCCCTTTGTAAATATGACCATAATGTTGATGAGTGGATGATGCCTAATATCTATCCATCCATTCATGATTATGCTCTATCCACTAGTGACCTAGGTATCCTTTATTTTCTCCATTAGAATTTTAATCTTGGAATAGTTCTTATCTAAGATTGTTGTCATCAATTTTGTCTTCTTGGTGACACATATGATGGTCCTACTCTTATTATATTTCCATAACCTCCTTATAATAAGGAGAGTAAGCCACATGGAATAGAATGACATTAGAAAAGAAAATTTTTCTTATGGCATCATCTACTTCATCCCTATTTTGCACATTGAATAATTCTACCATCATTTTTGCAACATCACAAGTGGTCATTCTATGTTTCCCCTTGTAGAATTGATTGAAACTTATGGATCTTGGCCTGAAGTACTAGTGCCAACTTAGGATTAGGAACCCTCCATGGTAGGGTAGTAAGTACATGAATTTGTTCATCAATATAACTAGACAATCTATTTATTTTAATTCTTTTTTCAAGTGACAATGACTTACTCCTACACCTTTGCTTGTGACATGAAAAAGGTGTGCATTAACACTTGTAATGTTGTCTTGTTCAAATTCATGAGTTGATAGAAATGATATATCCATAGCTTAGCGCCCCTCATTACCCCATATTTTTCTTGAAATTTGGTTGCAAATTGTCTTTAAGATGACTTCTTATCAAAGGGACCCTTGGAAAATTCCTCTAATAATTTAGAAGGGCAAGTAATTTTTTTGACAACTTAAATGTGCACTACCAATAAAACTTGTTTCCTCACCTCTCCCACATTTGTACTTGAAGTCTTAGATTCAACCCTCATAAGCTCTTGTTGAACCTCTTCATCACTCATGTTGTGAAAAGTAGAACTCATAGTGACATTGCAAGAAATAAAATTCAAGTTTACCATACATGTCATAATGTCATTAAATATTCACAAGCTTACTAGACACGGATTTTCCTTTTGTTTTTCTTACTTTAGATTGCATAAAGCATAGAAACCATGATACACAAAAATATGAATCCTTGTTCTCCAACCTTCATCAAACAATGATTTCTCTTTTGTTTTTCTTACTTCAAGTCACAAAAAGTACAAAAGTAGATGATACACAAAAGATAAAATCATAATTTGCCTTGTAAATTTTAATAAAATATTTATGCAAATTTGCAAAGAAAAACATTTAAAAATTAATTTAATTAATAAATTTAAAAACATATATATTGCTATTATAAAATTTTTAATTATAATTTTAGATTTCATTTGTAAAACTAAATTGTAAACCCCTAAAATAGTTACTAAATTAGTAAATCAAAACTACTAAATTAGAAACAAACACACAAAATTTAATAAACTATCGTGAAAGGCCAAAGCTTGCCTTAAGGCATGAAGAATGCATTGATTCAACAATTGATTGATGAAGACTTAAATCTTGCTCTTACTCTCACACTTACTAATGCTCTCACTCAACCAATGAAGAGTTGGAAAATGCTCTCTTTCTTATTGCTCTCATTTTTCCTATCTCAATGCTCTCACTCTTGTAGACTTACATCTTACTCTTGCAACTTCCAACTTTGCTATTGAAACTTGGCAGTGATTTGGAGTGAGCCTTAGATGTCTATTTATAACTTTTTTGTGACTAGTTAGGGTGTGGATGGTGCCCATAGACCATTAGGGGCAGGGTTACTAGCATGAAGATCTAATTTATTTTAAATTGAACTTTTTGGCTAAGTTGACATTAGGGATGCCTTGGCATTTCAGGTGCAGTCAGGAGACATGGATTTTTCTAAGGGTCTAGGGGACATCCCAACATCTCTGTGAAGTTTCCAAAACATGGGGACAACCTTAGTAGATTTGTTAGACAACAATAATAATCACAATCATATAATCACCATTTAAACAAATAGCCATGAGAATTAACCATTAGCATTATAATCACACATTATGCACAAAAGCATTAAATCAACAACTTGCACTCAATATAGAACAATAATCCATAACTAATCACCACAAATAGAATCACAAAGGAACAAAAATGAGAAATGTTACAATGACATATTTTTTTAATATAGATATATTATTTGATATCAAGGATAAGATTATCAGTCAATTCTAATTTAATAATTAAATTACAAATATTTAATGAAGAATTTTTTTAGGAAGTACTAAATGTGTGTTACGTTGAGGAATGATTAGGAGGTGAAAATCAAATGGTAGAATGCATAAATTAAAATGGTAAAGGCCAAATAAAAACTATCTATTACTACATTGCTAGTATAGCATTTTTCTTACTGAAAGAGTTAATTCAATATTATGTTGTAAGAAAGGATTCACATGGATGTGTAATTTTCACAACTACTATTATATTTATTATAGTGATAAATTTCATCATTGCAAATATTACAATGCAATTAATTACAATAATTAAGAGTATCTTTTTAAATCACATCTAATAATGATAGAATTTATATTTAAGATTCATGTTTTTCCTTCATTTAAAAAATATATATTCTTTGTACTTGTACTATCATGCATATTAATAATGGTAAGATGTGCTAATTAGCTTATATTACTTTTTAGAAGAAATTAATGGGGTCCATTTATTCTATTTGAGTAAACAAAAAATATTAATGTTGTATAACATATGTGCAAAAGAAATAACTTAACTTATGAAAGAAATATGGACACAATCTAAATGAAATAAATACTTGTTTTAGAATAAGAATTAATGTCTTATTAGTGGTTTATGGATTTAGTAGATATGAAAGGTATTTAAATGTGATACTTATTATAATTTTGATTATCCCAACACTTCTCAACAATCTTTGGAATGCTTGTCAAATGTAGGATTTAAGAGTTTCTTCGATATATTAAGGACAAACCAACTTGTAAGTTAGAGAAATGCTTTAACCCTACCCTAGCTAGGTGTTGCACTTGAAACCCAATCACCAATCGTCACCTTCACCTTATCTCTCCCACATTGAGACATGTTGTCTTGCATCTTATGTCACTAGACCTATCATAACTTGAATTGTTATTAGCTAGAGTCCACTTGTGATGATAACTTATCAAATGTTTACAAAATAATTACATCTGGTGTGTTTTTCCCTTGGGTAAATATTAGGCATGACAGAAAGCTAAAACAATATAAATCACTTTCAAATTTGTAAAATCCAAATACATGGGTGGATAGGGTGTGTGAAAGCAAGGTGGCACAATGACTCACAAACCCTAGAGAAAAATATAGCTATGAAGCACAAATAAGCAAGGGAATTCAAACACTAATTAAATCTAAAAATATGATAAAGCACTTAAAAAATTTAAATCTAAAAGCCTTGATCTGGAAGACAAACCCCTTAGGTCAAACCTTGCGATGTGTTAGATAAGCTAGGTTCACCAAAATGTAAGGGAAAATAAACCACTTACATAAATTAGACTTAGAAAATCTAGGTGATGAGCTAGAATTGACACTAAAAACTACTATTTATTAAGTTCAGAATTGAAGAAAATTTAGATGTAATATTTAGCTTAATAACCAATGATAGAAAAGTGTCATGTCATGTATGTTAGGACCCAAATTGCCAATGTTTTGGATTTTTAGGGTCAAGTCAATTAAAGGTCATTGATTTTACAAACTAATTGTTCTTTGTTCCCTAGTTGAATTCTACACACACATATTTGATCTTTGGTTTTGTTGACTCAATTTCCATCACAATCTTAAATTGATGTGTGCAAACCTAAACTGGTAGGAGGTGGCATCATGTAATTAACCTACCCTAGTTTATAGTGTATGCTTTTTATAAGGATAGACAATGTTCACAAACACCTTTAGGGAATTTGTTGGATTATGAGGGTCGCGTTCTTCTTAACAAAACCCATAGTGGAATGTCTTATGGCTTAGAGGATTGAGGATAATAGGCAAGCATGCAAAAAACATAGGATTATGGAATTTGATGTAAACACTCTTATAACTCTACTATAATCTCATAAGCTCTCAATAACAAATTCTAAAATAAGAAGATAGGTTGTCTTGGATGATCTCCCATATGCTAAGTGATTTCAAAATGAATGAATGAATATTTTTAAATAAATCAAAAAAGTAAAAAAAATAACATAACATGTGTATTTAGGTGGCTAACAATAACTAGTAAGTGATTGGTAAGGTAGGAATTTGAATTTTAAAAGTGAAGGGTTCAAATCCACAATTATAGAGGCTATTGGTGAGTCAAATTTGCATTGCAAATCTAAACTAAGGTATAAAATAATACATCTAGGGATGAAGTGTATAAATAAAAAGATCCATGGTAGAATAAATTAAGATATAGAACTGATTTCAACCATAGTTATACTACTTGTAAATTAATTATTACATTTTTGACACAAATCAAAATATAAGAGAAAAGAGCATGGATATACAACTTGTAAGCAACAAAAGAAGACAAATGAAGAGTTCAACTAATAATTTGGCTATCAGCAAAGTGATGACATGCTAACCCATCCCTATAGAAGAGAGAGAGAGGCTTGCCGTAAACAATTATTAAGTGTTTGATTATTAAGATTAATTGAAATGACGCTTGCAGTAAATAGCCTACAAGCTGCTAGAACTTATGGGAATGAGTTTTCCATAAGATACACTATCCAAACAAAGCATTCTTCTCTCTAAATTATATCTCTTAAATTTCATCCTTTATCCTCTAATGATACTTACCATCCGTAAAAAGTTTCAATACCTGAAACTTTTTACAAAAGTTGAGAGAGAGAGAGAGAGAGAGAGAGAGAGAGAGATTGGGGTGTTGGATAGTGTAGTTTATGAAGGAATCATTCAAAGTTTAATTTTTGCCAAAAAAATTGGGACAAATATTTATCACTTTTTGGTGTGTGTGTGTTATGATAGTTAAACTCTTCCTTGAAATAAAGGAATTGAAACCTTTTACAAAAAGTGATGATAAGTATTATGAGAGA
The DNA here is from genome assembly GCA_027924645.1 of Cunninghamia lanceolata. Classification (NCBI taxonomy): domain Eukaryota; kingdom Viridiplantae; phylum Streptophyta; class Pinopsida; order Cupressales; family Cupressaceae; genus Cunninghamia; species Cunninghamia lanceolata. The sequence goes on from BSBN01000277.1 coordinate 1,743,207, forward strand.
AAAAATGAGGAGCTTGGGAGAAATAATTTAGAGAGGAGAGTCTTTGATTGAATAGTGTAGTCTATGAAGGACTCATTCAAAGATTAATTTTCACCAATAAATTTGGAACAAATATTTATCACTTTTTGGTGTGAACGAGGTGTACAATTATTAAGTGTTTAATTATTGAAGTGAATGAGGTGTACATATCAGGGCTTAAGCCATGGAATTCTTATTCAAACAGGGACTTAAGCAATCGTAGCTTCAATATGGATCGAAAAGACTAGAAATCCTTAAAAAACTAATTCCTTCATGATCATTTTCACTTTAGAAACTAATTCGTTTGTGGTCATTTTCACTGTTTGGGCCCTTTACATGTCTAGACCTTTTATTGTTGGAGAAAATATAGTATAATGTTTGCAAAGACATTTTCTATTTTTTTTTAATTGGAACTGCTTGCACCTACATGAGATCATAGACCCTGATATTTGCAAGAATTCAACTAGGACTCTAAAAAGTTAGAATCATCTAAACCTACACATTTTTTATATATATCCTAGATTAAGGACTAAATTCTAAGTCAAGTTGCCTAGAATTTAAGTTTAGTCAAGACAATTGGGTAAAAGCACAAACCTGTGTCACATTTTATAAAGGAATCGGCAAACAACAAAAAAAAATTTTAACTTCAACCACATAAAAGTGGTCTTTATGTTTTGAATTTTAAAATGATGTGAACTAATGAAATGTAGATCTTTTAATGAAGTTTATTCTTGTAAGTTTTTAGATTTTTTTTTAAATTGTTAAATTCATTTTTTTTATGAATGTAAGAACAAATTTTGGAATGCTGAAAATTTCAGGAAAAAGTGATGTTCACAGGATGTCAATAAACAAATTAAAGAAAACTTAGTTTCTCCCTATTTTTTTTTTCCAAATAGGTAACTTCAATATCTAGTGCATGGAAAAAAAAATCAAATTTTGATGTGTTTTTTTCTCGTAATAACGTTTTAAAGTCAAATTTGTTAGAATTTGACAGTTTTCATGGGACGTCAACTAATGCCTATTTTTTTAATGATTTTAAAAAAAAAATTATACCCTTTTGAAGAGGACTCTCTCATCTAGTGCACCATATATTTAAAAAAAAAAATTAATATGTTTTACTATTTTTTTTAATTTCTAATCAGCCTCTTTTTTAACTTTAACAACCTACTTGCAGTATTTTAAAAATAAAATATACTAAAACTAATCAAAATATGAAAAAAATTAGATATTTGGATTCTCCACTCTAAGCTCTACAAAAGGGTATTTTTCTTTTTGCAGAAAATTCATTTTGATAGGAGAAATACCCTGTTAAAGTTCAATGTTTCATAAATTTGTGAAAAAAGGTGAGTTGGTTGCCTTGTAGATAGCCAACTAGACATACTCAACCGATTTCTTTACAACTGACTATGTTTTGGGTGTAAGTTTATCGGGTAATAAATTATCGTCTGATAACTTATCAGTTGGTACATAGTCGGTCGATAATGTATCAGCTGAAAAGAGTCGATATATATACATTTTTTTTAATTTTTTTTTCAACTCAAGAAAGTTTGATTAAATAGAAAAGAAGGCAAATTTAGGCAAAGGAAGGCTTATTTGGACTAAAGAAGACTTATTTCAACAAAAGAAGGTTTGTTTTATATCATGTTTTCTCTCTTTCATATCATATAAGTCTTTTATTATGATATATATTTAAAATAGAGGCATCATGTCTTTACCCCCTCATGAGTAAATCATTATATATACTACCCTAGGCATCTAGGGAAAACTAGCTTTATTTATTTGCACAATCATGTTTTCCCTTGCACCTCTTCTCTTCTCTACTTTTCATTTATTTCTCATGTGTGGGTTCCATCCCATGTTACAAATTAGTATTTAGCAAATAAAATCAATTACATTAGTATTTAACAAATGAAATCAATTACATAGTGTGATTTTATTTACATCACATCCTTGCATTTAGGGAATCATAGGTCTTCCCCTTTGTAATCTTATCCTTTCATTTCTATATACCTTTTCAGAGGATCTATATATCATGTTTTCTCTCTTTCATGTCATATCAGTGTTTTACTACGATATATTTAAATTAGAGGCATTATAATATACCAAATATGCTTATGATATGTTTGTAATTTGAATGTTTTTTTTTACTTTGGCTTTAACAAATTAATAATTTATAATTTAGTGTTCTATTTATCCAATGTTAACTACATGCATTCATTGAAAGCACACATGTGTGTACACTTGTATGTAGGTGAATTCAAATTTGAGTGTAATCTGTGATGAGAAATCGAAGGACTAGATCGAGGAAGTATGATCAAACAAGACAGAGGAAGAGAAATGTGGGTGAAGGAACTGTATACACCTAAAATTGGCTTAGGTTGAATTAAGTAAATATTTTGATATTTATCTTAATTCTTATTTCCTTCTGTCAATTAAATAAATATTATAAGTTTATTTGATTGATTCATTATCCTACAATTAAATAAAATCATTTTATTTAATTAAATTCCCTAAATTCTTCTAATGTCTCAAGTCCTAAAATCCATCTCACAAAATCCACCTTATTAATCCACCTCATCTCTTCCACCTCACCATGTTGCACACGTAATTAAATATTCTTAATATTTAATTAGCTAATATCCTCTATTATCCAAAATAAATCTTTAAATCAATTATCCTCCACCAAATTGAATATTTAATTTAATGTTCCCCATTAGCCTTCACCAATTGAATATTTAATTCAATGTTCCCCACTAGCCTTCACCAATTGAATATTTAATTCAATATTCCCCACTAGCCTGCACCAATTGAATATTTAATTCAATGTTCCCCACTATCCTCCACCAATTGAATTCTTAATTCAATTGTTCCCCACTATCCTCCACCAATTGAATTTTCAATTCAGTTGTTCCCCACTATCCTCCACTCTTCCCAAAAATAAATTTTTAACTCATCCACTATCCTCCACTCTTCCCAAAAAATGAATTTTTAATTCATCCACTATGAATAAAAGATTCACTTTTATTCCTAGCCATTGATCTCATCTGTTGATCATCACCCTCCATTCCTTTTTCAGAAAATCTATAAATAAGACTCCTCTCTAAGCAATTAGGGAGGACTTCTTTCAGGTATCTTTACCATGTCCAATTTCTTCTAGAAACTTCATTCTGGCATCCTTATCATGCCCACATTCTTCTCAAATCTCCACATCCTAGCCATTCTCATATCATCCATTATAATTGTGTTTGAAGCTCATCTTCAATCACACAAAGTATCATAGTCATTTCTCCTTGTCATCTTGAGGAATCGAAGCAAAGAAGCAAGCTCCCTGAGGGCCCATTTCCATCATTCAAGATCAAGAAAGAATAGGTGAGCAATGGAAGTCGAAAGGTAAAGATTGTAAGTATCACTTGTCTATTATTTAAATCTCCATTTCCTTCATATTTTATTGTTGTATTTGGGTTTATTGTTCTTTATTGATCAAATCCGATTTTTCCATCACATTTTGGCACCCACCGTGATCTAATCCACATTATTTGTGAGGTTTTGTCTTAGAGGTTTCGTTGTAGGATTCAAGTGTTTCAAAGCACATTCGGACATCAACTCTCACAAAATAGCCTCCTACGCACAAACCAAGCTCACCATTGAGTCCGGGAGGCCTCAGAGGTAAGAAATCACCTATAATTTCTCTAGTGTTGTTACTTGAAATTTTTTGAATTTTTTTTTTACTTTTCCACGTATTTAAAAAAAAAAATTTAAAATAAAAATTAAAAAAATTAATTAATTAAGTAAAAAAAATAAATTCATTATATTGGGTTTTATTGGTTTTTTATTTTTAACATTTTCATTTGAAAAAAAGAAAAAAAAAACACATTAGGTCTTCTTTGTTTTTTAAAATTTAAAAATAAAAATAAATTTTTTTAAAAAAAAACACCCGCAGGGGCTGAAGCCCCTGCCTTCCCCCGTTCCCACCCACCCCACCTCCCTCTTGCAGCCCAACCTCCATCCTACCCCCCCGACCCACTCCCATCCCCTCCCCTACTCCCTTCAGCCCTCCCCATCCCCGCAAACCCCTAACCCTCCCTGCTTCCCCCCTACGCAGACCCTCCCCCACGCCACCCGCCAGCTGCCTCTCCCCCACAGCTCCCTCCTCCCACAGCGACCCCCGCTCCCCACAGCACCCTTGCCCCGCTTGCATCCCTCACTCCCTCGTCACTCCCTTATCCCTGCCTCCCCCAAAACACCCGCCGCTACGCCTCCTCCACAGCTGCCTCGCCCACCCCAACCCGCGCCTAGATCCTGACCCCCCTGCTCCCTACAAACCCTTCCCCCCCATGGCCACCCCCTTCCCCACGGCCTCCGCTCCGCCTCTCGCCACCTTCGCCTGGCTTCCTACCCCCTGCTCCCCAAACCCCCGACTCCCATTCCCGCTGTCGTCGCCCGCCTACACCCCCTACCTCCGCCCAACCATCGCCTATGCCGCTCCACCTAGCCACTACTCCGCCAGCCCTGCCGCCTACCGCTCTGCCTGCCTGCAACACCCAAAAACCTACACACACCACAAACACAAAAACAAAATAATTTTTTTAAAATTAACTTAAAGACAACAAAGAAAAAAATTTTAGGCACTCAGCCCCTGGTCACATGGAGGACCAGGGGTCTGTTTAAAACCCTTAACCATAACTGTAACTGCCAGAGGGGAAGACCTTTAACATGTGACCAGGTGAACAGTTAACCGCTAACATTTTTGTTAACTGCTAAGCCAACCTCTAGTGCCTCCTACATGCCGAAATAGGCTATTTTTTTCAAATTGGCATAACTTTCGCATACGGAGGCGAAATCGAGCAAACAAACACTCATCGGAAAGAGGACAATGTGAAATACGCAGTTGTGAGGGTTTTTTCAGGTGACTGTACCTTTTTCCAGCCTTTTTTCCCTGTCAAAGTTAAAGATGCTTAAAAACTTCAAATGCTCATATCTATTGCAAATTTGATCATTTTTCAACAAAATTTTTTTTCAAATTGCATAGATTTTCATGTAGAATCTATTTATGAACTTATTTTTTCTATATCAGTTCATTTTTCATCAGATTTTATTAGATTCTCAATTTTTGCATAATGATCGTCTTGGCTAGTCTACTTGCTTCGTTTTCGATTCTATGACTTGCAGGTGATCATTTGGGGCTGGAACAACATCAAGATCAGCAAATACAGATATTTGGATAGCAAAAACAATCTGGGTGCACTCATTCTCATCTTTCATCTTCAACCTTGTTGCATACACACTTAGAATTGGGCTTCTAAAATAAACATTGATTGATCATCACATATCAAATGGGGCATAAAATCAACTAGTGTCTTCCATTCAAATTTGGACTTGGGCTATAAAAAGAACTAGTGTCTTCATTGTTTGGTGAATTTGTATGTGATTAGGGGTGTGTATGCTCTTCTCATGTGCTTCGTGCAATCTTGAGAACCAAAAACACCTCTTATCCATTTAATTTTCACACACACATTTTAATTTCTTAAGGGTTAATTTACAACTACAAGTGTGAATCACGTGTATGTGTATGCTTTCTCCTCGCACCGTAAGGTGATCTTGGAGATCAAAAACACTTCACTTGATTTGCTGTTGTCTACCCTTTCCTAGGAGGGCTGCTAGGGGATTTCATCACCCCTAGGGACGACCTCATTCAAGGTTGAATTGAAAGATACCCTCATTGAAATCAGAATCTTATCACTCTTGGCTAAGCCCCAAAGAACTTTCTACCTTTGGGAAGTGAAGGTGAAGGGTGGGTTACCCCCTTCTCCCAGTTGTGTGACAAGATTTCACTTTCAATCCCTAGTCAACCTCATGTAAACATTGCCCAAACCTAATTGGCCATACCTTACATCAAACTAGACATTAGGGCATGTTGATGTGTCTTCCACATGTGCTTGTTTACTAATCAGCATATTCTTCAAATTCAACATTCAAAGTTGCTTATGTGTCTTGCGTGAGTGAATCATGTTTGTACATGTGTGATCATTGCCAAATCAAGTTAAACACCAAACACATAAGACAAGTCATTCAACTCATTTGTCCAAGCACACTTGTCTTGACTTGTGACGCATTTGTACTCTGTTCTGACACATTTGTTTTTGCACATCCAAACTAGTAAGCTTTTCCAGTCTTGTGTCAATGGCAAACAAATTAGAATATCTTAATCAAAAATTACAATCTCTGAAATTGCAAATAAACTTAGGTCCCTCGCCCCAAGATTGTATACCAATTATTCAACAAATCAACATCTTAGGACAAGAATTGACAAGCTTGCAAGCTGAACGTGCTAGCACTAGCTATGCCTCATCCCAAAATCATACCTTCTTTTCTTGTCTTAATGATACTATTGATAAGGCAACCGCCACCTCAAGAGGGAAATCATATACCATCCCGTCTACTAATCCTCCTTCACCATATCCTAAAACACATATCCCAAAACATACTAGTCCTACGCCAACACCGCCATCTAGTTTCTCAAATTTTAAATGGCACACCAAAAAAGATTCAGATGAGTGGTGGGAAAAATGTTTTCCACATTTATACAACAAAAGCAAAGCTAGGGAGAAAGATAAATCCACTCATCCATCCCCTCATTCATCTACCCATACACCTACAAAGGATGTGATCTAAGGACTACTAGCAGAAAGTCAACCATGTCCCCAAAGTCTGGTCCTTGACCTTACCAAAGATTCTTCCAATACCATGTCAAATCCTACAACCTCTTCATGTCATCCACAACCCCTTGAGCTTCTCAAAGAGCCTTCTACCATGCACCAGAGTCAAAGTCTGTCACACCCTCATGTTGTTGACCACGAGCCCATCCAAGAGTCTTCTACCTCAACTTCAATTCAAACAACCCACGAGTTATGTCAAGAGCACACCTTAGAGCATGTGGAAACATCCACCCTTTGTCCAAATCAAGATCAAAGCACCCCCATCCAAGTTCTAACCATTCATAACCTACATCTTTTCCATGATCAAGATGATAGCCATAATGATAAATCCATCCATGAGCCACTTGATCCTATCCATCTCCCAACAACCATTCACAAGCAAGCTATCCAAATTCAACCCATCCATAAAATTTACCTTCTTTATGATCAAGATAATATCTATGATGAAGAAGCTATCCATGAGCACCTTGATCCTATCCATAATCCTCTATACATCCGTGAGCGAGATATCCAAATTACTCCTAGTCATCTGTCATCAAGCCCTATCCAGAATGAGCAAACATCCACTTGTCATGACGAGACACTTGCCTCCCAAGCAAGCGTAGAAGATCAAACCAGTAATACTCCTCTGCCATCTGTTATGGACCAAGCGGCAAATCCTGCACCATATATCCTTGGTCTTACTACCTTAATGCATGAATGTTCTTTCTTAGAACACCAACAACCCTTATCCACTATCTCGCCTTCTCCATCCAATAAAGAACTTGTGTCTAGTGTTCCACCTACACATAATCTCGCTGTCCACCGTATACTCCAAAAGATGAACTATCAAGGTAAAGGCTTAGGCCTTCATGAACAAGGTATTTTGGAACCTATCCATGTCAATGTTCCTCCACCTTCATACGACCTTGGATACATACCCCAAGGTGAGAAAACTTGAGATGTTGGTATTTCCTCCACTCCTAAGTCTACCACTTTCCATCGCAAACCCTATCATATCCCCAAAACATATGTCGCCATTCCACCTCCATTATCTTACAATTGTCAAAAGCATGTGACCATACACCTTACACCATCCAATCTCCCTCCGCTACTTCTAACTCCTAATATCCCACCATCCACTCTACCTCCACTACTTCCAACTCCTAATATCCCACCATCCAATCTCCCTCCACTACTTCCAACTCCTAATATCCCACAATCCACTCTACCTCCGCTACTTCCAACACCTTACCCATCCATCTATAAATCCTCTACATATCCCAATCATAGCCGACAAATGCACATATTGTCTCAACAAGGAGCTTTCACCAACCTCACTTCTACCATCCCACGGGGATTCAATGACAAATATGTGGATGCCTCTACCTATAAAGTAAAAAATCCTAAGAGTCCTCATGACCTAGGATATAAAAGCCAAGAATGGAAGAATTATCCATATCAAAATTTGATACACCCATACACCTCAATGCCAAATTGAAAAAGGTGTGGGTCCCCAAGCAACAAATGATTAATCCAAAAGCTGCACAAAAGCTGTATACACCCAAACCCATACCTTCATAGGTACTATCTTAAAACAAAATGGTTTGGGTACCTAAGAAAAAATCCCTCAAGTTACATGAGGCATCCACCTCTCAAGAATCTCAACCATCTACTTTCTCCCATTCCATCCATAAGTCTCAAATTCTTCCATCTCACATGATGAACAAAAATCAGAACAATACTCAGTCTATGTGGATCCCTGCATGCCTACGTCATTTATCCACAAGCAAAAGTCTCCGTTGCTTCCTACACTACTTTCCCATCACTAGCTTCAATGTTTATCATGGTATGTGCAATCGTTGGTCATGATTCCCTTCCATTCCACAACATTTTCATATACCTCCATCTCCCCTTCCTTCCACTACTATCCTACATATCTTCCTCATCCTATGGTCCATGCTTTTGCATAAGCCTTCCCTCCATATTCTACATCATAATCCACTATCTATCTATGCCATATCACTTTCATACGATCCCCTACCAACATCTGTGAGAACACTTGACATGGTCCATTCGACAGTATCTACCTAACGGGACTATCACCTTTCAAGGAACTCTATACTTGAGTCTTTCCATATCCACCTTCTCCTATCTAAATATTCAAAAACAAAAATAAACAAAAATAAAAAAAAGTAAAGAGAAATCCCTTCATCCAATGGTGAAAACTTGGCAAACAGGTGCCTTGGATAAGTACTGTGATGAAAACCTGGCAAACAGGTGTCATGTGTAAAGTTGATCTTCTATGTCACCTACACTTGGGGGCACCTTGTCTCATCGGCATATCACTCTTCTCCTACCAGTTTCCTTTCATACCATTTCCTATCCTATCCCATCCATCCATCCAATCTTCCTCTCCTCTATTATTTGGTCTTGATAAAGATTGGGGGCACAATGTTGACAAATGTTCTAGATGTCTCTTGACATACCTTATCCCTCCACACTAGGCAAACCCTTCATTATCCTCTAATCCTCCTATCATCCTTAGCATTTCCATGAAAAATCTGAAGTATTCTACCTACAATGGGGCACGTTATTCCTATGCGACATAGTCCTTGGAGATCACATCCTTGGTTCCTTCTACCTGACCATTCGTATCTACTATCACCCATACATCTACATATCTGTGGTGGTTCCTTGTCATCAGTATTGTTTGTTCCATAGCTATTCCATATCATGTCTCTTTTTGTTCCATATCTGATCCATATCGTGTCTTGTCTGATCCATCTCGGTTCCATATCATGTCTTGTCTGATCCATATTTGATCCATATCGTGTCTTATCTGATCCATATTGGTTCCATATCATGTCTTATCTGATCCATATCTTAGGTCCATTAGGGTTCTTGTCGAACTACGTCGCCTCTGAGTTATCATGTAGGCAAGGCCATTATCAATGCGCCCCCGAGGCTCCGCTGTCCCGTCAATCCCATATCTGGTCTTTCTATCTATCTCAGTCCATACCACTTCTACAGATCCACCATCACCTAGGTCTTCGATCGATCAGGGTTCACCCCAAACTACGCTGCCTCTACGTTGTCATGTAGGCAAGGCCATTATCAATGCACCCCTGAGGCTCTACTTTCCCATCCATTCCATGTCTAGTCCTTCTATCTATCAGATTCCACTCCATTTCCTGTCCATTCAATGTCTTGTCATCCATTCCTCTACCTGTTAGTGTCTGCACCTTTCTCTAGACAGGTGCACGTAGCAAAGCACGCTTCTCAAAACAACAAAAATCTTGATGCACAACATCAACCTATCCTAAACAAAACAGAGCACCATACTGAAACACTCAAGCTAATTCTATATCAATTATGGCTAAAAGACACATCTAATGCAAGAATGTTTTGTGAACAATTTAACTTACAAAGTCTTGGATTTTTGTCATTATGTGTTCCTATGCTAGTCAAGGATGCCAAAAGCTAGAGATGCTATGATGGGGGCATAATCTTTTTCTTTGTCTGCTGCTTGTGGATTAAACTTTAGTAATGTGACAACTTTTGTCTAACGACATGATCAACAAAAGATCATCGAGGACTCTGAGGTCTAAACATGAAAAGGGGCAATCCTTGTCTATTGAAATGCAAGAAATACTTAGGTCATCTAGATTCAATTTTGACTAGATGCTTGTATTAACTTGCTATATCAAAATCCATGTAAGTAATACTCAGGTCATCTCGGTCTAATTATACCTAGATGCTTGTATTTTCTTACAACATAATAAAGCCGAATGATGAAAGCGCTTCAAAATACTTGCTATATCAAGGTGACAAATATCCATATCCATACCGCATCCAATTGCATTTCATATCCATTTCCATATCCATACCATATCCAATTGCAAGTCTATCCTTAATCCATGCCAATCAAGTCAAGTCAATCTTGTCAAATGATCTGATCACAATCAGTGGTCTTGATCCTTGTCCGATCGTAAACCATATCAATCAGTCATAACTATCCTTCATGTTGCTCTAGGGATACATCACTCCCCGCCATGACAACACTATCATATATCATTATCATGTCTTAGACAGGATGTCACATTATCGAAACCAGACCCGGAGTCTTATACGACATATCTCATTCCTGAAACCAGACATCATCGACCTATATCGTTGGTTTACTACTTGGCAGGGGCAATACCTTAGTTGTTCCTATATCATTTGTGCATACTTGCTTACTTGCTTGTGTGTGTAATCTTTTTATCTTGCATTCCATATCATTCATCCATTTCTTCTGCATCCAACCATTTCATCTCCTGGCAACCTATCTCATCGTGAGATTGTCCATCTCACGCCTTCTACCTTCTCCCTGTCCAATCTCCCGAGGGGGCATCCTATCATCATAACCTGTACCAGGGACAAACTGGGGCATGTATCATTATTAGACTATTTATTCTTTGAAACAACATGATAAAACACATTGTTTCAAAGAGGGACAAAATGTATACACCTAAAATTGGCTCAGGTTGAATTAAGTAAATATTTTGATATTTATCTTAATTCTTATTTCCTTCTATCAATTAAATAAATATTATAAGTTTATTTGATTGATTCATTATCCTACAATTAAATAAAATCATTTTATTTAATTAAATTCCCTAAATTTTTCTAATGTCTCAAGTCCTAAAATCCATCTCACAAAATCCACCTCATCTCTTCCACCTCACCATGTTGCACATGTAATTAAATATTCTTAATATTTAATTAGCTAATATCCTCTATTATCCAAAATAAATCTTTAAATCAATTATCCTCCACCAAATTGAGTATTTAATTCAATGTTCCCCACTAGCCTTCACCAATTGAATATTTAATTCAATATTCCCCACTGGCCTTCACCAATTGAATATTTAATTCAATGTTCCCCACTATCCTCCACCAATTGAATTCTTAATTCAATTGTTCCCCACTATCCTCCACCAATTGAATTTTCAATTCAATTGTTCCCCACTATCCTCCGCTCTTCCCAAAAATGAATTTTTAACTCATCCACTATCCTCCACTCTTCCCAAAAAATAAATTTTTAATTCATCCACTATGAATAAAAGATTCACTTTTAGTCCTAGCCATTGATCTCATCTGTTGATCCTCACCCTCCATTCCTTTTTCAGAAAATCTATAAATAAGACTCCTCTCTAAGCAATTAGGGAGAACTTTTTTCAGGTATCCTTACCATGTCTAATTTCTTCTAGAAACTTCATTCTAGCATCCTTATCATGCCCACATTCTTCTCAAATCTTCACATCCTAGCCATTCTCATATCATCCATTATCATTGTGTTTGAAGCTCATCTTCAATCACACAAAGTATCATAGTCATTTCTCCTTGTCATCTTAAGGAATCGAAGCAAAGAAGCAAGCTCCCTGAGGGCCCATCTCCATCATTCAAGATCAAGAAAGAATAGGCGAGCAATGGAAGTCAAAAGGTAAAGGTTGTAAGTATCACTTGTCTGTTATTTAAATCTCCTTTTCCTTCATATTTCATTGTTGTATTTGAGTTTATTGTTCTTTATTGATCAAATCCGATTTTCCCATTATAGGAACATCTACTGAAGAACAACCCATGGAAATAATTCATGACCAAGGTGACGTACAGGTACAAGAACAAACTAAACCTAGTAATAGAAAAATTTTCTATGGTATGGAAAATCTGATGGAGATGGATGGGGATTCTCTTTTTAATAATATTTTATTCGGAGATATGTTACCTGAAAGCATAGTAAAATTACACTCTAAAAGGATATGGGATTAATTTTTTGAAGAAAAATCTCTAATTGGAAGAGCACAGTTAGTTACAAAGTTATTTAGATGAAAAGAAATGACCCCTATTTTGGAGTTGTTAGGGGTTGATAATAGGAAAAAGTCATCAGCTTCATTAAAAAAATAATTGTTTAAAACTTGCAAGAATCATTGAATTATATTGATAACAGGAGTCAAGCTAGTGATCCAACTGCTACATGTAGAGCATTGATGGTTGCAATTTCTAGTAAGAAATTATCACATAGAAGACAAGTTCAAGCAATTTCTGGATTACTAAATGTTTCTAGGAGAATTGTTTAAAGGTATATTGAAAAGATAAATGAAATAGATGTAAAAATTGAGAAAAATTGGGTAAATATTTGTAGGGTTCCCTGAAAAGATAGAATTTTAGAAGATGTAAAGAAACAGGTGGTTGAATATTGGACCAATCACTCTTGTGTTTCTTCCAATAGAAGGGATACTATACAAATAATAGGTGAAAATGGTACAAAAATTTATCATCCAAAACATTTTATAGATACAACACAAAGTGAAGTTTTTGAAGCATTCAAGCAAGAATTTTCAAATGTACGTATAAATAAATAAAGTATGACCATCATTTGTACATATAAATAAAGTATGGGAAACTTGTTGTTGTTGAAATCATGTTGAATTTCATCTACATCTACAATCATATACAAAATCTATGGCAGTAATTGATCAAAATATAGCCATCCCTAGAAGCACAACACAATTTGTGAAGTCTCTTTTATGTGAAAAATTGGAAGATTCAGATGAATTCAATGTTCAGTGTAAAAAATATATATGTAATGACTGTGGAAATTTGAAGAATCTTTTACAAGTTGACAACATTGAAATGAAATTTATTTGGAAGAGATTTGAATATGAGACATACTTAACGAAGTCAAGAGTTGAGGTTAGAAAATTTGTTCTCAAAGAGAGTGGATTGCCTTACAATGAATTTATGAATAAATTTTGCAATATCATATATCCACATATACAGCATTGACATGGTGCAAGATGGAAAGCTAAGCAATTTCATGATTCAAAGAATTGCTTTCCACTGGGTTGTATTCTCTCTATTATAGATTTCTTTGAGAACTATACATTTTGTCCTCAAACTGAGATTCAAAGTCAATATTATCATTCAGAGAAAGTTGCAATCTTTGTGCATGTTTTCTATATAGCTCATTGTTTGAAAATGGTTTTTGAAGACTTGAGATGGCATGGCATAAATCAAGAACAATATTGGATATGGTCTGATGGATGTGCTAGTGAGTACATTGTTTGGGGTTTAATTTTAAATTTTTATTTACTTTTAACTTTGAGACTTAAATTGTTTAATTACTTATAATATACTTAATATGTCAAGTTTTCTAAAGCTAATTTAGTTTGAGTGTAATTATTTGTAACTTCATAGGTCAATTTAAGTCTACAAAAGCTTTTGTTTAGTTAAGCCATCAACATGCTAGACACAACACCAAATTCTTGTGGAATTTTTATGAGAATGGACATGGAAAAGGATAGCATGATGGAGCAGGACCATGTGTAAAGTATGCACTTTGTCAACATGAACTTACAAGTAGTTTGTGCCATATATATATATATATATACATATATATATAATCTAGAGATATTTTTTAAAAAATTACATCTATATTTAAACTTTAAATTTTAAATTCTTAAATAAACCTTGAAACTAATAGGTGACAAATAAATTGCCAACATGTGTACTTGTAGGTAATGCCATATGGAATGCAAATTAATGAAATTGTCAAATGGTGCAAAAGTCATTTTTCCGCTCATGACTCAACATACAACACATGGTATTTTTGGGAAATTATAGGTAAATCTAGTCAAAATTTGTTAAATTTGAATTTCAAAGTGTGTGTACACATGATTTTTAATTGAATTTTCAAATTTAAATTTATCTATATAAATTAATGACTTGGATGTTTACATAATTTACAGATATTGATCGATCAAATGCTATTAATTGTCAAACAATTAATGGTATTAGAAGCATGCATCAAATCATGACAACGGAAGGTAGCAAGCCTTATGTAATTAATGTGAGAGAAAAATCATGTTTTTGTGTTGATTGCATTGAGGACAATGCAAATATTTTTCAATGTGAGAATATTAGAGATGGGTATGTTTCATGATGGGAAATGAAACAATTAATATCAATTCCTTCTTTTGAAGACAATGATAATGTCGATGTCTATGATCCTCTATATTCAACTAATTACGAATGTGTATCTGATTTAGTTGTTATAGGTATGCATTTAATTGATTAACTAAAAATTGATTTATATATTCTATGTACAAGTAAGTTTGATTGAAGCATGTTTATATATATATTTAAATTGATATATATTAAAAATATATATTTACAACTTTCCTAAACTCTACATGGTGTACATGTACAGGAGATATTTTCGTTGTTGTTGCAGATCTTGACAATGTGGAAGGTGTAGATTACTATCTACTAAGATGTACACAACCAAAAAGCAAATTGGTGGAATTGATGACAGATGGTGATGGACAAGAGTATCCCATTGGATCAGTCGTTATTGAAAGCACATATTATCAACAAATAAATATAGATAGACATGGTATTATATTTGGATCAGTCGTTATTGCAAGCATATATTATCAACAAATAAATATAGATAGACATGGTATTATATTTGTTGATTATAGTCACTTAGTTATAGCAACCAAAATAAATTTAGAAACTTTACCTAAAAGAGGACGTGCCAAACAAAAGTGGAGGTTGCCTATTAAAGATCATGAAAATATTTTAGAGATAATTAAAGATAGAGGGGATCTAGATTATATGTACCAGGAACTTTAAGTTATTTTTTGGATATATGTACATACATATGACTAGATATATGAATGTACTCAAAAATTTTATAGATCTATCTAGATATCTATATTGATTAGACACGTGACATGATTTATAATGGGGTTTTTCAAAGGCTTGGTCATTTATTTCTGTCCAATTGTATTTAAATTTGTTCCATGTGGAATTCATAATGTACATGCTAGATTGAATATATATGCTTTCAATACAAAACCTAGTGACTTTAGATCGTATACTTTGCCTTTAAATTCCTTTTAAAAATTAGTATCACTAATACCTAAATACTGACTAAACTTAAATCTAATCTTCATCTTTTGCCTCATTCGAGCAACAATGTTGAAATAGTGTATCTTCTATACATTGCAATCCTTATTGGAAACTATCACTTGCAGCCAATCCTTGACATTATCCAAGTATTAGAATATATCTAGGCATGTTGTAATTTCTTTTCTTTCATTTAGAGTAGCAAGGTCATGATTTTCTATGTATGACATTTATAAGAGAAATGCAGCAACTAACTCTTTATAGTTTAAAAAATTAGTATCTCTCATAACTTAATACTGATAAAACTTAAATCTAATCTTCATCTTTTGCCTCATTCTCAGTAATGTTGAAATAGCATAGCTCATATACATTGCGATCCTTATTGGAAGCTATCACTTGCAGCCAATCCCTGACATTATCCAAGTATTGGAATGTATATAGGCATGTCATAATTTCTTTTCTTTCATTTAGAGTACCAACCATGATTTTCTATGTATGACATTTATAAGAGAATTGCAACAGCTAACTCTTTATAGTTTAAAAAATTAGTATCACTCATACCTAGAAATAATGACAAAGCTTAAATCTAATCTTCATCTTCTACCTTATTCTCAGCAATGTTGAAATAGTGTAGCTCGTATACAATGCGATCCTTATTGGAAGCTATCACTCGCAACCAATCCCTGACATTATCCAAGTATTTGAATGTATCTAGGCATGTTGTAATTTCTTTTCTTTCATTTAGAGTAGCAACCATGATTTGGTATGTTACTTACATGTATCATTTTATGAGTTGTTCAAGTGTATGGGTTCTCTAAATAGTGGGGCAATTTGAATTTTGGAATTGAGTTCAAGAGAGAAGCTGAGTGCAATTTATATTATTTGTATGTGTTGAAAATGATTTGAATATGAATTTAGATTAGCATCCAGGGTCAATAAACTAGCATCCCTACCTTAGCATCTAAATTCAATGGTCTTATATCTTTGGCAATGTGTCTAACAAATCTAATAATCTAATAATATTCTATTATAGGTAATTCAAAGATATTTCCCATATACTAGCAGTAGTGGATTTACCCTAGGGTAGGTGAGCCCCTACCCTAGTACTAGCACAATTATTTTTCACACACCTTAAGAAAGAAAAAACTTTTATATATAACACCTTAGAAAAGAATCTAGATATTCAATCGTTAACTCTTAGAAAAGAACCTTTTATATTCTTTGTAAATTTTTATATTGTAATGTGAAAGTTCCTATCAATGTGAGGTTCAATAATAAAATATTGGATGATATAAGATGGACTGATGGATCATCCCTATCCAAGGTGTCTCCTAAAAGAATATATCTTATGTCATCTAATAAAAAGGATATATCTTATGTTATCTAACAAATATCTTACATGTAACTTTATAGTATTTAACCATGCACAATTCACAACTTTAATTTTTAACAATTATTTGATTAAAAAATTTACATGTTGACATTATTAAAACAAATAATCACATTACTAATTTTTTTAAAAAAAATAATTGGTTGAAAGGTAGCATGAAAAGAAATAATAAGACAGACAATAGAACACATATTTTTAGAAATAATTAGTATCAAAGTTAAAAATAGAAATCTCATATAGAAATTACCTACTCAGTTTGCTACTTTTAAAAGTGGAGATTTAGCTAGTCAGAATAAAGGTGTCTAAATGGTTTGATCATTTAATGAGGACACCATGATGCATTGAACACACCATTAGATATTTAAAAACATGTCAATAAACCTTATAATTTTAAGGAAGGCTTTCCATTGTGTTAGATCAAAAGTATGTGTTATTAACCTCTCAAGGTTGAGTTGGCAATGGGCTCAACTTGGAGGCTACAAAATAATATAAAAGTATTAAAATTAGTTTTCTCCTCAAGTCTCTCAAAATATATGAGCTATTTTTGAAGATGACATCAAAGGACTTTTAAGGTAAAGTCATTTTCCCACATGATAACTATTTACAAATTATATGACATTAGAACTTATAAAATGATAACTTTATAAGTGACATCAAGTTTATAAGGTAGGAGATTTATAAACATCTTTTAAATTTTGATAGCATGTCATAAATGGTTCCCATAAAAGGTGTTTTTCCCTAAATGTTTTAAGGAAGCTCACAATGTTTGAAAATTAAAATGCTAGCCATGGTGAGAGGAACCTCCTACAACAATATAATGAAAATGCACGAAATAACATAAATAGAAGAAACACAAAAGGAATTTATTGATCATAGGCCACTTCGAGGGGGCAACCTCTTTTGAGTAAGCTCAATACAATAAATTCGTGGGTGCCTTCATTGGCCTCAACATGTACTTATATACTAAGTCTAATCTAAACAACTATTACTTCCAATGAATGTGGGATAATACAATATACTCACGGGATGACTTACAAAGCATATGCATCTAAAAGTAACATACTACCAAAGTAAAGAGAAGGGTTAAACACGGGTTCCTAACATCCCCTCCCTCTTAGAAAAGATTTTCCATCAAAGCTTAAGATGTGGAAATTGTTTCTGAATTTGGAGTGGTTCCCATGTAGCATCCTCTGGTTGCATTTTGTGCCACTGAATTAATACCTCGGTGATGGATCGGGAGTGAAGCTGATGAGTGCGCCTATCAAGAATTTCCTCTGGCTCTAAAATGATGGATCCTTCGTTATCCATTTCTAGTAAAATAGTTTGTGCTATGATGTTGGTGCCAAGAACATTATTTAGACAAGAGACATGAAATACTGGATGAATGCGGGAAGGAGGAAGCCCCAATTTATAAGCAACTAACCCAATCTTCTGAAGAACCTTATATGGCCCATAGAACTTTGGAGCCAACTTATGATATCCTTTGAGTTTTAGGGATGATTGTTTGTATGGCTATAGATGAAGAAAAACCATATCACCTACATCAAAAGTGCACTCAGAATGATGTTGATAAGCTCGTTGTTTCATTCAATTTCTTGCCATGTGAAGATTGTCTTGCAAGATACGAAGAATCTGATCCCAGGTTCAGAGAGCCATGTCGATTGCCTAAACTGGTGAACTGATGAGGGTGTATGGAAGGAGCACTAGAAGTGCCTAACCATAGACTACTTCATATGGAGTCATTTTAAATGTAGTATGGTAGGAGGTATTGTACCACCATTCAGCAAGATGGAGCCACTTTGCCCACTAATGTTGTTATTCAGAGGTGAAGCAATGAAGATAAGTTTCCAAACATTTCCTGATAATTTTAGTCTGACCAATTGTTTGTGGGTGATACCTAGAACTCATCTTCAGTTTGGTGCCAGTGTGTCGAAATATTTCTTTCTAAAAATGACTGGTGAAAGTAGCATCACGATCTGAGACAATGGAAGAAGGGATTCCATGACGACGGAAGATCTGGTCCATGAAAATTTGTGTGACTGAGGAGGTAGTATAGGGATGGATGAGGGCACAAAAATGATTATATTTGGAGAGGTGATCAACCACAACCAAGATCACTATCTTCCCTCCATATTTAGGGAGCTCTTCAATGAAATCCATAGAAATATCTTTCCAAATCCGTGTAGGGATGGGCAAGGGTTCAAGCAATCTAGGAAGGGGTGTCATTTCACCCTTGTTGCATTGGCAGGTATCACATTCAGGTACCATCTATTGAATTGACCTTTTCATTCCCTTCTAAAAGAAGTTACGTCTTACCCGCTCATAAGTTTTGAGGAACCCAGAATGCCCTACCAATGGAGAAGCGTGGAGTTCATAGAAGACAACCTGCTAAAGATCTATGCTCTGGGGAAGCACCAGATGACTCTTGTATTACAGAGAAGCACCATCCCAAAAGTAATGCGGTATAGTAGAAGGGTTATTGGCCAACTGTTGAATGATTTGAGATAATGAAGAATCATTGACATAGTCCTGCTGGATAGATTCCAACCAATTTGGAACAGGCATAGAAATAGCTAAAAGAGAAGCTTGGTCATCAAATGTTCAAGAAAGAGCATCTGCCACAATATTGTCCTTACCCTTCTTGTAAGTGATCTCATAGTCATAACCCATGAGTTTACTAACCCATTTCTATTGTACTAGGGAGGAGACATGTTGTTCCAGGAATATTTCAAACTCTAGTGATTAGTCTTGATGCAAAAATGATTCCCTAGTAGGTATGGCCACCACTTCTGTACTGCATGCAAAATAGTCATCATTTTCTTCTCATATGTAGAGAGTACTAAATTTTTGCTAGAAAGGGCTTTGCTGGTGAACACAATGGGATGTTAATCTTGAAGAAGAACAACACCAAGTCCATTTCTGCAAGCATCACTCTCAATAGTGAAGGTCTTGGAAAAATCTGGCATAGCTAGAATAGGTGTAGTACACAAAGCAACATGTGTCCCAGTAAAAGCATCCTTTTTAGTTCATAGCTATTAATGGAGCTACAATCTTCCCATAATCCTTGACAAACTTGCGATAGTAGCCAGTCAGCTCCAAAAACCATGGAATCTCTTGAGCGTCTAAGGATGTGGCCAATTTGTCATGGCATCTATTTTTGCAGGATCCACTCGAACCCCTTGGGATGAAACAATATGCCCAAGATACTCCACTTCCTCCTGGTCAAAAACACATTTAGACTATTTTGCACAAAGATGATGATCAAAGAGAAGTTGCAGTATGAGATCTAGATGATGGAGATGCTCAGCCCATGTTTTACTATAGATGAGGATATCATTGAAGAAGACTAGAATGAATTTCCACGGGTAGGTCCAGAATATTTTATTCATCAATGCCTGAAATGTTGAAGAAGCATTAGTGAGGCAAAAAGGCATGACCAAAAACTCATAGTGGCCATCATGTCTACGAAAAGTTGTTTTACAGATATCATCCTCATGAACCCAAATTTGGTTATACCTAGAATGAAGATCCAACTTGGAGAAAAAATAAGCGCCATGAAGCTCATCAACAACAGGAATCAGAAACTTATCCTTGATTGTGATGTGATTAAGTGCTCGAAAGTCAATGTAGAGATGCCATGACCCATATTTTTTCTGAACAAGGACTGGTGAAGAAAAGGAACTGGTACTAGGGCGAATAATACCTTGCTTCAGTAAGTCTTGAATGAACATCTCAATCTCTGTCTTTTGATGAAATGGCTAGCGGTAGGGCTTGATGTTGGGAGGAACGCTTCTAGGAAGGAGTTGAATATGGTGGTCCTCTAGTCATGAAGGTGGCAATCCCATTGGTTCTGCAAAGACACATGCATACCTATCCAAAATTTGTTCTAGATCTAAAGGAGTAGTGGAAACTACTGATGACTGCATTTGAATGGAATGGAGCTAAGTGATGACACCATGTGAATTCTTCTTAAGAAGATTTTCCATGCGATGTGAACTTATCATACTGAGAGACCCTGGTTGTAAGTCCTTCAATGTGTGTTTTTGCCCATTGTCTGAAAACTGCATCCAAAGTTTAGCAAAATCCCATAAGATGGGTCCAAGTGTGCACAACCATTCGGCACCCAAAACTACATCACATCCGCCTAAGGGTAAGGCAAACACATTGGAGTGCAGGTTATAATCTCACATAGAGATACACACATTGCAACACTTCCCTTTGCAAGGTAATGTGCCCCCATTGGCAAACATGACTTCAAAGCTAGAGCAAGGATGGACAAAACAGTCAGCCTGTTTGGTGATCCAAGGGTCAATGAAGTTATGAGTGTTATGAGAATCAATGAGTATTGTAAGAGAGAGCATCTTGAAGTAACCCTTGACCTACATGGTTTGTGGGGTGGTGACTCCTGCTAAAGCATGGAGAGAGATCTTTGAGTGGTCTTCTTGAGAAGTAGGGTCAACAAGTGGCTACTGAGTGTCGACCTAATCATCCACTATATCCTGAGCATCTGTATAAACTTTAATTTTAGGTGGAGAATCCACATCCAAGAGATAGAGCTTTTGCTCAACACATCTATGTACTCAAGTGAATTTCTCATCACAATTATAACAAAGCCCTTTTTCACTACGTGCCCACATCTCTGCTTAAGTCAAAAGCTTGATAGGAGTTGTTCTAGGAGTTGGCATTATTTGAGGTCGTTGGGAAGCTATATTTTTGAATGGAACAAAATTGAATTTTGATCGCTGTTGAGTTGTAATCTTGTCCTCCACCAACTTAACCAACTTGAGGGCTTTCATCATTGTGTTGGGATAGAACATTTAACCTTAGAGTGAATTACATCTTTTAGAGTACTGACAAAATAACTCCTAATGAATTCATCAGACAATCCCTTTATGTGATTGGCCAATTTTTCAAATTCTATCTGATATTCTCTCACAGTGCCTATTTGGTGCAGTTTAGTGAGTGATCCTATGAAGTCATCAAAAGCACTAGGGCCAAATTGTTGCAAAATGAGTTTGCAAAAATCTATCTATTTTGGCTCTTCATGAGCCTTGATGTACCAATGGAACCATTGAAGGGATTCATGTTCCAAATGAAAGGATGCAAGTGGGACTTTGTTGATATCAAAAGTAATATGCAGACTGAAATATTGTTCTGCCTAGTATATCCATCCAGTCAGATCATCACCATGGAAGTGAGGAAAATCAAGCTTCGGCCCATGAAAAATTGCTGGAAGAAGAAAATCCCATGTCTACAGAAGACTCTGTTTGCCATCTATTATTCATGGCTGAATGTTGAAGATTGAGGACGAGAATTTTTTCATCCAGATCTTGGAGTTTGGTCTTGATGGTTGTAAGTTCATCCTCCATGTTTTTTGCTCTTGCGAGGGTGACAACCATAACCAAGAGATTTTTTTTACGGAATAGGTAGAAAAATAAAAATAGAAACTTTTTAGTAAAGGAAAATTTGGATTTGGGAAAAACTCTAATGGGTAATTGGGGTTTGACTAGGTTTTAGACACTTTCTGAGGGAAAGGGAAACAAAAAATGGGAATTCCAGAAGCGGGGTGAAGGAATGGGAAAATTTGTCCAAGAGGGACAAAGGAGCAGAAAGATGAAATGAACACTATGGTAAAATTTCAAGGCTATTGGGTGAGAATCAAAGAAGTTATGGCAAGGCCTAAAAATAGACAAATGTGGGATTTCTGGCCTGTATAAGTGGAATTTGGGATAGGGTCCTCAAGGAAGGAAATATGTAGAAGGAAATTTCATGGGTTCCAGTGAATTTTGAGAGGAAATGGAGCTAAAGCAAGGAAGATATGGCAAAAAAGTAGATTTTTTTCTTCTGGAAATGATCTGCTAACTACTCTGGGTGAATTCAATCTACAATTTGTCAGCTGTCAATAGATATGAGCCCCAAGTATGTTCAGCTTCCTAAAGGTTCAAGGGAATCACTCAGCCACCAATGTTGTCTAACGGCTTGCATATTGGGGCAGTACACCTCACTCTACGGCTCAGGTAAAACTGATAACCAGTTTGCCACAAATGACAGCTCTTGGTTTACATCATCGATGGGAACTAGTCAATCAGGTAGGGGTTGTTGCCCTTTTCACTGGTAGGTCCTCTCAATGGGCTAGTGACTTCAGGGTTCCTGTGGTACTCCTCACAATGAGTTTTAGGGCTATATTCCTAGACACTTCCCATAGTTAAGAGGATAGGGATATTCCCTGATCTAAACCTGTAATTGAAATGAACAATACAGATGCAAAAAAGAAAGAACTACTACAATAATCACAGCGCCTAGAGGCCACTGCAAAAAAAATTTTAGCAGAAATTCCACCCAGCGAGCCCAAGAAAGCGCTCTGATACTAGATGAGAGGAACCTCCTGCAAAAATATAATGAAAATGCATGAAATAACAGAAATAGTAGAAACATAGAAGGAATTTATTTATCACAGGGCACTTCAAGTGGGCAACCTCCTTTGAGAAAGCTCAATACAATAAATTTGTGGATGCCTTCATTGGTCTCAACACATACTTATATACTAAGTCTAATCTAAACAACTATTACTTCCCATGAATGTGGGATAATTCAATATACTCACGGGATGACTTACAAAGCATATGTGTCCAAAAGTAACATACTAACAAAGTAAAGAGAAGGGTTAATCATGGGTTCCTAACACATCGAGCTTTTAAACTAGTTTATGGTATATCAAGATAAAGGAGAGTGTTGGAAGTAAAATATTTTCTTATTAAACCCTATTGGTAAGCTATAAGTAACAAGAAATTTAAATTTGACATGGTGTTTCTCATTTGGGAAGAGTAAAATATGGATTCTTTTAAAAATCTTATGTCCTTAGCTATTGTATAGCCCACCTTACCTTTTTCTAAACCTATAAGACCCTTGGATTGACTACAAATATAATTAGTGGATTGATTTTCCTCCTAAAAATCTTGGTAACCATATGCTTATTCAGGAGTGCTTGAGTGTACTAACATTATGGGTTTCATGTTAATTGGATAGCATCATTTAGTTTTATTTTTTTTCTTATTTATGCTTTTAGCCACTTCTAAATTTATTTCTTGTACAAATAGGTTGGTGTAGTTATTTGTGAATCCAATCTAATTGTGACTTGATATTTAAATGAATTGTATTATTCAAAGTGTCACAATCTGGTTGATTCTTAGCTCTCTCTAATTTGCTATATATGTTGAATTTTCTATGGCTTTCCTATAAATTTCTAGTTTGCCCCTTCTAATATACACATCTATAGTGTTAAATATTGAAGGAAACTAGGTTTGTGGATATTCATGTACTTTTTAAACTTTTGAGAAAGGATACAATCATGTAAGTGTTCTTTAGCCTAAGTGTCTCCTTATGCTAGATATATGTTCTAGGAAATATTTACTATCTTTGATATCTCATTTGCATATATGTGTATTGTTTGTGGTTGGTTGGCTTTAACATAAACTATAATACTTCTCTAAGGTTTCTTTGAGTGTGCTATTATTGCAATATATGGCACTTGTAAGTTAGCCCATGGATTATTAAAGTATTCCAAATATATTATTTCTTATAATATATTTTGAAAGCATTTTAACAAGTATATAGAAGGGCTTATGCCAAGTTAGATACAATCTTAGTTTCTCAATTATTACTTGAGTCACATTTGCTAGGAAGGCAAAAAGTTTACTCTACATGAGTACTTGGTTAAAGGTTTGACCCTATCACCCATATCAAATTAAGGCATTGGTCTTATTGTGACCACTTTTCCCACCACAACACACCCAAAAATTAGAAATAAAAAATCATTTAACTTTATGTGTATTTTTACTTGTGTTGACAACTTACATATCTTGATAAATCTAAATCTTTTCTATCTTATGAGAGCCAATACTAGATAATTCTACAAATGGTTATGTTAAGTTGCTTTCTTGATTTTTCATGCATGAACTAAGATATTCAATTGCATATTGCTTCAAGGTTTCAAATCTTAAAAAAAAATTAATGGAGTGTGGTTTTAGAAAAAAATTGGGTTGGCCATTAATTCTAGATCATTGTATAGGATTGTTTTCACAAATTAATTCAAAGTTTTCTTAAATTTTATTAGCCATATAAAAACATGTGACAAAACTATCAAATTCAATTTAGTTGACATATCCAATAAGCTCGACTATATATTATAAAAAACTATAAATAACTATATATTTTAATTCACAAGATTCAATAAATATAAATTAAATTATATTCACATTCCCAAATATTTTATAAAAACTACTCCTATCAATGACTAGGGTGTTGACATCATTTCTCAATCATTAATAGTTCATCATATCTACAAGTAAATCTATATGCATCTACAAGTATTTAACATATATACAAATTTAATCTATTTAAGTTAAAACTTGATTTTATCCAAATTAAGACCCATATATTCAAAGGAAAACATCCATATAGATCTATATAACTAAACATCTAAATGTGTATGTGTGTGTGTATATATATATATATATATATATATATATATATATATATATATATATATATATATATATATATATATATATATATATATATATATATTCTAAATAAGATAAATTCTAATTGCAACATGTAAACGCAACAACATAACATCAAGTCTAACTACAATATAACATGTAAATTCAATATAACATAAAATCTAACTACAACATCACATGAGAGTTTGGGCAAACATAACAAAGAACACATGAATACATCTAATTGTGCACAACATCATGACTCCCGCCTCCTATGGGCGGAACCGGTCTCACTTAACCCTGGACTAGAGTGATGCGCTAAGCCCTGTACTGATCCATGTACTGATCCTCATCCCGAGCCCTATCCTGAACCATGTGTATCTAATCCCATCCATCTATGAACATCTGAGTGATGTGTAGATCCCTAAATGTACAAATTATCTCTATTAAATTAAATTTAAATATATAAAAAAAATGGAATCTCAAGTACACATGTTCTAAAAATTTTAAATGTACAATTAAATACTAAATACCTCACATCCAACCTCATCTACATCCATTGTCTGCTGCACAATGTCATGTCCTAGCACCTCTCTTTTCGGTCCCTAATGTAAGATTTATTAAATAAGAGTCAACACGTGCATGATGCACAAGACTAAATTTTATAAAATTTAAAAATATATAAATTATTTATTTAACAAATAAATTACACTAGAGATTAAACACAAAATTTAAAATGTATGTACCTCATCATCAGCAACCTGTGTAGCTCCATGGATGACCCTCGTAATCCCACTAATCTTGGATGAATCGAGGGTCATCGCAATGTTATCCCCAAATAAATGTCTATGGAATGGTCCTGGTGTGTAAGGTGGCACAATACCAGCATTAGGCTGTGATGGAGTGTGCTATGAAGGCACTGTGTCAGTCATATGTGTAGCTCACTGATCACTGCACTAACTAACAAATGTGTACATGGTCTCAAGACGGATGGCGTACTCAGAACTGACAAA
Organism: Cunninghamia lanceolata; assembly: GCA_027924645.1. Lineage (NCBI taxonomy): Eukaryota > Viridiplantae > Streptophyta > Pinopsida > Cupressales > Cupressaceae > Cunninghamia > Cunninghamia lanceolata. The sequence goes on from BSBN01000277.1 coordinate 1,769,782, forward strand.
CTTGTATACAAAAAGTAGATCCTACACCAGACATGTACTCAATCTATGTAAAGAACTCTCTCCAGAAGTATGCGCCACATCACATGGTGAAACTATGTTAGCCAATATGTAAGTATCATAATTGGCAGAAGTTGAATCAATTGATCCTATGCTGGTGTGTGGATGCAACATATATCTACCAACATGATCTAATGCCAAATGGTCAACATCATTAGAAATAGAACCTAAACTCTCAAAAATATGTTGTCTCGATGATGTAATTGTTGCCTTAGCTGACCGTCCTAGAGTCAACCTTTTGGGAAGTACCAAAAGGTTGGGACCCACTAATGCCCTCTTGTTTTTGGGTGGATCTTGATCTAGACATCAGAATTTCTCTGGAAACCTCCCATGACCCTGTCCCGCATGTCAAGGGATAGATGTGAAATCAACATCAAGTCATAAATGAACAACAACAAATAGTTGTTTGCAAAAATACAAAGACAACTCATCATTGTGTGGCCATCTATGATGTGTTGCTAACCACTTAGGTTATATAAGTGGTGCAGCAAAAAGATATGTACACCTGGTGACAAAATAGCCCCAAACTCTATCATGTCTATGATAATGTGGAAACATACTATGCACCATATTCAATGAAATGACCCTATTAACTTCTAGTCATTTCACTGTCCTAGTAATAGTGCTATCAAGTGACACATAAAATCATCATAGGGATTGTATGATTTGACTATGTCAATCATACATGCAAACTCTACTCTAGTCCCCACCACCCTGTCTCTATTAGACAAGTTAGGTGTATTATGAATCGTTTGATCTAAATGTGTCAAAGCATTATTGAGTCTATCAAGAGTGGAAACATATAACTCACTCCTACTTACACTATGTGCATCACCACTATTATGCTCACTATCATGGACATCACTATGATGAGATGCCATGTATATGCAAATGTCTGCATTTTAAAAATTAACATACATTTAATTTATAATTTAATGAATTTATATGTACATTCAATATTTACATTTAAATTAACAAAACTAAAAACATTTAAAATCTAAGAATTAAATACACATGAACAATCTACACATTTAAATTAACTTTACAAAACTATATAAACATTTAAAATTCAAAAATTAAATACATTCAATATAATACATCTATTTCAAATACATCTAGCCAAGTTCAAATTTTCAAACTAATAATGTAGTTAGATTGAATAGATCTTGAATAAAAATGGAATTTTTATTGAAATAAATACTAAGAAGAAGAAATGGAAGGGTCTTGGAATTATTATGTTTTATACCTTGTTGTTTCTAAGTTTCCTAATAGTTTTCATAGTGTGTGTATGCAGTCTTCTTTTATTTGGTGGTATATTGGGTGTGTATAGATTGGGCATGACCATGCTTCCTCCCTCTAACTTCATATTTGGAGGTGAATGGTCATGTTCAAGGTATAGATCCAAGAAGCCTTGAACTATCATCCCATGACATTAAAAAATCCATATCATATCATGTATGGATAGTGGATTTGGGCCTAGAGACAAGTTTTAGAAGGCTTTGAGCTACAATATATGGGAAAGACGTGTTGAGTTCTACATTCCACCCCATCATTTTGACAGAGGCCCTTGAAACAAATTCAATGCACTTATTTTAATTCATGTTGGGAGGATCAAAGAGTAGTGTCTTCATGGCAATTACTTTCTTTCATTTGCAAGAACAAAATAAAGTTAGGAGTTCATTCTCTTTCTAATACGTAGCCCCTAGTCATCAATGAGTTTGGACCTAGGTGGCACTTGTAATGGTACTAACCACCTAACCAATTTTAGATTGTAGTAAGAATTGACAAGTGTCAATCATTTGTGAGATGAGTGTTATCACTTTTCTATAAATAGAATATGCATACATTGTAGAAAGGGTTGGAAAATATTTTGTAATGTGTTATTTGGAGATGATTTGTAAATCATCATTTATTGTTTATTGTTACTCTAAACCTTTATTTGGTCTCTTAGAGCATTAGGAGATACTATGAGGTTGAAGATTAGAATGATCAAATTGTAGACATTATATGAAAGATGTATTTCTCTACAAGAAAAGAGTGGATTGTTCATGGGAACAAATAGAGTCATAACTAGGCAAGAGTTAGCATGTAGTCTCTTTGCTAACAAAGAGAAGAGAAGTGGGTGATGTTTTTGTGAGAAAGTTGATTTGGGAAGCAGTAAGATTTTATGAGAATTGATCTAGCCACAGACACTCAAAGTTGTAACAAAAGAGGTCATAGATATTTAAAAAAAACAAAATCTAGGGGGATATTTTGCAAGTAGGGTATACATAACCAAAAAATATAGATGCATTAAATGATCAACAAAAAACAAGTATATAAAGAGGTTGTAAAAAATGACAATGAAGCTTTATTTTTAATTCAAGCTGCACTAAGCCAAACAATCTTTCTTAGGATTAGTGGTAATGTGAATTAGATAAACAAGCATGGAATATACTTAGTAATGATATTAGGCACAATTGCAAACATTGTGAAATAACTTTGAAAATATAAAAGTGACATAACAAAGATTTTAGGTGAAAATATGGTTAATCGGTATGCTATAAAAAATCTTATAAAGTTTGCTTCTAAATTTTGATAATGTAGCTCTTATAACTAAAATTTCAAAAGACCTCACAACCATGCAAAACAATGAATTGAGTAGCATTTTCTTAACTATCAAAGAAAGAATAAAGATTAGAAATAATTCTAGCTTGTCTGCTGAAATAAATTGAATTTTAATACTTAATAACAATTGTGAGCTTTGAATAAGAAATTGTGGTTTCATTGAATATTGTGTAAGTTGTGGGCATAGATATATAGAGATTTCTGTGTGAAAGTTTATAGAATTTGTAGCCCTTTGACACCATTATTATCAGTTGCATCTTCTGCCAAAAGATCACTCTTATGTGATAATTCATCAATCAAGAAGAACACCAAACAACGATTGTCTCCAATCGATATTGATGATATTTTTGGGCGAGGAAGAGTTCCAACAACTATACGGTATTGGGACTATGTTGACATTTGAATCATTGTGTCATTTATCACACATACAGATTAAAGATAAATTTGCTACCTTGAAGCTTATAGTATTATCATAACAAGGAGAATTGAGTAGTTCCGTAGCATATGAATAGATAGAGGCAGTGACTAACAACTTGACTAGAAACATCCCTTCTATTGTTTCAAATGCCCCAAATTTAACATGGCTAGAAATGAATAGAAACTCTCTAAATAGCCCAATTCTAGAGTAGCTAGCAAGTTGTACTAAACTCCAGCTACTTCCTCTTGGACACAATGGCTTGGGAGACTTACTTACTGATGTGCTGCCTAAACTTCTGCAGTTGCAGACTTTGAAGCTGCCAAATAATAAATTTGAGGGAAGTGTTCTAGATAAGCTATCTAATTTTTCACCACTGAAATATGCGGATTTGAGTGAAATTACCTTAATGGAGCAATACCACAAGGAACTCACTATCTTAATATGCCACTAAGTGTTTTGAATCTCAGCTACAATTTTCTGGAAGGAAAAATTATGATCTCTCTATCCAACTTGATTACCCTAAATCTATTAGATCTTTCAAATAACAGGTTGACATGACAAATTGTCCTAGGGTTTGATTCATGAATTTTGATGAATTTGGGATTTTTTGTTAGATATTATAGTTGGAAATTCTCTAGTCAACATGTATGGAAAATGTGGAAACATAGACATGAAATTGTAGGTTTAGTGGATGAGCACTTCACATGCTTCAATCATATGAGTAAGCCTTATTTCATTATACCTACAATTGATCAGTATGTGTGCATGGTTGACCTTCTTGCCCATCATGGCTATCTATATGGAAAATGTGGAAGCATAGACAAGGAACTGCAGGTTTAGTAGATGAGTGCTGCACATGCTTCAATCATATGAGTAACCTTTATTGCATTACACCTATAATTGATCAGTATGTGTGCATGGTTGACCTTCTTGCCCGTGTTGGCTATCTTGAGGACACCATAAACTTTATCATTAAAATGCTAGTGAAACCTATGGTAGTTGTGTGGATGTTGCACCATTGATACAAAACTATGAAACCTATGATATAAACTGTCAGATTTATTATACATTCCCAACATTCGTGATTAGGGTTTATTCAAATCAATTGTAGGTGGGTATTGTTTATTTATCCCAATGGTGCACATGGGTGTTGAGGAACAGTAGAGTACCTGGAGGTGGCAGTGCAGTGCAGTGTTGGCTATCCATTTTGGGGTCGCTGTCCATCATGGGATCCAAGTTGAACACTACAAAACTATATCAATCCATGTGAAAATGACAATTTCACCTTTATTTTTTAATTTTTTTGGCTTACTCTCAAAACCTGATCAGGCGTAAATGTACCATGTGATAAAGTTCTGCCAGGAAATGTACAATGATGTAAGTGCCACATAGGTGCCACATGGTTTCGGGCGTAAATAAATCACACGTAAACAATCCACTTGAAATTATTTATTTACCCGAAAGTGTGACACACTATTATGCTTTTACCCAATTCATGTCTAGAGATACTACTCAAACCAGTCAAAACTGTAGGATGAGATAGTTTCCAAGTCGAGTTAGAGGTTTGTAAACACACAAAAACATTTATTGCAAATGTCTATTGATATAGAAACTTTTGCCAAAGTGATGCATTTGTCTCTACACATGCATTAGTCGGTTCATAGTATCTAGATGGCATGACATGTCAGAATGATCATACTTAGCTAGAAGATTGTTTAGAGTTGTATGGTCAATTGTGTTATGTAGGAAAAAACACTAGGAATCAGATGGAAACCTATTGGTTCCATATTTATATACTTTTTATGAATGGTAGGGTCACTTCCAGGAAGGAAGGTGTGTAGGGGACCACCAGTGTGTGGTTGGAGGTAAAGCACTCAAATGATGCTATCCCTCTATAGAAGAATACTCATCAAGACTTGAGTGAGATAGATATCAAGATTCTAGATGCAATAATGTTATGGTTTATGATTGACTTATGATGTAAAAATTATTCTTTTTGCTAGGTGCAAGATATTTGGAAATGTAAAGTCAATTGTATTCACTATGATTTATATTTGAATATATTGTATTTCAAGGTTGAAAAATATCCATAAAATATAAGTTTTCTATTTCTTTGTAATTATGGAAATGATAAAAAAATTCACTCACATTTATCATGTTCTTATACTTTCTTAGCAAATTGTGTGTGTAAATTCTGAGTAATATGAGATGGCATCTTACAAGTGTTGTAACATACCTTCTCATATTAGTCGAAGTAACTCAAGTATTTACAAGAAGTAAATAAACATGGTAAACATGAGAGAGAAACCCCTTTTTTTAATATCTAATTATTTGTATGATCATAGGAAATAAAATATATCTTTCTGAATATTTTCAACCTTGAAAATTACAACATATTCAAACATAGAATCATAGTGAATTCCTTTCACTTTTAAAATTTTCAATACATAAACTGCAATTGGCATAAACAATAGTTTTACCTTATAAATTTGACTATCATATGTCGTAACATGGAATATACTACATCTGGAATATTGATATATGTCTTCACAAGTCTTGGATTGTCTTCTACTTAGGAGGGAGGGCATCATCCGAGTGTTTTACCACCAACCATAGGCTGGCGGTTCCCCATGCACCTTCTTTCGTGGAAGTGGCCCTACCCTTCACGAACAGTATAGATATATGGAACCTTTGGCCTACATACCCATAATGACAAGTATCTCTGCCAACAATATACAATGTTAACATGACATATACATAACAATACCAAAATCTTTCTACCAGCAAAATGAAACTTGACGGCCATATAACTCAGTGCTAGACTTATTAGCTGATGGCTTTGTATATTCATAATAGTCTACAGGGTTTGTTATCTCATGTATAAATGTAATGTCATACTTAACTTATGGGTCTAAAATGCTTTAGAATTCATACATTAGAAAGCATCAATATATTCTCAACTATCTTTAATCTTTCAAAAGAAAGCATGAACTTGGAGAGTTCAATGGTGAAAACCCTGCCTTTCTTCACTCTAGGTTTAAAGACTTGCATGTTGTCCATGTTCATGTGCATGGAACTCTGCTATTGACCACCTATGTCCATTCCACACTACCTCCATTAAACACTGTCTTTCTTCACTCTAGGTTTAAAGACTTGCATGTTGTCCATGTTCATGTGCATGGAACTCTGCTACTGACCACCTGTGTCCATTCCACACTACATCCATTATCAGAAAGTGACAATATTACTATCATGACCACCAAACTCTAAGGTGGCATAGACTTTTCAAGGCTTCCCCGCTCCTTTTCTATGGAGCTGGCACCCATTAGAGGTATAAGGAATAAGCTCATTAGAACAACTAACAAGCTTTATCTTTTAAAGAGAACTATTTCTCGAGTGAATAGAATATGCTTACGTATAAGAGCCTATCAACTCTCTTTTGTTATGCTATAGAGCCCCATTCTCTCTCTCTCTCTCTCTCTCTCTCTCTCTCTCTCTCTCTCTCTCTCTCTCTCTCTCTCTCTCTCTCTCTCTCTCTCTCTCTCTATGAGGAAACCATGTTCTCATCTTTTCTTTTTCTTCCCAGAGTCCCCCCCAAGGTCCTTCCTCACACTACCCCCTGTGGTCTATCCTAAGAAAAACTATTGGTAGAGATAACATCCCTCATGGTCTATCTAGAGAAAACTACTTCGCCAACTCTTCTCTAAAAATCATCCTCTCTAATCTTCCATGTAGGCCTACACAAAAAGAAAGAGGTGGTGGTCATGATGCTCGACCACTCCCTTACTGCGAGGTCTTAGTCAGTTTCAAAGCCTAAAAACATGCTTACACTCTCATGCAAACAAATAGAGTAGTGGGTCTTAATGACCACTCTCTCATATCTTAAGTTCATGATTAGAAACTAAATAACCCACATAAAGCATGTAGTAATTTGCAAAGAATGACACTTTACCACGATGCTTTATGGATTATTAAGAATATAACATACATTTAGACATATAAATTTAATACTTAAATAGATATAAACAATATAATGCAAGTATTTCCAGTGTATACTTACATTGTTCCTTACTCTTGACAGGATGTGTGAACAAGGTCGAGGTATTCTCCCCCTCTCACAATCTTGGTAAAACATCAAAATCAACTAGATAAGGTAACATAATGGAATTTCAACTAGAAGTTACAAATTAAGAGATATTTAATCATTTAATAATATTATTCCTTGAATATAAACTATATTCATATCAAACTAGGTCTAATGACTATAGACCATTTTTGTGTCAACAGTCAAACTACCTAACTTGATTTATGACAAAATATAAACTTATTGGGTCTTTTGACAAATCGATGACTATTGAATCAATACCAAACTCAAACTTACTGGGTCAAGCACAAGTTACTAACTTGATGATGATTCAGTACTCTATGCAAGCACATGACTAAGATGGCAACAACCATTCTTTTCCATACATCTATTCACTTCTCTTCTATGATGCTTTCCCTCTCTATCTTAAAGAACTCAAACCTGTTTCCTAAATACAACTTGTAATCACCAACTGGGATTAAAGTATCATTAGTTAGTCCATAATCCTTATGAATGGATAATCATGACTTCAAATAATCACATGCTAATATAAACTCATGATATCATTGATTTTCCTGATATTTTCACTAAACATCAAATCATTAAATCATGCATATTCATCTACTAATTACATGTAAGTAAAATGCAAAACATAGTCAGAGTTAGGGATGTGACATATCTTCCCCCATAAGATTTGTTTTCCTCAATGATCTAATGTATCCAAAACATTAATAAGATAAATTTATTTGTTTAACCTACAAAAGCACAAACAATTGAGAAAATATTTTTCTATAAAATCATGGTAAACTTCCCACATGATATTACCTTCTGCATACTAGTCTTACTAGATCCCGAACTGAGTAACCATTCTGTTATACAAGTAGAGCTTGTGATCTTTGAGTATTTAAAGAAGCTCAATCATGACCACTCTTGTCTCCTATACTTGTAAAACATTCTAAGAATAAAATTGTCATTTGTTTATATCTTTTCAAATATGAATCATAAAAAGCATTATGCCTCTTGGAAAAAGATGGTAATGGAATGATTCTGTAATCAACCAAATTGATAACTCTGAGAACTTTGAAGAGTCCTTCATATCTAGGAGCTGGTTTGGAAGACTTTCCAAACTTTATGAAAATTTTATAGGGTTTGACCCTCAAAAGAAATTTTTCTTCAATTAAGAATTGTCTTAGTGTATGCTTGGCATCTACGTAAATTTTCTACTTATCATTAACTTCCACCAATCTTTTTGATTGGCTTGATTTGTTCATCAATTTCTAACAACATTTCTGGACTAATGCTAATCTTATCTTCTGGCTTACCCAACTTATAAGAGTTCAGCATCTTCTTCCATCCAATGTTTCAAATGGTGCCATCTTAATAGTAGAATTATATGAGTTGTTACAAATAAACTCTACAAGAGGTGGATACTCTTCCCACTTGTATTGTTGTTCAATGCAATACATTCACAAGAAATGTTATAAAAGTAGAGTTACCCTCTCTGTGCAATTGAATTCCAAGTGATGAGAATAATGTTTGCTAAAACCTTGAGGTTATGCGAGTGTTCCTATCTGAGATGATTTTCTCAGGAATGCCATTCAACCTAAATAATCCTTGTACAAATTTATGGGATATGACTAGTACCCCATCTGTCAAATTCCCTAGTATGAAATGTACTACCTTAGTGAGTCTATCTACCACTACCAAAATAGCATTATGCTTATTTCTAGACATAGAAAGACCTTGCACAAAGTACATGCTAATAATTTGCCAGTTCCACTCCTGGAGTATCATACAGATACCAAAATTCCTATTGTGTGCTTATTCTTAGCCTTGACTCTCTGGCACTCTAGGCAATTTGCTACAAATCTCGGAGCATCACTCTTCATTCGTTTTTAGAAATAAAAAGATTTCACAATGACTAGGAGTTTAGTTACTCCTGGGTGACCTGATTATGGTTGGGAATGAATTTCCTTCCACACAAGGTTTCTTAATTCTGTAGAGTTAGGGACATACCAAGTGCATTCTTTGCAATTTACTCCCTTACACAATCCATCAGAGGCCCATCTAGGACATGATGGTGGTGAACATTACATAAAACATAATGAACAACTATAATGTTCTAGTATAGCCACCACAATAATTTAAATCAATATCAAAGTATAAGAGATTTCATTTTCAACAATAAGTCAAAAGGATGAGCCCAATTTCGATAATAAATCAAATTTTGATGAATTGATCATAAAATAAATGATTTTCAAAATTTAGTGGCTCAACTATTCCAAATTAAATGAATAAAATAATGATAATCCTTGTAAATATTAAAAATATTTTACCAAAAATCAAAAGAAATGCCAAAATTCAGAGGAACACTTACTATGCACTTCATGACTAATTGAGTCACTAATAAGGGAGTAGATTGCTACACTACACTTGGATTTTCCAAAAACCCATAGTAAGTTAAAGATCATGCTACAAGCACACCAATCAAATAAGTGCTTTAAGACTTTAATAATACTAAAAAATTTCATAAATCAAAATGTTATATCGTGCATTCACTCCTACTTCCTGGACTATCTATATTTCATCATTCAGACGATATTATAAGAGATCGTGTTATAGAATCACAAAGGGATTAAAGTTGGAGACAAGCTTCTTTCCATCATTCCACTTTACCAACCTTTATTCCTATAGACACCTAAAATTGACTTGCTCTGCAAACCAATTTCTTGTATCTCTACACCACCAATTATCCCTCCTATTAATTAAATAAATTCATTTTATTTAATTAATTTGTCCCTAATCATCTACCCTTAACCATTTATCCATCCTTTGTGATCAATTAAATCATTACACTATCCCTCATTAATTAAATAAATATTCTCAATATTTATTTAGTTAATTTGTCCATCTCCCTAATCCTTATTGATTAAATAAACCATGCTTATTTAATTAATCTACCCTACTAATCAACCTAAACCTAGCCTAGTTGATTAAATAGCAATTATTTAATTAGCTACCCTAGCCTACCTATCCCCTCGACCTGAATTAATTGAGCTGAACACTTAATTAAACCTTGCTTAACCCATTCTCCCACACTTTGAATAATTCAAAGGGTCACATCTTCCTCTTACACATGTACGTGTACATGTGTCCTTGACCTTCCCACTTTTCCTAGTCTCCATTAATGGAACTCTTCCCCATGAATGGGACTCTTCCCCCATGTGAATTAAAAATTCACATCTAACTTGTCATATCCAACTCTTCCCCGAAAATAAATTTTTAATTCATATTTATTCTCGTCACCCTTCCCTATATGAATTCAAAATTCACAAATAATGGGAGCCATCCAATCTCATTGACCAAATATTAACCCTTGATCTCTCTCATCCAACCTTCTTGTGACACTTGTCACAAGACTACAACCTCAATCCAAAGCCTAATCCTCAAGCATTTCTAGCCATTGATCTAAACTTTTAATCCTCACCCTCCATCCTTTTTATCAAAAATCTATATCTATAAATGGAGCCCTCATCTAAGCCATTTTCATCACTTCTTCATCCTATAATCACTATGCCAAAATTTCTATCTTCTTATCTCATCTTAACCTCATAATGCCAAAATCATTCTAGCCTCCAATCTTCATCCATCTAGATCCATTGTCCTTATCATATTGTGATGAATATCAAAGAGCAATCCACATTCCAACTATCATCTATTTTGGTAAAGCTAGGAGAGCTCTTAGGAGCACTCTCCTTGACCTTATTAAGAAGGAAAATCTTGAGGTATAAACATTGTGTTTTTGCATTTTGTTTGTGTTTTCTAACCTTTATATTTCTCTTGTCTTCATTTGGCACACCCAGTGGGACCCCACATCCCTATTTAATATTCTTTTCTTCAGTTTTTGCAAGAAAAACATGTTTTGCAAGTTCTAGTGCTAAAACACCTTGGTTTGGCGCTATTTTCTCATAGATTGGCACTATATAGTTGAAGTTCAACATTATCCTGCCCAACAGACCAGATAAAATAGATAAAAACACAATTTAGTGCCAAATGTTCCTACCTCCTGTAGCGCCATTCCTACCTCTTGTAGCACCTTTTCATCCTGTAGCACCATTTTTGCCTCTTGTAGTGCTATTTCTACCTACTCTCACACCTCCTATAGCACCATCCTCTGGTTTGGCTCCATCCTCTGGTTTGGCTCCATCCTCTGCTTTGGTGCCATTTGTTGTTTTGGCACCATTTCTGCCTCCTATTGCACCTCCTATCACACCTCCTATAGCGCCATCCTCTTGAGAGGCACCATCCTCTATTTTGGTACCATTTTCTATTTTACCACCATTTCTACCTCTTGTAGCACTATTTTTGCCTCCTATCGCACCTCCTATCACACCTCTTGTAGCGCTATTTCTACCTCCTGTAGCACCATTTCAACATCTGGTAGCACCATTTCTACATCTTGTGTCATAACTCTCTGTTTTGTACCTTTTTTCTGAGCTAATCTTGAAACTTGTGCAAGTGTTCAAGATAGTGTTTTGCAAGTTGTATAACATTTGTCCAAGACCCATTTAATTAAACTACTAACAGTTTTTGCTAGATTTTATTATCTTAGAAACACTTCATTTTGGTTCACTAAAAAGAACATTGCTTGATTAGGCTAGAAAGCATTTGAATTTGGTGCATAAAATTAATCTTGTTTGCAAAACAATCATATGCACATTTCAGTTTGGGCTTAAAAAGAACATTAGCAATTGCTTGATGTGTCTTGTGCACTTGCACATTTGTGTTACCCAAGGGATAGAATCAAAGTATCCTCTCCCCTCACCTCTAAAAGGATCTTGGGTGAAGAGAAATGGTTCTACTCTCTTTTTCTTTTTCAGAGGGGCTTGCTCTTGAGACACATCCACAAGGAGAACTCATTGGTGACCCCAAGAGGTACTTTCATTTAGTCTATTCTACACAATAGAATAAGGTGAAATCCAAGTCCAAATTGGTGTCAGCGCTTACCATACAGTGCTAGTTTGAAAGAAAGTTGTACCTCATGTATATGATACTCCTAATAGAAGTAGTCAAAACCTTAAGTGGTTTATCAGATGCTTGTAATGTATCAATCCCCTAAATGCTCCCCCACTATGAACCTTTGTTTTAAAGGCCAAAAAAACCCTTCTATTTGTTGGTAGAGGAGGTCGGACCTCTAAAGCCATCCCATGTTCTCACAATTCAAAGTTGAAATAGCAAATTCCTTGAGATCTTCAAGTCTTTAAGAATTTAAAGATTAGTGTGCCCGAGAAGTGAGTGCCATGTAAGGGGGAACCAGTGCCACCAACCTTCTAAGTTATCCGCTTTGAGTAAGTGTGACTAGAAAAATCCAAGTGGGAATCCAACAAATATTGTCCTTGATAAATTTTCACATTTTCACAACAAAACCTTTAGACATTGTATTCTCTTGTTTGGAGTGTTTATATGTTTTCCAAGAAACCATCATTGAAACATTTGATAATTCCCAAAATCCCATCATTTGAGCTTAATTAATCCCCATCTTTGATCTTAATCCCATATTATCCTCCTAATCACTCATCCCATCACACCTCTTTCATCTCAGCCATCCTAATCATCTTCATAGTCCTTAATCAAATCCATTATCATTATATTAATCTCACTCCTTCATCCATTTGATCAATTTTAAAATCCAACCACACATCATCCAACTAGAAACAATATTATCCACATCCTTACTCAAAATCAAATCAAAATCAAAATCATAACACCAATCTAAATCTAAAATCAAATCCAACATCAATCATCCCTCATCCATCATCCACTCCAAATCAAACATCCCAACCCCTAATCCTTAATCAACAAACCTTCCTCTTACAAATCAAACTTTGGTTAAGGACTTAGTCCCCTTGATCCTCCATCAATATTTCATCCAAAATCCCTCAACATCATTATCAAAGTCCAAATCCAAATCAACCCTATCAAAAATCAAGACCTTAATTGATCATCCAATCAAATCAAACCAAATCAACTCTATTACTTAAGTGACATTAGTCTACCTTAAGTATAGAGAACCAACCCAACAAACCCTCTTGCTTGAGATCTTTAGTCTATCTTAAGCATAGAGAACTATCCATCAAAACAAATCAAATCAAATCATACTAAGGTCTTGAAATTTGATCCCCAACATCACAATCATCCATCATCCATTCCATCATCCCATATCTCTCCAACAAAATGGATCCTTATGTGGCAATGGAACATTTACAAAAAATTAAATATGCCTATGAGGATTTTGATCCTATTGCTAAGGAAAAATTCAAAAATGACATTAAAGGTATCCCCTTAGCACATCATCATTGGAGAATCCCAAGCCCCTACCCAACCTTCGTCCTATATGTCCACACCATCAACCTCATATCAACCTTCGACCTCATACAAACCTTCATCATATCAACAAATACCCTATGTTTCATCCCCATCAACATCATATCAATCTTCATCCCCTTATACATCCATGCCATCATACCTATCCAACCAATCAATACCTTCAACTTATCCATCCCCTAACCTTTGTCATGCTAACTTTGATCAAGGGAACACCAATCTATCACACCTTATAGCCAAAATCCAAAGCCTATATGAACAACCATTTCCCCATTCAAATCCCCCATCCTCTTATTCCCATCCTCCAATCCCTCCATCACAATATCCCTCTAATCCTATCAACCATAATCCATCACCATACCTACGTTACAATCCATCAATCGCTATCTCCCCACCACAATATCCCTCCAATCTTATCAACCTTAATCCATCATCCTATGTATCTCCAAATCCATCAATCCCTATCACCCATTCACCATCTAATCCACCAAATCATAAGCCAAGAACACCCAATGAATCCGTGATTGATTTTCTCCAAAGAAAAAGAGAAGTTGGCGAGTCCTCCAAATCCCCCACCCCTGCAACACCACCATCTAATCCAACACCTATCCTTGAACCCATCCAAGAACCATCACTACCTAATCCCATCACCCACCTATCCAATCCAAATCCTACACCATCCACCCTTACTATCCATCCTTTATATTGTTCTTCAACCCATACACTCATGAAGGATGCCATACATTGGCTATTAGAAAGGAAACAAACACCCTCATGTATTCCAACACCCACCAAACCTCTTGAACAATCTCCTATCATAAGTCAAGAACCATTATGTAGCCATGTTCAAGAACCCATAAGTCAAGCACCTAACACATCCATCCACACACCCATCACATCTATCCAAGTCACTTCTACTTCTATCCAAACACATGAATTATGTCAAGAGTCAAATCCAAAACATGTTGAAGCATCAATCCCCTATCCTAATCAAGATCTAAGTGTTGGCAAGAGACACTATATGGATTCATGGTTGTTGTCATTGATGGCAACAAAGGTCATCCCACACATCCGCAAGTCATGATGTGTCTCTACCGGAAGTCAGAATAAAGAAAGTTGTGGTCCGGTAAAGAAGAACAGAGCATGTGGCAAGGTCCGACAGATTGGTCCGGACCTCTCAGAGGAAGTGTCTTGGTGCAGTGCGGATTTGGGGAAGTCAAGAGGACTACCTTGAGTGGTATATTCCAAGGATTTAGCCTCCGGTGATGGACAAGGAAAAAGATATGAATGGTTGAGTACCGGATTCCTGAGAGACAGTGAAAACAGAGGAAGAACTGACTGGCAGAGTATCAGACTACTTTCCGGATGGGTTACTGTTGATGACAGAGGTTGTGAAGGCATGAATCATGTTTGGCCGACATGATTAATGATATCTACAAGTATATGCTTGATCCGCATTGCTTGGTGAGGAAGGATTCAGCCGACAGAATGAGAGTTTGTAAGAAACTAGACTGTTCCGGATGCCGACTAGAAAGGTGATGAAATTACTAGTGCGGATATATATAGAGGATGGATTTAGTTGTGAAAAGGTGTGTGGATGTGGAGAGATATGCGAATAAGTCCAGAGAAAGAGCAGAGGTAGCAAAAAGGATCCGGTATGTGAAAGATAGCAGAACAAAGAACAGAGGAAAGATGAAGTGCAGCAGATCAGTGTACTGAGCCTAACCGGAACTAAACTCCAGCATATGCAGATGCTTCCAATCAGTTCAAGACTGTGATTATCATCACTTTGTAGACAGTGTGTCTTCTTGTAGGCAGTGGGCCTCTTGTGAGCAGTGTGCTCGGGCAGTGAGCCCTAATTGGCAAGTGCCATTTTTGTAATTTCCTATTCTTCTAACAGAGAATAATTCTTGGGTTAATCACCCCGTGGTTTTCTCCCTTAACAGGGTTTCCACGTCAAAAATACTGTGTCATGTGTTTCTTACTTCATGGTTAATGTTTTGTGTTTGATTTTATGCTGCTTCAATTAAGAGGAAAGTTCAATAAGGGAAATAATTAGGATAACTGATTCACCCCCCCCCTCTCAGTTATCAACAATTGGTATCAGAGCTAAGTTCCTCCTAATAGAGCCTAACAGCTTGAGGAAGATCTGGGATTTCAAATGGATGCATATGGTTTAAGGGAGCAACTCAAGACTGCCCTTGAGGATCTTGAACAGTCAAATTCTGAAGTCAGTGAATTAAAGGAAAGACTCAAACAGGCTGATGAATTCATGAGAGAATTAAAAGACAAATTAAGTCTCTCTATGAAAAAGAGAAAGGAGCTGCTTCAACAGTTGGCAAGACAAAGTGAAGAAAGCAATACAAATGAGGAATTGACTGAGCAAACCAAGTTATGTGAAAAGTTATCAAAAGAAGTCATTATGTTAAGACATGAAATGGAATCAGGAACTATAAAGTTTACTCAAGAGATTGAAGAAAAAAGAAAGGCTGAAGACAATCTAAGACAATCTCTTAAAGAAAAATTAGAAGAATGCCACCAGATGGACAGGATTATCAGACACCTTGAATCTGATCTTGAAGATGCCAAAGATAATGAAGGAAAACTTGAGGATCAAATTGCCTCTCTCAAAAGAGACCTTCAAACAGCAAATGAATATAAAGAGAAATTCAAGATAAGTTCTGCTCAACTTGAAGTTCTTCTTGGAAGTCAAAAGAGGACAGATGACAAGTATGGCTTGGGATATGAGAAAGGAGAAAGCTCCAGATCCGGTCAGAAGAATCTTGGATCAGAAAATCCAAGGAGCAGGCCTAGAAGACCTCCGGTAAGACAGCCAAATGCTCAAAGATATCCATCCTTCAATGGATACTGCCACAGCTGCAACCACTTTGGTCACAAAGCTAATCAGTGCAGAATGAGAATGAATCAGAATAATTCATCCTTCTCCGGACAGTGCTTCAACTGCAAAAGGTATGGACACAAATCCCATGAATGTAGAATTATGCAAGTAAACAAATCATTCAAAGGTAGATGCTTCACATGCAATAGAATAGGTCATAGGGCTAATCAATGCAGATCAAGAGGATATCAGTCAAATATGCAAAGGAATGTTATTTGCCAAATCTGCAATAGGTCCGGTCATAATGCTAAAGTCTGCAGAAACAAGAATCAGGACAAAAGAGGTCCGGTGTATAATCAGAATCAAGACAAGGGTAAACAAAAGATGAATGCGGATGAGGTTAGGAATCAGATGAGCAAGATTTGGGTGAAGAAAAGTTCAGAGAATGTAGAGGTTGGATCCACACCAGACTCTGGTGCTGATATTTCTTCCGGAAATTAAGAGTGAGCTCTGGCTCAGGGGGAGACTCAAAGAAAATCTTGTTCCCCCAGCCAAACAAGTGGTGCCGGATGTTGCACAAGATGCGGATCAAAGGGTTTGTAAATATGAGTCTTGAGATACTTCAGTCAAGTTTTCAGAGGTCCGCATGGAGTTATGAAGAAGCTATGATCGATCAAATAAGACCTGTTCAGGGAAATGCTCCGGTATGATAAAGGATTACAAAAAGGTCCGGAAAGATCTGGAAATGCACTATCTTGTTCTGCGGATTGGACAAAGTGTTTGAGATGATCTTGTAATATGCCTCCTCGAATTACTCATGATTGAAAGATCCGGATGATATCCACAGATCAGGACTAATCCGGATACTCCAAGCTATCCAGACAAGGCAAACCGGAATGATGTAGGTGAAGCATTTATTGCAGACAGGTATTAGGGTTCGCGGAGCAATTTAAGGGATTTCTCAAAGGTCATTTGCTCATTCTGCACTCGAGAAGAAGCGAAAAGTGGAGCTCTGCAACAAGGTTCTTCAAGCACACCAAGGATCTCCTGCCGAAGCTATTGGATAAAGAAATCAATCCAACCACTCCGTGCAAACCGAAGGCGCATAAGGTATTCTCCGTTTTTCATTACCTCACTGCAAATCTTTGAAGAATGGCTACTCCAAACATAGTTAAGATCTCCGATAGACCTCGCCCCTCATTCAAGAAACATCCCTACAAATCATTGGAGGTTGACCCACTAGGAGCCTTCTCTAGTGTTCCTCACGGAGTTTTACACACCGAAGACATTAGGGTTTACATACATGCAAACATTGAGGAATTTGGGGATTTCAAATTAAGAGACCTCTATCACAAGCAGCTGATTGACAATGCCTTTGAGCTTAAACCAGAGTATAAGGATATTCAGAAGAAACAATTTGAGCAATTTATTCATTTCCCCTGTTTTGAAGAGGATGAATGGGTCCGGTATGTACTGAGCAGGATGCATGACAACTTTTTATGGCTAGATAGACCCTGCAAGATCACAAAAGAGGCAATTAGAGCAGTAACTGGCCTATACTCTTCCGGAGGAGTACCTATCCTCAAATCTGTCAAGAACAACATTGTAACTGAGGCCACCGGATCAAAATTTGACAAGAGGGCAATGACCATTGAAGATATTTCGGATCCGGATATCAAATATGCATCAATGATAATAGGATACAAGATCTATCACTCCAGCAGGGAGAATTCTGTATCCGGAACTGCAGTATACACTGCTTTTGAAATGCTAAGGAAAAATGCAGAATATGACCTCTGCGAACTACTGCTAAGCCAATTAATGGAAAATATACAGAAAATCAAGAAGGATAAGAAGAATTCCTTCAAGTATGGTACTCTTATTGTATGTTTATTCTTCTACTTCATGAATGAGCTACCCGGAACAAGTGGATGGGTATGGCAGAATGACAAACCTATTGCAGTCCAGATAAGAGACTACTTGCATGGACTTGGGGATGCAAAAGCAAGAAATTCAGCTCTATGGGGATACTTCAAAAACTTTCAGAGCATGATGCAAGCAAGAGAGAGAATTCCCCAGTCTCTCATTGAGAAATACAAGGACTCAGTGTGCTTTATGGTTGACACTGATCAGTGCCTGATGGAGGCAGTGGAGCCAAGGACTGTCTGGATCATGCCCATGGGGTATGAAGTTGATGAACAGATAGTGGAGCTGCATGTTCAACACATGCTAAGTCAGCCCAAAGATCCTAAGGCAGAAAGGTTTGGAACCTTTGAGGAGCTGAGTATAAAGTTACATGTAGAACTCAGGGAACCTGAGATCAAAAGAAAAGTGAGAAAAGAAGTAGAGCACATTGCTCAAGGTCTTGGAATCTCAAAGGAGGCACTTGATGCCAGCCGGGAAAAGAGGAGGAAGGCCGAGGAAGAAGAGAAAAGCAAAGAAAGTGCTTCGGTTGGAGCTCCCACCCGGACCAGATCAACAAAGAGATCTGCACCTCCCTCAACCAAAAGTTCAAAACCGGAAGTCCAGGCATCCGGTAAGAGATCAAAGGCAAAAGCCACAAGGGCTTATGGAAGCCAAAAGGATGAAGAGGAAACAGAATCAGATGAGGGAGTAAGAGAAGTAAAGAAACAGAAAAAGAAAGGATCCGGTAAGCCCTCCACAGGCCAAGACAAGGAGGAAATGGCAGAGGTAACAGTTGAAAAGCCCACTCTGTCACTAGAGAGCATAATCAAGTCGGTCACGGTGGATGGAAACCTTCAACCAATGACTGAATCCTATGATGACTTCAGTGAGGCAGACCAAAAGACTATGCAGGAAGCCACAGTTAAATATCTGAACATATACAATAAGGCTTTCATTGAGATCATATCTCTCATTCCTAAAAGCCTAGAAAAGGAAATGGAAGTGAGGAAAAATAATGCTCATGCTAAAGATCTTGAGATCCGGGAGCAGATAGCTATTCAGCTATATCCTCAAATTGATCCCAAGACAATGAACATTATCTTCAAGGACTGTAAAGATGAGTTCAGAAGCAAAGCCAGGATGAATCAACTCATGCTTGGTGAGACTGACAAAGTGGCCCAAGAAACAGAAGAGATCCTCCGGAAGGCCTTCAAAAGGTTCAATCTTCCTGTTGTAGAGGACTTAGGTGCAGAAACAGCTGCTGATTTGGAATCTTCTGTTCCGGAAGAAGTGAGCCCTGAACAGACAAGTGAGGACTTGGGACCCTCTGCTCAAGAAGAAGTGGCCCATGAACAAGTTAGCATCTCTCCTCCGGTTTCCCCTACAGTCTCCGGATCCAAAGAAGAAGAGCAACTACAGGAGAAGGAAGCAGTGGTGAAAGACAAAGAGGTTGACAGTTCTAAGACTGCAGAAGAAAAGAAACATCTGTCTCCGGCAAGAGACACTGCACAAACTGTTCAACAATTTTTGAGTAAAGAAACTCTAGAGATTGATGAACCGGAGCTTCTCAAAGGTCCATTTGATTTTTACTCTCTCTCTCCGGTACAAACAATGAAGATAGCTTCATTTGCAAATGCCAAGGCAAATGAAAAGCTCCTGAAGTCTCATATGGAAGACTGTGAGTTGATAGAGGCTGCTTCCGTAATACTTGTAAAGATCATGCCATCAATCCAGATAGATCCGACAGCCTCCACTTCCGGTAATCTAAAAACCTTAGTCAGCAGTGTTGATACACATTTTGATTCTTTAGAAAAATCAGCTGAAGAAAAGGTCCGGAAGGAATTTTTGGATAAGAGATTTTCAGAGATATTAGAATTAATCTCTAAGGATAGGAAGATTGTAAGCATTGGAATAAGGAGCTTAGAGAATGCTCTTAAGGATGGCGGTGATATCTATAAATTTTGTATATCCTGGTCAAAGACAACAGCAGCATTTGACAAGAAAATAAAAGAGGAACAGGATAAGCTACAAAGCTTATCTCAAAGTTTTGATCCTCTCTCTTCCTCTATAATAAATCAAGAATGTCAGACTATTGCAGTCTTGAACGAAATAAAGAATCTTGAGAAGGAAAGGAAGAACATCACCAACCGGATGGGAGAACTTAGAAGGATTATAATCCCTAAGTTGGAAACCATGCATGAGGCCATCAGTGATGCTAGGACCACCGCCCAAACAAAAGATCCGACAGATCTCAAGCGGGCAGAAGCGTTTGCATTTTTGTTAAGTGGTCACATTTCAATTTTGGACAGAATGAAGCAAAGTTGGGCTACCGAAATGATTCAATTACAGACATCCTTTGCAGACATTCTTCAATATATGTGAGTATGTAAATATGCGGCTAAATCTAAGAAATTTTTGAAAATTTTGATATGCGGACCCTACCCTTTGCCATTGATGTCAAAGGGGGAGTGAGGAGCAGTGAAAAATGAGGGATCCAACAAAGGGGGAGTTCCAGAAATTGTATATAAAGACAGAGCATCAGCAAAGGGGGAGCATAGTGAAAACACTTAGTCATTTTTCACTAAGTGTTGCCATCAATGCCAAAGGGGGAGATTGTTGGCAAGAGACACTATATGGATTCATGGTTGTTGTCATTGATGGCAACAAAGGTCATCCCACACATCCGCAAGTCATGATGTGTCTCTACCGGAAGTCAGAATAAAGAAAGTTGTGGTCCGGTAAAGAAGAACAGAGCATGTGGCAAGGTCCGACAGATTGGTCCGGACCTCTCAGAGGAAGTGTCTTGGTGCAGTGCGGATTTGGGGAAGTCAAGAGGACTACCTTGAGTGGTATATTCCAAGGATTTAGCCTCCGGTGATGGACAAGGAAAAAGATATGAATGGTTGAGTACCGGATTCCTGAGAGACAGTGAAAACAGAGGAAGAACTGACTGGCAGAGTATCAGACTACTTTTCGGATGGGTTACTGTTGATGACAGAGGTTGTGAAGGCATGAATCATGTTTGGCCGACATGATTAATGATATCTACAAGTATATGCTTGATCCGCATTGCTTGGTGAGGAAGGATTCAGCCGACAGAATGAGAGTTTGTAAGAAACTAGACTGTTCCGGATGCCGACTAGAAAGGTGATGAAATTACTAGTGCGGATATATATAGAGGATGGATTTAGTTGTGAAAAGGTGTGTGGATGTGGAGAGGTATGCGAATAAGTCCAGAGAAAGAGCAGAGGTAGCAAAAAGGATCCGGTATGTGAAAGATAGCAGAACAAAGAACAGAGGAAAGATGAAGTGCAGCAGATCAGTGTACTGAGCCTAACCGGAACTGAACTCCAGCATATGCAGATGCTTCCAATCAGTTCAAGACTGTGATTATCATCACTTTGTAGACAGTGTGTCTTCTTGTAGGCAGTGGGCCTCTTGTGAGCAGTGTGCTCGGGCAGTGAGCCCTAATTGGCAAGTGCCATTTTTGTAATTTCCTATTCTTCTAACAGAGAATAATTCTTGGGTTAATCACCCCGTGGTTTTCTCCCTTAACAGGGTTTCCACGTCAAAAATACTGTGTCATGTGTTTCTTACTTCATGGTTAATGTTTTGTGTTTGATTTTATGCTGCTTCAATTAAGAGGAAAGTTCAATAAGGGAAATAATTAGGATAACTGATTCACCCCCCCCCTCTCAGTTATCAACACTAAGAATCCCATGTAATCCCATCCCTAATCCCCTCTCATCTAATGATAAATTTATTGATCCCACACCATCTTCCATCACCCTTTATCTACCAATTCCACTACAAATCCTTACCCTTATCTACTTGGAAAAGGCACCTTCATCTATGATGGCTCTCTCATAGGAAATGAACAACTCCCTTCCACCACCTATCCTCTTCCAAAAAATAATGGACTCGCGTCTTATTTCCAAAGCACTAAATATCCCATTGCATGCCACATGCTCCAACACATGAACTATTAAGGTAAAGGCTTAGGGCTTCATGAACAAGGCATCTTGGAGCCCATCCACACCACATTCCATACATCCTTACATGTCCTTGGCTATACATCACAAGGAAAACAATATAAACATGTTGGCACCACCTACCCATCTTCCAAAATACATTCATCCAATCCCTAACATGGTGCCTCTCATCACAACTCCAAATCATGTCGCCATCCCTCCTCCATCCTCGTAACATTTGTAAAAGCATGTGACCAAACACCCCCCGTCAAATTTACCTCCACTTTAACCAACTCCTAACATCCCCATCCTTAAATCCCCTTATCCTCGTATCCTTCCAACTCCTAAAAATAAATCTCCTTATCCTCCCATCCTCCTAATGCATAATATCCCTATGCTCAAATCGCCTCATCCATTTATCCATAAATCCACTTTTAACACCTCGACCCATAAATCCCCTAAAATTCTCAATCAAGACCAGCAAAAGCACACATCATTCAAACATGAAGCTTCCCCCCAAATCCATGGGATTCAAAAGTAATAATTTGAAGGCCTCGACTCATAAAGCACAAAAGCCTAAAGGTATTATCCCTCCCAAAATGAAAAATCCAAAAGGCTATCAAAACCCACACCATCAAAAGAAAAATCAAAAACAAAAATGGTGTGGGTCCTTAAGCACATAGAAAACAAACAAAATGAGGCATCCATCTCACAAACCACCCCAAAATCCCATAATTCCTAAGTCCATTTGGGTACCTAAAACCCCAAATCGGCCATCCTAAAATCTCGTATCCCAATACCCTTTACTCCCAACTCCACATCCAAAATACAAGCTTCCAAATATATCATAGTGTGTGCAACCATTGGTCTTGGTTCCTCTCCATTCCAATACATTCCCACATACCTCCATCTCTCCATCTTTCATCCACTATCCTATATATCTCCCCCATCACATCCTTATGGTCCATGCTTTTGCATAAACCTTACATAATCCACATCATAATCCACTATCCACCATCCATTCCATCTTCTCCTATCTACCAACATCCATCCATCATCCTCCATTATCCTACATGGGACCATATTCCACTTGCTATGGAAATAGATGCTAGAGTCTCCATCCAAAAAAGAAAAAAAAATAATAAAAGCAAAAAATAAAAAAAAAATAAAAAAAAGAAAATAGTAAAGAGGAAAAATCCATCCAATGGTGAAAACCACTGCTTGTGGCACCTTGGGAAAATACCATGATTAAAACCCTTGTGGGCATCATGTGTAATCCCTTCCCCATCCATTTTGTATCCCTACACTTGGGGTTAAAATTATATCCTTCATCCACATCCATAATATCATTTGCGCATCTCATCCATTATCTTATACTTATCCCATCATATTCCTATCCACCATCCCCTATTTATCCTATCATTTCCCATCCATTCTATCTACTATACCTTCCTCCTTAGATCTTGATAAAGATAAGGGGAAAAATATCAAAACATGCTTTGGATAGCTCTCGACATACGTCCCTTTCCAAGTATATCCTTCATCCATCTATCTAC
Source organism: Cunninghamia lanceolata (assembly GCA_027924645.1). Classification (NCBI taxonomy): domain Eukaryota; kingdom Viridiplantae; phylum Streptophyta; class Pinopsida; order Cupressales; family Cupressaceae; genus Cunninghamia; species Cunninghamia lanceolata. Next base: position 1,793,603 of record BSBN01000277.1, read on the forward strand.
TACAAAGTCCATCCATCCAAACATAAGTCCATCATGCATGAGGCATGTGATTCCGTGCAACCTAGCCCTTGGAGGAAAACCTAAAACCCCCCATCCATCGATCAGGCATCCCTATCCTATCCCTCATTCCTATCCCTTATCCTCATGTATCCATCTATCTATAAAAAATCTCCTATACATTAACCTTTCATCAACAATCCAATCTAATCCTATCACTTTATCCATCTTCACCTCTAGATTTGGTGTTCCCTTGTCATTGGTATCTAGTGCAAAGGCTATCCAAACACAATCCAATGCAACCATTATAATAAAACCATTCCCTATCCAAAATCATGAAAATCTAAAAATAATCAAAATATCCATAAAATCACAAAAATATCCATCCCAAAATCAACATCGTTTCATCAACATCTCATCATCTTCCAACATCATCACATCTATCCTCAATCATCCTACATCATGATCACAAATTAGAACTACATATCATCACCACCCATATGTTAATGTGTCTTGATCCCATGGATACAGGGTATGTAGGCAGTATGGAATACAAAGGAAGTTTCTAGTACTCAGGTACATAAGATGCATCCATCCAACCTACTTGGATGGTCCCTACCTGTTGAGCTTACACTAGATCCAAATGCAATATCTGAAGCATCACATTACATATCAAAGCAATCATCCCTTAACCAAATATCATTAACTATTAAATCAGCATCAATTACAACCTGTAACCATTATATCTTGCGCCAAGCTTACAACATCAATCATAAAAACCATGATATATCATTCCTACAATAAGTAGAATCTATCTTATCATCATCCATCTTGGCAAGAGATATAATGGCTTTTTGTTTGGTTTGTTGGTCTTTTGGTTTTTAACTTTTATCTTTTGTCCTATTTGAAGATCACATCAAAACTACCTTGATCTCACTATATCATGGTATGTGGTGAAAACATCTAGAATGGCGCATAGTCTTGCTTTTGTATGTTGTTCTTGTGGGTTGGTTTCATTACTCCAACCTAGTATTCATATCTTGTGGATCGTAGGGTTGGTTCTAGGATATTGATCTCCTTGTGCATGTAAGGTTCATCATACCTTTTTTGTATTAAGGTCTTCAGTTATGAGTCCCCTTCCCTCATCTGGACAAGATTGTACTATCTTGGGCATGCATGGGATCACCCTCTTGTTTGTGTGTCTAGTCAATGCAAATGTTGGATAAACATCATCACCCTGGTCTTCTATACCTTGGTGAAAATATCCACTTTGCTATAACAAACCTAGGATTGATCTAGATCTTTTTCAACATAATAATCATCCATGAACCAGTCTACCCTAAAATTGTCATTCTTTCATGTCACCCCTTATACTCCAACCACTTCAACTAATCTATTCCATCCATTTTGAGAGCACTCCCATGTTCTTGCAACCCACCTATCCTCTCGAGGGGGCATCACCCTTACCAATCATCCCTAAAACTAATCCTATTCTTCTAAGCCAAAATCTTTTTCTACCCAATCCAACTCTATATTTTAAACTTCTTTGAAATAATGTTACTTAGATGCAACACCATTTCAAAGAGGGGCAAATGTAGGCACCTAAAATTGACTTGCTCCGCAAACCAATTTCCCATATCTCTACACCACCAATTATCCCACCTATTAATTAAATAAATTCATTTTATTTAATTAATTAATCCCTAATCATCTACCCTTAACTAATTATCCATCTTTTGTGATGAACTGATGGGGAGCGCACATCAGGAATAGACAAATTTTCAAAATTTGAACTTTTGAACTCTTGAACCTTTTGGAACCGTTTCTAGGCTTGGAGAATAGATCTTTGAACCTTTGAACATTTTGAACCTTTTGTAGGCTTGGCAAATAGATATTTGAACCTTTGAACCTTTAAACCTTTGAACCTTTTGAACCTTTTGTTTTCAACAACACTTTACAACTTATCTCTCTAAAGTCTTAGTCACTCCAATGTGAGGTTCAACACTCTTTGCCTATCAGCAAGACAATTACTATCAGCCATGTTAGAATTTTCTTCACCGATACGCTGATGGACCAAACACTCTTCGGCATGACTGCAACCTTCAACGAACTTGATTTGAGTCCCAGCGATTCGTTGATGCACAGTTTACTTTCTCGCTCTTCAACCAAACCCTAGCACATGGAGATGCTAGGTTAACCTACTATGTAAAACACTCTGTCTGGATCCTCTGCACTGTCGAACACAAAAACAAAACAAGAAAACAAAAACAAATATTGTACAACGAAGCCATTCCACTGATTTCAATGGAAATCATACCAGTGGAATGTTTCACATCGACATATTGCAATAATGGACAACATGCAAAAAGAATAGAAATCTACAGTTATTCAAATTACAGTTATAGGGAACGAAAATCAAATTGATAGAACAGAATAGTTTTATTTCTCCTCAGAACAATGCACAATTACATTCATACTTCTCCTCCCCTTTTGATAGTTCCTTCCTCTAGTTGTTATCAACTCAACCTACTAGCAGTTGGAAAACTAACCGATGCAAACAGTTGGAAGACCAACCGATTCAGAGAAGTTGAGGAAGACCAACCGCCTATGTCCCCCAACTATCCTGCTACCCTGTTTTTGCACTATGTGATTACAATTTGACAAATGTGTCCATTATTTGCCAAATAGAATACAAAGACTTCTAGGTTTTTAAAACAAAACATGAACAAGATGACATGGCCAAATAGGCCTTATTTCAACATAGTAGATTTTACTATGGTGCCCCTGCACCATACTCCCCAGAAGAAAAATGTCTCAAGTCCTCTTAGAGACCAATTCTTGTACATCTCTGCCTTGCTTTGGAATGTCTTCCTCCAGCATCCATGTGGCTTCAGAATCTGGAATCCCTTGCCACTTAACCAGATGTTTAAAGTATGTTTTGTGCCTTGTCTTCCTGGCTTCTATGCTTCCCAAAATGTACTCCATTTTTTACGGCTCCCTAGAAGGTAAGTGCTTTAGCCAGTCTTCATTTTCCTAGACAGGGTCTTCTACATTCTCCCCTATATTAGGACTTCTGTACAATGTCAAATCAGCAATGTTGAATATGGGTGAAATGGCAATATCATCAGGAAGCTCAATCTTGTGAGCATTTGGACCATACTTCTCCAAAATCTGACAGGGTCCAATCTTCCTCATCATCAGTGTTCAGATGAACCATGACCAAGTCGCCTACCTGATACTACACATCCCTCCTCCTTTGATCCATTTGAGCCTTCATCTTCTGACTATTCTGGTGTAAAGTATCTCTGACCTATTGGTGTATTTCTTTCATGGCTTCTGCAAATGCATCAGCATGACCACTTCTTTTCTCCAAACCCTAGACGTCTCTCAATTTAAAAATACCCCTGGGGTGACTGCCATATACAATTTCAAAGGGACTCATACCTATGCTCCTATTTGTCAAGTCATTATAAGCATATTCTACTTGTGGGAGTATCACATCCCAACTGTTACCATGTTCTTTTGTTAAGCATCTAAGGAGATTGCCCAAAGATCTATTGACCACCTCATTTTTCCCATCAGTCTAAGGATGATAGGTTGAATTGAAAGACAAATTTGTTCCCAATCTTTTCCACAAGGTTCTCCTAAAATGTCCCACAAATTTTCTATCCCTGTCAGACACAAAGCTCAAAGGTAGCCCATGAATGTTGATAATTTCTTTAAAGAACAAACCTGCAATGTAGCTAACATCATTAGTGGTCCTGGAAGGAATGAAATGAGCCATCTTGTTGAATCGGTCTACCACTACAAACATACTGTCACAACCTGCCCTTGTTTTGGGTAACCCCATCACAAAATCCATACTCAAACATTCCCAAGGCCTGTTGGGTATTAGCAAAGGTTGATACAATCCTGCATTAGTCGAGACTCCTTTTGCTCTTTGGCATACTATGCAACTTTCAACAAATTGTCTAATGTCATACTGCATTCTTGGCTAGAAATAAAATCTCCTTACCAGATCTAAAGTCTTATTCAACCCAAAATGTCCACCCAAACCACCACTATGTTTTTCCTTCACTATATTATCCCTCATTGAACACTTAGGGATACACAACTGACATCCTTTGAACAATAGTCTATTCTGCAATGTAAAATCTGAAAACTCACTATGAAAAGTATTAGAAAATTTATTGCATACCTTGTAGATTTCTCTGAAATCCTGATCTTCTTCATATAATTCTTTGAGTGACTCAACACCCATGCTTTGCAACTGCACTTCTTGGACTGTCAACACCCTTCTGCTTAAAGCATCAGCAACCTTATTGGTTATCCCCTTCTTATGCTTGATGGTGAAGGTGTATGCTTGAAGAATTTCCACCCATTTCATGTGTCTATGGCTGAGCTTTTCCTATCCATTCAAAAAACTGAAAGCATGATTGTCAATGTACACAATGAACTATTTAGGAAGCAAATAATGCCTCCACTTTTTTAGAGCTTGTACCAAGGCATATAATTCTAAATCATAAGAGGAGTACTTCCTCTTAGCCTCATTCAATTTCTCACTAAAAAAGGCTACTGGTTTGCCTTCTTGGCTCAACACTATTCCTATGGCCATGCCACTTGCATCACATTCAATTGTGAAAACCTTACTGAAATCAGGTAACACTAAGACAGGGAATTTAGGAACTTTCTGTTTCAGACTTTCAAAACTCTAGTTTGCCTTTTTTTGTCCACACAAACTTCACCTTACCTCCACCCTTGATGGTCTCCAACATAGGTGCACAAATATCACTTTAGTTCTTAATATTTTTTTTTGTAAAATGTGGCCAAACCATGAAAACTTCTAACCTCTCTTGTTGTCCTAGGTGTAGGTCAATTCAAAATAGTCTCTACCTTGGAAGGATCCATTTTCAAATCACCCTTAGAGATGACAAATCCTAGGTAAACCAATTCTTGTTTCATGAAGTCACACTTTTCCAAGTTTATCATTAATTTCTGATCTTCCAGCCTCTTCAAGACCATCTCCAAATGTTTCAAGTGTTCTTCCTTGCTCTTACTGAACACCAAGATATCATCAAGGTAGACTACCACAAATTTCCCTATGAATTCCTGCAACACCTCATTCATTAGTCTCATAAATGTGCTCGGGGCATTTGAAAGACCAAAATGCATCACAAGCCACTCATACAACCCTTCATTGGTTTTGAATGTTGTCTTCCATTCATCCCATTCTCGTATCCTTATCTGGTGATACCCACTCTTTAAGTCTATCTTAGAGAAATAGGTAGCACCCCCCAAATAGTCCACTAGGTCTTCAATTCTAGGAATAGGAAACCTGTATCAGATGGTTATCCTATTTATTGCCCTAGAATCAATACACAGTCTCCATTTCCCATCTTTCTTTAGTCCCAAAACAGTGGGGATTGCACATGGACTCAAACTCTTTCTTATTAACCCCTTGTCTAAAAGTTCTTGAACCTGCCTGGCTATCTCCTCATTCTGCTAAGGGGTCATCTTATTGGCTACCTTATTGGGAAGTACAACTCCTGGTATGAGATCAATCTGATGGCTGATATCTCTAATAGGTGGTAGTGAGTCTGGTATATCTACTGCAATTACTTCCTTCTAACTCTCAAGTAGTTCTCTGACCTCCTTAGGCCCTACTTCTCTCACATTTTCCTTCTTTCCCCCCTTAGGCTTCACAATCAAAGCAAAACCTACTCCGCCACTTTCCTTTAATGTATCCATGAATTCTTTTTCTCCTACCAGCATTACACTAGATCATACAAGCTGTGGATCCCCTTCTACCAATGACTGTATCCTATACATTACACCATCCTTTTGGAATGAGTAAGCATTCTTTTCCCCATCATGATGAGCCTTTCTATCAAACTGCCATGGTCTACCCAGCAAAAGATGGCAAGCATCCATTGGAAGGATGTCACACAAAATTTTGTCTCTATACCCCCCTATACTAGATTCTACCCATGCTTGTTCATTGATGAGTATGTACTACCCCTTATTCAACCAACTGACTTTATATGGACTGCTATGGGGTATCTTTTCTAGTTTTAACTTATTCACTGCTTCCAAAGATATAATATTATGAGTAGAACCAGAATCAATAATAACTTTACAAACCTTACCTTGGATCTTGCAGTTGATTCTAAACAAAGCCCTTCTTTGAGACGGTTTAGTCTGCATTGGTTCCTTGAGCAGCATCCTCTTGATCATCAAATTTTCTCCCATTTTTTATGCCAGATTCACTTCAGGAGATGTCACACTCCTTGCATCCTCTTGAATCAAAGTGGTTCTCTTCTCACCACCATGAGAAGTTGAGGCCTTCTCTGGACACTTGTATGTCGGGTACCCTATCTGATTGTAGTTATAACATCTCATGTTGGAGAACTTGGATCCTCTAGCTAATCCATTTGTCCCACCTCTTCCATTAGGCCTTCTTCCTCGGTAGCCTCCTCTGCTACTTGAGTCCCCAACTTGCTCTTCTTGGATAGACTCACCATTGGGCCTTTGGTTAGGACTTCTTCCTCCAAAACTGCCTCTGCCTCTAAAATTTCTACCACCTCTTCCTCTACCTTGCTGCTCACCTTTCCTCTTCAGCTCTTAATGCTACTTGAAAGCATTTTTCCATGGTTTTAGGGGTCAATAAACTAATCTCATCTTGAATATTGAACCTCAGACCATTTAGATACCTGGCCACCATAGCTTTTTCCTCCTCCATGTACCCAAAGTGAAGAGTGTATTTGTGAAACTCCTCGGTGTAAGTAGCTACATCCATATCTTTTTGCTTGAGGTTTTGCATTTTCCTATAAATCTACACCTTGTAGTTAAATGGAAGGAACTGGGACTTGATCTTCTCCAGCATTCTACTCCAAGAGATCATACTCTTCCCATTCTTTACCCTTTCTCCTTGGGTGTAATTCCACCATGTAAGGGCAGCACCTTTGAGTTTAGTTTTTGAAAACTTAACTCTCTTACTTTCAGAAACTTCTTTGTACTCAAAGTAGTTGTTCAAAGCCTCAATCCATTCCATGACTTCGTCAGCATTCATTTTTCCACTAAACATGGGGATATCTATCCGAGCCTTTGAAGAGTCTTTGCCAATAGCCTTAATGGTTTCTAGGAAATGTTTTTGATCAACCAATATCTCTGTCTCTTCTTGTTCCTCTTCTTCTTCTCCATTCTCTTCCTCTTCATCTAAACCTTCCTCTATCCTTTTTCCTATCTTCAGTACCTTCAATTTTGCTTGGAGTGCTTCCCTAACTCCAGTTTTGATCTTCTCTTCCATCTCCTTAAATTTCTTGACCACTTTGGTGGTCATCCCCTTTGGAGGCATATTGCTAGCCTCTCCTTTGCTCTCCTCTGCTGACATATACCAAACCAACAATAGAACCTTTTATGGATCTGATAGCAATATGATGGGGAGTGCATAGCGGGAATGGATAAATTTTCAAAATTTGAACTTTTAAACTCTTGGACCTTTTGGAACCGTTTCTAGGCTCGACAAATAGATATTTGAACCTTTTGTTTTTGGCAACACTTTACAACTTATCTCTCTGAAGTCTTAGTCACTCCAATGTGAGGTTCAATGCTCTTTCCCTATCGGCAAGACAATTACTATCGGCCATGATAGAATTTGCTTCACCAATATGCCTATGGACCAACCACTCTTTGGCATGACTTCAACCTTCGGTGAACTTGATTTGAGTCCCAACAATTCACTGATGCACAGTTTACTTTCTCCCTCTTCAACCAAACCCTAGCACATGGAGATGCGAGGTTAACCTAGTGTGCAAAACACTCTATCTGGATCCTCTGCACCATCGAACACAAAAACAAATACTATACACTGAAGCCATTCCACTGATTTCGATAGAAATCATACCAGTGGAATGCTTCACATCGACATACTGCAACAATGGAAAGTACGCAGAAAGAATATAAATCTATAGTTATGCAAATTACAATTATAGGGAACAGAAATCAAATTGATAGAACAGAACGGTTTTATTTCTCCTCAGAACAATGTATAATTACATTCGCACTTCTCCTTCTCCCCTTTTGATAGTTCCTTCCTCTGGTTGTTATCAACTCAGCCTGCCAGCAGTTGGAAAACCAACCGATGTAAACATTTGGAAGACCAACCAATTCGGAGCAGTTGAGGAAGACCAACCGCTTGTATCCCCCAACTGTCCTGCTGCCCTATTTTGGCACTATGTGATTACAATTTGACAAATGTGTCCATTATTGGCTAAATGGAAAACAAAGACTTCTAGGTTTTTAGAAAACAAAACATGAATAAGATGACATGGCGAAATAGGCCTTATTTCAACATAGTAGATTTTACTATGGTGCCCCTGCACCATGGATTAATTCATTTAATTTATCACTATACCTTACAACACTATCCCTCATTAATTAAATAAATATTCTCATTATTTGTTTAGTTAATTTGTCCATCTCCCTAATCCTTATTAATTAAATAAACCATACCTTTTTAATTAATCTACTCTTCAACCTAAACCTAGCCTAGATGATTAAATAGCAATTATTTAATTAGCTACCCTAGCCTACCTATCCCATAGACCTAAATTAATTAAGCTAAACACTTAATTAAACCTTGCTTAACCCATCCTCCCACACACTTTGAATAAAAATCAATTTTTTATTCAAAGGGTCACATCTTCCTCTTACAAATGTAAGTGTACATGTGTCCTTGACCTTCCCACTTGTCCTAGTCTCCATTAATGGAACTCTTCCCCATGAATGGGACTCTTCTCCATGTGAATTAACAATTCACATCTAACTTGTCATATCCAACTCTTCCCCAAAAATGAATTTTTAATTCATTTTTATTCTCATCACCCTTCCCTATGTGAATTTAAAATTTGCAAATAATGGGAGTCATCCAATATCATTGACCAAATATTAACCCTTGATCTCTCTCATCCAACCTTCTTGTGACACCTGTCACAAGACCACAATCTCAATCCAAACCCTAATCGTCAAGCATTTCTAGCCATTGATCTAAACTTTTAATCCTCATCTGCCATCCTTTTTACCAAAAATTAATAAATGGAGTCCTCATCCAAGCCATTTTCATCACTTCTTCATCCTATCATCACTATGCAAAAATTTCTATCTTCTCATCTCATCTTAACCTCATAATGCCAAAATCGTTCTATCTTATCTATCTACATCCAATCTTCATCCATCTAAATCCATTGTCCTCATCATATTGTGTTCAATTTCAAAGAGCAATACACATTCCAACTATCATCTATTTGGGTAAGCTAGGAGAGCTCTTGGGTGCACTCTTGTACACCTTATCAAGGAGAAGGAACATCTTGAGGTATAAACATTGTATTTTGCATTTTGTTTGTATTTTCTAATCTTTAGATTTCTCTTATCTTCAATTCCCTACCTCCTTGAAGAGGTTACTTGTTCAAAACTTAAACAAATTTAATTAAATACCTTGGTGATAATTACATTCTATTGACAAATTTTCAACATTGAATGCTTTGTGTTATATTTTAAGTTTCAGTAGTATAAGTTTCAATAAAGATTCAATGAAGATAAAAGGTATGTGTTATATGGATACAAAGCATGAAGGCCACCAGGGTTTGAAGCACATCGCCTATGGAGTAAAATCTCAGGTTAAAAAGAAAGTGCAATCATATGTTTAAAATAGAATATTAGTTTCAAAGGAAGAAGCAATCCACATAATGGTATTGTAGGTCAATAAGCAGCCATCCTCATAAGTTTCTCAATACAAATGTGAGTATTGGAATGGCACAATTTTCAGAATAAGGCATGTCCTTTTCTAAGTCAAAATGTGGTCATCCATGTATAATAGCTACCATGTCAATGAACTGCTAGTACATGAAGTGCCACCATTTCTCAAAACAAGCTAAGAAGGCAGAATCAGGTTATGAGTCATGGAGCTTCTATATGAGGTAATTCGTGAGTTCATAGATGAGGTTCGACCTTTTTGAAGCTAGGCCAAATGGACGAAGTCAGAATGTTTTTGACAAGGGAAAACCAAATTGACAAAAAAGTGTTCTATTATAGCTTTAACCCAGATGCAATGGATTTAGTACAAAAAATGCAAGTAGAATTCGTCGTTCTCTTCTTAACAGATGGGACTTTAGTAATCTTGAAGAAAGAACTCGTATTTAGTGATATTGACAAACTTTCAATATCAAATGTGATGACTGTTCTCAAAAGTTTTGGGCTCATGTAGCAATGGCATATGTATTTACAATATGGACTTGTTTTGTTCTTTACATAGAATATGATAAAGTAGCACCCATGAGAATGCAGTTCTTGGCTTCACTACAACATCATGCCAATCAATTCACTATAGTAGTAGAGTTTCATTGATGAGATGCATAGCAATTTATAAAATGGCAATGGTCATCACAAGGGCTCGGCCTACAAAGAAGATAGTGATGTGTTTTATTTCAAACAACGTCATTATTAAGGATCAAGGCGCATATAAGGAATGATGCATAGCTCTAAAAGAATCGAATGGATTCTAAACTGGAAGGCACAGTGAGATGGGTTTTATAACATCACTCCAGCATTATAAATAAAACAAGCATTCAAGAAGTTGATCGATCCTTTCAAAGAAAGAATGGCATTACAGATAGGTTTCTATGTAGCCATTTAAGAAGGCACTACCTTCATCAAAAGAACAACTAATGAGTTTTGAGGATTAGCTACAGATGAATAAGGAGGCTCGATACATTTGATTGTGCAGGCCTATTTAAATAAGAAATAAGTATGGCGGCATGCATAATAAGCACTCCGGTTATGATCAGAGCCCAACAAAAAGAATGATGGAACCAAACTAAAGACACTACATGTTTGTAAAAACATGCCTATTCTAAATCAGTGTAGCATTTGCAAGTAAGTCTCAAGCATCATTTGAGGAAACATGGTCAACACAAAAGAGGCATGAACGGAAGGCTCCATTTCAATGTGTCATGGCACTGTCATTAAGTCATGTAGTTTCATCACTCAAGCTGCAGCACACATTGTGCTCCTGCATACAAAGAAGCTCTCAGCTCTTAGGGATGGATTTATGTGTGAAGAGAGAATGCAGCTTATCAAATACAATGCTGGCCTTAAAGAATGTGACATAATATAGCTTAAGATGCCACACTCCAATGTACCTTTAGAGATGGAAGTATGACGTTGTCCAGGAAAAATATAAAAGATAAGCAAAAGAATGGTGCGACCTCTAGTTTAGTATGGTTTATCAAATCAAAGGCATAACATCTGAATCACGAAGGTGCAAATTCAAGATAGAGCAAGCCATTGATAAATGAGAACAGTAGCATTCAAATGAAACACACATGAACCATTGATGGAAAGAAGATCTAACATCTCAGACTGCATAGGCAAAGGATGCACTAGGGAGTGCCACTTGTCACTTTTGTGGGAGTTTGAGAAGAAGTCAGAGGAGCTTCATTTCAAACACGCGCTTGCACACCACGTGGAAGCTGTGGAAGGCAAATAAACATTAGTTTTTTTTTTCTTATTAAAATCAATAAATCAAAGAGTCACATGAGGTCATAAAAGAAGCTAAAGTCATTTTTTAAATGATAATGTTGAATCTCATTTGGATATGGTGGGCCCCTTCTACTAAGGCTTGTTTTTTAAAAAATATTAATAAGGAATCTTAGGTAAAAGCCACGGGAGATTTAAAAAATTAGATTTCAACAAAAAGAGTCTTTTATTATAATGAGATATGGTGGGACCCTCCTTAAAACAAAGTAGAAGCTTTATTGACATAAAGACTCTCATCATATGACTCTCTCTTATTTGACTCTCTTCACGGGAAATGAAACATGTAACCCTAAGTTTCACGGCAGCCACTTTGTTTCTTAGGCAACCATAAAGAGAGATGGGTGGGAAAAGAAACTCACACAGGTCAAGCATTTGCAGCAATATATTTTCCATCCATGGAAGACTCAGTTCACAGCCAATTCAATTCCTAGGGTGGTTATCTGCTGGATTTTGAGGTAGATTTTATGGGTTTCAGTTACAAAGATTTTAAGAGGATTTTCTTGAGAGGGTTTTTGTTTTTTTGGGTTATAAATGTAAATCCGAGACAAAGAATGAGGGTTCCACAAAGGCACAGTTCTACACAGATCAAACAAGATAGCCACAAATATTTTATTTTTGCCTCAACAGTTACCTCTTTCATGAGGAATGTAACATTTATTTTGTGCAAGTTATTTTTTCCTCTGTAAATTGTTTTCCATTCAAATTAAGAGAGACGGTATTTTGTGCATCTATGAGTTTGTTTCTGTTTCTTTTGCCTCTATTGAATCTATTTATAGACTGGATTAGTAATCATGTTGTAAGCTCTTTAATTTTTCTAGTTAGTCTATTAGGGTTTGGCACTGTGCAACTGGGTTGGTTTGAAATCTGACGTATCACCATATGATTAGGTTTTATTTCATTGTATCTATAATCTTGTTTTTTTCTTCCCTTTTCCCTAAACCCCATTGATAAAAGGAAGAGCCAACTTCCTTAAAATCTGGAGGTTACTCTGAGAAGCTATCCCATGTTTTCAGAGTTTCCCATGTTGTTGTTGGATTAGACCCACAAATTTATACATCAACACATTCAATATGTAGTTTTACTTTCTATCTCTACCAAGAGGTAGAGTACATAGTCCTCAACCATCTGGAAAAAATTCCATGAGAATAACTAATGTCTTCTCCTTACAACTATTATGAATCATTTTGCAAACTTCATGCAGATTCTTAACATAAGTTTTCAAAAAAGATACTAATCCCAATCTTTATTAGTCAAAATATTCCTGAGAGGACCCTCTAAACTTACGTCCTCTGCTACACATTGACACATTTTTCAAAAGGCTTCATGAGATTCTAGGGAACTTTTTTTCACTTTTACTTATGCACATTTCTTCGTATATGATAATTGGTTTTCTCTTGAATCTTGGAAAATAAATGCTTTTCTAAGTCTTGTACCATTTTTCTCAGCATTCTATACCAATATATCACCACTTTCCTTTAATGATCCTTTTATTCCACTTGGCTCATTCAAGGCCATCTAGGATTTAGAAAAGAACCCATCTTATCTATGTATCTTCGATACAATTCTAGGATCTTCTACACTTAGTTATTCTTGCACCTAGTTGATTATTTTAGGATCTTCCCATCCCTAAGTTCTTGAGAATTAAACGCACTTAGCCTTGCCTAGCTTCACTTGTTCTCAAAAAGTTTTTGTATCAGACACGGTAGGCTCATAGGCTTTAGTATTTGAACCAAGGCTTTGATCTTGACTTCATATAAACACTGCTCTACCTGAGCTCTTAGTCTGATTAACAATTGACCTTGGTTCAAGCATTGTTTTCTTTCTAGCCCAATATGCTTAAGAAACTTTAGCCAAAGTCTCAAAGTCTTCTCGCTATACACTTTTAGCATAGTTAATATACTCTTGGAGTTTTACCTCCTCAGTTGGTTCTTTCTTAACCACTGACCTAGGTAAGTACTGGGAAATAGTCTTCCTGACAGTTTTCTTGGTTCTTCTCTATGCTATTCCGGCATAAAACTAGTTTCAAACATTAGCCAATCTATTGAATATTAACGATTTTTCTCACAATGAGCTCATAGGTCCATGTGTTGAACCCAGTTAGCTCTGATACCATATGTAACATACCTTCTCATATTACTTGAAATAACTCAAGTATTTACAAGAAGTAAATGAGAGAGAAACTTATTTTATTAATATCTAATCATTTGTATGATCACAAGAAATAAATATATCTTTCTAAATATTTTCAACCTTGAAAATTACAACATATTCAAAGATAGAATCATAGTGAATTCCTTTCTCTTTTCATTTTGACTACATAAACTACACTTGGCATAAAGAATAGTTTTACCTCTAAAATTTGACTATCATAAGTCATAACATGGAATACCCTGCATCTGGAATATTGATATCTATATTTACAAGTCTCATCTTGTCTTCTACTTGGGAGGGAGAGCATCATCTAAGTGCTTTACCACCAACCATAGACCAGCAGTCCCCCTCACACCTACCTTCTTGGAAGTGGCCCTACCCTTCACGAAGAGGATAGATATATGGAACCTACAATTTTTTTTTCCATCTAAGTCTCTAGTGTTGTGTCCTACATAACCAACATGGTCATACAACTATAGACTCCTTCTAACTGAGTATGACACTATTGGATGGTTATGCAAATCTAGAGCACAATGAACTGACTAATGTATGTAGAAATGGATGCATTACATTTGCCAAAGATTTGATATAAATAGATGTTTCGCAATGAACATTATCATGATTTTACACACCTCTGACTTGACTTGGAGACTATCTCACACTACAACTTGATTTTCTTCATTTAGTAACTCTAGACACATCTTGTATGTATTGTACTCTATTCTAGTCAATCCGACTTAGAATTAATCCTTAATCTAGGATATACATGTATTATATATAGGTTTAGTTAATTCCAACCTTTTAGAGAGTCCCTCTTTGAATACTTGCAAGGAACTAGGGTCTATGACCTCCTGTCACTCTACTCACTGATTTCAATAGTGAACACTTTTGCATTGTATATAACAAGTTTCAACACTATCTGAAAATAGGAAAAATTTACATTCACTACAACAAATCCCTGTGATTAGCTCCCTTTTTTGCTCCATTTTTTGCTTCCACCCACTATTTTAATGTATTTTTGTCCAATTTTTTGAAAAAGTTGGTACTTTTTATCGGGATGGCATTATTGTTGGATTTTTTTGCACTGATCAAAACAAGTAGGCACTAAATTAGGTGTAATTTAGCACCTAATTTAGTGCCTCCTAATTTAGCATCTGATTTAGCACCTAATTTATGGTTACTTAGGGTTAGGAGTATTATTTAGGGTTTAGGGTTTAGGGTTTTGGGGTTAGGGGTTAAGATTTAGAGGTTTAGGGTTTAGGGTTTAGAGAGATAGAGCACCAATAGGGAGATATATAGGAGACTGAAGGGAGAGATAGGGAGATAGAGAGTGAGGGACATGGCCAAAGACATAGGGAGAGAAATTGAGAGGTAGAGGGACAAAGGCGATAGGGCGAGAGGGGAGAGATAGGGAGATAGAGGTTTAGGGTTACTTGGGTTTAGGCTTTAGGCTTTAGGGTTTAGGGGTTTGGGGTTTCTTATGTTTAGGGGTTAGGGGTTAGGGTTTAGGGGCATTATTTAGGGTTTAGGGTTTATCATTTAGGGGTTAGGGGTTCAGGTTTAGGGTTTATGGTTTATATATATATATATATAGAGAGAGAGAGAGAGAGGAATGATAGGGAGATATAGAGGAGACTGTGGAGAGAGATAGGGAGATAGAGAGTGAGGCACATGGTCAGGGACATAGGGAGAGAGATTGAGAGGTAGAGGGATGATAAAGATAGAGAGATAGGGAGATAGAGGTTTAGAGTTGCTTAGATTTAGGATTTAAGGGTTTGGGGTTTAGGGTCGCTCAAGTTTTGAGATAGCTAGATAGAGAGAGAGAGGAGATAGATAGGGAGAGATAGAGGAGACAGAGGGGAAAGATAGGGAGATAGAGAGTGAGTGAGATATCTAGAGAGATAGAGAGAAGGATTGAGAGGTAGAGGGATGATAGAGATAGGGGGATAGGGGTTTAGGGTTTCTTGGGTTTAGGATTTAGGGGTTAGGGGTTAAGGTTTAGGAGCATTATTTAGGGTCTATAGTTTAGAGTTTAGAAGTTTAGGGTTTAGTGTTTAGAGAGAGAGGACCAATAGGGAGATATAAAGTGTGAGGTATAGTGCAAGAGACATAGGAAGAGATAGGGATATGGAGAGTGAGGGACATGGCTAGAGACATAGGTAGAGAGATTAAGAGGTAGAGGAATTATAGAGATAGTGAGATAGGGAGATAGAAGTTTAGGGTTGCTTGGGTTTAGTGTTTAGGGTTTAGGGGTTTAGAGTTTAGGATTTAGGGGTTTAGGGTTTCTTAGGTTTAGGGTTTAGGGGTTAGGGCTCAAGGCTTAGGGCATTATTAAGGTTTATGTTTTAGGGGTTAGGGGTTAGGATTTTAGGTTTAGGGGCATTATTTAAGGTTTAGAGGTTTAGGTTTGATTGGGTTTAGGGTTTAAGGGCATTATTCAGGTTTTACAGTTGCATGTCAAAAGAATTCTCTCTCTAAATCCCTCAACCCTAAATAATGCCCCTAACCCCTAACCCCTAAACCCTAAACCTTTATCTCCCTATCTCTCCCTTATCTCCCTATCTCTCCCTCTGTATCCTCTATCTCTCCCTTTGTATTCTCTATCTCTCCCAATCTATATCATCTCTCTCTCTACCTATCTATCTCTCCATATCTCTTACCTCTCTCTCTCTCTCATCAACAAAGCAAATCAAAACAAGAAAACTAGGACATCAAAAGATAGATGAGGATATAAATTGGTAGGATGAAATGGAATCAAGATAAAATGAAAGTTCATTGGATGGAAAGAATGATGAGAAGAGAGGGGGAAAATAGTAAAATAGGGAAAAATTGGTGGGATCTTAAGGGAAATTGGAAAGGAAAAGGAAAACTAGGAAAGCTGGGAAAAAGATTTAACTAGGAGCTAGATAGGTCAGAGAGAGAGAGAGATGTCCAAAGTAATAGGGAGAAGTATTGAGAGGTAGAGGGATTTTAGAGATAGGGAGATAAGGGAGAGTTAGGGTGACAGGTGTTTAGGGTTTCTCAGGTTTCAGTGTTAAGGTTTAGGGGCATTATTTAGGGTTTAGGGTTTATGGTTTAGGGGTTAAGGTTTAGAGGTTTAGGGTTTAGTGTTTAGGGAGAGATGGCCAATAGGGAGATATAGAGAGTGACGGACATGGCCAGAGACATGGAGAGAGATATTGAGAGGTAGAGTAATGATAGCTATAGGGAGATAGGGAGATAGAGGTTTTGGGTTGCTTGGGTTTAGTGTTTAGGGTTTAGGGGTTTGTGGTTTAGGATTTAGGGGTTTAGGGTTTCTCAGGTTTACGGTTTATGGGTTAGGGCTTAGGGCTTAGGGGCATTATTAGGGTTTATGGTTCAGGGGTTAGGGGTTAGGGTTTAGGATTTAGGGGTATTATTCAAGGTTTACAGATCTTTAATGATCTAGATAGTGTGGCTATACACATTTCTACACATGTTGGTCTCTAGTTAGACACATGGGACATCATCAACCACATGTTATGCTTCCATACACATGTCCCACCTAGGGTCATTTTTACTACAAAACATGATCATATAATTGGCACTATATGCATCTAGCACATGGCAATGTCCACATACGCCACATGCCACAATGATCTAGTTAGCACCATACAAGTTTGAGTACATTTGTTCTCATCTCATCCATATAATAAATGCACAATACATGTTAGATACTTGTCAACATCTACATAGAGCATAACTGATGGTATTCTTGAACAGATGCCTACTTTGTACATTTTGTAGAGTAAAAGAGGTTTAACAAATTTTCATCTTACCTCTCTGTATATTTAATTTGTTAATTTTGAATAGAAGTGACATGTATGTTAGAACCCTTCTGTATTTTAATGTGTTTTTTATGTAGAGGCACTAGGATGGATAGAGGATTCCACAAATTGACAAGGTTTTCTTCACACTCTAAAACCCAAATTCAAGGATCAAATTGCAAAAGTGGTAACAAAAGTTAACCTCTTTGAAACCATCATGGAAAGGTTTATTTGACATGCCATGGGACCCATCCCAACCATTGGCATAGGCAAAACAAACTCAATTTTGGTATTTCCTTCTTTAGGCACCTAAAACCCTTGTAGCCCTATTTTTGGATCTGTCAGACCATAATTTTCATTGGGGGCATGGTATCAATGAAACAAAGACACTTTTTGGCACCCATTATCTTTTTTTTCAAAATATGGATATAGGTTGTTTTGGACAAAAGGCTTCAAATCCTATGATAGACCTACCTTGAACTAGGCCTATTAGGCCACATTTACAAAGAAACTACTCTCAAAATGTCAATTTAAATGCCAAAACCCAAAAAAAATCTTTCAATAGGTCCCAAAACGTCCAAATCCACAATCAAATTCAAGTGACATGATCATTTGGTTGGCAAACTCAAAAACCCTCACTTTTAGGCCAAAAACCTAGGGTTTTATTGAAAGTCTATATTCTGGGCCTCCACCACCTTAGACACTACATCAAACACTTTCATGTACACCTGTACATACTCACCAAACACTCAGACAAACTTTTCCAATGACATTTTGTCAAATACCCTCTTGGGTTCCTCTTATCAACATGAAAAACACTTCAACACATGAAATAACACCCCCCTAAAACCCTACCAAACAATATTTTCTGCCTTTGAAACATTAAAGGAACCTATAAAATGTTTAATTAGGGTCATTCCACTAAACCACAGTGATCAAAGAGGGTGGAATACCCTATTTCTTCATTGCTGCCCTCAAAATCCCTGTTTCAACAGCTAACAGGCAGTTTTCAGAAAAATAGATAGAACTTACTCCAAACTCAATGAAAATATTCCAAACCTAGCTCAAATAAAGATTAATTCAATTATCTATCATACCATGTGAGTTTCAGGTCATTAAAACTCAGTATAGGGCCGTGGTACGGTCTGAAACAGTGAAAAATGCAGAAAAAATGAGTTTCAGCAGAAAAAACAAAGTTTATTGATGTTCTTTCTTCACCAAATTTGTGTGTCTCTCTTATTTCTTCATTGGAGACTTATTACATCCTCCTACAACTTTTTTTCAACTGACTCAAGCAATATATGGAGGATATGATTATTGGTTTATCTTTAAAATGGACAAAAACATTGTATTTTGCATAAATAACACTATGACAATTAACTACTTGACTCCCTAACAAAATCTAGGACATATTTCATGGCTTCAAGGGCCTTATTACATGGACATAGGTCAATAAAGACCTTATTAACAACCATGGTCTTTTAGAACACAAAAAATTCAAAATGGGCCTTATGGGGGTTTGATGACACCTCAGGTGCTCCTGCACCAGTTTTGGTTTAAATATCTATTTTCCTTTATGTATTCTATGATATTATTACATTAATAGATAATATAGGATTGTCAGTCAACTCACCTTGGGAATTAGATTAAATAACTGTTACTAATTTTTTGTTCACATTGGAAATTAGTTGGACCTAGATATAATTGTTCAGAATGAATAACAGGAAACTTCAAGGTTATGCATTCTTGAATGGTTGACACTTTGACAATGTTGAAAAGAAGATCCAGTTGTCAAGATAACCCATCAGTCTAATTAGGACTGATAAGTTATCATGACAAAAGAATTGATCATCAAAGGATCAAACATTCAAGGAGATACAGTTGTTTTACAAAGTTTGATCTTTCAGGAGTTATAAGTTAAATTGATTATTCAGATTAATCAATTTTGAATAAAAGAGAGAAGGATGTTGCATTACACAGTTATTTCATGTCATGTTTTGAACATACATCGAGGTATCTGTTACTTTATCTCATGCATTGATTAAAAAGGAAAAACATATACATCATATGCATCAGAGAAACTAACTGATCATGTTTTAAAGAAATGTTCAAATGTGTCCCACACAAGCTGTGGGAGTAACTAAACTGAGCAATTGCAGAAATGTAAGCAATGTATCTTTTTGATAAAAGAAAAGAGAAAATAACATGCTTCAAAGTCTTCAGTCTTCATGCTTCAATCCAAGCCACCATCCAGTTGAAACTTGAAAAAAATTTTGGGACAATCCCATTAGTGCTCCGGATGTTTATAGTTATCACATGCTTTTATCAAACAGAGACATCTACTTATCATATCATGCATTCAGATAAGAATTTAGATCAGATAATGATACAGATCAAAGAAGAAATCATGAACGAGATCAATCAATGCTATCAGGTACTTTTTTATGCTAACTTGTTTGTTCACTGTGTAGGTATAGGACAAATTTTGTTGTTGATTTGAAGACAAATAAACATGTGGATTAAATGTGGCTCCCACAAAGGTTTGAGCCCATCATGTTTCTTTTGAATTTTTGAAAAGAATACTAGAAAAATACTGGATGCATCATTCTAAGCTATATCATGCATCATCTAATCAACTTACATAAAGAAGATGTCATCATGACATCATTACAGTTGATTGAAAAAAATTAGAGCTATATGACTCAATCAAGATTGACAAAAAGACAAATTCAGAAAAAATAGATTACAGTCATCTCAGGAGTGATACAAGTTTTCATATTATTGTACCTGATAAATAGAAAAGAGATAGAGCAAGGAAGATACAAGAACTTATGTATCATTTGAACAAGTTGTAGAATAGATCTTATGAAGGGTCATCTCATTATGACAAAGGAGTAAGATGAAACAACATTGCATACTAGGTATTTCTCATATTGATTTCATACTGTTTAGAGATGATCAAAGTTTAAATAGCTATATCACATTCAAAGTTACAAGTGTCTCATAGAAGTAGTCAAGTAAATGCCACATGGAACAACAGATAGAATAGTGGAAGGCAAGACAATTATAAAACACTATGCCAACTTGACTGCCATAAATAGAACTTGATAATATGTATGAGATGGGTGTGCAGTCATCCAAAAAAGAAGATATAAACTTTGCAAAAGGCTGCCACCAATGCCTCAAAACTTCAAACCATCAAAAGATACATGAAGATCAAACACTACATTTGAAATGGAGTAACATATTCAAACAGTCAATCATCGAGGGATGAAGCATATAATACAAGAAAATACCCCAACACAGTGAATGGTCAAGAGACATGACAGTCAAGTCAAACTTTCAAAGATCAAACAAGAGGCTGTCATGTATGCAGTTGCAAGCTATAGAGGATACAATGCAGTCAAGTAGGTGCCACATAGTACAAAAGATGCAGTCAAGAGAAGATACCAAGAAATATGCAGTCAGAGTAAGTGCTACATAGTAAAGAGGATGCCATGCAAGATATAGTTAGGAGAGATACAGTGCAGTCAAAAGGATGTCATGATGACATGAAGAAAGATACATTACAAGAAAAAGAATAAATACAATCATCTTCATTATAATAGCCATGACATTGATCATGAAGTAGTATGATACATCATAATGGTCATTGCTCACCTATAGAGGAACATGAAAAATGATAAGACAAACAGTCAAGAAGAAGATAGCTTAATCTCTATACCAGTTGTTGTATCATAAAACATTGACCATCACCATAATAGTCATGACAGTGACCTGTGAAGTAGTTTAAATAAGCAGGAGACATTCATGATACATCATAATGGTCATTGCCCACCTACAGAGGAACATGAGAAATGATAAGATAGGCAGTTTGAAGATGCACATGAATGATCACAGATGAATGGAGGGACATAGGTCATATATTGATAATACAAAGGTGTATAATGATAAGGTATGAACAACCAGAAGAGATTTGAAGATGCACGAAGGCATGCTATAGGTGTACCAGCCAAGATGGAATAAAGACATGTACCTATACTATAGATAAGCCTTGAAGGACAAAAAAAAACACACAAAAAAGCATGTTATCCAAACTACAGGTACATTTCAAGAAAGCCACAAATAGTCAAGAAGATAACCTAATCTCTATGCCATGATATACATCCAGTTACAGTAGAAAGAAAGTCCCACATTCAAATGATGATGATACAACCAAGCAGTTCATCAACCTGACATTCATACAACCTGAAGAGATATTCTACAGAAGAACCTTACAGAATGGTGCAATCTATGCTACAGATGCAAATGGAGGTAACTATCAAAGCCAGTATATAGAATATCAAAAGGCTGTTGTCATAACAGAATATTAACATATGCTTCTACCCATTATCCATAGTGGAATGATAAGGCAAATGAGTCATCAGCAAATGTGTATGAGATAGTCACAAGGAGGTGAGAAGTATTATGAGAAGTAAATCAAGAAAACCCATTTCTAATACTTCAAAACCCTTAAAATTTTGCCAACAGATGGAGATAAGATCATAGTCAAGGTGGTGCTGCACAAAAAGAGGCTATTCTTTTTGAAAAGACTGTATACCCATGTCAAGGGACCAAACCCTAATGATGTTCTTGCAGACACAGTTGAGAGATTTCAAAGAAGATGCCATGATACATTCATAACCAACAGGGAGGAACAAGAAACAAGAAAGAGGGTATAACCATCTACCAAATAAACAATATTTCTTCACGGATACTCCAAACCTTTCATTTACTACAATATAAGGAGAAAGAGATCAAGTAAAATAGTATGGCCATGGCATTACAAGAATTTTCTGTGCATGATGAAGTTAAAACCCTAACTTCAAAGCTTACAAACCCTCTAGTAAGTTACAGTTTTTGATGCCTATTAACAAGACAAGCATAGCCATGGCAGGTAGAGGTTCTAGAAATGGAGGAGAAGTCAAAACCCTACTTCAAAACTTCAAAACCCTCAGGTTTTCTGCATATGAAACAGATTAAGACAAAAGAAGAAGTATGCAGCCATGGTTGGCAGAGACATAGTATTTTTTTCTATAAAATGTAATACCCACAACAATCTACAGCTTATCATGCTATAAAGAGTGGACCAAAGAAGAATGAAACTATAGAGACTAGATAGAAAGTGCTTACCTTGTTGTTGTCAGGAAGAAAGATCTTCCACTGCCTCACAATGGCCTCAAACTTCCAAGAGGAGCACACAAAAACAAAACAAAGATATTAAAGAGTGGACAACAATGGAGGATTTTATAATAGTAAAGAAGGTTGTGACCATGCAAGAGAAGAAAGATATAGACACTCAAATGTTTCATAACTTCCAGAGAACAAAGTTACCTTCATCCTAACTCATGTAGAGTTTCATGGCAATGACAATGTATTGGAGTGTTGAAAGGAGAAAACCAGAGCCACCATGGAGCTACTTGAATCCCTCAGCTGACATGTTTTCTAGAGCTCAAAGAGAGAAATCAAAAGAAGACTGAATGAGCAAAGATTAGGTTTGTTTCCCTATTTTGCTCAAAGGTTCTTTTTGTTCAAGTGTAATTTTTGACTTAAGAAAACCAATTATTACCTTATCCAAATTTGTTGTCGGGGTCAAGACTTTCCCTAGCAATCATAACACATAGTGGCCAATAGTAACCCTTTGGAGGTTGGCTCCTTTTAAGTCAAGAGACTAATATAACATGTGGGAAGGCTCCAAGCCTTATAACATTTTATGCACAGTGATGTTTCCTTGGTGGTCAAATGGTGGAGGCATAACAAATCACATGCTTAGGTCCCGTGTCCATTTCCAATCGTCCAAGGATAGGTTTCAAGTTTATGCATGGTGACTAACAGTCAAAGGGCATAGTTTTAAGACATGATATGCATGAACATAGAGTTTACAAGGTGGCAGATAAGGTGAGCATCTATAATGGTGCAATATTTGATGCATATGAAATACATGGAGTTCAAGGTAAAGCTCATTATGCATGGTGGAGATATGACTTTATGGCTAATAAGGTATTTGTCTTGTAGTGATGTGGCAATTGCATGGTGGCAGCATTGATGGTGATAGCATATGTTGGACATTTTTTATGCTTGGGATCAAATTGCATAGTGCAATTATTTTTTTTCCTTAACTTCAAATTTTGCATATGGGGATATAAGGAGATTTGAGAAATGGATGTATGTACACAATGTCAACAAGAGGGAGTGATAAGCATATTTATGCAATTTTGTCATGTGCATGGAGTGCTACATGAGTGACTGAGTTCTTTTTATTTTCCTTGCAGAGGGAGATATTTTTTTTCTCAAATATATTGGAGTGATAAGGAATTTTGTAATTATTCCTAAGTCCTATTTTGCAAAATAGGCAAATGTATTGGAGTGATAAGGAGTATATTTTTCTTCTAATCATGCACGATTTTACACATTTATTAATTGTAAATAAATAATAAAGTAATACTCATAAATTACTTTATTATTTTCCACAAGTTGTAAAATTGAAAATAAAATAAATCGTAACCAATAATAGAGTAATATTTTATTATTTTATTATTTACTCACTATCAATTTTGCTCATGCAAAATCATGCAAATTGATTGGTTGAGTTAACTAGGCCACCTAGGAGGTTTTGCATGACTTTTAGGAGTATTTTTAGGATCCTTGGTCAAAATTTTGGTCAAACACATGGAGAAGCGCAAATTGAAGCTATTCTTGCTCAATTTGAGGCAATTTTAGACCCTAATTTTGAGGATTTTTGAGGCAGTTATCTGTAAGTCTATTTTTTGCATGCCTCTTAGAGAGAGAAAGCCTATATATTGTAAAGTAAAAGTCTATTTTTGCTAGTTCTTGATTCTCATTCTGATTTAGACAGATTGGAGAATTCTTGTAGCTCACTTTTATAGTTTTATTGAGAGATC
Source organism: Cunninghamia lanceolata (assembly GCA_027924645.1). NCBI lineage: Eukaryota > Viridiplantae > Streptophyta > Pinopsida > Cupressales > Cupressaceae > Cunninghamia > Cunninghamia lanceolata. The sequence goes on from BSBN01000277.1 coordinate 1,818,069, forward strand.
AGTAGATTACAGGTTATCTTTTGTCTTTTTGCAAAGCTTTCCTTTGTTATTTCAGATCAGTTGAATTACCTTTCCTTTTAGTGTTGAATGTTGAAGTGATTTTGATGAAATTTTATCATGTTTTATTATTAAACCTTCAAAATTATTGTTTCACCTCATTGTTTACAGCATTAAAGTATAAATTCATCATAGGTCTTAGGTTGTTTAAATAGAAATAGTCTTTTTTATGCTGTGAAAAAACCATTTCCTTCATAAAAATTTGTTTTCAAACATTCCTTGGAATCATTTTTGTTATATTTATGCCAAGTCTGGATTATGTAGAATTCAGATTTCTAAGCAAACATTGTGAATCAAATTGCATTATTTTTATCCATATTAGGTGCATCACCATTTTACCTTTAGTATTCATTTAGTTTATTTCTTCCCTTTTCCAAAAAAGTAAAAAAAATACATCTCAATAGAACATTTGAAGGGAACCAACCCATAATCTGGTGGTCTAATCTCATCATAGGGCACCCACAACTTGAGATTAGTCCCATGTTACACAGAATTGTAGTGCTTTAACTTGCTTTGCATACAGGTGCAATTCCTAGTGATAACAGTTTTTGGCATGCCAAGTGGGACCTTTGAACTAATTTTCAGTTCAAAAGGACTTATTTTTTTTTGTTGTTTTTGGTTCGAGCAGCAAAATTCTAGTGTTTTAAAGGTTTCTTATCTGTACCTGGTGTCTAATACTTTTGTTTTTTCAGATCAGATCTTGCAATCTATGAAAAAATATTAAACAAGGTCAAGTAAAAATTCTAAGAAGCATAATCAGTTATCTCCACCAAAAAGGAGGATAAAAGTAGAGAACGAGGCTAATACAACTGATTTATCAGTTGTTATAGATCTGCCAAGTACACATCATGACTTTGCTTCACATCAGAATCCATTGTTTGCAATTTCATCAACATAATTTTTAAGTTCTCCACCAACAAGCCCAGAAGAATAGATTCCTATTTTCCAAGAGGAACCACTTCTTCTCGAGTTTATTGCTGAAGAACCTGTATTATGGGAAGTATTTCAAGAAGTTTTAGTCTAAGCACCAGCTCAAGTTATACCCACTCCAATGTTTTACTAGGAGGAGGAGGAGTATTACCACCTCCTAGTGGAGGAGGTGGAGGAGGTGGAAGAAATCCAACACCACCTCGAAATTATCCTTTTGTGTCTTTTAATGGAGGTAGCCCTTTGAATCTGAATCAGCATGATGACATACCGATGGATACATTGAAAAGTTTACCAAGTTTTACAGGAGAAGATGGGACTACACCCATTGAACATATCAGAAATGTGGCATCTTTATGTGCTATTCACCACATCACTGTAGAAAATATTACATCAGGTTGCTGGCAACATCATTAAAAGGTAAAGCTCTTCAATGGTTTAGAGGCTTAAGAGTAAATTCAATTAGATATTGGGATGAATTAGGTGCTACTTTGAATATGCAATTTTAGGACAAGTCTGATCATTTATCATTAGTTGAACAAATGACTATTATTAAGAGGGCTCCACAAGAGCAATGACAGAGTTTAATTTCAGATTTCAGAAAACATGGAATAGAATTCCTGAAATAGTGAAACCATCACCAGAGCATGTTTTTTTGTATTATTTAAGGGCATTAAATTCTGATATTGCTGTTATGATACAATCCATGGGAGGGGTAACTTTACCAACTGCTTTTGATATTGCAATAAGAGAAGAAAATAATTTAATACAAGCTAGTAAGATAACACCTAGGCCCCCAATGCCAATCTTTCCAGACATATAGTGTTTAATACCAATTTCAGCCCCACATATTTTAGCAATACCATCTTTTGGTTATTCAACAAACACACAAAACAATACAGATCCCATTCATTCTAAATTTAGAGAGCTAAAAGAAAATTAACAAAGCATAGAAAAAATACTACAGACTGTGAGTAATGACTTAGTGAGTCTAAAAATTCAAACAAATTAGAATAACAGACCTTACCAAGCAGCCCCTTACCAAGCAAATAGACCTAGTTATCACGTAGATTATCAGGGTCAAAGAAGAAATTACAACAATAGGCCAAATCAGAAATACAATCTAAATGTTGTCAGTACATAAAAAGAAATAGTGCCTATATAGAACAACACGGTTCAAGACTATTCATGATGTTATCCCTGTAATCAGCCTCATAATCAAGCCACTTGTCCAAATGAAATAGTAAGTCAAGATTTGATGGTACAGAATAACTATGTTGCTGCTAAAAATTTAGCAAGTGATGTAAACAACTAGCTAGACATTCAACCTTAGTATGTTAATCCTGATGTAGCCTTAATGAATTGGTAGGCTAATGAATTTTGTCATCTAAATCAGTTGCTAGGTTAACAGCAATCTTTTACTAATATTGCAGCAAACACAAGATAAAAAAAAAAAGAGTTGTTGACTTGTAGCAACAGTTTAGAAATACAAATCAGCAAGCTGAAACTAGAAAATAGCAAGCTAGAAATGTATCACAGCCAACTAATAAAGGGAAAAATACAGTTTCTAAAACTTAGAATGAGCAAAATCAAGCCTCTACATCAAAATATTTGCACATTTTGTCAAGACAGCCAACTACGGAAAATAAATAGCCAGCAAAAGACCAACCAGAGGTTACTACCCCAAAAGTACAACAAAAGGTTAGTGGCCCTATTTTTAATATTTTGGATCATATGGAAAAGATAACAGTAAGCATGTCTATTTTAGATGCTTTACACATACCAGGATAAAAGGATTTGTTACAAAATGCTCTATCTCAGTTACCTTTGTCAAATGAGGTACGCAAATCACATCAACCTTAGATTATGATTGTAAATGAAACAAAAAAAGAATAGAATAGCCTAAACCAGTAGGCAAACCTCCAATGTTTTATGTCACTTTGATTGTGGGTGATTATTTAGTACATAATTACATGATAGATTCAGGAGCCAACAATTCAGTTATCTCAAAACAACTAGTTGATAAGTTAGGTCTGAAATATGAACCTATTGTTAGAGGTGTTGTACAAATGGACGGAACTAAAGTAAGTACAATTGGAATGTTAAAAAATTTAGGTCTTACTCTACATGCTTGTCTAAACTTTGTTATATACTAGGACATTTATGTCATTGATTTACCACCTACCTTTGTTATTTGTTTATCCAGAGATTTTACAGCAAGGTTAGGAGGGTATTTATCATCTGATTGGACACATTTATTCTTCAGAACTAAATATGGAACCAAGGTTACAATCAATTCTGAGCCACTAGTAAAAGATTATCTAGAACCTTATACACCCAGCTCTACAAATGAAAATCTTCCTATTTTTGACCAAGAGGATCTAATTCCTGTCCAAGATCCAAACACACCTTTAGAAGGAATTCCAGATTTGGTTCTAGACCAATGGGCAGCAAAAAATCATGAAACAGATCCATTTGAACAAATGGATGAGATTGGTCTTGGTGTCTACATGATTCAAGAAAATAATACAGTTATTCCAAATCTGATTAAAGAAGAAAAACAACAAACTGTAGAATCTAAAAGTAATGTTTGGGAACTTTTTTTTATGGTTCTAGAAGCAAGGTAGGAGTTGGAGGAGGAGATTTTTTAATTTCTCCCATAGGTGAGAAATATTATTCATCTTTCAGATTTGCTTTCAGCTGTTCTAACAACTCAACTAAATATGAGGCTTTAGTCCATGGATTAGAATGGGCAAGGAAGAGAAAAATCAGGTGTTTAAAAGTTTTTAGAGATAATGAGTTAGTGGTTAAACAAGTCAGAAATCTTGCTACTACAAAAAATGACTTGCTTAAATTATACAAACATAGAGTTTGGGACATGATAGAAGAGTTTGATGCATTTACACTCATATCTGTACCTCGAACTGATAACAAGCAAGCTGACAAACTAGCTGCTATAGGAGCTAAATATGATATTCCTACTGAAATGAAGAATATTCACTCTCCTTTATATGTCAAAGTTGATGTCAGACCATCAGTTCCAGATAATAATGTCAATTGGCAAGTGTTTGACAGTGATGAACAGATTGTAAATTTCTTAATGGAAGAAGCTAAATTTTCTATAGGTTATCAGTAGAATTTTGTACAGCAATATGATTATCAAATACTTTAGTTAAGATCAAATAAGCTACCCAAGGGCTTAGTGACCTTGGAATCTATCTTTAATACTGATGATCAAGTAAGAAAGGACAAGGCCAATTTGTCAATAAAGCAAGAACTTTATGAACCTATTGAGATCTTTAAAGGAAAATTGCTCAAGCTAGGAAGGATAAGTACAAAACAAGAACAACAAGCATTCATCCAGCTTTGTCAAGAGTTCAGTGAAATTTTTGCATGGGAATATGGAGATCTGAAATGTTTCAACCCTGAGTTAGCTCAACACACAATAGAGCTGGAACCCAAAGCTAAACCTGTCAGACAGAAGCAAAGACCATTGAATCCTAGACTGGAAGTGCTCACGAAAATAGAACTTAATAAACTCATTAAAGGTAATATCACTTTTCCTATCAAACATACTTCATGGGTTTCTAACTTGGTTCCTATTAGAAAGAAAAATGGAGAAATTAGATTATGTGTTGATTTCTGTGATTTAAATAGAGCATCTTTAAAGGATCATTATCCTTTACCATCTATGGAACATATATTGTAGATTGTTTCTAGTTCAAAGAGATTTTCTTTATTGGATGGTTATTCAAGTTATAACCAAATTCTTGTGAAATAGGAAGATCAATACAAGACAACTTTTACCACAAAATGGGGTACACTAGCATACAGAAATATGTCATTTGACTTATCAAATGCAGGTGCAACATTTCAGAGGGCAATGGACATGGCTTTTCAAGGCCCGATTAATAAAATTGTGCTTGTATACTTAGATGATGTGACTATTTTTTCTAAAAAAATTGAAGATCATTTTCATCATTTAAGACTAATCTTTGAGAGATATAGAGAATTTGGGGTATCATTGAACCCAAAGAAGAGTATTTTTTCTGTTCATGAAGGTAAACTGCTGGGACACATGTTGTCTAAGGATGGAATATCAATTGATCCTAAAAGAATTACTGCAATATTGGCATTACCTCTTCCTGCACATAAGAAAGGCTTACAGAGCTTTCTAGGAAAAATTAACTTTGTAAGAAGGTTTATTCCAAACATAGCAACACTTTTACAACCTCTTACAACAATGCTAAAGAAGAATATTCCCTTCAACTTGACCAAAGAAGGAAAACAGAGCTTTGAAGAAATAAAGGAGGCACTCGCTACTGCTCCAACTCTGATAAATCCAAATTTTGATAAAGACTTCATTTTATATGCATTTGGTAGTGTGGATACTATATCAGCTATGCTGTGTCAGCAAAATAGTGAAGGAATGGAACAACCTGTGTATTTTTTAGCTAGGTTCTGTATGACTACGAGGTAAGATATTCTTTTGTTGAAAAGCATGTATTAGTTGTTATCAAGAGCTTAAAGAAATTCAAACACATACTTTCAAATAATAGAATTTAATTAATGGTTGCTCACCCAATAGTGAAAGAATTTTTTCTCAGTAAAGATTTAAATGATAAGAGAGTAGGGTGGATAACAAAGGTCATGGAATATGACATACAAATTAAGGTAACCAAGTTGGTTTAAGGCAAAGGACTGTGTGAACAACTTGCAGGAAATGAAGGATACAACAAAGAACTTGAAGGAGAGGCTGAGACGGTGCTTCAAAACAATGAAACAACTACTATCCCAGACCCCCCTGCAAGTTGGATGCATGATATGATTCATTATCTACACACTGGTGATTGTCCACAAGGCTTGGATAGATCTAAAAGAAGATATTATAGATTATAGGCAATCCCTTATGTCATAATTGATGGAATTTTGTACAAGAGAGATTTTAACAATGTTTTTCTAAGATGTGTACAGCCAGATCAGACTTAGAAGATTCTAGAAGAATTTCATGATGGACCTGCTGGAGGTCACTTTGCAGCTAGAACAACAACACTAAAAATTATGAGAGCTAGTTACTATTGGCCTGACATGTTCAAGGATGCTCATGAATAGGTAAAGAAATGTCTTAAATGTTTAGTTTTTGCAGGTAAACAAAGGATGGCAGCAATGCCCTTGCATCCAATTCAAGTGGAACAACCATTTGGCAAGTGGGGATTAGACTTCATTGGTCCTATTAATCCACCTTCAATCCAAGGACACAAGTGGATTTTGACTGCTACAGATTATTTCACTAAGTGAATTAAAGCAATCGCTTTGAAAGATGCTAATGAAAAATCAGTCCTAAATTTTTATCAAGATCTAGTGTCCAGGTTTGGAACTCCTGACTCAATTATTTTAGATAATGCTTTAACATTCATTGGATTAAGAATATCTGATTGGTCTATCAAAAAATAACATATTCTTGAATACTTCATCAAATTATTACCCTCAAGGTAATGGACATGCTGAATCAACTAACAAATATCTGATTAAGATTATAAAGAAAACAGCTAATGAGAATCAGAGGTCTTTGCATGATAGATTAAAGTTAGCACTATGGGCTGATAGGATTACACCTAAAAGATCAATAGGTAATTCACCTTATGTGCTTACATATGGAAAAAAAGCCAAGTTACCAATAGCAGTGGAGTTGGCAACACTTAGTTATATAAAAGAGCTAGAGTTACTTGAAGAATAGTCAATGGAAATCAAGCTTGCATAGCTGATTGAACTTGAAGAGATCAGAAAGGAGGCCTTGAAAACATTGGAAGTACATTAGGCCCAAATGAAAAGGACTTTTGATAAAAGAGCAATACCAATGGTTTATAAAGAAGGAGATCTACTTTTCAAGTGGAATGAATTGAAAAGTAGACCAGAACATCATACAAAGTTTGATGCAATATGGGATGGACCATATATAATCACAGAGTGTAAGCAAAATAATGCATTTCAGCTTGTTAAGTTAGATGGTGAGGTGTTGCCAATCCCAGTTAACGGGATTCACCTCAAGATATGTTACTAAGTAAGGCAGCCTTATGTTGTAAATAAGTGCTTTTACACAGTTAGTTTTAGTTTTGTTGTTTTGTTTCCAAGAAGTGCTTTTGTACATGTAGTTGTTTTTATTTTAAGCAAATCAATTTTAGTTTTAGTTTTCTTAGTTAGTTGTTGTTGTTGTTTTCAGTTAGTGTGAGTTGCAAAATTTCTCTATATTCAGGGAAGAAATGACTCTATGCCCAATCAGAAGGCAAGGCTACTAGTTCTAAACTGTTTAGCAGGCAAACGCCCCTGAGAGGTCACCAAAAATGTTACTAATTTTTTGTTCACACTAAAAATTAGTTGGACCTAGGTGTAATTATTCAGAATGAATAATAGAAAACTTCAAGGTTATGCATTCTTGAATGGTTGACACTTTGACAAAGTTGAAAAGAAGATCCAGTTGTCAGGATAACCCTTCAGTCCAATCAGGACTGATAAGTTATCAAGACAAAAGAATTGATCTTCAAAGGATCAAACATTCAAGGAGATACAGCTGTTCTACAAAGTTTGATCTTTCAGGAGTTATAAGTTAAATTGATTATTTAGATTAATTAGTTTTGAATAAAAGGCAGAAAGATGTTGCATTACACTATTATTTCATGTCATGTTTTGAACATATGTCTAGGTATCTGTTACTTTATCTCATACATTGATTAAAAAGGAAAAACATATACATCATATGCATCAGAGAAACTAATTGATCATGTTTTAAAGAAATGTTCAAATGTGTCCCACATAAGTTGTCTGAGTAACTAAGCTGAGCAATTACAGAAATGTAAGCGATGTATCTTTTTTATAAAAGAAAAGAGAAAAGAACATATGATAAATCTAAACATCCATCATTCCCTGATGATGGAGGTTGTTGTTGAAGCTGGTTTTCAAAGTCTTTAGTCTTCATGCTTCAATCCAAGCCACCATCCAGTTGAAACCTACAAATTTTTTGGGGATAGCCCCATTAGTGCTCTAGATGTTTACAGTTATCACATGTTTTTATCAAATAGAGATATCTACTTATCATATCATGCATTCAGATAAGAATTTAGATCAGATAAAGATACAGATCAAAGAAGAAATCATGAAGGAGATCAATCAATTCTATTAGGTACTTTTTTATGCTAACTTGTTTGTTCACTATGCAGGTATAGGACAAATTTTGTTGCTGATTTGAACACAAATAAACATGTGGATTAAATGTGGCTCCCACAAGGGTTTGAGCCCAGCATGTTTCTTTTCATTTTTTGAAAAGAGTACCAGAAAAAGACAGGATGCATGATTCTAAGCTATATCATGCATCATCTAATCAACTTACATAAAGAAAATGTCATCATGACATCATTACAGTTGATTGAAACAAATCAGAGCTATATGACTGAATCAAGATTAACAAAAAGATAAATTTAGAAAAATTAGATTACAATGATCTTAGGAGTGATACAAGTTTTTAGATTATTGTGCCTGATAAAGAGAAAAGAGACAAAGCAAGGAAGATACAAGAACTTATGTATCATTTGAACAAGTTGCAGAATAGATCTTATGAAGGGTCATCTCATTATGACAAAGGAGTAAGATGAAATAGCATTGCATACCATGAATTTCTCATATTGATTTCATACTGTTTAAAGATGATCAAAGTTTAAATAGCTATATCACATTCAAAGTTACAAGTGTCTCATAGAAGTAGTTAAGTAAATGCTACATCAAACAACAAATAGAACAGTGGAAGGCAAGACAATTATAAAACACTATGCCAACTTGACTGCCATAAATAGAACTTCATAATATGTATGAGATGGGTGTGCAGTCATCCAAAAAAGAAGATATAAACTTTGCAAAAGGCTGCCACCAATGCCTCAAAACTTCAAACCATCAAAAGATACATGAAGATCAAATGCTACATTCGAAATGGAGTAACATGTTCAAATAGTCAAGCATCGAGGGATGAAGCATATAGTACAAGAAAATACCCCAACACAATGAATGGTCAAGAGACATGATAGTCAAGTCAAACTTTCAAAGATCAAACAAGAGGCTGTCATGTATGAAGTTACAAGATACAGAGAATACAATGCAGTCAAGTAGATGCCACATAGTACAGAAGATGCAGTAAGAAGAATATGCCATGCAAGATGTAGTTAGAGTAAGTGCCACATAGTAAAGAGGATGTCATGCAAGATACTGTCAGGAGAGATACAGTGCAGTCAAAAGGATGTCATGATGACATGAAGAAAGATACATTACAAGAACAAGAATAAATGCAGTCATCTTCATTATAATAGTCATGACATTGATCATGAAGTAGTATGATACATCATAATGGTCATTTCTCACCTACAGAGGAACATGAAAAATAATAAGACAAACAGTCAAGAAGAAGACAACTTAATCTCTATGCCAGTTGTTCTATCATAATACAGTGAGCATCACCATAATAGTCATGACAGTGACCTATGAAGTAGTTTAAATAAGAAGGAGACATTCATGATACATCATAATGGTCATTGCCCACCTATAGAGGAAAATGAGAAATGATAAGATAGGCAGTCTGAAGATGCACATGAATGATCACAGATGAATGGAGGGACACAGGGCATATATTTATAATACAAAGGTGTATAATGATAAGGTATGAACAACCAGAAGAGATTTGAAGATGCATGAAGGTATGCTATAGGTGTACAATCCAAGATGGAATAAAGACATGTACCTATGCTATAGATAAGCCTTGAAGGACAGCAAAAAAAACACAAAAAAAACTTGTTATCCAAGCTACAGGTGCAATTCAAGAATGCCACAAGCAGGCAAGGAGATAACCTAATCTCTATGCCATGATATACATCCAGTTATAGTAGAAAGATAGTCCCATATTCAAATAATGATGATACAGCCAAACAGTTCATCAACCTGACATTCATGCAACCTGAAGAGATATTCTATAGAAGAACCTTACAGAATGGTGCAATCTATGCTACATATGCAAATGGAGGTATATATCAAAGCCATTATATAGAATATCAAAAGGCTGTTGTCATAATAGAATATTAACATATGCTTCTACCCATTAGCCACAGTGGAATGATAAGGCAAATGAGTCATCAACAAATGTGTGTGAGACAGTCACAAGGAGGTGAGAAGTATTATGAGAAGTAAATCAAGAAAACCCATTTCTAGTACTTCAAAGCCCTTAAACTTTTGCCAATAGATGGAGACAAGATCACAGTCAAGGTGGTGCTGCATAGAAAGAGACCGTTCTTTTTGAAAAGACTGTATACCCATGTTAAGGGACCAAACCCTAATGATGTTCTTGTAGACACAGTTGAGAGATTTCAAAGAAGATGCCATGATACATTCATAACCAACAAGGAGGAACAAGAAACAAGAAAGAGGGTATACCCATCTACCAAATAAATATGATTTCTTCACAGATACTTCAAACCTTTTATTTCCTATACAGTATAAGGAGAAAGAGATCAAGTAAAATAGTATGGCCATGGCATTACAAGAATTTTTTATGCAAGATGAAGTTAAAACCCTAACTTCAAAGCCTACAAACCCTCTAGTAAGTTACAGTTTTTGATGCCTATTAACAAGACAAGCATAGCCATGGTAGGTAGAGGTTCTAGAAATGGAGGAGAAGTAAAAAACCTACTTCAAAACTTCAAAACTCTCAGGTTTTCTGCATATGAAACAGATTAAGACAAATGAAGAAGTATGCATCCATGGCTCCAGTAGAGACATAGTATTTTTTTCTATAAAATGTAATACCGACGACTATCTACAGCTTATCATGCTATAAAGAGTGGACCAAAGAAGAATGAAACTGCAAAGGCTAGATAGCAAGTGCTTACCTTGTTTTTTGAAGGAAGAAAGATCTTCCACGGCCTCACAATGGCCTCAAACTTCCAAGAGGAGTAGATGAAGACCATCACCAAAGAAGCACATAGAAACAGAACAAAGATATTAAACAATGCACAACAATGGAGGAGTGTATAACAGTAAAAAAGGTCGTGACCATGCAAGAGAAGAAAGCTACAGACACTCAAATGTTTCATAACTTCCAAAGAGCAAAGTTACCTTCCTCGTAGCTCATGTAGAGTTTCATGGCAACGACAATGTATTAGAGTGTTGAAAGGAGAAAACTAGAGCCACCATGGAGCTACTTGAAACCCTCAGCCGACATGTTTTGTAGAGCTCAAAGAGAGAAATCAAAAGAAGAGTGAATGAGAAAAGATTAGGAATGTTTTCCTATTTTGTTCGAAGGTTCTTTTTTCTCAAGTGCAATTTTTGATTTATGAAACCAATTATTACCTTATCCAAATTTGTTGTAGAGGTCAAGACTTTCCCTAGGAATCATAACACATAGTGGCCAACAGCAACCCTTTGGAGGTTGGCTCTTTTTAAGTCAAGAGGCTAATATAACATGTGGGAAGGCACCAAGCCTTATAACATTTAATGCATTGTTAAGTTTCCTTGGTGATTGAATGGTGGAGGCATAACAAATCACATGCTTAGGTCCCTTATCCATTTCCAAGCATCCAAGGATAGGTTTCAAGGTTATGCATGGTGACTAACAGTGAAAGGGCATAGTTTTAAGACATGATATGCATGAACATAGAGTTTACAAGGTGGTAGATAAGGTGAACATCTATAATGGTGCAATATTTGATGCATATGAAATACATGGAGTTCAAGGGTAAGCTCATTATGCATGGTGGAGATATGACTTTATGGCTAATAAGATATTTGTCTTTTAGTGATGTGGCAATTGCATGGTAGCAGCATTGATGGTGACAACATATGTTGGACATTTTTTATGCTTGGGATCAAATTGCATAGTGGAGTTATTTTCTTTCCTTAACTTCAAATTTTGCATATGGGGTTATAAGGAGATTTGAGAAATGGATGTATGTGCACAATGTCAACAAGAGGGAGTGAAAAAGATATTTATACAATTTTGTCTTGTGTATGGAGTGCTACAAGCGTGACTGAGTTCTTTTTATTTCCCTTGCAGAGGGAGATCTTTTTTTTCTCAAATATATTAGAGTGATAAGGAATTTTGTAATTATGCCTAAGTCCTATTTTGCAAAATAGGCAAATGTATTGGGATGATAAGGAGTATATTTTTCTTCTAATCATGTACAATTTTACACATTTATTAATTGTAAATAAATAATAAAGTAATACTCATAAGTTACTTTATTATTTTCCACAAGTTGTAAAATAAAAAATAAAGCAAATTGTAACCAATAATAGTGTAATATTTTATTACTTTATTATTTACTCACAATCAATTTTGATCATGCAAAATCACGCAAATTGATTAGTTGAGTTAACTAGGCTAGGAGGTTTTGCATGACTTTTAGGAGTATTTTTAGGATCCTTTGGCAAAATTTTGGTCAAACACATGGAGAAGCCCAAATTGAAGCTATTCATGCTCAATTTGAGGCAGTTTTAGACCCTAATTTTGAGGACTTTTGAGGTTGCTCGAGAATGAGTATTTTTAGAGGCAGTTATCTGTAAGTCTATATTTTTTGCATGCCTCTTGGAGAGAGAAATCCTATATATTGTAAAGAAAAAGTTTATTTTTGCTAGTTCTTGATTCTCATTTTGATTTAGACAAATTGAAAAATTCTTGTAGCTCACTTTTATAGTTTTATTGAGAGATCGGCAGGTTACAGGTTACCTTTTGTCTTTTTGCAAAGCTTTCCTTTGTTATTTCAGATCAGTTGAATTACCTTTCATTTTAGTGTTGAATGTTGAAGTGATTTTGATGAAATTTTGTTGTGTTTTATTATTAAACCTTCAAAATTATTGTCTCACCTCATTGTTTATAGCATTAAAGCATAAATTCATCACAAGTCTTAGGTTGTGTTAAACAGAAATAGTCCTTTTTATGCTGTGAAAAAACCATTTCCTTCATAAAAACCTGTTTTCAAACCTTCCTTGGAATCATTTTTGTGATATTTATGCAAAGTCTAGATTGTGTAGAAGTTAGATTTCTGAGCAAACACTGCGAATCAGATTGCATTATTTTTATCCATATCAGGTGCATTACCATTTTACCTTTAGTATTCATTTAGTTTCTTTCTTTCATTTTCCCAAAAAGTAAAAAAACATACATCTCAATAGAACATTTGAAGGGAACCAGCCCACAATCTGGAGGTCTAATCTCATCATAGGGCACCCACAACCTGAGATTAGTCCCATGTTACACAGAATTGCACTGCTTTAACCAGCTTTGCATACAGGTGTAATTCCCAGTGATAACAATAACATATAAAGTTGACTGTAAATTAACATGGTGAGCATCTTGTTAATTTTCTTGCTTATTTTCACCCTTTTGAAAACTAAATTTTCCTATTTAAATTTTGAAGGATGAGATCCATATTTAAGTGCATTAGACTTAAGAAGTTTCAATTCAATATTTCTTACATTTGCACAGAAATCCATGGAAGAATAATAGTTGTTTAGGTACATTGTCTCTTGGATAGTAGGTAATAACCCCTTAACAAATATTCTTTGCAATTCATCATTAGGAATTTGATAGTGTATCTTTGTTGACAAAGTTTGAAATCCAATAACATAATCATGATTGCACTCATTTGATTCTTTTTTATATCCTACTAAATCTAAAATTGTAACCTTTAAACCTGTTAGGACCTCCCTGAATTTGCTTGATCCTATTTGGTTTGATGCTCTCCTTTTCCTTCAATCTATCTTGGAACCTATACTTTTGCCAAAATGCTCTAACATCCAGTCTTTGGAATATATATCATGGCCATTGTGAAACAATCTTGACTATTTTTTACTATAGGAGTATTTTTGTTTCTTACCGTTGTCCTGCAGGTTAATTGAATATCTTTTGCGGTTATGCGGGAATAAGAGGAATGAAATATGGCACATACCACATTCTTGAAAAGCATAAAAGAATACGTTGTAGCTTGGCGGTAGGAAGCAGTTGATATGAAGAAGCTACTGCTACTTGGTGGATGGTTCATCTAACGCTTGCAGCTTGGTGGTGTTCGGGTGCAGATAGTATCTTCCTACAATCTCGTAAAGGTTTGAAAAGTAATCCGCAACATTGTGGTAATGACATTAGGAGGTATCACTTACAACATCCCTACAATGCTTTCAACCGAGGCCTGCGGTAGAGTGGCAAGAGGAGAATGTAATGGGTTTTTGCCTCGCCATCCTACGACGGTCATTCATAACATTTGCGGGTGGGCTGTAAACAGAAGGACATCAGGTAATAATTTCCTATGGTCCCATAGGGGTCAATCTAAGCATTTGTGGTCTATCAATAAAAGGATGAAATAGAGGTGTAGTGGTTTTCACCCCCGCTATCCCGTATCCAGTCTGGGCGAGCCTTGCAGTGATGCAGTAAAAGAAATAAACGGCAAGCACATTCAATGTAGGGTTGCAATTATCGAGAATTGCTGTCAAATCTTGATATTCATACCCAGTCACTAGATCAAATCAAATCAATGGCCAATATTTGAAAGGAATTGAATGTTGAGATTTTATGATCTCATGGCATGAGCCAGAGTAATGGTGATATGACGAACTCCTTGGCTGAATAAGATTCAAAGATTTCTTAGCATTTGCTCTTTTTGGAGAATTCAAACGTAACTTGGAGAAGGTGGAACTCAGCTCAATGTGTTTCCTACAAACTGCAATTGACCGGGTATGTTCATTCCTGCACTCTCTAATTAGAAGTTGGCATATATTTCTCTCTATTTTTTAGTATTTTGTATAGTAAGTTGAATTTTGAAAAACCCTAGCCTGTTCAAGTCATTAAACATGGCACCCAAGAGGTCTGAGGCTTCCAATAAAGGTAATGACCATGTAGTTCCCAAGAAAAGACCACTTCAACAATCTCTGCTTGAAGTATTGCCTTAGTCCATATACAAGGGTCCAAAGAAGATGTTTAGAGAACGCAGCAGAAGGGTGTCAGGATCCTACAATCCCTATCTTTGGGTGGGATTCGTTTTGGTATTCTTTTGCAAAAAAGGATGGTGACGGACCAATGGGAAATCCATGGAAATTGGATTTGGCAAAGTTGGTGGTGCCCAATGATTTATGGATGTGGAATTGATTAGGGCACTAGGACAATATTACCATCCTACCACTAAAATAGTTAGAATGCCAAATGGAATGCAATTGTTGACTATTTTATGTTGAACAAGCAAGATCTCACTCAAGTGGATTTGCAAAGAATTGAATGAGATTACACAAGCTTAAGGAAAACACTTAGGAGAGATGAATTGCCAATATATATGAGAAGGGGGGCCAACAACAGAAAAATTGAAGATTCCATCAAATGCTATTGAGCCTTTCTCTGTGGAAGAATTTGTTGTATATTTCAAGAGAACCTATTTTGCACTATGCCAGGTCTTGGGAATTGATGCACAAGGAAGAATGCCAACTAGCTTAATGATGATGGCTATGAAAATACAACATCTAGAGGTGAATAGTGAATACGACTTTGCATCTCATATTGAGAAAAAACTACATGAAGGATTCTTGTGTGTGAAGGAGAACAAGCAACCTTTAGATTTCAAATTCTATTATTTATTGTCACTTGATTCTATATCAGAATAGAGGGGGATAGTGAAGCAAAATGGATCTGAGTATGGTTGATGAGAAAGGACAAAGATTTCTAACTCAGTTTTGGTGTTATAAGTGTGATTCTTGTTGCTAGAATAGTAACTACATTGTATTTCATGATTTGTTTGTTGTCAAGATATTAAATTATATTGGTAGTTGGTTTCCTAGGTTGACTAAGGAAGTCATGGTAATACTAAGGCCACTTGCACACAAAATAGAGCAGGGCCACAAACATAATTTTGCTGATTGGTTTTTTATGCCAGATCATACTATAATTAGAGTGTATGGTTGCCCCCAGCCACCTCACATATTGCCAAAATTTGTATCAGATAGAATTGTATTCATGGAGTTTATGTGGCAAATGATGTGGATGGAAAATGAGGTAAAGAAAAAACAAAAGAAAGGTACATTTCTACCTAATGCTACAATTTTTAGTGATTGGTCTATTGGCTCTAACACTCTTGAAAATTTGCAAGCCTTTTTAAAGGTGAAATATTCTTTGAAATTGGGCATTGAGAGGAATTGTGACCCTGAGGGTCATATGAATCTTATGAGACAATCAATTCTAACTAAAATGGGAGTATCCCATCAGGGCCTGTTTGATGAAGATGTGATAAGAAATCTTTTGACTTTTGATGACGTATACAATAGGAAGAGAAAATCAGATATCTTGAAAAAGATTGAAGATGAAAAGAAAAAGTAGAATCCACTATTTCTTGGACTCTTTGTTGAAGAAAAAGACCCTCTGAAGAGAATTGATGCAATCATTGATAATTTTGAAATTATTTATAGTAAATCTAAGAAGCAGCCTCCTAAGGCTACTAAACTTCTAGTGAAAAGGTCTCCAGGGATTGAGATTCATGAGTCTGCTCCTGATGTTTTGTCAGTGCAAGATCCACAAGTCCTAGAATCACCACCAGCAAAGAAGTAGAGGACAGAAGAGGTATCTCCACTTGTCCCCTATGAAATGATTGAAGAGGTGGGGGATACTGATGAGGTGGCTAACATCTTGAGGCATATGGGAGATGAGCAAGGGGTTGATCAGCCATTGGTTGGTCAAGCCACTGATGCACATAAGCCTGAGCCTAGGATGGGTGAGCAAACCCAAGCTAAACTAGAGTTGGAGGAGGATGAAAGGATTATAGCATCCATGAGGTTCATAGAAGATAACAACTTCACCAAAACTCTAGAGTTTAAGGATTTTTGGCTGAAAATGAAAATGAAAGAATATAATGAAAAAGTGGCAATAAATAAAATTGGTGCTAATGAAGTACAACATGATCAAATCTTTACATGAACTTTCAAAGATTTGAAAGTAGATGAAATTGATGTGAGTCCTGAGGAGGCAAGACAAATGGTCTTGAAAAGTAATATGCTCATCATCCCTAGCCTTGAATTAAAAAAGGTATTTTTGCTTGACCAAATTAGAAGTCAGGATGATCCACAACTTGTTTCAGAGTTTGATTATGAAGATGGTAAAAGTGGATGTGGTTTTAATCCAAAGATAGAGACCCTTGTAATCTGGATTACTCAGAAGAATACAAGCAAACCAAGATTGCTTGATATTGTTCAAGAAATGAGGGGTACAACTGTGGTAAAGACTTTTCAAGATACATCAACAACATAAGTAGTTTCTCTCAATGTTCATATTGCTATATTCACTCATGCTACTATGAAGAAGTTAGAACAAAGGCTACAAGATTATGAGGAAACTCAGAAAGTAATGAATGTTGAAGTAAACAAATTGTATTTTGAAAATGTGAAATTAAAGAAATGATTCCAAGCTATGAATTCTTCTCAAAGTTAAGTCATTGTGCCCTATCAGCTCCCTGTGCCACAAACAACCAATGATATCACAGTGTCTATTGAAGAATTTAATGTATTAAGATTAAAATTTGAAAAGGAAATTGAAAGTTTTAATAAACAAAATGAAATGACAAAGAATAAGGCAAAGACGCAAGTTTTTGAAATTTTTGGTTAAATTTTGGAGCATAGAGTAAAATTGGTTGTGGATAAGCTTGGGAGTGTGCATGATTGCTACTCTTCTTTATCTCAGGACATTGAGCAATTGAAGATAAACTTTTCTATTTTGGATTTGTTGTATAAAAAATGGCAACCCTATCATCACACTTTGGTTACAATGTTCTTAGTAGTGCAAAGGAATATGGATGCCCCTACATCTTTGAAGCCCATTGAGAGAATGGTCAAAATGATCATTAATGAATACTAGTATGTGAGTGGGGAAAGCCAAAGATGCAAGAAAAGGTTGAGTGTTTTACTACGTTCAAGCATAAATTTATTCCTTTCATACTGACAGAAGAAGAGAAAATCAAAAGTCTTGACAAATGGAAGATGGAATTTGGCCAAACAATATTCCAAGTTATGGATTTTTTGAACAAGGATGGAGATGTTAGCATTCTTAGTTTCAACATGATATTGGACCATGTAATTGCCTTGGATGTTGGGTATGGAAATTTTTTTATGGATGTCAAAGCTTTGCTTGATAAAAGATGGAAAGATCACCAAGAGAACTTGCTTCAGATTTTGGCTTACCAATGGCCTGGTGATTTTACAATATATAAATGGGAGGAGAAATATCTTAGAGATGAATCATCAACAACACAAGTTCAGGTGCAGAGGAGCAATGAGCCATATGCTGGCGTTAAATAGCACCACCCCATCTTGAACACTCTCCTTTTGTCTCTTTATGTTTTCTTCATATTTTCAAAATGTATTCAAATATATTTGAAAATCTAAATTGGATTTATAAAAGGCAAATATTGCAATATCAAGGGTTAGGAATACAAAGAGCCATTTTGAATGTGAAAGGTCTGAAGCTTGTTGCTTCCTTTATAAAAGGAAACCAACACCTTATGGCTCAGGATCTATCTGGGATTTTGATTTTTTGAAAGAGACATTGCACTACCTGTACTTTGAAGCAAATCAATATAAAAGTTGCTATTCTCTGGTGCTCAACTTTTGGTTCTCATTTGTTTGTTGAATTGGATTGCTAATAATTTATCTAGTTGTCTCCAATTTACTTTTTCTTTGTTATTCAAATCAACCTATCAAGTATATTGTTGATTTGTTAGAACACATTTTATGTTTATTGTGTGTTTGTTTATTGGGCTCCTTCAAGCAAGGATTAAAATCCTATAGGTGAATCACAGTAACTTTGGAAAGTTAATTTTGATTGTTAAAGAAGAACCTGATAACTTACATATTTGCATGTCTATGCAAGTCATAGACCTAGAATTGCCAAGCAAATTGAGTTGTGGCTAAAAGTGAAGAACATATTCTTGTCAGAGTGAAAACTCCGTAACCCAAAGGCAGTCACCAGTCATTCTCTTTTGAAAATCATTCCTATGTATATATTTTCAAAATCCAATTTTGTTTTTCTGTTTTAGGAGTAGGGTTTTAAGATTTATAGAAAACATTAATCCAAATCATATGCCAGATTGGGTTAAGTGAAGTGGATGATTTAATTGACAAAATTACAGAAGCTCCTTAATCTGTTCTGAAGTCACCAGCAAACTTGAAAGTAAATTATCATTGGTGAAATAAGGTAACACCCACCTAGGCTTGAACAGAGCCTAAAGTGCAGATAATTTTGAGTAATCTGATCAATTCTGTTAGTTGGCCAAATTCACATATAAAACCTAATCATAAGATTTGGCATATCTTTAGGGTTTTAAAATTTGCAAATTTGAGTACCAACAAAACCAATATTGACATTAAAGTGATGTACAAAAGCATTGGCCAAATCATTGAAGGAATGAATAGAACTATGAGGAAGAGAATAAAGCCATTCAATTGCATAATCCTTTTAGTTTCTAGGGAAGAGCTTTGTAAAAAGTTTATCATCATAAACATAATCAAAACAAACTCCCAATTGTGTCATAAGGTCTCCTTTACCACTCTACATTACAAAACTAGGGGCCACCGAACAAACTAGAAATGGATAAAAAATAACTCAAATGAAAGTGGATTATGCTTGATTTCTCCTATGATATCCTTTGATTACTAGGGGTAATGTATCAACTTTACATTGCATCTCATCAATTCTTTTAAGGATGACATCTATGTTGGAAGGATGAACATTAGGAGTTATGATTAAAATGGGAGTGGAAGTGGCAACATGATGCAGGAGCATCCAGGGTGTAAGAGAAATCTTGCATCAACAAAAAAAAATGTTCTTTCTTTTCATTAAGGGCTAAATTTCGCAAGGTTACTATTTTTAGTAAGTTTGCATTTGTGCACGGTTGGCTACAAAATCTTACACGGACCTCCAGAATGGTGAATTGAAGCTAATGGTGAAGAAATCACTTCAATATCATTTGTCATTTGTGAGATATTAAAATTTCAAATTCCAAAAATCCTATTGAAATATTCAAAGTCAAATTTGACACACTTAGAGGCTCTGGATGGGCCCGAAATTTGGTGGGAAACACAAGCA
Organism: Cunninghamia lanceolata; assembly: GCA_027924645.1. Classification (NCBI taxonomy): domain Eukaryota; kingdom Viridiplantae; phylum Streptophyta; class Pinopsida; order Cupressales; family Cupressaceae; genus Cunninghamia; species Cunninghamia lanceolata. The sequence goes on from BSBN01000277.1 coordinate 1,838,188, forward strand.
ATGTACGTTTAGGTACTGCTTGTGCACAACCATATTTTCGCAAGATTTCCAAAAAGGTATTATAATTGAAAATCCAATGGTCAGATCGAAAGTTATGGCCCTGCGAAGTTGACCTATTTTTGGAGGGAGATGCAAATTTTGAAATTAAGCTGGTGGCCACCAAAAAGGGCTATATATGACCATTTTTGGGAACCCTTGGGGTAGTGGAGTTAAGGGGGAAAGTGTAGAGTAAGAATAGACGAGAAAATAGAAACCCTAGCTAATTTGGGGTTACAGAAGGTAGATGATTCTAGAGTCTTGAGAGAGGGAGCTGTAATGTGTTGCAGCCTATAGGGGATTCATCCTCTGATTGTATTTGAGCTTCTATAATGTAATGTTTTGTCCATATTAATAAAATGTCATTATATTTTTTATGCACAATTTATGTTATTGTGTGTTTTATGATTTGCCCCCTTCATCAAGTGGTATCAGAGCAAGGGTTCCTGAGTGTGTAGACAGATCACCAACCATGAGGCAGTTTGCACCAGGACCTGAGGTTGTGGGTTTGCTATGGGGACGAAGATGCCTCCATGAAGAAATCATATTGGCAGGAATGCTTTGACGGAAGAGGGTTTTAGAGCCCTGTAAAGACAAATCGATGCATTGCAAGAGGAGCTACAAAGAGGGTTTGAGCCAAGAACAAGAGAAGAAAGTAAGGATGAAGCGGAAGAGGAGCTATCTGAGGAAGAACAACAAGCTGCAGGAGATCCTATAGAAGTTAGGTTGTTGAGGGCCATTTCTAAGGAAAGAGGCCCAGGATCAAAGTTTCTACATATTCTGGAGATTTGAATCCACAACAGCTTATTGATTGGATCAATGACATGGAGGAATATTTTGAGTATGAAGATGTGGAAGACCCTAATTGAGTCAAGTTTGCAAAAACAAAATTGAAGGGCCATGCCAGTATTTTGTGGAAGAACGTCTAGTTAGAGAGGAATAGAAAAGGAAAAGGAAAGATCACCAGATGGGATCGAATGGTGGAGAAACTGAAGAAGTAGTTCATTCGTGTGGACTATGAGATGGAGTTGTTGAAGAAGCTGCAAGGATTGAAGCAAGGCAACAAGTCTGTTAAGGAGTATACAGAAGAGTTTTATAAGATTACTATCAGAACCGGTCATGCAGAGGCCAACAAGGAGAAGGTAGCCCATTACATTAGTGGGTTGAGGCCAAGTATTCAAGAGGAGCTGAGTCTGGTCAGAATGACCACCATAGAAGATGCATACTAGTTTTCCCTGAAGGTGGAAGAGAAGCTGAATAAAAGATTTGACAACAAGAAAAGGGGAAGAAGTCAAGGTGGAGGGACTGGTGGAAGACCCTATGGTGGCCAAAATGAAGATTCAAAGAAAAGTGATAAAGCCAGCACTAGTCAAAATTAGAGAGGAGATAATACCTACTACCCTCGTGACTAGAACAATGGTGAGAAAAGAGGAAGAGGAAGAGGCAGACCTAGGCATGGACTTGGAAGAGGAGGTTTAAGAGGAACCTATTTCCAATGTGGAGAAGAAGGACATCAAGCATACGAGTGTCCACAAAATCAAGGAAGGACAAATAGAAGACTTGAAGGTAACGCACGAGTTGTACATGTTGATGGAGATGAACAATTTGAGCACTTTGAAGATGCTGAAAGGGGAGAAACCCTAGTTGTTAGAAGAACATTGTTGAATAAGGAGAAAGAACCCAATTAGAGGAAGAGGTTATTCCATACAAGGTGCAAATGTGAAGGTAAGTGTTGTGATATTATTATTGATAGTGGAAGCACTAATAATCTTGTTTTAGAGGAGATGGTTGACAAGTTGAAGTTGACAAGAAGAAAGCATCCGCATTCATATCAGATTGCATGGTTGCAGAAGGACCATAGAGCTTTGGTCAATGAGCAGTGTTTAGTGAAGTTCAAGATTAGTGACTACTATGATGAGGTGTTGTGTGACATCATACCGATGGATGCATGTCATATGTTATTGGGGAGGCCATGGCAGTATGATAGGAGTGTTGTCCATGATGGCCATGCAAACACATACTCCCTAACAAAGGATGGAGTTCGTCATAAGTTGAAGCCCTTGAAGGAGATGGAAGAAAAGGTATGTAGTACTACCAGAATTTGCTTGGTAGATGGTAGAAAATTTTTGGAGCATATGAAGCATGAGCGTCATTGCTTTACATTGATTCCTAAGATTAGTCAAGAGAAATGTGCAGATGCACTAGCAGAAGTCTCAAAAATGTTGGAAGAATTTCAAGATATTGTCTCTGATAATGTATCAGAAGGTTTACTACCAGTGAGGAAGATAAGTCATCAAATGGATTTGATACCAGGAGCTAGGTTTCTGAATAAGGCAGCCCATAGATTGACTCCAGCAGAGAGTGAAGAGTTGAATAAATAAGTTAAGGAGTTGCTGAGGAAGGGATTGATAAGAGAGAGCCTAAGTCCATGTGTGGTATTTGCAGTACTAGCACCAAAGAAAGATGGAGAGTGGAGGATGTGTACAGATTCCTGAGCCATCAACAAGATCACAATCAAGTATACATTTCCATTGCCTAGAATGGATGACATAATGGATTGTTTGAGTGGAGCCAAGTACTTCACAAAGATTGATCTGAAGAGTGGGTATCACCAGATTTGAATTAGAGAAGGAGATGAATGGAAGACAGCCTTCAAGACAAAGGAGGGTTTGTATGAGTGGTTAGTCATGCCATTTGGGCTAACCAATGCACCAAGCACATTTATGTGGCTCATGAACGAGGTACTGAAAGAATTTTTGAGAATTTTTGTTATTGTTTATTTAGATAACATTTTGATTTTCAGTAAGACTTGGGATGAGCATTTGATGCATATCAGAAGAGTTTTAGAAAAACTGAGGGAGGAGAAGTTGCTAATTAATCTGAAGAAATGTAGTTTTGCAAAGGAGTTTATATACCTGGGATTTTTTGTCTCAGAGGAAGGTCTTAAGATGGACCCAAAAAAGGTAAGGAATATCATTGAATGGCCTACACCAAGGAGTGCCATAGAGGTACGATCTTTTCATGGTTTGGCAAGTTTCTACAGAAATGTTATCAGGAATTTTAGTAGCATTTGTGCACCCCTAATTGAGACAATGAGAGGGGATAGAAAAGAGTTTAGATAGACTAAAGGAGTAGACAAGAGCTTTGATACATTAAAGAAAAAAGTTGTAGAACAGCTTGTTTTGGCACTTTCATATTTCAATAAGGTATTTCAGGTAGATTGTGATGCTAGTGGTAGTGGTATAGGAGCATTTTTGAGCCAAGAAGGTAAGCCCATTGCCTATTTTAGTGAGAATCTTAATGATGCCAAGGAAAAGTATTTTGTTTATGATCAGGAGTTTTGTGCAATAGTTCAGGGTTTGAATAAATGGAGACATTATTTGTTGCCAAAGGAGTTTGTTTTATATACTAATCATCAGGCTTTGCAGTATCTTTATAGTCAAGGAAAGTTGAACCAGAGGCACTTAAAATGGGTTGAGTTTTTGCAGAGCTATACTTTTGTTTTGAAACATAGGAGTGGGAAGTCCAACAGAGTTGCAGACGCCTTGAGCAGAAGGCAAAATTTGTTGAAAAAAATGAAGATAGAGGTTGTTGGGTTCAATGAGCTCAAAAGTTTGTATCATGAAGATCTAAATTTTGTAGAAGCCTGGAAAGCCTTTTTGGAACATGTTACTTTGGACATGACAAAATGGTTGGATTTCATAATCCAAGGTGGCATGTTGTTTAGAAGAAGCCAATTGTGTATTCCAAGGAGTTCCATGAGAGAGAACCTGATTAAGGAGAAGCATAGTGGAGGATTGGCTGGACGAATTGGTCGAGATAAGACCAATGCTATTGTTGGTTAAAATTATTATTAGCCACAGTTGCAGTAGGATGTGAGGAAATTTGTGCAGAGTATGTCAAATGGCGAAAGGAGAAAATCAGAATACAGGTCTATATCAGCCATTACCTGTACCGTAGAAGCCATGGGATGATATTAGTATGGATTTTGTTCTTGGTTTACCAAGGGCACAGAGAGGGCATGATTCCATTTTTGTTGTGGTGGATAGATTCTTGAAGATGGAACATTTTATTCCTTGTAAGAAGACTAATGATGCTATTCATATTGTAGAGTTATTTTTCAAGGAAGTGGTGAGACTACATGGTCTACCTAAGAGCATAGTTTTAGATCGAGATACCAAGTTTGTTGGTTATTTCTGGAGGATATTATGGAAGAAGTTGAAGACATATTTGAAGTTTAGTTCTACACACCATGCACAGACTGATGGATAGATGGAAGTGGTGAATAGGAGTTTGGATAACCTGCTATGATGCTTAGTAGGAGATAAGCCCAAGAGATGGGATTTGATTTTACCACAGGTAGAATTTTCTTACAACAATTCTATCAATAGGAGTACTGGTAAATCACCATTCCAGATTGTATATGAGAATAGTCCAAGAAATGCTTTAGAGTTAAGGAATCTGGATAAAGGAGAAAAGAAAAGTGTTGAGGCTGAAGACTTTGTAGAACACATGAAGAATTTGCATGAAGAGGTGAAAAAACACATTAATAAGATGAATATTCAATACAAGGCTAAGGTAGATCAGAAGATGAGGTATAAGGAGTTCCAGGTAGGAGATGAAGTCATGGTTCACTTGAGAAATGAAAGGTTCCCAATTGCAACATACAATAAGTTAAAAATGAAGAAATTTGGACCATGTAGAATCCTGAAGAAGCGTGATTTAGGAAATGTATTTGAGGTAGAGTTGCCTGATGACATCAATATTTCACTAGTGTTCAACATTTCAGATTTGACAGAGTATCATGATGGACTTGATAAAGGAACACAGTGTGACATTCCAGCATCTACATCAGAGAAGGAGGAGATAGAGGGCATTCTAGATAGCCGTGTGGGTAAGAGTACAAGAAATAGGTAGTATACAAAATACTTGGTGAAATGGAAAGGAAGGCCCATTGAAGATTCATCATGGTTATCTGAGACTAAGGTTAACCATTTTGGTTTCCCTCTAACTCATGAGAAGTGACAGGGTCACTTTTCAAATTAACCTGGGTGTCTAATGCAGGAGCATCTAGGGTGTAAGAGCAATCTTGCATCAACAAAAAAAAATGTTGTTTCTTTTCAATAAGGGCTAAATTTCAAAGGGTTACTATTGTTAGGAAGTTTGCATTTGTACACGGTTGGATACAAAATCTTATACGAACCTCCAGAATGCTGAATTGAAGCTAATGGTGAAGAAATCACTTCAATATCATTTGTCATTTGTGAGATATTTAAATTTCAAATTCCAAAAATCCTATTGAAATATTCAAAGTCAAATTTGAGGCACTTAGAGGCTCCGGATGGGCCCAAAATTTGGCAAGAAACCCAAGCAGTCTACCTTTAGATATAGCTTGTGCACAATTGCCTTTTCAAGAGCTTTCTGAAAAGGTATTATAATTGAAAATCCAATGGTCGGATTGAAAGTTATGGTCCGACAAAGTTGACCTATTTTTGGAGGGAGATGCAAATTTTAAAATTAAGCTGGTGGCCGCCAAAAAGGGCTATATATGACCATTTTTGGGAACCCTTGGGGTAGTGGAGTTAAGGCGGAAAGTGTAGAGTAAGAATATGCGGGAAAATAAAAAACCTAGCTAATTTGGGGTTACAGAAGGCAGATGATTCCAGAGTCTTGAGAGAGGGAGATGTAATGTGTTGTAGCCTATAGGGGATTCATCCTCTGATTGTATTTGAGCTTTTGTAATGTAATGTTTTGCCCATATTAATAAAATATCGTTATATTTTCTATGCACAATTTATGTTATTGTGTGTTTTATGATTTACCCCCTTCATCACAACATGAGATAATATGTGGAGTGTAGGTTGATTGGGGGACAAAGAATGAAGTTGGAATGACAATACTGGAACTGGGAACATGAATAGTGGGTGAGAAGTAAACACAATCAGGGGATGAGTGGAAGGTATAATATGAGAAGTGGGTATAATGAGAGGATCAATGATAGGAGCTATGAATAATTGATAAGCAATACAGAGAAGAGAAGAAATATGTGGCATGGCTAATGCAGGAGAAGATGTGGAAGGAGGCACACTAGACGAAGAGGCTTGTGAAGTAAGGGGAGGAGACACACTATTTAAGGAACTTGATGAGCTTATCTTTTGACCTATATCACTTAATACTTCCATCACATAAGGATTATCCATTAACAAGTTATTAAGAACATCAATCATAACTTCCTTGCAATGAATCGAGGCTATTGTAGAGTTAAGCCTAAGGTTTTTTCTTAGTGTAAAATGAGGATTAGGTTGAGACATTGACATTCAATAAAAATATAAAGCAATGAAAAGAAAATTGCATCCAAGTAATCCTAATTTTTTCTACTAACAATTCATACCAAAGATTGAACAATTTTAGGATATTGTAATAGGTAATTTGTATCGACACAAATAATATTACTAAAGCATTTCAAAGTTTAGGCCATAAGAATCATCCTTTTTTAAACATGGATTGCAAATAATTCTAAAAATTTAGAAGTCTTGGTCATTAACATTATTGTCTACTACAATGTCATCTAGTGTATCATTGTTAATGTTCATATGTTCTTTCAAGTATTTGATATTATCATCATCCTCATCTTGACCTACATCATCTTCATCATCATTGAAATTTGACTGTAGACCATCTATATTGTTACCAGATGTATTTGGATCATCATTTTATATACCATCTATATTGATGTCTTCCATAACATCATCTAACACTGGATTGTTGTCTTCTTGTGCCTGAACATAACCATCTTCAACATCATCATGGATGTCAATTTCTTCTATGTTCTCTAATCCCTCTCTCTCATTTTATTGGCCATCATTGTTTTTCTCAGTATCCACTAATGCATCGTCAAATACATGCCTTAATCTTAGATCATAATGTATGACAAATATCCATTTCAGGTCCAAAATATCTTCATAGAAAAATACCTACACATGAACGACATACATATATTAGACGTATGATATAACAATTTTATTGATTAATAAACACATGTATATATTCGCAATAAAATATGAATTAATAGATTAATGATCACTACTGCTTCTTGTTTGAGTTAAAGAAATACCTGCTCACAATGAATTGGTAGAACATAAGGCTCCTTATCCTCCAGTAGCAAACATGAGGAATCTATATAAAACAATCCACTATGGGTATCATGTCTTTGTGTCCTCTCAAATGCTTCATACCATCTACACTTAAAAATACAACATTTAAAAGAGCGATAATCCAACTCAATAATTTCTTTATATTTTCCTAGCATATTGTATATTCCCTTCAATTTTATTCTTTTCTTTTGAGCTTGATCGACTGGATTTCTTGAAGTCAACCATGATGCCACAATCGAAGGATTGTCTCTTTACATCTACACTTTCTACATGATAATGTCAACCATATGCCCACATTACTAGATATTTCCTCACCTGTGAAAGACCATTTATTTTAATGAAAACAAATATAATGATGAATATTAAAATAGTTAATAGTGTCAAAATTGTAAGGAAACAACATTTTATAAAATTCCAACTATACCTTTCTTTCACATCCTCTAGACATGTTGATTTCATCTTCTGTTATGTTTGAATCTATACCTGCATCTTCTATTTGATTTTGAATTTGTTCAGTAACCCATTCTAGTGTGCAATCTTTGCCCCATTCAGACCCCATGAAAATTAGTGGGAAGTGGAGTATTCCTTGGGTTTGATCTCTTAAACTATCTCCTTGCTTCTAACACTTCTTTGCTCTTTTATCATACAGATCAATCCATTTGTTCATAAAGTCCATGTGGTACAGAATGAACCTGTCGAGTATAGCACTTTCATCTACACCTATTACATGTCAACGTGTTTATTTCAAACTCAAAATGTCATTCTGTTAATTTGACAAATAATTTATAGAGTAAATTAATTATTGCAAGAAAAACAACCACACTGATCATGAATTTACTTACTAATTTCTACTTGAACACCATTAGATTGTGGTTTTTCTCCATCAATAATATATGATGCTTGTTCTTCCTCCCAAAAGCATGGCTCATCTTCAATATCCTTACCAAGGAATTCACACAAGAAGAAAAATGTTTCATTCAATACATACCCTTTAGCCATGCAAACTCTGGATCTACCTTTTTTCAAACATATCTTTTTAGAGTTTTCATATACCTCTCAAAGAAAAACATCCACCTCATTGATATGACATCCACCAATTCAATGTCATCGACTAGGTGTATAAGTAAATGGACTTGTAGGTCAATGAAACTTGTAGGGAGCTCCTTCTCAAATACCCATATAATTTCTGCAATTTCCTTCTTCCATTTTGGCACTTCACATTCGTGGATCTCCTTGGAGGTCACCCACCTAATATAAGAATAGTAAATTAGTACGAACCTTTAGTCAAAAATTAAAATGCAATATAATATATTTATGTCTCTCACACATGAACATTTCATATAACCACATACCTTGTAAATGCCAACAATCAACTTATGGCATTCTTTAAGTCAACTATAAGATAGGAATCCCCCTAATTGCCAGTGACATGATATTTTATGAAACACATTTATGAAAAGGTCATTAGTAATTATTTCTCACACAACAAAATATTAAAATATATTTAGTACTTAATCAATGTTACTAGTAAATGTTAAATGATGATATATAATACCTTCATAAAATTATGAAAATCATGTGTTTTAAATCATGTGATATGTCCATCAGCTATAAAATCTTTAGCCAATGATGACCCATAGCCAGTAGGTGTCCTTATTGAACGGATGACATTTTTTAGTTGGTCTAATTCTTTTTTTCAAAATCCATGGACCTTCTGCATATGTTTCATTTTCCCTATTTGGCCACAAATGTTTTCTATCAATTTTGGTACACAAAAGAGCAATATCTCTTCTCGAAGACAAGGTATCCTTCTCTTTGCCTGATATATGTTGAAATATAGAATCTGGGGCATTTTTGAAGATGTGCATAGGATCTAATAGGTGAGATATTAAGAGATCCTTCTAGTAAGGGAGCTCATAAAATATGGATTTCCTTTTCATTCATTCTGGCATATTAACTACAACTTGTCCTAGTTCGTCAATTGAATCACCTCGATCAAAAAAATCCTCCCAACCTTTCAATTCAGCATCTTCATAATTTTTAATCTAATCACATGGACCCATAATCATGGGAGGGCCTCTATTTTCAACTTTTCCATCAAATTGATTCTTTAGATGATTTCTAAACTTATGATCTAGTGGTAGAAAAACCCTGTTGTTTGCGTAAATAAATTTATGTAGATTTTTATAATACTACCCTTGAAATTTTTCTAAACATCTTAGACATGCAAATATCCCCTTTGTTTGAATCCCTACAATTCAATAAGTAATGCTAATAACATAAAAAAATAGTATAAAACTAAGTATGAAAGTTGGGATGAAAATAAATTATGAGTGTAAATACGTAAATATTTTATCTTACCAAAACAAACACCAAGTCCTGGGAAATCATGAATAGTCCAACATAGCACACCATACAATATGAAGGACCTATTTGATGGGGGATGTGATATGTCATACATTCTTATGCCCTTCCATAAAAGTTGCATCTCATCAATAAAAGGCACAAGATAATCATCCATGTTTTTAACTTGATGTTTTCTTGGAACAATGAGAATCAGCATAAGGTGTTCCTTTCTAACACTCATCCATGTGGGAATATTGTATACTATTAATCCAACTAGCCAAACACTATAATTTGAGCTCAGGAAAGAGAATGGACACACTCCATCAATTGTAAGACCAAATATGATACTGCGGGGTTCATCTTTGAATTTTCTTGGCCATTTTTCCTCTATGTGTTTCATTGCTTTGGAGTTGGCTGGAATTCATATGAATCCATCTTTACTCCTATTCTTTGCATGTCAGTCCATCAATTGTGCAAGTGACTTGCAACGAAACATTCGTTGAAGTCTAGGTATAATTGGCATGTGACGTAAAACCTTATTTGGAATTGTACGACCTTGTACATCTGTACGATATCTGTTCTCTTTGCATACAGGGCATTCTACCATTTTTTGATATTCAGCTCTATATTAAATGGAATCAATTTTACATGAATGAATTTGCTTATATTCAATCCCCAACTCAAACAACAATAGACGTGCCTCTCTGCAAGTTGATGGCAACACATTCTCTTCATGGAATATTTTAGTTTTTAGTGCCCTATAAAATTGCCAGAGATTAAATCAATTGAATGTTTGACTTATGATGAACATGTTTGATATGTCAATCTATACTAGGACTATTTATATACAATATATGGTTTCAAAATCCCCTTAAAGAAATATAAACGAAGTTGATGAATGTTTACGAATTATGTACACCAATTGACAAAGCAAAGTAAGAAGTAGATTTCAACTCACTTCAATAGGGTTGTTAATCCTTTGTCTGACCAACCAAATAGTGACTTAATTTCTAATAATATTAATGTGCATGCCAATTTTGAGGTTCTACATGCACCCGATTTGAACACGGGTGTCTTTGATGCTTGCTTCATGGAGTTTTTTAGGTTGTTATCATCAACATTACGTTGGTGGTAATTACCCTTGCTATCATCGTTATTTACAACCATATGATCATTATTGTCATCATTGTTTCCATCCCCAAATAAACCTGTAAGCATTTCATTCAATCCTTCTTCATGCATTGCATTTTCACTATCATGATCATCATCATTAAGGCTAGGTGGCATGTCATCAGTGTATGCAGATCTCATCAGCTCTTCAAATTTTTCATCTGGTAGTATTCTCTTCAATCTTTCTCTTTTCACCCTAGTATTGTTTAAAGGATGGTTTGGATCATCCCATCCAAATCTTAATAACCCAATTGGATCTTGGGTTTTACTATGTTTCATCAACATCTTTACCTATCAACAAACACAAGCATTATTTAATGTTTGGCAACAATTGGATAAATCATAAATGTATCAATTTCAAAGAAATATAATCAAATATGGCTTAAAAAATAAAATTATAAATTGTATGAACATATATACATCAATTGAATAATAGAACATTATTTTATAGACTACCTTTTTTATACAATAATTTAAATGAAACACAATTTTGACAACATAGTTTATAAAACATCAGTCCACAGTCATTTATTATTCTTTGGTTTTCTACCCTTAAGAACATCCTTAGGGAGACCTTGTTATTCCCTCTTCTTTCACGCAGGAGTGCATTTTAAGAAGGAGTAATCAATCGATAACTCATCCCCAATGGTAAGGTCCATAATAGCCTCAACCATTATTAATCTATCAACCTCTCTTTCCATATCTCCATCTTTATTATTTATAACCTCAACAAATTGACAATTCGGTCTTACATTAGGGTCCCTTCCCTTACTACTATTTACAAATCTTGTAATATTTTTGTGTGTGTCTGCACATTCATCTATATACATAAGATGACCTCTATTTATTTCTTTTCCACTTTCCAATTGCAGATGATGTGTATACATATTCAAATTTAGACTATATGCTGACATGCTAGGCTTATATTCTGCTAGCCTTCTCCATTCACAACTTAAATATGATGGACCATAATATGGCATTAATCTCCTAGTGGTTTGTTCTGAATTGTCTCTATGTTTAGATCCCACATGTACATTTTGGACAATAAAGAGGCCTAGATTCGCTCCATGAATATTGGAGGGTCATATCATGTAGTTGTATCCCCAAAATTGAAACACCTCATACACTCTAGGTAGTTGTTGATTACTAGGCCAAGCGCAATATAGTCGACGATCAAATGTCTCTTTGTAAATTGCTCTCAAACTCAAGGGAAAGTCACCATCTCCATCACATTCATTCTCATAGGTTATGTAGCCCACCTTCCCCTTGTCTTTAAGAAAACTATGCATCTTTAAACTAGTTCTTGTTTTGTTGCTTGTTTTCATCAATTCCCCATCTTCTGAGCTGGTATATTGGCACATATATTTGTTAGATGTATCATATGATAAATGATCATTACCCTCTAGGATAGAATTCAGTGATCCAGGAAACTTTGAACCAAGAACTTTATCCTACAATTATCCATTAAGAAAAAAAATAGTTATTTAAATAATATAAAACAATGTTTAAATGAAGTATAAATGTTATTTATATCAAATTAGAAAATTCCTTACTACAATTCCTATTGGATTTGAATCGATTGTAGGAGGCATACTACCAATAGGAAGCTCATCATATATGTAATGTCTTTGTACAATCGCGCATTTGAACTATTTCTTTCCATGACATACAGAACATCCACAAACAACAATTTTCTCAAATTATTCATCCCATGTACTATAATCTTGACCAACTTCTTGTTCAGTGCAATCATTTGTTGTGTCTATAGGATCTATTGTCATATGTTCTTCCATCCACTATCCTCTATGTGATTTAATAGTTTTAAGTCTATCTCCACGTACATATCTTTTTCTTTTTCTAGTTGAATGCTCAGGCTCTGCATTCGCTCCAATCTCCATCTAAAATAATCAACAACATGCATTAATTTATGTCATTGGATAATACATTATAAATTTCAATAATACTATGAAAAAAGATGGACGTATCACAAAATTCCATCAGATCATCTTTTCCTAAGCTAAGTCAAAATTTGAGTACCCGATGTCCCGCTTCATCCGTTGTGTCCTCATTTCATATGACACGATCTGTTGCCATGGCCTCATCTGATCCCTATAATACACAACATAGTAAATAATGTTTAGTACACCAATTATATCATTTCAATGAATATGCTATCCAACACAAAACCTCAATGAATATCAATATATTTGACATATTGATACATGTTTTGGCCATCCTAATTTTCAAACTTTTCCCTAGATCATAGAATCACATTTAATCACCATTCCTATGCATTTTCAACCAATAAGTTTTACCTCAGAGGCCTCATGGATAGAAAAAGACTTTATCTTCTCTATGTTGTAGCATTTATGAATTCATAAACACCTTCCTCCTTTAGTTGAGGTTGCTTTCTCTTCTTACCTCTATTGTATCTGCAGATTCTGTTGTCATATCTATTTCCATCCACTTTCCTCTTTGGGATTTAGTAGTTCTATGCCATCCACGTCCTCTCTCCATGGCCTTCTCTGGATCCTATAATACAAAACAATGACAATAGTCACATAACAGCTACACATCAAGAGAATATTGTTGAAATTATCTTGTTAATACACTCACTTTTCATTAAGACACACTATGAAAAAACAAAATAGGACATTGCAACATTTTGTTCTTCACAAAAAGTTTACACACAGAATCTTGACATCTAGAGCTCAAATCTTATGATTCCAAGATGACTACAAATTCACATCAAAAAGACATTTATTTCATATTTAACTCTCCTTTTTCTTTTATGGGTCATTTTAAGGCTATCTATATCTCTCCAAGTATAGTCTCAAAGAGTCTTTGGCACCAAAATTTTAAATTCTTGATGGAGGGAAGGATGATTTGGATGTTAATTTTGAAATCACGTCATTAGATCTTTGTTAGGTTAATCCTTGCCATTGGATATTCTTTAATTATAGGGACTTTATGTTATATTTCACCATTACTTTTCACTCCAAAAGTAATCATTTCCTTTGAATAGAAAACCCTCCATTAGCTATCATAACCCCAACCATCTGTTGAAGTGAACTTAAACATTATGTGCAATTGCCATTGCTTATATTAAGCACCTACCTCCCTTCTTAGTGGTCCCACATGTGTGATGTATGCGAATGACTCATATGGTACCTGTGCTACATGTTTAATGTTTGGTTTTTGCTCATATTGTTGGAAAAAGGCCCAAAAAGACCTTTTATTTTTGAGTTTTATACTCTATAACATGCATCTCCTTGATATTTTCATCTAATATATGATTGGTTTCTATTCTTTCAAACTATATATGTAATAAGTCATTAGTTTGAGAGAGGGAAGGTTTGAGTTACCATGAAATCCAACATTTATTCTAGTTTTTTTCCCTCAAATGTGAGAGTTTTGTCACCTAGGATTTGATATTTTGGAGTTTTAGTAGAGGGTTTGATGTTATAATTTATGTATAGATATATTGAAAGACTTAATGATCCTTTTTTTGGTTGTAGAGTTTGTAACAATTAAGAAGATAAAGGACATGGTGTAAGAAAGAGGTAAAGATCCTTTGAGTACCAAGATTTGAGTGCCTAATGGGCAATCCATCAAATCTTGGTAACATGTTGAGCCCTTGACATTGATGTAACAAGCCTATGATCCATGTCACAAAGAATGGAGGAGTATGCAGTCATGGTAGGAAAGTGAAATTACAATGAAATTTTGATGTGATTGACACGTAGATGAGGTATTTAGGGATGTTGTCATCATGCCTTAAGGATTGACAAGATCTAAGGAATAACTAGATGTATAAATAGGACTATCATAGGTATGTGAGGAAGTGGAAGGTTGTCAAATAGTGAAGGAGATAGTTCATGGGCTCTTAAACCGGGCCTCAAGATTATAGTGAAGTCACATAATATAAACAAAGATTATCATGACATAGCTAAAATGTTATCAATCTCCTATCACATATCTTAAGGTTGTGCTTAATCCCAAATCCAACTCTGAATTGTTAGATGGAAGGTCATGGCTCCAACTAAAATAATTGGTGTCAAAATGATAAGTCAGGGGACCATCATAGTGTTTATCTACTATTGTAGTGGGATCATGAGGATTCAAAGGTTCTCATATCATTGCTATTGTCCAAATACCGCCTAATGTTGTACTAAAAATGATTTAGAATCTGTATTAGCATGTCAATGGACTGGTATGTGAATAAGGTTTAGCCACCATATGATATAGGACTATGACTGACAAAAATAAGTAATGTCATTGCTAACATTATAAGTTAGGTAATCATTTATTATTAAAAAAATGTTATTATAGCAACCACCTTAAAAAATTTCCTTGACTATTAATAGGGGTATCAAAGATCATCTTTCAACCATTAGGATTGTTATAACTTATATAATTGTTGGTATATGGTGGATTACTATCACTATAGGGGGATGATATCAAGGACCATCATTATGCTTTGTTATAGTTGATGGACAATCTTCCTAAGTATTGCTACAACCCAAAAGGTCTATCACAACCCCAAAGGACTATCACAAATGTTATTAGGTCATCCAAACCATAGCTCCAATATTCACCATCATATGAATATCATAATTAACATTGTAGAGGTTGTCATACCATGAGGCATAGGTAACAACCATAGGAGGCTCTTCAGCAACACTAGTAACATTAAATTATTGTCATAGTACACCTAGGATAGCTATGTATGCATTCATAGAGTTCTTACTATAAAATTGTCTCATTAATCTTGTGACTAGGTTAAGTTAGTATCATAGTAACAATATAGTTAGTCATCAATCAACATGTTGTCTTTGCATTTCAATGAGATCAATTCTTGAAATATGACAATCGAGAGGCTAAATATACAAGTTGATACCTTACCCAAGTTGTCATGTTCTTGAAACCTTGTCACTATAAAGAGGAGATATCTAGAGAGTAATGTCACAAGGACATAACCAAATAATGCACTATCATGAGCCATAGGGACAACTTACTACACCATCTAAAACTCCATTTGAACTAGCTACTATCAATAATTCACATTATTGGGGATTGTCATGAAGAAAACACCATGCATAGGACTATCATAGTCAAAGTGGAGAAGATTGTCTAGTCATTTTATAACTGTCATAATAGCTAGTGGGTTATTTACCATGCTTCAACCTAAAATAGGTTAATGAGAACATAGAAATGAAAATCACAATACCATAAGCATTGCCATAAGCTACCAATATAGTCCCAATATCATGTCATGATAGTAAGAGAAGAGTTGTTTGGTTTTTCCAAAGCCATATCACTTGCATAAGGATTGTCACCAACCATCTGTGTAAGGTCATGAAAGAGTGAGTCATTATTGAGCTAATCATAAGAGAAGCATGAAGTCAAAATTCTATCATGGAAACAAGATATAGTTACTTATTATAAGGACAATCCAAATTTGGTGAGGTTGCTACAAGCAACCAAATTTGGCATTCCATTAGATAGTGATATTAACTTCCAAGAAAAATACATCATTTTGCACTGATATGTGCTAAATTAGGTGCACTTTGCACCACCTTTTGTGCTTGAAAAAGATTACATTTAGGACTAAAAGTCGGGGCTAAATTTGGTGATAGCTGCGTCAACTATAGCACCAACTAATGAATTAAAAAAAAAAATTTCCCGCCTGCACATACCACAAAACAAAAAAACACAAAACAAAACTTTATTGATTTTTGGTGTTCATTATGTGTTTGGAGATCGAGTGTTTAGAGTGTAGAGATCGAGCGTTTGGGTTTTTTGTGTTCACCCTTATTTTGGGCAGATCCTTGGCAATGGTGGGACCTGTATTCTAACCCCAATTTCCTTTCCATTCCTAAAGCACATAATCATTTTCTTACATTTCAAAAATCTCGGGTTCAAGCCATGACATCCTTTGCTTCCAGATATCTAAGCCTTTCAATTCATGTTGCTCTTCTTCTATTCGTTCCAGGTAAGGGCATTGCCTCTCTTTCATCTACTCTTTTTTTCCCATTAGATGTAGGATTTATTTGGACAAATGTAGGTCTTGTAATATTCATAGGGCATCTGTTGAAGATACTTCTAAGCAAGGCTTTTCATAATAGATGACAAATTTCCACATTCCATAATATTATAAATGTGTGCTTCAAGATTAAACTATGTGAATCAGATATCTCAGCCTTTGCTTAAAGGAAATTGTTGTCTATCTTGATTTGGATGAAATCACATTTTGCCACTAGTTGATAAAATTTCTCTCTGAATTTATTTCAATTGATGTATAATCTTTGTTTCTTGCAACAAACTTACAGAGGAAAAAAACTTCATGATTTTCTCTACAAAGTAAAGGCCAAAAACCTTGAGGAATACAGAAAAACTGGATGAAAACTTTCACACTTGGTAGTGTGTACTTCATTTGCTTCCACAGACTGGACAAAAATAATTTTCCCTATGTCGCCTCAAAATGTCAAGCAATAGAGGGAAGAGAGCAAAGTGATAAGACTCTAGCCACAATGCGGTAATTCATTGTCAATTTATAGATTTGTAAATGTTTCCATTGTTTCTTTGATTTTTAGTTTTTAGTTTTTTATTTATAAATTTAAAAGAAGAAATTTATTAGATATATATAGGGACATGAGACTGACAAAGATAATAAGGTATTGGATTCCATATTGGGGGTAGAGGCAATGAACAAATTGGATGGTGTGGACTTGACAATGCTTGCCAGATACATAGAAAAATGATCTAGTAAAGCTCCTGAAGCATTGCAACCAAATCAATAGTGTCAAAGGGAATCAATTGATTCCCCAACCAGTCTTCGATTGAGCAAAATATCCAAGAGAAAAACAATAACAATAACCTCTAAGAATGTGGAACAAGGAGCAGAGGCTTCTAATGTCCCATCCACTCCTGGGACATAAACTTCTTCGACTACCACACCGTGTTTTGCATCTTGCATTGGTACCTATGATACCAAGATAGAATACGATGTGGTTTTAGGGGAAGTCTGAATGAGAGGCTCTGGAAAACTATTTGTGAATAGGTTGAAGGAATCATGCCTTAAATGGTTCAAAGACCATCTACATTTGCCATTCTCAAAGGTACCCATGCACCTACAAAAAGTAGTTGTCCATGACATGGAGACTGAATTTGGCACAAGTTGGTCTATAAAGAAGATAAAGCTATGAATGCCTCAAAATTGCAAGAGATTTTGGTGCAACCAAACAAAGAAGATTAAAAAACTCCCTCCCGAGCTAAGGCTCAAAAAAAGGCCAATTGATGTAAGTGTGAAAGTATGGAAAGAGCTTGTAAAAGCATATGAGAAGTTCAATGCACGAGGGAAGTCCAGTGAGGAGAGTATGCATGTATTTGAATTTTCTCATAAGATTATATCAAATTTATTAAATGGTTTTTAAATTATATTTGTGCATAGTTAAATTGAATTAGTATATGTTTTAGGACAAGACCTCCAAGGTTAGGCTTGACAAACTTCATACCACACATCACAGTGGCCAAAAAGGTTTATAGGCCTTGATTTGTACATTTGTAAGTATATTTAATATGTTAAATGATATATTTTTTTATTTCCTAGGAAAAAGTAAATGATTGCATATTAATTAGTTTAACTAGTCCATGTGCCATGTTTTGATAGAAGGAGAAATATGGGTTGCATCCAATGCAATTTGAAATGGATATGTTACAAAGCAAAAAGTGGACTGATTTTGTAATTTGCATGGAGAACGAGGTATCAATAGTTGACTTTCAATAACTTAGTTGGATATTGTCGTGTTAATATGTCAATTTGTATTTCTTTTGTTGAGTTGTTTATTGATCCATAGGATGAATTCTAAAGTGCTTCTCTGTTGGCCCTGGACCGTACTCAATTGTCCCATTATTTGTAGTCCTGGACATGTGCACATGTCCTCCTAGTTACCTTATTACAGTGTTGAGATTTGAACTTCGGTCACTCTCATTATGAATGCACCTTTTTACCTTTACAAAACAATCCTTGGACATTTTTCACAATAATTTTAATCCACAAAGATTAACAACTGTAGGGCAATCACTTATATACAAACATGAGTTATGTGAATAGGCCACTAAATCATCCACACATTTGTTTATATTAAATTAATGTATACACAACAAATCCTTTATTGAATCACTAGGTGGTGATAGAACATATGAAAATGATGAGTCCCTTATCAAAGACACATCATCGATATCTTTATGAAAGGCACATCATTTTATATTCCAATAGTTGCAACAATGTAGGGTAATCCTCTATCTTGTGATCAACATCATAATAAGTATACATTGGAAACTTTGTGCAACTACACAAGGTATACCCAGGTTCTCCACACTAGTAGAAATAGATTCCTCTATTGCATACTCTACCATGGCCTCCTTGATTTCCTCCATGCTCCATATATTATGGCTCCTAATAGCACAACACCATCTATTGTGGTTGTGACTGGGGTTGCGTGGTTGTGTTTAATTTTGTTTTCCTCTTGCCTTGTGGGGGACTTGTACTACTTTGTAGGTGGTAGTGTCATGGGTGGATGTGTGACAAACCTTGCACTAGTAATTGATAGGAACATCCTTTCACTTTTGTAGTAGTGGACAATTTCATGAGTCTCGTGACATATGGTGTAATTAGGTATGTGTTGAGCAAGAGGGAACTATGTCGCATTAATATCTTGAGCTCCCACAAATAGATAGTTTGTAGTTGTATGCCCCTTAGTGTTGCACTTTTTTCATCATAAACCACATTGATTAAGAGTTTCACTTGCAAGTTGTGCTATTTGCATGACCATTTTTCCATTTGTTCTTTTAGGCATGTAGTAGAATCATATGTTAGGGCTCCCCTAATTCTTATAATCTCAACACAACTTTTAAGGCAACTTTTTAATTAGGGAGAGTGAGCTAAAATAGTTCATGTTGGATATGCTCAATTATCCTACAAATAATTCATTCCTTCTAAATTTCAATATTTTATAGTTGGTTAAATCTTTAACACCAATTCTTTAGAGCATTGATCATATCTACACACAATCTCTCTTGATTGTTCCCTTATTTCCTTTAATGCCACAATATTACGATGCACCATCTTAGGGAAATTGAAATTGGGAAGGAAATCTCTTAGCAGTTTACCAAGATCATTCTTGGTGCCATTAGGATCATAATGAGTATACTAGTCTTGAGCTTGCTTACAAAAAGTGGTTGCAATTAACCTAATCTTGTCAACATTTTGTGTGTGTCATCCTATCTCATATGCTTAAGTTTGATGGGCTAATAATGAACAACAAACCCTTGTTTTCCTACTTCCTTCTTATGGCTAATCCCATTTTGGATTCCTTATGAAGTTAGGGTGATTTGAAGGAAGAACAAAGTTGCACTCTAAGTAGATGTGTGGATAAAGAAGGATTTAGCGAAATATGGAAATAGGATTGTTGTCATTACAAAAAATCTAGGGCAGTCATTGTATCCTCTCATTACCATCATAGAATTAATGCAACTATAGTTTTCAATACCAAAGGGATGGAATTGATGGTAACCATAAGGTTTGTGTTGACTAGTCTCAATCATCCATTCCTCGATGGTAAAAAATAATGTCCCAAAGGCGACAGTAATGATGATACAAATGCAAACACAAAATAAAACCACTTTATATTCTTCTATTTTAGAGGATTGTCTCTACATTGCGAGTCCAGATTAAGGAAGACATGATTTAAGAGTTCATTGGATTTGATGGCTACAAGCCATTCATCAAATCCACACAAGGTGGCATGGTCAGGTTTTGGAATGCTTAAGTCCTCCTTTGTCAGATGTTGTAGTTGCAACTGCCCTGTTAGACATGTATGCAAAATGTGGAAGCAAAGACAAGGCACGTGAACTATTTGACAGAATGCCTCAAAGAAATGTGGTCTCATAGAATGCAATGGCTGTAGGATATGCATAAATTGGATTTGTTGAAAAAGCTTTAGAAATTTTAAAGCAAATGTAATTGGTTGGTGTAAAGCCAAATTCCACAACCTTTGCCAGCATCCTCCCTACTATTGATATGCACCAGACAACAAAGGGGGGAGGTGAATCAATTGTCACAAAACTTAAACACTTTTTGCAATTTAAACATTCATCACTTGTCCACAATTATCATGATTTAACAATGAGAGCATGAAATTAGAAACTTATCCACAGATACAATATCAAACACAAGATACACTAGATTTATGTGGAAAACTCCAAGGTGGGGAAAAACCATGGAGAGGATTAACTCTCAATATATATTGCAATCTTGAAATAGTGATGTTCAGACTTGGTCACCCCATGGGCCTAAACATATTGGATTACTTCCATGAAGAACAACTAAGTCTAGCAGACTCACTGCCTCAACCCTAAACCTAGAAAGATTACAATAAGGGTTGTTAAACCCTAAGGGCTATTAAACCCTACTGGTGGATTATTGCTAGACTCACTACCATGATCAACACCTTTTTGTATTGTGAATAAACAATTCCTTATCTCTACTCTTCCTCTGCTCTGCTTCTCATCTAATATGCTATTCCTCTTCTTTCCTCTACCTCTTCTCTGCTACGCCTTTGGACCTTTCTTAATATCTTGTCATTTCCACTCAAGGACACCTTTTCCATGACTCAACTACAAGTATTTATACACTACATCAACCTTGGAATGATCATCAAGGTTGGCATCAACCATTGGAACAATCTCCAAGGTCGGTATTACAAACATTTACAAAATAGGTCCTAACCTATTGCAACATCATGAAAAGGGAATGAAATGTGGATCATGCCATGCCTTAGCTAGGCATCAAACATGATCTTCCACACCACAACATGCTTCCATAATCTTTCAAAGATCTCTGCAATCACTGGGATCAACCAGGTAGGCCAAGACTGGTTACACACTATGTTAACTAGGAACAATCTTCACACACCATCTCAATTTCTTAACACGGACCAAAGTCCAAATAGAAACATGATTAGGAGACATCCACAAGCATGCTATAATCATCAGGAGAAACCGTACGAACCTTAACCACTTTATCCATAGGAATCTTCTCACTGGAACACATGAGCTTCACTGTCTTCAAATGTCATAAAAGAAAGATAGCTTGCGGACCACCAAACCATGAACCATTGCAACTATGGGCACTTATTATCATCCTAGACTTCCCTCTAGAACCGTAGAGCAAAATACTTTATTGCGGAGGAATGCGGAGCCAAATACTATCTTTCTGTCTCAAGTGAACTTACAGAAAAAGCATGTTTCACTCTAGTGAACACAACTCACTCAGATCTTAATGCAGATAGCTCAAACCTGAAATATAGCATCTTCAGACATACCTCTAACTTACTTCCAATCCGCAGACCACAATCTTCAAGAAGGAATAAATGCAAAGTAGTTTACCAGACTATTCTTCAGCATACAACTCACTGTCTATACTGCACTTCTCTATAACTCACTTGTTTCTTCTGGAGAGGCTAATTTTCTCAATATCCTCAAAATACAAGTCTTCTAAACAAGTAATAGAATAAGATATAGTTGACACCAATGACAACAAGAATATGTTTTCATCAATGACAACACCGATTAGGCACATACTTGCAATACCTACCTGTGTCAAAATGGGAGCTTTGGAATAGGGTATGGACATCCATCAATACATAAAGGATAGAGGATTTTTTTTAGATGTTGTAGTTGCAACTTCCCTATTAGACATGTATACAAAATGTGGAAGCATTGACAAGGCACATGAACTATTTAACAGAATGCCTCAAAGAAATGTGGTCTCATAGACTGCAATGATTGTAGGATATGAATAAAATATGGAATCATAGAAAAAAATGTGACTGTTTGACAGAATTCCTCAAAGAGATGTCATCTCATGGAATGCAATGATTGCAAGATATGCACAAAATGGATTTTTTAAGGACGCTCTCAAAATCTTTGAATTATTTAAGTACTCTGGAATATATCCTAACATTGTAAGCTTTCCTTGTATTGTAGGTACATGTATCCATGTAGGTTTAGTGGATGAGAGCTGTACATACTTCAATCACATTCGTAACCCTTATTGCATTACACCTACAGTTGATCATTATGTGTGCATGGTTGACCTCCTTGCCTGTGCTGGCTATCTTGAAGATACCCTAAACTTTATCTTTCTTTCTAAACCTCCAAATTGGCCCTATTCCCACTCACATTGAAGACCTGTGAGCGGGAATAGGGATAACATTTTTTCTTTCTAAAATCAATGAGATAACATATTGCTAACTTCTTTTTTTTTTCAAACAAAATAGATCTTTATCTTAAGGTTACTCACGAACCTTAAGATAAAAAATTATTGAAAAAAAATTGTGCATTCCTTAATGACATGTAAGAGAATTTATCAACTGCTACTTAAAAACTCTTTAATCTTTATATCTAATGCAGGTTATTTGATTAATAGTGAAAAATAACATACACGGACCAAGCAATTTGTGGCACTTAAGGTTATGTAATAGAATTTACAGTTGACAGTTAAATTGTATAACAATTTTTTTATGATCTTTACTAACGTTTATTAGAATTGTTGCATGTTTTATGTCATTGGAATGACATATTAGCTGTAACATTTTTGAAAATTTATTATGGTATGTGCACTTTGATATGATGTAATATGATTATGGTTTCATTTCATATGTTGTAATATTAGATATATAACAGAAAAATAAATTATTGCATGAAATAAATAATAACTTTTCATTTTAAATGTTTTTTTTGTAGAACACGGGTCTTCCAGAAGATCAAGATGATCCTCATGATATAGATCTAGATTATGTTGATTTTGGTACAAATCACATGGCAGAGGATGATGATGATGCAGATACAGAAGACACCGAGGCCGATGATGATGATGATGATGACAATGATGATCATGATGATGATGATCACGATGGTGATGATGATGATCACGATGGTGATGATGATGATCACGATGGTGATGATGATGATGAGGTAGTTGCTGGTAGTAGCCAGTGACATTCATGATCATATAGAATGCAACATGGATCATTGCTGATATATCATTATGATGCCTCTTTTCATGGTTACTATGATATGTATCATTTTCATGGCCTACAGTACCATATTATTGAGTTGTAGCATTTTGACTTATATCATTAGGACATATATCATCTTGACTTGTATCATTTTGAGTTACATAATTTATCATTTTTGCTTCTATCATTTGTACATGTATCATTTTAACTTATGTCAACTGTTGGACATGTATCATTTTGACATGTTATTGATCTACTGGTATATTTGATGTTCACTTGTTTTAGTTATATATGATGATGATCTTATCATTATTGACTTGTCAATTTATATATATTGAAAGTGGTTGATGATTTTTGGATGGATATTTATTACATATGATCATTTTAATTTACTGCTCAGGATGGATGTTGTCAAATTCAATTAAATTATAGATATTTGACTCATTTTAATTATAGATGATGATCATATTATAGTAATTATCTTGTTATTTAATCATATGAGTTAAATAATTAAATTACTTACTCTATAATCATATGAGTTATTTAAGAGGCATGATATATTTAACTAATTAAATTGAAATCAAACATATTAAGTTAATAAATGTAACCTAAAAATAAGAAGCATTTTTAGAAGCAAAAAGGAAGCAACAATAGAAGCCAAACTAGAAGCAAACCAGAAGCAATCTTGGAAGTATAACTTGGCATTATCTAGGAAGCAAAAATAGAAGCAATTCAGGTAGCAAACAAAGAAGTAATAATGGAAGCAATTTTAGAAACAACAAAAGATGCAATAATAGAAGCCATATTAGAAGCAACAAAAGACATAAAAATGGAAGTAAAATTGGAAGCAACAAGCGACGTTATATCAGAAGCAAAATTGGAAGCAAAACTGAATGTAAAACTGGAAGGAAAACCAGAAGTAAAATTGGAAGAAAAAGTGGAAACAAAACTAGAAGCAAAATTGGAAACAAAACTAGAAGCAAACCTGGAAGCAAAACTAGAAGCAAAACTCGAAGTAAAATTAGAAGAAAAACTAGAAGCAAAATTGTATGCAACAAGTGACGTTACATCGGAAGCAAAATTGGAAGTAAAATCAGAAGAAAAACTAGAAGCAAAATTGGAAGCCAAACTGGAAGCAAACCTAGAAGCAAATCTAGAAGCAAACTTGGAAGAAAACCTGGAAGCATCACAAGAAGCAAAACTAGAAGCAAAATTGAAAGCCAAACTAGAAGCAACAAAATCTGATGCTAAATCTCGCACTAAATCTGGCGCTAAAGTGAAATGCAGTTTGGCACTAAGTTTAGCACTGGCAGAAGTGTCCAATTCATGAACTCAAATACACTAAATTCTAACACTATTTTAGGTGTTGATTCCCATTTTGTTGTAGTGATTCAACAAAATCTTCTTAGACTGTTTTTGTCTTTCTTTATGATTATCTCGACAATTCATTGTCGACCATAATATATATGAACAATGTCATATCCAATTTCTAAACTGTTCTACTTTTGATTCTAGGATTTAACTTTCTCTTCTAGGTTATGATATGGATTACATTGTGGATTATATAAAATCTTGGACCATACAGATGTGATGAGGGAGATATGCATGATAGGGGATATGTGATAGGGAGATGGATGCATAAGGAAATGTCATGGGGTGAAAGGGAAGTATGACCAATGGTTGCACACACCGAATTATATTTTGAAGCCTTTGATTGGGAGGGGGATGTGGGGAGTAATGGGGATTGTTGATTTGGGGTTTTAGGGATCCAAATAGACTTAGGGTTTGTGGGATTTTTAAATGGGGAGTGGGATGTTTGGGATTTTGGCTTGGATTGGAATTTGGATGTTTCATTTGGATGCGTTACTTTTTGTTTGTGTATGCATACCATTTTTTTTATTTTTTGTTTTGGTGGCATGGGAGTTCATAGCCTTTTGGGTTTTCCAGTTTGCTTGGATGGTGTAGCATCTTTAGGATTTTGTGTATTATTCACTTTATTTAAGGAGGAATCCAAATTTATATTTCTGAATCCCATAGGTGTTTTGATAGCTTCATGTTTGGATGATGTGCTCTTTTGTTGGCCTTGATTAGGGATTTGAGGGGATTGAGATTGATGAGGGTGTTAATGATGGGGAAAAATGGGATTTGAGGATAGGGATATTAGGAGTTGGGAGAAGTGGAGGTAAACTGGATTGAGGGATGTATGGACACATGCTTTTCAGGTTCATGTGACAATGGATAAGGGATGGCGACATTTTGTTTTGGGGGTGTAACGGGATGCATTGGGTTTGGGATTGGAAGAAGATGCTTTATGAGGTGTGTGGATGGTACCAACATGTGTAGATTTTTTATTTGGGATGTAAAACCAAGTCCATGAGATCATCGATCCTTTGCCTTGATAGTTCATGTCTTGTCCAAGTGGAGAAAATGATGGATTTGGAATGGGATAGGTAGGTGGTGGTGAAGGATCAACAAGGGATGATAATGGGATGATAAAAGATGGTGTAGGATCATTATGGGATGTTACGAGTTTGTTAGGAGATGGCGTGGGGTCAGGGTGGGGAGGAGTTACAATATGTTGATCATGGATAGAATCTTAGTCATAGATAATTACTTGATCATAAAGGGGATTAACATGGAAAATGGGATAGTGGGTATGGATAGAATAAGTGGGGAGCCTTTGATCTTGATTTCAATGAGGGGTTGATGTTTCCAGATGCTTTTGGATTTGAATGTTGACATAGCTCTTGGGTTGGGTAGGAGTGGAAGTTTCTTGGATGGATATGATATGTTCTTAGATGGGCTCAACAACATGGATACATGATGGTTCTTCACTTGCATGCATGGTAGAAGATGCTTTGATAGTTTTGATAGGTGATGGATTGGATGGTGTTTGATTCCTTTCTATTAGCCATTGGTCACATCCTTCATAATTTTAGGGGTTGATGGATTAGGAGAGGCATGAGATGGATAATACAATGGATGGACAATGGTGGTAGGTATCTTTAGTATGGTTTCAGTCTTAGTATAGTGGAGTTAACTACTTGAAGAATTGTAAATCCATGCTTTTATATTTGAGTAGGCCACTTCACCATGACCTACATCTTAATAGTGAATCCAAACAAATTAAGGTTTAGATTTTCCATCTATACTGATAGAATTATAGCAATGGTGGATCATTGGACACTATGAGTATTTTGTGATCCCCATTGTATTGCATGCCATTAAATAAAGGAAGAAATATTATAGTGACTAATGAAGCATGAAATGTCAATAAAATTATAAGCATACACATGTACCTAACTATATTTGTACGAAACTAGTGTTAAGCAAGCTTCTTCTTTCTTTTTTTATTATAGTGTATTGATTGTTTTGCATTTTAGAGTACCAGTCAAAAGAGAATGGAAATTCTATGTAGAGGTTCTCTATGGTCTTGACTCTAGATTTTCTTATGAATGTTAGGCCTTGTCTCTCAATTTCCCCTATGTTTATTATAGCTTTATTTAATGTCAAGTCTTGGGATTATGGATTGTTAGGCCCAAGACATTCATAGTGGAAGTCGTCTACAATTGCCTTGTGTGACTAGCAGTATGGGATGTTTTTTGGATTTTTTGTATCCCATGCTAGACCAATGTAACTATTGAACTTGATGACAACATACATTGGAAAATTTGAAGGTTTGCAATCATCATTATAGACAATAGCTACAATTTGCGCTAATGATCCATTTACAAGTCCAGTAACAATCCATTAATTTATTGTTAACATAACTTGTTGGTCAATGCACAATAGTACCTCTTGTTGTAGTTGGTCATAATGGGGAGTTTGTTTGTGTTTTGTTGAGTAGTTTGTGCAATGATAAGTGCAATAGGAACATTTAGTAGTTTTAGCATTTGCTTGTTATGTAACAAAGCCAGGTTGTTAGTTGCAAATAAATACTTATGTGTTTCGGAATGATACTTTCTATGCTACCTCCTTTATGTTGTCACTTCATAAATACTATAAGGAGTGTCCTGTCAGGTATTGTTGTTTTGGTACTTCCATTTGGCATTGTTACTTTACTATATGTCCTTAAAAGGTTTCATAATAGAAATACTATTATGAACATATCTTAATGACAATTTATCATCTTGTGAGGGCTCTTTATCTTTTACCTTATGTAAATCTATACTTCAACTAGGTCTGCCCATTGATTACTTGTGACAGTTATAATAAAGGTTCATTCATCTGTTCCTCCATTACATTTTGTATGTTTCTATGACCTCTTAAGGTATGATCTTATGATGTTTGACCTATTTAGATGACTGTAGCATGAAATATGACAGCAGTAAGGCATTCCAATGATGGTAAAAATAAACAAAAGTACCTTTTCATAACTACATTTTTGTGTTCAACAATTTGACAAGTTGATTTAGAACCATGATTCCTTTATGATCTGGAATGAGGTAATTTGAATATGTCTAATCTAATTTAATCAAACAGTTATCCAAGTGAACATATTTTATAGGAGCAACTACTCCTTTTCATCTTGATCATGATGAATCACTCTTCTGCAAGTTGACTTTATGATGCATGATATTGTCTTGAATGATGCATCTTATCTTTCAATCTGATATCCTTTTCAAATGAATAGAAAAGGGAAACATGTTGGGCTCAACCCTTGTGGGAGCCATATTTTCTCCACATGTTTTAATGTCTTCAAATCAGCAATAGTACTTTTCCTATTCCTGTACAGTGAACAAACAAGTTAGCATAAAACATACCTTATGAAGATGATTGATCTTTCTCATGATGTTCTGATTTATTGCACATGTCTGATTTGATTCCTACATATGAAATGCATGATGTTTGCAAGTTGATATGTCTTCTTGATAAAAGCATATGATAGTCTTAAATATCTAGAGCTCTTACAGGATGTTCCCTAATTTTTTTGCAGGTTCACTGACATTACTGGAGTTGAAGATGAAGATATGAAGATTAGTCACCAACAAGGTATCAACCTTTAAACAAAAGGCAATGATGGATATTTAATATTCTCATGTGTTCTTTTCCATTTCCTTTTATCATCAGATCTATAGCTTGCATATGTCTACATTTCTCAGTTTAGTCACTCCCACAGCTTGTGTGGGACATATTTAAACATTTATTTTAAACATGATCAGTTAATTTACCTTATGCAATTGATTTATGTATGTTTCTTTTTCAATCAATGCATAGGATAGAATAACTGAAACTGAATGTATGTTCTAAAAATGATATGAAATGACAGTTCAAATGAATACCTTTGTTTCACACTTGAAATATGATTACTTGAATAATCAAATTGTCTTATAACTTTGAAAAGATAAAATCAGTTAGAACAACTATCTATCATTCACTATTTGATTTCTTGACATTAACATTCACTTGTCATGATGATTTGACAGTCCTGATTGGATTGTTGGATTATCATGAAAATTGATCATTGTTTTCCTCTTTTCAAGACATCAAATGTTCACTAATTGCAATAACTTAAAAGTTTTCTTTTACTCCTTTTGAAACAACTACAAAATAGGTCCAACTAAATTTAGTGTGAACAAAATTTAGTAACATTTCTGGTGACCTCTCAGGGGTGTTTGTCTGCTAAACAACTTAGAACCAATAGCCTTTCAATTCCATTAGGCACATGAGTCTTCTTCTGCCTTGAACCTTTTGAAAAACTTTCTGCAACTCAAACTGATAGAAAACTACAGCAACAACAAAAATTGAAACTGAAACTATTCTGGCTTGCTTAAGACAAAGCCAACAAAATGTGCAAAAGCACTTCTTGGAAATGACACATTGAACCAAAATTCTATTCTACCCTACTCTAACTAACCAAACGTGCTGTTAAATGAATCCATTAACTGTTTGGTTAAAATAACTTCCCTTTCTAATTAAGAAAGGATGTTGTGCTAGCTGATTTGCTACTGATAAGATATGATTCATAAGGACATACCTTATAGAATGTTGTAAAACTCTCTGAAGGATGAAAACAAGCTCACTGACCTTCTAAATATGATCATTGACCTTGCTGCTATGAGGTGAACAGATCATTTCATTCTACAATTCTGAGGCTAAAGTCTCCTCTTTGACAATAATAGTAATCTGTATATCCCTTTTAAGCTCTTTGTTGGCTAGATCCCTGATTGGACACCCTCTTGCAATGATGAACCTTTGGCTCATACTCTTGGTTTCCTTATTGAGATCTACTGTCCTGTTTTCAGTTGAAATTTCAACCTAATTTTAAATAGTTATTTCACAGAATTGGAATGAAGCAAAACCAGCCTCCTTATCCTGATCATGTTGATCACATGTTGTTGGGTCATATGGTAGTAGTTGATCATTAATGTTAGAACAAAAGACTTCTATGAGGCCTGAAAACATGCCCTCATCTAACTCATAATTTTGCATAGAATCCGCATGAGTTATGTCATCTAATTGTTCAATACTAGGCATAGATTTAGGAAGTTCATCAAATAAGTCAGCTAGGTCATGAGATTTAATCTATATTTCTTTCACAAAAACATGTTTAACTTGATCCTTTTTACCATCTAGGTTTGGCACAAAGGACTCAAGATCATCCCAAAATGAAACATCATCACATTCCTCTTGGATTATTGGTAAAAGGGGAGTGTTTATTACCTCATAATATCTCTCAACCAGCTGTGTAAGTTGCATGATAGGCTTACCTTCACACTCTTCTAATTGATCCAAGATTAGATTATCAAACTACTTAGCTTCAATCATCAACTCTTTATATTGTTTATTGTCTTCCTGCTATTCTGAAACTGCTATTGGTATGCTTTCCTCATCTAGTTCAATGAAACTGAGTAACTAATCAAACAAATAAACCAGTTCTTCCTCCTCACATAGGGCTTTCTCCAATGGAACTTGGGAAACCTATCTTTGCAATTGAAGATTTTGCCCTTCCAATATCTATGTCCTGCTTTAATTTATCTTGTAAACAACATTAGAAAACTTTTCGAATGAATAAAAAAGCAAAGGACTGAGTACCAAATTTGAACCAGCATCCTCTTCATATGCATTATGCTCATTTTCAGCTGGGGACACAATAAAAACAATAGTAACCTCTTGCTCCACATCTAATTTTTTTGAATTGGTGGGACAAGAAGGACTGCAAGAAACTTCAGCTGCTAGGTTGAAACTTAGAATCTTGATTGGATTGGGCTCTAAAACCTTTTGCTCTTGTTCACTATACCAACTTGGAATCTTGATTTGTTCAAAAACTACTATTTTTTCCTCTTCTTGATTATGGATTGGTATGGAAGGGGTACCCTTAATAAGATTTGGCATTTTATAATCAAGATGCTTAGTCCAAGAAGGCTTCCATGGCTGCTCAAAACTATGATGACTTGGTTCAGGCACTAGATGTGACTGACACTGAGGGTTAATAGACTAATTTTGAATGCAAATGGATTCTTGATCAAAATCACAACTTCTAAAACTTGGAATTCGATACCTACTAACCTCATTTTGAACATGTTGATCTGGAATGAATGCAGCTATCTGGATTTCTTGCCTTTGTACTTGTGCAAGAAAAAACTTCATATGCTCCTCTTTTGCTCTTATCTCCCTTCTAAGACCTTCTTCAAACGGTATCATCTATGTCTCCAACTCCTGCTCATGAAGATAGGCTTGATAATCTAGCTCCTCTTGTTGTTGCTAATATTCTTATTGCCTCTTGAACTCTTCTAGGTTCCTCGTAACTTCTAACAATGTGTCGCTAATGCCACTCATGCTATACTTCATATCCCTAACCTCTTGGGGCTGATTTTTGACATATAAATGCTGATATGAAGGCTGAGCAGGGGTGGGTGGGTGGTAAGAGTACTGTGCATTCTGATTTCTTTGTAAATCAAAGGAATTAGGGGTAAAAACAGCAGCATGGCTGATCTTATATGGATGATAAGATGGAGCATTAATAGTATTTTCATGATATGATGGATGATATGGCATGTTTCCATAAAAAGTAGACATGCTTACTCATTCAAAGAGCTAGAAAACAACTAAACCTGATCTTGTGAAAATCTTCTCATAGGCTGCAAAAATTTGCTCTATTAAAACCAGAAAGATAGAGTCGCCAGGTATTTTGAAATAAAAACCTCTAAAAGGCTGTAATAACTGTTGATCATAGAAAAATAGTAGCAAAAATAAGTTCTTTTAAATTGAATATCAGTTCAAACGTCCCACTGGGCGTGCCAAAAACTATTGTCGATGAGGATTGCACCCTAATGCAAAGTTGTGAAATTCTGCAATCCTTCAAAACATGGGGACAAACTTAGGCTATGGGTGACCTATATTGAGTTTGAACCTCTAGATTATGCATTGGTTCCCTTAAAATATTTAGTTTGAATCTATGACTTTGGTTTTGGAAAAGGGTAAAAAGTTGGTGATGCACCTAATAATGATGAAAAACTTACAAATCTGACTCATAATAGATCTCAGAATTCTTATCCACACAATCTACTTTCAGCAAAATAATCACAAAAATGTTTCTAAGGAAGGTTGGAAATTATCTTCTTTATGAAGGAAAAGGTTTTTTCACAACATGGAAGAAAAGATTTTAGTAACACAACCTAAGACCTGTGATATCACTATGTTTAACACTTACAAGTAAGAATGAGACAATAATTTTAAAGTTTTTGATATGTAAACACAATAAAATTTCATCAAATCACTCATACAAGTAGTATTTAATGGAAAGGCAAACACTTGATGCCAATGAAAATAAAAGAAAATAATGCATGTAAAGACAAGAAAATGGAACCTGTAACCTATTGTGATCTCTGTAAAATCTGTAATCAATGAGTTACAAAACTCTCTTCTCTCTGAAAGTGTAAAGAGCAAAAGGCAAGAACTCAAAAAATGAGTTACAAAACCTTCTGTCTTTCAATGTGTAAAAGAGAAAAGAATACAAGAACTAGCAAAACCTAAGTTTTTCTTTACAATATATAGCTTGCTCTCTCCTAGAGGCATGAAAAATATAACTGCAACTAACTGCCTCTAAAAATAATCTCTCCAAAGTGATCCATGAGCAAACCAAGAAATCCTTAAAAATAAGGGTTCAAACTACCTCAATTTAAGCAAAAATAGCTTAAAACTGATTCTCTCCATGTGTTTGACCAAGAAGTTGACCAAAACTCCTCAAATTGCCCTCCAAATCATGCAAAAGTCTCTAAATAACCACAACTAACTCAACTCATCTATTTTGCATGATTTTGCATTGCAAAAAGATGTGAGTAAATAATAAAGTAATTTAGGTGATAATTACTTTACTATTTGTTACATTTTGTATTTAGCTCAATGATTTTACAACTTGTGAAAAATAATAAAGTAATTTGTAAAATATTACTTTCTTATTTACTTACATTGATTTTAGTTGTAAAGTCATGCATGAAAGATGAAAAGAAAACAAACACCTTATTACTCCAATTACACTTGCCTAATTTGCACAAATTGGATTATTTGATGCAAAAATAGCACTTAAGAAAATAAAAAATCCCCTTATGTCTCCATGCAAGAAAAATCCTCTAGTTGCATGATACATGCATTTAAGGCAAAAATTTCACCCTTATTGCTCCATTACATTGCCAAGGAGGAAAAATATCATCACAAAACATCAAGGCAAAAAATAAATACTCCTTGCCTTCCAAGGTATATCACTATGCAAAAATACCCTTGCCTTCCTTGTCATTTCTTTATTGTTTAAAAAATGCATTTGGTCTTCATTAATGCATTTGTTCATATATTTGCCACCCTTCATTCCATAATGCATTACTTATATACTTTGTCACCCATTTTTATCTTTGTCTTATATGCATCACTGTGTCCTTACACACATTGCAAATAATTTACTTTGTCCATGCTAACTGCGACCTCATCTTTGTCTTCATTCATGTTGCAAAGAATGCACTCTCCTTGCTTGTTTTATCTTTGACCTTTTAAATGCATTAAAAATGCATAATGTGTGAAGAACCTTTGACCATCGACCATTATGCATGATAACAAGGAATCCTTGAGATCTTTTACCATGTAAAAAAGATAAAGGTAACTTCGACTATACATGAGTTTCACATGAGGCAATGCCGACCATATAGGAAATAAAAGGTTTGAAAAAGTTTATAAAGAATAAGCCTTTCCTCTTGATGATGTCAACCATTGACTTTAAAATCAAATGCAAACAATGCTATGTGTTGTCAGCCTCTCCAATTCATGATCACTAGGAATCTTCAAGATTGAAGTCTTGACCCTAGGTGTTTGGATAAGGCACTTGATTTGTTTTTTGTTTACAAAGTCAAAAATGACAAAAGAAACAACGAACCATTGAAAAAAAATAAAAGATAACCCTAAAAGTTATCTCATTCTTCATTTTGTATTCTTCATTGTTTCAGCTCAACAACTTTAATCATTTAGCTGACCTAGGGTTTCAACTCAATCTTTCTCTAGCATATTCCTCTGGTTTTCTCACTCCTCATATGGTCTTCTCCATTCAAAACTTTGGCATTTTGAGTGTAGAAAAGAAGGTGAGCATTTGTTTCGGGTATATTCTGGTATTTCATGTATCTTCTGTATCTATTCTCACTTTGAATGGTTGCGACCATGATGATTATGCATTACTATGCAATTCTTAATAATCTTTCTGTTGTTCTATGAATCTTTCCCTGCAATTTGTAACTTGTATCCCGAGGGTTTCAAAAAGAGGTCATGGCCATGATATCTTCTTTCTTCTGCAAAAAATGAGGTGAGTTTCTTGGTTCTTCTCACTTTCCTGAGTCTTATTTCTTTTCACTGTGACTTGAAAAAAAATAAGGGTTTCTTGAGAAAGTGATATGGGTATCTCTTCTTTTGAGAAAATATTACTTTTGTGATATGGTCTTGATATTTTATGCATTATTCTCACCATCTTTAATCTACAGATGCAAAACTTTCACAAGGGTTTGAAAAAAATGATGAGGGTTTTTAAATTTCTATCTCTAAGCCTCCTTTCATGGCATAGCCTCACTGTATATGCATTATTTCACTTTCTCTTGACTGTAAATGTAAAATAGAAATCAGGGTTTTTTTAAAATATGAAGAGGGTTTTGAAATTTCTATCTATAAATCTCCTTTCTTAGTATGGCCATCTCTATGTATACTTCTTCTTTGATCTTCTCTATTGTGGATATAGAAATGGCAAAATGGCATCAAGGTTTGAAAAAACTGAGATGGATTTCTCCTTTTTGCACAAAAAAGACCTTCTGGCACAACTATGGCATTAGCTCCCTCCTATAGCACTCATTTCGACTGTATGAAAATTTTGAAACCAGGGTTTTTACCATTCAGAGATGGGTATAGAAAGATTTTGCACAGATATGATTTCTCTTGTCACAGCCATAGCATATATTTATCTTCTGTATACTTTTCTTAACTTTGTAGCTAGGAAAAAAAGTGGCAAGGGTTTGATACTTCTAAGCAATGAAGAATCTCTTGTAGTTGTCCTTGATATTTCTGTATGCATAAGACTTTGTAAGGTTTGAAAACATAACAAAAGCTTGATGTATATGCACTCTTCTTATCAGTTTAACTTGATCATTCTTTCTATTTCATTACTGTTACTATCAGAAAGATATCATGAATACTCAAATTGTATTGAACTCCATAGCTTTCTTTATGACTATAGCTCTTTATGACATATGATCTTATCAAAAGTTGAAACTGTATTCTTCTTGCTTTGCTTTTTGTGCACCATCATATGGCATAAACCCAATATCAGGTATCCTTTCCTGCATTAAATCTCTTTTGTATCTTGTTCACTCTTTTCTCCTACCTCCACCTATAAGATGAACATTCAGATGTCTATATTTTCTGTGCTACCTCCTTTATGTTGTCACTTCATACATACTATAAGGTGTGTCCTATCAAGTATTGTTGTTCTGGTTCTTCCATATGGCATTGTTACTTTACTATATGTCCTTAAAATGTTTCATAACAACAATACTATCATGAACATATTTTAATGATAGTTTATCATCTTGTGAGGGCTCTTTAGCTTTTACCTTATGTAAATATGTACTTCAACTGGGTCTGCCCATTGATTACTTATGACAGTCATAATAAAGGTTCATTCATTTGTTCCTCCATTACATTTTGTATGTTTCTATGACCTCTTAAGGTCTAATCTTATGATTTTTACCCTGTTTAGATGACTTTAGCATGAAATATGACAGCAATAAGGCATTCTAATGATGGTAGAAATAAAGAAAAGTACCTTTTCATAACTGCATTTCTGTGTTCAACAATTTGACAAGTTGATTCAGAACCATGATTCTTTTATGATCTGCAATGAGGTAATTTGAATATGTCTGATCTGATTTAATCAAACTATTATCCAAGTGAACATAGTTTATAGGAGCAAATGCTCCTTTTAATCTTGATCATGATGAATCACTCTTCTGCAAGTTGACTTTATGATGCATGATATTGTCTTGAATGAAGCATCCTCTCTTTCAATCTAATATCCTTTTCAAATGAATAGAAAAGGGAAACATGTTGGGCTCAAGCCTTGTGGAAGCCACATTTTCTCCACATGTTTTAATGTCTTCAAATCAAAAAGATTACTTTTCCTATACTTGCATAGTGAACAAACAAGTTAGCATAAAACATAACTTATGATGATAATTGATTTTTCTCATGATTAACTGATTTATTGCACATGTCTGATTTGATTCCTTCATATGAAATGCATGATGTTTGCAAGTTGATATATCTACTTGATAAAAACATATGATAGTCTTAAATGTCTAGAGCTCTTAAAAGATCTTCCCCAAATTTTTTGTAGGTTCATTGATATGACTGGAGTTGAAGATGAAGATATGAAGATCAATCACCAACAAGGCATCAACCTTCAAACAAAAGGCAATGATGGATATTTAATATTCTCATGTGTTCTTTTCCATTTCCTTTTATCTTCAAATCTATAGCTTTCATATGTCTGTATTTCTTAGTTTAGTCACTCCCACGACTTGTGTGGGACATATTTAAACATTTCTTTTAAGCATGATCAGTTAATTTACCTTATGCAATTGATTTATGTATGTTTCTTTTTCAATCAATACATAGGATAGAATAACTGAAACTAAATGTATGTTCCAGAAATGATATGAAATGATAGCTCAAATGAATACCTTTCTTTCACAATTGAAATATGATTACTTGAATAATCAAATTGACTTATAACTTTGAAAAGATAAAATCGGTTAGATCAACTGTCTATCATTGATTGTTTGATTTCTTGACATTGACATTCACTTGTCATGATGATTTGACAATCCTGGTTGGACTGTTGGATTATCATGACAAATAATCATTGTTTTCCCCTTGTCAAGACATCAAATATTCAGTCATTCCAATACCTTACAAGTTTTCTTTTACTCCTTTTGAAACAACCACAAAATAGTTCCAACTGAATTTAGTGTGAACAAAATTTAGTAACAGTAGCATCTTCAGACATGCCTATAAATAACTCCCAATCTAAAGACCAAGATGTTCATCATACAAGAAATGTGGAGCAATCTTTTGAGCTATTCTTTGATATGCAACACACTATTTTTACTGTAACTTACTGTTTCTACTTTAGGGGCTAGTTTTCTCAATATCATCAACATATAACACATCTAATCAATCAATAAAATAAGAATATAGTTGAAAAAATGATAACAAAGATATGTTGACATCGATGACAACACCAATTAGGTAAATACTTGCAACAATCTCCCCCTTTGTCATTGATGACAACATATGATGTGAAAAATTGTAACAACCATCAAGACAAGATTCTCCCCCTTTATTTTTACACATTTGCACTCTTTCTCACCCTGAGTTTTTCACATGATTTCTCTCCCCTTTTGACATCAGTGAA
The DNA here is from genome assembly GCA_027924645.1 of Cunninghamia lanceolata. NCBI lineage: Eukaryota > Viridiplantae > Streptophyta > Pinopsida > Cupressales > Cupressaceae > Cunninghamia > Cunninghamia lanceolata. The sequence continues at coordinate 1,875,918 of BSBN01000277.1, forward strand.
AAAGGGCACATACCTGCATTCTGCATCTCTAACTAAACCAAACTTTCTTCTAAACCTTCTCTACCAGTGACTGACTACTCCCCCTTAAAAGTAGCCCTTAAGACATCAATCTGGTTCAGGAAGTGGAACTATACACACCACTAGACTGATGCACTCCTATGCATCTTAGTTCAGAGCAGGAGGGGTCATGACCCCTAACGTTTCTCTGAGATACTCAAAAGTATCCTTGGGCAGAGGCTTAGTGAAAATATCTACAATATGATCCTTGGTAGATACATACTCCAACTTGACTTCATTTTATGTCACCTTTTCTCTCAGAAAGTGATGTCTTATAGATATGTGCTTTGTTCTTGAGTGCATCACTAGATTCTTTGATATGTTTATGGCACTTTTACTGTCACAAAAAATTGCAATTGGATCTTCATACACAACTTTGATGTCCTTCAATGTTTGCTTCATCCATAATACTTGAGTGCAATTGCATGCTGCTGCAATGTATTATTCTTCTATAGTAGACAAAGATATTAAGTCTTATTTCTTGCTTAGCCATGAGACCAATCTTTTTCCCAAGAAGAATGCACCTCCACTTGTACTTTTCCTGTCATCCACAGCGCCAGCCCAATTAACATCGGTGTATGAACTGAGAGTGAAATCATTGTCTTCTGGCTACCACAAACCATAATCTATTGTGCCTTTCAAATATCTCAGTGTTCTCTTGACTACCATCACATGTGACTCTTTAGGTTCTTCTTGAAATCTTGCTACAAGACAAATTGCATGCATTCTGTCAGGTCTAGTTTGGGTCAAATAAAGTAATCGTCCAATCATAGATATGTACCTTTTCTAATCTGCCTTAGGTGAATCATCATTTTTTCTCAATTTACAACCAGTTAGCATGGGAGTGCTTACTGGTTTAGATTCTTCCATCCCAAACTTCTTTAGCAATTCTTTCACATACTTAGACTGAGAAATAAAGATACCTTTGTCTGATTGATTAATTTGTAGATCTAAAAAGAAATTCATCTCACCAAACATGGACATTTCAAATTCACTTTACATTTCCCTAGAAAAAACCATGCACATACCTTCATTGCCTCCAAAGATAATGTCATCAACAAAGATTACAACAATTAAGATTTGCTCATCATTAATCTTGAAATAGAGATTATTGTCAACGGTACCTTTATTTAACCCTAAATGTATCAGATACTTATCCAACCTTGCATACCATGCTCTAGAGGCTTGTTTCAATCCATACAATGCTTTCTTCAATATGCACACCATGTCACCCTAATCTGATGACTGGAATCCTTCTGGTTGTTCAATATAAACTTGTTCTTCCAATTCTCCATTCAAGAATGCAGACTTCACATCTATTTGATATACTTTGGAACCTTTGTAGGCTGCAAATGCTAGAAACATTATTATTACTTCAATCCTTACCACAATTGCATATGTTTCCTCAAAATCTATTCCTTCAACATGAGAGTATCCTTTGCATACCAACCTTGCTTTGTTCCTTATCAATTCACCATTCTCATTCATTTTATTCCTGAAGACCCATTTGGTGCCAATTACATTTTTATCTGCTAGTCTAGGAACAAAATCGTAAGTTTGATTCTTCTATATTTGCATCAGTTCTTCTTTCATAGCCTTTACCCAATTCTCATCATTGCAAGCTTCATTCACAGTTTTTGGTTCAATCTTTGAAATCAGATAGAAATTTACTTGTTCTTCTGTAGCTCTTCTTCTAGTATGAATTCCTTTGTACTTATCTCCTATGATTTGATCTTCAAAATGATTTAGTTTTACATACCTAGGTGTCTTGGTAACAATTTTTGGAGCTTATTCTTCTTCATCTGGATTGTCTTCTTGTTGCACCACTTCTTTGCTTACTAAAATATCCAGTTCATTTGATTCATATCCACTTAGTCCTAAAAACCTTTCCTTGCTTTCATCAACTTTGACATTTGCACTCTCAATGATCTTCTTCATGCTCTTGTTATAGAACTAGTAGGCCTTTCTCTTGGTGGAGTATCCAAGGAAGATTCCTTCATCACATCTAGCATCAAACTTGCCTAGATCTTCTTCTCTTTTGATATAACATTTACTACCAAAAACTTTGAAGTACTTTACTATAGGAATTTTTCCATACCACAATTCATAAGGGGTTTTGGTACTATTACCTTTGACTTGAGCTCTATTTAGAATGTATACTACAGTGTGTACAACATCTCTCCAATATACTTTCGGTAGGTTGGCCTCCTTCATCATTATTCTAGCAGCATCTTGAACTGTTATGTTCTTTCTTTCAACACCTCTATTTTGTTGTGGAGTCCTAGGTGTAGATAACTTTCTTTTTATCCCTTGCTCTTCACAAAAGAAGTTGAATTTATTTGATGTAAACTCACCTCCTCTATCAGATCTCAAACATTTGATCTTTAAATATAGCTCATTCTCAACCACTGCCTTGAATGTCTTGAACTTATCTAGGGATTATGCTTTTTCTCTCAAAAAGGTAATGCAAGTCAATCTAGAATAATCATCAATAAGCAACATAAAGTACCTGTCTCCTTGCATACTTCTTACTCTGGTGGGTCCACACAAATTTGTATGTACTAGCTCCAGCAATCCTTCAACAGGTTGATATTTGCTCTTCAAACTTGTTCTTGTTTGTTTCCCAAATCGGCACTCCATGCAAATAGGATTATCGAGCTTCACAAGCTTAGGAAGATCTCTTACAGCTTATGCAGAACTTATCTTCACAATGTTGTAAAAATTGATGTGACACAACCCTCTATGCCATAGCAAACTTTCATCAGTCTGAGCCAACAAACAATAGTTATCAATTCCTTTCAAGTGATAGATATTACCTCTGGTCTTCTTACCAGTTGTAATCACTGTTCTAGAGCTTTCGATGATCTTGCATCCATTGTCCTTGAATCTCATATCATAACCTTTGTCACACATTTGACCAACACTCAAAATATTATGCTTTAATCCTTTCACATATAAGACATTATCAGTATTATTCTTGCCATCAAAATAAATAGATCCTTTTCCATAGATCTTCCTAGTTATATCATCTCCAAACCGAACCAGTCCTCCATCATATCTTTCAAAAATTACAAACTTACTTTTGTCACTAGTCAAGTGATGAGAGCATCCACTATCAATCACCCATTCATCTTTGTCTTTCTCAACTTGAGTAGCTAAGGCACTTTCCTCCACCAGTTTTTCTTCCTTCACACAGCTAGTAGGATTAGTAGACACAGGTTATTCTTTAATAGCAATGAACAAGCATTCATTTCTGGAAGTACTAGCATTATCTGATTCATCATTTGTTACTCCTTCATCATCAATATCACAAACATAATAACATTTCTTTGGAATCCTAGGTCTATTTGTAGATCTCTTGGGAACTCTTTTAGGACATCTGGAAGCATAGTGACCAACTTTACCACAAGTAAAACATTTGAAGGGTAATTTGCCTTGGAACTTACCGATACCTCTGGGCAGACTGTTGACAAAATTGGGTTCAATGTCATCTAATTCATAGTCCAGTTCTACCTTGTACTTCTCAAGCCTAGAAGTCTTCTTTGAAGTGCTGACCTTGAAAGCGGTCTCTATTTTTGGAAGTGAATCACCAAGTTCTCTCATTTCAAAGGCTATTAGCTTCCCAAGTAGCTGATCTTTTGTAACATTTGCCACTATCATTACTTCTTCAATTGAATCTACCTTATGACTATATGATTTAGGCAATGATCTAAGAATTTTGTTCACAACTTCAATATCCTCAATTTTTCATCCCACACTTCTAATGCCATTTACAAGTTCATCGACCTTTTGCATGAAAGATGTTATGTTGTCATATTCACTCATCTTGAAACCTTCATATTTTGCCTTCAAACTCTACAACTTGGTCCTCTACACATATTCATCTCCTTCATACAGATTTCTCAGCTTTTCCAAAAATTCATAAGTAGTTTCCAGCTCCATCATCTTTGTTACTTCAGTGTTAGATAAGGCACTTACCAAGGCACGTAGTTCATTCCATTGAACCGCAGACTTTCCCTTCTGTACAACATCCTTGATCTACCTCAAGCATTCAAACTTTCTTCTAAGGAACCTTGCTCTAATACTAATTGTTGAAACACACAAGACAACTGAGAGAGGGGGTGAATCAGTTGTCACAAAACTCTAACTACTTCTATACTATAAAACATTCATTACTTCTCCATTGTTATTAGGATTAAACCATGAAAGCATGAAATCAGAAAATTAAACACAATTGCAAGAGCAAACACAAGAGACACTAGATTTTTATGGGGAAAACCCTATTAAGGGAAAAACCACGGTGGGTGTTAGCCCATAAGAATTTATAAGTTATAGCAATACCAAAAATTAGAGGCTCGCTGCCTTTAGGACTCACTGCTCAAAGAGGCTCACTGCCAAGGAGTGGCTCAATACCGAGGGGTGGCTCATTTCCTAGGGTTTGAAATGAGATGATAACATCTACACCATGCCAAAGTTTAGTTCCATTGAAGTACAATACAATTCCTTTTATCTGCTCTACCTTTTCACTTCTTCACTTATCTTTGCATTTTCACACACAGACATCTTTTTCACGACTTCACTACAACTATATATAACATTCCTTAACCTTGGAATGTAAATCAAGATCAACATTACATTCATTAACCATTGGAACAATCTCCAAGGTCAGTATTACAAAGATATACAAAAATATGTCTAGACCTAATACAAATTTGCTAAGGAGAAGATGTAAAGTTGTAAGAGGATCATGTCATGCCTTAGCTGGGACTCAAATAATCTTCCACACCATGAAACTCTTCTACAATAGTTAATGTATTTCCGTAATTAGTGGAAACAACCAGGTTGGCCAAGATTGGTGTTCACACTAGGTTTTATGGGAACAGACTTCAATCACGATCCAAATTTCTCTCTATGGACCAATGCAAATGTAGGTTCACAATAAAGAGTCATCCAAAAGCACATTGTAGTCACTAGGAACATCCGCACAACCTTTAGCCACTTTAACCATGAGATTCTTCAAACCGGAGCACAAGAACTTAATTGTCATGAACTGTCAGAAGAAAAAAAAGATCACTTGTGGACTGCCAAATCATGAACCATTGGAGTTGAAGGTACATATCATCATCCCAGACATTACTCTAGAACCATAGACTGAAATACTTCAATGTAGAGGAATGTGAAGAAAAATATTTTCTCCCTGTCACAACTAGACTCACAGAAAAAGTAGGTTTCACTCTGGTGAACACAACTCACTTAAATCTTCATGCAGAAGGCTCAAACCTGGAATGTAGCATCTTCATACATGCCTCTAAATAACTTCCAATCCATAGATCAAGATGTTCATCATACAAGAAATGTGGAGCAATCTTCTGAGTTGTTATTTCATATGCAACACATTTTTATTGTAACTTATTGTTTCTACCTGAGGAGCTAATTTTCTCAATATCCTCAACATATAAAGCATCTAATCAATCAACAAAATAAGAATAGAGTTGACACCAATGATAATAAAGATTTGTTGACATCAATGACAACACCGATTACCTACACATACTTGCAACACAACTGTCATTTGATCTAATCTAATTGAAGGTATGCCATAAATTTTATGCTATATAGGGGTTTTAAAACTCCAAGGGCTTCAACTAGTCACCACGTAGCTAGGAGGGTCCCATAATCTCAAGTAGAATCTAACATATCTCTTTATTCACTTCTTGGAAGTAGTGACCATAATTGGATTTAATTTAATTAATGAACCTAAAATGTTTTCTTTATTATTCGACAAGTGTCAAATCATAACTCTATGAAAGGTTTCCACCTATATCACTTTTCTATGTTGGCATTTCTTTCAAACTTGATCAAGAATTGAAAAAATAGCTAAGTATCGAAGAAAGATAAAGGTTAAGCAAATTTTGGTCAATTTTTAAGTGGTGTATGGTACATTGACCAAAAAATCCAAGCATGAAATAACCTAAAATAAAATAAAAAGGAATTTCAAAGAAAATAGACATGAAATCAAATAAAATAAAAGAAGCCACTGCTACACACCATTTAAATAAAAGGGGCTAGGAAATCTCTTATCCATCCACCATTCACTAACATGAAGCTCAAATAACTTGGAAATATAAGGTGTAGATTCATTCTAGAGAGTTTAGAGCACATATTTAATTAATAGAAATACAAATAAATTCCTAGGTAAATGTGAACCATTGATGAATATTAAATCAACGGATGTGTCGATACATGATTACATTGGTGTAATTTCAAACTCAAGAGATTGGAATTATTCATTTTTCTTACATTATTAAAGATGGACTCCAAATTCATTGGAATGCACCTCTCACATTAACACATCAACACTCCACATGCCACTGTTAGTTTACACATCAACATTTCCCATATTTGGAGTGTTAAATCACACTCACCACATATGTCAATTTAATGTCATAAATTATTAACATTATAAAGGATCAATGTTGACATTTGGCACCTCTCTATGCATAATAACCTCATCTTTAATCATTTTTTATGTCCTCTATTACCACCAGACCTCTTCTCTATGTCATTTTGATGATATCATACTGAGCTTAAATGGATCCTAATGCATCAACTATATCTATGACACATGCCACTTGTTATTTTCGTACACCTCCTCTTCCTACTTTGTGAACTATCTCTCTAGTTTACTTACAATATGATAACACTTTGCAAAAATGTTTCATCAATGAAACTCTCATGAGTTCACCTCTAGGACATAGAATGCTCACTTTGACACTAGATTGGAGTAGCAATTGTTTAAGGGTCAAATGAATAACTGTTAAATAGGGGCACTGAGCACACACCAAAAGATGAATAAGGAAGATAATAATAGAGGTCATTTAATGGAAACCAAATGGAATTACAAAAAATGGAAAGAATACAAACCAATATATATAACTGAGTTTCCCAATGCCACCAAATCTTAAAGAGATATATGTGCAAACTCTCTATTGTAATGTCCCCCACTTAGCTCATCAATCTGGGAGATTAGGGTTAGCCTATCACAGGATTCTCATAGGCTAATGATAGTGTTTATGGGAATTAGTTTGGGGACTTACTATTTATAGTAAGTCTTGAGTCGGGTAGTGCTATTTTTGGCAGGACAGTCGAAGATGACCCTTAGCACATATCTCATGAGGTTGGAGGTTTCAGGAGCTCTAATTGAAATAGCATAAGTTAAATTAAAGATTTAACTTATATATTTATGGAACAATGTTTTAACTTTGCATTATATTATAAAGTCACTTTATACATGTTTAAGTTATAACTTAAAAGAGGACCACCTAGGGATGGACGCCTCCATGGTGCAACAAGGGGGTAAAATAATGAATTACAAATTAAAATAATTCCCCCTCACTTGGGCGTTGAAAAAGGAGAGAGATAAAAGATGAGTTGGGAGGCTCATTTGATATGCTTACTTATGTTATTTTTGCTCTCATATTGAGTTTGCTCCAGTGTTAGGGTTTCGAGCTTGGCTCTTTGGTTTGATCTATCAATTTGTAGAGACAAGAACCTTTGCATATTGCCTTTCCTCATGTATGAGAGAGTGCATTAGGAGAGGGTTTTGAGGGAGCTTCATCTAGGAGTTCCACTTGTGCATCCAGGAAAACATTTGCGGTAATTTCATCAAGAACTAATGAAGATTTTTGAAGGCAGAAATAGTGCAGGTCTAAAAAAAGAGATTTTAAAGCATATTTGAGCAATTTTGGAAGAGTTTAAGTGTTGTTAGGAGCATTACACTTAGGCCGTACTAATTTTGGTACAGGTCGTACCACTGATCAAGGTTAATGTGCAGATTTGAGAGGATATTTGGACTGAGTATTGGCTGGGACCAAGTTGCCCACCCTTGAAGACCATTTCTGATCAGTTTGCTAAAATTAAGGAGCAAGTTTCAGTGGTTTATTAGCTGTACTTTCTACTCAACCTGGGCCGTACAGTACCACCTAGACATGGGTCTCAGTGCATGCATTTTCTACTTCATTGGAGCAGCTAATACTTGCCAACAAGAATGCCTAGGGCCTAGTTTATCATCACTGTCAGCAAAATCTGCTTACTCTTTGTAGTAGATGATGTTTGAAGCAAAAACCAAGGTCTTGTAATGCTACTACACATTCAGGCAATGAACCAAGTTAAAGTATTTCACATTGGTATGTCTTTATAATTTATTTTGTTACATTTTATGATCTGGGTTATCTTCTGTTTATGCAAAATAGTTGTAGTCTTTCTGGGTTTGTTTATCTTTGTCATATTCTACACATGCAAAGCAAAAACCCTACATGTAAAAACAACCCACAAAACTAAATAGCAAAAACCAAAACAAACACAAAAAAATTAGTCGGGAGGAAACACATACAATGGGGTGTATGTTACAGTGGTATCAAAGCAGAAAATCTTGCTATCCTGTGAGGTCAATACGACATGCAGTTGAAAAAATGAGACATGCGACCGACAGACAGATATCCTTTTAGAAATACCAGGGCAATGTAAGGAACACAAGAAAGAGAAATACCACTGTTAATAGAACCTAAGTGACCAGTACCTATAGTTGATCCATTTTGAGGAAGAGATAGTGGTTGCAGCTACTGACGAAGATTCCTTGGTTTTGCACATAGACCCATTTTCAGGAGAGTTACCCCCAGTTACAGAACACATAGAAGAAATGGGTGACTAGGAGGTTGAGGAGCCTATTTTATGAGAGATCCTGAATATGCTCACTAGGAGCTTAGTGGCAATAGAGAGAGAGTTGAGGGATTCTCGGTGGGAGATGATGGAGATATAGGCTAAGATAGGACATTGCCTTGCATAGTTGCTTGATGGGTTGAATAACAGAGAAAATCACCATGACAGGAACATGTACAATGGTGACAGGAATAGAAATAATGACGGTGATAGATAGAGAAACAATAATGGTGATAAGAACTGGAACAATGACGAAGACATTAACAGGCATAATGTGGGTGATAGACATAATGGTGAAAGGAACCAGGGGGACAGGAATAATGGAGATAGAAACCATAATGGTGATAGACACAGGTTTAGAGATGATGAGGATGAGACCTCATTGACTCATAGGAGGGCTTCATAGTTTACAACAGGTGACAGACCTGGCATCCCTACATTCACTCCCAGGAACCAAGTTCCTGAACAAGATCCCACACAGAACGAGTTTCAGGAGGAGATTCTGAGGGATTGGAGAGCATCTAGTGTAGAGTTTAGAGAAGAGATGACTTTTGTAGAGTACTCTGATATTAGGATGAATAATAGGCCTCACAGAGGAGGTAGACCTCAAAACCAGGAGCTACAGAAGAAGGTGAGTAAGATGACACTTCCCTATTTTGACAGATCAGGAAAGACCACTGCTAGGGCTTGGGTGCAGAAGCTAGATAGTTACCTGCAAATTAGTCCTATGCCTGAGGAGGATGCCATCACTTATGCTGCATTTGGAGGGAGTAGCACACAAGTGGTGGAGTAATGGGAAGGTCACACTTGGGCATGATCAGATTACTTCATATCTAGAATTTACAACTTGTTTGATCGACAGATTTGACAAGAAGGACCTGAAACTATAGTTTAAGCAGTTAGCACAGTTGAGGTAGACTAGATCATTAGACTCCTACATTTCTGAGTTTCAGGACCTATCTATCATGGTCCTAGATTTATCTGAGCGCAGATTAGTGATTCTCTTCATTGATGGACTATCAGACCCACTTCATGGTTGGGTTAAGGGTTTTGACCCTGCTACACTCCAGGAGGCCATGAAAACGAGACATGGAGTCATCGATGTGGAGGAGTAAATTTTAGTCTAAGGGATCTTTTCACAGGAGGGTCAAGGAGAAGGAGAAAAAACCATTACACAAGAATGTTGATCAGCACAAGGATAGATCTAATAGGTTGACAGATGAACAATTGAATGAGTACCAAAGGAAGAAATTGTGTTTTCATTGCAAAGAACCATGGGATCCTTCACATCAATGCTCACAGAAGGCTAAGGCCAAACTAATTGAGTACTATTCAGCTAAAGAGTCACATTTAGAGGGATCAGATACAGAGTCAGATTAGCATTCAGAACATAGTGATAGTGGAGATGAGAGAGCTTCACATCATAGTACTAATAGTGGTGGTGTTATTACCCAGCTGTCAAGTTTTCATAAGGTTGGTTCATTTAGGGTACGTGGTGTACTAGGTGGGTAGCATATTATCACCCTTATTGATACAGGAGCCACTCACAATTTTATTAATGAGGGGTTAGTTGCTCGTAGGGGGCTGAAAGTAGAAGAATTCGAAGGCTTTAAGGTGATGGTGGCCGACGGATTCAAAATACATTGTACCAGGAAGATTTTAGGGCTAAAAATCGTCATGGGTGATTATGAGCTAGTGGATGACTTCTACATGGTTGGCATAGGGGAAACAGATGTAGTGCTTGGCATGCATTGGATGAACCAGTTGGAGGAGTTCACAATAAATCTTAAGAAAATTGAGATGAGATTTGAGTATAATGGGAGGAAAATATGCCTTAGGGGGATCTCAGATGGTGGATCTAGAGTTGTATCACTGAAAAGGATGGAGAGACTTTTGAGACATGATCAGGTTGAGTGGACAGCAGAGTGCCTTATTATCCCAGAGTCCCCACTACATCAAAAGGATAGCTATCATCCTGATATTTAGAAGTCTCTAACCAAGCACAGTAAAGTGTTTGGGGATATACCACCTGGAGTTCCTCCTGATAAAGGCATAAAGCATGTCATCGAGTTGGAGGATGGGACTAAACCCATCATGATCACACCATACCTCCATCCAAAGAGGCTTAAGGATGAGATTGAGAAGACCATTAAGGAGCTTCTGGAGATGGGACATATTAGGCCCAGCAAAAGCCCATTTGCTTATGCAATTGTATTAGTCAAGAAGAAGGATGGGACAATCAGAATGTGCATAGACTACAGGGCCTTAAACAAGAAAACTATAAAGAATAGGTATCCAATCCCGAGGATAGATGAGTTGATATATGAGCTACATGGTGCCTGCTATTTTTCTAAGATTGATTTGAGGTCTAGATACCATCAGATCAAGATGCAGGCAGAAGACATTGAGAAGACTACTTTTAGATGCCACTATGGTCACTTCAAGTTCCTAGTCATGCCTTTCAGTTTGACTAATGCACCTGCCACTTTCCAAAGTTGTATGAATCAAATTTGAAGGCAGCAGCTCAGGAAATTTGTTTTTATCTTCTTTGATGATATTTTGATCTTCAGCAGGACTTGGGAGGACCACCTGAGACATCTAGAGGAGGTTCTGAGCATCTTGGAGAGTAATTCACTCTATGCCAAGGAGTCTAAGTGTGATTTTGGGATGATAGAATTACTTTACCTTGGCCACATTATCAGTGTAGATGGAGTTAGAGTGGATCCAGACAAGATTAAGGCAATACTTGATTGGCCTCCACCCACAAACCTCACACAACTTAAGGGGTTTTCTAGGCTTTATGGGTTTTACAGACGATTTGTTAAGGGGTTCTCATAGATAGCAGCACCATTGACTGATCCGATGAAGAAGGGAGCCCTTGAATGGAGTGACACAACCCAATAGTGTTTCGACAGGTTCAAGCAATTGATGTCTACATGCCCAATTTTAGCAATCCCTGACTTTGCTAAACTATTTGAGTTATAGTGTGATGCCTCTGTTGAGGGGATTGAGGCTATGCTTATGTAGGAGAAGTACCTGATAGATTTTGAGAGCAGAAAACATCAGGGTGTGGAGAGGAGCTACTCAGTGTATGACTGAGAGATGTTGGCCATCATGCATGCTTTGGCCAAATTTAGGTAGTATCTGCTTGGGGCTACATTTATAATCAGGACTGATCACAACAGCATCAAATACTTCATGAACTAGGAATACCTGAATGACAGACAACAAAAGTGGGTTAGCAAGCTATAGGCTTATGATTTCGACATAGAGTATGTCAAAGGGAAGAAAAATGTAGTTGCAGATGCTTTGTCCAGATGACCTCACTTGTGTTTGGTAGGGGAGATCTCTATTGATTGGAAAGAAGAGATCATGGAAGAATATATTAAGGACTCTTGGGCTGTAGGAGTGAGGGCACAGTTAGAGATGAGAAATATTTTATGGTGAGTGATTTGATTATGTACAAAGATAGAATATTTTTGGTGCCCAATTCACAGTTTAAGCAGAAAATTATCAAAACTTTTTATGACACACCAATGGCTAGCCATCCTAGATTCTTTAAGACATACAAATAGATTCAGGAGAGGTTTACATGGAAAGGACTGAAGGATGAGGTGCAGAAGTATGTTCATGAGTGTCCCATTTGCCAACAAAATAAGCATGAGCATACCTTTCCAGCGGGACTACTACAGCCATTACCCATTCCCGATCAGAAATGGGAACGTATCTCCATGGATTTCATTACGGATTTGCTGAAAGTATAGGGGAAGGACTGCATATATGTGGTGGTCGATACACTCACCAAATTCACACATTTCTTTGCCATTTCAGCAACCTATACGGCTGCTCAGGTGTCTGATTTATTTTTCAGGGAGATATTCAGGCTACATGGGGTACCCAGGAGCATAGTCAGCGACAGGGATAATAGGTTCCTGAGTATATTTTGGCAGGAGTTGTTCAAGCTGTGTGGTACAAAGTTGACTCCTAGCACTAGCTACCACTCACAGACTGATGGTCAAATAGAGGTGGTAAATAAATGGTTAGAGGGGTACCTACGCAATTATGTTTCAGGACAGCAGAAGGCATGGATTAAATGGTTGCACCTAGGGGAGTATTGCTACAACACTACACATCACATGTCTATTCAGATGACTCATTTCAAGGCACTATATGGTTATGATGCCCCATGTTTCACAAATCTCTTATTTGGTGACAGTCAAGTGCCCAGGGCTAAGGATCTTTTGCAGGATAGCCAGGACATTCTGAGAGAGATTAAGGAGAATATACAGCAGGCACAAAATCAACAGAAATTGTATGCTGATCAGCACCAAGTGGAGAGGAGTTTCATGGTGGAGACATGGTGTATTTGAGACTCCAACCCTACAGGCAGTCCACTCTCAAGAAGAGTGCAGCAGAGAAATTAAAGCCCAGATTTTACGGTCCTTTTAGGGTTATCAGACAAGTGGGTGAGGTGTCTTATGAGCTTGAGCTTATTAGATAGCAGGGTACCTAATGTGTTTCATGTTTCCAAGCTAAAGAAAACTCTTGGCCACAATATAGTTCCTTCTGCAGAGCTTCCACCCTTAGATGAGGAGGCTAAGTTGATACTAGTACCTGAGGCTATCATTGACACCCGAGAGAGACATTTGAGGAAACGGGTTATCAAAGAGTACTTGGTCAAGTGGAAGAATTTTCCATTTGAGGATGCCACATGGGAGGGTGAGCAAATATTGCAGCATCCAGAGTTGAGATTGCTTGAGGGCAAGTAATTTTGGGGAGGGTGGACTGCAATGTCCCCCACTTAGCTCATCACTCCGGGAGATCAGGGTTAGCCTGTCACAGGATTCCCATAGGCTAACGATAGTGTTTAGGGGAATCAGATTGGGGACTTACTATTTATAGTAAGTCTTGAGCCAGGTAGTGCTATTTTTGGCAGGATAGTCAGAGATGACTCTTAGCACATATCTCATGAGGTTGGAGGTTTCAAGAGCTCTGATTGATATAGCATAAGTTAAATTAAAGATTTAACTTATATATTTATGGAACAATGTCATAACTTTGCATTATATTATAAAGTCACTTTATACATGTTTAAGTTATAACTTAAAAGAGGGCCTCCTAGGGATGGACGCCTCCATGGTGCAACACATGGGTAAAATAATGAATTAAAAATTAAAAGAATTCCTCCTCACTTGGGTGTTCAAAAAGGAGAGAGATAAAAGATGAGTTGGGAGGCTCATTTGATATGCTTGCTTATGTTATTTTTGCTCTCATATTGAGTTTGCTCCAGCGTTAGGGTTTCAAGCTTGGCTCTTTGGTTTGATCTATCAATTTACAGAGACGAGAACCTTTGCAGATTGCCTTTCCTCATGTATGAGAGAGTGCATCAGGAGTGGGTTTTGAGGGAGCTTCAATTAGGAGTTCCACTTGTGCATCCAGGAAAACATTTGTGGTAATTTAACGAAGAACTAATGAAGATTTTTTAAGGCAGAAATAGTGCAGGTCTGAAAAAGAGATTTTAAAGCACCTTTGAGCAATTTTGGAAGAGTTTAAGTGTTGTTAGGAGCATTACACTCAGGCCGTACTAATTCTGGTCTAGGCCGTACCATTGAGCAAGGTTAATGTGTAGATTTGAGAGGATATTTGGACAGAAAATTGGCTGGGATCAGGTCACCCACCCTTAAAGACCATTTCTGAGTAGTTTACTGAAATTAAGGAGTAGGTTTCAATGGTTTATTAGCTATACTTTCTACTCAGCTTGGGCCGTACAGTACCACCTGGACGTGGGTTTCAGTGCATGCATTTTCTGCTTCATTGAAGCTGCTAATACTTGCCAACAAGAATGCCTAGGGCTTGGTTTATCATCACCGTCAGTAAAATCTACTTTTTGTAATAGATGATATTTGAAGCAAAAATCAATGTCTTGTAATGTTGCTACTCATTCAGGGAATGAACCAAGTTGAAGTATTTCACATGGGTATGTCTTTATAATTTATTTTGTTACATTTTATGATCTAGGTCATCTTCCGTTTATGCAAAATAGTTGTAGTCTTTCTGGGTTTGTTTATCTTTGTCATATTTTGCACATGCAAAGAAAAAACCCTACATGCAAAAACAACCCACAAAAATAAATATAAAAAACCAAAACAAACACAAAAAAATTAGTTAGGAGGAAACACATACAGTGGGGTGTATGTTACATCTATGCTCATAATTAACTCATTCTTGACTCTATTGAAAACCCAATCTTTCAGCCAAAAGAATCCAACCCATTCAAAGGACTAGAACTTCTCATTATACAACATATGTCACCTATGTTGCCACATAGGATAGAAGTAGGTTGCTAAAATAAATGTGTGCATAAAAGATAGCTTGATTATTAATGTATCATCAGAAACAAACAATAAAGAATTCCTTATTAATTTAATCTTGATATCCTTTGACCTTTCCAGAACTCCAGCATGGTATTAAAATAACTAATCATTGTCATTTGATTGAAGCTTTCTAATGGAATGACCAACTACCCAATATTTGGCGTCAACTCATTATTATAGTTCATGAATGAACAACAGGTTGTGTGATGAGACAAGATAATGTGTTGCAAGGCTACATAATGAATCAAGTAACTTTTGGTTTAAGTGCACTTCATAAATATGCATGGGGATGTGCCAATAGGAAACATAACATGTATGATACCAAATCCACCCAACATAATACAAAAAGCACATGTGTGTGGTTAAGCTACTGCACAACAAACTACCACATGGGGCACACACAAGATAACCTCACACATGTGAACTATAATAAATAATTATGGGTAATTTGCACCAACCCAAGGTGTTCCTACATCACTATTACTTCCTATGATTATTCGTTGATTTCAATTGACTGTGATGTGATGAGGAGTTTAGAAGTCTAAGATTCCATTTCTAGTTTTCTTCAGAAGTAATTTGGGGAGTATTTATTACTACATTTCTTTGAGATCAGGGTTGGTCACTACTAGATTGATAATTCTTAAGTGTTGAGACTTATAGATAGATGCCAAAACTAAAGGCACATCTTCCTGCCATGTAATTTTAATAGACACTTACTATTTGGAACTTCCAAGGGTTAAAGTCTAATTATCACATCACTAAGAGGGGCCCATCACTTTCTAGGATTTCTTTTTCTCGCAAGTAGTGGTTATGAACTTTCTATAAGCTAAAATATCCTTTAAGTCCATCTAGATCAATAACATTTAGAAGTTCCTCCTTTGTCAAAACTACGTGGAGCAATGTTTTTATCTATGTTCACCACTTGTACATTAGAGGGGTCATGTCTTCTTCCTTTCTAAATTCTTAAATAAATTTTCTGCCTTGGAGTATGAATTTGATTCCACATTAGCCATTTAGGATTTGTGATTGTCATTGGATTGAGGGTGATCAATGGTTCTTCCATCCTTTTTTGTTGTCATGCTTGTGTCAGATCTTAATTTCCTAAGGAAAATTACCACATTTACATTGGACAGGTCAATGTTTATTATTCACATTTTTATAATTGTTCATTTTCAGATGTCTTGTTTTCTTTTTTAGAGTGAGTAACTACCATTCAATCTAGTCTAATTGAATGTACACCATAACTTTTGCTCTATGTAGGGTTTTCTAGACTCTAAGGGCTCCAACTAATCACCATGTGGCTAGGAGGGACCCACACTCTCTTAAAATTTAGATTTTCTCTTTATTTACTCCTCAAAATAGTAATCAACATTAGATTTAATTTAGTTAATGACCCATAAATATTTTTATATTATTCAACAAATGTTGAATCCTTAACTTTGTGAAATGTTGCCATCTATATTTCTTTTCCAACTTCCAACTAACTTTTATTTTAAACTTAAAAGAAAATTTAGAATTTAAAAAAAAAAAAAAAACTAAATATAAAAAGGAAGCCAAACGTCAAGCAAATTTTAAATACTGAATAAAAGCATTTTTAAATGGTGTGTGGTGCATTGACAAAAAAATCCAAATATGAGATAACCTAAAATACAATAAAAATAATCGCAAAGACAATAGACAAAATAAAATATAAGAAGCCGCTGCTACATGCCATTTAAAAATAATAATAATTCTTTATCGACAGTGGCGTTCATTAAAGACGCTCAAATGATCGGGTAATGTAAGGTGTAGATTCATTCTAGAAATCTTGGAGTGCATCTTTAATTAATAGGAATTCGAACGAATTTGAAGGTAAACGCGAACCTTTTATTAATGTATAGCGAGTTTTTGTTTTACAACCAAATGCATGATTTTCTGATATTAAATTTGACTATACGTATTTAGCTTTGGCCGGTAAATTCTACACTATACACATTTCGTGGCAATATGCTTGGTGATTATTTTGTTACCATTGCAGAAAAGTTCTCGGAAAGGCAAATTTGCAATATAGGAACAAAATAATTAACTCCTGCACATGGAAATATGACGACATGATGTTTTCTACAGCCATTTTAGGCTTCGCCCTATTCTAAGCATTATTCTATATCTGACCTAAACTTTTTCCCCCTTGATGAATTGCCTAAATAACTAGGCAAATGGATGGAATCAATTGATAATAGCTTAATCAAGCCCATTTTGACGTACGAGTTTGCAGTATTTCCTTCTACAAAGCGTAAACAACTGAAATTTCACAGATCTGTCTGTTTTTTCTTCAATTGACACCCAATTTTTCAATCATTTTCCACCACTAATAGCTCAGAAAATGAACAGAAATAGAGGAATCAGTGGAGGTTGTCAATATCTGTACATTCTGCCTTTCACGCGATTCTTGCTTAGTGTTTAAATGAAAACACCAAATGCAACACGCAAGAATGCACTTTTCCAGTACATAGCCCATTCCCGCGCAAAGATTTCTTTATCTGGCCGCTTAACTCACACAGGAGACCTGCCTATATCGAGTTAAAAGGGAAAAAGCCATTAATAAGGTTTCGCACGACATTGTCCCCGTTAAGATAGCTGGTAAAAGCTATCAATTCAGAGCAAGCCCATCTTGTGCGGTTGACCACAGTTTAGATATGAACAACTCCATCATCATCATTATTTTTTTTAGGTGGAAGAGTTTTAAAGATTGTGAAAGCATTTAGTGCTAAATAAGAAATTCTACTAAAGTAATTTATTTTGTACATCATGTTATTTATATAGATTATTTAAAATGAAATATTTATATATTATAATAATCATCAATACATTTCAAATATATAATAATAATTATTTAAATTTAAGCTTTATGTTTTGGATTTATTTTAATTTGAGTGTTTTAAGATAATAATAAGTTTATAAATATATTGTTGTGTGAGTTTAGTTCATAGCATTACTTTATCTTAATTTCATCATTCTTCATCCTTAATTCATTTATTTAAATTAGTTGTTTATTTTTAATTGTTTTAATTATTTAAATATCCTAAACATCACAATCGCCACTTTAATTTTAAGCATTCTAGTTTAAAACATAACAGGTTGGTCACATGTTTGGATAGTGCAACAAACAAAAATACCCTTCTAATAAAAGGTATATAGTTTAAGAAGTATAATATTTTAAATATTAGAGTGGATGGTAATATTTCTTAAGGATTAAATTTTTTATTAATATTTAAATTTTAGGATAATTTAGCATTTAAATTTTTATTTATATATAACTTTTAAATAAAGATATTGAAACAAGATAAGTATATAAAATTTAAATCAATGCGACACATTGAAATATTTCAGAGTTCACATGCTTGGACATCAAATCGGCCTTATAACGTGATATGACTTTTTTTAATTTATTTATTTCCTCATTTCAATAGTGTGATTCTTCAATCCAGTGCAAATATTCTATAGATCCCTTTATGAGAGCCTCATAAGGGTCTAAAACGTGACTTATATAATGAGTTTGACCATTCATGATGTTTAAATATTTTTAAATTATTTAAATAATAATTTAAATATTTTTAATTATTGAAAATAACTTTTAAATTAAGTAATAAATGCGAAAAGGCCAGATATGTTAGAGTTGTCAACGATACGTCCAACTTGCTAATAATGACCAATTGGGACATGACACAGATTAACAATAAGAATACATGTCAATTTAAAATCCTACATCACTAGGAAAGATAGGCCAAAGCAAATGATTTTCATCTTAGGGACTCTATGAAAGAACACGTGTAAAAAAAATTGAGGAACTCCAAAATCGATGACAAGAAATTCAATGGGATAAAAACAAATGGATGGGAAAAACATTAAAAAATATTGAGATTCATTATGATTCCAAGAAAGCACAGAGGAGAGATTTAAAACTTGAAAGCCTTGAAAATCCACTCAATGGGATCATAAAAATTTGATTAAAATCGATTTTGTATATTATATACCATATAGGAAAACATTAACAATTAACTTTAGTGACTATGGTTTAATCTGAGCGGCTTGAGAAGATCTTAGGATTGATGTTGATATGTAAAATCAAAAACATTAATGCTTGGATTTTTAGTAGTGAAAGAAGCCTCATAAATCTTAGAATCACAACAAGAAACCCATCTAATTTAATTAATCATTGATGTGACATTCAATAGGCTTTTATAGAATGCAGCTATCTTGAGCTCTTTCCAACTACTGACTAATAAGTTTTACAAGGACACAAGAAAATCCAAAGCTCTGTTCGACGAATCTAATAAGCTTACTTCATTTTGCCAATCTCTTCCTATCCAAATAATTGATATCCTTTTATTACACATTACTTTTCTTTATACTTCTTATTAGAAATTTATGTACATTTATTTTTGCATACACATCAAAGAGCAGCTAAAATGTAGAGCATAAAATGCATGTCCTTACACTTTTCTCCTTTCGTTTTAGACGATTTTAAACACATCTTTATGTTTCTAAGGAGGTCCCTTTATAAACAACCAATTTATACAAATGTTTATATTCTTAAGTTGCCCCAAGGCCTTGAGTTATGTGTCTAGGGAAAACACTTAAAACAATCATCACTATGCCATTTTACATATAAACATGTCATATTGAGAATATACATTTCATATATTTATCTCTAACAATTTTTAGGTTTACAGTGTGACCTCTCTATCTACATCACCATTATCATCCAACTACATTATAACTCTTTGCTTATCATTATTAACTCGGTCTGATAGCTTGACTAAGGCATAAAGAAGTCCTAAACTTGAAGCCTTTGATAGTAAGCCCTACAATGCTTCTTAGCATCACCCAATTTTCCTTACATCAAATATCATCTAGACAAACCTTTTATTTAAGTACAAAAGGTCTAATTTTGCATATCATGCCATTTGGACCAAATCGTCCTTAAGATCTCATCCTCTATAAGATTCTAAAGACAACCCAATTCACATTTCATCATTTTGCTGCTAATACATTCAATTTTAAGAGATTTTTAAAACTATAATTAAAATTTTATCATCAAAACAATAAACTACTCTCTATCAACCATTAATAATTAGATAAGTCCTAATTGTCTTTAATTTCAATGTCAACAAATATCTAATTACAATCTTAATTAATCATACTCAGCTTATTTAAATATCTAGTTTTTCAAATTGAAGTTATTTTATTAGCCCATAACTAGTTCATAGGGTGGTTTTTCCTCCTAATAACCATATAATGTTATATATAAAATACATACAATTGTATACATGCTTAGTCTTTGACATTCAACATTCTTTAACCTTGAACTTCCTCAACATTTCAATAAACCATCACGAAATCCTAACACTTGAACAACCATGACAAAAGTCTAACCAACCGGCATGGTAGATCGTCACATTAACATTTTTGAATAAAAACTGTGAAAGTTAACAAGAATTGCCATTACTGTCATGCCCTTAACCAAAGGTGACCTGTACGGAATCCGTGGACCACATGTGAAACTTTTAAGATAGAAGGATGGTGTTTGTATTATGAGATTTTAAGATTGGGAATTTAGGTTCTCCGTTTAACTTTTTAAAATTAAAGTTAGATTAGATGGAATACATCAAATCTATGGAAGTAGTGCATTTGTTTAAATTACCAGTTCATCTCTGTCCTTCCTATCTTTCATATTCCCTGTATATTTCCATGTTACAAATGCACGTCTCCTTTTTATCTTTCACTTTTGCTTGTTGCATGCTATGTTTTTATATATTGGATCATGGTTTTTGGTGGTAACTGTTGTGCTGGCAAAAGCAGGCTTTACAAGGCCCGCCACGATTTGGGGCTCTTGGAAGCGGAGTCGATTAGAGATTTGTGCAAGGGTGACCAAATCATCTATGGCAACCTCAGCAACAGACTCCATCAGAGCAGTCTGCTAATCAGGTTGCCATACAGATTTGGCCACCACTGGATTTATATCTCGACCCATTAAAAGTGACAAAACATTTGAAATTGACCCAAGGTCATATTTTTCTCTATAAACTGGTAAGTGGTCAATGGTAGGAATCATTAGATCTCTAGTTCTCTCTGCAGATGAATTACACGATGAACTGCTGAACTGCTTTGTTTGTTCGAGGGTGTTGGTGGTCGATCCGGCCAAATCGTGGGAATACATTATGGCCCAGGCCCAAATCCAAGCATGCCCGGTCTCTGAGAAATCTACCTAAAATTTCATTTATGTTTTGCTGTGCTTTTATTTTTCATTTTTTTGAAGGGGTCATGGTCTTACTGTATTCTTATGGCTTTTGATGGCTGCAGATAGTAATCCATTTCACAGCAGCCTGGTGTGCACCCTCCAAAATCATGGCTGAAGGTTAGTTGGGTGGGTGAGTAGGCGGCATGCCCATTTAAACACTAGTTCAGATCCCACACTTTTGTTTTTGTCAAGATGGAGGAGGGCTAATCTTCTGTATAATTTGTTAAAAATGACCCAATCTGCAGGGGAAGGCACCTGTATAAAAAAACATAAAATTCCTCTCATGGATAAAGCAACAAGTGCTCTTGATGTAGGATCTTGAAGTACTGTACGAGAGGCTCTTGACCATCTTATAATAGGAAGAAGTAAGAACTATGGTGGTTATTGCCCATCATCTGCCAGCCATTAGAAATGCAACCATTAGAAATGCAAACATTATTGTTGTTTTGTTGTAAGATCAGATTGTTGAATCAGGAAATCATGAATAATTATTTGCTAAGAAATCAAATTCTACCCATCTCAGCCACTCCTTATCAACTAAATGTCTAATCCTTCGGTCGGGTAGCTTAATAACTCTTACATAAGATTAAGAACTCATACATGCCAATATAGTACAAGAGCAGATGGGAGACTAGAAATGATTGCAAATGCTGATGCAAACAAGATTAATCCACCATCCAGAGTTTCTTTCTTTAGGCTTCTCAAATTGAATGCACCTGAATGGCCCCTTGCTCTACTAGGGGCCATGGGATCAACTTTCTGAGATCTAATTGGTTCAACTTTTGCCATTGTAAATAACGGCATGATTGAAGACTTTTAATACACCGATGATAAAGAAATGAAGGAAAAAACAAAAACATGTCTTTATTTACATTCGAGCTAGTATTTATGCTTTTGTTGCATGCTTGTCTCAACACTACTTCTTTGGTATTCTTTATTCTCTGGTTGCATGCTTGTATCAACACTACTTCATTATTGTGGGCAAGAATCTTACAACAAAGAGTTTAGAGGATGATGCTTGCTGTTAAGTCTAGGATCACTCCTATTTATAAGGATTGGTAAAAAACTAACAGCATTAGTAGGCATCTTTATTGATTCAATCAACTGCCAAAGCATGAAGAGTTGTTATGACATTTTTTTCCACCTGTTTATTTTCTTTGAAAGTTATAATTAGTCTCCCCCTATTCATTTGGCTTCAAAATGTTTCATCATCCAAAATGTCACAAAAATCGTTGGTGTTGCAACAATACTCTGCAATAAGTAAGTTGGTTTGATGAAGAGGAGAAAAACTCAAGCCAGATAGCTTCTCGTTTGGCAGTTGATGCAACAAATGTTAAATCTGTAATTGCAGAAAGAATCTCAGTTATTTTACAGAAAATGACTTCATTGTTGACTTCATTTATTGTTGCTTTCATTTGATAGTAAAGGTTGAATAATTTAGTTGCCTTTGTACATAAAATTTTGGATCATGAAATTAAAAGTAAGTTAAATTTCACAAATATTCAATGCCACCTACTTTGAAGCATTGGAGTACATGATTGGCCTGATTTGTGAATCTATTTGGTTTTTGCAAATGGCAAGTTCATGCATCAAAACATGCTTATAGAATTTGTGAAAGATAAAAATCGTATGAAGTCGTTTGTCAATAATTTTATCTCCTCATTGGTAATGCTTGTTGCAGAAATTGTCTCTTAAAGGATTTGTAGGAGACACGCCAAAAAAAAGCATGGTACTAGGAGAAATAATTAGCAACATATCAATTGTAGCTGCCTTCAATGCGGAGGAAAAAATCCTTAATCTTTTTGGCAAGGAACTGAAACTACCTCAAACCCAGAGTCTTAAATAGAGATAGTTAGCTAGAATCCTTTTTGGAATTTCACAGTTAACATCATATGGATCAAGAGTCTTAATACTTTTGTATGGCCCAAGATTGGTAAAAAATGGGACCTCTTTGGAATTTCACAACTCACATTATATGGATCACAAGCCTTAATACTTTGGTATGGCTCAAGACTAGTACAAAATAGGACCTCAAGCTTCTTTAGAATAATGGATATCTTTGTAGTTATAGTGATTATGACAAATTATGTTGTTAGAAACTCTAAGTTAGGCACCCGACTTTGTAGGAGGTGGACAAACATTGAGTTCCATTTTTGTAATTATGGACAGGGGAACAAAAATTGAACCAGATGATGATGATGCAGAAAAGGTTGAAGAAACCAAAGGTGGAATTGAACTAAAGCATATAGAATTTACTCATCCATCTAGGGTTGTGAAATTTTTCAAGGATCTAAAATTAAACCAGCTTGGGGCAGGTTCACAGTGATCACATTAAGTGAGATTTTATGATCCAATTGTAGGTAAAGTTTCCACAGATGCTAAAGAAATTAAAAATATAAATTTGAAATCTGTGTTTAAACATTGGGTTTGTGCAACCAGAGCACACATTTTTTTCTGTCCATGTTGTATGATAAATAAAATGCTATTGACACTAAAATTATCAAAGCTGCAAAGGAATAAAATGCTCATCTGCAGGGCAAGGCACTCTCTTGTTTTTGTCAAGATGGAGGAGGGATAATCGTCTATATAATTTCTTAATAACGACCTCATCTATAGGGCAAGGCACATGTAAAATGACACCTGTAAGATGAGGGGTTTTATTTGGGTAGAGGATGGGAAAGTGCACTCAATTTCTTGCATTCTTGTTATTCCAAGAAATTAACACTTCCTGCTATCTGCTGATAGGTGAACATTCCAAAAACGAAGATACCTTTTTGGAAAAATGAAGGATGCAGAAAGCACACTTCGTACAAGGTTACTTAGTAGAACGAAGGCAAGGATAGTCTTGAAATCCAAGGTGAGTCTTCCCTTTTGCATTCTTTCACGGGTAAGAAAAGCAACAAATAAGATTGTGTTGAGGTTGAAATGTCAATCTTGGCTCACAATATCCAGTCAAGTAATTTGGAGAGTATTTTTATATATAATTTGGAGTTTTATTGCAAGAGTATAACCACATTATTTTGCATTTTGGTGAATGCTTTTATTTAATTTTTTTGGCACTGCTACAAGTAATTTGAGACTAGTGGAGAGAAGGGAACATCCCTTTTGTGGGCAGTAGTTAAGTTCTGCATTTGTTTGAATAGTTTACACTATTTGTATCTACAGATATCTAAGTCATAAGATTTACTTTCAAATGTAGCAGTGAGTTACACGAAAGTAATCTATTGAAGATTACTTCATTCACTTTTGACATTCCAGATAATATTTTGATGCTAATTCAGAAAGCTTTGAACATTTTGCTTACGTGTTGTCACTCTCTGATTAAATTTCCTATTTTTTTAATGCGAACTTAGGACCAATGAATTTTGTGGGAGGTGTTCTTTTAGTAGTTAAAATTGGCACTTTTTACATCTTCTCATATTTAATTTTACTTGGTATATGTATTATAATCTATTAAAATGATAACTTGAGAGATGTCCTCTTTAAGAGAGTGAATGGAATAGAAACTCACCTTAAATAATAGATCACAAGCAAGATTCTTCTATGGAAGAGAAATTGATTTTAGACATATTAAAGGCAAGATTTCAAATTTCAGTTTCTGGGCAGCTGTAGCAGCAACATAGGCTTGCTTTGTGGCATGAAAGATAGTTCCTATGTACCCATTTTGAAGCTCCCCTTTTGATTTCTAAACTGGTGGTGGAAATGTGTTGTGAAGGGTGAACAAATGATAAAAAAAATATCTAACCTATGATACAAAAACATGGTAGAAGTGAGAAACATTGAGACATTGCAATTTCAAATTTGTATTAACTCTATTTCTTTATTAACTTTATTTTTATGATTTTTCTGATATTTAAATAATGACTATGATGACACACACACACACATACACACACACACACACACATAAGATCATCCACAAAATCATTTTTGCTATCCAATACAGGAGCATTCTATATTTTTTATTTGAGCCCCCCTTTATTTTCTCTCACATATATGTAAGTGTTTTTGTTAGTCTTGCCTATGACAATGGCTATTGATTTCACCCATAACATTAAACCACGTGTTTTCTCCTTAGATTTCATTTGTGAAATGTAACCCTTCTATTGAATAAATAGATGGATTTTACTTATTTAAATGGGATTTTTTTTTGCATCAAATATTTTTTCCTGGTGGGTTGTTCATTTATTAAGAGGAAAAAATACAAGTTGGACATCATCAGCAAACTTGCTTGCATATATTATTGATAGGCACTTCAACAGATGGTTGGATGAGCCTTCTCCATACAGACACTTGTTCAATAGATTTTCTCTGTTGAAATAGCTACATGGCATGATGTTCTCCTAATCTTGTTTGTTTAATGTCTTTGCAGTCCCAACTGCTCATTACATGCTTATACATTATGGAAGCAGTTGAGAAATTTTATACACTAACTATCTACATGTGTGGCAAGTTTAGTGGTTGGATTTGTTTAGCATTGAGATTAGTTAATCTGAGTGTTGCATGTATCTGAGGATTGCATTTTCTAGAGGTTTATATGCTTACACACTTTAAGGGTAGATGTCCAAGAGCCATGAAGCATATGCAAGTGCAAACAACATTGTAGAACATGTGAGGAGATTTTTAAATTTATCTATGGAATTGATTCTTGCATATACATTATGGTAGTGTCTTGATTTGATTTCCAGTGAACAAGAAATTGATTCAAAGACCTAGTCTAATTCTTGTTAATATTTAACAGGCTATTGTATAAATCAAAACTATCTACTATTTTGTGGGAGAAAATGAAGCATTAAATTCCTATTCAGAAGATTTACAAACCACATAAAATTTAGGGTACAAAGGAGGGATGGCCAAGGGATTGGGCACATGATGCACATATGGAATAGCATTCAAGTCTTGGGCATTGGTTTATTGGTATATGGGAGTCTTTATTAGAAATAGCCAAACTGATAAGGCAAAGCATTCATTACCATTTTCTTTCCTATAGTTGGTGGACTATATACAATCTCTATCTTAGTAGAAAAGAAGCATGAAATGAACTACAATCTAATGTTTGCAATTTGGTTAAAATGTATTTGGTGATAAAGAATGTCTATTTGGATAGGAGTTTAAGGAAATCATTCTCCAATATTGCTGCACTTGGAAAGGGAAATCTTCCTTATGTAGGTGCAACTTTCAGTTGCAAAGGGCCACATATGTACCTATTCACCAAACTATAACCTGAACAGTGCACAACCAAGGGCTAGACAAAGGGTAAAATTTCTCAAATATTAAAACTATTTGATTTACCTCACTGCCATTACAATCTAGTCTACCCCATGGGATATTACATTTGCCATTGTGACTTATGTTCTTAACTAGTTCTACAAACCCTCAAGATTTTCTAGTAAACTTTGATGACTACTCTTCATTGGAAGAAATGAATTTTAGCAATTATCACAATTCTATGAGAATTCTAGACAACTTCCAGCTCTTTTATTCACAACCTTTAGTATTGATTGAGGGGCCTTGCATATTGTGTGGCTCTATAAACTAATTAACTAGCATCCAATCCTATTTTAAATACTATTGGTGATACACTTGGATGTTATTACACACTCAAAATAAGTTGCAAATAATGAATTTCAACTAATACAACCCATCTGTCAAGATGAAATTTTTAGAAGAAATGTAACAATTGTTATAATCATAAATATTATAATATTAGGCTTGGTACAACTAGATATTTTAAGAATTCCTATCACATTTTGTGAACACACATATTGGGGAAAGAGGTGTCCAATTATCTAGAGGTCAAAAGCAATGATAGAAATAGCTAGGGAAATGCTAGAATGTTAAACACACCAAGATATTGAGGGGTGGTGAATCAATATCCAAACAACATTTAAATCTTTTAGAGTAGTTTAAAACTTAAACATTATATAATTAACATAAACATGAAAGATGAACACAATGTATACCAACACATAACACCAGATGTATGTGGAAAACCCCAAAAGGGGAAAAATCGCGGTGAGGATTAACTCACAATATATGAAGTTCACTACTATAAAAATTACAACTTTGTTTTCGAGCAACAACCCAAGGAAGCTAATACCCTTTGCTAAATTTGTTTTAGGGTCACTCCCAAGGAAGCTACTACTCCCTAAAGACTTTGTTTTAGGGCTACAACCCAAGGAAGCAACTACTCCCTAAAAGTAGAATGAACACAAAAATGATTATAGTATGACAATCCTTCTATTGCCTAACAATAAACATTGAAGCTCACACCTTTGATGACTACAATTCTGCTTATTCTAATTAATGGATCAATTAGGCACACTCTTTACTTCCCTCCCAGGTTACAAAAATGTCTTCAAGATGAATCAAAACATCCCTTATTGCTTCTACTCTTTCTCCTTTAGACTCACATCATAATGCATAAGATGTTCATATTCTTCTCTTTACACCCACATATTCTTATTTCACAATCATACCCCACCTAGATCAACTAGGTTCACAATATATACATGATATTACATTGATTACATTACAAGTTGGCCAATACAACAAGAATATTACAATTTACAAGTTGGCCAGAGATCACGCATCATGAAACATGTAGAGGACAAGCCTAGACATGAACTACACGCTACTCCAAGAGAAGAAACTTGCCTTGCAGACCCCAACACATGCTTAACCTAGTTCTAAACATTCTTCACAACATCATCCTTCAAAGAATAACATCCAAATGTCATGATCATTTAAAATAGGTTACCCTTAAGTAAGAACACATGAATCTTCTAGCACATCGATCATTTTAGCTTGGTGGTACACAAAAGATTAAAGATTGCTTGCGGCACACCAAATCACTAGATACTTTTACAAAAGTATGCATTGAACCTCCCTGAACATATTCAAAAAATTGCATTGACAAATCTTCATATTCAAAGGATTGCAGAGCATTCCAACAAGTCTTCACCACCATTTTACTTTGCCAAAGCACAGATTAGAACTCTGTCACTCAACTTTTATTGTTGAAGATATACAAACTTTATCTCTTTGATATAACACCTTCACAACATATTGAACTTTACATTCTGAACTACATGATCATATATTCAAATGCAGAGGAATATGGAGCATTTTCCCAAGAAGTCTCCCTAGTAGCTTCCGATAGTAGAAATCTTCATCAACTTCCAAAGACCAGAACCTTCTTGTGACAATTCATACATCCTTAGAAGTGATTCTAATTCCCAGCTTAATATACCTTCTTGATGCTTCTAATTTCTAGCTTAATGTGTCAACTTGATACTTCTAATTCCCATTTTAATATATCTTCTTGTTGCTTCTAATTCCCATCTTAATGTGTCATCTTGATACTTCTAATTCCCATCTTAATATATCATCATACTCAATTCTACATTGACCAAGGCATGACATCCAACCATGAACTTTAACAACCACATCACATCCAACATCATCAGCATATCAGACAGTTCAAATTG
Organism: Cunninghamia lanceolata; assembly: GCA_027924645.1. Classification (NCBI taxonomy): domain Eukaryota; kingdom Viridiplantae; phylum Streptophyta; class Pinopsida; order Cupressales; family Cupressaceae; genus Cunninghamia; species Cunninghamia lanceolata. The sequence continues at coordinate 1,904,837 of BSBN01000277.1, forward strand.
AGTATTGGCAAGAGTGTTATAGCCACACTAGTGACAACCTAAACAGAGTGTTGACATCAGTGACAACTACATCAAAACCTTAGATAACATATGTGCAACAATCTTCCCCTTTGGTATTGATGAAAAACATTCATCTGCACATTCTCCTCCTTTGACATCAAGGACAAAGGGTAACAAAATCTTCTTTTCAACTTTTCCTTGTCAGTAATGATCAATACCTATTCCCCCTGAGAGGTAGCCACCATCAGTCCAAGAAAAAGATATAGCAGAAATTACTACCCCTAGACAGATGTACCAATAATGCATCTAGTTAGAAGGAGGGGTAATTACCCCTAACTTCTAGCGAAGATATTCAAAAGTATCCTTTAGAAGAGCCTTTGTGAAAATGCCTACAATCTGATCCTTTGTTGGAACATATTCCAACTTTAGTTCTTTCTCTGCAACCTTCTCTCTTAAAAACTGATACATGATTGATATATGCTTGGGTTTGGAATGCATTACCAAATCCTTGGAAATATTGATAGCACTAGTATTATCAAACAATATAGGGATAGACTCATCATACATCACCTTTATATCCTTCAAAGTCTGCTTCATCCAAAGCACTTGAGTGTAGAAAGATGCTGCAGTAATATATTCAGCTTCTGTTGTGGATAAGGATACTGAGACTTGCTTCTTACTCTACCAAGAGACCAATTTGCTTCCTAAGAAGAAAGTGCCACAACTTGTACTTCTTCTATCATCAATGCAACGAGCCCAATCAACATCAATGTAGGCACTTGGACCAAATTCATTACCTCTAGGATACCATAAGCCATAATCTAGAGTTCCCTTCAAGTATCTAAATATTCTTTTTTATTGCATGCATAATATTAGGTCTAGAAGACATCAAGTACAACAATCCTCTAATCATAGACTTATAAAGAGTCTTATCAACCTCTAGAGACTCATCATTCTTTCTCAAGTGACTAGTAACCATAAGAGTACTTATTGGTTAGGAATCCTCCATACCAAACTTATTCAATATCTATTTAATATACTTACCTAGAGAAATAAAAATACCAGCATCTAACTAAGAAATTTGAAGCCCAGGGAAGAAAGACATCTCACCAATCATAGACATTTCAAATTATTTCTGCATCTTCTTCAAACCACTTACACATACTAACATCTTCACCAAAGAAGATATCATCAACATATATTGCAACTATTAGAATCATATCTTCCTTTTCCTTAATGTAAAGATTACTATCTATGGTTCTTTTCTTGAAGCCTTGCTGAAGTAAGTACTTATCCAATCTAACATACCAATATCTAGGTGCTTCCTTAAGACCATATAAAGTGTTTTTGAGTTTGCACGCCATGTTCGGATCTTCTAACAACTGAAACCCATCTAGTTGTTCAATGTAGACCTCTTCCTCTAGTTCACCATTCAAAAATGTTGGCTTGACATCCATCTGATAAACTTTGAAGTTCTTGTGAGCAGCAAGAGCCAGAAACATCTTGATTGCCTCCATCCTGGCTACTGAAGCATAAGTATCCTCAAAATCAATGCCTTCAACTTGTGAATAACCTTTACACACTAACCTTGCTTTGTTTCTCTCAACTTCACCATCTTCATTCAGTTCATTCTAGAACACCCACTTTGTTCCTATAACAATCTTATTGGTTGGTCTAGGAACCAATTCCCATGTTTGATTCTTCTCTATCTGATTCAATTATTCTTCCATTGCCTTCATTTATCCATCGTCTTTTCTAGTATCAGTAAAGGTTTTAGGTTCTGCCATTGATAATAAATAGAAATTCACTTGCTCATTTGCCTTTGCAAACCTTCTCCTAGTCTACACACCTTTATTCTTATCTCCAATGATTTTTTCTACATAATGGTTCCTCTAAACATACTTTGTTGGAGTCTTAGGGATCTTATCTAGTTCTTGTTCCTTCTCTTCTTTCTCTTCTTCTTCTTCAATGTAGGGAAATATATCAGATCCTAAGTCCTCTGATTCTTGTGGGATCTGATACAAGTCTTCATCTATCTTGACATTTGTGCTTTCAATCATCTAAATTCCAACCTCTTATTGTAGCATCTTGAAAGCAACCTCCTGCAACAATATAATGAAAAAATGCACGAAATAACAGAAATAGCAGAAACACATAAGGAATTTATTGATCATAGGCCACTTTGAGGGGGCAACCTCCTTTGAGAAAGCTCAATACAAAAATTCGTGGATGCCTTCATTGGACTCAACACGTACTTATATACTAAGTCTAATCTAAACAACTAGTACTCCCCATGAATGTGGGATAATACAATATACTCACAAGACGACTTACAAAGCATATGTGTCCAACAGCAATATACTAACAAAGTAAAGAGAAGGGTTAAACATAGGTTCCTAACATCTCCTCCCTCTTAGAAAAGCTTTGTCCTCAAAGCTTAAGATGTGGAAATTATTGTTGAATCTGAAGGAGTGGTTCCCATGTAGTATCCTTTGGTTGCATTCCATGCCATTGAATTAATACCTCTGTGATAGATTGAGAGAAAAGATGACGAGTGCACCTGTTGAGGATTGCCTCCAATTCCAAAATGATGGATCCTTTGTTATCTAGTTCTAGTAAAAGAGTTTGTGCTCTGATGTTGGTGCCAAGAACTTTCTTTAGACAAGAGAGATGAAATACTGGATGAACGCAGGAAGGAGGAAGCTCCAATTTATAAGCAACTGACCTAATCTTCTGAAGAACCTTATATGGCCCATAGAACTTTGGAGCCAGCTTATGATGCCCTTTGAGTTTCAGGGATGATTTCTTGTATGGCTATAGACAAAGAAAAACCATATCACCTACTTGAAAAGTGTGCTCAGAATAGTGTTGATCAGCTTGTTTCATTCAATTTCTTGCCATGTGAAGATTGTCCTATAAAATGCAAAGAATCTGATCTCAGGTTCAGAGAACTATGCCGACTTCCTGAACTGGTGAACTGTTGGGGGTGTATGGAAGGAGGACTGGCGGTGCCTGACCATAGTTGGCTTCATATGGAGTCATTTTAGATGCAGTGTGGTAGGATGTATTGTACCACCATTCAGTGAGGGGGAGCCACTTTGCCCACTGATGCTGTTGTTCTGAGGTGAAGCAATGAAGATAAGTTTCCAAATGTTTGTTGATAATTTTAGTCTGACCATCTGTTTGTGGGTGATACCCTAAACTCTTCTTTAGTTTGGTGCCAGTGTGTCGAAATAGTTCTGTCCAAAAATGATTGGTGAAAGTTGCATCACGATCTAAGACAATGGAAGAAGGGATGCCATGAAGATGAAAGATCTGGTCCATGAAAATTTGTGCGATTAAGGAGGTGGTATAGGGATGGATGAGGGCACAAACTTGACTATATTTGAAAAGGCGATCAACCACAACCAAGATCACTATCTTCCCTCTAGATTTAGGGAAGCCCTCAATGAAATCCATAGAAATATCTGTCCAAATCTGTGTAGGGATGGGCAAGGGTTTGAGCAATCCAAGAAGGAGTGTCATTTCACCTTTGTTATGCTGGCAAGTATCACATTCAACCACCATCTATTGAATTTCCCTTTTCATTCCCTTCCAAAAGAAGTCACGTCGTGCTCGTTCATAAGTTTTGAGGAACCCAGAGTGCCTTATCGATGGAGAAGCATGGAGTTCATAGAAGACAGCTTGTTGAAGATCTGTGCTCTAGGGAAGGACCAGACGATCCTTGTATCTTAGAGAAGCACCATCCCAAGAGTAATATAGTACAACAGAAGGGTTATTGGAAAACTGCTGGATGATTTGAGATAATGAAGAGTCATTGACATAGCCCTACTAGACAGATTCCAACCAATTTAGAATAGGCATAGAAATAGCTGAAAGGGAGGCTTGGTCATCAAACGTGTGAGAAAGAGCATCCACCACTATATTGTTCGTACCCTTCTTGTAAGTGATCTCATAGTCATAAACCATGAGTTTGCTAACCCATTTATGTTGTGTTGGGGAGGAGACCCATTTTTTTAAGAAATATTTTAGACTCTGGTGATCAGTCTTGATGTAGAAATGATTCCCTAGTAGGTATGGCCATCATTTCCTTCTCATATGTAGAGAGTACTAAATTCTTACCAGAAAGGGCTATGCTGGTGAATGCAATGGGATGTTCATCTTGAAGGAGAATAGCACCAAGTCCATTGCTGCAAGCATCACTCTCAATAGTGAAGGTCTTAGAAAAATATGGCATAGCTAGAACAGGTGTAGTACACATAGCTTCTTTCATTTTTTCAAATGCACACTCAGCAGCATGTGTCCATGTAAAAGCATCCTTTTTCAACACAGTTGTTAATGGAGCTACAATCTTCCCATAATCCTTGACAAGCTTGCGATAGTAGCTAGTCAGTCCCAAAAAACCACGGAGGCTCTTGTGTGTCTGAGGATGCAGCTAATTTTTTATGGCTTCTATTTTGGCAAGATCCACTCGAACCCCTTGGGCTAAAATAATATGCCCGAGATACTCCACTTCCTCCTAGACAAAAACATATTTAGACTGTTTTGCATAGAGATTATGATCAGAGAGAAGTTCCAGTACAAGATCCAGATGTTGGAGATGCTCAGCCCATGTTTTACTATAGATGAGGATATCATCAAAGAAGACCAAAATGAATTTCCACAAGTAGGTCTGGAATATTTTATTCATCAATGCCTAGAATATTGAAGGAGCATTAGTGAGGCCAAAGGACATGACCAAAAACTCATAGTGGCCATCATGCATGCAGAAAGCTATTTTAGGGATGTCATCCTCATGAACCCGAATTTGGTGATACCCAGAATGAAGATCCAACTTGAAAAAAAAATGAGCACCATGAAGCTCATCAAGAAGCTCATCAACATCAGGAATCAGAAACTTATCCTTGATTGTGATGTGATTAAGTGCTAGGAAGTCAATGCAGAGGTGCCATGACACATCTTTTTTCCAGACAAGAATTGGTAAAGAAAAGGAACTAGTACTACAGCAAATAATACCTTGCTTCAGTAAGTCCCGAACGAGCATCTCAATCTCTGTCTTTTGGTGAAATGGGTAGTGGTAGGGCCTGATGTTGGGAGGAACACTTCCAAGAAGGAGCTGAATACGGTGGTCCTTTGGTCATGAAGGTGACAATCCCACTGGTTTGGCAAAGACACATGCATATCTATCCAGAATTTGTTGTAGATTTGAAGGAGTAGTGGAGACCATTGATGGTTGCATCTGAATGGAATGGAGTTGAGCGATGACACCATGCAAATTCTTCTTAAGGAGCTTTTCCATGTGATGTGAATTGATGATACTGAGAGACCCTATTTGCAAGCCCTTCAATGTGTGTTTTTGCCCATTGTATGAAAACTGCATCCAAAGTTTAGCAAAATCCCATAAGATGGGTCCAAGTGTGCATAACCATTGAGTGCCTAAAACCACATCACATCCGCCTAAGGGCAAGACAAACATGTCAGAGTGCAGGTTATAATCTCCAATAGAGATACGCACATTGTGACACTTCCCTTTGTAAGGTAATGTGCCCCCATTGGCAATCATGACTTCAAAGCTGGAGAAAGGATGGACAAAACAATCAGCTTGTTTGGCGATCTGAGGGTCAATGAAGTTATGAGTGCTATCAGAATCAATGAGTATTGTAAGTGGGAGCTTCTTGAAGTAACCCTTGAGCCACATGGTTTGTGGGGTAGTGACTCCTGCTAAAGTATGGAGAGAGATCTCTGGGTGGTCTTTCTGAGAAGTAGGGTCAATAGGCAGCTACTGAGTTTCAACATGATCATCTACTATATCCTGAGCATCTTCATAAACTTTAGTTGCAGGTGGAGAATCCACATCCAAGAGATAGAGATTTTTCTCAACACATCTATGTCCCTGAGTGAATTTCTCATCACAATTATAACAAATCCCTTTTTCTCTACGTGCCCGCATCTCTGCTTCAGTCAAATGCTTGATAGGAGTTGTTCTAAGAGCTAGCATGATTGGAGGTCTTTGGGAAACCATGTTTCTAAATGGAGTAAAATTGGATTTAGAGCATTGTTGAGCTGTGATCTTGCCCTCCACTAACTTAGCCAACCCTAGGGCTTCCATTATTATGCTGGGAAGGGACATTTTAACCTTAGATTGGATTGCATCCTTCAGACCACTGACAAAACAACTCCTAAAGAATTCATCAGACAATCTCTCTGTGTGATTGGCTAGTTTCTCAAATTCTGTCTGATATTCTCTCACAGTGCCAGTTTGGTGAAGTTTAGTTAGTGCTCCTATGAAGTCATCAAAAGCACTAGGGCCAACTCGTTGCAAAATGAGTTTGCAAAAATCTGTCCATTTTGGCTCTTCATGAGCCTTGATGTACCAACGGAAGCATTGAAGGGCTTCATGTTCCAAATGAAAGGATGCAAGTGGGAATTTGTTGACATCAAAAGTATTATGGAGACTAAAATATTGTTTTGCTCGGTATATCCATCTAGTCAGATCATCACCATTGAAGCAAGAAAAATCAAGCTTCGGCCCATGAAAATTGCTGGAAGAAGAGAACCCAGTGTCTGCAGAAGACTTTGGCTGCCATCTATTGTTCATGGTTGAATGCTGAAGATTGAGGCTGAGAATTGTTTCATCCAGATCTTGGAGTTTGGTCTTGAGGGCTGCAAGTTCATCCTCCATGTTTTTTGCTCCTGCGCAGGTGACAACCATAACCAAGAGATTTCTTTTGGGGGGTAATGGGTAGAAAAACAAAAACAAAAACTTTTTTAGTAAAAGAAAATTTGAATTTGGGAAAAACTTTGATGGGTAATTGGGGTTTGACTAGGTTTTGGACACTATCTAAGGAACAAGGAAGCAGAAAATGGGGATTTCAGAAGTGGGGTGAAAGAATGGGATTTTTTTTTAAATGCACTTGGTAAATTTTTTAACATGACTGGCGACACTGGTGCGACATGCCCTTCGGCTTGATGTGAATGCTTTTTCCCAGAGAAATGAACCGGCGAGGCCACAACACAAGGGACCTCATCCCCTAGCAAGAACACTTCAAACCCACGAGCTCATTGGCCCAACGAAGGTGTAAAGCTAGCGAGCTCGTTGGCCTAGTGGGTGTTTGAACTCTGGTGGCTGCCACTACAACAGAGTGACTTAACTACCAAACCATGCCCTTATTGGCAAAGGAGTAGAAATAGGAAATGAACACTGTGGAAAAATTTGAAGGCTATTGGATGAGAATAAAAAAAGTTATGACAAACCCTAAAAATAGACAAATCTGGAATTTCTAGCTTCGATAAGTGGAATTTTGGATATGGTCCTCAAGGAAGGAAATACGTAGAATGGAATTTTAGGGGTTCCAGTGAATTTTGAGAGGAAACGGAGCTAAAGCAAGGAAGATATGGTGAAAAAACATTTTTTTTTTTACTTTTTTTTGGAAACTATCTGTCAACTGCTCTGGACAGATTCAATCTGCAATTTTCCAGCTGTCAATAGATATGGACCCCAGGTATGTTTAACTTCCTAAAGGTTCAAGGGATTCACTTATCTATGAATGTTGTCTAACGGCTTGCGTATTGGATAAGTACCCCTCACTCCATAGCTCAGGTAAAATTGAAGACCGCTTTACCACAAATGACAGCTCTTGGTTTACCTCACGGATGGGAACTAGTCAATCAGGTAGGGGCCATTGCCCTTTTCACTAGAAGGCCCTCTCAATGGGCTAGCTACTTCAAGGTTCCTATGGTACTCCTCACAATGAGTTTTAGGGCTATGCCCAGGCACTTCCCATAGTTAAGCAGATAGGGATTATTCCCTAATCTAAACCTGCAATTGAAATGAACAATACAGATAGAAAAAAAACTACTGCAATAATCACAATGCCTAGAGGCCACTGCAGAAAAAAATTTGTCAAAAATTCCACCCAGCGAGCCCAAGAAAGTGCTCTGATACCAAATACCAGATGAGAGGAACCTCCTACAACAATATAATTAAAAAATGCATGAAATAACAGAAATAGCAAAAACACAGAAGGAATTTATTGATCACAGGCCACTTCAAGGGGGCAACCTCCTTTGAGCAAGCTCAATACAATAAATTCGTGGATGCCTTCATTGGCCTCAACACGTACTTATATACTAAGTCTAATCTAAACAACTATTACTCCCAATGAATGTGGGATAATACAATATACTCACGAGATGACTTACAAAGCATATGTGTCCAACAGTAATATACTAACAAAGTAAAGAGAAGGGTTAAACACGGGTTCCTAACACATCTATAGGCCTTGCTTCTCGATGAGTAAACAGGAAAGATCCCTTCATCACTTCTTGGATCAAACTTTCTTAGGTCTTCTTCATCTCTTCTGATGTAGTATTTTCTGCCAAAGATCATAAAGTATCTAACAGTGGGAGCTCTTCCATACCATAGCTCATAAAGGGTCTTAGTGCCACTGACCCTCAGTTGTACTCTGTTAATCAGATAGACAGCAATGTGAACTACTTCCTTCTAGTACATGTTAGGTAGATCTGCATCTTTCAACATTGCCCTAGCCATCTCTTGTATAGTCATATTCTTTCTTTCCACTACCTCATTTTTCTAAGCGGTCCTAGGAGCCGACATATGTCTCCTATTACCATGATCTTCATAAAACTTTTAAAATTCATTTGAAGAAAAGTTACCTCTATCAAACCTTAAGCATTTGATCTTAGCATCCATTTCATTCTCAACCATTTCTTTGAGAACCTTAAACTTATCGAAGGCATCTGACTTTTCTCTTAAGAGAGTAACCCAAGTCATTCTAGAATAATCATCAATAAGTAACATGAAATACCTCTCGCCATTTTGACTCTTTATTCTTGTAGGGCCACATAGGTTAGTGTGAATCAATTCCAATGGCATTGAAGAAGAGTACTCCTTGCTCTTGAAATTTAGCTTTGTCTACTTTCCTATTTGACATTCCTTGCACATTATGTTTGCAAGCTTGGTTATCTTAGGCATATCTCTCACCACATGAATATAGCTGATCTTTACCATATTATCAAAGTTGATATCCCATTCACTTGTGGCACAACCAACACTCAATAGATTGAGCTAATAAGCATGTTCTTTCATTTACCTCATTTAGATGATAGATATCTCCATATGACTTGATACCTTCTGCACCTAGTTTTCCAAATCCTACCTTCCTGATTTCACAACCTTTTGCATGAAAGGTAAGATTATATCCTTTATTTCACATCTGACTGACACTGAGAAGATTGTGCTTTAGGCCTTTGACATAGAGGACATCCTTAGTCCTGTTCTTCCCATCAATAGTTATAGCTCCCTTGCCATAGATTTGTGCTGACTCATCACCACCAAACTTAACAACTCCACCATTCAACTTCTTGAGGTTGATAAACTTCTCCATGTCACCAGTCATGTGATTAGAGTGACCACTGTCAATTACCCAAGCTTTGGCTTCTTCTTTTGCATGAAAGGCAGTCCACACAACAATTGATTTATCATTGTTTTGGTTAGTTTGCAAGGAAACTAACTTTTCACATTTTCCAAAATCATCCTTTTTGTCACCAACATTCAAGGCCATGAAAAGTGTTTGATCATTTGAATCAGCATGATCCTCATCTTCTAATGAACAACTGTTCCCCATGGAATACAGACTTCTTTTGGGCTTCTCTCTTTTTCCATTACCTTTTGATTCTTTAAATGGACATTTAGAAGCAAAATGACCAATCTTTCTACAATTGAAACATTTGAAAGGTAACTTACCTTTGTATTTTCCTATGTCTTTCTCCAATGTTCTTACAAAGATTGCTTCTACCCCATCAAGGTCATCATCTTGATCAATTGCTTCATCTGAACTATCTTTTTACTTGGTTTGATTGTTGTTTCCTTCTTTGGAGCACCTTTGTAAAATTCTCTCATTTCAAAGGCTGCAAGAGTGCCAAACAATTGATCTACTATATATTTATCTGAATCTTGAGTCTCCTCAATAGAAAATACCTTATGACTATAAGTTTTGGTAAGAGTTCTCAGTACCTTCTTCACAATTTCATCTTCTTTCACTTCACCACCAAGACTTGTGATGCCATTAACTATTTCATCCACTTGAAGCATATAACTGGCAATATCTTCATCTTCTATCATCCTCAGGGTCTCAAATTTTCTCTTGAATATTTGCATCTTGGCTTGCTTTAGTTTACTGTCTCCTTCATAAATGCTTTCAAGTTTTACCCAAACATCCGTAGCAAATTTGAAGCTCACTATCTTTAGAAGTTCTAAATCAGCTAGCCCACTCATGATAGCAATCTTTGCCTTGGCATTATTGTCATACAGCTTTATCTCATTAGCATTAGTAATCTCAGAAGGAGGAGCAATGTAACCATTCTTGACAAATTGCCATACACCAAATCCTAGAGAAGATAGATAGTTTTCCATCCTCAGCTTCCAAAAGGAATAATTTGTTACATCAAACATAGGTATCTTGTGAGATCCATTATGAGCCATCCTAGACCTTCCTCAAGTGGTTAAGCTTCTTCTGAGTAAATTGGCTCTGACACCAATTGTTGAACACACCAAGATATTGAGAGGGGGTTAATCAGTATCTAAACAACCTTCAAATCTTTTGGAGAAGCTTAAAACTTAAACATTATAGCATTAACATAAACATGAATGATGAACATAATGTACGTCAACACATAACACTAGATGCATGTGGAAAACCCCAAAAGAGGAAAAACCATGGTGAGGATTAAAACTCACAATATATGAAGCTCACTACTATAAAAATTACAATTTTGTTTTAGGGAAACAACCCAATGAAGCTACTACTCCGTGTTGACTTTATTTTAGGGTCACTCCCAAGGAAGCTACTACTCCATGAAGACTATTTTTAGGGCTACAACCTAAGGAAGCAACTACTCCCTGACTGAGAATGAACACAAAAATGATTATAGTATGACATCCTACTACCTAACAACTGACATTGAAACTCACAACTTTGATGATTGCAATTCCACTTCTTCTCATGATTGGATCAATTAGGCACACTCTTCACTTCCCTCCTATCACAAAAAAGTCTTCAAGATGAATCAAGACAACCCTTATTTCTTTTTCTCTTTTTCCTTTAGTCAAACATCATAATGCATAACCTATTCATATTCTACTCTTTACACTCACATATTCTTATTTTCCAATCATACCCCACCTAGATCAACTAGGTTCACAATATATACATGATATTACATTGAATACATTATAAGTCAGCTAATACAACAAGAATATTACAATTTACAAGTCAGATAGAGATCACACATCATGAAACATGTAGAGGACAAGCCTAGACATGAACTACACACTACTCCAAGAGAAGAAACTCACCTTGCAAACCCCAACACATTCTTAACCTGGTCCTAAACATTCTTCATAGTATCATCCTTCAAGGAATAACATTTGCACGTCATGCTCATTTGAAATAGGTCACCCTTAAGTAAGAACATGTGAAGTTTGTAGCACATCGATCATTTCAGCTTGACAGTACACATAGAAGATTAAACATTGCTTACGACACACTAAATCACTAGATACTTTACCGAAGTATGCATTGAACCTCCCTAAACATGTTCACAAAATTACATTGACAATTCTTTTTATCCAGAGGAACGTAGAGCATTCCAACAAGTCTTCGTCGCTATTTTACTCTGCGAAAGAACATACTGGAACTCTATCACTCATAACTTTTATTGTTGAAGGTATACATAATTTATCTCTTAGATATAACACCTTCACAACATCTAAACTTAGACTCTGAATTGCATGACCATATCTTCAAACATGGAGGAATGCAAAGCATTTTCCCAAGTAGTCTCCTTGGTAGCTTCCTATAGTAGAAATTTTCATCAACTTCTGAAGAACATAACCTTCTTGTGGCCACTCATACATCCTTATAAGTACCTCAAATTCCCATCTTAATATATCTTCTTGATGCTTCTAATTCCCATCTCAATGTGCCATGTTGATACTTCTAATTCTTATCTTAATATATCTTCTTGATGCTTCTAATTCCCATCTTAATGTGTCATCTTGATACTTCTAATTCCCATTTTAATATACAATCATACTCACTTCTACATTAACTGAGGCATGACATCCAACCATGAACTTTAGCAACCACATCAGATCCAACATCAACAACATATCAGACAGTCCAAATTGAGTGTTGACAAGAGTGTTACAACCACATCAGTGACAACCCAAATAGATTGTTAACATTAATGAAAACAACATCACAACCTTAGATAACAAATGTGGAACATAAAAAACATAAAATTCCTCTCATGGATAAAGCAAAAAGTGCCCTTGATGTAGGATCTAAAAGTATTGTATGAGAGGCTCTTGACCATCTAATAATAGGAAGAAGTAAGAAGGATGGTTATTGTTGCTCATCATCAATTAGAAATGCAAACATTATTGTTGTTTTGTAGTAAGATTAGATTGTTGAATCAAGAAATCATGATTAATTTCTTGCTAGGAAATCAAATTCTACCCATCTCAACCACTCCTTATTAACTAAATCTCTAAGCCTTCAGTTGGGTAGCTTAATAACTCTTACATAAGATTAAGAACTTGTACATGCCAATATAGTACAAGAGCAAATGGGAGACTATAAATGATTTTAAATGCTAATGCAAACAAGATTAATCCACCACCTAGAGGTTCTTTCATTAGGCTTCTCAAATTGAATTCACCAGAATAGCCCCTTACTCTACTAGGGGCCATGGGATAAATTTTCTCAAGTCTAATTGGTTCAACTTTTACCATTGTAAATATCAACATGATTGAATCCTTTTACTATGCTGATGATAAGGAAATGAAGGGAAAAAACATGTCCTTATTTACATTGGAGCTAGTATTTATGCTTTTATTGCATGCTTGTCTCAACACTACTTCTTTGGTAGTCTTTATTCTTTGGTTACATGCTTGTATCAACATTAATTCTTTGGTATTATGGTCAAGAGTAATACAACAAAGATTGTAGAGGATGAGTCTTGTTGTTAAGACTAGGATCACTCCTATATATAAGGATTGGTAGAAAACTAACATCATTAGTAGGTATCTTTATTGATTCAATCAACTACCAAAGCATGTAAGAGTTGTTCCGACATTTTTATCCACTTGTTTATTTTCTTTGATAGTTATAGTTAGTCTCTCCCTATTCATTTGGTTTCAAAATGTTTCATCAGATCCAAAATGTCACAAAACTCTTTGGTGTAGCAATAATACTCTACAATAAGTTGGTTTGATGAAGAGGAGAATAACTCAAGCCAGATAGTTTCCCATTTGTTAGTTGATGTAACAAATGTTAAATGCAATTGTAGAAAGAATCTCAATTATTTAATAGAAAATCACTTCATTGTTGACTTCATGTATTGTTTCTTTCATTTTGGAGTGAAGAATGGCTCTATTTGTATTTGCCACATTTCCTTCTCTTGTCTTTGCAAAATTTGTGTACGAAATTAAACTTGATGTTTTGATCAAGCAATTAAGAGAATGATTTAATGGGGTTTGAAATGTGTTGTTCGAAGCATCCAAGGCATGAGTTATAGCCCACTTATATAAATTTGATATTGACATGCAAAATCTCAATAATTTTGAGCTCATAGATGATAAAGTTTGAGTTGAGTAAAAGCCTATTTTACTCCTTAGAAGAATGACTAAATTGTTGGTAACTTATGCATGAAATATTTTAAAGGCTAGTTTACAAACAATGTTATGTAAAGTTTGTTTGTTGTATTTTTAACAATCTTGTAAACAATAGTTTAAATTTGACGTTTTAGTCATATAAATAAAGGATTTTTTGAGGGATTTGATAGTAAAGGTTGAATAATTTAGTTACTTTTGTACATAAAATTTTGGATCATGAAATACAAGTTAAATTTCACAAGTATTTAATGCCACCTGCTTTGAAGCATTGGAGTACATGACTGGCCTGATTTGTGAATCTATTTGGTTTTGACAAATGGCAAGTTCATGCATCAAAACATGCTTATAGAATTTGTGAAACATAATAATCATATGAAGTCATTTGTCAATAATTTTATCTCATTATTGGTAATTCTTGTTGGAGAAATTGTCTCTTAAAGGATTTATAGGAGACATGATGAAAGAGCACATGCAAGAGCAAGAATGGTACTAGGGGAATAATTAGAAGCATATGAATTGTAGCCACTTCAATGTGGAGGACAAAATCCTTAATCATTTTGGCAAGGAACTGAAACTACCTCAAAGCTAGAGTCATAAATAGGGACAGTTAGGTAGAATCCTTTTTGGAATTTTACAGCTAAAATCATATGGATCAAAATCCTTAATACTTTTGTATGGACCAAGATTTGTAAAAGTGGGACCTCTTTGGAATTTCACAACTCACATTATATGGATCACTAGACTTAATACTTTGGTATGGCTCAAGACTAATATAAAATAGGACCTCAACCTTCTTTAGAGTAATGGAAGTTTTTGTAGTTATAGTGATTATGACAAATTTTGTTATTAGAACTCTAAGTTAGGCATCCAACTTTGTAGGAGGTGGAGAAGCATTGAGTTCCATTTTTGTAATTATGGACATGGGAACAAAATTTGAACTAGATGATGAAGATATAGAAAAGGTTGAAGAAATCGAAGGTGAAATTGTACTAAAGCATATAGAATTTACTCATCCATCTAGGGTTGTGAAAATTTTCAAGGATCTAAAATTAAATCATCTTGAGGCAAGTTCACAGTGATCACATTAAGTGACATTTTATGATCCAATTGTAGGTAAAGTTTCCATAGATGCTAAATACATTAAAAAGATAAATTTCAAATATGTGTTTAAACATTGGGTTTGTGCAACTAGAGCCCGTGTTTTTTTCTATCCATGATATATGATAAATAAAATGCTATTGAAACTAAAATTATCAAAGCTACAAAGGAATAAAATGCTCATAATTTTATTAGTGGCTCACCATAGTTGGAGCAAGATGTTTGGTTGCCTATAGGGAAGAAGCAAAGAATTGCAATTGTGAGAGCTATCTTGAAGAATCTTGGTTTTCTTTCATTGGATGAAACTACTAGTGCATTAGATGTAAAATAAAAAAGTATTAAAGCACTTGAAAGATTGATAATTATTTGAAGGCATAAAATGAATAAGTAAACAAAATTAGAGATAAGAAGTCTATTTTCTTTAGGATTATGTAAATTTGGATTGCCAAAAAGGCCACTATGTGAAACAAAGTCTACTGAAGGTGGATATATGAACTCTTCTTCCAAATGTTCTAGTCTTAGGAGTCATATTCAAGAATCATTTCTACTAATCCAAGGAATTCAAGGGACAAGATATGTGTTTCCAATGTTTTTTCATTCTAGTTTTGTAATGTGTTTAATCTTGGTTAGTCCCAATAATGTGCTTAATTACGTGTACTTCAATTATGTGGAATGTAGAAGACACAACACAATATGAAAATGTTTTTTTAACTTCCTACCATGCTTCCTGATACATTCTTCTCCATTTAACCACATGCAATTTTAGGAAGGGCTAAGCTACCTTACAGATCTTATTTATTAATAACATTAACTCGACATGAATTGATTGTGATTTTATGTTTGATTTCAGATTTAACTTTCTGTGCAGCTGAATCAGAGCTAATAAATCATAAAGTGGATGTATATTTCATTTCAAACATAATTCTTTGTATAAATAAGTATTTTATTTTTGTTATATTTAGATTACATATAATTGCATTCAATAGTTATCTCACAATTGTGCATTAGCTTTATTACATTATAAGTGTAATTGCATGTCATAGTAATCTCACACTTTGATACATGAAACCTATTAAGTTACAAGTGGTCTACTTATTAACATGATTGAAATGGTTTTTTACTCACCCCACTATCGTAAATTACATCTCTATGATATGTATGGGTTTAGAAACAACATTCGGTGTACATCATGAGAAACCACATCTATCAATGACTTCATCTTTGTAAGGATGCCTCCACATCTTGCCCCACCATGCATGGTAAAGAAAAAAGAGAAAGGGATGTAGAAGGCTTGTATTTTTAATTCTAAGATGAATTGCATGGGATATATGTGAGAATATATGTATTAAAGTTTTGGATATTGATTCTAAGTGTAAAATAGCACTTGCACCAAAATCAGGCGCAATGGTTACACCAATTGCAATTTATATAGAATGTCCTATAAATTTGAAAGTAGTATTGGGTCAACAGAGATAAAGTTTTTTAACTTGCTAATATAAGATAAAATCTCAAAATTAAATAAATATATTTGAAAAATGAAATCTTATGACATCATATAGAATAATATGTAAAAATATAAACTCACTCCTAAATATAAATAAAGTATCCAAGATAGAAAATGAAATCTTATGATTTTTAATGTGTAAATATAAAACCCCAAAGCTATATTAATTTGGGCTCGTTTGTAATAGATGATTTAGCTTGCAAGTTGGGGTGTCATAGAAAAGGAGTTCAAAGGAAGTATTGGCAATGATAGAGGAGATTTTATTCAATGAATAGATTTGGCCCCTACATTTTTCTCTTTGATTCAAATAGGGTAAAGGAGAGTTAAGATGCCAAAACAATGATATCCAATCGCAAAGACATGCTTCTCAACAATGAAAAGATTCACAATCAATGGTTGCACCACTTTGATTGTGCCCTCCTTCCATTCAATGGAGGCTCTCAAATGCATATTTTTGCCCCATGCTTGTATGGTTCCTCTTTAGCTTTTCTTCATTTGGTTCTTTGATTTGTGAACAAGAATAGTCCCTATGATACTTTAAAAATGCAATATCCCATTGAAACCCTCAAAACCTTACTTATGAGAAGTTGTGAGGGTTTAAATAAAGCGAAGCCCATAAAACTTCTTTAGAAACTTATCTTCATTACATGGTCTACACTATGATTCCTCACATGGGTGTCTCTCCAAATTCCCCATTTTTCCTTGTAATATATAGATCAAATGTAAATTCATCAACCCACAAAACTAATCTCAAAATCAGATAGAATTGATTGCTAATAATACCTCCATGAATAAATTAGAGTTGTAAACTCATCTTTATCAAGGATAAAGTGTTGATTTGAATGGCATGCCTTTACGCTAAGAAATCGAAGGTAGTAAATGCAACTATTGTAACAACTGCCATTAAAACTTCTACTACCTTCATTTTGAATTGAAAAAATATAGTCATCAATTTTATAAGAAAATGTAGGCAGAATCAATTCTTCATGAAAATACCTCCACCATGAGGTTTCTAATATAAATTACTCATGAATTTATTTGCATGCGAGGTCATGGTATTGAATTGTGTAACCCAATAAATTATAATATAATTAAAATGGAAATTGACAAGGAGAAAATAAAATTAGCGATTGAAAATGCAAAACCACCATGAAATAATTAATTCTAAGAATGAATGCTCACATATCATGCCCATATAATCTTTATTAGGCCATATTCATCTCTTAGGAATGAAAATTTACAACTTAGAACCATAGATGTTCTAATTTTCTATCCAAACTTCTCTACAATGTCCTTAAAAATCTTTATTGGGTCACTTTTAATTGTGTCACCTATTTTCAAAGTTTTTGTGAATACTAATACAATTCTAATTGCAAATACATCTTATTAGTACTACCAAAATTAGATCAAACCAATATTTTGTAACATGTAAACCCCATAGTATTTTAGAATGATATTAACCAAATCCTTATGTCTGCAATCAAATGTGATTGGTTGCATTTCTTTCACCATATAAGAAAGAGTAGTTATGTCATGTTTTCAACTACTAAAAATAAGTGTATTTGTGGCCAATATAGCAATATTATCTATAACAATTGGGAAATGCAAAAAGCCATCAATTTTAAGAAATCCCTAAGATAGCTATAGTTTAGCATTAATATTCTACAATTTGGATTGCCTCTAGCATGTACAAAATAAAAAAATAAACCATAATCCATTATATTCTGAGTTATATTATTTGAACAATTTTTGGCTAAAGTTGTAATCATTTAAAAAACATTTCACAAGTTCACTTATGATTTTGATAGTCCATGAGTAAATGTCTAATGGATTTTAGAAATAACTATGTTTATTTTTCTTTCATCTTGATGATGGATCACATACTGTGATAAAAAAGATAAAATAAACACAATTATTTCTAGAAACCATTATACTCATTTCACAAGTTCATGAGGTCCAATAAGATTTTTTCAACATCTAAAATGCTATATCTTTTCTACTAGTTTTAGCCACATAGATTTGATAATGAATTTAATCATAAAGAATGCTAATCTCAAGTGGAGTGAATCAATTTTGAAAAGAAAAAAGGTCTTAACAAAAATATAAATATAAAGTTCATCTAAAACACATCGAAGGTCATAATTACTATGCTTGCTAAATTGGTGGAATGAAAGAGTGTGGAGGGCTTCTTTCAACTCCTAAAGATTGTTGATTCATGTATATTTTTAGTTATATTTCACATATTTGTGTCATACATTCCACATTATAAAACAAAGACAATGAATCTTTAGTTTTTAAACTAAAAGTTGAACCCTTAAGAATGAGAAGACATCCCCACATAAATTTAAAGTGTTTTGTAATGTTTTTGTTCTACAATGGAAATTCCAAATGATTTCCACATGACATAATACGTGTCAGTTGAAAACTTATAAATTATACAGGCCTCATAATCCTATCACCTCTAGACAATAATTAGAAGATTATAAATTCAAATATTTTTCACAATTAATTTCCTTTAAGTTGAAATAGTTGAGGAGTTTGTATATCTCAGATGGTTGGGTTTAACCATAACAAGAATAGGCAGTGTTGGTAGAGATAATTCAAGCATCTTGCTTGGAGAAGCTCAAAAAAATATCCAAGACTACAATCAATACAAAGTTTTCCCAAAGGTGATAATAAGCACTATCTAGTCATTTTAATACATTTATAGATAGGCATTTACAAGTTATGTATGGGCACTATTATGTAATAAAATGGAATTCCATTTGTTCAAGTAGTAGAAGCTTGGATTTGTTCAATGGAAATATGTAATTTGATAGACTTTGTGTTGCCAAAATTTTGGAATGAATGAGAGCTTAGTTAGAGTAGATCAGGGTAATGGGAAAGCAAGCAAAAGTAGTAATTAACATGTAAATCCCTTAGGGATACTCTATATGCCCATATACATGAGATATCGTATTGGGTTTGAATTGTAAGGTATATTTTATAGGATTGCATGATCATTTTAATGTAATTAATTTGTTCTTGAGAGTGTCCTTTCAAAATTGTGAAGTTTTGGTGTTTCCAATTGATATGTTGAATTAGATCGAAGGGATTCAATGCACCCATTTCTTAAGAATCACTTGATTCACTCTATTTTCTTTTACTTGTTTTGATTGAGTGTCTATTTGATTTACTTGTGGATGTGTATACATGACCATGCCTTTATTTCTCTTTATATTAACTATTTAGAAAATGAGCCAAATAACATGCATGATCTTCCTATGTTGTAAGAAAATTTTAGGTCAAGTAGGTTGACAATGCAAGTAACATGAAATTACCCCAGTTTGGGTCAACTACAACTCTTTGCAAGTCCAAGATTTAAATGATTTAAATGTGGGGTAAGCACATAAATGACCTAAAATTGGTTGAGGGCTTGCATCCTGATGCAAGTCCTTGCCGGCCTAAATGAGTGCAAACTTGAAAATAATTAATACCAAATACAAAGCATTGGGAATTATGTAATGCTTATATTATTACAAGGCATTGTAATAATATAAGTATTCTTTCTCCCATCATGTATTTATTTTCTATCATACTTCCATGGGCTCCCAATAATATATGATATACATTAATTGACATAATATTACACAATACCTCATCAACATGAGATCCTATATGAAATTTCACCAAATATTGTTCACTCACCAATACCTTGTGTTCATCTTGAATCCATGCTATCTTGTAGGTCTCTAGATGTTTCAATCTATTCAGGTTCATTTTTGTCACTGGGTATGTGCAGGATCATTGCGGGCCAAACAGTGGCAATGGAAAGAAAATCACATCTTTACTTAGCCAAATTTGTGAATTGGCTAACTTTGACTTTCATAGGCATGTTAAAAATATCCGTTTGGAAGGGATATCCATTTTAAAATGGATATCCGTTTGGAATGGATATCTGTTTTAAAATGGATATCTATTTTGTGGTTTAAAAAATCATTTTTATAGTTTCAGGAAACGGATATCCATTTCTAGAATATTCCCAAAATGGATATCCATTTATGGAATATTCCCAAAATGGATATCCATTTCTTGAAACTATAAAAATAGTTTTTTTAAATTCTTTTCATTAGTTTTTTAATTGTTTTCATTGGTGTGTGTCATGGTATGATGTATCAAGGAATGGGAAGAAAGGATGGTGTTTCATAAGATAATATGAAGAATGATGGTAGAGTGAATTGGCATTGTGGTTACTGTAGCATGTCATGGGGTGAATCATGCGTTAATATAGGTTATGGAGTGAGAAAGGAGTGGTATGGGTATGGTTGAATGGAGTAATGAGGTGATTTAATTAGTGATGACCTAGGTGAAGTGATGGTTAAGGTGTCTTATGAGGGATTTCTAGAAAGTGTGATTGGTAATGGTGGGGATAGCTAAATGTCATCTTCTAAGGGTTCAAAGGTGAGGAAAGTGTAAGATGGGGATATGGGATAATCCATGGTTTAATGATTATTCAAGGGAGACTCCTTAAAATGATTATCAATGATGGTATCAATAGGGGAATGGAGTCTATGAATGTAGGTGTGGGAATGTGAGCTATGACATTGGGATTGTATTGGATGAATAATAGAAAGTAGGGGCACCTGTCTAGTTATGGGAGGAGCCACATGATCAAATGATGTTTGGGGGAGGGCTTTTCTTAGGAAAGTAAGGATTTGGGTGAGGGTCTGGGGTTTGGTGGAGAAGAATTTATGGAAAATTTGGAGGTCATTAAAATTCACATGAATAGAACAAGTACAAGACATGGCTAAGGATAAATGGTAGGCTCAAAATAGGATAACTAGGACTATGATGATGAAGATGGAAAGAAAAGTCAACAACAATAGTATGATATAGGGATAGGATTAGAAAAAAAAGAGTACTACAACTAACAAGAGGAAAGTGAGGACATAATGCAAAGTTAACATGGCATGAACTCTCTTGGAAGGATAAGCATGGACTATATGAAGATTGAACTAGTTGGATCTGTTAGTCTCACCAAATGAAAGAACCTTAAATGTCAACCTTAATTAGGTAAGGTTATTTTTTAGTGTGGTTGTTTGTCCAACAATGTGTAAATTAATGTTACCTAAGGATAAATCTAACTATATTAACATTTTAATATCCATGAGAGTTAGGACTAACAGTTAGACTAAAAACTTAACAATACAACTTGAACACATGTAGGACTTGGAAAATAGAAATGAATAAGTATTAAATGTGGAAAACAATGAAAAAGTGGTATTAGTTACACTTATGTAGAGAAGTGGTCTTTATGAAAGATGCTTCGAATTATGCTCTATATCTATTTCTAAAGTTTGGAGGTGATTGGACCTAAAGCATATGACCACCATATGGAAAATAGCCTACCTAATGGGTATGAGAGAGAGAGAGAGTCCTAGTTTTCTTGTTTTCATTTCCTTCATCGATAAGGGAGAGGGAGAGATAGAGGGGAGATATAAGGAGATATAGGAATGATAGGGGAGAGAGGCAAGAGAGAGATAGGGAGAGATAGCTAGGTAGAGAGATAGAGAGAGGATATAGATAGGGAGAGATAGAGGAGACACAGGGGAGAGATAGGGAGATAGAGAGTGAGAGAGATGTCTAGAGAGATAGGGAGATAGAGGAATGATAGGGGAAAGAGAGAGGCAAGAGATAGGGAGAGATAGATAGGTAGAGAGAGGAGATATATTGGGAGAGATAGAGGAGATAGAGGGAGAGATAGGGAGATAGAGAGTGAGTGAGATGTTCAAAGAGATAGGGAGAGAGATCGAGAGGTAGAGGGATGATAGAGAGAGGGAGATAAGGGACAAATACTTGGAGATAAAGGTTTAGGGTTGCTTAGGTTTAGGGTTTAGGGGTTATGGGTTAGGGATTAGGGGAATAATTTAGGGTTGAGGGATTTAGAGAGAGAGACTTCTTCTGACATGCAATCATAAATCCTGAATAATGCCCCTAAACCTTAAACCCAAGCAACCCCAGAAACCTCTAAACCTTAAATAATGCCCCTAAACCCTAAACCCTAACCCCTAAACCATAAACCCTAAATAATGCCCCTATGCCCTAAGCCCTAAGCCCTAAGCCCTAACCCCTAGCCCCTAAACCCTAAACTTGAGAAACCCGAAACCCCTAAATCCTAAACCCCAAACCCCTAAACCCTAAACAATAAACCCAAGCAACCCTAAAACTCTATCTCCCTATCTCTATTGTTCCTCTACCTCTCAATCTCTTCCCTTATGTCTCTGGCCATGTCCCTCACTCTCTATATCTTCCTATTGGTCCTCTCTCTCTAAATACTAAACCCTAAACCTCTAAACCTTAACCCCTAAACCATAAACCCTAAATAATGCCCCTAAAACTTAACCCCTAACCCCTAAACCCTAAATCTAATCAACTCTAAACCTCTATCTCCCTATCTCTCCCCTATCTCCCTATCTCTATCATCCCTCTACCTCTCAATCTCTCTCTCTCTATGTCCTTGGCCATGTGCCTCACTCTTTATCTCCCTATCTCTCTTCTTGGTCTCCTCTATATCTCCCTATCATTCCTCTCTCTCTATAAACCCTAAACTCTAAATAATGCCCCTAAACCCTAACCCCTAACCCCTAAACCCAAGAAACCCTAAAACCCTAAACCCAAGTAACCCTAAGCCTCTATCTCCCTATCTTTCCCTTATCTCTCTATCACCTTTGTCCCTCTACCTCTAGATCTCTCTCCCTATGTCTCTGGCCATGTCTCTCACACTCTATTTCTCTATCTCTCCCCCCAGTCTCCTCTATATCTCCCTATTGATCCTCTATCTCTCTCTAAACCCTAAACCTCTAAACCTTAACCCCCAACCCCAAAACCATTAACCCTAAACCCTAAATAATGCCCCTAAACCCAAGCAACCCAAAACCTCTATCTCCCTATCTCTCCCTATCTCCCTATCTCTATCATCCCTCTACCTCTCAATCTCTCTCTCTCTCTCTATGTCTCTAGACATGTCTCTCACTCTCTATCTCTCTATCTCTCCCCTCTGTCTCCTCTATCTCTCCCAATCTCTATTAATCCCCTCTCTCTATCTCTTTTTAAACCCTAAACCCTAAACTTGAGAAACCCTAAATCCTAAATAATTCCCCTAAATCCTAAAATCTAAATCCTAAACTTGAATTTAGGGTTTATTTTTTATTGTTTAGGGGTTTGATTTTATTTAGTGTTTAGGGTTTATTATTTAGGGGTTAGGGGTTCAGGTTTAGAAGCTTAGGGTTTAGGGTTTGTAACGTCAAAATTTAGGGTTTGTAATGTCTGATATAAAATTCAAAAATTCATCATCAATTGCTAATTTGTATTGCATTTTCATTGTCCATTTGGTCAAAATTGCTTGAAATTGTGTGTTTTTATGAGACCTAGTTTGTGCATGAGCTAGGGTTCGTAGCTAAAATTTGGTTTTAGATTTTACTACTATCCTTTACACTCTTTCAATTCTAAT
Organism: Cunninghamia lanceolata; assembly: GCA_027924645.1. Taxonomy (NCBI): domain Eukaryota; kingdom Viridiplantae; phylum Streptophyta; class Pinopsida; order Cupressales; family Cupressaceae; genus Cunninghamia; species Cunninghamia lanceolata. The sequence continues at coordinate 1,928,627 of BSBN01000277.1, forward strand.
TTTGACCTATAGCATTCCATTTCATTGCATAATTTCATTTAGATATCATACCTAGGGTTTGAAACTTGTATTTTTCACTAGGTTTTGCACTAGATTCCTCTCTAGGGTTACATTCTAGGGGTGTTGTAGTGGATTTTGTGGCCTTAGTGGATTGTTATCAAACATATTCCTCTCTACCCTCTAATAAATTCCTTACAACACCTTTTCATTTCATGGTAGTGGATTTTGTGGCCTTAGTGGATTGTTATCAAACATATTCCTCTCTACCCTCTGATAAATTCTTTACAACACCTTTTCATTTCATGATTACATTGAAAATTTAATGAAAATTGCATGATTTAAGGGTTTTTCACTATCTTTTCATTGCTTATCTTCACAAGACTAATCTACAAGCGTGTTGTAACAGAATTTGTGACTTTATCAGACTTATATATGACCTATTTACTGATTTCCTCAGGCACACCCTTTATGATGCAGGGACTTCTGGAGGTCATAACTTTTGACTCGGATGTGGGTTTTCTATGAAATTTTACAGGTGGATGCATTATGAGGTGGCCAGTGGTTTCCCAACCATCCTAGTCGGTTGGACCTTGTCTTGGCACTTTTTCAGGGTTTGAAACTTTCATCTTGGCCCTCAAAATAGCAAATTAGTGTTTTTTTCTAGGTTTTTAAAAGTTGCTTTTTTTAATAACTCAAAACTCATGTTTCAAATTTAGGATCTTAGTTGGTTTTTCATCCTACCTTAGCTTTATGAGCTTTTTGGGAAAAAACTAGATTCTCAAGATATGATTGTAAACTTACCTAAAATGGCAAAATCTGACAATTGTCGAAATCTGCCAAAAAAGGTAATTTTTTGTTTTTTTTTTCTTAGATATAAGAGAGTTTTCTCTCATTGTAGCGGCAGAGTTGATGAATAGAAGTTTTGTTATGTTTCAGCTTCCAAATTTTTGTCTCTCATGTTTAATGGCACAATTCTATTGAGTGTATGTTGTGTGCTGCATCATTTGGTATCAGAGCAGGAAGATGGCTGGGAGAGGAAGAGGAAGAGGCAGTCTTGCCCAGATGCATAGAGAAATGAAAAATCTGCAAAGGCAAATAGCAGAACTTACAACACGGATGGAAACCCAAAGACTGGGTAGAGGAGGAGACGAATCTGATGAAGAGATAGGTCAAGGAGGTGCAAATCAAGATACAGAACATGAAGAAGAAGAATTAGAAGGCATGAGTTTTGAAGAGAGGATGCTCAGGGCCTTAGAAGGAAAAAATGAAGGGATCAAGGTAGATGTTTTAGATTATGCAGGTAGTCTTAAACTAGAGGAGTTGATAGACTGGTTGAATGGCATGAGAAAATTTTTTGAATGGAAATCCATGACAGAGGAGAAGAAGGTAAAATTCGCATGCACCAAATTAAAGGGTCATGCAATGATTTGGTGGGATCATATTCAAAAGGAATGAACAAGGAAAGGCAAGGATAAGATTAGGACATGGAATAAAATGGAGAAGAAGTTGAGAGAAAATTTTTTGCCCATAGATTATGCGCAAACCCTTTTTCGTAGGTTTCAAAATTTAAAGTAGAACCTCTCTTCTGTGTAAGATTATACAAATAAGTTTTATACACTGTCTATACATATAGAGCATCAAGAAACTGATGAACAAATGGCTGCTAGATATGTGAATGGCCTGAAATTTTCTATTCAAGATGAATTGAGCATGCATCGACTCAACAATATGGAAGAGGCTTACCAGTTGGCTCTAAAGGCTGAAGAAAAACAAAACAGACAGTACCATCAGAGGAATAGAGGAGGAAGAAGGGGTACATCAACCCCATTTCGAGGAGGTTCAAATTATGGCAGGGGAGAGTCATCCCATGGTTTGGAAAAACAAGTAGACACTCGGCAAGATCCTCCGAATCAAGAACGAGGAAGGGGATTTCAAAGAGGTAGAGGTTATGGTAGCGGTAGAGGATGGGAAAACTAGAGAAGGCTTTTCACTTGTTTTAGATGTGGAGAAGAAGGTCATAGGGCATTTGAATGCTCCAATTATAACATGCAAGAAAGAAATCAAGGAGGACAACCTAGGGTGAACATGATTCAAATGCAGCATGAAGTGGAAGGGACAGAACTGGAGGTTCCACCAGATGTGGGAGAAAGTCTCATGATGAGAAGAGCAATGGTGATTCCAGAGAAGGAGAAAACACAAGCCAAAAGCTCTGATGGTTCATGGCTTCGAACCAATATCTTCAGAACCAGATGCACTTCGGGTGGCAAGGTATGTCAAGTCATTGTTGATGGAGGTAGTTGTGAAAATATGGTTTCTAAAGAAATGGTAGACAAATTGAATTTACACTGTGAAAAACATCCTCATCCATATCGCATTGCATGGTTTAAAAAAGGAAATGAAGTCACTATTGATAAAAGATGCCTAATTAAGTTTAGCATAGGGAAGATCTATCAGGATGAGATATGGTGTGATGTTGTCCCAATGGATGCCTGTCATGTGTTATTGGGAAGGCCATGGTAGTATGATAGAAAAGTTATGCATGATGGAGAGAAAAACACATACACCTTTTGGAAAGATGGTGCTAAGGTGATTTTATTGCCTCTCAAGGATGAAGGAAAAGGTGAGACCATGTTGTCTGAAAGAGATCTTGTTAAAGAAATGAAGGTGACAAGGTGTTGCTATGCATTAGTAGTGAAAAAAGGTGAAGAGGAAGACATTTTAGTTCCCCCAGAAGTAGCCGAGCTATTGAAAGAATTTGTTGATGTTTTACCTAATGAATTGCCTGATGGTCTACCGCCAAAGAGAGATATTCAGCATCATATTGATCTGATTCCAGGAGCAACTCTACCCAACCAAGCAGCTTATAGGATGAATCCAACACAACATGTAGAGATGAATAAGTAAGTAACAGAACTCCTAAGTAAAGGTGTGGTGAGAGAGAGCATGAGCCCATGTGTTGTACCTGCATTGTTAACCCCAAAAAAAGATGGAACATGGAGGATGTGCACTGATAGCAGAGCAATTAATAAGATTACCCTCAAGTATCAGTTTCCTATACCTCGTATGGAGGACATGATGGATGTCCTTGCAGGGGCCAAATATTTCAGCAAGATCGACCTACGAAGTGGCTACCACCAAATCCGGATTCGAGAAGGGGATGAGTGGAAGATAGCCTTTAAGACTGGAGATGGATTATATGAGTGGATGGTTATGCCATTCGGATTATCAAATGCACCTAGCACATTTATGAGATTGATGAACACTATACTACGCCCTTACATTGGTAAGTTTTTGGTAGTTTATTTTGATGATATTTTGGTATTTAGTAATAGCAAAGAAGAGCACCTACAACACTTGAGGATCATCTTTGGTGTGTTAAGGAAGGAGGAGCTCTATGCCAATTTGAAAAAGTGTAGGTTCATGCAGGACAGTTTGGTTTTCTTAGGCTTTGTCATTTCTAAAGATGGTGTCAGAATGGATCCAGAAAAGGTCAGGGCAATTCTAGAATGGCCTAGTCCAAGCAGCATCATAGCGGTAAAAAGTTTTCATGGTTTGGCCACTTTCTATTAAAAGTTCATTCAAAATTTTAGTAGTATTGTAGCTCCTATAACAGATTGCACCAAAGGGAGGGAGTTTGCATGGACCAAGGATGCTGAGGAGAGCTTTAAGTACTTGAAGCAAAAGGTAACAGAAGCACCTATACTTGCATTGCCAAATTTTGATAAAGTATTTGAAGTAGAATGTGATGCCTCCCATGTGGGAATAGGTGCTGTGCTTAACCAAGCTGGAAAACCTATAGCTTTCTTTAGTGAAAAGCTGAATGCAGTGAGAAAGAATTATTCTACTTATGATTTGGAATTTTATGCAATTGTTCAAGCATTGAGGCATTGGAGACATTATCTAGTTCCCCAGGAGTTTGTATTGTTTACAGATCATATTGCACTGAGATACTTGAACACACAGAAAAAGTTGAATAGTAGGCATGCCAAGTGGGTCTCTTTCTTGCAGGGTTACAACTTCGTGCTAAAGCATAAGTCTGGAAAACAAAATTAGGTTGTAGATGCGTTAAGTAGGTGTGTTGCACTTTTGATCACAATGGAAGCTGAGGTGATTGGTTTTGATGCCATCAAAAATTTGTATGAGTCTGATGATGATTTTTGGGAGATTGTGGAACAATTGAAGGCACCAATATCTGGTAACTTGGATCACTTTAGGGGTGAATATTTTATGCAAGATGGGTATCTATTTAAAGGAAAACAACTATGCATACCGGCTGGCTCTATGAGGGACAACATTATCAGAGAATTTCATAGTAGTGGGTTGGTTGGACATTTTGGCAAGGACAAGACAATAGCCTTGATAGAAGATAAATATTACTGGCCAAAGATGAAAAGGGATATAACTAAGTATGTAACAAGGTGTAGAATCTACCAAGTGGCTAAGGGACATTCACAGAATACAGGATTGTATATGCCCTTACCAGTACTAGCTGCACCATGGACAGATTTGAGCATGGACTTTGTGTTGGGACTTCCACATACTCAACGAGGTAATGATTCCATTTTTGTAGTTGTTGATAGGTTCTCCAAGATGGTTCATTTTATTTCCTATAAGAAAACTAATGATGCAACGAGGGTAGCAGAGTTATTTTTTTCAGAAGTTGTTAGACTACATGGTGTTCCAAAGACTATTACCTCTGACAGGGATACCAAATTCCTCAGTCATTTATGGAGGACTTTATGGAAGAAGATGGGGACCAAGTTATAGTTTAGTAGTGCCTATCATCCTCAAACAGATGGGCAAACAGAGGTAGTTAATTAGAGTTTGGGAAATTTGCTGAGGTGTATTGTTGGAGAAAAGCCAAAACAATGGGATTTGGCATTACCCCAGGCTGAATTTGCCTATAATAGTTCTGTTAACTGATCAACAGGAAAGTCCCCTTTCTAGATTGTGTATGGCAGGAATCCTTAGGGTGTTCTAGATTTGGTACAGCTACCAATGAAAGATCAGGTCAATGATGATGGGGAAGCATTTACAGAACACTTTCAACAGTTGCAGCAAGAAGTGAGACAGAAGTTGCAGGACAGTAATGAGAGGTATAAGAATTCAGTGGATCCTAGTTGGCGACATCAGACATTCAGTGAAGGTGACTTAGTGATGGTATATTTGAGAAAAGAGCGGTTTCCTACTGGAACATATCACAAGTTGAAATACAAGAAAATTGGTCCTTGCAGAATTATAAAGAAGATCAATGATAATGCATATGAGGTCAGTTTACCAGATGATCTCGCTATTTCTCCCGTGTTTAATATTTTTGATTTATATGCATTCCATGGTGAGGATGATGCTGAAGATAGTCAACCAAAGGTGGCATGGCACAACCACATTCCCCATAAGAAGAAGGAACAGATTGCACAGATTCTTGATAAGAACACTACCTACACTCGGCAAGGGCGTTACAACAAGTATTTAGTACAGTGGGAAGGATTGCCACCAACAGATAGCACATGGATTATAGAGTGGGAAGTGTAGAGGTTAGATCCTGTCAAATGGCAACAGTTTGAAGACACTCACTTGTAGGAGCTGCGTTCTTTTCAACCAGAGGAAAATGATGCAGGGACTTCTGGAGGTCATAACTTTTGACTCGGATGTGGGTTTTCTACGAAATTTTACAGGTGGATGCGTTATGAGGTGGCCAGTGGTTTCCCAACCACCCTAGTTGGTTGGACCTCATCTGGCACTTTTTTGGGGCTTGAAACTTTCATCTTGGCCCTCAAAATAGCAAATTAGTGTTTTTTTCTAGTTTTTTAAAAGTTGCCTTTTTTAATAACTTGAAACTCATGTTTCGAATTTAGGATGTTAGTTGGTTTTTCATCCTACCTTAGCTTTATGAGCTTTTTGGGAAAAAATTGGATTCTCAAGATATGATTGTAAAATTACCTAAAATGGCAAAATCTGACAATTGTCGAAATCTGCCAAAAAAGGTAATTTTTTGTTTTTTTTGTTTTCTTAGATATAAGAGAGTTTTCTCTCATTGTAGCGGCAGAGTTGATGAATAGAAGTTTTGTTATGTTTTAGCTTCCAAATTTTTGTCTCTCATGTTTAATGGCACAATTCTGTTGAGTGTATGTTGTGTGCTGCATCACTTTACAACACCTTTTGTTTGACACTTTTGCATTGAAATTTGATCAAAAATTGCATGTTTTTAGGCTTTTTCACTAGGTTTGACTAGTCAACTCTCTACAAACACTCTAAAGGCATGGTGTGCCTGATTTTTTCTCACAAGGTGACTGATTTCATGGTTTTTATCTAATATCTATCATAAAATTTTACACAACACCCTTTCTATCAATTTTTTGCACGCTTTTATTGTTGAAAAATTGCATATTTTGCTTGGTTTTTAATAGGGTTTGACTTGCAAACTTGTTAAAATTGCATGGCATGCATGTTGTGAAGGATATTATTGATATAATTGACTGATATCCCTAACATAATCTTATACATATCTTAAATTTCATTACAACACTCTTTATTTGGACATTTACATTAACATTTTGTGAAAAAATTGCATATTTTTGCATAATTTCACTAGTTTTTGGACTTACAATCATTTAGGATTGCATTCAAAAGTGTGTTTTGAAGTATATCTCTGATTGAAAGGACTGATATTGCTTTTATTTACTTTTGCACCTCATAAATTTGATCACAACACCTTTTCTTTACATAATTCGCATTGAAAAAAAGGCATAAAACTCTAGCATCTTTAGTTCATTTACATTCATATTTCAAGAATTTGATTGCTTGCATATTTCATGGATTCCTCTTGTTATTAAATGGAAGATTTATTTACATAATTCTAGATAGAGGTTTAGGGTTTCTTAGGTTTAGGGTTTAGGGGCATTATTTAGGGTTTAGGGGTTTTGAGAGAGAGAGAGAGGTTTAGGGTTTCTCAGGGTTAGGGGTTAGGTTTTAGGGGCATTATTTAGGGTTTATGTGTTTAATGTTGCTCAAGTTTAGGGTTTAGGGGTTAGGGATTAGGGTTTAGGGGTTTAGGGTTTAGGGTTTAGGGGTTTAGGGTTTAGGGTTTAGAGAGAGATAGAGAGAGGGGACTGATAGAGATTGGGAGAGATAGGGAGATAGAGAGTGAGAGACATGTATAGATACATAGAGAGAGATTGAGACATAGAGGGATGATAGAGATAGGGAGATAGGGACAGATAAAGAGATAAAGGTTTAGGGTTTCTTGGATTTATGGTTTAGGGGTTAGGGATTAGGGTTTAGGGGCATTATTTAGGGTTTATGGTTTAGGGGGTATGGGATTAGGGTTTAGGGGCATTATTCTCTTTCTCCCTATCTCTCCCCTCGGTCTCTATATCTCCCTATTGGTCCTCTATCTCTCTCTAAACCCTAAACCTCTAAACCTTAACCCCTAACCCCAAAACCATTAACCCTAAACCCTAAAAAAAGCCACTAAAACCAAGCAACCCTAAACCGCTATCTCCCTATCTCTATCATCCCTCTACCTCTCAATCTCTCTCTATATCTCTAGACATGTCTCTCACTCTCTATCTCCCTATCTCTACCCTTTATCTCCTCTATCTCTCCCAATCTCTATCAGTCCCATCTCTCTATCTCTCTTTAAACCCTAAACCCCTAAATCCTAAACCATAAACTTGAGCAATGATAAACTCATAAACCCTATATAATACCCCTAACCCCAAGCAACTCTCTCTCTCTCTCTCTCTCTCTCTCTCTCTCTCTCTCTCTCTCTCTCTCTCTCTCTCTCTCTCTCTATCTATCTCTATCTCTCTCCCTTATCGACAAAGCAAATGGGGGAAAGGGTTTTGATCATTGGGACTAATTTGGGTATGTGCATGGAAATGGAGAGAGAGAGAGAGAGAGAGAGAGAGAGAGAGAGAGAGAGAGAGATCTAAGTGTGGAGTGACAACTATCTTTAGTTTTACATGTTCTAAGCAAGGAGGTACACTAGGTGTCCCCCACACCATCATCTTAGAAATATTGCTACAAAGTATATTAGTGAAGATTGAATTAACATTGTTGTTCTCTTGATTATACCTAGCATCAATCCCTAAAGGTGTTGGTGTAGGAGATCTTTGCTTAGTCATTAATGCTTCATCCTCGTAAGGAAGAGCATGTAATGAGGGAAAAGTGGATTCAATGGATTTCTCAATTATACGTTTCTCTAAAGAATTCCTAGTATCACATGGATTGTCTTGATCAATTTCAACCTTATGTGTCATAGAGAGAATGTTCATTTTATCATCATGAAATGAAGGATTGTCATTTTTTTCAACACTTTCCTCTTGGTTGTTCATGAAATTAGTAAGATCATCCAATATCGAAGGGAACATACCCAATATAGTAAGAAATTTTTCAAATTGAAGAATGTCATGTGTAGAATCTATTGTCATATCTTTGTTATGGATGGATGATATTTGTTGCAGGACCCGAGGATTCATGTCGATGAATTTGCAAAAGGTCTCTGGGTCCCTAATGTATGTAAATAAAGCTTCCATTTAATAACAAGAGGAATCCATGAAATATGCAAGCAATCAAATGCTTGAAATATGAATGTAAATGAACTAAATATGCTAGATTTTTATGCTTTTTTTTTCAATACGAATTATGTAAAGAAAAGGTGTTGTGATCAAATTTATGAGGTACAGAAGTAAATAAAATCAATATCAGTCCCTTCAATCAGATATATTCTTCACAACACACTTTTGAATGCAATCCTAAATGATTGTAGGTCCAAAAACTAGTGAAATTATGCAAAAATATGCAATTTTTTCACAAAATGTGAATGTAAATGTCCAAATAAAGAGTGTTGTAATGAAATTTAAGATGTGCAGAAGAGTATCTAAGGGATATCAGTCAATTAGATCAATAATATCCTTCACAACATGTATTCCATGCAAGTTTAACAAGTTTGCAAGTCAAACCCTAGTAAAAATCAAGCAAAATATGCAATTTTTTCACAATAAAAGCATGCAAACAACTGATAGAAAGGGTGTTGTGTGAAATTTTATGATGGATATCAGATAATAACCATGTAATCAGTCACCTTGTGAGAAAAAATCAGACACAACAAGCCTTTAGAGTGTTTGTAGAGAGTTGACTAGTCAAACCTAGTGAAAAAGCCAAAAAACATGCAATTTTTTATCAAATTGCAATGCAAAAGTGTCAAACAAAAGATGTTGTAAAGGATGTGACTGAGGGTAGCAGTAAATAGGTCTGATATAAGTCTGATAAAGTCACAAATTCTGTTACAACATGCTTGTAGAGTAGTCTTGTGAAGATAAGCAATGAAAAGCTAGTGAAAAACCCCTAAATCATTCAATTTTCATCAAATTTTATAATTATTTTATAAAAATATATTAATAACCAATTTCTCTAAGGTTCTAGAAATGGATATCTATTTCTAGGAAATGGAAAACAGATATCCATTTCTGGAACCTTGAAAAATCATTCTCCCACTCCACAAAATGGATATCCATTATTTAAATAATAGATATCTGCTATTAAGAGATATCTGTTAATAACAGATATCTTCTATTAAGAGATATCTGTTAGTAATGGATATCCATTTTGCTTTGGTTTTGCCTTGTATTTAGGCTTAGGACTGTCATAGTTGACTTTCCCTGAATTCTAACGTGTTTACTAGTTTCACTCTCTTCTTCAAATTTCACCCTTCGTGCTGACAATTTTTTTTAATACAAAGTTGATAAAACAAAAAGGGTTTATAGAGGAAATTGTCAACTTTCTAAAAATATAAACATTTTATTGATTATCATTTTATTAAATAATTATTAATAATTTTCTATATAGTGTTTGTCTGAAATCCTGATGGATACACTGATTGAAAAACATCCATAACTTTCAAACTGTTTCACCTTTTTTAGATCTAAAAGATGCATCACACTCTATGCTCCATTGGCTACAGGTTTTAATAAAAAAATTGAATTCTGGTTTTTTTTTATTAAGTTAGGTTGGCTAGACAATTACTCTTTAGTTTTTAAAAAAAGTCAGTAAAAAAATCATAACTAATTATTTTATTGGAAAAAAATTTCAAAAAAATATGTGTCACATCCAAGCACGAGTCCTCTACTTATTTTGAAAGTTTCAATTTTTTTTTTTTGCTCATAGTTAGGTTGGCTAGATAGACACCCACCTTTTATTTTTTTCTGAAAAATTTAATAGTTCATTGAAATATTCATTTTTCACTAAGTAAATTTAGTTTTAAAAAAAAAATTAGTAGCTCATAAACTAGATTCAATTCTCTACAAATTTTGTTCTTACATCTTTTTCAAATTGTGTAGATAATCCATTCAAATTTTCACATGAACTTGATTAGGTCTGATTTTTTGTATTTTCATTGCCACTTAGAGGTATAGTTTGGCCCATCATGATCCTGCACATACCCCACCATCTCCTTTAAAACCAAATTATTTGTACTACCACTATCAATGATAACCTTACAACATTTACCTCCTGATTTGCATCTTTTCTGGAACAAACTTCTCCTTTGTGGTGGTTCCTCAATTGCTTCTACTTGAAATAATGCTCTCCTAATGACTAATGATTCTCTTTTATCCATCTTTCCCACTAAACTAGGTGATCTAATAGGTTCTTCCTCCACATAGACTACTCTTGCATTATTCTTTGTCCTCTTGTACTTCCTTGATGACATTCAAATGCTCTATGTCCTTCACCTCCACACTTGAAACATGTTCCTTTCAATGATCTCTTATTAAATCCTCATTTATCTCTTTGTTATCCTTCATTGTGGTAAGAATTATGATTCCCTTTGTCATTATGGTAGAAATTTCTATCATCTCTCTGGTATGAATTTCTCTCTTTCTTTCTTCTGGTATGTACTATTCTCCTTGTTTTGCTCCGCATATGATCTTTCTCCTCTGGAATATGTTCTACCTCTTTGAAATTTGCCTCCTCTAATTCTCTGCCTTTTCTCATGTCTCTTATTCATCTTTTCTTCAACTCTCAGTGCAAAGTAGCATGCTTCTTCTATTGTTATCATCCTCACAAAATTAGTTCATCTTGATTGTTCACTCTCAATCCATTTATGTACCTTGCCACTTTTTCCTTGTTTGCTTCACTATGTCCAGTACTTATGATCATCTTATGAAATTCTTTAGTGTATTCCTTCATAGATTTCTCCTTATGTCTCAGGTTTTGCAATCTCTTCAATAGTTCCAACTCATAGACAACATGTATGAATTGATTCTTTAACTTTGTCACCATCCTATCCTATTATATGATTTTCTCTTTTCCTCTCCTATTTATATCCAATTGAACTTCTTTCCACCAAATAGCATCATGTCCTTTCAACTTAGTTTTTGCAAATCTTACTCTCTTTGGATCGTCAATTGGTTTAGAGATTGCATCCTAATGTGAGTCATGGCCAGCCTAAATGAGTGCAAACTTGAAAATAATTGATACTAAATACTCAAAAATGAATTATGCCCAATAATATATATATAGAAAGTAACTTAAGTCGAGAGTGCCCTAAGGTTAAATTTCAAAGTTTACTTTCTTTTCCTTGTAGGGTTTTGACTATGAGACTTTTTGGAAGCAGAGTCAGAGGATAAAAAGTTTGGCCTTGATCTTGAATGAGATGAAGAGGAGGACAAGAGTGAAAAGAAAGATGAAGATGAGGGTGAGAGTGAAGGAGATGGTGATGTAGCTTGTTTGCACTCACCCTTCTTTTCCATTCTTCAAATATTTTTAGAGATCAAATGTGGATCCAAATGCAAATTATATTTATATTTTTTGTTGAAAAAGGTAATGAAAAAGAAATTCTACTATGAGAATTACTTAATTCCAAGCATGAATGTGTACATATAAAAGCTATCGGCTAATAATCAATTTGCAAATACTAATATTTAATAATTCAATTATTTTTGGTGCCAATAGGGCATTGGATTTTAGTTACCTTCGCGGTTGTGTAATTCAAAAGAAAAATTTATTTAAAGGTGGGTCCCAGTGACTACTATCCAACAAATATGGGTTCCACGCCATGTGGGCGGACCATATGGCAAATGTAATTTGCAATTGATTTGTGGCTCTGTATATCTAAATTGCTTGAATGGAAGACAAATTAGACCTGCGCATGTGGCCCCATGAATAGTGGTCAAGTTAAGTGTAGCAATTCAGTCATCCCCATATCCTCACGGAGGACACCCAAAGTAGAGATTTGATGTTGACTACTCAAAACAGCCCCATTGTTGCACTTTGGCATAGAATCACCAAGATTGTGTTTTCAAGACGAAACATTTTATGACTAGATCTAGGTGCTCTCAATTGTGAAGCAACTACAAGGGTCACCCTCTATTTTTCCTTGAGGACATATTCACTCATAGGGTTATAGGAACCATAACCCATCCGAGACATATTGGTGGTTCCCCTCATTCAAGGAACATGAGGCTGCTTACCCAACATGATTTATTGTCCCTTTCGTCCATTATTTTAACACAATACACCCTAACCTTAGAAACTACAAAAACCTTTTATGATGCCTTTATTCATCTCTATAGCCTGAAACACTACTAAACTCTTCTCTAAATCATGAAGTAAAATGTAAAAAGACTCTTGATTTTCATCATTGATAGTGGCCAAACATAAATTATAACTAATCCAGAATCAATCTTAGTGCCCAAAAGGTCTAACTGCATTGAATAAGTGGGTTAAAAGGATACAAAAAACCATTTTTAGTAGTGAAAGAAACCTCATAAAGCTTAGAATCACAACAAGAAGCCCATCTGATTTAATTAATCACCGATGTGAAATTCAAAATGTTTTTATAGAATGTAGCTATCGTGAGCTCTACCCAACTACCCACTAATAATTTTTACAAGGACACAAGAAAATCCAAAGCTTCATCCAAGGAATCTAATAATCTTACTTCATATGCCCAATCTTTTCTAATCCAAATAACTGGTATCCTTTTATTACAAATTACTTTTATTTATATTTCTTATTTGATATTTATGTACATTTATTTTTGCATACACATCAAAGAGAAACTAAAATGTAGAGCATAAAATGTATACCCTTACACTTTTCTCCTTTCATTTTAAACCACTTTAAACACATGCTTATGTTCTTAAGGAGGTCCTTTTATAAACAACCAATTTATAAATATGTTTATATTCTTAAGTTGCCCCAAGGCCTTGAGTTATGTGTCTAGGGAAAACACTTAAAACAATCACCACTATGGAATTTTAAATAAAAACATGTCATATTGAGAACATAGGAATATACATTTCATATATTTATCTCTAACAATTTTTTAGGTTCATAGTGCGACCTCTCTATCTACATCAACATTGTCATCCAACTACATTATAACTCTTCACTTATCATTGTTAACTCAGTCTCACAGCTTGACTAAGGCCTAAAGAAGTCCTAAACTTAAAGCCTTTGATAGTAAGCCCTACAATGCTTCTTAGCATCACCAAATTTTCCTTACATCAAATATCATCTAGACAAACCTTTTATTTAAGTACCAAAGGTCTAATTTTGCATAGGACAAAATCACGCCATTTGGACCAAATTGTTCTTACGATCTCATCCTCTATAAGATTCTAAAGACAACCCAATCAATTTTCATCATTTTGCTTCCAATACATTCAATTTTAAGAATTTTTTAAGCTATAATTAAAATTTTATCATCAAAACAATAAACTCCTCTCTATCAACCATTATATCAACCATTAAAATTAGATAAGTCCTAATTGTCTTTAATTTTAATTTCAACAAATATCTAATTACAATCTTAATTAATCATACTCAACTTATTTAAATATCTAGTGTTTCAAAATGAAGTTAATTTATTAGCCCATAAATAGTCCATAGGGTGATTTTTCCTCCTAATAACCATATAATTTTATATATAAAATACATACAATTGAATACATCCTTAGTCTTTGACATTCAACATTCTTTAACCTTGAACTTTTTGAAGGGTTGGTGAGGACAGACGATAAGAACATGGCCCTCATGGTTGGCTCTACTATAGGTAGTAGCTCGACAATCAACTGGTTTATGTCGTTTCGAACTCCTGACTAGGTGCTTCATAAGTGGAACTAAACTCTTGGGCTCAAAATTTACTCACGAGTCCTAGATACCAAGACTAGGATCAAGTTTGCAAGCGGTTGGGCATACAAGAGGAGTGTTAAGAGGAGATCTTCCATAATGTTGTGCTATGGAAAGGGAATATTTTGCTTTCAAGTTTAGAAACCCTTTGACCAAGAGAAGAGGGAAAAAATTGGTGACTAAAAATGTGATTTCGATGACTAAAAATAAGAATTCAATGTGAGAAACACTAAATTCTGAGAAAATACCCACACAATATAGCCTATCAACTAATAAAAAGGTATAAAAAAATGTCATGAAAAAAAGTAGTTTAGATGCATTGTAAAAGAAGGGGTATTTTTAAATTGGTAAGGTGTATTAGGAGGTAGAATTGGAAAGGGGTATTATTTAGTATTTTATGAATGTAGTTAATAGGATATAGGTTTACATAGCATATCCCTTGGGTCAACCCTTACTAATGTGTATAAATAATAAAAAATGGCAATCTTCAGTCACAAATATCCTTCTTTCAATGTTTGTGTAGAGATAGATTCATTTTAGAGCACTGACATAAATATGTAAATATGAATTGATTTATTGATTCTTCAATGCTTGCTTGATTCTCTTATATGTTAGAATGAATACATTGATTGTATTTAAATACAAGGATCTAGCAACACATTGCACAATTTTGTGTTAAGTTGGCCCTATACATGAAGGGTAAAGATGAGATGTTGGCCAAATTTTAATTTAAAAATTGAATTTGAGTAGGAGTCGTCTACAATTATGAGGATGACCTAGAGATTGCAAACTAGTCTCATGACAAAAAGTGGACTGGATCTTGGTGGATAATGCACGTATATGGAAATGAGTGTGACCATGTGTAATAAGCAAGATAGGCTAAAGGTATGATAGTGTGTGAGCATGTGATTGGAGATAAGTGGTAGGTGCATATGAACATGTGTAACAAGGTCGGCGGATAACAGAGCAAGGGACTTGACTTTGTACAAAATTATGTCATTTGTTAATATGTCTATGTATTAAAGCATTCTTTTTAAAATACACACAAAACTAAATGGGAAATGGAATGGCTATGTAAATTTCACCCTTACTTTTTTCCTTCACTTTGAGTTGTATTAGAATCCTTGGGTGATTATGAATTTAAAAGTATGTAGCATTCATAAACATGCATGTAAAGTAAATATATTAAAATCTCAAATGATATCGCCATAGGGTCCATATAAGTTAATGGACCTTATGAGAATATGATCTCTATGTGTTTATCTTCTATGTATGTATTTTCCATAGGATGAGTATCTATAAGCACCTATAACTATCTACATATCTAAACATGGGAATGTTAGCAACAAGGAATTGTTGGAAGAGGGAAAACAAATACATGAAAAGTAAATGTGATCTTAAGCATGTAATCATTTGAACATATAGGCACCTAATCATGTAACATATAATCATGTAAACATGGAACCATGTAATAATTTTAAAGCATTTATGATAATGATTGTAATGAATGTATCATGTAAGCACATGGGATGGAGATGGTACCAATGAATCTTAACGTTACCTCTAGGGTAAAAGCACAATAGTTTTTCCCACTAGTGGGCCAATTTTTTTTTTTTTTTCTGAAAATCACATCATGAGTGAAAAATGCATGAGGGTTTTAATCTAAGTAGGGGGTTTAATCTAAGCCCCTTAGATCAAACCCCCTTTGTGGATCCTCCTACTTAGTATTTTCCACTCCTATCCACATGTTGACCAAAAATGTCAGTTTTCCTTGAATGTGCTTAGGAATCAAATAAATTCATTTGAAGACAAAAAAATTATAGGTACATAGGCCTTAGTGTTAGCTTTCCAAAAACTATTTTGGTGAGTGCAAGATCATCATGGGCCAAATAGTCACAATGGGAAATAAAATACATCTATATTTAGCCAAAATCATGAAATGGATATTTGACTTTTTGTCAGGCTTGGGTAGAAGTTTTAAAATGCTTTGGTAATGTTGAACCAAAATAGATATCCATTTCCTGCTTCCCCATATTGTGACCAAAAAGTCACAACTAGCAGGTTGTTTTACACTCATCGACAAAAATGGATATCAATTATTTTGAATATCCATTTTGGGCAATCCTCGATGCTCCCTTGTGCTAGAAAGTGACATGCATCTTTCACAGAAAGTGTTTAATAGTTTAGAGAGGTATTTTTTTCTAAATTGAATTTAAAATTCTTCAAATTACTTTCTGGGTTTTTAATTTGATTGGATGTAAATTTCATATTTGTATTGCAACATGAATTTTATGTTTTTAAATTTGACTCAATGTATGTTTTGTGCATTTTTAAAAGTTTTTGTATTATTTAGGGTTTTTAATTCAATTTTAAATGTAATTTAAAGTTTAATTTTTATTGTGTTTTAAATGTTTGGCTTAAATTGTATATGCTTTAATAAAATGTTGTTCTAAATCTTAAATGTACATATGTTTTAGATTTGAAATAGGTAATATGGATGAGCAACCACAAAACCCAAAACCCCCACCAAACCATCCACAAACAGTTCAAGAAGAAATTGAAAAAATATTAATGAAATAAACAAGATTATAGAAACTTATTGTCACCACCTTGGATTGTTCTCAATGAATTCTAGCTTAGAAGGAATTATCATCCATGTCCATACCCTCACGAGCCCATATGATTCATTTTAGCAATGGAGAGAAACCAAGATAGCCAAATATTCTACTTGCTTATCATATGATCAAGTGAAATAATTAGATATTACCAAATTCATGTTGGTGACACATTTTGTCAATTTTAAAACTAGATTGCATGTTAACGTACTTAAGCCTAAATTTTCAATCAAGTGGTGCACACATTAGGGTATCATTGATTATTTTTGGGAATGTTAGTTGATGGTTATTGATAAACCACTCAACAATAATCTTGATGTACTTTTAAATTTCCTCCATAATCTTGTTAGAATCTGAAAAGATGAATAACCCAAAAAACTAGTGCAAACGAATAGATATTAAACTGTGAAAGCAAATGATACAAGATCAAAATAACAACATAGAGTTAGTCTCCATGAGAGTAATTTGCAAATTCTAGAAGCAAAATAGCATTATGAGGATGCAAAAACAAAAGATATAAAATACAAGCTAAGTACCATATTTATATAGAAAAGGGAGAGGGTGGAGGTGGCAACACCAACCAATAGGAAGAAACCATCTATCGGTCTAAAGATAACAAAGTATCTTCCCAAGATAGCTAATGGGTGCTCCCTTGTAGGATGGTGACAACACATAACCCACTCACTTAATTAAACATGCTTTATGAAACTAAGCAAGATTAATAAAAGGTGTAGGAAAGACCCAGGAATATAAGAAAATAAATATCCCAACTAGAAAATAAAAACCTACAATAACACCCCCTTAACCACAACTTAGGTGGGTAAGAATTGTTGAAATACACAAGACAACTGAGAGGGGGGTGAATCAATTATAACCAAAACATATCTTCTTTCAAACATAAACATATCAACCACTTAATCAATGTTATTAAGATTTAACCATGAAAGCATGCAATTAGAAAATTAAGCATATTCACACATTCAACACATGAGACACTAGATTTTTTATGTGGAAAACCCAATGAGGGAAAACCACATTGAGGATTAATTCACAGTATAAATGATACATCAAAATTTACAACAATACTCACTGCCCAAAATGCTCACTGCAAGAATAAGAGGCTCACTGCCAAGAGAAGAGGCTCACTGCCAAAAGGGCTCACTTCCAGAAGTTGGTGAACTGAGATAGTAACATCTACACATGCCAAGGTTCACTTCCATTGAAGCGCACTGATTCTTCTCCTTTTCTATCTTCTTCACACAAACACTATTATCTTCGCATCATCGCAACATCATACCTTATTTATGACTTTATTACATGTATGTATACAATTCCTCAACCTTGGAATGTACATCAAGGTCGGCATTACAATCATCAACCATTAGAACAATCTCCAAGGTTGGCATACATATATACATTAGAACAGGTCTAGACCTAAACAAATTTGTGAAGGAAAAGAATGAATGTGGACCATACTACACCTTAGCTAGGACTCAAATGTAGTCTCCCACGCAACAACACACTATCACAAACTCCAAACCATAATCGCAAGTAGTGAAAACAACCAAGTCGACCAAAACTGGTGTTAACACTAAGACCTTTAGGAACACACTTCATCCACAATATGAATTGTACTTTATGGACCAATCAAAAAGTAAGTACATGATCTAGAGACATCCACAAGCACATTACAATCACCAAGAACTTCCGTACAACCCCCAAACATTTTATCCAGAAGATTCTTCAAACTGGAGCACTTAAACATTACTATCAGCCACTGTCATAAAAGAAAGATCATTTACAGAATACTAAATCACAAACCACTTCAATTGAAGGCACATAACATCATTCCAAACTTAATCTCAGAACCACTAACTATAAAACTTAAATGTGGAGAGATGTGGAGCAGAATACATTCTCCCTATCACCATTGAATACTTAGAAAAATAGTTTTTACTATGGTGAATAGAACTCACTCAAATCTTTACACCGGGGGCTCAAACTTGAAACATAGAAACTACAACCATCCCTTAACATAAATTTCAAACCACAAACAAAGATATTCAATCTACAAGATATGTAGAGCAAAATACTACACTATTCTTCTCAGACACTTGTTCAAACTCATACAAATAACTTCCTTAGATGTTGACCTTAGGTGTTGACATCAATGACAAAACTTGATGCTCATACTTGCAACAATCTCCCCCTTTGTCATTGATGGCAACACATGATGTGAAAAACCATCAAGACAAATGAACTTGCTTTGCTTCTTTGCTCCCCCTTACTTTATGATTTCTCTGGCTGCAACTTTGTTAGAATCTCTCTCCTTGAGTTTTTCACATGAACTTCTCTCCCTCTTTGACGTCAATGGAAAAGGGTATCAGACCTTTTCTCTCTCTTTAGTTATCAAGGCTCAATTTAGATCTTACTAACATTGTACTACTCCCCCTGTCAGCAACACTACAACACTTATTGTTCTTTATCAGGAACTCATATCAACAACATCTACCTACTACCCCTGAGAGGTGGCCTTCAAAAACATCAATCCAGATAAAAAAATGAGACTTTGGGCACCATTGGACTAATGCACTTCCTATGCATCTTAGTTTAGAATAGGAGGGGTAATAACCCCTAACTTCTCCCTGAGATACTCAAAAGTATCCTTAGGCAGAGGCTTTGTTAAAATATCTGCAATATGATCCTTTGTAGACACATATTCCATCTTTAATTCATTCTCTGTTACCTTTTCTCTCATAAAGTGATATCTTATTGATATATATTTTGTTCTTGAGTGCATCACTGGATTCTTTGAAATATTTATAGCACTTGTATTGTCACAAAAGATTGAAACTGGTTCTCCATACACAACTCTTATATCCTTCAATGTTTGCTTCATCCATAGCACTTGAGTACAACAACATGCTGCAACAATATAAATTATGCTTCTATAGTAGACAAAGAAATTGAATCTTTCTTCTTTCTGAACCATGAAACCAATTTGTTAACCAAGAAGAAAGCACCTCCACTTGTACTTTTTCTGTCATCAACATCTCCAGCCCAATATGCATCTGTATAAGCACTAAGAATGAAGTAAGTATTTTTTCAAATACCACAATCCATAGTCTGAAGTGCCTTTTAAATATCTCATTATCCTCATAACTGCCATCACATGTGACTCTCTAGGATCTTCTTGAAATCTTGCCACAACACAAACTACATGCATTACATCTGGTCTAGTATAGGTTAGATAAAGTAGTCCTCCAATCATAGACCTATACTTTTTATAATCAATCTTAGGTGATTCATCATTCTTGCTTAGCTTACAACTAGTTACCATAGGAGTACATACTACCTTAGAATCCTCTATTCCAAACTTCTTCAACAACTCTTTCACATACTTGGACTGACAAATGAAAATTCCTTTGTCTGATTGAGTAATCTACAGTCCTAGAAAGAAATTCATTTCACGAAACATAGACATCTCAAAATCTTTTTGCATTTCCTCTACAAATTTATTACACATACCTTCATCTCCTTTAAAGATAATATCATCAACAAAGACTGTACATCAATCAAAATTTGATTATCATTAATTTTGAAATAGAGATTACTGTCTGCAGTACCTTTACTAAACCCTAATTGCAAAAAATATTTATCCAACCTTGCATACCAAGCTCTAGAGGCTTGCTTTAGTCCATATAGGGCTTTCTTCAATCTTCACACCATGTCACCTTAGTCTGATAACAAAAATTCTTCTGGTTGTTCAATGTAGACCTCTTCTTCTAGCTCTCCATTCAAGAATGTAGACTTCAAATCCATCTGGTACACTTTGAAATCTTTGTGTGTTGTACATGCCAGAAACATTCTTATTGCTTCAATCCTTGCCACAAAAGCATAAGTCTCCTCAAAGTCTATACCTTCAACTGGAGAATATCCTTTGCATACCAGTCTTGCTTTGTTTCTTACTACTTATCCATTTTCATTCAACTTTTTTTGTGAAAACCCATTTAGTTCCAATCACATTCTTGTCAGCAGGTTTAGGAACCAGTTCCCAAGTTTGATTCTTATCTATCTACATCAACTCTTCTTTCATATCCTTTACCCAATTTTCATCTTTGCAAGCTTCACTAATAGTTTTAGGTTCAATCTTTGAAAGTAAATAGTAGTTCACATGTTCTTCTACAACTCTTTTCTTTGTCAATACCCCTTTGCTTTTATCACCAATAATCTGATCCTTAGAATGATTAATCCTTACATACTTGGGAGTCTTAAAAACACTTTCCAAATCCTTTTCTTCTTCAATTTGACTATCTTCTTATTCAACTTTTTCTTCATTTACTGTAGCAGCACGTTCATCTGATTCATACCCACTTAGATTTGATATTCTTTCCCTCTCTTCATCAACCTTCACATTAGCACTCTCAATGATCTTTCTCAATCTCTTATTGTAGCACTGGTAGGCCTTACTCTTAGTAGAGTATCCAAGGAAAATTCCTTCATCACACCTAGCATCAAATTTTTCTAACTCTTCTCTTTTAATTTAACATTTGCTTCCAAAAGCTTTGAAATATTTCACTGTAGGAACTCTTCCATACCATAATTCATAAGGAGTTTTACTACCATTACCTTTGACTTGAACTCTGTTTTGAATGTAGAAAACAGTATGTATGGCTTCTCTCCAATACACTTCCAGTAGGTTAGCCTCTGTCATTGACCTAGGAGCCTCTTGAACTTTCTTGTTCTTTCTTTCAACAACTCCATTCTATTGGGGAGTTCTACAAGAAAAAAACTATCTTTTTATCCCATGTTCTTCATAGAAAATATTGAATTCATTTGATATAAACTCACCTCCTCGATCAGACCTTAAGCATTTGGTCCTCAATTCTATCTCATTCTCAACCATTGCCTTGAATGCTTTGAACTTGTCTAGGGGTTTCGATTTATCTTTGAGGAAAGTAACCCAAGTCATTCTAGAATAATCATTAATAATCAACATAAAGTACCTATTTCCTTGTAAACTTGTTCTTGTAGGACCACACAAATCTTTATCCACCATCTCAAGCAATCTGGCAGAAAATTGTTCTTTACTCTTTAAACTTGTCCTTGTATGTTTCCCCAATTGACATTCCTTGCAAATAGTATTGGCAGGCTTCACAAGCTTAGGCAAATCTCTCATAGCTTGTATTGAACTTATTTTCACCAAGCTGTCAAAATTGATATGACACATCTTTCTATGCCACAACCAACTCTCATCTGTCTGAGCTAGCAAACAACATTCATTAGTTCCTCTCAAATGATAAACATTACCTCTAGTCTTCTTTCCAGTAGCAATCACTATTCTGGAGCTTTCCATGATCTTGCATCCATTATCCTTGAATCTTATATCATACCCTTTATCACACATCTAACCAACACTTAAATGATTATTCTTTAAACCCTTCACATATAGAACATCATCTATATTGTGAAAATGTAGTCTCAAATGTAGTCTCCCATGCAACAACATGCTATCACAAACTCCAAAGCATAATTGCAAGTAGTGAAAACAACCAGGTCATCCAAAACTAGTGTTAACACTAAGACCTTTAGGAACACGCTTCATCCATCATCTAAATTGCACTTTACAAACCAATCAAAAAGAAGGAACGTGATCTAGAGACATCCACAAGAACCTTACAATCACCAAGAACTTCCGCAAAACCCCCAAACATTTTATCTAGAAGATTCTTCAAATTGGAGCACTTAAACATTACTGTTAGCCACTGTCATAAAGGAAAGATTGCTTGTGGAGCACCAAATCACAAACCACTTCAATTGAAGGCACATAACATCATTCTAAACTTAATCTCAAAACCGTAGACTATAAAACTTAAATGCAGAGAGATGCAGAGTAGAATACATTCTCCATGTCACCATTGAATACTCAGAAAAATAGTTTTTACTCTAGTGAACAAAACTCACTCAAATCTTCACACCAGAGGCTCAAACTTGAAACATAGAAACTACAAAAATCCCTTAACATAACTTTCAAACTGCAAACAAATATATTCAATCTATAGGATATGCAGAGAAAAATACTACATTGTTCTTCTCAAACACTTGCTCAAACTCATACAAATAACTTCCTTAGATGCTGACCTTAGGTGTTGACATCAATGACAACACTTACTACTCATACTTGCAACAAAAATATGGGTCCCAAAAAATCAAGCCTGATGAGGTACCCATGTACATAAAAATCCCCCTCAAAGAGAAGAAGCTCCCTAGAAAAGAGAAAATTGCCCCCCCAATAGAGAGAAGAGACCCCCCAAATTAGAGAGAGTCAAGACTCTGAGTGAGAGGATGAAGCCCCTCTAGAAGATGAAGCCTCCCGTACCCCCAGCAAAGCTCACAAATGAAGGAACTTGCTCTTAGTGAAGGATTTAGTGAAGATATCAATAACCTACTTGAAATTTAGACACTAGTGAAGGTCGATGACGTGGCCATGGATGAGATCCCAGATGTAGTGCATGTGAACCTCAATGTGTTTGGTCCACTAACGATGAACCACATTCTATGAGATCTAAATGGCACTCTGATTTTCAAAAAATATGATGAATGGTCATCTAATCAAGATACCAAACTCAGTGAGAAGATTCTGAAGCCAAATGGCCTTAGTGGCGATATTCAAAATGCCCCGATACTTAGCCTTAGTAGAAGATAGAGCAATAGTAGACCACTTCTTGCTCAACCAACAAACATGACCTAAACAAAGTGAGAAGTTCTAACTTGAAGTAGACTTGTGATCCTGAGAATCACCTGCCTAATCTGAATCTGTGTAGCCCACCAATTCAAGATCAATCCCCGCTGCATAGTTAATCCCAAAAATGTGAGTACCATGAATGTAGTGAAGGATCCACTTGGCTACTTTCTAGTGCAGCTCATGGGGCTCTTACATGAATCAAGAAACCATGCCTACAGCATAGGAAATGTCATGTTTTGTATGAGTCAGATAAATAAGACTCCCAACAAGATTTCGGTACAAAGTGCCATCAACAAATGGTGAAGAACACTGAGCCTCAAATTTGACTCCTAAAAGAAAGGGAGTTGGAGCAAGCTTATAGTCATCCATATGAAATTGTGACAGCAAATCTAAAGCATACTTGGACTATGTGATGGTGATCTCAGAATTAGACCAGTAGATTTCAATCCCAAGAAAGTAATACAACAATCTCAAGTCAATCATTAAAAACCTATCATGAAGGGAAGTTTTGACTACCCCAATGGTGGATGAAGAACTCCCTATGATCAGCAAGTCATCAACATACAAAACCAAAAAAAGGAGTGAATCATCTTGTTGCAAAATGTAGACATTGGGATCAGAATGGCACTGAGTGAATCCAAATATCAAAAGAAAGGAGTCCATCTTGGCATACCAGGCCCAAGGAGCCTATTTTAGGCCATAGAGAGACTTATGAACATCGTACACATGTGAAGAATCCTGAACAAAACCCTATGGCTGCTCCATACAAATCTCCTAAAGGTCACCATGAAGAAAAGCACTCTTCACATTTGAATCCATTTTCAAACCACTTTCAGAAACAATAACACACAATACACTAACTCCTCTTTCATGAAGCTACACTTTTTCACATTCACTAATAACTCCTGTTTGAGTCATTGCTAGACTTCTCTAACATGTTCCAAATGATGCTCTTTTGTTTTACTAAAAATGAAAATATCATCCAAATACATAATGACAAACTTACCAAGGAATGGTTTCAACACTTTGTTCATTAGCCTCATGAAGGTACTTGGTGCATTTTTCAAGCCAAACGACATCACAATCCATTCGTACAATCCATCCTTTGTTTTGAAAGTAGTCTTCCACTCATCTCCCTCTCTTATGTGAATTTGATGGCACCCGCTCTTCAAGTGAATCTTAGTGAAGTACTTAGCCCCACTCAAACAATCCATCATATCATCCATTCGTGGAAAGGAAAATTGGTACTTGACAGTTATCTTATTTATAACTCTTGAGTTCGTACACATCCACCATTCACCATCCTTCTTTGGTGTCAACACTACTAGAACAACACATGGACTCAAACTCTCCCTAATCAGCCCCTTATCCAACAATTCTTGCACTTGCCTATTTATTCATGCATTCTCCATAGGCATCATTATATATGGCGCTTTGTTAGGAAAAATTGCATCAAGAATCAAATCCATACAATGAATTATGCTCCTCATTGGTGGAAATCCATTGGGTAGTTCCTTCATCATTATGTCTGTAGGAGTTCAGGACAACACTGAGAGGGGGGTGTGTTGTATAAAATTTTAACCTTTTACAAATTTTGTTTACAAGACAAAAGAGAAAGACATTGTTAAACACATATATAATGAGACTACTGATAAAAGAGGATATAAATAAAACCTTATGATAAATCATACACACACAGAGAGAAGATCAATATAAATCATGGCATAAGATTTGCACAAGTGGAAAACCCTCCAGGGGTAGAAAAACCACTCCAAAACTGCCTCACTGGCTTTATCAAAAACCTCACTGATTACAATGTTTAGAAGCACCAACTTCAAGGAGCACCAACCCCTAATACATTTAGAAGCACCAACTTCAAGGAGCACCAACTACTAATATATAGAACAAACTGCAAAGTGTGCAAGAAATGATTGCCACTCAATCTGATTTGCACTATTGTATAACTTGTCTTCTCTTTTGCATTTCTCTCTTCAATTACAATCTGAATATCAATCGCATTACCAATTCACCTAATACTCAATCAACTACATATTGTCTTTCTACTTTTTATCCTTGGGTATGTACAGGATCATCATGGGCCAAACAGTGGCAATAGGAAAAAAATTGCATTTTTACTTAGCCAAATTCGTGACTTGGCAAAGTTTGACTTTGAAATGGATATCTATTTTGGTTTGGATACCAAACCAAAATGAATATCTGTTCCAAAATGGATATCCATTTCTAGAAATACAAAACGGATATCCATTTTCTTAAAAAATCTGCGAAAAAGGCTTTTTACTCTTTTTGAAAATATACCTCTTAAATCTTAGATCTCCCATCAATATATGAACCTCCTTAAAGACCATTTCTAGTGAAGGAGGAGGGCAAATTAACATTGGTAGCTTCTTTACACATTGATCCATAAGGATTTGTTAAACACTAAGAATCATCACTAATGAATTACTCAAATAATCAATAATAAAATATTCAGTTTTGTTCATCAGGTGAAATAATCACTTTTAGACTATGTTCCAATATTTTGGGGATAGGAATGGTGGGGTAGCAAGGGATGTGTTTCAGGGTGTTTTGGATTTCATGCCCTAAATTGCTTTACCCAATCCTTCATATGATTTGATTCATGATACATGGTTTGAGAAGGATACACATGATATACCCTTACCCTCTAGTGATAAAATTAGGAATGATACTTTATGTGGTGAAGCTACACCTTTGTTAATCCTTCATGACATTGTTATTCCTTGTGATGATGATGTCATTCATGTGATATGCTAGGACATAATGCAAAGTTAACATGGCATGAACTCTCTTGTAAGGGTAAGCATGGACTAGAAGAACATTGAACTAGTTGGATCTGTTAATCTTGCCATTTATGAAAGAACCTTAAAGGTTAACCTTAATTGGGTAAGGTTATGTTTCAGTGTGGTTGTTTGTGCAACAATGTGTAAATTAATGTTACTGAAGGATAAATCTAACTATACTAACATTTTAATAAACATGAGAGCTAGGACTAACAATTAGACTAAAAACTTGACAAACAATATAACTTGGACACATGTAGGACTTGGAAAATGGAAAAGAATATAATTAAATGTGGAAAACAATGAAAAAGTGGTATTAGTTGCACCTATATATAGAAGTGGTTTAGAGGTTGGTTAGGGGAATTATTCAGGGTTTAGAGGTTTAGGGTTTCTCGGGTTTAGGGGTTTAGGGTTTACAATTTAAAGAGAGATAGAGAGAGGGGACTGATAGAATTTGGGAGAGATAGAGGAGACAGAGGGGAGAGATAGGGAGATAGAGAGTGAGAGACATGTCTAGAGACATAGAGAGAGAGAGAGAGATTGAGAGGTAGAGGGATGATAGATAGAGAGATAGAGGTTTAGGGTTGCTTGGGTTTAGGGGCATTATTTAGGGTTTACGGTTTATGGTTTTGGGGTTAGGGGTTAAGGTTTAGAGGTTTAGGGTTTAGGGTTTAGAGAGAGATAAAGGACCAATAGGGAGATATAGAGGAGTCCAAGGGGAGAGATAGGGAGATAAAGAGTGAGGGACATGGCAAGAGACATAGCGAGAGAGATTGAGAGGTAGAGGGACAAAGGTGATAGGGAGATAGGGGAGAGCTAGTGAGATAGTGGTTTATGGTTACTTGGGTTTAGGGTTTCTTAGGTTTAGGGGTTAGGGGTTAGGGTTTAGGGTCATTATGATTTAGGGTTTAGGATTTATTGTTTAGGGGTTAGGGGTTAGGTTTAGAGGTTTAGGGTTTTGGATTTAGGGTTTATAGAGAGAGAGGAATGATAGGGAGATATAGAGGAGTCTGAGGGGAGAGATAGGGAGATAAAGAGTGAGGGACATGGCCAGAGACATAGGGAGAGAGATTGAGAGGTAGAGGGACAAAGGTGCTAGGGAGATAAGGGAGAGATAGGGAGATAGTGGTTTAGGGTTACTTGGGTTTAGGGTTTAGGGGAATTATTTAGGGTTTAGGATTTAAATTGTTTAGGGGTTCAGGGTTAGGTTTAGAGGTTTAGGGTTTTGGATTTAGGGTTTATAGAGAGAGAGGAATGATAGGGAGATAGAGAGAGGAGACTGAGGAGAGAGATAAGGAGATAGAGAGTGAGGCACATGGCCAGGGACATAGGGAGAGAGATCAAGAGAGGTAGAGGGATGATAGAGATAGGGAGATAGGGGAGAGATAGGGAGATATAGGTTTAGAGTTGATTGGATTTAGGGTGTACCTGGGTTTAGGGTTTCTCAGTTTTGGAGATAGCTAGATAGAAAGAGAGAGGAGATAGATAGGGAGAGATAGAGGTGACAAAGGGGAGAGATAGGGAGATAGAGAGTGAGCGAGATGTCCAGAGAAATAGGGAGAAGGATTGAGAGGTAGAGGGATGATAGAGATAGGGAGATAAAGGAGAGATAGGAGATAGGGTTTAGGGTTGCTCGCGTTTAGGGTTTAGGGGTTAAGGTTTAGGGGCATTATTTAGGGTTTAGGGTTTATGGTTTAGGGGTTAAGGTTTAGAGGTTTAGGGTTTAGTGTCTAGAGAGAGAGGACCAATAGGGAGATATAGAGTGAGGGACATGGCCAAAGCATAGGGAGAGAGATTGAGAGGTAGAGGAATGATAGTGATGGGGAGATAGTGATGGGGAGATAGTGAGATAGGGAGATAGAGAGATAGAGGTTTAGGGTTTCTTGGGTTTAGTGTTTAGGATTTAGGGGTTTATGGTTTCTCAAGTTTAGGGTTTAGGGGTTAGGAAATAGGGGTTAGGGGCTAGGGGTTAGGTTTAATCATGCATTAATACAGGTTGTGGAGTGAGAAATGGGTGGTATGGGTATGGTTGAATGGAGTAATGAGGTGATTTAATTGGTGATGACCTAGGTGAAGTGATGGGTAAGGTGTCTTATGTGGGATTGCTAGAAAGTGTGATTGGTAATGGTGGGGATAGCTAAATGTCATCTTCTAAGGGTTCAGAGGTGAGGAAAGTGTAATATGGGGATATGGGATAATCCATGGTTTAATTATTATTCAAGGGAGTGTCCTTATATAATGATTATCAATGATGGTGTCAATAGGGGGAATGGAGTCTATGAATGTAGGTGTGGGAATGTGAGCTATGACATTGGGATTATAGTATTAGATGAATAATGGAAAGTACCTGGGCACCTGTCTAGTGATGGAAGGAGTCACATGATCAAATGATGTTTGGGGAAGGGCTTTTATTAGGAAAGTAAGGATTTGGGTGATGGTCTAGGGTTTAGTGGAGAAGAATTTATGGAAAATGTGGAGGTCATTAAAATTAATATCCCTCCAACTCTATCTCCCTATCTCTCCCTTATCTCTGCTTCTCTATCATCCCTCCATAGGTCTCAATCTCTACCCCTATCTCTCTAGATATCTCACTCACTCTCTATCTCCCTATCTCTCCCTTTGTCTCCTTTATCTCTCCTAATCTATCTCCTCTCTCTCTCTCTACCTATATATATCTCTCCCTGTCTCTTGCCTCTCTCTCCCCTATCATTCCTCTATCTCCCTGTCTCTCTAGACATCTCTCTAACTCTCAATCTCCCTATCTCTCCCCTTCGTCTCCTCTATCTCTTCCTATCTATCTTAGGTCTCTATCTCTCTATACCTAGCCATCTCTCCCAATCTCTCTATCTCTTGTCTCTCTCCCCCTATCATTCCTATATATCCTATCTCTCCCCTCTATCTTTCCATATCCCTTATCGACGAAGGAAATGGAAACAAGAAAACTAGGATTCCCTTTCTCAGGTTTAGGGTTTAGGGCTTAGGGGAATTATTTAGGGTTTAAGGTTTAGGGGTTAGGGTTTTGGATTTGGGGAATTATTTAGGGTTTATGGTTTAGGGGTTAGGGTTTAGGGCTTAGGGGAATTATTTAGGGTTTATGGTTTATCTATTCAAAAGTGTCTTTGAAATACTATGAGATACCTTAGTATAAGTAAATCATATAAAAATCAAATATATATATCATCATAATCCTATATAAGTTTTGATAGTTTGTCCAAAATCTCTCCTTTCATATGATACTGTCTTTCTAAAATTTGGATTGTATTTTATAGCTAAAATGCCTAAATACTAAACAAAAACACAATGAAAACAATTGAGAAAAAGAAAATGGATATCCATTTTGAAAAACATAAAAAGAGAAAAAGGCTCACATTTTTGGAAACCCGCGGCTTACAAAAATGCACTGTCATCTCTAAAGAATGGCTATCAGAGGTGAAGAATGGATATCCGATCCGAAAAGGTAAGATCTTTCACATTTTTTTTGTTTGTTTTGTATATTCAACCAATTTTTTTGGTTTTTTATGCTAAGTGGGTATGTTTTATATTTTAATTAGGTAAAATGGATGTACAAAATGAAAACCCAAACCCTCCACCACCAAACCCTCCCCCTCCAACAATAGAAGAGAATATTCAAAGAAATATTGATCAAATAAGTAGGATCATAGAAATGTATCGCCGCCACCCTCAATTGTCTACAATGACATTGAATTTAGAGGGAATCATTAATCATGTTCAAACCTTGTCAACCCAACACGAATCATTTAGGCAATGGCGAGAAGCCAAGAAGGCTGAATATGCTAACAGTTTGTCATATGATGAAGTCAAAGAATTAGGGATTACAAAAACTATGTTAGCCCAATGCTTTGTCAATCCTAAAACTAGATTGCATGTTGATGTTCGTAAGCCCAAGTTTTCAATCAAATGGTGTAATCATGAGGGCATTAGTCAGAACTTTTGGGATCGTTGGTGGATGGTTTTTGATAAACCACCCAACAACAATTTAGATGTACCTTTATATTTCCTTCATAAACTCTATGCAGAGTTCGTCATGGGTCAACATGTTAATTATTTTGATTTTAGAGAGTTTCAAGGAGTGGGTAAGGGAATCCCTCAAGATAGACCTGGGGCAATGAGACAAGTACAAAGTCCCTATATTCCCCCTCCTGCTATCCCTTCTCCACCCCCAATGCAACACCCAAACATTGTTGCAAATGCAACACAACAGGGCCTTAGTGCCATACACTCTTTGACCGAGCATTTGATTATACAGACATCTCAGTTTGCACAAGCACATGATGAAGGCGATGATATTGGATCACCTGGTTCTACTAGACTACCATTGTACACACATGTATGTGTGCCCCATCATTGCATTTCTTGCAATCATTTATGCTTAGGTCCTATTATAGAGAGTAGTGAGCCACCATTGAACACATCATAGTATGATCTCCATTCACGAGATGAGGCAATGGGGTCCAGAACTCAAGCTGAGGGGTCAGGGACAAGAGTAGAAGCTATCGGATCAGTGAACCATAGAGAAAGAGAAATGCATGAGTAATCTTTTATGCAGGTAAAATTTAAAGTTAAATTTTATGGTCTAATCCATTTGAATATATAAACAAATTTATTAGTACTAATGTATCTAAGTGGGATAACAGTTGATGACAAAGGAGGAGTTGACAGAAGTTCATCATGGAACTTTGTCTACCATCCAATTTGGCTTGGACTTGTCGATATAATTTGTTCTACACATCAACTTTTTTATTATGCATTTATTTCTTTGTGAGTAATTATATATTAATTTATATCTTGATGTTAATTTTATTTTATAGTCAATCAAAAATGTGAATGGTGTGGCATCTTTGCCAATAGTCTTTTCTCAAACTCTTGATCGACCCAAGGGACTATTATTTGCAGAACGACTTTCTCAATGCCAACAAAGGGTGGAGGTAATTTAATTGAATTGTACTTTAATTGATTGTTGTGTGTAGCACATCTAACCTATTTAAATGTATGCATTTCCTATTTTGTTTAATAATTATATATTAATTTATTTCAATGTTACTTTTCTTTTTTGTAGTGTCTTGAGAATGTGAGTGATGTGCCACCTTTGCCATCATGCTTTAGTAGGACACTTGATCATCTTAAGAGAAAATCATTTGTAGAACGATTGTCCGAACAACAACATAGATTCGAGGTAATTGAATTGAATTTTTCTAAATAATTGATAGTTTATCTAGCGGTCTTATAGTTAATTGTAGTGATTTAGATGTATGATAAAAAATGAAAGTTCTTAATTGTAGTAGATAAAAATCTATTTACTAACTTTAACTTATTTTTATTTACCATTGAAGAGATTAATCAAATTTGTGTTTTGACTTGTTAATGCAAGAAACTTTGCCTCCATCAATTACTAGACATTTTAGTACAAAGAGGACACTTTTTAGGATCCATCACAAATTGAGGATCCATCACAGATTGAGGATCCATCATAGATTGAGGGTCAAGTGGACTTGTAGTACATTTGATGTAGCTATTTGGCATGTAGATTGTATATAGATTTTGAGACATGGAATATGCCACATTTTGTAAAAAATGTTTTGAGTTGGCATATTTGCCAAATTTTTATATATGTCTACCATTATGGACTAGATTTTAATATATATACACCTTGATATACAATATAATTTAAATTCCTTATGTGCATGCCATGATACTTCCCATGATGCCATACATTACGATGATAGTTCTTTAGTCCATTGATGATATGTTTAGCATTGAGAATGGTTTTAGATCAATAGAATCAATAGAATCAATATGACAAAATTCCTTATATGCCCTAAATAAGGTCATGATAGACCATTTCATCATGTATTTAGTCTTCATCTTGTCAAATTTTGTAAATATGTCAAAGTTGTCATATGAAAAATGTAAAAAAAATGCAAAAGTATGGAAGATGAATAGTCAAGTACTCAAAAGTCAGTTGGAGACTATTGGTTTCCCTCAAATCATGTATAAATATGCATAAACCTTCGTGGAAAAGGCATTGGAGATGTATTGAAAACATTTTGAAGATGAATTGAAGATAAGTTTGAATGAAATTAATGTCAAGAAACTCTATTTTTGCAGATTTTACTATTTTCCTACTATTTCTTTGTTTAGTACAGCCATGTATGGATGTGTTAGGGCCTAAGAGCAATTGTAATTGAAAGCTGGTGGAATCTACTTTCTTGTGTTTTAGGTGCCAATAAGGCCAATAAGGACACTAGGGGCACATTATAAACATAAAAAACTTACATCTTGGGGAGAGGTGCTAATAAGGCCAATAAGGAGACCATTTCAGTTGGGTGTGTGTGTATGTATGCAAATCCCATTTATGGCCGAGAAGCTCTCTATTTACTATTATTCAACTCTCGTTGATAGGAGGTTGGCTTTACAACAATTATAATTTGTGTATGAAACCTAGATGCCTACGAGATCATATATATATGTATGTATGTAAATCCTATTTATGGTCAAGTAGCTCTCTATTTACTATCTTTGAACTCTCATTGATAGGAGGTTGGCTCTCTGACTATTGCAATTCAATCCATTTGTGATGATGCCTCTGTCATGTTGAGTTGGATCCTATCTCTGCATCAATTTAAAATCATGAAGATCACAACACCATACAATCCTCATTGGGCTGTTAAAATGCACAAAACAATCATACAAGACAGTCATTCATGAAATTACTATGCAAAGAGGGTTTATAAGTTGCATTAGGGTTTGTATAAATGATCTAATGGATTTATAAGGTTGTCAAACACCAAAATGGATGATTTATATGAGTTTTGGGACTGTCACAGTCCATGCACAACTTGCCCTTTATGATTGTTAAAAAGATACACATGGCTGTCCAAAATTGCCCTTTATGACTATCCTAAAACAACATCGTGTATATGCTCATAAAAGCCATCAAACTATGAGAATAAACTCATCATTGGATAAGGAGTGGAAGGATAAAGTCACATTCCCAAAAACCTCTTAAAATCACATGTCTCCCCTTATGAAAACTAGGGTCTTTGCCGATACATTATTCCGTAAGAGCAAAGTCACTTAAGATCCTAAGAGCAAAAACCTTGTCAGGTGCCATATTTTTTGTTTTTCTCATCGTGGGGTCAAATGGACTGGGCCAACATGTCGGGGTGGGTGGGTAAATGCCAGTGGAGGTCTCGTTTCATGCACCAAGCGTCCCAGTCATTCCGGGCAAGAGGCTACCGGAAAAGTCCCTTAAGATCCATGAGACCAAAAATGCGCCAAACTTTGACGGAACAGTTCTTAGAATTTGTGATAGCTGGGAATGTTGTGTTTGGACCTACATGTGCATGTGGGCTCCATCAGCAATAACCTCTCTCATTTTTTGTCAACTCCATTCCGTTTGATCGTGCCGAAATCAAACGCATTATTGCAAAATGCTTCAATTTGATGCAGTGGAAAGGTGGTAGGTGTGACATTTTTCATTCCATAGCTCGTGGGGTCAAACGGACTATGCCAATGCATTGGGGTGGGTAGGTAAATGCCAGTGGAGGTCTCGTTTCATGCACCAAGCATCCCAGTCCTTCTGAGTAAGAGGCTAACGGCAAAGTCCCTTAAGATCCCTAAGACCAAAAATGCGCCAAACTTTGATGGAGCAGTTCTCAGAATTCGTGATAGCTGGGAATGTTGTGTTTGGACCTACAGTTGTACATGGGGTCTGTCAACAATAACCTCTCTCATTTTTGGTCAACTCCATTCCATTTGACCGTGCCGAAATCAAATGCATTGTTGCAAAATGCTTCAATTTGATGCAGTGGAAAGGTGGTAGGTGTGACATTTTTCATTCCATAGCTCGTGGGGTCAAACGGACTATGCCAATGCATTGGGGTGGGTAGGTAAATGCCAGTGGAGGTCTCGTTTCATGCACCAAGCATCCCAGTCCTTCTGAGTAAGAGGCTAACGGCAAAGTCCCTTAAGATCCCTAAGACCAAAAATGCGCCAAACTTTGATGGAGCAGTTCTCAGAATTCGTGATAGCTGGGAATGTTGTGTTTGGACCTACAGTTGTGTTTGGACCTACAGTTGTGATAGCATCGAGGTGGGTGGGTAAATGCCAGTAGAGGTCTCATTTCGTGCGCCAAGCGTCCCAGTCGTTCCAAGCAAAAGGCTACCAGTAAAGTCCCTAGTTTTCAGAATTTGTGATAGCTAGGAATGTTGTGTTTGGACCTATAGGTGCA
This sequence comes from Cunninghamia lanceolata, assembly GCA_027924645.1. Lineage (NCBI taxonomy): Eukaryota > Viridiplantae > Streptophyta > Pinopsida > Cupressales > Cupressaceae > Cunninghamia > Cunninghamia lanceolata. The sequence continues at coordinate 1,963,193 of BSBN01000277.1, forward strand.
CGTGGGGTCCATCAACAATAACCTCTCTCATTTTTGGTCAACTCCATTCTATTTGACCATGCCGAAATCAAATGCATTGTTGCAAAATGCTTCAATTTGATGCAGTGGAAAGGTGCTAGGTGTGACATTTTTCATTCCATAGCTTGTGGGGTCGAATGAACTATGTCAACATGTTAGGGTGGGTAGGTAAATTCCATTGGAGGTCTCATTTCATGCGCCAAGCCTCCCAGTCATTCCGGGCAAGAGGCTACCGGTAAAGTCCCTTAAGATCCCTGAGACCAAAAATGTGCCAAACTTTGACGGAGTAGTTCTCATAATTCGTGATAGCTGGGAATGTTGTGTTTGGACCTACAGGTGCATGTGGGGTCCATTGAAAATAACCTCTCATTTATGGTCAACTCCATTCAGTTTGACCATGCTGAAATCAAACGCATTGTTGCAAAATGCTTCAATTTGATGCAGTGGATAGGTGCTAGGTGTGACATTTTTTATTCCATAGCTCGTGGGGTCGAACGGACTATGCCAACGTGTCGGGGTGGGTGGGTAAATGCTAGTGGAGGTCTCGTTTCATGCACCAAGCTTCCCAGTCATTTCAGGAAAAGAGGCTACCGACAAAGTCAAAAGTTGCTCGGATTGAAATTTTGCATTCCAGAGGTCCTGGGGCTGAACAGATTATGCCAACATGTCAGGGTGGGTGGGTAAATGCTAGGGGAGGTGTCGTTTTGTGTGCAAAGCATCGCAGTCATTCCAAGCTATAAGCTACCAGAAAAGTCACTTTGCTGGTAGCTTACAACTCAGAAGGACTGGGAGCCTTGGAACATAAATCGAGACTTCCCCTAGCATTTACTCACCCACCCTGATGTGTTGGCGCAATTTGTTCAGCCCCAGGACTGGTAGAATGCAAAATTTTAATCCTAGCAACTTTTGACTTTGTCGGTAGCTTACAGCTCGGAATGACTGGGATGCTTGGCACACAAAATGAGACCTCCACTAGCATTTAACTGCCCACCCTGATGCGTTGGCATAGTCCATTCAACCCCATGAGCTATGGAATGAAAAATGTCACACCTAGCACCTTTCCACTGCATCAAATTAAAGCATTTTGCAACAATGCGTTTGATTTCGACATGGTCAAATAGAATGGAGTTGACCACAAATGTGAGAGGTTATTATCGACGGACCCCACATGCACCTGTAGATCCAAACACAACATTCTCAGCTATCACGAATTCTGAGAACTACTCCATCAAAGTTTGGCGCATTTTTTTTCTCAGGGATCTTAAGGGACTTTGTCGGTAGCCTCTTGCCCACAAGGACTGGGACGCTTGGCACATGAAATGAGACCTCCACTAGCATTTACCCACCCACCCCAACATGTTGGTACAATCCGTTCGACCCCACAAGCTATGGAATGAAAAAATCACACCTAGCACCTTTCCACTGCATCAAATTGAAGCATTTTGTAACAATGCGTTTGATTTCGGCACGGTCAAACGGAATGGAATTGACCAAAAATGAGAGAGGTTATTGTCGACGGACCCCACATGCACCTGTAGGTCCAAACATAATATTCCCAGCTATCACAAATTCTGACAACTGCTCTGTTAATGTTTGGCACATTTTTGGTCTCAAGGATCTTAAGGGACTTTGCCAGTAGCCTCTTGCTCGGAACGACTGGGACGCTTGATGCATGAAACAAGACCTCCACTGGAATTTACCCACCCACCCCGATGCATTGGTGCAGTCCATTCGACCCCACGAGCTATGGAATGAAAAATTTCACACGTACCACCTTTCCACTGCATCAAATTGAAGCATTTTGCAACAATGCGTTTGATTTCGACATGGTCAAACAGAATGGAGTTGACCAAAAATGAGAGAGGTTATTGTCGACAGACCCCACATGCACCTATAGGTCCAAACACAACATTCCCAACTGTCACAAATTCTAAGAACTGCTCCATCAAAGTTTGGTGCATTTTTGGTCTCAAGTATCTTAAGGGACTTTGCCGGTAGCCTCTTGCCCGGAAGGACTAGGAGGCTTGGCACACAAAACAAGACCTCCACTAGCATTTACCTACCCACCCCAACACATTGACGCAGTTCGTTCGACCCCATGAGCTATGGAATGAAAAATGTCACACCTACCACCTTTCCACTGCATTAAATTGAAGCATTTTGCAACAATGCGTTTGATTTCGGCACGGTCAAACAGAATGGAGTTGACCAAAAATGAGAAAGATTATTGTTGACAAACCTCACATGCACCTGTAAGTCTAAACACAACATTTCCAGTTGTCACAAATTCTGAGAACTGCTCTGTCAAAGTTTGGCGCATTTTTGGTCTCAGGGATCTTAAGGGACTTTGCCGGTAGCCTCTTGCCCGGAATGACTGGGGTGCTTGGCGCACAAAACGAGACCTCCACTGGCATTTACCCACCCACCCCAATGTGTTGGCATAGGCCATTCGATGCCACGAGCTATGGAATGAAAAATGTCACACCTAGCACCTTTCTATTGCATTAAATTCAAGCATTTTGTAACAATGCATTTGATTTCAGCACGGTCAAACAGAATGGAGTTGACCAAAAATGAGAGAGGTTATTGTTGACGGACCCCATGTGCACCTATAGATCCAAACACAACATTCCCAGCTATCATGAATTCTAAGAACTACTCCGTCAAAGTTTGGCACATTTTTAGTCTTAGGGATCTTAAGGGACTTTGTTGGTAGCCTCTTTCTCGGAACGACTGGGACACTTGGCGCACAAAATGAGACCTCCACTGGCATTTACCCACCCACCCCAATGTGTTGGCGTAGTCCGTTTGACCCCACGATGAGCAAAACAAAAAATATTGTTCTATATGTCACATTCTCAATCATTGACATAGATGATATCTCAGTACCATTCCTTTAGGCACAATATGAGCTTCTAAGGGATGGCGCAATTGTGAGGTTGGAGATGATGAAAAGTGCGCCTCATTCACAATCATGTTTTACTTGTCTTCAATGATGATTACTTGATTCAACTTAATCCTTTGATAATATATATTAACCTCCTTGTCAAAGTGCACTTTCAAGGTTGCTTGAGCAAGAGCTAGCGCCTCAACATCTAGGCACACTTTTGGTGTTCTAGAAGCATGAACTAGCACCTCAAATAGTAAGGCACTCATTCTAGGTTGTTTGTTCAATAATTGGCGCCTTGTATTCTTTGGACATTCTTTCAACTTGCAAAATCAATTCATTATCAAGGCGCATATCCAAAGTCATAGAGATATGAAGTGGTGCCTCACTAATCTAGGTGCACATTTGATGGTGTAGAGAGGTAGATGTGCGCCCAAGTCATCATTTGATGCCTTTAATAACTATAAACTCCTTTGATGATGTATTTTATCCTTCCAATTCAATATCTAGCCTTAGGCGCACATTTTAGGTTGATCAATCATAATCTAGTGCCCTAAGTACCAAGGCACACTTTTAGGTTAGTTTGATCAAGGATTAGCACCTTCACTTTTAGGCGCAAGTTTGGAGTTGAAATACATCAAAATAACAAGTTTCTTCATCACTTCATATTGTCACATGTTGCAAGCCATGTATGTGAAGATGTAAACATAGTATTGGTGACATGAGCAACACTACTACATATTCTTAAGTGTTGTAAATATGCATCTTCTTATTTAATCATGTGTTGTAAATGAAGGAATGCAATGATTGAAATATGTGCACAAAATAGAATTTTTGATAAGGATTGAAAGGAAATGTTAAGAAAATGCAATTGGCGGGTGTAAATCCAAAGTGTGGAAGCAGAGACAAGGCATGTGAATAGTTTGGCATGACACCTCAAAGAGATGCTATGTCATGGAATGCAATGATTGCAAGATATGCACAAAATGGATTTTTTGAAAAGGCTTTATAAACTTTGAAGCAAATACAATTGGAATGTTTAAAACCAAATTCCATAACCTTTGCAAGCATTCTCCCTACTTGTGCCAAATTAGGATCTTATATATACATATATGCATAATGTCATGAAAATAATGTATAGTGTATATATCAAGCCATATAGGCATGTACAAATAAAACCATATGGGTATATACAATGATATACATCGATAACATACAAAAGTATGTTTACAAAGCCAAATAGGCATATGTCTCAAAATCAAATCTCCTATGGATTGCTGTCAAATAATCTATGGCTCTTGCTAGGCCATGAAGATGGTGAACCAATCAATAAATCATCCTCTATCGCTCATCGACTAGACCTCCTCGATAGAGATTTTTGAATTTCCACCTATTAATACAATCTAACAACGTGCACATTAATATAGAATTTAATATTCAAAATATATAACATGACATAAGTAATCAATCACTTACTGCCAATTGGTGATCCCTCTTGATCATTTGTTGTCTCTCTTCTTTTGTAGAGCTAGATGGGTAGGGAAGGTGACGTCCTGTGAGAAGCATGAACAAGCAAATTTAAGTAAATCCCAATTCTTTGCCAACGGACACTCTACAACGTCCATATCGCTACTACAAAATATATATCCGTTTTATTATGTACATTGGATTCTAGACTAGGGATTCATTTTATTATTCTATAAACTTGTGAATTACCATCTAATTTGAATGTTTACACACTAATCCACCTAGGTATCAACTTAATAAATCTCTGGATATAAGCCATTATTTGATTTGAGTAATCTTACTTTGGACACATTTGTGAAGACTCCTAAAGAGCCTAGACATACAATTGTAAAGATGATATAGCCTCCATATAAGCATAAAGATGATATATAATTTTAGTTTGTTGAAGACCATATAAATCAGTCATTGATGAGGACTCTGCTACACCTAAAGTTGAGTCCTTTGTTTGGAACTTTGAAGCATACAAAAAGGCAAGTGACTTGTAATGCTTAAGTAAACACGAGTCTCAACATGATGTAGTTCAACTTGATGACATGTCTAAATATGACACATTTTAGTTTGTATTACATGAGGACTTCCTTATTCATGCATATCAAATTTATAATTAGGTATATTTTTCTGAAGTGTATGAGTTTGAGGCTTTCAATTTTTGTATTGACTCACTTGAAGATGCTAGTAGCCATGTGAACATGATTAATATGGGATCCAAGAGTTGTCCTTTTCCCATGCATTTGGAGTGGATTGTTGGCCCTTATGATTGTTTAAATCATGTTGGCCTAGCATTTGAATAGTTTCTTTGTGACATGGATGGGAATAGATAATGTATAGACTTTATCACACTTTAGGGTTTTCCCATTATGCTAAAATGTTATGACTATCCACTTATTCTATTTTAGGCTATCATCAAATGAGGAGCTTCTAAAGGCAAAAATGTTGTCCCAAAAGAATGCTCAATGTTATTCGTAAAGACATTAGATTGTTAAAATACAAATTCAAGGGTAGATATTCCTTGGGCTATTTTAGTATAGAGAAGCAAAATTGTAATATATGACTATCCTAGGAATTAGAATGGTTGATCATAGGATATTCATGGCATTTTGATATTAATGAATGGATTGATGGATGTTTAGGGAGTTTAAGTTTAAATGTAATGTATAAGAATTCTTATTTATGAAGGATCTAATAGGTCTTATGTCTTATTTGCAGGCCATTCAAGAAAGAAATGAAAAGATACCAAGGACTATCATAACACCTATTACAATTAGGTGCATCAAAGGATTGTCATCTAGGACCTTACCAATATGGGAAGTTATCAAAACCATGTCATGTATAAAATTAAAGGCTTTATCACCTCTTTGTCCCTATAGGCCTATTAGAACAATAGGTCACATTTTATTCATATACCGGGGTTGAGAATAAACACTGAGCATTTGTAGTTATGGCAAGTGTAAATGGAAATAGATCACAACTTTAGACAATCTATCCTCTCCTAGATTGCACTGACTGAGTGGAAATTAAAAATTCCCTATCAATGTCCTTTATATACTGAAGGTATGGGTGAGAAAGGTAAACTTTGTATGTTGTAGACAAGGCCTCAAATGTAAAATATATTATGACAATAACGATAAGGACTATTAGGCATGAATGCTATCACTATTATAGATTGTCAAGCCAACCATAGGCTGCCATAATAGTACACTGCTGACTATCATACCTCTAGGCATGGTGCCATGAACCTTATGAGTAGAATGCATTGGTATTTGTGAGAAATGTATTGCTTATGTTAAGAATAAGTATTTATATTGTTTGAACATCATTAAAAGGTGGACTACAAATACGACTTTGTCAAAGGAAAACTTTAGTGGAAAAAATCTAACTATGAACTATTGTGCCATCCAAGCACAATCATGACCAACATCAAGGGATAGTCAAGGCATGGGTGTCCTAAGAAACACAATTAAAATTGTCCATGGATATTTGAAGTAATTCGCAATATTCATGATCAAGAATCAACTCTGATTGTCTCAACAGTGGTAAATTTGGCTTCAAGACAATAAAAAATGAGCTTAGGGATTCATTATCACCAAGTAATAAAGAAGATAAGTGTCGACCTTCAATTTCATTATACAAGAGGATGAAGAAGGGGCCATAGTATTTTCATACCATAATACAACATACAAAAGGAAAATCATGAAGTCAAAACATGTGCAAAGGGTATCTATGTTAAAGAGGAGAGTTGTGAATGGACGATGACTATCATTGTCAAAATAAGATATAGTCTCACTAAGGAAAGTTAGGTGATTTGTGGATTGTCATGACTACAAGGCATGAGAATCTTGTGTATGAAGAGGAAAGAAATATAAATAAAAGAAGATTGAAGGATTGTTGCACCTGGGTACAATGATCCTAAAGGATTGTCGTGCTAAAAGGATAGTCAACAATACAAAGATTCATATTTCAAGGCTATCCTTAATCTCATTCACATGGTCCTAATGTTGGCTTGATTTGCATGGAGTGAGATGACACTATCAGGATTAATTGAAAAGGTGAAAGGGTTTGGTACCAAATTTGGTCACAAGTGTAAAAATTGCAATAAGCTTGAGAATATTGTTCACTAAAACTAGAACTATCACCAAGCAACATCTGTTTCATAAGATGTAATCAACAAACATGTAAGAAAAATGGATATCAACCTTATTGGTTATGCGTGCTTGATAAGAGCCCATACTTTTCACAAGGAGCCACCAATTTTTAACTAAATATTTCCATTAGAAATGGATAAAAAAATGTTCACCCAAATGAGGAAACTAGATTATTCATTAGAATTCTATGTGTAATGTGATATGAAACAATAGATACACCTATAAATGACCAACTAACTTTAACTTCTCGTATTATTGCCTCGATGTTTCAAATATGTTGCTTCTCTTCATCCAAAACCAATGGTACAAAAATTTTCATAGATCAAGGAAACGGATATCCGTTTTGAGTTGCTTTTACCGAAGCAAAATAGATATCCGTCTTGCTTTGGTATAAAGCAAGACGGATATCCGTTTTGGTTGTTGACTTTTCATGGATTCTAATGTGTTTTCATGTTTCAATCTCTTCTTCAAACTTCACCCTTCATGCTGATGACTTTTTTTAATGCAAATTTGATAAAATGAAAAGGGTTTATAGAAAAAATTGTTAGCTTTCTAAAAATATAAGATTTGTTTGGTTATCATTTTATTAAATAATTATTAATAATTTTCTATATAACATGTCTCTGAAATCCTGATGGACACACTGATTGAAAAACATCCATAACTTTCAAACCATTTCACCTTTTTTAGATCCGAAACTTGTGTCACACTCTATGCTTTTCTGGCTATAGGTTAAAAAAAATTCAATTTCAATTTTTTTTTATCGAGTTAGGTTGGCTGGAAAATTACTTTTTATTTTTTTTAAAAAGTCACAGTAAAAAAATGATAACTAATTATTTTATTGGAAAAAAATTTCAAATAAATATGCGTCACATCCGGACATGAGTCCTCTACTTATTTTGAAAGTTTCAAAAAATATATATATATTTACTCATAGTTAGGTTGGCTGGACAGGCACCCACTTTTTATTTTTTTCTGAAAAATTTAATAGTTGTTCATTGAAATATTCAATTTTCACTAAGTAAATTTAGTTTTTAAAAAAAATAAACTAGTAGCCTATAAACTAGATTCAATTCTCTACAATTTCATTCTTACATCTTTTTCAAATTGTGTAGATAATCCATTCAAAATTTCACATGAACTTGATGAAGTCTGATTTTTTGTATTTTCATTGCCACTTAGAGGTATAGTTTGGCCCATCATGATCCTGCACATACCCCCTTACACAAAATCTCTGCACAAATTCAATAATATCTAAGCAAATTTGTTTGGCTTCTTTGCACAAACATGTGTCTCTGCAAATATTAACACATCTATGCAAAACAATTTAAATCATCTCTGTATATACTCCTGATACACATAAAGCCTCTCATCTTTGCTTGCAAATAAATCTCTGTAAAATGTTCCATCTCTTTACAACACACACTATATATATTCAACCTCTATGAACTCATCATCTGTATGTTTCATCTCTGTCTGCAAAAGAAGTTACATCAATGCACCTAAAAAACCATTATATACAAATTGAATGTCCTTTCATAGTTGAGACCTTTCAATTTCTTTTTCTTCAACTCCCCTGCAAACAAAAACTCTTCATCTCCACAAATCTTCTTGTTAAAGAAAAATAAAACAATCACAATATATTTCCCCAATCTCTTCATATTCACCGTGTTCATAACCAAACAAAAAACAAATTTCTTCCAACTCTTCATATTCTGCATACTCCAAAAACCTTTTTTTAACTCCAATCTACAAAGATAGTTCATCTAAAACAATATTGTGAATGGAGAGAAAAAAAAAACTTCATAAAAAACTCTCCAATTAAATCTTCACAACTCTAATTAAAACAATCATAACTTGTCTCTCCAATCTTCATGAAGATTTAGAAATAAATCTTCTACCTTTTAAAAAATCAAAAACCCCTCACAAATAGCTTCCATGCTAAAAAAAAATAGAAACAAATCTTTCTTTTTAAATTTTTAAAAAAATCTCCTTAAAAGAAAATCATAAACTCCATTTTATTCGACCTCACAAGATGAAATTTTGAAACCCAATAAATTAGGAGTTTTTTTTTAAAAGAAAAAAAAACAAAGTTTCTAAAAATTGAAATAAAGCCATTAAAGGCTTAATTCGGGCTCCCACCATAATAAAGGATATTCAAGGGTTTTTTCTTAAATCATTCCATGTTTTTTTTCTTTCTTAAACCATACGATGCCTTTTTTCCTTAAAGAATAAATCTCTTCAAACATAAAACAATTCACACCCACCATACTTTTAAATGTGACCATCACATATGAAATTGGCACTCAACACATATATGTTTAATTTTTCTTTTTGGTGCTCCACCACTCATGAGGAGACTGATAGGGTCGGTGGAAGAATGTTAAGGGGCTAGTTGCCCATGTAGTTTAAACCCTTCTGTAGGTCATCATTAGTGATTTGACCTACTATCACAGGTCAATAGAAAAACATAACATAAAGTGCATTTACAAGATGACTGTTAGCTTGGAGAAGAAGAATATGCATAAATTGCTTTTCACATAGGGTTTTTGATGGAAGATCAAATCTTTAAGGAGTTTTCAAACCTTAAATTCTATCAGATATTCCTGAGCATTTTTTACTAATACTTCTGATAGAAAGTAGAGAACAAGAGGCTTTGTAGACCTTGAATTGCCAAGTGCAACTTTCTTTGTATCAAGCTTCAATCAAACCTTTGGTATCATAAAGACATCACTATGATACATGATATGAGCCTGGATACAAATCTCCTTAATCATGAAACTTTATTGAACATGCCATAAACATCATGTCATATTACATGGGAACTCCTAAGCATTTCTTCGAGCACTTCTCAAACAACATTATCATAAACAAAGTATGATGACATATGAAGAAGACTTCATCCAATTGAACCAAGATGAAGACAATCCATGAATCCAAGATGAAGATTTTGAAACCAATTCCTTATAAACTCTATGAACTTCTCAATTATTGTACCATACAGAGATAAATCATCCTGATCTAATGTTAGTTACTTGAAGCACATGACTATTATTAACATTCAGAACCTCTTCCTCATGAAGACAAGAACATCTTGCATTTCCACATTTGCAAATCAAACCTAAGAACAAACAAAGACTATACCATCAAACCACTTTCATTTAGAAGACCAAGCAACTGTCAAAAAAACTATGATGCCACTGTCCTTGTATGATATAGTGCATACTATTAAGACAACATAACTTCTGACCATTGACTTCACATGTCACATTGTCTAAATTCACTTTTACCATGAAGATCATTATGAACACCTGGAAGACAAACAATAACTTCATGTATGATCTAACTTTCACTATGATGTACCTGCATCATTAACTCACACCTTTTTGACATCAATGACAATCTACTTCCATCAATGTCATCATACTCCAAATTTTTCTAAATTTCCATGGGTATTTCTTCATTTTCTATTGCTGTCCCAACTATTGGAAGCTTTGGTACTATAGAAAAACATGTTCCTCCTGTTGCAAGTATGAGGTTAACCAGTGTTGTCATTGATGTCAACATACTCATATTGCATTGGTAAGAAGGTTTGGATGAGCTGTGTGTTGAGGATATTGAGAAAATTAGTCTCAATCAGGAACAGTGAAGAACAGTGATAAGAAGAAGGCAAATGTACTCAATAGGTTGAGGATCAGAGGATGTGGATTAAAGGGTTTGTAGATATGAGTCTTGAGATGATCTAGTTAAGATTTCAGAGGTCTGCATGAAGATATGAAAAAGTTGTGATCGGTCAAGTAGAACCGGTTCTGGGAGATGCTCCAGAGGGACAGAGTATTACAAAAAGGTCCGGTGAGATCCGGAGGTGCATTATCAGACTCTACGAATTGGATGGAGTGTTTGGGATGTCCTTGTGATGTGTCATCTCAATTTGTTCATGATTTGGAGATCCGGAAGCACATGTTTCAATATGACAGTGGCAGTAGACTGTGTTCTTGAAGTTCTAGATGAGGAAGAGAAGAGATTCCGGTGAGCAGAGGAAGTGTGGATGTTCCTGGTCATTCAGGCAAACTTGTGAAGGTTCTTGGATTGTGTTGAGGTTGTTTTGTTGATCTGCATTGGTGGTAGAGCCCAGAATTGAAGATATTCTTCTGGATGAAGTTCTTGATTCAGACTAGCCGACCGGATTAGTTGTTCATCTTGCAAACATTCTTGTGGTGGCCGACCAGATGTGTTATTCATCTTGCGAATGTTCTTATGGTTGAGTGCCGACTTAGATGATCATTCCTAAGTTGATGTCTTGTATAAATAAAGGTTTGAGAATTCATTTCAAAGTGTGGTGTGAAGCGGATGAGAGTGGTATAGTGAAAGAGCGAAAGGTAGAGTAGGTGTGACTTGGGCTTAAATGGAACTGATCCAGACATGGTAAAGATGTCATTCTCTAGTTCAAGGTTGTGATCCTTATGATCTTGTAGACAGTGTGTCTCTTTGTAGGTAGTGTGCCTCCTTGTGAGCAGTGTGCTCAGGCAGTGAGCCCTAATTGGCATGTGCCATTCATTTTTTTTATTATTCTAATAGAGAATAATTCTTGGGTTAATCACCCCGTGGTTTTTCCCTTAACTAGGTTTTCCACGTCAAAAATCTTGGTGTCAAATGTGTTGATGTTTATCTGCTCTGGTGTTTATGCTTTGTGCTTTCATGAATGATTAATTGATATGCTATTAACTAACAAGAAGAATCAAATATTTAAAGTAGAAGCAAAGTTTTTGTACAACTGATTCACCCCCCCTCACAGTTGTGTGCCCTAGATCTAACAATTGGTATCAAAGCCAAGTTCATCTGAAAGGAGCTTAACCGCTTGAGGAGATCCAAGATGTCATCATACAAGAAGGATAGTCTGAAGTTTGATGGAACCAACTTCACTCTCTGGAAAGGTCACATGAAATGTCACTTGAGGTGTATGGGAAAAGCATACTTGACCATGGTCTCAAAACCATATGTACCTCCACAGGGTGGTCTGACAACTCTGAATGAAATCACAGATGCTGAAAACAATTTGCAGACCAAGGAAGCTCTTCTAAGCACATTGAATGACTTAGATCTTTCAAATGTCATTGACCTACCAACTGCATATGAGATCTGGACTAAACTGGAACTTCTGTATGAAGGAGATGAGTTTGTCAAGAGTGCAAGGTTGTAAAGTCTGAAAGGAAATTTTGAAAGATTGAAGATGAGAGATGATGAAAATATCACTACCTTTATGCCAAGAGTAAATGAACTAGTGTGTGGAATCAGGAATGTTGGTGGAGTTCTGGATGAAAATGAAATTATTTGTAAAATTCTTAGATCCCTTCCTGCTGCCTACAAAATCAAGGTTGCTGCCATTGATGAATTCAGAGCCCATACAACTGTCATAAGAGAACAACTAGCTAGCAAACTGGCTGCATTTGAAATGACTGAGTTTGGAGATGATCCCCCCAAGACTGAATCTGCATTCAAAGCCAGTGCCTATGTGAAAGGCAAACAAAGATTTGATCCAGGAGAGAACTCTTCAAGGAAGTTGTCATGGTATGATCAAACAAGGAAAGACATGGAAGAGGAAGAAGCAGAAATAGCTCAACTTGAAGCCCTCATTGCAAAGAGACTGCCAAGAGGATCCGGTAAGTATGAAGGAAAACTACCCTTCAAGTGCTTCAACTGCAATAAGATTGGTCATTTTGCTTCAAGATGTCTGGAAAGATCTGCAAGGTCAAATACTAACAGACCAAGGTTTCAAAAGAACTGCTATTATGTTCATGAAGAAGATGATAATGAAGGAGTAACAGATGATGAATCAGAAATAGGAAGCAAATCCGGAAATGAATGGGTGTTTATTGCCATCAAGGAAGAAGATTCAATATCCTCTGAATCTGTCAATCATAAGGTTGTAGAAAGAGCTTTAGCTGCCCAAATTGAAGAAAAGGATGATTGGGTTATTGACAGTGGATGCTCTCACCATATGACTGGTGACAAGAACAAGTTCTTAGATTTAGAAAAGTATGAAGGAGGAATGGTAAAGTTTGGTGACAATTCTGTTGGCAGAATCAAAGGTAGGGGAACTATTTCTTTTGATGGAAAGAGCAAAACTGGTAATGTACTATATGTTGAAGGATTGAAGCACAATCTTCTCAATGTTGGTCAGTTAGTGGACAAAGGCTATGATCTCCGGTTCAAGAATGGAAAATGTAGAATCTTTACAAGCTCCGGAACTGAAATTGCATCCGGTACTCAAACAAAAGGTAATATCTTCCATCTAGTTGGTTCTAATAAAAGTTGTCTATTTGTTCAAGTTGATCAGAGTTGGTTATGGCATAGAAGGATGTGCCATGTGAATTTTGATAACATCATCAAGATAAGAAATATTCAGGCTATAAGAGATCTTCCTAAATTGGTGAAACCTACAAATAGTTTGTGCAAAGAATGTCAGCTAGGTAAACAGAGCAAAGTCTCTTTAAAAAGCAAGGATCAGTCCACTACCAGATTGTTGGAATTAGTTCATACTGATCTCTGTGGTCCAACAAGAATCAAGAGTATGCAAGGTGATAGATATTTCATGTTGCTAATTGATGACCATTCCCAGATGATGTGGGTTACCTTCCTAAAAGAGAAATCAGAAGCCCTTGAGAAGTTCAAAATCTTCAAAGCTATGGTAGAGAACCAAACCGGATTGAAACTGAAATGTCTAAGGTCTGATAGAGGTGGTGAATTCACATCCGGTGAATTCATAGATTTTTGTGAGAAGCATGGTATAAAGAGGCAGCTATCTACTCCTAGGACTCCACAGCAGAATGGAGTAGTTGAGAGAAAGAACCGGACCATCCAAGAAGTAGCCAAGACTATGATGATGGAAACAAATGTTCCTCAGATATTTTGGAGAAAAACTGTCAGCACTGCAGTCTATCTCTTAACCAAGTTCAAATCAGAAGCAATATCGGTATGACTCTTTATGAACTTTGGTTTGGTATAACTCCCACTGTGAGATATTTTAGAGTATTTGGTAGCAAGTGTTACATCAAAAGAGATGAAGATTTAGGAAAGTTTGATGCTAGAAGTGATGAAGGAATTTTCTTGGGTTACTCCACTCAAAGCAAAGCATACCGGTGTTACAATAAGAGATTGAGAAAGATGATAGAAAGTACAAATGTGAAGGTTGATGAAGGAATTAAGAAGCCCTCAAGATTCTATGAATGTGATGAAGATGATCAGAATGATCCTCTGGTGCAAGGAGCTCCATCCTCCTCTGAAATTTAGATCTAGACTGATCTGGTAAATCAGGAAGAAGTTTGTCTGAATGAGCCTGATCAAGAATTAGGAGTGTAAGAAACTCCCAAAGTTCCAAGGTATGTAACTCTAAATCACTCTGAAGATCAAATCATAGGTGACAAAAGTAAAGGGGTACAAACAAGGAGAAGAATTGCTCAAGATTCAAATGAATACTATCTGATTTCAAAGATTGAACCTAAGACAGTTAATGAAGCTTGCAATGATGAAAACTGGACCAAAGCAATGGAGGAAGAGTTGATGCAAATTGAGAAAAATCATACCTGGGATCTTGTTCCCAGACCTAGAGACAAGAATGTGATTGGAACCAAATGGGTCTTCTGGAACAAACTGAATGAAGTTGGTGAAGTAATCAGAAACAAAGCTAGATTGGTCTGCAAAGGCTACTCTCAAATAGAAGGAATTGATTTTGAAGAGACCTTTGCTCCGGTGGCAAGAATTGAAGTAGTCATATTATTTCTTGCATTTGCTACCTTCAAAGACTTCAAGGTATATTAGATGGACGTCAAGTCTGCTTTCCTAAATGGTGACTTGGAAGAAAAAGTATACATTGAACAACCGGACGGATTTCAATTGTCTGATCATGATAATATGGTCTGTAAGTTGAAGAAAGCACTATATGGTTTGAAGCAAGCCCCAAGAGCATGGTATGAAAGGTTGGATAAACATCTTGTGTAGATTGGTTTCAACACAGGTACTGCTGATAGTAATCTATATTTCCAAATAGATAAGGAAAACATCTTGATTGTTGAAGTATTTGTTGATGATATCATCTTTGGAGGAAAAGACAATATGTGTAAAACTTTTGCAAATCAAATGAAAAGTGAGTTTGAAATGTCGTTGCTTGGTGAAATAAATTTCTTCTTGGGTCTGCAAAATTCTCAGACAAAGAAAGGCATCTTTATATGTCAGACCAAATATGCAAAAGAATTGTTGAGGAAATTCAGAATGGAAGATTCAAAGCCAATGAACACCCCTATGGCAACTAGATGTAAGTTGAGCAAAGATGATGACTCTCCTAAGACAGATCAGACCAAGTACAAATCAATGATTGGAGGACAATTGTATCTCACTCAGACTAGACCAGATATAATGTAGGTTGTTGGTCTTGTGGCAAGATTTTAGGCTGATCCCGAAGAATCTCATGTCATGGCAATCAAAAGAATTTTTAGGTACTTGAAAGGAACAATTGAGTATGGTCTATGGTACCCTAGAGATCAGGATTTCTCTCTTCATGCATACACAGATGCAGATTGGGCAGGAGATGTGGATGATAGGAAGAGTACAAGTGGAGGACTTTCTTTTTGGGAAAAAGATTGGTTTCTTGGCTAAGTAAGAAACAAGAGGCCATATCTCTGTCTACAACTGAAGCAGAATACATTGCAGCAGCAGGTAGTTGCACTCAAATTTTATGGATGAAGCAGATGCTAAGAGACATTAAAGTTGAATATGAGGAGCCTATCACAATTTTATGTGATAATTCAAGTGCAATTAATATTTCTAAGAACCCAGTATTACACTCCAAGACTAAGCACATATCTATCAAGTTTCACTTTCTGAGAGAACAAGTGAACAAGGAAGAAGTCAGATTGGAGTATGTACCCTCCAAGGATCAGATTGCAGATATCTTTACTAAACCTCTTCCCAAGAACTCTTTTGAGTATCTCTGGGAGAAGTTAGGGGTCATGGCCCCTCCGGTGATGAACTAGGATGCACTGATGTGCATCAGTCCGGTGGATATCACAGTCATATCTTGTGATCCGGATTGATGGTGGGGAGCTGCTACTAAGGGGGAGCAGCTAGTATGATTCTGATATGTTACAAGTGCAAGTATGAGCCCTTTGCCATTGATGTTAAAGGGGGAGAGAAGACATGTGAAAAACAAGTGGTTAATGATCAAAGGGGGAGCAGTAAAGGAAGAGAAGACATGTGAAGAGTTGTTCCTAATAGGGGGAGCTGTGATAGAAAAGAGAAGTTCTTGTCTTGATGGTTTTTCACATCATATGTTGCCATCAATGACAAAGGGGGAGATTGTTGCAAGTATGAGGTTAACCAGTGTTGTCATTGATGTCAACATACTCATATTGCATTGGTAAGAAGGTTTGGATGAGCTGTGTGTTGAGGATATTGAGAAAATTAGTCTCAATCAGGAACAGTGAAGAACAGTGATAAGAAGAAGGCAAATCTACTCAATAGGTTGAGGATCAGAGGAAGCAGATTAAAGGGTTTGTAGATATGAGTCTTGAGATGATCCAGTTAAGATTTCAGAGGTCTGCATGAAGATATGAAAAAGTTGTGATCGGTCAAGTAGAACCAGTTCTGGGAGATGCTCCAGAGGGATAGAGTATT
The DNA here is from genome assembly GCA_027924645.1 of Cunninghamia lanceolata. Lineage (NCBI taxonomy): Eukaryota > Viridiplantae > Streptophyta > Pinopsida > Cupressales > Cupressaceae > Cunninghamia > Cunninghamia lanceolata. The sequence continues at coordinate 1,979,936 of BSBN01000277.1, forward strand.
ACAAAAAGGTCCGGTCAGATCCAGAGGTGTATTATCAGACTCTACGGATTGGATGGAGTGTTTGGGATGTCCTTGTGATGTGTCATCTCAATTTGTTCATGATTTGGAGATCCGGAAGCACATGTTTCAATATGACAGTGGTGGTAGACTGTGTTCTTGAAGTTTTGGATGAGGAAGAGAAGAGATTCCGGTGAGCAGAGGAAGTGCAGATGTTCTTGGTCATTCAGGCAAACTTGTGAAGGTTCTTGGATCATGTTGAGGTTGTGTTGTTGATCCACATTGGTGGTAGAGCCTGGAATTGAAGATATTCTTCCGGATGAAGTTCTTGATTCAGACTAGCCGACCAGATGAGTTGTTCATCTTGCAAACATTCTTGTGGTGGCTGACCAGATGTGTTATTCATCTTGCGAATGTTCTTATGGTTGAGTGCCGACTTAGATGATCATTCCTAAGTCGATGTCTTGTATAAATAAAGGTTTGAGAATTCATTTCAAAGTGTGGTGTGAAGCGGATGAGAGTGGTATAGCAAAAGAGCAAAAGGCAGAGCAGGTGTGACTCAGGCTTAAATGGAACTAATCAGACATGGTAAAGATGTCATTCTCCAGTTCAAGGTTGTGATCCTTATGATCTTGTAGACAGTGTGTTTCTTTGTAGGCAGTGTGCCTCCTTGTGAGCAGTGTGCTCGGGCAGTGAGCCCTAATTGGCATGTGCCATTCATTTTTCTTATTCTTCTAACAGGGAATAATTCTTAGGTTAATCACCCCATGGTTTTTCCCTTAATCAGGTTTTCCACGTCAAAAATCTTGGTGTCAAATGTGTTGATGTTTATCTGCTCTGGTGTTTATGCTTTGTGCTTTCATGAATGATTAATTGATATGCTATTAACTAACAAGAAGAATCAAATATTTGAAGTAGAAGCAAAGTTTTTGTACAACTGATTCACCCCCCCTCTTAGTTGTGTGCCCTAGATCTAACACCTCCTTCCTTCAAATCTTTTAAAAGTTTCTTACCAGAAACAAAATAAACCTTGGAGCTTCTCCCCACTTCTTCTTCTCTTTCTTGAATTGGATTTAGAGTGTATTCTTTGCCATCTTTCATGATTTAGTATGTGTTTGTCCACCCATCATGAAAATCTCTTTGATCCAATTGCCAAGGCCTTCCATATATCTCCCAATCTAAAAACTCACAAGGCATTGCTCACATACCGTAAAACTATGATCTTTTTACAACCATGAAACTTGGTATGGGCTAGGAAGTTTCAATCTTTTCAAATTCAATTTTTCCACCATCTCTTTGGATACAATGTTATCCATGCTACCACTATCCACTAAGACTTTGCAACACTTGCCACCCGCTTTGCATCTTGTTCTAAACAAATTTATTATTTGTATTGGTTCCAAATTCATTAGACAAATTCATTGGGTACCTTACAAGCCATGTCCTAATAACAACCATAGAACCTATAGGATACTCAATTTCTTCTCCATCTATGATAGGGACTGCCAGCTTATTTTTTTCCTTAGCACAAATGATACAAATAATAATCCATTTCTTTTCCATTATCTTCATTTGTAGTAACTACATAAACATGACTTATCTTAATAAATAATGCAAATATGCTATGTAAGGGGCTAAAGTATTAATTTTAACTAAATAATGCATCTATAATACATGGTTACACTTGATTTGATATATGGTCAAACTCAATTGATGATTTCATCTCCACGAGTTTTAGTGCTCATGGAGGTCAATACATCATTGACACACAATTACACTAGATTTGATATATGGTCAAAGTCAATTGAAGATTCCATCTCGAAGAGTTTTAGTGCTCATGGATGTCAATACATCTCAAGTGGATTTCAAGGTCTAGAACACCATTTATTGACCTACTCTTTTGACACACTCATGCTAACAAAAAAATCATACATGAATAAAAACAAGCCATTTATATCATATAAATAGTCCATGAACCTTTATTTGAGCTTCTAAAGGAGTGAAACTCACTCGATCCTTTTACTATAAAATAATATTCATATTTTCCAATGTTAGCTCCTTCTACCAACAATTTTTAATAACCTTAGGCTTACTTTCATTATTTAGACTCGTTGACGATGGATGTACTACATTTGTCAACTTTGCACTATCTTTGTACTTCAACTTTTCTTGCACTAGGGTTCTTTTTACACATACTCTTGCACCATTGTGGTCCTTTTTTCCATGCCTTTCCTTAGTGAAAATTTAAATATACTGAAAATCATTCATCCTATACATTTTTCTCAACCAATACAACATCCATGAGTTCTCGAATTCTGATGTATAGTTTTGATAAAGGTGTTAAATAGGTTTTTGAAAGGTCCTAAACCCTTTTACAAAGTGGTCAAAAGGCAGATGGAATGAGTATCATGAGGAATGGTAATAACAACAGAGGGATGACAACCACACCACACAACTACAAAATGAACCAACGAGAACTAGACAACTCCAGAACCAGATCTAGAAAATCGCACTCCCTTCTCTTGTGGGTGCGAAGAAAAAATAGATTTAGGGAGTTCTTCCTTCCTTCTCTAAGCAACCATCCAAGAAAACTCATAATCTAATTCCACAGAATGAGGGGAAAGGAGGGAAACCTCAACTGATGCTCAACTAGAGACAGATCATGCAGGGGCATATCCAAACATGAAGTTGGAAAGGACAAAGAAGGATTTGGAGCTACGAGCTCCAAACCACCTGACATAGAATGGGCAGTAGTTTTGAGTCTAAATAGGGGAATACTTAGGAGGGAATGAAGAGGAAACTGTCTCACCCACTAGTACCCCCACAGGACTAAGAATAGGTAGAGAGGAAATATCATGAGATGATTCATCATCCTAGGAGGGACTATCCATCAGAATATCTGAAGCATCGATAATCAAGTGATCATCAAGGGCATTCTTCCACCAAGTAGCCACACGCTTGTGACGTGAGAGTGGACAAACAAAGGCCAGATGACCAGTACCAAAGCACCATCTACATCTGAAGGGGAGACTCTTGTAATCTATTTGTTGTGTCCAAAACCTTTCCCCAATCTTTAGAATTACCTCTCTATGAAGGGGTTTGAAGATATCAATGTCAACCAAAATACGTGTGAACATAAAGTGCCCCATGAAAGAGGTTGTGGAGTCAACCATTAGGAAGCAGCTAATAGCATTACCGATGTCCTCATAGAAAGAATCTTCCTAACATTAGAGTGGGAGATTCGAAATCCTAACCTAGATTGATCTAATGTTGAGTTGATCGATGAGAGGGTTGAAGGAGCTGGACCAGGGTGTGATGGAGAGGGCGTGCACTCCCCACAACCAAACTCAACCAAGCACATAATCTCACTCCTTTGAGGATGTGAAAGTAACTATGAAGAAGCCCCTTGCACAAGAGAAGAGCTCAATCTTACCCTCCACAAGGGGTTTCTAAGAAGCCAATACTCAATTATGTAGGTCAGGCAAAGATGATCAAATTTGTTAAAATTGCAAACCACCCCATATTTTTGGTAAAACTCTTCATTCTCTAATACATCTTGGCCACACAGCACAACTAGGGGAGGATGTGTGCATGGTAGGGGATGAAGTAGGGAATTTTGTGAAGGGCAGACATGGACCTGCACACCTATTACAACCACATAAAATTCAAAATGCTACCTAGGAATAGAGCCATCAAACTCAGGAAAGAGGGCATAGAAAGATTCATTCCCTCTAGAGGCTATGAGAGACCTGTAGTATGCAGGAGAACCACCGTGAGACAAAGATGTACCCTGAACATAATCTTTAACCTATGTAGATGAGGGCCAAATAGGTAAATCTAATGCAAACATTTGTACCATCCTCCACATACGAGGGAGCAATCTAGATAGGCAAGCTATGCTGATGAGCACTTGAAGTAGGGGGACCAACACAAATAGCAACAATATCCTACATCAGGGTGAGAGAGGGAGTGAGAGACGACATTTCAAATTATGATAATTGTGATGTATAGTTATCTAAGTATATGATGTGTTGATCGAACATGACATTTCTATTACTCAAATTACCAAAGAACATCTCAAAACAACCTTGCAAAAACTTTGTAGAATGTGTATGATTCTCACTAATATAAATGACACTCTCTTCAGATCTTTTTGTCTTCCTCTGTGCTATTAGGTGCATAAATGAATGCTATATGTACAAATATGAAAACTTGAATAAAGTTGCGGTACTATGATTGGACTTCATTCTATGGTCGTAGTGTATAGTTCTCTGCAAAACCTACAACTAACATGATGGTACCAGGAGAAAATGTTGTCCTTAAATAAGTTAAATTTTTCATCTAACCATCGAGCTCTATGTGTATGTCTTGCATATTCATACACTATCTTCTTCTAAAAGATAAATATAAATTTTGATACATTTACTTCTTTACTCACTAATTCACTCCTTTTTGCCTCTTTATCATCTTTTAAAGTGTATGCCACTATTATGTCAAAAAATGTCCTCTTGGGGGCTTTTCGCTCCTAAGGTTTAGCTCCTGAGTCCTTTAGAATGCATTTAGATCATCTTGTATGTTAATGATGACTCCCAATGAGAAAACCCTGAAGTTTCATGGCAAATGGGACCTAGGGGATGTGCTTAACATGAATCCTACCTGAAATAGGGGGGAGGACATGGGCGCCTGCACTCTAGTCTTGCCCTATTTTAGGTCAGGACCTATTTTTGGGTGTCAGTTGTATGACCATTATCAGGTCCTATGCCGACATCTTAAGTTTGAATTATGAATTTCTTAGCGAGAATGCTTGTAGTTGTATATATAAGCATGATTAGGTTTCATTTAGAAACTAAATGGCATTTTTGTCTATGAGCTTATGTTAAGGTGATTCAAAGATATCATTGTGTTGCAGAGCAATATTTGTGTTGTTATGGTGCTTGTTTCTTGCATATTTGACATCCATCTCCTCATGGCATGAACATCATCTTCTTTCCATGAGATCTACACTACAAGGTGACATCTATTTGTGTTTTCTATCATTTATCATTTATATTTTTCTTCTATCTCGTAGGGATACACACTCTTTATCTAACAATGGTATTTAGAAGACTTGAATGTCTCTTCGTGGCTTGACCGAGGCAAGCCTCTAAACAACACAACCCCAACCCACTTTTTTGTGATTGTAGGTTACCTGTTTCAAAAGTGAAAGAAGTAGAGTTGCAAGAGAGCAATGCAGACTGTCAGAATTGTAGATCTGAGAAGAAAACCAGGGCTTGGACTTGGGCACTCACTCATTTGTCCTCCAAATTCTGAAGCAGTAAAATCTCTGTGACAATAGGAACAGGTTACGGACATTCTTCAGAGATCCTGACAAAAGAAGGTACAGTGGACTAGGGTGTCCACTCATTAGTCCCCAACTTTTCTACATGTTGGTGCCTGCATAAAATTTAGATTTCAAGTATTCATTCACAGGCACTTTTCAAGAAAACCCAAAAAAAAATTTAAGTCTGTCGGCCTTCAGTTTTGCATGTATGTATCTTTGTATATACATTGGTGTTTGTATGTACATTTCAATGTGCAAGTACAAATGTACATTGGCGGGCTCAAAGGAGAAGTCAATCGGCTTCAGAAAATAAAAAAATGGTTGTATGCATTTTTGTATGCATATCGGGTTGTATATGCATCGAATATTCCATCGCAGATTCCCTGCTTGTATCAAAGAGGTTGCATGTATATGAGTTTTTAAGTTCGAAGATACAATGGTGATATGCATTGAAAACATACATCGCAAAGATACAAGGCTCAATGTGCAAAGGGGGACATACAAAGGTTTCTGTCAGTGTGACAATGTGTATCGGCAACCCATCCAGGAGTCTCCTCGACAGCCGATGCATGCTAACATACAAAAGGAGATACAATTGGTGGGGCTCGCTTCATATACAAGTCACATTGTATATGCGATATACATTCACCACATACAAAGGGCAGATACAAGAGCAACATACAAGGGAATATACATTCCTAATATGCAAGGCCCGGACCTGAAAAGATATACACTCTAGTTGATAAAATTTGAGGTCCAGATTGTATGTATGTTTTGTTTGTATATCCACATTGTATGTTTGTAATATACAAGGCAAAGATGCAAGGGAGAACATACAACCCGGATGCGAAAGGAGAATGTGTTGTGGTGGATAAATGGTTCAGGTCTGTGGGTTGTATGTTGCATGTTGTATGTGTGATATACAATGGTGAAGATACAAGCTGGACTTCAAGGGTTTTTCCAATCTGAATGATAAATGAGCTGAAGTCCGCATTGCATGTATATTGCATGTTTTATAAATGCAATGTACAGGGCGATGTGCAAAAGAGGGAGATACAAGCTGGATCCGGATGAAATTTCAAATTTGTTCATAATGTTTTGGGGTCTGCCTTGTATGTAAGGTGATTGTATGTACATACAATCTCGTATGCAACCACATATACAAAGGAAAATACATTGGCTCGTCGGTGAGAGGGTATGTATCAGTGACTCATGCAAGGATCATCCTGATGGCCGATGAACATACAAATGCATAGCGATAGTGATCCAATCAGTGGCTGCCACATGTTCAAAAGCGGTTGTATGTATATGCTTTTGCATATACAAATATTTGAAGGCATGAAGGGCGAAAAAGCAAAATGTATGTCACGATATGAAAAGTCAAATGAGAGAAAATGCTTGTGTAGCATGATTCTATTGGCTGATGGATTTTTAGAGTGATTTAGGGCCGTTGATTTCAGCAGTAAAATGGAAATCGACGGCCCTGTTTCAAACTTTCAGAATGCGAAGGGATTTCTTTGTATCTGCAACTGCATCCCAAGTGGGAAAAGTTCTTGAACATGCAACTATTGTGTTTCCAAGCCTACGAGTAGGTTGGCCATTAATAGAAAAGGAATTGCAGAGGTATGGTCTGATTGACAAGCTAGCTACCAAATTTGTAACGAAAATCTTCAAACGGCTACACATTTTCCAATTTTATCTACTCTTCCTTCTTTTGCCTAGAGTATTCAATGTTCTTGGCACCATTTTTATGTTGCATTGCATTTGGCAAAATTTTGAGTTGACCATTGTACTAAATGTTGAGTACACGTTTTTGCATAAAAAGCAAACTGTGTTACTCATTTTAGGTTGTTGAAGACTTGGGCATTTTTGGGGGGAAATAACAAAGATCAGAGTCTTTCTTGGCTATTCTATCACTTTTGTGAGTTTATATGTTGCATCTGAATGCACCTTACACATATATTTAGTTTCATTGTTGTTTTATATGAAAAATGCAGTGTTGCATGTGTTTAGTTGTCTGTCTACATTGTTGTATGCATCCCATCTTTTGAATCTGGTTGCTAAGGGTTTCTTAGATTCTAGAATATAAAGTTTTTGTATTGCATGCTTGATCTCTAACTTTCATTCAAGGAGTGGATTAAATTATTTTAGGTTAAGTATAGAGAAGGTTGTATGTCAACTGGGATATTAGTAAGAAGAGGTAGCTAAATACTTAGTCTTGGGTGGTGTTTGTAAGGCAAATACCAGTTCTAACCCCTTGAAACTTGAATGCCAGTGCAAATCATTCTCTTGTATATGTCTAGTTGATTCCTTGCCCTGAGATAGGCACCAGTCTGCTCCTTGTGTAGTAGTTATGATCCAAACCCCCCTGTCTTGCATCCAAAATATAAAACAAATCATTTCATACTTCCAACCTGTTAGTTGTAGGAGTAGAAGTAGGGCCCCTACATACTCTCATTCCAAACTAGTTAAATACGTCCAAGACCAATGCCAAACTTGTGATTTATCATGCAAATCTTGGTCCAAACATGAGAGTATTCTACCTGTTGTTGTAAAGATAAATCTTTTTGTCATTTGACAAGTCACAGATCAAATCTTTAGCTATAGGGATACTTCCCATTGGTGTGGTAGAACCAGAAGTGAAGGGGAGGTAGCTCACGCAACCTCCTATATTTGTTGGTTGAATCTGCCTGTGCATTGAAACTGACAAACCCTCTGCCGATTCAAAGAGAAAGAACCAACACCGCACACCAAACTTTGAAATCTAGTATGCATTTGGTTGTCATTTGATATGTCTGTGTGCGATCATTTTCTGTAATTTTTCTATTTGTTTATGATTTCACAAAATTAATGTTTTGAGCATAATTAGTCTTAATTGAACAACAAATTCATACAATTCCAATCTTCCCCTATGTTCCAAGTGACAGGAGATTTGTAGTAGAGTTCTCTACTTGGTTGAATGTCCTTGAATGTTTAGTGGTGAAAGGAGGATCATGATAAGCCCTTGAAACAAACCAATTACATATCTTTTCCCCCTTTTTCTATTAAACGGCCACTAACTTGTATTTTCCAAAACTAACTAGTCTATTTCTAACTACATGTTTGTTTTTTGTGTGTGTATAATTTTTAAAATGTTGTAAACCATCACAAATATCACAAGTTCCATCCAAACATGATTTCTAATTAAAATGTTCAATTTCTATTTTACAAAAAAATATTTGAGATGGAATCTCTTATTGATCTAGATGGAGCATCTATCATACACTCCTGTAAAATATTATTAGTATGTAAAGTAACATTTATATGCCAAAAAACATCATAATATATAGCAAATTCAATATGAGCCCTACAACTTCATAATACTATAGCAAATTCTTCTAAGTGGGTCCAGATTGTTTGTTCATCAATAATTTCCCCCTTATGTTAGGTGGTGTAGAGATCCATGCTCTAGCCATGTCCTCGATTCTTCCATCTTTTGAGATGGCTTCGTCCCCCCTCTTTGCATGGGATATATATGGTTGAGGTGTCAGTTAAAGATTCCCTTCTTTCACCTTGTTTCAAGGATTTGGACTCAAGGTCATCTTAGATAGTGGTTCAATGAATAAAGAAAGGACTCCCTAAAATAGTATCTACATTGCACCCTCAAGTTAAGGGAATAAGATTTGTTAGATTGAGACTTGGAGTTGTGTAGTTCCTATTATTTTTCTTTGTTATATTGTAACGGGGATGCCATTTTTGTGTTGTGTTGTTTGTCCTATAGCTCATGGTATTAGTTTCATCTATCTTTTGGTTACTTTGTTATATAAGGGTCCGGGCCCTTTTAAAATCCTATTGTATCAATATAAAAAACAAGTATTGGGTGAATGAGTTAGTTTAACATAAAAAAAAATGTCATTTCAAAATACCTTGACTACGTTATATTTGAGGATAACTCTCTAGAAACTTAATATAAAATGGTGGTTGATTCATATCCAATTTTTTTCAAGGATCTAGCTCATAGTTTCAACAACCAATTCTTCTTTCTACAATGTCTCTTTGTTTAGGTGAATCCCTTGTATTATTTTTTCAAAATTCTTGAATTAAAATTTTTAAGGCTTCAACTATGACTTTGATTTTTTGTGGGAGTCTACTTGAGAATGCCCATAGTCCATTGTTATTACTATCCTCAACTCTTTCATGTCTCCCAATAGTTTTTATTAGTGTTTTCCTATTTGTTTTTAGTGCTCTACTTGTTTTTTCTAATTAAATATGATTTTTGGTTAGATTACTTATTATAGTTGATGTAATAATACACCAAGTAGCATTACTATCTTTGGTGCATGAAGTTACACCTATTGTTTGGTATGCATCAATTAGACTTTTTACAATGAATTTTTCGCTATCAGTATTAGATGTTCATACACTAAGGATCTTTATAGTAGTTTTAAAATTAAGGTTTCTTATCATTTGATCAAATAATTGACATCTCTATTTCATTTAGCTTTTCAAGTGCAACATTTTCTATATGTTATTAGTATTTCTTCTACATGTGCATTTAAGAATCTTATCTTTCATTGGTTTTAAAATATTTTCATCTATTTCAATTAAAACAAGTTTTTTATTCAAAAATTTAAGTGGTGTTATCAATGGTAAATTTGGTTCAATAGGTTAATTTTGTTCATTAGTTACATTTAGTTCATGGGTAAGTGCAAAAAGTTGGGGGGCCAAAAAGTGGCCAATTTTTTTTCAAAAAAAATTAATACATAACGTGAGCGCGTTATAACGCGCTCATGTTATGGTTTGGTAACAACGAGCCTAAGGCTGGGCAAAACCAAACCATAATGTGAGCGCGTTATGACTAATTATATATATATAAAAGAGCATTTCTGCTCATTTCATTTCTTTATTTTCCTCTACAACCGCGGCCTACAAATCCTAAGAAGCATGCTCACATTTTGGAAGACTTGATTCAACACCAAAATCTTACCGATTTGTCACCAAAATGCCACCACAATGTCAAACATGCCAAAGGAGTGAGTTTTATTTGTTTTTTTGTTTGAATTTATTTCTAAATAGGTAGGTTTGAGTTGATTTTTATGTAAATTTTGTTAATTGTCAAGAAATGTTAATGCACCTCCTCCTCCTCCTCCTCAAAATCCACAAAATCTTGAAGAGGAAATACCTGCCAAAGAACAATCCGAACAAAAAACTCCTCCATCCATTCCTTGACATGCCCCTAGAACACAAGAAAATCTAATGGGGCAAATTCAAAAAAAATAAAAAAAGAAATTGAAGACATAATTGCAAGGTTGAAAGATCCTTCCACTCAACCTTGCATAGGTCCATGCTTGCTCAATCTCTTGAATCTATGTTATCAAATGTAGATTCAATTAGCAAGCAAATATCTAGTTGGTCAGATAAGAGGAGAGATTTTAGAGACTATTATGCAGACAAGCTATCATATGAAGATGTGAAAAATTTACAAATTATAAAATTAGACTTGTCTTCCATTTTCACAAACCCACAAACAAATCAACCTCCACCCATTACATGCAAGAAGTTCCCTATCCATTGGTGCAACAACCAAGCAATAAGGGACAATTTTGGGCAGAGGTGGTGGATGGTTTTTGACCATCCTCCATGCAATAATAATGAGGTCCCACAATACTTTTTGAGGAAACTCTATTGCGATTTTGTCCTCAATAAAGTGCCAAACTATTTTGATATGTGGGATTTCTAAGGTAGAGGTGGGGGGTCAGCACAAGATAGACCAGGTGTACGTGTTGACCCACAGCGGCCAGTGAGATGAGTAATCAGCAAACTAGCCCATAAGCATGTTTCTATCCCTTCCATTGTGAAGGAAAGTGTTGAGGTCGATACACTTCAGTCCATTAGTGCCTTGACCCAGAGCATAGAGCATGCTAGTTCTGCAGCACAAGGTGGGTTGGGAGATAGTGCAAGGAGTAGGGTCCCACCCCATGCTTGTCAAACTTGTGGGTTAGCCTATGGTTATGACCCCATGGATAGTCAGGATGCAGGTGCATAGGCTACATCTGTAGCTGAGCAGATGGTGATGACAGATACCCTCCTGAGTGAGACTTTTAGCCTTGATACTCAAGTAAATATTAGCAAGTTTATTGAATTTAATCTATTAAATTTCATTTTTGAAATGCAAGATTAACTAATTTAGTTTGATGATTTTAATAAAATTTCAGGGTCATAGCGTTGATGCAGTTTTCAGTGGTTCTCCACCTGCATATTACACTACATCATCTACTGTCAACGTATGTAACTAGTAAACAATTATAAATATTACATGTGAATAGCATCGTTATATGAATGGTATTCTAATATCTGATTTTGGATGTTGAATAGGTTAATATTAGAGATTTCACATCAACACCTGCTAGCGGTGGTGGACTTCAAAGCTTCACAGATGTAATAAAATAAATAGTTTAATGAATGAATTGTACCTACTAGAGTTTTGTATGTGACTTGTGTGCTTTATTGTGTGTACTTCCATGTTTAGATGAACATGTGTGTATGTTAGGAGCCATGATTTGCATCACTATTATAGTTTTCGTAATTGAATAATGTTGTTTTATTTCCAGATGATGCAGGCTACGAAGACACCTTCCAATGTTCATAGGGCAATGGAGCATGGTGTGACCTCTGTCATTCATAGCTCCATTCCATTGATAGGGGTATGAGGCAGATTAGTAAATTTCAATTTACATTCATTGTTATAGTTGTTTATTTTTGAAAAATCAAAAGATTATTGATTTGAAGTTTAATTTCTATCTGGATAGTTTCTATAGGACATGACATCACCACAACCTATTCTTGCTACTAAGGCAAGTGAGGAGACAGATTATATGGTAGTGGTAAGTGATTATTTTGTTAATGTTTCATTTTTATAACATGTAATTTCTATATATTAATGTCTATACTTTTTATTGTAACAGCTAAAGATGCAAGAAGAACTAAATAGGAAGAGAAGCCCTCAGGTTCGTAGTAGACCACCCACATACGCGTCTCCATCCCCTAAAAGATCAAAGGCTGCTCGCGATCTATTCTCTTCACCACCCAGAGGGGAATGATTTTTTATTGTGTTCCTTTGTTGTATGCCTATATGGCATTGGTGGACATTTATTTTGTATTGCATATAGTTAACATTGTATGCCTATATGGCATTCTTGTAAGCCTATATGGCTATTTTGTATATATGTTATACTTATATCGACAGATATTGATGAATGCCTATATGGATATTTGGTTAGTACAAATCTTTTTTATTGACGGCATCCATACTTGCATTATAAATCCACGTTTGAATGGATATTTGTAGATGGGTAGTTCAAATATTTAAAGTCTAATTGTATTACATAGGATGTTTGTTGATCCAATAAGCTAGCTATTGTTATTCAAGTATCACCTAAACCTTATTTTGGAACTAAAAGATAAAAGTTGTATTTAAAAAAAAATGAATCATCATGTTGAATATAAAATATTCATATTCTTTATGAGTTGTTCAATTAAAAATATTCAAATGAGTATGCTGATCCATATTCTTTATGAGTTGGTCAATTGAAAATATTTCTTAATTTCTTGTTATTATACCATATTGGAATGTAAAGAGTATGTTTGTTGTTTTGAAACAGATAGTCAAAATCATATGCTTATGAGCACCTAATGACCATTGTGGTTATTAAATGTAATTCCTCTTGCATATAAGGTGAGGTTATGAGATTACATTGAGTCTTACCTAATTTTAGTATGCAACATAACATTGGGGCTATAGGTTTCCATAAGTCATCAACAATCAAGGTTCAAGGTTGTCATTGAAGTCAAAGGGTCAAGGTTGTTTGTCATTGATGTCAAGGTTTATGCCATGATGTTGATAAGGCGATACAGTGATTCAAGGTAGGTGATGGTCATGAGGTGCATGATGTTGTGAATATAGTTTTCATGATAAGGTCTCTCAATTAATGTTGATACTGCACAAGACAAACATGGTTCATATGATGCAAGGTTCATGTTCATGGTGGATGTGGTTTTTTTCATGCAAGGTTTTGTTGTGAATATGGTTTTCATGATAAGGTCTATCTTGAAAGGTTGATATGATGCAAGGTTCATATTCATGGTGGATGTGGTTTTGTTCTTGCAATAAGAAGTTAGATAATACACAACCTTTCATAATCATAATCTTATTGATAGTTAGGGTTTGCATATTGGGCATTAAACCCTAAAAAGAATCTACTTTTCTTAAGACTTTAAAACCCTCAATTGCTTGTCATGTGTAAAGTGCACTTTTGTTTTAATTTAATATTGACTTATAATCAGAAGTTACTATCACTTAAATCAACCTACTAAAGGGTCTTTAAGTCATTAGTTCACCAGCCCTTCAACCTAACTCAACTGGTGTCTCTGGTAAACTCTCATAAGATCGAGTGCCATATCATAATCGAAGGTCGTATTTAATTGATATGAGGGCAGGAAAAAGGATTGGATCAAACACATCAAACTAAGCATCATACCTCTAGGCACATTTTTACCTCTCTCTAAACTATCCATTTTGGCACCTTGATGTAAAGTGAAGTCTAAACTTAGTGAAGATTGCGCCTAGAAAGATATCACCTTGGATATGCGCCTAGAGTCATCCTAGATCATCCATTTGTGCCTAAGGGTCGATATAACATAATATAACTTAGGAAGACTTTGAAAATCGTCAAAAGAAGCCTAGGCATCTTTTCTTATCTCCACCATCCATTTTGGGCACCTAGAGGAAAATGAACTTCAAATCACTTCCAACTGTAGTGCCTAGTGTTAGAACCTTCAAAATGACTAAATCTTACCAAAGGAAGTCTAGACGCCTATTGTCATTTGGATCATCATGAATGAGTGCCTAAGTGGAAGGAGAATAAGCATCTTGTATGGAGGCGCACTTTTGTGTCTAAATAACCTCATTTTGGCACCTTGAAGGAAGATGTTCTAAATCCTAAGATCTAGTGCCTAAGTGTAAAATGGTCTCCTATAGGTTTGAACAAGTGATTAAAGCCATCAAATTGTCAAGAAATAAGCTAAGTATACTAAGGCGCCTTTTCTTGTCTAAACTATCTATTTTGGCACCTAGGAGGAAGGAGATTCAACATCATGAATCAAGGCATCAAAACATCCTCACATTGGTTTCTTGGAGGAAATCAACTTAAAACTATAAGTCTTGGATTTTTTTCATGTTTTAATGTCTTTTGAGAACAATTATAATGATTGAAGGGTGAGGTGGGTAAAAATTCTTCATCTAGCTTAGGCACCCATTCAACTCTGAACAGCCTTACATTTGCGCCTAAGATGAAGGGGACTTTCTTAAATATTTAAGCAATGATTAACAAACATGAAAACCTTAGGTGCAATTTTCAACTCATTTTACCTTTGATGAGCGCTTAACTCGGAGAGAACACCTATTAGCATCAAGGCACTATTTCATGCTTAGAACATCACATATCAGTGCCTAAACATGAGGAAGCTTAAACTATGAAATCTGATGTTACTTTGATTCAAAGATGAAGAAAATAAGCCAAAGAATCTAGGTGCATATTGTCAATTGAGCAACCTTCAACTAGTGCCTAGTCTTGTGAAGGAGGCAAGAATCGGGGATAAAAGACCTCACCTTGTTTGAAAGTGTTGAAAGGCTAAGGAATGGGCTTAGTTCATCTAGGTGCACTTTGACTCCCTGCACACCTAAATGAGCACCCAGGAAGAAATTGCATAAGAATGGCACCTATGATTGTGTTCCTTGAAGAAGAAAACCATTCTAAGACATCTACAATTGATTGAGGTCATTAAAATGACAAATATGAGGCTATCTTTTGCTAGGCGCATATTTCAACTTTCACATACCTTAATCTGCACCTTGACTTGGAGGAGTTAGTTTATGCTTTAAAATTATTTCTATCTATTTATATGATTCAATATTTGTCAATAATTTAATATGTCGGTACAATGTAGCTCGGACTGTTTAGGCATGTTTGGGTACAAAAAAGGACCATGCCCAGCCTAAACGTACCCATCCAGACGCATTGGAACTGTCAGTTTGGCCACATGAGGAGAAGAACAAAAGTTACAGCCCTTTACAACTTTACACTACCTCCCTTTGACAATTTTTGGGGCAGCAAAAAACCTTTCACCATGGGCAAACACCTTAGAGATATTAAAAACTGAGAGAGGTTATTGTAGATGCACTCTACGTGATCATGTTTCCTTAGACAGAATGTTTCTAAGTGACATGGTTTACAAGTAACATCTCGTCAAGGATTACTACCTTTTTGCACTTTGGACTCTTCAGGGATATCATTGGTACAATGTAGCTCAGACTGTTTTGACATGTTTGGGTGAAAAATAGGACCATGCCTAGTGTAAATGTACCCATCTGTATGTGTTGGAATAGTCAGTTTGGTCGCATTAGGAGCAAGACGAAAGTTACACCCCTTTGTAACTTTACACTGCCTCCTAACGTTTTTTGGGGTAGCAAAAAACCTTTCACCACGGACAAATGCCTCAGAGATATAAAAAATTGAGAGAGGTTATTATAGAGGCACTCTACATGATCATTTTGCCTTAGACGGAATGTTTCTAAGTGACACAGTTTTTGAGTAACATCTCATCAAAGATTTCTACCTTTTTGCACTTTGGACTCTTTAGGGATATTGTCGGTACAATGTAGCTAAGACTATTTTGACATGTTTGGGTGAAATAAAGGACCATGCCTAGTGTAAATGTACCCATCTAGATGCATTGGAATAGTTAGTTTGGTTGCATCAGGAGCAGGATGAAAGTTACACCCATTTGCAACTTTACACTGCCTCCTTCTGATGATTTTTGGGGTAACAGAAAACCTTTCGCCATGGGAAAATGCCTCAAAGATACAAAAAATTGAGAGAGGTTATTGTATATGAACTCTACATCATCATGTTTCCTTAGACAGAATGTTTCTAAGTGACATGGTTTTCGAGTAACATCTCGTCAAAGATTGTTGCCTTTTTGCACTTTGGACTCTTCAGGGATATCATCGGTACAATGTACCTCGGACTGTTCCAACATGTTTGGGTGAAAAATAGGACCATGCCTAGTGTAAATGTACCCATCCAGATGCTTTGGAACAATCATTTTGGTCACATTAGGAGCAAGATGAAAGTTACACCCCTTTGGAACTTTACACTGCCTCCTTCTGATGATTTTTAGGGTAGCAGAAAACCTTTCACCATGGGAAAATGCCTTGGAGATATAAAAAATTGAGATAAGTTATTGTAGAGGCACTCTACATGATCGCGTTGCCTTAGACGAAATATTTCTAAGTGACATAGTTTTTGAGTAACATCTCGTCAAAGATTGCTACCTTTTTACACTTTAGAATCTTTAGGGATATCATCGGTACAATGTAGCTCAGACTGTTTTGACATTTTTGGGTGAAAAATAGAACCATGCCTAACCTAAACGTATCCATCTAGACACTTTTGAACTATCAATTTGGTCACATTAGGAGCATGACACCAAAAATGTAAAAGTTGCTTTGTGCAACTTGACAACATTGACACTTTTTTGCAATAGGACTCAAAGACTCAAATTGACCCCAAATGACTCAAAGTGACTTAAAAATAAATGAAATGGCCTTAGAAGACCTTATTACATACAATTAACTCAATCAAAACAAAATTTTATTTTTTGACCCCTCTTGGAGGCATGACAACCTAGGTGCCCCTACACCATTAGTGCAACTAAAGTCAATAAAGTTTTCTTATTAAGAAAAAGAGCTTCCCTTAGCTTCAAGAAATATAAATATTCTATACTAACAAGGTGAACCACGTGAAGGTGGAAGCTCATTTGACCTCACCTAAGACCTAAGACACATGTAGTCTAGTAGACGTAGGACACCTAAGACACCTATTTTCTAGTCTCTATCTACCTAGTTGACATATCATATATACCTAAGACACAATTAGAGACACCTATTATCTAGTTAGAAACCAAGACACCTAGAGACACCTATATTTTATACATTACCTAGATTTTATACATTATTCTCAGGATCAACTTCATCCATCACTTAGGTCTAACCCCATGAAGCATAATATAATGATGTAAAAATGTGTATATGTGTAAAAATGCAACAAGAAATAAAAAAAGACAAACCTTACAAATTAATGTGCATACTTACAACTCAATGTAACATTATTTTACAAAATCAATGTAAATACTTACAAATTAATCCAATGAACCATCTACGTATTCTCTACTCTTTATTGTGTCAAGTATTGATTCATGGTCAGACTCATGCACCTCCCACAAGACTTTGTTCAAAGGTCTACTTCGATACTATATCAAATGAACATTGGATGCCATGACAAGGTTCAAGTAATGAAGAATCTTTCGATGCGTGTCAAAGTCCTGAAACAACCAAACAATGACACTCTTATGTGGGTACCTTCTAAGCCATGTTCCAATAATAACCACTGAGCCTGTAGGGTATTCGATGTTTTCTCCATCTGTAACTGGGGCCTCCAATTTTTTTTTGTCCTCAACACAATGACATAAGTAATAATCTGTTCCCTCTTCATTATCTTCATCTGCAATAACTGTATATACGTGCCCTACATTGATATGTGTAGCAAATTAGATGAAACTAGTCAACATTACAAAAACACTACAAAGTAAGATGACATTAGGAATTTCAAAAACTATGCAAATAGATATATTACCTTGTTGAACTAGATCTGATATGTGGTCAAAGTCAATTGATGATTCCATCTGTGTTAGTTCTAGTGCCGTCGGGGGTCGATACGTGTCAAGTGGGCTAAGATAACTTAGCTGCCATTCGTAAACCAACTCCTTTGACTTGAACTCATCCCAGGCTTGAATTGTACAGGAAGAACAAAAGCATGACATCTTTCGCATATGGATACTCCATGAACCTGCAATTAAGCTTCTGAAAGAGTGCATCTCACTTGATCCATTCAGTGTAGAATAGTCCACATATGGTGCAATGTTAGTATCATCTATCAACCAAAAAAATATACGAACTGAAGACTTACCTTCATTACCTAGACCCATGGAAGCATTACACCACTTGACAATCGATTTTGCATCTGTCAACTTTGCATTGTCTTTATACTTTAACTCTTCTCATGCTATGGCTCTTTTGATACATGCTCCTGAACCATCATGCTCCCCCTTTCCATGCCTGGCCTCACAAAAGTTCCACATATGCTAAATACCTGTAAAATTATGCCTCCTACTCAGCCAATAGAAATTTCACAAGTTCTTGAATTGTGACGCATAGTTATCTGACCATATGATATGCTGACTGAACGATATGCCCTTCTAGCCAAATCATTGTAGAACCCTTGAAAGCAACCTTGCACGAACAACGTAGAATGTATGTGATCATCACTAATATAGAAATTATACTCCCTTATAATCTTTCTATCATCCTCTGTACTATCATTTACATGAATGAATGTGATGTACACAAATATAGAAACCTGTGTGGAGTTGTAATATTGTGATTGCACCTCACGCTGTGACTGTAGATTGTAGTTCTCTGCAAAGTCGACAACTGAAGCAATGCTACCAACTAGAAATGTGTCCTTGCATAACTTGAATTGTAAATCCAACAATCAAGCTCTATGGACATGTCTTGCATACTCATACACTATGCTGTCACGAAATATAGGCATAAACTGATACACTGGAATCTTTTCAATAACCAATTCACACCTCTTTGCTTCTTTACCATCTTTTGTATTGTATGCCATTGTTTTATACTTGCCAAACTCTACTAGTTCGTTTCCAACCGCATGTGTTCTTTCCATATGTTCACATATTCGCAAATGTTGCAAGCCACCACAATGATGACATGTGCCATCCAAGCATAATTTCCTATAGAATATTGACCTTCCTTTCTTTCACATAAAATTCTTGATATGAAGTCTCTTGAAGATGTTGGTGGGGCACGTATGGCACAACCCTACAAAACATTGTTAGTATGCATATCTAAACATATAGACCTATAAACATCAAAATGGTTAGAAAATTTAATATGTAATCTACAACAACAAGTAGTGCATGTGTGATTTATCTTGACATAGAAAGGTTTTAGCATTTCAAAATATCTTTGACAAATTTTAATTTGAGGATACTTCTCTAGAAATTTACCATAAAATTGTGTTTGAGTCTCATCCAAAAAGTGCTTTGGATGTGGCTCACGGTTCTGACTACCGATTCTCCTTCTTACCACATCCCTTTGATTTGAAGATATCCTTGTGTAATTCTTCCAAAATTCTTCAATTAGTGATCTTAATGCTTCAACAATTGGTTTATATTTTCGTGGTAGTCTCCTCGAGAACGCCCATAATTCATTAGCTTTAGTATCCTCAATTCTTTGGTGTCTTCCAATGGCTCTTGATAAAGTTTTCTAATTAATTCTCAATTCTTGACTCGTCTTTCTAATGAGACGAGCTTTCCTTGTTTGACTACTTACTATAGTCGATGTAATCGCACGTCATGTTGCATTACTATCTTTTGTGCGTGAGGTGTTACCCACACTCTCACACGCACTCATTAAATTCTTGACAATAGATTTTTCACTTCAATCCTCTAATGTTCTCAACCCAAGAATCTTCATGATGGACCTATACTTTATACTTCTCATCATTTCAACGGATAGTTGACATCTTGCAGTCTCATTTAACTTTTCAAAGAATAATCTCCAAATCTTATGAGCATATCTTCTACAAGTGCGTTTTGGAATCTTACCTTCCATTGGCTGTAAAATATTCTCATCAATATCAATCAAATACTTTGGCTTTCTAAGAAAAATTCTAGGTGGTGTTAAGTTAGGTAAATTCATCTTAACATTAGGAATTTCATCAATATTTAAATGAGGTGGGCTAGATGGCATACCTTCGATCAAAGATGGAATAGATGAGATACCTTAAGGTTGAGGTGGGAATGATGGCGTACCTCCTTCATCACATGTGATTGATGATGTACTCTAAACTTGAGATGCGGTAGATGGTGTCCCTACATGTTGACTTGCGCTAGAGGACATGTCTTCAACTATGGTATTCAAATCTCTCGTAGCATGAAGTTTTTGCATTTGTTCTCTTTGTGCCACCAATACCATATCTCTTTGTGATGGTTGTGGTTCCTATTCAATTGGTATGTCTTTATTTATCGTGTCCAATTTCCTCTTCTCACGAACTTCCCTCATAGCCACTACTTTCTTTGCATTCTTAGCTTCTATCTCTTCCTGTGTTGGTTTAATTCTTGATCGTTTCCTCCGCATCACGGAGAATTTGTCTATAGCATGATAAAGAAACCAATATTAGTTCCTAAGAAATGAATCCATACAAATAACTAAAATATATGTCATTCAACCCTTCATAGTAAATGTACATACAATCATCATGTAAAAGAGTAAATGTCACTCAACCAAAATAGGTACAAAACATACAAAGCAAATAATTGCAGCCATGAAAAGAGTACATGGGACTTCATGCTTGAAAAGGTTGAGGTAGACCCAATTTGACATGTTTGTTGTTACTAGGGCTACTAGGATTTGGAATTGAGAAGGTGTTTCCTTGGTACTAGGGATACTAGGATTTGGGTGGCTTGTGAAGGAATAGACAACAATTGTTGTGTCAAGTGCATGTACAAATCATCATGAATAGGTTCATAAGGAATGTCCTAGCCCAAGATATGTGCATACAAATCATCATGTCATGTGCATACTTGTATGATCTTGGCACCTATTCATTTGTATTTTAACTTGTTAATATGACAAGATAATATTGGGATTGTATTTTTATTATGTTGTAAGGATTTATTCTTGTATAGTTTGACATCATGGTATGTTAAGGTCTATTTATTACACATAATTTTTAAAGATCTCAAGTGTAGAAAATATACATGGCATCATGCGAGATTGTAGGCTACTTTCTTGATTGGGAATGTGTTTATTTTAAACATGTATGATAAAGCATGATAAAGTAATTCAAATAGAATTAAGGAAAAAGTAAAGAACATGCATGTAAAGACTTGACATACCTAAAAAATGAAGATTCGAATGGAGAGAGTATTGAATTATGTAGTGTTTTTTTCTTCTTGCATCAAACTCCTCAACAATTTGAGTTTTTCACCACTTGCTTCCTTTTCAATGTTAAATTGAATAACATTCAAATATAATTACTAACAACAATACTATTAACCAATCTATAATGTTAAATTCCTAAAATTGAATCACAATTAACATTGCAACACTACCAAAATTGAAACTTGAATAGATATATATCAAAATTGGTGTGAAAACTATGTTATTTCCTCCTTCTCAAGTTGGCAGATTAGAAAAGGTGGTGGAAAGATCATGCAAAGGTGGTAGAATGTGTAAAATGTGCATGTGAACTTCCCAACAGAATGAAAGCACTTCTTTTTTGTCAGAGCACGTGCATAATTAACATGAAAACAGAGCATGTGGGCCTGGATCATGGGGGTCAACACTTTTTTACCATTTCTATAGTAGGACAAAATGTGAGTGCATTATAACACACTCGCATTTTGTCCTACTATAGATTGATCCATAAATATTTGTTCCTATCTCACCTTCAATAGCACCTTTACAATATCTCAGCGCTAGTTCCATTAGCTCATGTTATATATCTCACTTATCTCTCCCCCTCACCTCTCTACCTCTCCCCTCTCTATGTCTCTCAGTCTCTCCTTGTCTACCTCAACCCTAAACCTTATCCCTAAACCCTAATCCCTCAACCCTCAACCCTCAACTCTAATCCCTCATCCCTAAACCCTCAATGGTCTTGATACTATACCTTAAACCTTTATCCCTTATCCCTAAACCCTCCAACCCTATCCCTAATCCTTATACCCTCGACACTCTACTTTAACCCTAATCCCTCGACCCTCAACCCTATCCTAAAACCCTCAACCCTCGAACCTCAATGTACTCAACCCTCAACATTAAACCCTAATCCCTCAACCCTTAACTCTAATCCCTCGACCCTCAACCCTATCCCTAAACCCTCAACCCTAAAACCTCAACCCTCAACACTCAACGCCAAACCCTAATCCCTCAACCCTTAACTCTAATCCCTCGAACCTCAACCCTATCCCTAAACCCTAAACCCTAAAGCCTCAACCCTCAAGCCTCAATGTCAAATCCTAATCCCTCAACCCTTAACTCTAATCCCTCAACCCTAAAGCCTATCTCTAAACCCTAAACACTATCCCTATTCCTAAACCCTCAACGGGCTCGATATTATACCTTAAACCCTAATCCCTTATCCCTAAACCCTCCAACCCTATCCCTAATCCTTATACCCTCGACACTCTACTTTAACCCTAAACCCTCGACCCTCAACCCTATCCCTAAACCCTCGACCCTCAAACCTCAACCCTCAACCCTCAATGTCAAACCCTAATTCCTAAACCCTTAACTCTAATTCATCAACCCTCAACCCTATCCCTAAACCCTAAACCCTAAAGCCTCAACCCTCAACCCTCATTGTCAAATCCTAATCCCTCAACCCTAAACCCTATCCCTAAACCCTCAACACTATCCCTATTCCTAAACCCTCAATGGGCTCGATACTATACCTTAAACCCTAATCCCTTATCCCTAAACCCTCCAACCCTATCCCTAATCCTTATACCCTTGACACTCTACTTTAACCCTAATCCCTCGACCCTTAACCCTAACAGTAAACCCTCAACCCTCAACCCTAAATCTTATCCCTAAACCCTAATCCCTCAACCCTCAACCCTAATCCCTCATCCCTTAACTCTAATCCCTCATCCCTAAACCTTAAACACTATCCATATTCCTAAACCCTCAACGGGCTTGATACTATACCTTAAACCCTAATCCCTTATCCCTAAACCCTCCAACCCTATCCCTAATCCTTATACCCTTGACACTCTACTCTAACCCTAATCCCTCGACCCTTAACCCTATCCCAAAACCCTCAACCCTCAACGTCAAACCCTAATCCCTCAACCCTTAACTCTAATCCCTCGACCCTCAACCCTATCCCTAAACCCTCAACCCTCAACACTCAACGTCAAACCCTAATCCCTCAACGCTAAACCCTATCCCTAAGCCCTAATCTATCAACCCTTAACCCTAATCCATTAACCCTCAACCCTAATCCCTCATCCCTAAACCCTAAACACTATCCCTATTCCTAAATGCTCAACAGGCTCGACACTATCCCTCAACCCTTAACCCTTAAAACTTGAACCCTAAAACCTATCCCTACACGCTTGACACTCGACACTATATCTTAAACCCTAATCCCTTAACCCTCATCCCAAAAGCCTCAACCCTAAATCCTTAAACCTTCAACCCTAAACCCTATCCCTAATCCCTCTACCTCGACACTCTTCTTTAACCCTAATCCCTTGACCATCGACCCTATCCCTAAATCCTCAACCCTAAATCCTCAACTCTCAACATTAAACCCTAATTCATCAACCCTAAACCCTAATCTGTCGAACCTAAACCCTATCCCTAAACCATCAACCCTCAACACTATACCTTAAACCCTAATCCCTATCCCTCAACCCTTAACCCTTAAAACTTAAACCCTATCCCTACACCCTCAACACTCA
This sequence comes from Cunninghamia lanceolata, assembly GCA_027924645.1. NCBI lineage: Eukaryota > Viridiplantae > Streptophyta > Pinopsida > Cupressales > Cupressaceae > Cunninghamia > Cunninghamia lanceolata. Next base: position 2,003,907 of record BSBN01000277.1, read on the forward strand.
ACACTATATCTTAAGCCTTAAACCCTCATCCCTAAAGCCTCAACCCTCAATCCTTAAACCTTCAACCCTAAACCCCATCCCTAATCCCTCTACCCTTGACACTCTAACCCTAACCTCAACAAATCTTTCAACCCTAAACCATCAACCCTAAACCCTATCCCTAAACCCTCAACCCTCAACACTATACCTTAAACCCTAATCCATCAACCCTAAAACCTAATCCCTCAACTGTCAACCATAAACACTATCAATAAACCCTCAACCCTCAAGACTATACCTTAAACCCTAATCCCTCAACCCTCAAACCTAACCCTAATCCCTCATCCCTAAACCCTAAACGCTATCCCTATTCCTAAAACCTCAACCATTGACACTATACCTTAAACCCTAATCCCTTATCCCTAAACCCTAAAACCTATCCATAAACCCTTGACGCTCAACACTATATTTTAAACCACAATCCCGTAACCCTCAGCCCTAATGCCTCAACCCTCAATCATTAAACCTTCAACCCTAAACCCTATCCCTAATCCCTCTACCCTCAACACTCTACTTTAACCCTAATCCCTTAACCATCAACCCTATCCCTCAACCCTCAACCCTCAACCCTCAACCCTCAACTCTCAACATTAAACCCTAATCCATCAACCCTAAACCCTAATCCATCAACCCTAACCCCTAATCCCTTAACCCTAAACCCTATCCCTAAACCCTCAACCCTCAACACTATACCTTAAACCATAATCCCTCAACCCTAAACCCTATCCCTAAACCCAACAAAACTACTTTGCCTTATGTTAGGTTGTTAAACCCATCATTTTTGACACTCTTCTCTTAAAGATATCGGAGTTGCAAGAATATGTCAGAAAAATGGCTATAAACTTTTTTAATGTTAGTAATGTTATATGGCATGTTTTTCTAGCCCATCTGGGCTTCATTATGCCAATACGTGTACACACGATGAGAAAAGCTTTGCGTATGGTACATCCACAGTGAGTAATTAACAGTTGAAATCAGAAGGATGATCATTATGAGAAAAGCTTTGCATTGGGGTACATCTATGTTTCTTGCTATCCACCCTGCACTTAAGGGAAGTATATTGTTATGAAACAAGCAAATAATCTCCCGTTGTTTACTGGCTCTATCCACAAGAACTACTAAACTTTTTTCTCTTGGTAATTGTAGAGGACATTCACCTATTTTTGGCAACTCCTGCATTCCCAAACCATTACAAAAACTAAGTTATTTTAACCCAATAAATATTTGATTGCATTGATTTAATACTCTACTACATTAAAGCTTAGCATTCACACAAATGCAGATGTTCATATTATAGACGACTGCATTATATTAGACTATTAGAGATCCCTCAAAAAAATGTAATAACAAAACCGCTTTGCCTTATGTTAGCTTACAATTAAAACCATTCTTTTTTACACTCTTCTCTTAATAAAGTAAGAGTAATAAGAATAGAAGGCAGAGAATTTGATCTTACTAGTATGCATGGTCAGTTTACATTCTGTGACTTCATTTTCATTGAATAAAAAGGTAAATATCTGATTTGAAAGGTGGGGCAGAGTTCACTGTCATGTGCTTTTCTAGATGATAGGGTCCATAATGTCCAGGGTTCTTCAAAGAAAGGCTTGTAACATAATTAAGTTTTTGTTATACCAATTCTCTAGGTAAAGCTACAATTCAAATGCCTACTTTGAAAGTTGAAATAAATTAAATTAGACTTACAATTTTGATTTTCTTCCATTGCTTCAACAACATCATTGTTTTCTTCATCAGAAACCAATTCAAGATCAGCAACTTGCTGCCCATTAGTTGACTTGAATTGCATCCTTTGTTAGAAGAAGGGCTTTTTTTATCTGTATCAATGTTGGTATTCATAAGCTGAAGAGCATTGATATTTTTCACACACCCTGTTCTTTGAAATATCTTAACCTTAAAATATGACTTGGATATGTACTTGAACACAGCAAAATCTCCAATCTCCAACCCATAATGATTCACAAAATTTTCCCAACCCTACCTAAATTCTAGTTTATTTATGGTACCCCTTAATTGTACATCCCACTCTTGCCCACCTAAGCCTTGAAGAAGGAGGCACACCCATTAAACTAACTCATTCGACAACTTGCTTCCCATCGGTGTACTTGAACTGGGTACTCTGTTAGAAGAAGGGCATCTTTTATCTGTATCAATGTTGGTATTCATAAGCTGAAGAGCATTAATATTTTTCACACACCTTGTTCTTTGAAATATCTTAACCTTAAAATATGACTTGGATATGTACTTGAACACAACAAAATCTCCAATCTCTAGCCCATAATGATTCACAAAATTTTCCCAACCCTAACTAAATTCTAGTTTATTTATGGTACCCCTTAATTGTACATCCCGCTCCTGCCCACCTGGGCCTTGAAGAAGGAGGCATGCCCATTAAACCAACTCATTCGACAACTTGCTGCCCATTGGTTGACTTGAACTACATACTCTGTTAGAAGAAGGGCATTTTTTATCTATATCAATGTTGGTATTCATAAGCGAAAGAGCATTGATATTTTTCACACACCCCGTTCTTTGAAATATCTTAACCTTAAAATATGACTTAGATATGTACTTGAACACAACAAAATCTCCAATCTCCAACCCATGATGATTCATAAAATTTTCCCAACCCTGCCTAAATTCTAATTTATTTATGGTACCCCTTAATTGTACATCCCACTCCTGCCCACTTGGGCCTTGACGAAGGAGGCACACCCATTAAACCAACTCATTCAACAACTTGTTGCCCATTGGTTGACTTGAACTGCATACTCTATTAGAACAAGGGCATCTTTTATCTATATCAATGTTGGTATTCATAAGATGAAGAGCATTGATATTTTTCACACACCCTATTCTTTGAAATATCTTAACCTTAAAATATGACTTGGATATGTACTTGAACACAAGGAAATCTCCAATCTCTAGCCGATGATGATTCACAAAATTTTCCCAACCCTGCCTAAATTCTATTTTATTTATATGGTACCCCTTAATTGTACATCCCACTCCTGCCCACCTGGGCTTTGAAGAAGGAGGCACTCCCATTAAGCCAACTCATTCGACAACTTTCTGCCCATCGGTTGACTTGAACTGCATACTCTGTTAGAAGAAGGGCATCTTTTATTTGTATCAATGTTGGTATGCATAAGTTGAAGAGCATTGATGTTTTTCACACACCCTTTTCTTTGAAATATCTTAACCTTAAATTATGACTTGGCTATGTACTTGAACACAACAAAATCTCTAATCTCTAGCCCATGATGATTCACAAAATTTTCTCAACCCTTCCTAAATTCCAGTTTATTTATGGTACCCCTTAATTGTACACCCCTAAACCCTAAGCCCTAATCCCTTAACCCTAAACCCTAATCCCTAGTCCCTAAACCATAAACCCTAATCCCTAATTATAATTTATGGTACCCTAATTTGTAAACCCTAAACCCTAATCCCTTATCCCTAAACCATAAACCCTATCCCTAAATCCTTAACCCTCAACACTTAAACCTTAAATCCTAAACCCTATCCCTAAACCCTCAACCCTCAAAACTATACCTTAAACCCTAATCCCTCAACCCTAAACGCTATCCCTAAAGCCTCAACCCTAAACCCTAGTACCTTAAGGTCCTAAACTCTAATCCTTTATCCCTAAACTCTAAATCCTATCCCTAAACCCTCAACCCTCAACCTTAAACCTTAATCACTCAATCCTTATCCACCCCTCTCCTCCCCTATCTGGCTCACCCCCATCTCTACCCTCCTCTACCCTTGACACTATACATACATAAATATAGGCATACATAGATACAGACATACATATAGGCATACATACATACATACATACATATAGGCATACATACATACATACATACATGATTAATAACCTTGAACATAAAAAAATTCAAGGGGAACATAACGTGAGCGTGTTATTTCAAACATGACAAACAATGCACAAACTTTTGCGGAAAAGGAAAAATACAAAGTAAAACATAACGCGAGCCCATTATAATGCACTCATGTTATGTTTTGCTTTGGGAATCTCAAGCCTTGGGCTTGGGATTTGTTTTGGATTTCCAACCCAAAGGCTTGGAGTGCCTTCTTAATGTCCAAAGACGTGTTTTTTCATATTCTATAGGATTTCACATAAATTCGTTCGTGCTAACCCTCAAATTTGCACGTGTTTCAAGTTCAAACAAATCGAACACCTGGTTAATGTTAGGCTTTCTCTTAGCTATTTGACGATGTGATTTTTTTCACATTTTGACAATGTTAAGCCTTTCATCTTTAATTTCTTTTGTTTATGTGTCCGTTTTTGGGCAAAAACAACTGTTTGGTCTTTTTTTCATTGTAAATTAACTATTCATTGAAATTTTAAAAAAAAACATATTTAGAAACTAGACTCCATTCTACACATATTAAAAAAAGAAAAAAATAATTTTTAATTAGTTTTCAAAATTTATTGGGGTAGCAGGGCCAAAATTCTATTTTTTAGGATGTGTCCACTTTGAACATTAGTAAAAAATCAAATATTCATCAAAAAATTATCAGATAATTAGTCATAAACTACATACTGTTAGCTAATTTCTCAATGAAGCGATTTTAAAAATACCAAAAAAATTTTGACCTTTTGAGGGAGCCACAAAACATGCTATGTTATGTTTTTTTGATAGAAACAACACCAATTTCTATGGCTCCCTCTTTTGAACCCCTTAATCTATACCATTTTCAAAAAAAATACTAATTTAGAAAGAAGACTCGGAGTACTACGAATATTGTTTGGTTGCATCTCCAAATTTTGAGTGTAACTATGCTCACTTTCTCATCCAAGGCCGGCATTCCCTGATTTCAGAAAAAAAAAAAAAAAGTGGCCACTTAAGACCCCTTTTTGGCCCCCCATCTTTTTACACTTTCCCTCATATTCTATATTTTGTTCATTTTCTGTAATTTGGTAAATTTTGTTTGTCTTGAATAGGTTGATCATTTGGTGTAACATAAGTTTTAATTTTGAATTTCATCATCATTCTTTATTTTATTATTTATTGATTCAATTAGAGTTTTCGGATTTGTTCCAATATCAAATTATTTGGAAAATATAACATACCTTCACCTCTAGAGATTGATTTCCCACTTGCATGGATTTTTTGCATTTGTTCTCGTTTTTCTCCCTTTCTTTCTCTTTTTTATCTTCAATGGATGATAGAGGATTGCTTTTAATATTTCACCTTGGAAGTTTAATTTTTTATTTTCACTAAGTCATCTCATGCATTCCTTATTTCTTTTCCTTTTTGAGATTTTAGCTCCTTAGGCATTTTCCTTTTTGATGGTTTTCACCCCATAATTCTCAAGTCTACATAAATATATAATAAAACAATCAATGCACAATAAGAATGTTCTATGCATGTTAGGAACATAAGAAACATAAAAAAACACTCAATTGTCAAACAATGATGAGGAATTTCTCAAAAGGATAAAATAATAAATCACTATATTATTATAAGAAAAAAAATAAAAATAATGTTCTCTAATGTCTTAGGAATGTTAGAAACATAAAAGGTGCTCAATTGTCAATCAATCACATATAATTTTTCAAAAGAATAAAACTAATCATTTACATGCATTGAAAATGTGCAGATAATAGAGTAGAAGATAGTTTGTGGAACCAAACTCGTGACCATTTGTCTTTTGTTATCCCCCATTATCTTTTTTCATATAAAAAATAATGTGATCACATTATAACATGTACATGTTATAACACACTTGTGTTATATATTTCTTAAACATTATATAACATGCTTGCATTGTATAATGTGTACATGTATGCATTTAGTTTCCTTTTTCTTAGGAATTACCAATCCTTAGGCTTGGATATTCGAGGCTAAGGTTGGAGTTTCTTATTATCTACTCAAATCCATGTTTTGGAAAATGCATATAAAAAATATACAAATCTCACATGCACTCTCCATTAGGTTCTCATATTTTAAGACATTATAATAAAAAACACCAGTGTGACATCAAGCCCCATCTTAGCTTTGCAACCACATTTAAAAAAATTTCCAAATATATTAAGGTTTAGATCTTTAATTACTTTTACTAGTGTCTTCATTTTTTGTTAAAAACACATGTTTTATTTTTCTACATAATTTTTATTGGTTCATCCACATTTGAATTTTTTTACATTTTCACATTCTACATTTCATTCTAAACACATTGGAAAAAGTTTTGATTTTTTATTGTTTTTCTCAAAATTAGGGGAGCACACTCTTTTTTTTGTTTATCAGAATGTGTTCACTTAGAAAATTAGTAAAAAATAATATATTTTTTAAAAGATTATGAAAAATACATGTAATAATACATGATCATAGCTCACTTTTCACCAAATGGATTTGTAAAATAATTAGAACTCAAAAAATGGGGGGAACGCACATGACATTGTTATTTTTTGGGGTTAAAAGTAGGACCACTTTATGTGCTCTCAAAATTTGACCCTCTTAATCTTGACCATTAAAAAATATAGTAGTTTAGAAACTATATTTTGAGCACTAATATTCTCGTTCTTATCATATCATCAAATTTTGAGCATAGGTATTCCAAATTACTCATTGAAGTTTAGCTTTTACTGATTTCAAGAAAATCGTGACCACTTTTGATCCTCTTTTGGCCCCCCATTTCCATGTATTTACCCCATGCTATCAAAAGATTTATTTGAAAGGAAAATATTGATGGAATGGCCAACTCCATGGCATCTAACAATAGGTTGTATAACGAGACAAGATAATGTGTGGCAAGATTGCATGATGAATCAAATGGATTTTGTCACAAAGAGATCTTGTACTTAAAAAAGACACACCAACAAAAAGGGAATGTGTGGGACACCAAAATTCACCCAACACAATTCAACAAGCATGCATAGTTAGGGTAGTGCATAATAAACTACCACAACATGAAGCACACACACTTGATAAGCTCATGCATGAGAACTACAATAGATATTTTTGAGTGATACAATATTGCACTAAGATAAGGATGCTCTTACATCACCATTTCTTCCTATGATTAGATCCTTTCTTTGTTTTCAGGCTTGTGTCAAATCTTAACTTCCCAAGGAATTGGCACATGTACATTGGAGGGACTTATGTTTATTGTTCACATTTATATAATTGGTCATTCTACTATGTCTTTTTTTACTTTTTTAGAGTGAGCAACTATCATTTGATCTAATCTAATTGAAGGTATGCCATAAATTTTGCTCTATGTAGGGTTTTTAAAACTCCAAGGGCTTCAACTAATCACCATGTAGCTAAGAGGGGCCCATAATCTCAAGTAGAATCTAATATGTCTCTTTATTCACTTCTTGGAGTAGCAACCATAATTGGATATAATTTAATTAATGACCCTCAAATGTTTTCTCTATTATTCGACAAGTGTCAAATCATAACTCTATGAAAGGTTGCCACCTATATCACTTTTTTATGTTGACCTTTCTTTTAAACATGATCAAGAATTGGAAACATAGCTAAGTATCAAAGAAAGCCAAAGGTTAAGCAAATTTTGGTGCATTTTTAAGTGGTGTATGGTACATTGACCAAAAAATCCACGCATGAAATAACCTAAAATAAAATAAAAAGGAATCTCAAAGAAAATAGACATGGAATCAAATAAAATAAAAGAAGCCACTGCTACACACCATTTAAATAGAAGGGGGTAGGAAATCTCTTATCCATCCATCATTCACTAACATGAAGCTCAAATAACTTGGAAATATAAGATGTAGATTCATTCTAGAGAGTTTAGAGCACATATTTAAATAATAGAAATACAAATAAATTCCTAGGTAAATGTGAACCATTGATGAACATTAAATCAACAGATGTGTTGATACATGATTACATTGGTGTAATTTTAAACTCAAGAGATTTGGATTATTCATTTTTCTTACATTATTAAATATGGACTCCAAATTCATTGGAATGCACCTCCCACATTAACACATCAACACTCCACATGCCAATGTTAGTTTACACATCAACATTTCCCATGTCGAGAGTGTTAAATCACACTCACCAAATGCGTCAATTTAATGTCACAAATTATTAACATTGTAAATGATCAATGTTGACATTTAGCACCTCTCTATGCACATTACTCTCCTCTTTCATCATTTTTGATGTCCTCTATTACCACTAGACCTCTTCTCTATGTAGTTTTGATGACCTCATGTTGAACTTAAATGGCTCCTAATGCATCAACTATATCTATGACACATGCCACTTGTTATTTTCTTACACCTCCTCTTCCTACTTTGTGAGCTATCTCTCTAGTTCACTTACAATGTGATAACACTTTGCAAAAATGATTCATCAATGAAACTCTCATGAGTTCACCTCTAGGATATAGAATGCTCACTTTGACACTAGATTGGAGTAGCAATTGTTTAAGGGTCAAATGAACAACTGCTAAATAGGGGCACTGGGTACACACCAAAAGATGAACAAGGAAGATAATAATAGAGGTCATATAATGGAAACCAAATGGAATTACAAAAAAATGGAAAGAATACAAAGGGCCACCAGTATATGTAACCTAGTTTTCCAATGCTACCAAATCTTAAAGAGATATATGTGCAAACTCTCTATGCTCATAATTAACTCAGCCTCAACTCTATTGAAAACCCATTCTTCTAGCCAAAAGAATCCAACCCATTCAAAGGACTAGAACTTCTCATTATATAACACATGCCACCTATGTTGCCACATAGGATAGAAGTAGGCTGCTAAAATAAATGTGTGCATAAAAGGTAGCTTGATTAGTAATGTGTCATCAGAAACAAACAATAAACCATTCCAAGTATTAATTTGATCTTGATATCCTTTGACATTTCTAGAAATCTAGCATGGTATTAAAAGAACTAATCATTGCCATTTGATTGAAGCTTTCTAATGGAATGACCAACTACCCAATATTTGGCATCAACTGATCATTATAGTAGATGAATGAACAACAGGTTGTGTGATTAGACAATATAATGTGCTGCAAGGTTACACAATGAATCAAGCAAGTTTTGGTAAGTGCACTTGGAAAAGATGCATGGGGATGTGTAAATAGGAAACATAGCATGCATGATACCAAATCCACCTGGCATAATACAAAAAGAAAATATGTGTGGTTAATCTACTGCACAACAAACTACCACAACATGGGGCACACACAAGATAAGATCACACATGGGAACTATAATAAATATTTGTGGGTGATCTGCACCAACCCAAGGTGCTTCTACATCAATATTACTTTATATGATTATTCATTAATTTTAATTGACTGTGATGTGATGAGGAGTTCAAAAGTCTAAGATTCCATTTCTAGTTTGCTTCAAAAGTAATTTAGAGAGTATTTGTTACTACATTTCTTTGTAGATCGGGGTTGGTCACTACTAGATTGATAATTCTTAAGTGTTGAGACTTATAGATAGATCCCAAAACTAAAGTCACATCTTTGTTAAAGTCTAATTATCGCATCACTAAGAGGGGCCCATCACTTTCTAGGATTTCTTTTTCTCACTTAGTGGTTATGAACTCTCTATAAGCTAAAATATATTTTAGGTCCATCTAGATCAATAACATTTAGAAGTTCCTCCTTTGTCAAAACTATGTGGAGCAATGGTTTTATGCAAGATCACCACTTGTACATTAGAGGGGTCATGCCATCTTCCTTTCTAAATTCTTACTTAAATTTTCTATCATGGAGTATGAATTTGATTCCACATTAGCCATTTAAGATTTGTGATTGTCATTGGATTGAGGGTGATCAATGGTTCTCCCATCCTTTTTTGTTGTCATGCTTGTGTCAAATCTTAATTTCCTAAGGAAAATTGCCACATTTACATTGGAGGAATCCATGTTTATTATTCACATTTTTATAATTGTTCATTTTTTAGATGTCTTGTTTGCTTTTTTTAGAGTGAGTGACTACCATTCAATCTAGTCTAATTGAAGGTACACCATAACTTTTGCTCTATGTAGGGTTTTCTAGACTCTAAGGGCTCCAACTAATCACCACATGGTTAGGAGGGGCCCACAATCTCTTAGAATTGAGGTTTTCTCTTTATTTACTCCTCAAAATAGCAATCAACATTAGATTTAATTTAGTCAATAACCCTTAAATATTTTTATATTATTCAACAAATGTTGGATCCTTAACTTTGTGAAATGTTGTCATCTATATTTATTTTCCAACTTCCAACTAATGTTGTCACCTATATTTCTTTTCCCAATTTCCAACTAACCTTTATAGTAAACTTAAAAGAAAAATTAGAAAAAAAAACTAAATATAAAACGGAAGCCAAACGTCAAGCAAATTTTAAATATGAATAAAAACATTTTTAAATGGTGTGTGATGCATTGACAAAAAAATCCAAACATGAGATAACCTAAAATAAATAAATAAAATCCCAAAGAAAATAGACAGAAAATAAAATAAAATATAAGAAAGCCACTGCTACATGCCATTTAAAAATAATAATAATTCCTTATCGACAGTGTAGATTCATTCCAGAGATCTTGGAGTGCATCTTTAATTTATAGCAATTCGAACGAATTTGAAGGTAAACGCGGGTTCCTAATCTCCATATTGTCAAACCAGTCATATGCACAATAGATTGATAACAATTGTTTTCCGTATGTCCAAATCATGGAGATTAGGAACCCGCAAAGAATGTTGTCATTTCATGTGTCGATTTAACATTCATAAAAGGTTCGCGTTTCCCTTCAAATTCGTTCGAATTACTATATAAAGAAGTCATGTTATGTGAATGAGAGCCTTAAAAAACACTCGACCTATTTCGTTATGAAGTTTTGGAATAATCTGTTCCATTTAGATGTAAGTGACCAATTTTTCTCTCTAGAAAGAATTCATACCAAACAAACAACATATATCAATATACAATAATATCTATAAATATATTTGTACCAAATAGACTTCAATGAATAATTAATGTTGTAGCATATAATTTTTATGTACTAAATGATTATGTTTATACTCATAAAATCAAAACTATCTTGATGTCCAAATCTAGAGTTTGGTTATTTTAGAATTCTAAAATGCAAATAAAAATAATCAAACAGTTGAGCACATCAATATATTCATTTATGTGATCATTCTACAACACTTAAAAGATATAAATTTATATTAATATAATAGAGCTCTCTTCAACAAATAGTTATCTTCTCTTCTATTTTTTAAACTAAAATATAAAAATTTTAACTTTTAATTAGTTTCTACCATTACAAAACTATAGTACTTCTAACTATTATATCAAATTATATTAGTTCCTACCATTGCATGGAAATGTATTAGTTCCTGCTATTGCATGGAATTATATCGGCAATTTAATGTATGGCTGGTTTTTGTTTTACAACCAAATGCATGATTTTCCTATATCAAATTTGACTATACCGTATACGTATTTAGCTTTGGCTGGTAAATTCCACACTATACACATTTTGTTAGTGTGGCAATATGCTTGGTGATTATTTTGTTCCGATTCCTGCACATGGAAATATGACGACATTTTACGCTTCGCCCTATTCTAAGTATTATTCTATATCTGACTTCAACTTTTTTCCCCTTGACGAATTGCCTAAATAACTAGCCAAATGGATGGAATCAATTGATAATACCCATTTTGACGTACGAGTTTGCAGTATTTCAAATTTCACAGATCTTTCTGTCTTTTCTTCAATTGACACCCAATTTTTCATCATTTTCCAGCAGTAAAAGGTCAGAAAATGAACAAAAATAGAGGAATGAGTGGAGGTTGTCAATATCTGTACATTCTGCCTTTCACGCGATTCCTGCTTAGGGTTTTGTTTGAATGAAAACACCAAATGCAACACGCAAGAATGGACTTGTCTTGTCCAGTACATGGCCCATTCACGCGGAAAGAAACCGGAAACATTTCTTTATCTGGCCGCTTAACTCACACAGGGGACCTGCCTATATCGAGTTAAAAGGGAAAAAAGCCATTAATAAGGTTTCACCAGCTAAGATGGCTGGTGAAAGCTGGTAAAATTGCAGTATGAGAGTGGTCCGTCAGAGCAAGCCCATTTTGAGCGATTACAATCGTTATCTCTCGCTTTATCTGTTTTTTTTCTCTTCCATCATTCTCATGTAACAGAATGAATAGCCTATTTTGGATAACTCTGGACAGCACAAATCAGATCACGATGGGGCTGAGGTGAAGGTGGCCTTAAATGCTGAGGAATGCAAAAACCGGGTGGAATATAATACTCCTGTTTTGATAAAACCCACAAATCTAATCTAGACATAACAATCCATGAATAGCTTCAATACCAGTGGTATTGACAGCCAATGTCTCCCATACTGCTGCTGCTCAGAGGTAGATGGATCAAAACTCCTCCCCTGCAGCTTTCCATCAAAACATAAGTTGGAGACAGAATTCCAGAATTCAGAGGTAGCCCCTATCTATATAACTGGGTCGGGAGATGGGAATGAACTGACTACAAGAAGAGCAGGCGCCTGCCTTCACATGCCTTGTCTAATGCTTCAACATTTTAGGGTTTAGGGTTTAGGGTTGAGATGGGCATGGAGAAGGTGGGAGAGGGCACATATGGGAAAGTGTACAAGGCCAAAGATAAGAGCACGGGACGGCTTGTTGCTCTCAAGAAAACCCACCTTGAGATGGATGAAGAAGGAATACCTTCAACTGTATTTTGTGAAGTCTCTCTGCTTCAGATGCTCTCTACCAGCATTTACATTGTCAGGTCAGTCCTCCAATCATGCCATTCTATGGATTTTCTTTTGGGTTATAATATTTGTTTTTTTGGGAAGGAAAATACTTTAATATCAGACGCACTTTTGAAAGCAATAGAGTCCTGTCAAAATTTCCTTCTCTACAATTGTTGGGTCATACAAAGAAAGCCAAACTGCTATTCTGCCATTGCTCTTACTGCTTTCAATTAGAATTTATGAGTTTGGTTGAGACTCAAAATGAGCAGCAATGGCCTCTTCTTTTGGGGAGGAGGAGAAACAAAAGGGTGTTTGTATGAGATTGAGTTAAATCCTAACCTAAAAAATTTGTCCTATTATTTTCAAACGGTGTACCAGACTGAGTTGGATCATGACAAACAAAAATTGATTGCAAGGAAGCAGGACAATTGTAAGAAAGCTAAAGGACTGCGAAAACTCATGCCCACAATTGTAAGAAAAGCTTGCTGCTATTTCTGTCTTCTGAATGAATGTGCGTGTCGTTTGAACTCATTTCTTTGCTTTAATAAATTTCAGATCGATATTTGTTGGGATTTTGTTATGGTCAGGTGTAAAGGGCAATGTCGCCTTTTTCTTTTCCAAATGGGTGTTTGTGTTTCTTTTCAAGCAGGAGACTCTGTAAACTATAATGTGTTTCTTTTTGTTGATGTTTATAAAACATTAGTAGGTTTAAATGTATGTGTTTCTTTTTCTTGATGTTTATAAAACATTAGTAGGTTTAAATGTCATCTGGGACTTGTGGCTAGCGTTATGCTGTTGTAAGACATTCCATCTCCGTGTGTCGCAGAAGACCCCAGATGCTCTGGAAACCTGGTTGTGTTTGGTGTATGAAATCTTACAAACTTGCCACTAAACCAGTGAAAATGGGTATTTGTTCTTTTCTAATGCCTCGCAGAATATTAATCTAGTCGTCCCTAGTCTTGGATGTTAGCTGGGACTTGCATCAAGCCTCATGAATTCATGAGAAGAATGAAGAAAACTAAAGTGACCAGTGGGGTTGATCTGCTCACAGTATGTTCTTCCTTACCCTGTCAATTGATGAAATTATATAATCATAATTTAAACTCTTATTACAAGGATTAAGAGACTGATAAATTAAATAATTTTCATTGGAAAATGCAATTGTTTACTGAGGGCTTTGGATTGGACTCTCTCTAGAGTTGAAGCATTAGGTAATGGCACCGACTGGCAGGTTCCTCAGACAAAAGTATGGCTATCTTAGCATAAATTTAAGGTCTGCAATAAAGAGGATGTCGTGTGTTACTCTGCATTCTATGGCTGCTCCTGCCGTCCTTACTCTTCCCGTCCCCAAATATACTAAACTCTTCATCAACGGAGAGTTTGTGGGGTGTCTCAAATTTCCTAATCTTCCCTCTCTATCTCCCTCTACAAATAATCTTTTATCAAACTCATTTGTATCGCAGTAAGAACATTTGAAACGTTGGATCCTCGAACAGGGGACACAATAACAAGTGTTGCAGAGGCCACTAAAGATGATGTTGACGAGGCCGTTAAAGCTGCTCGCAAGGCCTTCGATCATGGCTCTGTAATCTCCCCATCCTTTTCATTTTTCTACACTAATGGCGGAGATTGAGGGAATTTACTAAATTCTTTTTCTACAGTAATGGCGGAGATTTAGGTAATTTACTAGAAGAACCCTTTTCATTTTCTACACTAATGGCGAAGATTTGAGGAATTTACTAGAATAAGCTTGCGCAGGAGAGGGCTCGTATTCTGAACAAAATACTTAATACTCTTCTGTGTATATCAATCAATTAACAAAGAAAATGAATATCCTTATCTCCGCTTAGGCTAAAGGACGCGAATGCTCGCTTAACAGGTGGGAATACCGCCGGGGGTTCTAAATGTGCTTTCTGGGTTTAGAAACAACTGGAGATGGCATTAGTAGACATGTGGATATTGATAAGGTGAAGTTATTAACCAATACACAATTTACAATTTTTTCCCTCTTAAAACAGGACATACATTGCATGACTATAGTCAATAACTATAAATATGAATTTGGTGTATATGTTCATGTTTTGATCATTAATTGTTTCTGCTTGGCCAGTTCTTTGTACTCTTTTATATTGGCTAAAATACTATTTGTTTCTTGATTTTGCACTTTTTTAAGCTCTTTTCCTTAAAGAATTAAGATGCTATATTTTTATGGACCATGTACTTGATTAAGCTGATTTTGGTTGTAGGGTTTAATTCTTTCTACTCTTTTATACAGGTTAATATATTGACTATTTCTACTTACAGGGTTTAATCTTTGAACAATCTTTCTATGTATGGTGTTTCTTTCTTTAACTTAGTTAATCGAAAAATAATAATATGGTATATTTGTATGGCAGATTGTATTTACAAGGTCTATAGAGGTGGGACGACTTATAATGGAGGTGGTTGCAAGGAGCAACTTGAAGCCTGTGATGTTTGACAGAATACCCAAAGATGTTGGGATGGTGCCACACAAAGAGTTACCGGCCAGTTTAAGATATGTAAGCTTTGACAGCTTACCTAAAGATGTTGGGATGGTGCCACTCAAAGAGTTACCATACAGTTTAAGATACATTGACATATCTTATCCTGTATGGTAACTGTTTGAGTGACACCATCCCAAAATCTTTAGATAAGTTGTCAAAGTTCACATATCTTGAGTTGGCTGGTAACTCTTCAAGTGACACCATCTCAACATCATTGGCCAATCTGCAAGGAGCAACTTGAGGAGGCTGTCAATCATGCTCACCCTGCTGCCTACTCTAACATGGTTGGACATCCTCGTTCCCTGTTCTTAGGATGTGAATATGTGCCACTGAAATGAAGTGAAATAAGTCACTGATTAATTTGGCCGGGATAAATATGCTGTGTTCGAAGAAGGATCTTCATTCAAGAGGCCATTCATCATGATTTTGTAAAGAAGGCAGCAGGTAGCAGGGGACCCCTTTATGGCAGGAGTTCAACAAGGCTCTCGGGTAAACACATCTTTATCTTTTTTAATTGTTTTTTACCTACCAGCCACAAGACACGCGCACACACGACATTCTCATCATAGACTGATGTTCTTGCTATTAACGAGTAAAGATTTTGCTCCGTGGAATGCTTTATAAATTTATATTTTTTTAGTAATAAAATAAAAATAAAAATTTGATGGTATTCTCATATGTATATTAGAGTCTCCTCTTACTGTATTATATTTCATCTTAATACTTCTAACAATATTAAATTGAAGGGTATAAAGTTAGTGCTTTTATCTCCAGTTAAATACATTAGATAAAGATTTCAATCTTTCATTTTTAGGGCCTACTCTTCTCTATGCAAAGAGTTCCTAGCTCAATTGTAATTGAATATCTATATGCTAAGAGATCAATTCCCCATTCCTTAATTCTTGTATATTTTGACAAAGTGCCACTCAATACAACAATTAATTTCGAGGTATGGATTGTAATAGAAAGCTTAGAAAAATAAAATGATTTTCAACTAATAGTCTTAGCCACCCACCCTTATTTTAGCATTTATAACATCCAAGCAACATGTACAATGATGGACCTATAATGAATGGTATGTGAAAGGATTCTCACTACTAGACCTAGTAAATATTGACGTGGACATGCTTTCTCCACATAGTTTTTCAATATATATCCTAGATCTCTATGAGAGATAAACAAGGGCAATCTTGAGATGAGATGTACAAATCATGTCTATGATCTATGTGGGTAGAGCATCGAAAGCCTCTCTTCTTGGAACCACAACACTATTATGGTTTGTACCTTCACTTTGAGGACAAAGTCATTTGACCTCTAGGGTATTCTAGACCCTATGTACCTTCTATCTCGATGGTTATTTCAGCATTGTTTAGGATTTGTTCTCATTAGCTTTGAATTGAAACAAACCATTTCTTTCCATGAGAAAATTGCTTTTGTTCTCATTAGCTTTGAATTGAAACAAACCATTTCTTTCCATGAGAAAATTGCTACCGTCAAACTTGCTCTTTAGATCTACAGACCATGGATCATATTGTCTAAACTATATTCTCTCTTTAAGTTAAGATATTAGTTAATGGTTTGTCAAAATAGGTAATAGAGTGATGATTTATTGAAATTTTAACTCTCAATATTCTAAACTGACATAAATTGTACACATTCCATGTTGACAAGATTTTAGAACTCATATTCCAATATAAAGTGTATATATTCCAAACATAATTATTAATTGTCCGGAGTACATATGAACCTATTAACCATAATAAAAAAATTTGTATTACAAATATAAAGTCCTTTAATAACATAATTCATTAATTATATTTATTTTTATAAAAAAAATAAAAATATTTTAAAACCCAAGTCAAAGTCAAGTGCGGGGCGGTGGTTGACCACAATTTAAGAGATTCTAATGTGAACAACTCCATCGTCATCATTATTTTTTCCAATGGAAGAGTTTAAATATTGTGAAAGCATTGTATTTGCTAAATATGAAATTCTAGGAAAAGTAATTTATTTTGTACATCATGTTATTTATATAGTTTATTTAAAATGAAATATTTATATATTATAATAGTTATCAATACATTTCACTAATAATTATTTAAGTTCAATTTTTATGTTTTTGATTTATTTTGATTTAAGAAGATAATAAGAAGTTTATAAATATATTGTTGTATGAATTTAGTTCATAGCATTACTTCATCTTAATTTCATCATTCATTTCTAATTCATTTATTTAAATTAGTTGTTTATTTTAATTGTTTTAATTATTTAATTATCCTAAACATCACAATCACTGTTTTTTTCATTTTTGTCGTTTGTTGCTGGGTAATATTCCTTGAGGATTAAATTTTTATTAATATATAAATTTTATGATAATTTAACATTTAATTTTTTTATTTATATATAACTTTTAAACAAAGATACTGAAACAAGATAAGTATAGAAAATTTAAATCAATGTGACACATTGAAATATTTTAGAGTTCATGTGCTTGGAAAGAGATAAGGGACATTGAGGGGCCCACCTACCAAACATCAAATCAACCCTATAATGTTATATGACTATTTTTAAATTTATTTATTTCATCATTTCAATAGTGTGATTCTTCAATCCAGTGCATATATTCTATAGATCCCTTTTATGAGAGCCTCATTAGGGTGTAAAATATGACCTATATAATCAGTTTGGCCATTCCATGATGTTTAAATAGTTTAAAATTATTTAAATATTTTTAATTATTAAAATAACTTTTAAATTAAGTAATAAATGTGAAAAGGCTAGATATCTTAGATTTGCCAACAATATGTCCAACTTGCTAATAATGACCAATTGGGATGACTAGATATGTTAGAGTTGCCAATGATATGTCCAAGATTTTTTGGATGTAAAATATGTTTTTAATTAATTTGTTTGCTTTAAGTGACCAACAAAAGAAGAATTTATAGTTATTATTCTATGCCCAAAAAATATCCTATATAAATTTGATGGTTGTATGGTTGTATTTAGCCTTTTTAACCATAAATACTCTATATACCTACCAGTTAATGATTGCACTATTAATTTCCAACATTAAAGAGTCGATTCATTTTATTATTTATTTTTTAAATTATTTTAGAAATTAATTTTCTAATTCTAGGCTCCATCACATTAAATTAATTTTGAAAATTAAATTATCTTATAACAAGTGCCATGTAGTGGCCAGTACCTACCTTGTAGTGTTGTTATTATAGTATTTGTTTAGTTGTTTTTTTTTTGTTGATTAGCTATTGGTTGCATATAGTATTTGTTTAGTTGTAATTTTTTTGTTGATTAAGTATTGGTTGTATAAACAAATTGCATTCCAATAATTGAAAAATTAATTTTTGAAGAGTGTTGAAATGTCTTGGGTAAATAAAATTGAAATCTCAAAAATAATCTAATTTGGTAGAAATAAAATATGACTAAAATATTTCCTAACTATAAAACTAAAATTTTACAAAGTCTATTAAATAACACAAATATTTGTTTAAAATGTAATAATACTAATACTTTTATAATTTAAAATGCATTAAAATATTTTAAGATTTTTAACTTTTGACTAAATAAAATTGAAATCCTAGATTTTTAACTCTTTGACTAAATAAAACTGAAATCCTAAAAATAATATAATTTCATAAAATAAAATGTGTAGAACCCTAACCCTAATTGGGTGTGGATAGATTTGAAATGTCTGCCTAAAATATTAAAATGTAATAATATTGAATACTATTACAATTTAAAATGAATTATAATATTGTAAGTTTGAACTAAAAAACAATTTTAAAAAAATTCAATTGAATGGTAATAGTTAGGTGAACTACACTGGTTTTTAATATTTTCACTTAAAATTTAAATATAAATTTTTAAAAGTAAATACTAAACATTTAAATAATATAATAATAATGATTAAAGAATTAATTAATGTAATAATACTAATACTTTTATAATTTAAAATGCATTAAAATATTGAAAGTTTGAAGAATAAATAAAAAATGTAATTAAATTCATGATACTGTAGATTTTAAAGTTTTGACTAAATAAAATTGAAATCAAGATTTTTAACTTTTGACTAAATGAAATTGAAATCCCTAAAATAATCTAATTACATAAAATAAAATGTGTAGAACCCTAAAAACTAAATTAAAATTAAATTATTTTTAACTAATGAAGCAAAAAGTTAATCGCCATCTATTTAGGCATGACTTAACTAGTGGGAGACAATATTTGTGTTCGTAGTTTGTTTACTTGCCATGTGCTCCCCTCAAACCAAAATTCTCCGTAGAGAAGAGGTCATTTTTTTAAGCCAATGACAATATAGATAAATCATTTCTAAATAATTTTTTGTTAAAAATTTATCATGTTGACATAGGAAAAGTACAAATTTAAATCAAATTTGTCCGACTTGCAATCAATAGATTAATAACTAGATAAGTGCGAACTCATTGCAATAGTACCAGCCGAAGGTAGGTACTAAATAATTGAATATAGAGATTACTTTATATGATACTGTTTATCACAATTTCATCATCTTGATATAGGGATTCTATGTTATGTTACCCCAAGTTTCTAGGACGGGGATGAGTTTCAGGGATGACTTTTTTTGGGCTATTTTTGGCGACAACAAAGGGGACAACTATATAAAAAATAGGGGAAATTTAAAATATATAGGGAAATATAAAATATTCATATGATACCACTGATAAACCACTCATCATATACATTATAGAATCATAGATCATTAATACATAATATTTGTGTTGAATTGAGAGTTCACATGTGAGTTGAACAAATTAGCAAATGTTAAAACTTAATTTTCATAATTCATTGTCAATATGCCTGTGATATTAAAAAATACTATACAAGTTACAACAAAATGCCCAAAGGTTGTAAGCTTCACTTTCAGCTACAATATGAAAATACAAAAACAAAACAAAATGCACAAAGTTTGCAAGTTTCACTTTCAACTACAATATGAAAATACAAAAACAAAGAAAGTATACTGCTGCTCTTAATCTACATCTGGCAACATTGCATCAAAATTAGAGTCCTCTAAGTCATTGCCATTGTGAGGGTTTGCCTCATCCAATTAAATAAAAATAAAAATGAGGTTTTTGTTATCCATTTAGAGAAAGTTGGGGTGTGGGGGCCCACCGCATTGTTTAAATTAAAGATTTAAATGTCCTAATAAAGAAAACAACTAAATTGCCTTAGGAAATATCAATTCGAAATAATATATATATTATTAAAATAATATTATTATTATATGAATATTTTAAAATATAAAAAGAAATAATAGCAATTTAATCATAATTATCATAAGATAATATTATGATTATAATTATCAAATATAAATATAAATTATATAACATATAATATATTAATATGATAATAAATATAAACATAAATAATAAATATATATTTTCATTGCATATTATAAAAGGCACTTTATATAAATGTGAGGATCGGGCCTCTTAAAAGAGACACCGATTCCTTAGTAAATGGTGTTTAACAAAATAAGTGAGCAAATATATTAATGGTAATGATTATCACCAATAGTGGTGATGGTTGGGTAGGAAAAAAGGGCAGTCGAAGAAAAAGAAAAATAGCAAAAAGAAATTACAAGGAAGATATGGGACAGACAAGGTAAGTCTGTAATTATATCAGGTATGTTTTTCATCAAGTATTTAAATATAGAATATAATATATGTTAGTAATATTCTAGTATAGACTGTGTAAAATAAATAGTGGATTCAGAAATGAATAAAGTTAAACAAATAAAGATATATCAATAGAATGAACTGATTTCATGATCATAAATAAGAAATGTAATGATGGAATAATATAATTATGACAGAAGTAAATGAATTATGATTAGAAGTAAAATTAAGTATTAGTTAGAAGTATCTGAGTCATAAGTAGGAAAGATATCATAAATATATATAGGGAGGAATTATTCAAGTAAATATATATATAGAGAGAGAGAGAGAGATTATTAATATTATAACAAATACTATAATATATAAATATTAAAGAATAGGTGAAAGAGAATAGAATCCAGTGAGCAGATTCAACAAGACAAGCAATATAAAGAGGTACGTGCACTTTTCTTATTAATAGGTTAGGTGATATAAATGTTGTAGATGAATAATATGAAAATAAATGAATACTACAGGATAATAATTGGAATATATTACCATCAATGATGTATATACATTCTCTGTATAAGTATGCATATAGAATAGGTATAATAATATGAGAATAAATAGGAGTGTAGAAATAAGGTAGATCTCCATACATATATGAATGGAATATGGATATAGATGTGAACATTCTTAAATTGAATACAATAAAATGAATGTTGTAATTCAATGAATGTGATAGCTAAAATCCTTAGACAATTAAGTGTATGAACAAATGATAAGTTGGAAACATTATATAAGGACATGAATATACAACTTGAATATGGATGAATAATGATTATATTGTTAATATGATGAAATGAAAAGAAAATGGAACTCTAATGTTCTCTTTTGTGAGTTGAATTGTGCAAGGTCAAAGGAAAAATTTGGACTCACTAGAAGGGGACATTACAAGCAATAAAACACCATTTTTTAAAACACTATTTTTTGTAAATGTTGTTCCTATCCCCTTTCATTTTTTGGACATCCACAAGTTTTTGGGACATTCCATATAACTTTCCAAATTTTGAGGATGCCTTGAGGATGTTCCCTAGGCATTCCCATGTCCTCAAAATGTTTCAGAAATAGGGATGCCTTAAAAACACTGGTGATGCCCTAAAAAATGTTGGTGATGCATCCCCAAGTTTCCCTAGTTCTATGTGATTAAGTTGGTCTTTAAATTGAATTTTTTTTGGTGTTCTCTTACCTTTTGAAATTTAGTTTGAAGGATAATATCTTAAAGTGGTGTTAGAACACAAGTATTCACCTCCTAATCATTCATTTCCATCCCAATCCAACCCAATCCAACTTCATCGTATCTGCATCCAATCTAATCCAACCTCATCCTAATCCTCCTAATTTAATCCACATACCAATTTATCCCCAATCCATCCCTAATCCATCATTTAGGACCCTAATCCTAGTTAATTTGCCTAATCCAATCAACATCCTAATCTTTATTCTAATTATCCTCATCCATCCAATTTCATCTTAGTCCACTATCCTTTAATTATCCTCATCATAATCCAATTATCATCCTTATCCACATCCTTCATCATCATCTTAGTCCAATCTCATTATCCACCTAATCCTATTCCAATCAAATCCTAATCTAGTCCACTTATCCCTCATCCACAACCAATTATCCATCATCCATCTATCCATCTCAATCAAGCATCCAATCCCCATCCTTAATAAAAAATCATCCTTTAAAAATAAAAATTTGGAAAAATCATCGTTTGAAAATCAAATTTTGGTTAAGGACTTAGCCTACTCCAAACCCATCCACTATCATCCAAATCGTAATAACAATTCATCCAAATCAATCATCAAAATCCTTCATCTAAAGGATCCTAGCCATAATCCAGTTATCTAAAAACTCTGGTGATGTGTCCTTAGGTTTCCCTGGTTCTATGTGATTATGTTGACCTTGAAATGGAATTTTTTTGTTGATGTTCTATTACATTTTGACTTTTAGTTTGAAAGATAATCTCTTAAAATGGCGTTAGAATACAAATATCTGGGCCTCAAAAAGATAATCTTTAAAAATCTTATAACAAGAAAAAATTGAAATATGATGATCAACTACTTAATACTCTTAAATAAAGGAGATCAATGAGGAGTTGGTTACTACTTTAATAAATTAGTTTAGCGCATGTTGATAGATTTCAGATAAAGGATGTTTTGTCAACCTCCACTACTTAGCTTTCTTTGCTCTAAAATCTAATCAACACAAAATTATTGTTCATAGATATAAAGATGCGATTATAAATTTGTATTGTGTAATATTTTTTTTGTCATTGTGACTATTTTTTAATCCATATTATTAAGTTCATTAGATGTTTATTTAATCTACTCAATTATTATATAGATTATTGCTCATCAAGATAAAAGATGTGATTTCCAATTTGTTCCATTTTAGACTTATTATGCTGACTTAGTTGAGGGAAAGTTTTAACTAATTATGATGGATGTGAAAACTTTAGAAGGGTATGATTAACCTTTTTGATATTGGATTCATTTTAAACCATTTTTTATGATTAAATTAACTTATGAAGGTTTGGATATGGGTAAATCACCTATTTCTAACATATGGAAAATATATTGATAATTCTTTCAATAATATAATTAGAAAATAGAATAAAATAAAATATTTGACTTGATTTTACAGTAGTGGCCTATCTTATTTGATCCTTATGTTTAATGTTTGCATCAAAAAGTATTGTACCATACAATTTTTGCATTACATGGAAACCGGTGCAAAGAAAAGTTTACTGTGTAGTGAGCTATCAAAATATTTGTGTGATATTTGTCTCACTGACTATAGATTTATGTGTCAACTTAGCAACATAAATCACTGTCATCCAAGTTCATCTAATAGTATAAATCTTCCTTCTCCCACACACACTTTCACCAACACATCTATAAATCTTACTTTAACATCAGACGCAGTTTTGAAAGCAAGAGTCCTGTCAAAATTTCCTTCTCTACAATTGTTGGGTCATACAAAGAAAGCCAAACTGCTATTCTGCCATTGCTCATACTGCTTTCAATTAGAATTTAGGAGTTTGGTTGAGACTCAAAATGTGCAGCAATGGCCTTTTCTTTTGGGGAGGAGGAGAAAGAGTTTAAACTCGACCCTTTTATTACAAAAGGGTGTTTGTATGAGATAGAGTTAAATCCTACCCTAAAAAATTTCTCCTGTTATTTTCAAACGGTGTACCAGACTGAGTTGGATCATGATTAAAAAAAATTTTCATTGCAAGGAACCAGGACAATTGTCAGAAAACTAATGGACTGCGAAAACTCATGCCCACAATTGTAAGAAAACTTTGCTGCTATTTCTGTCTTTTGAATGAATGTGCGTGTCTTTTGAACTCATTTGTGTTTGTGGGGGTGGTAAAGCAAGGATGTCGTGCTATATTCCGATTTCTTTGCTTTAATAAATTTTAGATCGATATTCAATGGGATTTTGTTATGGCCAGGTGTAAAAGGCAATGCCGCCTTTTTATTTTCAAGGAGACTCTGTAAACTATAATGTGTTTGTTTTTGTTGATGTTTATAAAACATTAGTAGGTTTAAATGTCATCTGGGACTTGTGGCTAGCGTTATGCTTTTGTCAGACATTCCATCTCCGTGTGTGGCAGAAGACCCCAGGTGGTCTGGGAACCTGGTTGTGGTTGGTGTATGAAATCTTACAAACTTGCCACTAAACCAGTGAAAATGGGTATTTGTTCTTTTCTAATGCTTCCCAGAATATTAATCTAGTCATCCCTAGTCTTGGATGTTAGTTGGGACTTGCATCAAACCTCATCAATTCATGAGAAGAGTGAAGAAAACTGAAGTGAGAAGTGGGGTTGATCTGCTCACTGTATGTTCATCCTTACCCTGTCAACTCATGAAATTCAATCATCATAATTTAAACTCTTATTAGAAGGACTAAGAGACTGATAAATTAAATAACTTTCATTGGAAAATGTAATTGTTTACTGAGGGCTTTGGATTGGACTCTCTCTAGAGTTGAAGCATTAGGTAATGGCACCGACTGGCAGGTTCCTCAGACAAAAGTATGGCTATCTTAGCATAAATTTAAGGTCTGCAATAAAGAGGGTGTCGTGTGTTAGTCTGCATTCTATGGCTGCTCCTGCCGTCCTTACTCTTCCCGTCCCCAAATATACTAAACTCTTCATCAACGGAGAGTTTGTGGGGTGTCTCAAATTTCCTAATCTTCTATCTCTTTATCTCCCTCTATAAATAATCTTTTATCAAACTCATTTGTATCGCAGGAAGAACATTTGAAACGTTGGATCCTCGAACAGGGGACACGATAACAAGTGTAGCAGAGGCCACTAAAGATGATGTTGACGAGGCTGTTAAAGCTGCTCGCAAGGCCTTCGATCATGGCTCTATAATCTCCCCATCCTTATCATTTTTCTACACTAATGGCGGAGATTGAGGGAATTTACTTGAAGAATTCTTTTTCTACAGTAATGGCGGAGATTTAGGGAATTTACTAGAAGAACCCTTTTCCTTTTCTACACTAATGGCGAAGATTTGAGGAATTTACTAGAATAAGCTTGCGCAGGAGAGGGATCGTATTCTGAACAAAATACTTAATACTCTTGTGTGTATATCAATCAATTAACAAAGAAAATTAATATCCTTATCTCAGCTTAGGCTAAAGGACGCGAATGCTCGCTTAACAGGTGGGAATACCACTGGGGGTTCTGAATGTGCTTTCTGGGTTTGGAGAAGCAACTGGCTGATCTTAAATGTCATCCACTTCAATATTTAATGGTAAATTCTGGCCAATGAAAAGTTTTCCTATATTAGTAGACATGTGGATATTGATAAGGTAAAGTTACTAACCAATACACAATTTACAATTTTTTCCCTCTTAAAACAGGGCATATATTGCATGAGTATAGTCAATAACTATAAATATGAATTTGGTGTATTTGTTCATGTTTTGATCTTTGATTGTTTCTGCTTGGCAGTTCTTTGTACTCTTTTATATTCACTATTTGTTTCTTGATTTTGCAAGAGAGATTGGTAACATGTTCAAAAGAATTATATTTTTGATCATAAATATATAAAATATGAAGAATAAAAAACAAGAAATTCTTAATTAAATCTTTAGTAGAAAAAAAATAACCTATGGCGTTTTGATTTTTTTCTTCCCTAAAGTTAATTAATGAATTGAAATTATTTTTGTTTAATTAAAAAAAAAAGTTTAATTTCTAAGTTATAATTATTTAAAATATAAAAAATATAACAACAAAAAAAAATTCTTGCATGATGTTTTATCATGCTTAAATTGTATTGTTTTCAAGTCAATCTAATTGACCCATGTTTTATGAGTCACTAGTGATTCACAAATTAAGCATGGTTGAGTCCAAGTAGCATTGGAATGAATGACTCCTAGGAAGTCACAATAATTCATCTTATCAACATCATATAGATGTAATGAATGCTTAATAGATCATTCATATTCATAAAAAATTATTTTAATTTTTTTTATATTGGAGTAAGAAAAATTACAGAAACACAGAATAAGCTATCAAGCAGCCAGCATCAGCAGGGAACTAAAACAGAAAAATGCTGACTCGGAGAGAACAGCCAGCATACACAACAGTATGTTTCCAGGCCCAGATTGGGCACTCAACATGAAGGCTAAACTGTTTATAAGGCATTGCAGCCACATAAACAACAAAACGATGAAATAAAACTCTAAAAAGAACCAATAAAACAGCAAGAAATCAAAACTGCATAAACACAGTGATCACAACAGCATCCATATGAGGTTGCAAGGTGAAACAACATCGCAGCCCACTGTCCTGACCATATCAGAAAAGTCCTCTATCTTGCCCACCACTCCTGTCCAAAACAATACAACCCAGTACACAACATATTCCACTGCCCTGTTCTCATCATCATACCAAAGCCTTTTGCACTGTCCAATCCACACCAGCATTATCCACTGTTTCTGCCCATTGCACCTGCCTGTGTCACCACTGTACCTGTCCATATCAATGTGGTCCACTGCACCAGTCCTCAAAATAATCCCATATCCTCTATCTACTACATGCATGTGTTGTTTCATTATTTTTTTCTTGAAATCTTTCAAAAATTTATTCTTCTTAGTATCCTTGTGGCAGAACAGCAAAAAGCCACCTCAAAGGAGATGAGCAGGTAGGTACCCCTTGCAGCTCCATTTTGCGGAGCTGAGAGCGAAGACCTTTGAGCTGAAGAGCGATCTCCTCGTTCAGATTGAGCTGGTCCTTCAGGTAGATGAGCAAACTAGCCACTTGAATAGAAAGAGAAAAGCAAATCATCATCATTTTGATCTCCAGAGGAAGGAATGAATGAGAAAAGACAGCCAGACATCAAATTTTCCAAATGCATTTGATAATGACAAGGCGGCACGTGCTGGAGATCGAGTTGTGAGCAGAAGAAGAGCCAAGCAGAGCCGATTTCCATGACCAGGGGAAGTGGAATAGAGCAGGATTGGTGGACATCAAGGCAGCTCAAAGTGTTCTAGCATGCGGGTAGAACCAGAAGCAGTGTTTGAAAGATTAAATTATTGGGAACACTACTCATAAAATATAAGAGTCAATAAAATTAATTTAAAAGAAATTTCCTAAAGTCGTCAGTTGTTTCTATCGGCCTATTCCTTGCACCTCCTATGGGTGTAAGTGCTAACTTAGTAATATGCAATCTCTGAAATGGCCGGAGCCCATGTGAGCTTATTACAAGAAAGTTTAAACACACAACTCCTAACATGCCACGTGTGCTGTGTCTTCCACGTGAGTGGTCACCCTTTCCTAAATCTGGGCGTCCGTAAAATTTCCTCTTGCTCGATTTACATTACAATAATTACACTTACATCAAGTACCGCGCCAGACAAACTTACCGAGCAGTGAAGGTGAAGGATTTGCGGCAACAGACAGAAAAATAGACACCTAGGGTTGGGTTCCTTAACCACGGTTAGAAACATTGTTCCCGCGGGGGCTTTTCAATACTATTGCAGAGGAAAAGGGAAGTACTCTGGTGCAAAGATCTGAAGATTTTCAATTGTAAACCCTAAACACTGCTCAAACCCTAAGTAGTTCAGGAAAAAAAGCTAAATTTTGAAAGTTTTTGTGAGCATTTCTTGTAGGGAGCCACTAAATTTTCCTGATCTATTTACATGATCGAAGAATTTCACAGCAAAATTGCATAAATTTAATAGTTAATTACTAGAGTTAATTGCAGAATGTTTCATCAAAATCACCTAAACTTGCTTTTTGCACCACTCTTTCCCTCGTCTCTTTTCGGTTAGTATACCATCATAATAGAGATTATGACCAGTGACACACCTACTATAAAATCTCTTGTTGTTATCATTTAGTGTATGCTCCCACTTTGAGCCAACGACACCCAAGATTTTCTGGTACTTAAATGGCCAAGAGTTCCCTCTTAGACAATATGTCACCACTTGTTTGTCTTCTTTCTTTCTTTCTTTCTTTGGAGTGTTTTAAGGCGCCTGACTCAACTGTATTGTTCTGTTTCAGGGGATTGTAAAGTTGTGCTGATCAAAGTGTATGAGTTAAGAAAAAATCATGAGAGAATAGAGAACAATGCGACCTTCTGTAAATGCAGCTCAGGCGGTTTAATGAAGAAGGCCTTCGAACTATCTGTCCTTTGAGATGCAGAAGTTTCTGTCATTATCTTCAACACTCAATGAGTATTCCAGTAAAGAGTACCACCATCTAACCCTTCTGTTTCTCTCAAAGCTATTCCTCCCACTTTTTTATAACCTCATATTTACATGTATGTGATGTTTAAATTCCTTTTCTTTCTCTTATATATGGTAAGCTTTGTAAGGGTTTGGTTCTGGGTGAGAAAATATTTGAGCTCTGTGGATTAATGATGTTAGCCAAGCAGGCATAATAACTTTGTTTAACACAGTGAGATTTTTTTTGAGCCACTGTTAGATATAAGTAAAAATACAAAGACGAGGAAGGCACAATATTTTGTTGATCAAGTGAAATTGTTGGGTAATAAAGGAATCTCCGAGCTTTTTCCGTTTTCCCATCTTTCCATGTCTCTCCCTCATACTTTAAAATTATATTCTGCTTTTATCGTTTGAGTATAAACAGATCCTGTTTAATAACTTGATTAAGTCTTTATCTTCCATTACTCAATATAGCTTTTCACCAACTACGATGTATACTCCTCATATTCTTTATCTTTGGATGTCTTAACGATTTAGACTTGATTGCTATTTAGTAAGTCGTTCTCTGAACTTGCGAACCGTGGATTCTCCATGCTTGTTGTATGGGAGATTGGCGTAATAAAGGGTCAAGTGGAGATTTGAGTGTTTTGGCATAAATATAACTAGCTTTTTTCTTTTCAACGCATCCGCATGCTTTCTTTTTAAGGCCCTTTTTTCCATGAGGATACGACAAAACCATTCAAGAGAGCTTAAGACTCTTTAAATATCAATTTTTTTTTTTTTTGGAAATTTTATGTGAAATTTAAATTTTGAAATTGTAAATAATATTAAAGGGTTGTAATTTATTTGATTAAGTATAATTGTTGAGGGTGATGGTATGTTCCTCATTACACCATCCACCAAAGTTTGAACCTTATGATACATAAGGGATGTAGTTGGGATCATGTCTCGAGAATGAATACCCCTAAGTCTTTGGCTCTTAGCTAAGAGGTATCAACATAGACCTGTGCTTCCATATTGTATAGCAAAACCTTTTTAATTTTAATTTTATTCATAAACTATATTAATATTTGAAATATTTAATATTTAAAAAATATTAAAAATTCAATTCACATTTGAAATAAAGGAAAAACAATGTAAAGAGAGTTTAAAACTAATTAAAATTTAAAATAAACAAAAATAATGACCTATGGATAAAATTGAAATAGACAATTCCCAAAGACTAATCTTTTACTATAACTTTTTTTAGTCTATTTTTATAATTTAATTATTATATTAGAATATTTATATCAACATTTATTTTACAAATTCCAATTCAGTTGCCTCTGCTATTCACAGTCTGGTGGGATAGGAGGAGATATTGTGAAAATCGAACCTAGCTCGGTGGAGGAATTTAAACAAGACCCAATCGTGTGGCATATTATACAAGAAGGGGAGGTGGTACCCTTCTTGGAAGGAATGGCAGGCCATGATGAAAATGTCACAACAATTTGCTGAAACGCAGGACGAGGAAACCAGAGTGGTAAGAATTGGTGCTATCAGCTTCCAAGTTTCGGAAGAGGTGATCAGGCAAGCCACTGGGTTACCTATGAAAGGCAAGAAACACTTGAGGAGAAGTAGAGTCCCTGACTCAGAGCACATGAATCTTTTCTTTCATGAGGGTGAGGAGCCTGTGAAACTCCATGGAGGGTTTGAGAGGGAAAAGCTGCCAGAGCCATGGGGTCACATCTGTCTGATAATAATGAAATATTTATATCAACATTTATTTTACAAATTCCAATTCAGTTGCCTCTGCTATTCACAGTGTGGTGAAATGGAAGGAGATATTGTGAAAATCGAGCCTAGCTGGGTGGAGGAATTTAAAGACTCAATCATGTGGCATATTATACAAGAAGGGGAGGTGGTACTCTTCTTGGAAGGAATGGCGAGCCATGATGAAAATTTGTCACAACAATTTGCTAAAACATGGGACAAGGAAACCAGAGTGGTAAGAATTGGTGCTATCAACTTCCAAGTTTCGAAAGAGGTGATCGGACAAGCCACTGGGTTACTTATGAAAGGCAAGAAGCACTCGAGGAGAAGCAGAGTCCCTGATCCAGAGCACATGAATCTTTTCTTTCATGAGGGCGAGGAGCCTGTGAAACTCCATGGAGGGTTTGAGAGGGAAAAGTTGCCAGAGCCATGGGGTCCCATTTGTCTGATGATAATAAAAATTTTCATGCTGGAGGGAAGATTTCGGGTATATTACCATTACCACTTTGCTCTTCTTGATCATTTCATAAATAAAGTTGAGATTAGCTTTCCTTTCTTTTTTCTCTCCTTGTTGGACAATTCCATTAAGTCTGTTAGGGAGCTTAGGGCCAAAAATTCCAATCACCTGCTTATCCCCATACACCATGGTCTTATTTTAAGGCTGTGTCAATTCCACCTTGCTCTATGCCCACCAAAACAAATCAAAGTTAAAATTCTTGAGGAACCACAACCGAGCACATCCCCTGGGGATAAAGGCAAAGTGAAGACTAGTTGGGGGGCCCCTAAGAAACCCTCTAAAGGTGGCCCTCGTGCTGTGGAAGAGAATCCTGCTGGGACCCCTGCTACTGCTAAGAACAAGAAGCAGAAGCACACAACCCCGGCACCTGAAAGGAAGATTGCCAAAAGAGATAGGGTGGAGGTCGAGGAAATGAAGACATTCCTTGTTTTTCTAATAAATTTTTACCCCTCTTTAAAAAAAAAATTAATCTTCTCTCCAATACCATATTAAAGTGGAATGTCAAAAACACTTTGAATACATATTACATATATTGTACTAAAATAAGACTCTACAAACATGGACATTTAGATTATGAACTAGAAATGAGAATTGTGGACATCTCTCATAGCCTATATCTAGACCACTCCAACAATAATAACCCACATGCCTTTATCCTTGTACATCAAGATAGGTCATAACTATTATATCAAACACTTCATATATTTTGTTATGGCTTACACAGTCCACGTAGTGCATAGCTTCTACTTAGAATCACAACAAAGAATGAGGTGTAGATAAAAATGAGGATAATATCTTTCCAATCCCTCTCAAATGAAAAAAATATAACTTGATATTCTCATGAAACAAGTGAGGCTATGGAAGTGGTGGTTGGCTTGTGACCCCCATGAAGTGACTAATATATTCTTCTAAATTAAGATTCTCATCAAACGACTGAGGTTGTGTAAGTGAGAGTTGGCTCGTGACCTCCATGAACTTACTAATGCCTTTTTATGCAAGATATACGAGCATTCTAGCAGGACCAATCGCTAAAATTAAGTTGACATGTCTGGGCCCTTTATGTTAAAACTAAGTTTACATGTCTGGGCTCTTTACATTGAAACTAAGTTTACATGTCTGCACCCTTTACATTAAAACTAAGTTTACATGTCTGGGCCCTTTACATTAAAACTAAGTTTACATGTCTAGACCCTTTACATTAAATCTAAGTTTACATGTATGGACCCTTTACATTCAATCTGTTTTAGCCATTGGTCCTAGTGGATTGTTCATATATCATGCAGAAAAAGACATTAGTAAGTTTTGGAGGTCATGAGCCAACTGTCACTTGCACAGCCTAAGTCGTTTGATGAGAATCTCAATTTCAAAGAAGGCATTAGTCACTTTATTGAGGTCACGAGCCAATCACCACTTTCATAGCCTTAGTTGTTTCGTGAGAAAATCTCAAGTTATATTTTTTCATTTGAGGGAACATTGGAAAGATATTAATCCTCATCTTTGTCTACACCACCTTCTCTGTTGTGATTTTAAATAGGAGCTATGCACTCCATGAACTGTGTAAGCCATAACGAAATATATGAAGTGTTTGATATAATAGTTATTATCTATCTTGATGTACAAGGATAAAGCCATGTGGGTTATTATTGTTTGAGTGGTCTATATATAAGATATGAGAGATGCCCACAATTCTCATTTCCAGTTCATAATCTGAATGTCCATGTTTGTAGAGTCTTATTTTAGTACAATATATGTAATATGTATTCAAAGTGTTTTTGACATTCCACTTTAATATGGTATTGGAGAGAAGATTAATTTTTTTTTAAAAGAGGGGTAAAAATTAAAAGATGGAGTCAAGCCTTTATTGTCTAATTATTGGTTTGGTGTGGGTGTGGGTGTGGCTGGTAGATTGATTGGCCAATGCTGAGTGGTTGCCAACAAGAGGTCAATCACAACAGGGTGGAGTTGAAGAGCTGAAAGATTCCAAGATTCTGTGTAACTTTATAAGATTCCAATTTTTTTTTTTAAAAATAAGATTTATATGCATGAGATTATTAAGATAGAGGATCATAATGAAATGCCACAATAAATACACCACTAAACTTGACACCACTCTCAAAGATGCTTTTGCTATTTTAAACCAAGATGCAAATATTCTAGTTAAGTTAGTAACTTAATAAATGTCAAGAATAAGAAATATATTTAATGGGAAATACAATGCTTGCATTATAGCTGCCAACAATTTATAAAAGAATAAAAAAATAAAAACCAAAAACCAAAAATCAAAAAAGAAATTGGAAGATATCTCTCAGCGAAGTTTGAGTCTGAAATTTTTATTTCTTTTTGCGGCATGTTTATACTATCAAGGTTTTCTTGTTGGCTAAAGGATGGTTCATCAAGTGAGAAAATTCAACCTAGATGCCCCTCCTATCATATAATTGAGAATTTTAATTATTCATTTTGGACTTGTCCCCAAGCCTAGACTGCCTATTGATGAATTCACAACCTTTTTGCACCCTATCATCCAGAGTTGTTCTTATGGATAGTTGCTATTTTTAGGGATATAGCCCCCTAGCTAGCTTACATTACTAGACTTTCGAATTTCTTTAGTTATGTTATTCTTTTTCAAATCTAAAGTCTAGAAACAAAGTTATTTTTTCTCATGAAGATATTGGTTGTAGTTTCTTACTAATTGGGAAAGTAAATGTGGTTTCCTTTGTGCATTTTCAAATCCATGATTAAGAAAAGAATGTGGCTTTTGAGTTTTATTACTTATAGGGTTTACTTAATCATTGGGCGAGCACCTCATGCACCATGAGTTAGGTTCCTCCAAATGGTATTGGTCACAACATGCCTTATTTGATTACTCACAAATGTAGTCACTCCCACTATTGGAGTCATTTCTTTATATTCTCTGTACAACGAATAGTTTGCTTCCCCTTGTAAGAAAGCTCCTAGCTCTTGGTAGGGTGCCATGGTGATGCACTGACCACTAACAATGAATCCATAGACTATTAATCCATTGCCAACAATGAATACTTTTTCTGGCTGAAATGTGTCAATCCCCTTAATAATATAGAATCAAATGGTAATAGGATGGATAGGTTGCTCCAAACATTCAATACAAACCAGTCACATTTTTATTATAAAACTTTTATATCCTCTTTAAATTTTATTTTGATTAAATAAATTATAAAAATATTTCCAATAAAAAACATATAAAAGCTAATAAGGAAAAAAGGCTCATCCCTTCTATAATTATAAAGAGTATGAAATACACATTTAAATTTTATAAATTAATAGAATAATCTAGAACTTATAAATAACTCATCTCTAAGTATTTTTTGGCTTATAGGCCATTCTATATGTGCACACATCTTGTAACTGCCAAAAATTTGGTAATCCAATTTTTTTGGTCATCCATAAAATTTTAAAAAATTGGTCCTTCAATTTTTTTTCTTTTTCAAAAAAAAAAATCAACCAAAAAATAATCACAATGAAAGTTATTAAATATCCGATAAAAAATCATTCGCTGTGACAGTTTCATATGCTAATTCTTGAGGTGGTAGCATCAGTTTCTTATGATGGCGGCTGCTTAGTGGGGTAGCTGTCAGATTTGATGTGCTAGCTGCAGGGTTAATTTTAGATATGAAATGAAGATGCCATCGGTGTGGTACGAGTTTTCTATTACCACATATAAGAAACCAGAACGAGCTAAAATAGTGAATATATTGGACCGAAGATCAATGACCAATTTCTTATGATTGCGAGATGGAGTGCCAGAAATGTGTGAGGTACGTTTTTGTTTGGTAGCAGTAATCGAATTCCCCTACCACCATTTTTCCCTTCGAAATGTTTTGTTGATTTTCATTTTTCACTAGAAACAGTGTAATCTTTGCTTCATCTTGAAGAAATTTTGCCTTGCACAAACAAAAGTATTTTAAACAAAGAAATTGCATGTGCATGTATTGACATTATTTTGGATGATTTACAGTTTGCGGATTTGCTCCAGTAAGGGTCAAAATTTCTAAATTTTGTAAAAGTAACTATTTGTGACTTGTATCTAATAGTTTTGGTTACATTCAGGCTTCTGTAGATCTGTTTTCTTCTTTTGAAACATTTTTAGTTTTAATTATTTCAGTTCTTTCTTTCTTAGTTCTCTTCAATAATAACACTAAAATATAGGAAGTTTGTTTTAGCTTCTACACTAATCTTAATTTTTAGAAAATGCTTTTTTTTAAAGTTGTGTATAGAGAAGAAAAATACATGTTTAGAGGATCCATGATGAAAATGACATTAAATAAATTTCCCTAACATTTCCAAAGTTTTCATTAGCTATGATTAAACACGGTGTTGTCTTCCTTATCCTCCTTGTTTGTGGATTCAGACTACATTTTCAGGGGGAACAGTGGTGCTGTCTAAAAATGCCCTTAAATTGTAGGGCAAGAGTCCCTCTTCATGCCTTGGCAATGGCTGAGTCTGAGAAAAAGGAAGGGCGGTGTGATCATCACGTGTGTAGTAGTAATTGGAATGAACTGATGAAGAAGCGGGCAGGTATTTGAGTCTCTTCAAGGCCTTGCCCAAGCCTAGGCTTCTCCTAATCATATTCATTATTTGCCCAATACATGAAGAGAATGAATGAACTAATTATTAGCTACTACTGTTGCACATATACTCTGCTGCCATTGTTTTGGTGCTTTGAAAATATTTGGTGGGTATTGAAATGAGATACATAGGTGTTGAGGAGACTTGCATGTCTGCCAAACAAATTTGATTAAATTTTTAATGGTGCACTTTTCCTAATAATTTATTAGCTGCTAGTGTTATACATTATTTAATCATACATTATTTAATCAACTATTTTAACATGTATACTTAATCACCAGTTTCCTAATCTTATTAAATATACATAAAATTTAATAGTAACAAAATTAAAGTTTGAAGATAACCAATCTATAGGTATGAATCCTTTGTTATGAATTTTGTTTTATAACAATCTACTTGAGACTATTCCACATCAAAAGATATTCAACGTTGGTGGACAGACATACAAATAATTGATAATGTTTAATCTCTTGTCAAATACAGAAGAGTGACTATCACAAATCTCAAAATAGATAATATGTACCTGTAACAAAGATTGGCATGTTTAAGATCGCAAATGTTTTTAGTATTGTAAATCCTTTATTTAATGTGCTTTATGGTCATTTCTATGGGATGCTTTCTACCTGGCTTTTCTACATATGCTTTCTACCTGTAGCCTTTTTTATTAAGATCAATACAATTTATCCTTTTAATTAAGAAAACTTGAAAATGTTTTATTTACAATTGTGTTTTGAAGGAGATTTCATCTCATAGTTTACTTGTGTTTGTTCTTACTGTAAAAGATTCTAGATTGCAATTTTGTTTTTGCTTTTGGCTAACAATATACGAACTACCAAATCATTACCATAATTCAAAAAGTACTTCCAACACCCAAAAGTAAACACTAATTTTTTTTTCTTTCAGAGATCCTCTTAATGACTTCCATTCGATAGGTGACAGTGTTATCAGAAAAGCGGAATGATCAATCAATAAATATCAAATAATCCAAATAACTCAATGAAATAATGAATAAAAGAGATTCAATCAAACAATGAACAATATAAAGCAAACCTCTTTGATTCTAAGCTTTCATTTGTTGCCTATCACAATTGATCTTGTATGTGTGAAATAGGGAGTAGAAAAACGGTGTTGGATATGGAATTTGTCACAAAGTTCTTGTACATCCTGGTTTTTGAAGGGTCTTCCATTATCCGTGATAATGGATGAGGGAATTCCGTATCTGTAGATGAGGTAATTGAGGATGAATGGGGAGATTTGTTTACCTATGACGGTGGTGAGGGGAATGACTTCAATCCACTTGGTAAAGTACTCTGTGGCAGTTATTATGAATTTGTGGCCGTTGGTTGAAGGTGGGTGAACTTTACCCACAAGGTTGAGTCCCCGTTGACAAAAGGGCAAGGTGTTGTTAGTGGTCATAACTCTTGAGCAGGTGCATGTATCAGGTTCCCATGTATTTGGCACTGCTTGCACTTCTTCATGAACTGATATGAATCAGTTTCCATGTTGGGCCAATAGTATCCCAAACACATGTATTTCTTAGCTAAAGAAGGACCGCTAGAGTGTGTTTCGCAAATTCCTTCGTGTACGTCTCGCAAGGAGGTTTGAGATTCTGCACGTTCTAAACAACGGAGTAAAGTACCATCCAGGCCTCGGCGGTATAGGGTATCAGTAATAATGGTATATCGAGAGGTTTGACAAATGAAGGTATGACGTTGGTTTGAAGATAAGTGGGAAGGTGTTATCCTTGAGGTAAGTGTAGGTCTTACCATACCAAGGTGAATTAGATTCGACCATTAGGCATATGGAATGGGTTTTAGGAAGATCATAAGCTAGCTGCCGAATTGTCTCCACCAAGAACTCATACCGCGACTCATTTTCTGGGTCTCGAGGAGCGAGGCAATGGTCACCATTGCATCAGCTGCTTTGTTCTCGATGCACGGTATCTACTCAAAGGATATGGTCACAAAGTATTCCTTAAAATCATCGACCACCCGCTTATATGGAATAAGCTTCTCATCTTTGGTTTGGTAATCATTGTTGACTTGATTGACCACAAGTTGGGAATCACCATAGACATGTAGCTCTTTGATTTTCCATTCTGTCGCCAGTTTGAGGCCAATGACCAAGGCTTCATATTCTTCTATGTTGTTTGTGCATGGGAATAGCAGTTGATAAGACTTTGGTATGGTGTCGCCATGAGGAGTGACCAGTAGGATTCCTGCCCCCAATCCATGGTTCATGTAGGAGCCATCAAAATTGAGTTTCCATGAGTATGCTGCTACATTAAAAATGGATTCATCTGGGAACTCAAAAGTCATTGGTGCATTGTCCTGCAATGGTGCCTCTACTAATTGATCTGCTATGATCTGACCTTTGATAGCTTTTCTGTCTACATACTCAATGTCGTACTCACTTAATAGCATTACCCACTTAGCTAGGCAACCTGTAAGAGCTGCTTTGCCTAATAGGTATTATTATCTAGTGTGAATTCCTATGGATTCAAGAACATTTCTATGAACAGGTTTTGTTGATCCTTTGATAACCTTGCTATGGATCTATTGTACTCTCTGCATGACTCTATGCTATGCCCCCTAGTTCTATGGAAGGAATAGAATTGATTGTATTCAAAGGGATGTCATTCATATCTACCATCATTTCCATTCTCGTTTCGGTTCCATGACTGGTAATTATGCCTTGGATAATATGCATTATTTCAGGGATGATCTATTTCATTAACATTCATGGGATAATAATCTCTCCCATTGTAGTCATCCCTTGCTTTCTTAACTAGGGGCTGATTTGTCACCCCACAGTAGTTGTATTTATGTTATATTTGAGGATCTTATTGGTAGAAGAATTATTTCCTCCATTATCATTCACTAACCGACCATTTGATCCATAAGTTATTCAACCATTATCGATGGTTGCTTGATTGATTCACAAGGCACTTTCCAAAGCTTCCTTGTATGACTTGTATGGCAATTTCTATACTTACTCTCTTGTTTCTCTATTAAAAACATGCAAGAAGAGGTCACTCATGGTGGTCCATGGTTGGAGCACTTGTTGATGAGTAAAGAACTTGTCTCCATTGAGTGAAGAAATGTGCCACTGATTCTTCAATTCCTGTTTCATTGTGAGAAATTCTCAGATTCCTATTTTCACGAGTTTGTTCATGTCAAAATCCATGACAAACTCTCCTATTAACTATTTAAATGAGTGTATCAAAGCCTCTAGAAAATGATAATACCATTCCAAGGTAATCCCTTCTAATTTTTTTGGAAAGATCTTTGCAACAACCCCATCCCAAGGGAGGAGTTCTCTTATAACTGTGGTATATGCCTTGATATGTGAATTAGGATCTCCCTCTCCTTTGAACTTGGGGAGATCCAAAAAAGGTTGCAGTAATGCCACACTTCTTATGTACAAGTTAAGTCGTTCTTTCAGATATTCTAAGTGCATTCCAAAAAAAGCACTTTGTGATTCCAGGGTTGACAACATCAATCTTATGGGTAGATTTTGATACCCTAATGTCATAGCTTGATTTGCTTGACTACCCTAAACTATTTGAATATTTTGCATTGGTAGATTCCCAGTAGGGAATGTGTCCTTACTTCCATTTCAAGAGTAGTAGCTCAAATAGGGGAGTTTTGAGACACCCCCTAGTCTTTCTCAACCCTAATGTTTTCATGTGTTTTTTTTCATCTTTCTGGAACGGGTTGCTCTACTTAAAGAGTCCTAATTCATTGTACTAACGTTGCAATGAGATCTGTAGGCATAGGGCCTCTTGGTACTTCATTTCTTAGAATCTCAATTCATATATTTTCATGATTAGCACTCCTACCTATTCTCACAAGGCATTCTCATGTTGTTCTTCTTGTAAGGTGACATGTAAGTCCTCTTGGGCTTCCTTGGCTTCTTGTAATTGTTTTTCAAGTCACCTTACTTCATCATCTAGGTGAGTTCTTAAATTCCTCATTGAAGGTTGGTCCACTTGATGGATCTCTAACCTCACTTGTACTCTTCATTCCTTTTGTGGTACAGGTTGATTTACCAAAGTGTGTTTCTATGTGGGATTTTTAAATGTCAAAGAACACCTTGGTTCTCTTCTATCATAATCATAGTCTGAGTCTTCATAGTCATTACAAATTGAGACCAGTGCATTTGGGTCAGGTGGCACATACATGTCAAAAGGAGTTTTTGGCTCCCTAGAGGGAAAATTCCCTAAGTTTAAATCTAGTTCCATCATATTCAGGGGTTTTGTAATCACAATAGAATAAATGGAATGTGTGACGGTGAAAATGAAAGTGACAGTGAAGATGAAAATGATCATGAAAGAATGTTTGGAATAGGCTCTTGCAAGGACATGCAAAAATATTGACCAAATGGTTTTGCTCTTCACGTCAGGTTCACCAAAATATGTACACTTCAAAATATGAATTGGTAGCTTGGGGTGGTCAAGTTGTCTTTGACAGAGCACATGGATCTTTCTCCTTGCCATGAGCAAACCTCAATATGTCACTCTCGCTCTCATGATAGAAGCCAATTGAGAGGAGGTGAGACACAGGGGTGTATTTCTACTTACTTGGGAGCTAGATATTGTGGAGAATGGTCAGCAAGGCCTGGGGCCTTTCCTAGGGGTTGTTTGCTATGTTATGTTCAATGATCGTTGTTGTGGAGATAGTGATATGACCTAAACGATCACTAGTCAATAATTTCTTATTTGGGTTTTAGAGATTCCAACACCTATTTGGTTGTCTTTTGTAATTGTTTGTGAGTCTAATGCATTAGAATCTTTCCTCTCCTCCTTGAAGGAGTTCTTGGATGCGATGTCTTTGTTCAAATAGCCTAAGCCTATGTTATTATTCTTCAATTGTTGGTTATGCTTGTTGAGGCCTAAGGTGGATAGCTTCGATCTCCTCTAGGATCACCCTCACCCACTCACCTCAGAGTCCAAGTCATATCCATATGCCTGAACTCAGAGAGTTGGTTTGAGTTTACCACGATTTGACTTTGCATTGACTTAGTGTGAATACCGAAGGTTTGATTGATTTTCATAGATCTATTTGTTGAGTAGGTTGACCTCGTGATGGGATCAAGGGGTTTTGTGCTTGCTTGTATTTCTTTTTCTTGATTTTCTATTATTTTTGGTGTTTTTGATGTTTTTGTATGAATGCAATCTAAATCTAGGAAAAAGTGATATTTTTGTTCTTTTCTATGATTTTTGAAATGAAAGTGACCTAATTAATCTAGGAAATCAAATATGAATGCAACTAGTTATGAATTTACCTAATGCAATTGATCTATTTTTTTGTGTTTTTCTGAAGGTCTTTTCCAACTATTATAAGAAATGAAAATTTTGGAATTATAAATCTAATATAATAATGCAATGTACTTGAAACAAACTAATTAAATGCAATCTAACTAGCCTATCAAGGAAATTCCAACAATCAAATTACTATTTCCAAGAGCAAGATTTTGATTATCTAATTACTACGAAATCATAAAAGAACCTGAAATTGAAGGTACATGATCCTGGCATATCCTTAGAGATCCTTTTACAATCCTTTCCTTCCTCTACAATAGTGGGGTACGCCTCTTAACGACAGTGATTCGATGGCAACTAATTCAAATGAGAGCTTGTGAAAGATTGGATTGAACTATGAAATCTTGGATTAAAGTACTTGGGCTTGCAAAATGGCTAGTGTAACAATGTTGTATGAAGATTATTGAAAAGCTTGGGTAAAATAATAGTAAAAGGCTCATAAGTTCTGCAGCGAGCATGAATATGCTAGTGGAGAACAAAAGATAAGCAAAAACATGATTGCAAT
Source organism: Cunninghamia lanceolata (assembly GCA_027924645.1). Classification (NCBI taxonomy): domain Eukaryota; kingdom Viridiplantae; phylum Streptophyta; class Pinopsida; order Cupressales; family Cupressaceae; genus Cunninghamia; species Cunninghamia lanceolata. The sequence continues at coordinate 2,045,342 of BSBN01000277.1, forward strand.
AATGAATTTACCTCCCTTTGAGCTTGAAGGAGAGGGTATTTATAGGTTAGATTAAGGACTGATGGGTAGGATTGATTGGGTAGTTGACTCCCTTGACTTGATTGCTCAGTGAACTGGATTGATTAGGCAGTGATGTAAGCTTGAAACCTTATCATAGGAGAAAACAATGAAGTTAGCATGAGAGAGGAAGAAGTTAAGAATAGTTTGATTGACCTAAATTTGCATGATTAGATTTGACTGAGAAGCTAAGAGTACATGACTCTAAGTTAAGCTTGAAATTCCATGCAAATTGGAGCAAAAATAGAGCTTTTTCGAGTTCAAATGGGAAGTAAATCCATGGATGAAAACATGACAAGGTCACCCCTTTTACCAGGTTGATCACTTGAGGGGAAACCGTGGTCAAAAGGGGGGTGAGCAGTGTTGAATGCACCGTAAGACAACTGAGAGGGGGGCTAAATCAGTTGTATCAAAAACTTTAAGCCTTTACAAACATAATCACATCCACATCAATTCATTTAAACCCTAATTCTGTTACGAAGATTAAACATAAAAATAGATAATAGAAACTTAATCACATCAACACCATGCACAAGAGAACACTAGATTTTTACGTGGAAAATCCTAAAAGGGAAAAATCACAGTGTGGATTAGCTCACAATATATAGTAGTATCAATACCAAATTACAAAGAAGATCACTGCCAAAGGACTCACTGCCCAAAAGAATGCTCACTGCAATAGGTTCACTACCAAGAGAGGTGGCTCACTATCAAAAGGGCTCACTACCAAAAGAGGTGGCTCATTGCCAAAAGAGGTGGTTCACTACCATGAACTGATATGATAGCATCTACCACATGCCTGAGTTCAATTCCAATGAAGCACAATACATACCACCTTTGCTGCCTCACAACACAAATACTTTCATCTTTGCATCTTTGCACACTCACTACAATTCATGAATCCTTTTCACTTATTTATATTAATCATCAACCTTGGAATATACATCAAGGTCAGAAACACATTCTACAACCTTTAAAACAATCTCCAAGGTCGGCAAACATACACAATTCAAATTAGGTCTGGACCTAAACAATCTTGTGAAGCAAAGGAATGAAAGTAGAATATTTAATAGCTTAGTTTGGACTCAAATACATCTTCACACACTTCAACATGCTTCCACAATCCACGAAGCACATTTGCAAAGAATGCAAACAACTAGGTCAGCCAAAACTGGTGTTAACATGAGGATCTTTAGGCACACGCTTCCAAGAACACAACCATAACTTGCGGACCAAGCATAAGCCTTCAACATGATCTAGGGACATCCACGAACAACCTTAAGTCACCTGAGAATCAACAAAATTATCTGCAACACCTTTCACCTGAAGAAGGTCCATTGTCTGCTCACAAACAACACTATCGAACTCTACTACATAATAACTTGCTTTCCGGAGCATCAAATCGCAAATCCTTTGGAATGAATATAGCTAAAGACCTTATAAGCATATGTCTAGAACCACACCACCTAAAACCATTATATGGAGAAATGTAGAGAAAAATACTTTCTCCTAGACACCTCTACACAACCTAGAAACTCTGTCAATTATAGTCTTCAAACTGGTGAACATAACTTCTATTGTACAATGATTTGGACCATCAAATTCTGGATTTAGCATCTTCAAAAACTTCACTAAAACATATCCAAAGCTCACACTCCATTGTTCAACATAGAAGAAATGTGGAGCAAAAACTTAGACAGTATCTGACAAGCTAGAATACTTTTCAACACATTGTTTCCTCTGGAGAGCAAATTTTCTCAAAAGAACTTGGAAACTTAACAGCAAGAGTAATATACCAACATCATCAGCACTTCCATAATGTATTCAAATCACTTTAACATGACAAATCAATCAAGAAACAATCAGCAATATCAGAAGACACAGTTGACACCAATGACAACACAAGCATGTTGACATTAATGACAACACCAGTTAGCACATGCAACAATCTCCCCCTTTGTCATTGATGGTAACATATGATGTGAAAAACCATCATGACAAAATTCTGCACTTATCTCATTCTCCCCCTTTCTTTTATACTTCTTACTATCTCTTTTTTTTTCAAATGAACTCTCTCCCCCTTTGATATCAATGGTAAAGGTTGACACACCTTCTTGATTCTTTCTCCCCCTGAATATGATGTTACACATACTTGCATTGTTCTTGGCTGCTTTGAATACCTCTCCCTGATTGCAACTCTCTTCAATGCCAGTACCTACTCCCCCTAAGAAGTAGCCTCCATCATCAATCTAGAAAAGAATGAATCCTAAAACATACTGGACTGATGCACTTCCTTATGCATCTAGTTTAACAAAGGAGGGGCATGCAATAGCTCCTAACTTTTCCTGGAGATACTCAAATGTATCCTTAGGAAGAACCTTGGTGAATATGTCACCAATATGATCTTTTGTAGGCACATACTCAAGCTTCACTTCTTTCTTTGCAACATTCTTTCTCAAAAAGTGATACCTAATAGAAATATGCTTTGTCCTTGAATGCATCACTGGGTTCTTTGAAATGTTAATGGCAATGGTATTATCACAGAAAATAGGAATTGGATCCTCATACTCAACTTTGATATCCTTCAGAGTTTGTATCATCCATAGCACTTGTGTACAACATGATGTTGCTGCAATATACTCTGCCTCTACAGTAGGTAAGGATATTGAATCTTACTTCTTGCTTTTCCATGACATAGCTCTGTCTCCAAGAAAGAACACACCACCACTTGTACTTTTCCTATCATCTACACATCTAGCCCAATCTGCATCTATGTAGGTACTTAGGTTGAAGTCATTGTTCTTAGGATACCACAAACCATGATCTGGAGTGCCCTCCAAATACCTGAATATTCTCTTTACTGCCATGACATGTGACTCTCTAGGATCTGCTTGAAATATTGCCACAAGATAGACTGCATGCATGATATATGGTCTAGTAGCAGTTAGGTATAGTAGTCCTCTAATCATTGATCTATATTTTCTCTAATTATCCTTAGGAGATTCATCATTTTTGCTCAGCTTGCAACCAGTTGCCATGGGAGTACAAACTGGTTTAGATTCTTCCATACCAAATTTCTTCAACAACTCCTTAACATACTTTGATTGTGAAATGAAAATAGCCTTATCTGTCTAATTAATTTGCAGTCCAAGAAAGAAGTTCATCTCACCACACATTGATATCTCAAATTCTTTTTACATCTCATCTACAAAGTTCTTACACATAACTTAATTTCCAACAAAGATTATATCATCTACATAGAACTCAATAATCAGAATTCAATCTTTTCTTACCTTGATATACAAATTATTGTTTGTAGACCCTTTACTAAATCCCTACTGCAATAAGTACCTATCCAATCTAGCATACCAAGCTCTGGGAGCTTGCTTCAGTCAATACAATGCCTTCTTCAATGTGCATACCATGTCTGGTTTGTCTAATAGTTGAAATCCATCCAGTTGCTCTATATATACTTCTTCTTCCAATTTACCATTTAGAAAAGCAGACTTTACATTGATTTGATATACCTTGAAATCTTTGTGTGCTACATAAACCAGAAACAACCTAATAGCTTCCAGTCTTTCCATCGGAGAAATTTTTTTCTCATAGTCTATTCCTTCCTCTTGTGAGTAGCCTTTGCATACAAGTCTAGCTTTTTTTCTTACCACTTCTCCATTCTCATTCAACTTATTCCTGAAACCCAATTTGTTCCAATCACATTCTTATTTGTAGGCCTAGGAACAAGTTCACAAGTCTTGTTCTTTTCAATTTGCATCAATTCTTCTTCCATTGCCATGACCCAATGATCACCTTTACATGCTTCAGAGATAGTCTCAAGTTCAACTTTTGAAATTAAACAGAGATTTACCTGTTCTTCTACAACTTTTCTTCTTGTCAGAACTCCTTTGTTTTTGTCACCAATGATTTGATCCTCTGAGTGATTCTTTTGCACATACTTGAGGTTTTTAGGAACTCTTTTCAGAGATTCTTCTTCATCAATATGAACTTCCTTGTCTTTGACTTCTTCAACTACTTCTGTATCAGTAGACTCATCTGACTCATATCCATCAAGCTCTGAGTTTTTCTGAATATCTTCATCTACCTTTACATTTGCACTTTCAATAATCTTCCTCAATGATGTAGAGAAATACCAATTACCTTCCAACTAACTCAGACAACCCCCAAACCCTCAAAAAAATAGTGTTTGCTAGTACTTCCTTCAGGGTCATCCCACAATAATGGGTTACACTTTTTGGCCAAACTTGATATTAAAATCAACATTTTGAACTAAACCTTCACATTTTGACACCTATAGCCGCTAAACCATTAGGAATTTGAAGATGATGCGAACTAGTGATTTATGAGATTTTGTTTGTAGATTTTAAATATATTTTTTAAAAAATTTTTTGAGTTCAATTATAATTTTTTTTGCATCTCCTTTGATAACTAGTTTTAATAGTAAACAACATTTTTTTAAAGTGATGTGTACTCCATAGCACATAACTTTTTTTCTACAAAGGATAAAATTCTCATTCTTTTTAATTTAGATTGGTAACACCGATATATAGTATATATACATTTGGTTTCATAATGTTTTGTTGAATATATATTTTTTAATTAATTTTTGAAGTTAAACCAATTATAATTTAGACATAGGCATATTCCGTAAAATATAACTTTTTCTGTATGTATCGAAATTCAATTTTTTTTTCTTTTGTTGAAACAAGGACATCAATACCTAGTGTATAGATATTTTTTAGAATTTTTTTTGAGTAATTTACTAATTTTACATGTGTGTAGAATAGAGAACTTGATGTTCGGTGAAAAACATACATTCACAAGAAATTAAAAAAAATATATAATAATCAAATTAAAGATATTTAAAATTATATTTTTTGGGAATCTTATAATAAGGAATACATACTTACAAAGCATAAATTTTAAATGAATTCATTTGATCCCTCAAAAGATAAATCAAAATTGGTTTTTTATCAGCATTTTAATAGGTGTAGAGGAGACTCCATTATAGGTATGGTTTAAAACTAGCGGGGTTCTATCCAAGGGGGTTTGAATCTAAGGGGGTTTGATCAAACCCTCTTCAATTAAAATCCTTTAAATGGAACCTTTCAAGGCTTAAATCATTATATTTTCTAAAAATATGTGATTTCAGCAAAAATAAGTATGTCCCAGAAAGTGTAACCCATTATTGTGGCAGCACCCTTCACAACTAGGCCCCTACCCTATTAGCCCTCAAAATAGGTATGTCAGAGCATAACTTTTAAGGGGGATCTCATACCAAGAAAACCAAACCATTTTTAAGTACCCATTAAGCCCATTGTTAACATATTACAAAATGTATAGGGGTTGTTTCAGAGACTATCCCTTGAAAATTGATTGTCCTATTTTGCAACTAGGCCCAATTAGCCCTCTTTTCCAAAGCAACTAAGTGAAATACCTCACTCAAACTTTCAAAATCAATCCCAACACTCTCAACAGGTCTCAAATAGACAAAATCCACAACTTTTATCAATGGTCACCCTCACTAATTCACCCAACACACAAATCTCACTTTTAGGCCTTCTAGGTTTGCCTACAATGAGGGTTTATTAGAACCATGACCTCCACACCCTGTCACACCTTGTAAACACCTCAAAAAAATTACAATAAGTTTGTACATGCTTAATGAATCATCTCCCACACTTTACCATTGCTATTTCACAAAATCACCATTCTTAGCCACCATTCTTTGCTTGAAAAATGAAGGAAAACAACTAGGGCAACAACACAAAACTCACCAATCAGCCTCCCTTGCTCCTGTCAATCACACAAACAATAAAACCTACTTCTACCATGTCATTACATGAGATTTTAGGAGGTTCCACTTATGAAAGATCACTAAGATGCATACTTCTTGCTCATTATTTACCCTAGGTAGGGTTTGACAGTCCAAAACTAGTCTTTAGCAAAACGATTATAATTTTTTTGTATCATAATGAAATTGAAAACAGTCAAAAGATGAAATGAAATAGATTCTCATATCTTTCATTTCCCACTGGTTTTAGGGCCTGACATGTCCATACAGGCCATACAATCTTTCTGCAACAACAAAATTGACTATAAACATAGAAAAATTGAGATTTCTTATTGTTTCTTCAACAAAAACCAACTCCAATCCCCTACAATGAGTTTCTCCAACATATTTTAAACTTTTCCCTCCTAAAATAAACTAACACAGCCAACAAAAACTAACTTTTGAGTTCCATTACTGTTGGTCTTCCCCATTGTGCATTTTTGCACCTTTACATGACAACATTACAAAATATGACAATATGAACTCAAATGACTCCAGCTAGACTAATTACATTATAAAAATGGTCTATTATGACCTTATTGAACAAAATAAGACTCAACACCCTTGAAACCTATCAAATGGACTTATTCACAAAACTTGGACAAACATGGTGCCCCTGCACCATACACTCAGACTGAGAAAGACCTTAAGTTCCTTTGAGGACTGTGTTGCACAACTTAGGCTTGATTCCATCTTTCTTGTACTCTCCAAGTGTCCTTCTATTAGGTAGCCCCTTCCACTAGATCATGTATTGGAGTATAGTATCATTCTTTGCATTCATGAACTCTTTGGCATATAGACCTTCCTCCATCTTCACAAACTATCCTGTTGATTGTTCCCTCATCTTTCCCTTGTCATAAACTGATGTAGAACTTACCTTCACACTTGCAAACACACCTTTACCCACTTTTTCTAGGACTGTCCTCTCTTTCTCTCTTGTGGCATACTTGAACTCACTCACTTGCCCTTGCCAAATACCTTTAATTGCTCCACCTTTTTCTGTTATCTCTATCATCAGATTCTCTGCCCCTAATGTCACTATCTTATCAGGTTTAGAAACCACTATTTTGATAGAATTTAACTGCCCTCTGACCTCTTTTGCATTCAATGTACAAAGCATCTGTCCCACCATGATCTCAACATCCTTTTCTAACCCATTTTGCATTCCCACAGTCAATTCATCCTTGGCCTTCTCTTGACCTGCCTTTATCACCATTTCATCTTCTATTCCCAACAAAATCAGATTACTCTTGACATCTGACATCTGAATACCTTCAAGCCTTGAAGTGGTTGCAACCTTTTCATGTTTCTCTTCCTCAAGCTTCACAAACTCCTTCTTGCCAAACATAATCACCTTTGTTGCCTTAGTCTGCTCTTTCACATCTTCTTGCAATGGTGTCAAGGTGTACACAACTCCATCTTTGTTGATGTCATAGGTGTTCCTTCTTCCATCATATATGACATGTCTATCAAACTGCCATGGTCTTCCTAGCAGCAAGTGGCACACACTCATGGGTAACACATCACATAGTATCCTATCCTTATACCCACCAATGTTAAATTCAGCCCAAGCTTGCTCAGTCACAAAAATAGATTGATCATCAGTCAACCAAGACACTTGATAAGGTGTTTCATGAGGTACCTTCTCCAAATTCAATTTAACAACCATTTCATTTGACACCATATTATTAGTACTCCCTGAATCTACTACAACTTTACATACCTTTCCATTGCATTTACAAGTTGTCCTGAATAGTGTACTCCTTTGAGTTGATTCCTTCTCCTTTGATGCTTTGAGGGGTGTTCTTATCATCAGTGATTCACCCACTTTAGGAGTAGCATGTAGTGATGGGGAGTTGACACTCTCATTGTCTTCTTCTTGAACCAATTGAGTCCTCCTTTCTCCTCCTTATGAAGTAGAAGCTTGTCCTTCCTTGCACTGCCATGCTTGATGTCCAAACTGATTGCAATGGTAACACCTTCCTGAAAATGTGCTTGCTCCTCTTCCTTGACCACCAAATCTGCCTCTAAAGCCTGATCTTCCTCCTCTAAATCCACCTCTTGAATCTGCAACTTGTTCTTGCCCTTTTATTGTACCTTCTTGATTCTCTTGTGGATGTCTTGGAGTAGAAAATGAACCTCTCCCTCTTGAATTGTTGCCTCTACCTCTACCTTGTTTGTCTTTCCTTCTTCTTAGTTTGTCTTTAGCTTTGATTGCCAACTGGTAGCATTCCTCAACCATCCTTGGAGTGGTGAGGCTTAACCCATCTTGGAGATTGAATCTCAAACCATTCATGTACCTTGCCACTATTTCTTCATCATCTTCTATATGACCTACTCTTATTCTCAACTTATAAAATTCCTCAGTATAAGTTTGCACATCCATCTCCTTTTGCTTGAGATTTTGAAGCCTCTTAAAAAATTTAATATTGTAACCAACAGGTAGGAACTTACCTTTGAGTTTAGCCACCATCCTATCCTAAGATGTGATTTGAGATTTCCCTTTCTTTCTCCTTTCACTTTGGGCATAATCCCACCAAAGCAAAGTGTGACCCTTCAATTTGGTCTTTGCCAACTTCACCTTCTTGTCCTCTGGCACATCTTCATAATCAAAGTAGTTATCCAAGGCTCCTATCCAATCTAGGAGTTCTTCATTGTCCATCTTACCTCCATACATAGGTAAATCCATTTTGATCTTGTGGCCATCTCCCTTGATTGTTTTCAAGAGTTTTGCCATCCTCAAGTCATCAGGATCCATCTCTTCCTCGGACCCTTGGGAACTTTCCTTTTCCCCTTCTTCTTCATGGTCACTCACATCACCTATGACCATATCTCTCTTCTAACTTGTTTCCAGGGCAGAAAGCCTCTCCCTCAACTCTCTCATCTCTAGCTTGTTTCTCTTTCAACTCCATCAATTCTCTAGCAAGGGCATTCCCTTTAGGAGACATTTTGTCTTTTCAACTTCACACTATTCACTTCTTCAAAACTCAACCTTTCTTCTCCAAAAGATCTACTACCTACACTTTGATACCAATTGATGTAGAGCAATACAAATTACCTTCCAACTAACTCAGACAACCCCCAAACCCTCAACAAGAATAGTGTTTGCTAGTACTTCCTTCACAACCAGGCCCCTACCCTAGTTGCCCTCAAAACAGGTTTGTCAGAGCATAACCTTTCAGGGGGGTCTCATACCAAGAAAACAAAACCATTTTTGAGTACCCATTAAGCCCATTGTTAACATATTCCAAAATGGATAGGGGTTGTTTCGGAGACTGTCCCTTGAAAATTAATTGTCCTATTTTGCAACTAGGCCCAATTAGCCCTCTTTTACAAAGCAACTAAGTGAAATACCTCACGCAAACTTTCAAACTCAATCCCAACACTCAAAATAGGTCTCAAATAGACAAAATCCACAACTTTTATAAATGGTTATCCTCACTAATTCACCCAACACACAAATCTCACTTTTAGGCCTTCTAGGCTTGCCTACAATGAGGGTTTATTAGAACCATGACCTCCACACCCTGCCACACCTTGCCAACACCTCAAACACATTAAAATAAGTCTGCACATGCTTAATGAATCATCTCCCACACTTTACCATTGCTATTTCACAAAATCACCATTCTTAGCCACCATTCTTTGCTTGAAAAATGAAGGAAAACAACTAGGGCAGCAACACAAAACTCACCAATCAGCCTCCCCTGCTCCTATCAATCACACAAGCAATAAAACCTACTTCTAACATGCCATTCCATGAGATTTCAAGAGGTTCCACCTATGAAAGATCACTAAGATGCATACTTCTTGCTCACTATTTACCCTAGGTAGGGTTTGACAGTCCAAAACCAGTCTTTAGCAAAATGATTATAACTTTTTGTATCATAATGAAATTGAAAACAGTCAAAATATGAAATGAAATAGATTCTCATATCTTTCATTTCCCACTAGTTTTAGGGCCTCACACATCCGTACAAGTCATACAAGCTTTCTGCAACAGTAAAATTGACTGTAAACACAAAGAAAAATGGAGATTTCTTATTGTTTCTTCAACAAAAACCAACTCCAAGCCCCTACAATGAGTTTCTCCATCATATTTTAAAATTTTCCCTCCTAAAATAAACTAACACAACCAAAAATAACTAACTTTTGAGTTGCATGACCGTTGGTCTTCCCCATTGTGCATTTTTGCACCTTTACATGACAACATTACAAAATATGACAATATGAACTCAAATGACTCGAACTAGACTAATTACATTATAAAAATGGTCTACTATGACCTTATTGATCAAAATAAGACTCAACACCCTAGAAACCTATCAAATGACCTTATTCACAAAACTTGGACAAACATGGTGCCCCTGCACCACTCAACATTTTATTGTAGCACCGGTAGGCTTTTCTCTTAGTAGAGTACCCAAGGAATATGCCTTCATCACATCTAGCATCAAACTTTCCCAACTCTTCATCTCTTCTGATATAGCATTTACTTCCAAAAACCTTGAAATACTTGACAGTAGGAGTTATTTCATACCACAGCTCATAAGGTGTCTTTTTTCCATTTATTTTGACTTGAACTTTGTTCTAAATGTAGATAGCAGTATGAATAGCTTCTTTCCATTACACTTCCGAAAGGTCATCTTCTTTGATCATTGTTCTAGTAGCTTCCTAAACTATTCTATTCTTCCTTTCAACTACTCCATTTTGCTGAGGAGTTCTGGGGGCAGACAATTATCTCTTTATCCCATGTTCTTCGCAAAAAGCATTGAATTTATTTAAAGTAAACTCACCACCTCTATCAGACCTCAGACACTTGATTCTCAAATCCATTTCATTTTTAACCATTTCTTTAAATGCCTTGAACTTGTCTAGGGCTTCTGATTTTTCTCTAAGAAAAGTAACCCAAGTCATTCTTGAATAATAATCAATAAGTACCATGAAGTACCTATCACCTTGTAGACTTCTTATTCTTGTAGGACCACATAAGTTTGTATGTACCAAATCTAATAGGCTGGTAGAGGTTTGCGCTTTGCTCTTGAAACTTGTCTTTGTTTAATTCCCAAATTGACATTCTTTGCAAATGGCATTAGCAGCCTTCTCAATTTTAGGCAGGTCTCTTATAGCTTGAACTGATCTTATTCTCACCAGATTATCAAAGTTAATATGATACATTCTCCTATACCATAACCAACTTTCATTTGTCTGAGCCAACAAACAACAATTGTCAATACCTTTCAAATTATAAACATTACCTTGAGTCTTCTTACCAGCTGCAATTATTGTTCTGGATCTTTTCCTTATCTCACATCCATTGTCCTTAAACATCAGATTGTATCCCTTGTTACACATCTGTCCAACACTTAGAATTTTATTCTTTAAGACTTTGACATAAAGAATATCATTTGTATTATGCTTGCCATCAAAAGTAATTGACCCTTTTCCACAAATCTTACTAGCTGCATCATCACCAAATCTAACTTGTCCTCCATCATACTTTTCCAATTTGACAAACTTACTCTTATCTCCTGTCATGTGATTTGAACATTCATTGTCAATGACCCACTCATCCTTTTCCTTTCTAATATGAAATGCAGACATCTCTTTCTCTTCTTTCGGACTTCCTTCCTTCACATAGCTTGCAAGGTTAGCAGAAATAGATTCTTCTTTTATAGAAATAAACAAGAATTCACTACAATTACCATATTCAAAATAAGATGCATCATCAGTTACACCTTCATCATCTTTAACATAGTAACTTTTCCTTACCATCTTACCTCTACCTTCTTTGTTCTTGATCTTCAAAGTTCTATCAGGACATCTTGAAGCATAATAGCCAATCTTACCACAACTGAAACATTTGAAATGTAATTTACCTTTGAACTTTCCAGTTCCCTTTTTCATTATGTTTACAAAGTTTTCCTCAATCTCATTAAAATCTTCCTCATCTGATTCATCAACATACTTATCTGATCTAATAGTCTTTTCTGATTTAGCTTTTAAGTAGTCTAAAATCTCACAGGACCCTTAGTAGTGCCAAATTCTCTCATCTCAAAAGTAGTCAGTTTTCCAAGCAATTGATCTTTGTAAGCTTGCCCGTATCTAGCAATTCTTCAATGGCAGACACTTTATGACTATAATATTTGGGAAATTTTTTGAGTATTTTATTCACAAATCCTTCATCAGTCAGAGTTCCACCAAGACCTTTGATGCCATTAACAACTTCATCAACCTTTTCCATAGCTTGTTATGTTCTCATCTTTAGACATCTGCATAGTTTCATATCTAGAATTTAAGTTTTGCATCTTGGCTTTCTTAACAGATTTGTCACCTTCATAGATACTCTTCAATTTTTCCCAAATCTCATAAGCAGTTTCCAGATCCAACACTTCTGCCATTTCAGTATTAGATAGAGCATTCAGTAAGGCATTTCTAGCTTGGCCATTCATCTCATAATCCCTTATCTCACTTGCAGTCTCTGGACCATCTTTAGGTATAGTTTCTGCTCAACCATTTTCTACACATTATAACGAAGAGAAACAAGATAACTTTGTATTCGTACCTTCTAGAAGGCATAGCCGGTTCCATCAAACGAAGGAATGTCTTTCTTGTGGGCCATCCCAGATCTATCTTAAGCTATTAGGTTTTCTTCCAAGGAACCCTTGCTTTGATACCAATTGTTGAATGCACAAGACAACTGAGAGGGGGGTGGTGAATCAGTTGTATCAAAAAATTTAAGCCTTTAGAAACATAATCACATCCACATCAATTCACTTAAACCCTAATTCTGTTATGAAGATTAAACATAAAAATAGATAATAGAAACTTAATCACATCAACACCATGCACAAGAGAACACTAGATTTTTACGTGGAAAACCCTAAAAGGGAAAAACTACGATGAGGATTAGCTCACAATATATAGTAGTATCAATACCGAATTACAAAGAGGCTCACTACCAAATGGCTCACTACCCAAAAGAATGCTCACTTCTAAGAGAAGTGGCTCACTGCCAAAAGGGCTCATTGCCAAAAGTGGTGGCTCACTACCATGAACTGATATGATAGTATCTACCACTTGCCTGAGTTTAGTTCTAATGAAGCACAATATATATCACCTTCGCTCCTCACAACACAAATACTTTTATCTTTGCACACTTACTACAATACACAAATCCTTTTCACTTATTTATATCAATCATCAATCTTGGAATATACATCAAGTTCAACAACACATTCTACAACCTTTAGAACAATCTCCAAGGTCGGCAAACATACACAATTCAAATTAGGTCTAGACCTAAAAAATCTTGCGAAGCAAAGGAATGAAGGTAGAATATTTCATAGCTTAGTTTGGACCCAAATACATCTTCACATGCTTCAACATGCTTCCACAATCCATGAAGCACATCCACAAAGAGTGTGAACAACCAGGTCGGCCAAAACTGGTGTTAACCATTCTATGGATAAATGCAGAGAAAAATACTTTCTCCCAGACACCTCTACACAACCTAGAAACTCTGTCAATTACAGTCTTCAAACTGGTGAACATAACTTCTACTATACAGTGATCTAGACAATCAAATTCTAGATTTAGAATCTTCAAACACTTCTCTAAAACATATCCAAATCTCACCCTCCGGTCTTCAACACAGAAGAAATGCAGAGAAAAAACTCAAATAGTATCCTACAAGCTAGAATACTGTGCAACACATTATTTCCTCTGGAGAGCAAATTTTCTCAAAAGCACTTGGAAACTCAGTAGAAAGCAAAATTTACCAACATCATCATCACTTCTAGAAGGCATTCAAGTCACTTTAACATGACAACTCAATCAAGCAACAATCTACAATATCAAAAGACACAGTTGACACCAATGACAACACAAGCATGCTGACATCAATGACAACACCAGTTAGCACAAACTTGTAACAACCAGGTCAATACATGGGTTTGATTGAAAACTGAAGGTTGGTGAGTGGTCTTGGGAGGTTTCTGAAGACACCTAGTAACTTTATTTTGCAAAACTAATGTAAGGAGTGGTTGCCCATATGGTTGGGTGGTCGCCCGGGGGGTGACCGAGAAATAATAGGGGCGACCAGATCAGGATGAAAGGTGCATAGAAACTAAGGTTGGGGATGCAATTAGTATGTTGATTTGAGGTCTCAAGAGGCCAGAAAAAGATTAAAAAGGTTGACAGGACGTAGGTTCCCTAGGAAATGACACCTATAGGTCTTGCGACAAGGCTAGAAAGTGAAGAAGATGAAGAGTCAAAAAGTGAGGAATCAAGAAGGGACAAAATTTCACAAGTTAACAAGGGGATAACAAAGGAAGAAAGCAAAAGGAGAGTCCAATCCATGTGTCATCAAGAGGAATGTTTGTTGAGAGCTCATGTATACATGCTTACATGTACATGTTTATCACCACATCTCATCAGAGAATTACCATGTAGGCCCATGCGTCTCTTTAGTGCTTACAGAAACCAAAGGACAAAAAATTAATAAAAAGATTTATTATTCTCTACATATATTTCATTTATTTCTTTTATTAGGGTAGATGCAAGAAGTTGTGTCCACTTAAGGTGGAAGTTTCAGAGTTAGAAAAAAATCCGAAATCGGGGAACGAAAAACGGGATCCCGTTTATATAAAACGGGATCCCGTTTATATAAAACGTGATCTCGTTTTGCCTCGGGATCCCGAGCCTAGAACCAAAAACGCGATCCCGTTTTTCCCGGGATCCCGAACCTAGAGGCCATAAACGCGATCCCGTTTTATATAAAACGGGATCGCGTTATATGAAACGGGATCCCGTTTTATAAAACGGGATCCCGTTTTTGAAAAGTATTAAATTTTTTAAAAAACAGCAGAGACCCCATTTTCAACAGCGACAGGCGACAGAGGAAAACGGGATCCCGAGTTCTCAAAGCATCCAGCCAGGTAAGTGGATTTTTCCACTTGTAAAAAATACCCATCAATTGTTTATACCTTCCATTGTTTGTTTTGATGTAAAATACAATCAAAATTTAAATTTTGAATTGTTATTTAGGGTTTAGGGTTTATAAAATCAGTAGTTGATTTTTGACAATTTAGATGTAAAATACAATTGAAATTTTGAAAGACTATATCATATAAAATGTTAGAATTTGAACAAACTGTCAAAATTATGTTTAAAATTGAGAATTGAATAGATATATTTAGGCATTTTAGCTGTAAAATACAATTGAAAATTTGAAAATACTATATCATATGAAAGGAGAGATTTTGAACAAACTGTCAAAATTTGAGTTCAATTTGAGTGTTGAATAGTTCTATTTAAACATTTTAGCTGTAAAATAGAATTAAAATTTTGAAAATACTGTATCATATGAAAGGAGAGATTTTGAACAAACTGTCAAAATTTGAGTTCAGTTTGAGTGTTGAATAGGTGTATTTAAACATTTTAGCTGCAAAATGCAATTGAAATTTTGAAACGATTGTATCATATGAAAGGAGAGATTTTGAACAAACTGTCAAAAATTATATAGCAAATTGGGATGATATGTATATTTGGTTTTTATAAAATTTACTTATAACAATGTATGTCATTGTATTTTAAAGGCATTATTGAATAGCTAACTATCATGTAAAAAAATTACAACAAACCATAATAAAACCAAGTTATCACATCCTTCATAATCAAACATTTAGAGACAACTAGAACTAATCAAGAATTGAGAAAATTTTACAGTTTTTGTGATAGCCAACTAATTAAGAATGAAATGAAGCCAACATTTATGTAACTTTTGATATACTCAAGTAGCTGTCCTCACTAGCTAGGTTATGCCCCTGGAATGAACATCGTGATGTTAATTGTGATACGAGCTTGAAACCTCATTGGTAATGCTTTCCCTAATCTTAATGACATTGATGTAGGCTCCACTCATGATCCTTACGAAGATCTTTCCACCACTAATCTCTTTCATGATAGGTCACTATCCTCACCATCTCCTTAGACCTAGAATACCTTGAGCTTATCGATTGGGACCAACACGACCCTTTATGATATGATGTTTTCCAAAATGATGAAGCCATCATGAAACTTATCAAGTGTCAAGACCACATCCCCATTGTAATCATAAGAAAGTCTTTTCCACCATACTTAACACCTACATATATGCTTATTTTGGAGAGAAAGAAAGAACCCTTCAGTCCTGAGGCACCCTAGTCTAGGCAGAATAGCAACAATCTAGATAAGAAGAAACTTGTGATCGATTAAAATGATATAATAAAAATGGACACTTCCCAAGAGCTCCTTAATTTGACAAACTTCACCTTCCATTAGATACCACTTAGATACAAGACATGACTCCCCTCTCCTTATTGAGGACATGCTATAAACATCAACCTGTGAATAGAAGCTTGGACCCTAAACTCTCTAAGATAGTAGCTCCACTGGACCTTGACATCAAAGAAGGCATATATAACCATGTCACCATGTTAAATATTACGTTGATTTCTTCATGTGGTCTTATGGTGATATGCCTTGAGACTCCATCTTTAAAGTCATGCATCATCTTGTGGTTCACCTCAATGCCAAACCTATTCAATAAAAGCTACGCAAAATGCACCCCCAAGTAGCCCTCGTGGTCATAGAAGAATTGTATAAACTCTTGGATGTCCAGGGTTCATTCAGACTATTACTTTTCCTAAATGGGTAGATCTAATGTGGTCTTAGTTAACAAGAAAACTAAGGGAATTCATGTTTGCACTAACTTTTGAGACATCAAAAAAGGATCTACCCCAACTTAGATAACTTTTCTCTACCAAACATTGATATGGTCGTGGATCTTGTGCATAGCCATATATATAAAATTTTATCATTAATCTAGATATAATATGGACCAAGTTGAAACATTTGAGTTAGACATGGAGACACCTAGATTATGGAGCTCGGTCTATGTAAGAAAACACCTGTTATAGACTCAACACAAACTTATCCCTCAACCCTCTAAATTGTGACTTACATCATTTGATTACCCTGGAACACACTATATAGACAACTCTATACAAATTTGGCAAAATATATTTTCTCCTAACAGAAACTTGTATATGTAGAAGTATCTACTACTACATTAGATTTGATATACTTCTTAAAAGGAAAGAGTTGGGACTAACAACTAAATAGAAAACAATAACTAGTTTTGCATTTTGTAGGAAATAGGAAACAAAATTGAGCTAGAACCATCTTGACTAATTTATCTATTTCTAGCTAGATTGAACCCTAATTCTATATGCAATTCCAACCCTAACCCTAACACTAATTCTAACCCTAATCCTAACCCTAATTCTATATGCAATTCAAACCCTAACCCTTATTATAACCCTAATCATAACCCTAACCCTAGCTCTACTTGTAATTGTAATTGTAACTCTAACTCTAGCCCTAACCCTAACCCTAACGAGCTACTTGTAATTGTAATTGTAACCCTAACTCTAGCCATAACCCAAACCATAATTGTAGCTCTAATACTTACCCTAATTTAGCAACCCTTGAATTCTAATTCTAACCCTAACCTCAATTCTAACCCTAAGCCTGATCCTAATTGAAACCCTAACCCTAACTTTAATTAATCACGAGTCATGCTACAGGGATTTCTTCTACATATTTTGTATGCATGTGTTATTCCCTTATTGCATGTGAGTTCACCAATTATTTGGAAGTCTCCTAACTGGGAGGCAGGCTTGTATTCAAGCCCTATAAATTTTGTGTTTATAGGTGTTATGTTTAAAGCTATATGGAGACTTGTAATAGGAGGTCTTGAATTTGGTACCAATGATTGTGAGTTCCTTGTCTAGAATATGATGAACCTTTTGAACAAGAGAACCTTGTAGACCATGATGCATATCTTGAAATTTAAACTTGAACATTATCGTCATGTGAATGCTTTTAGCCATCCTACAACCTCCTATCACCCTTCATCCTCTTATAGGGATATGCCACACAACCTCTCCAAGTTGACCATGCCAAACCCAAAGTCACAATCGTAAGAGGTAAAGAATCTTTTGGCCCCATTCAAGTCCACTCCCTAATAGGAGTGATACAATGCTAATAGGGTTGTGAAGGTAATTAAGTTCTTGATTAGCATGTTGGGTGTATCTAAGCATAATGATGATATAGTTAGTCTTGATTTCATTAATCTTAAGATCATTGAGCTAGAGTACTTAATATATATGGTATAGTTTGTTCAATCAATAGTGGTAGGGAAAATTAATATACTACAATGACATGAAACATAAACCAATAGGTGTCTTAAGATATATTAGTGGTAGGGAAAATTATAGTGGCCCTAACCCTAGTAGAGTAATAAGTTGAAGTAGTGTTAGAATTACTAATAAACTAAAAAACTTTATCCTAGGGTGGTGGGACAAATTACACAAGCCTTACAAAGCCTCTACCACTTCCTTGACATTTTTAACATTGTTCGAATTTGATAGGAGGGATTTATGTCACCTCCTCCTCATCTTAATTCTCATAGTGGATAGAATCATCCAATTTAGCTTCAAGACATGAAGGTTTATCTTCATTATCTTAGAAATATCCTCCAAGGCTTTGTGCATATGCTCATGCCACACATTGAAGATGTGGAATTTATCTAAGTAGCAATATAGAAATCCTTAGCCTAACCTTCTACCCCTTCAATATCATTGTATAGAAGGTAGATACAAGTAACATTTGATAGCATGGAGGCACAACTTAGGGATTTCAAGTTGAATGTAAAAAAAATATTCTTCCCAACAAATGCTAGATGTCTAGGAGCAATTTAATGATTTCTTCCATTATCTACCTAGTCTAGAATATAATTACCTTTTCTTTTGATATGTTTGAAGGAGATAGATTTAAACAAGTATTCACCAAGTTTCTAACTTCCAATATATAATAGTTTCCAATAACCACAAGCTTCATCTATGCTTTTTCATATGATCAATGTTGATCTTGGAATCTCCTTCCACACTAAGGGATATCTTGTTTAGTTTCCAAGTCATCTTGAGGCCCTAGATATCATGGCCCTAGAATCTACCATATTAGTGTTCTTGACACCAAAATCATAAGCTTTAAGATAGGTAGAGGTTTTCCCTTATCATCTCTTAATAACATACTCCTCCTACTTCACTAGGATTACCCTTGGCTACCCATCAAAATTTCAAGCTTAATCCATCCCAATGTAGGTGTGGACCAAAGGGTGTGAATATCAACATGGGTATCTCCTTGTTTTAACCTTATTCAAAGCAAACTTGGCCAATTATGAGCCTAATCAGTGCC
Organism: Cunninghamia lanceolata; assembly: GCA_027924645.1. Taxonomy (NCBI): domain Eukaryota; kingdom Viridiplantae; phylum Streptophyta; class Pinopsida; order Cupressales; family Cupressaceae; genus Cunninghamia; species Cunninghamia lanceolata. The sequence continues at coordinate 2,064,552 of BSBN01000277.1, forward strand.
TCTTCTAGCATGATCATATATTCCTCTTTACCCCAACAATCACCAAGTTCCTAAATGCACCATATTTCTTTAAAATAGTCCAAAATTTGGGATGCATATTCACATTTAAGAATTACATGATGATTGTCCAGAGAAGTTTCCTTACTTAAATGCACATTGAAATTTTGAAATATATATTGCCCATTGTATCAATCATTATGGTAGTCCTAATAGCTCGCTTACATTTTGAAATTTGTACATGCATGTATACATTATTTGTATGTTTTTAATTTAAATTTATTTCAAGTGTAATTTCTTGAAACATATATATATATATATATATATATATATATATATATATATATATATATATATATATTCTTGATTTAATTTTAAATTTGTACTGAAGTTTGTATGTTTATATGTATATATATGCAGGTTCATATCTAGATTTTTATAAATACATCATGAATCTAGATGATATTCACTTTGATGTTGAGGACTTTATTAATGCACAAGATGATCTGGCCGCACCCCCACCCCCACCCCCACCCCCAGTGCCAAATGCCCCACCTCTAGATGCCCCACCTGCAGATGACCCGCCTCCACCTCCACCTCCACCCCCACCTGGAACTGACCAGGCTCGCTTGCGAGCCATAATAAATGAAAATGTGGATTCGATACAAGAAAAACTGAATTCCATTCGCAGTGAACAATTCATGCCACCTCACGTAGTACGTTTTGCATCTTTGATGCAAAACATTGTAGATTCTGTGAGGTCTATTGACTTAGATTTTGATGGATTCCGGAAATGGAGAGAGGAGAGGCGCCAATTTTATGCTGATGGCCTCTCCTATAAGACTATTTTGGATCTTAAAATCACAAAAGCTCATTTAGCACAATATTTTAGACATCCCATTACAAATGAACCTATTCCTGCAAATAAGAAAAGAATATCAATCAGGTGGTGTAGGCATGAAGGAATGTCTGCTAATTTTTGGGATAGATGGTGGATGGTGTTTGATTATCCACCTCATGCTAATTGTGAGGTTCCTTTATATTTTTTGAGAAAATTATATGTAGAGTTTGTTATGAATAAAAAACCCAACTACTTTGATTTTAGATCATTCCAGGGTGTTGGTGGTGGCATGCCACAACAGAGGTTGGGGGCACGGGTTGATCCCCAACGACCGGTGCCTATTCAACCTCTTATTGACCCTCCTATTGTTGCCATTCCTTCGCCCTTCGAGCATCGTGCAGTGGTATCCACACTAGGCACATTGAGTGCACTCTCAGGTAGCCTACATGAGCAGACTTCTATGATGGTAGCTCGAGTTAGAGAGCATGGAGGAGTTGATGATGGAAGTGGTCCTAGTGCCACTCCACATGTGTCGATGCCTCATACATGTACGAGTTGCAATCAGTTGTGTTATGGACCTGATCAGGCAGTTGCACCCACTTCAGCTACACATGCATCATCTGATAATGTGGGCACTGAATCATTTGTTGATTATCTATTTGCTGAGGATCATCCCACTGATCATTCGACACAGGTATATATAGGTTATGTACACATGTTGAATTTAAAATAATTTTTTAACCACGTGTTTTTAATCAACATATAGATGATCAATTAAATTGTAATATTTTAACAATCGAATTGTTTGGTTTGTTTGGTGTAGATGATGGCAACAGGGGTCACAATTGATCGAATTAATTTTTCATCGACACCTGTTCATCTCGGGCACCCATTTGGGGTACATTTTCAATGATTTGTAATTTTGTAAAATTCAGTCTTGAATGTGTGTACAATTAAATATTTATGAACTTATTTATGAATTGGTTCAGGGTTCTTCCACATTGAATCCTCCATCTCAGGGTGTCTCGAGCGCTCCTCCATCATTGGGCATCTCACATGACACTCTTACAGTATGTACACATATTGTTTTAAAAAATTGTATATATATACTTAAATTTTTCTATTTTGATATCAGTGTATCTAAAAACGTGCACATGTACTATTTAATATTTTATAAATATGTCTATGCAGGTTGACACAACTATGAGGATGGGCATTGTAGCACACTTGGATAATCCAAGTTTATATCAGGAGTCGACTGCATTTCAGGTTGTTGAAAAACGTATTTAATAACATGTACACTGTAAGTCAATTATATATATGTTTTAAAACCTGATTTGTACACACATGTGCTAACTTAAATATAAATGACATTGTAGGAGCTTGTTAGTGACACGTTTCATGAGCAACACACAGCACATGCAGAGCAGGAGGACAGAGGAGATGGGCAACCTGATACGGTATAATTTAAAATTTAGATTAGATTTAAATTGAACAATTAAAATATACGTTGTGAACTTAAAGTAAATTTCTTGATATATATATATATATATATATATATATATATATATATATATATATATATATATGTTGACATGTACATTCCAAATTTTTTTTTCTTAAATTATAGCTCGATACATGTCATGGAGCTAAGCCTGTAGAGACAGGTCCTGGAATAGAGGATTCACAACAAGTTCCTCTTACGGTATAATAATTTTTAAATATGATAGTTCTTATAGATTAAATTCAATTAAATCATTTTTAAAATCGTCAAGTATATCTAATTTCAACTTGAACTTTCTCTTGTATTAAATAGATTGATTCAGAGCATGGAGACACAGGTCCAAGTGCACCAGAGCATGCCTCTCAGCCTCACATGGTAATTTAATTTTATGATATAAATTATAAATTTAAAAATTGTCATTAAATTATCTATTTCCTTATCATCTTACATCTAATTTCATATAAATCTTTCTCTTTTGCAGAGTGATTCAGGTCATCTGAGTAGTTCGCATGGTGTGAAGAGGACTCTTGATGATAGAGATAGTATCTGATAGGTTATTTCAAACATAGGCTAGATGTATAATTTGACTATTTCATGGACTATTTGTTATATACTGTTTGTCATGGACTTTATATATATATATATATATATATATATATATATATATATATATATATATATATATATATATATATTGTTGAACACATGGACTTTATATATTTTTTTGAACATGGACCTGGACTTTATATATTTGACTATTTCATGGACTATTTGTTATATACTGTTTGCCATGGACTTTATATATATATATATTGTTGAACACATGGAATTTATATATTTTTTTGAACATGGACCTGGACTTTATATATTTGACTATTTCATGGACTATTTGTTATATACTGTTTGTCATGGACTTTATATATATATTGTTGAACATGTGGACTTTATATATTTTTTGAACATGGACCTGGACTTTATATATATATTGTTGAACCTGGACTATATATTTTTACATGTCACACAATAAATGCAATCTTGTCGTAGTTCAAAATCATACACATGTCAAAGTAATAATCATGTAAAACCATCATGTTAGTTTAGGTTAATCCATATTTATATATATGTTATCCATGCATACATACATTGCATATACATCATAAACTATAAAAGCATAACATCACATACAAATGTATATACAAGCATCCCTAAATTTAATCATAAATCAAACACTAATCTAGAACCATGTGCATGAAGGAAAAGAAATGTAAACATTTGAGATCAACCATAATAAGATATATAGATTGACATCAATAGAAATAATCAATTGTCATATATAAATCTACAAGTGTCAGATTGTTGATCTAGATTTGCGCTTAATGAAGAAATTGCATTGAAAGAATTTATGTAGTGATGAGGTCCTAATAAAGTTCCTCCATTCATTCACGGTATGCATATTTAGGTCCTGGTCAAATTTTAAGCAATAAAATGGTAAGCAAATCAAAACAAAGCATTAAAAAGTGAGATAAGTTCATGAGGATCTCTTGCCTACTAGGAGGGATCAATCTCTCACATCTTCTCATCTAGAGATCAACTAAGTTATATTAAATGATCCTAGCATGGTTATAGTTATATTTATCCAAGTGCCTTGGTGCTTGAACATCTTGTGTTGATCATGTAATTTAAGATGTCTTAAGGGGTCCTAATTTACGATGTCTTAAGTGGACACAACTTCTTCACCAAATGGGTGGAGGAGTGCCTATAAGGATAATTGTTGCTAAAAAAACATGTGAACTATAACTTTGGAACTAGGCCTACAATTTATTAGTGGAGGTGGGAATTTCATTGTAGCATAAATGACACAAATTAGGAATGAAGTTAGTAGAAATCTTCCCCTTTGGTAGCCTACAAAAATTACCTATTTAGAGATCTACAATGATCTCAACTCCCCATAGTTATGAATCATTAGCCTTTCCAAAATCACATGTCTAATAATGACACCCATCTAGCATTTAAATGTATTGAGTCTTTGTTCCCAAATAGTTTGCACATCATAATCATGGCCTCTTTCATTTCACTAGGAAAACTTACAATTGTGTAATCCTCCACATTCCTTAACTTTTTAAATCCACATTAGGACTAGCCCAATCTTTTAACACTTCAATTACATTATACTCTTGAGACCATTACCTTGCAACTATAACATTGTACCTCAAAGTGGGTTCAAGTGAATTCAACATTTATTTGAAAACTACTTCTCTCACCATTATTATAGTCTAATTTTCTACATTATTGATATAGTCTACATTTATGGTACAATGCCTAAAAGTATCTAGCAAGATATCTAAAAAGTTAAACACATCAAATTTTCTATCCAGCCTATGTAAGTAGGATGCTCTAACCTACCAACATTTGTGACTACATCTCCTTTGTCCTCTAGCTAATCTATGAAGAAATATTATATTAAATTAAATCCCAAGGCCTTATGTGGGTATCATGGAGTGTCCTTGCAATCTAGTAACTTAGATTCCATTTATGCTTCTACACAAACTATTTATAGTTGAATAAACTCTCATCACTTTGGTTCTAGTTGACTTCTTATTTTGTTTCACAGTCTTCTCCACAATAAGATTCATATACATGTATTTGAGAAATAATCATGAGAAATCACTTGATTTGATAAGTTGATTAATAAACAACTTAATTTACAAGACAAAAGATTTCATCATAGATTTACTTCATTAATGCAAAGAAAATTGATGGGATATTCCAATATTTTACAAAATGAAACCTTAGTGTAACTTTAATTAGGATTTGTCCATTAGTCCTTTTAATACGATCTTTAGTGTCCATTAGGACTCAAGGAAATCTTGTGCTTGACATGTTTCATCCTATGAACACAAACTCAGGATGTGAATCAAATTTTAAAATAAGTTTAGGTCTGCAGGAACTTATAAGATCTTAATACTTTACATTTTTAGACAAAAGGCCCTGGATCTCATCTATAAATTCTCCCCTCCACTTCCTAGCTATGGTCCCATATGGTTCTCCCACAATTTATATTCCTTTGTATCTTCCCTTCCCTCCACTTTGTGAAAGCTAGATTAACTTTAGGATATGATTTATCCCATCCCACTTCCTATCCTATTGTCTAGTTTTACATCATTTCCCCATAACATCGAAACACTCATTTCTTCCTAATTGTAGAAGCCTAACTGCCTTGAAGAAATCATTTCTTTCTTCAATTCATTTCATCCAATTCCCACTTGAAGTTTTGTAACATTTTTTGCAAAAGTTTGTCAAGTTCATATACCCTGTCCCAAGTCAAATTTTTACAAATTCTTCAAAAGATTCCACCCACCCCAAGTACTCCCCTGCATGACTTAGGACCACCATTAATGACTTTCAATGGACATGATATGATGTAATATTTCCTCCAAATTCCTCTTAACATCGGTGGACCCCTCAAAAATATGATGAGTTCAAAATAGAAATAAAGTGAGGGAAAGCACAAGTTAGCACAAAAAATGGGAGTTAAAATGGGTTAAAAATCAAGAAGAAAAGATAAAAATATGAGTTATTTCATGCATTAAAAACCACAAGGTCACCCATTTTAGGAATAAGGTCACCACTTTTACTAATTAAGGTCACTCAAGTAACCTAGAGACACTAGGGGCAACCCTAAGACACAAAGAGGTGACCCTAAGTAGGAAAAATGAAGGGGGCACTAGGTAAAAATGTGAGGTAGGGAAGGTCAATTTGGGGGTTGAAAAAGATGCTCAAGAGGGGGAAGAACACACAGGACATGCCACCAAGAGTGAAACTACTGGTAGGAGTGTAATTCACACCTACATGACTATGATTAGGACTTATTTATCATCATCAAATTGTCATGTAGGCTTGATGTGATTTTACTACTTATAGATACCAAATGTTAGGAGTTTCAAGCCACAAATACTAATTCCACATAACCTTAATGAGAGAAGCTATGCTAACTTTTTGAATGTCGTAAGGGATCCTAATTTACGATGTCTTAAGGGGACTTCTTAAGTTCTCAAAATTTGGTGAAGTTGCCCAAAGCAACCAAATTGAACAATATAATAAATCAAATTTAAAGTAAATTCTAAGTAGAAAAACATGGACATTTAACAAATAAAATACATAAAATAATAATTTTGATAAATTTAATACTGTAGAGTATAAAATTGTGTACATACACATGTATACAAATTTCTGAACAAAATGTGTAATAATGTAATTGTGTATGTACATATATGCCAACTCAAAATAATGTAAATACAAAATGTCATTATATGCCATCTCAAGAAAATCCAAAACTTGAGGAGAATGTAGCAGGTCTTCATGCCACCTGATATAAAAATAATACAAGCAATTTATCAATATATCTGAATCAAAACATGTATTTTAATTTATATAAAACTATCTAGATATACACAATTTGTACCTGTATTTACGAGTGCCTCTCAAGTTTTTGTTTCAAAGTATTTGATGAATTTGTGATGATGGCCTGAGGATATAAAAGGATAAATTAAATCAATTTCAACTAATAACGCACAAGAAATATCAAAACATGTATTTAATACATATTTAAAACAACAATATAAATCTATTTAACTATATTTACCTGTATTTACTTATTCCATTGTACCATCTCCATCCTCTCTTTTTTCCAATGCATCGATGATTGTCTCATGGTCTTCCATAGAAATGTTCCATAACTCTTTATTTGTAGGTTTTCCGCGATACCTCTCCAGTTTTATATTTGTTGCCAACACCAAATGTGAGTAGTGTATAATCTTCTTATGTGTTTCATAATCTTCGAATGCAGGCAAACCATTCTTCCTTATTAGGTATTTCCGTAGCCAAGTGCCAACAACCACCACCGAACCTATTGGATAATGATAGGCATCATCAAAGAAATACTTAAAATTTGCTTAAGGGGATCAAAGAAGTTCTTAAAATATGCTTAAGGGGATGTCTTAAGGGGATCATCAAACTTGTTGGATAAGGAAAGCCATCATCATCTTCTCGAGGTGCTGTTAACTTATGTTTAGTCTCCACACAATGAGCCAACCAATATTCAGTTTCCTCTTCATTATTCTTTGGTGCAACAACAGCATACACATGTCCTGCAAAACAAATTTTGATTCAATAACTTGCACATGTCCATAAAATTTGACCAATCAACATACATGCATTCATATGTACACATAAATAAATAAAAGCACTACAAATTAGTAATCAAAGTGAAATAAAATGAAATGATTTGAATTAAATTACCTTCTTGTACAAGGTCTGAAACACGGTCATAATCGTCTGATACAAACAATTGATCATTGTCTTCAATTGTTGTTTCACTTTGATTATGTGCTTGTGCAAGTGTCAATGGTCTTTGTTTCCACTCTTCAACCCATTCTGTATTCTCACATGCTTCCCAATCTCTTGAAATACAAAACTGACAAAAACATGCAAGCTCCCTTGTCCAGATAGTCCATGTACTTGCATTCAAACTCCTAAATGAATGCCATTTAGTAGATCCACTGATTGTTTGGCAATCAAGTCTAGGTAGAATATTTTCTTCTTCAACCAACCAAAAGAATCGACGAACTGTAGAGTACTCGCTTGATCCAGGTGTACATAATCTTGTATTGCACCAATCTACAATCCCACGTGCATCTTTAAATTTTACTGCATCCTCAAATTTTAATTGTTGTCTAGCAAGAATTCTTTTAACACATGCACCAGCTCCATCATGTTCTCCTTTACCATGTCCAGCTTCAAAAAAATTCCACATATGTTGGACATTATTCTCCTTGTGAACCCTACATAACCAATAGAACATTCGAGCATTCTTGAACTGCCCCGTACAATTATCTGACCATATAAGATGTTCAGTCATCTGGATTCCTCTTTCTCTTAAATTTGTATAAAATATATTGAAACAATATTGAACAAACTCTGACGAGTGTAACCGGTTGTCACTCAAATAGAAATGGTACTCCCTCAAAACTTTTCTATCATTCTCTGTGCTATCATCTGCATGTCTATAAACAATATGAACAAACATAGCAACCTGCACTGAATTGTAATATTGTGATTGAATTTCCTCTTGCGGAGCTAAAGTATAGTTTTCTACAAAATCAACCACTGATAGTATAGTACCAACTGGAAATGTGTTTCTACATTCACGAAATTGTCCATCAAGCCATCGAGCTTGTTGAGAGTGCTTGACATATTTTGGTATAATTTTACTTTTAAATTCTGATATGAATGCATGCACACTAACCTTTTCTGTAATTAAATCACAACGCTTTCCAAATTTTCCATCTTTTAAAGAATATTCAACATTCTTAAATCTTTTAACATCCACTAATTGTTGTCCAAAATCATTTTCAACACTTTCATGCATACAAACTCTTAACAAAGAAAGATTGCCACAACTAATGCATTGTCCAGAAATACATGAACTTAAATAAAAACCTTTTTCATTAGATCTTTCACAGAACAAACTTGATATAAACTCTTTTATTGCTTCAGTTGGCATATTAATATCACATTCATGTATAATCATGTTACGATGTAAAGTACAACGTATATATTGAAACACATCATAATAGTAACGAAATTGAACATGCGTTTTACAACAACAAGATATTCGTTCCTTATTAATCTTTACATACCATGGTTTGCATTTTTCAAAAGATCTTTGACTTATTTTAATATTACCAGGTAACACTAATTCATCACAAAATTTTCTATAAAATTCAGTTTGCGTTGTATCTAATAGGTGTTTTGGATGAGGATCGCGAACTTTGGACCCCACTCTTAATTTTAAAACATCTCTAGCATTAGACGATATCCTAGTATTATCATGCCAATATTTTTCGATCAAAGATCTAATTTCAACATTTAGTTTCATGTCAGATCTCGGGAGTCGACCACTAAAACTCCAACATTGGTTAATTGGATCATTTTCTATACTTTCTCTTCTTTTTGCCGCTCTTACCAATGTTTTAGGATGTATTTTTAGAATTCCACTAATATTGCTTACCATTCTTCTATTCAAAGTTGTTTTATTCACTATAGCAGTTGTTATAGCTCGTCTTGCTGCATTTTTATCTTTGGATCGACTATTACTTCCAATAGACTCAATGGCACTAGCAACAGTAGACATAGCATGTTTTAGTGATTGATCTTTTTTTCTTGGTTTAACAAAAATGCCTAACATTTTCATTACTTTTCTCATTTTCCACATTCTCATTAATTGCATCATTAGTTGACATTGAAATGATAGTTTTTTATGATAAAAAAATTCCTTATATAATCTATTGGCATGTGTTCTTATTTGTCTCCAAGAAATTTTACCAGGAAGATTATCCAAAACATCACTTCCTAGATTTTCATTTTCATTTTCAACTTCAAAACGATTTTCATTTTCAACAACAAAACGGTTTTCATTTTCATTTTCAACAAAAGGATTTTCGTTTTCATTTTCAACAACAAAACGGTTTTCATTTTCATTTTCAACAACAAAACGGTTTTCATTTTCATTTTCAACAAAAGGATTTTCGTTTTCATTTTCAACAACAAAACGGTTTTCATTTTCATTTTCAACAACAAAACGGTTTTCATTTTCATTTTCAACAACAAAAGGATTTTCATTTTCATTTTCAACAAAAGGATTTTCATTTTCATTTTCAACTACAATTTGTTTCAAATTTTGATCTCTACGAATATTATCAATCTCAACATTGTTATATCCAGCTTGTTTTAAATCTCCTATCAACACTATTTCCATTTCATTCAAAAGTGGATTTGAAGAAGTACCTGGATTTGTGCCCATTGAAACATTCTCCATAGCATTAATAGAGGGATTTGAAGACATACCAGGAGTAGTTTGCATAATCGTATTAGTTTCCACATTCACCTCTTGCAAACTTGCATCATCTATATCCATGGTCTCCTCAATATTTTTATCTTCAATAGTTGTGGAATTGGATGCTTCAGCATTGTTCATTGATTGAATCTTTACTCTTCTATCTCTTTGCCTTTTTGCCTCCTTCACTCTCTTTGCTTCAATTTCTTCAGGGGTTAATAGCTTCCTATCTTTCCTCTTATTACGACTTTGTGATCCCATGATTAAAAAATTTATGAAGCATGTAATGTCAAAAACTTGAATGTGTTTCAAATCCTTCAAACAAGTACCAATTCAACAAAATTCCACTCAAATAACGTCTCCATGATGGCTTCTATCAAAATACCAACAATACTTCAAGTTGATGGACCTGCAAAAGAAAGAAATATGCCAAAGAATGCTGCAAGAGTCGCTGTCGGCCGTACTATAGGGCAAGTTGCAGAAATGACAGTCATAGTACAGTCTTATTAAAAAAACGGGCAAATATAAAACGGGATCCCGTTATATAAAACGGGATCCCGTTTACTACGCGATCCCGTTTATTAAACGGGATCCCGTTTTATTCACCACCGATGGAGTAGTAAACGAGATCCCGTTTTATAGAACGGGATTGCGTTCTATAAACGGGATCTCGTTATTCAAAATTTGAATTTTAGGCTCGGGTTTTTCTTTGTAACCCGCTTCGGAAAATGCTTTGGGGACCCGACCCTAACCTCTGGTCCTAGTTTGACCTGCACCTTGAAGGCCCTGTCAATGTTACAACAAAATAGTGACTTTGGGCATATATTTAAAGGCCTATTTTGCAGAATATTTTGACGAAATTAAAACCCATTATAGAGGAGACAATGTAGATTCTAAATATGTAATTTTTTTTATAATTAAATTATTTTTTTTATTTTTTAATAAATTTATGATGAAATAGGTTCATAACCTTGAATTATTAGGGTTTTTTAATATTTTAATAACTTTTTATTAAAATATTTTTTTGTAAAAAAAATTGTATGAAAACGTACTTTAGACAATTCTTTTCAATTTTAAAAAAAAAAATTTCAAAAAATGTTAAGTTTAGGTCATCTTATGCGTGACGTACACGATGATTTTTTAAAAGACAAAAAATGACCAATAAAAAATTAATAAAAAAAAAATTATTCAATAAAAAATTACAAATAAATATGGAAAACGTGCTTCAGTGAGTTACAAAGCTTTTCCCAAAAGGATTTTGAAAAATATGATTATTTAGGTCAAAATATGGATGACGTACACGTACATGGTATAGTAAAAAAAAAGTGACTTTTAAACAGTGGTTTTTAGAAACGCCTATTCAAAATCAATTTCTATCATCTGGGTATTGAAAAAAATTACATATTTGGAAACTAGACTCCGAGTACTACATTTCATATTTAGTGACTTTTTCCAAGATTCCACCTTTAAGTGCTTCAAATTTTTAGGTCAAATGTGACAAATTCTGAAAATCAGGAAAAACACTTCCACTTTTTGGCCAAAAAGTGGACACAACTTCTTGCACACACCCATTACAGATCTGAGACTAGTTATTTTTTTTGTTATGGAAAGTTTTATTTTAAATGGCAAGGTTATTTTTATATATTTATGATTTATTATTTTAAAACTATAGAATAAAAAATTAAAAAAATTAAGAGAATTTTTTTTTTTTTTTTTGGGGGGGGGGGGGAGGGGGGGGGGACGGGGGGGGTGGGGGAGTGCCTACTATAAGGGGTCGCATCCCCTTCTATGGGGATCCGTCATTGCTCCCTATAACTTGGGCTATGGGGAGGCGTTGGGGTTAACCCCCTCATGACTCCCACACATTTATGTTGTGGGGGAGATGGGAGATTCCCCCATATAAAAAATACTTTCCATTCAACTTTTGAAACAAAAATTTAATACTTCTACATCTATACACACATGGGGACATCATATTTATGTATACAATTAAATTATATATATAGTTAATGTATATACAATATGCTTCTGAATATAGTTAAATTCTTCCCATCTATTGAAGTATGTGTGTGTGTGGTTCTTAAAATTTAGAATTCATTATAGGTTCTAATTTTTTTACATTTCATTGTGGCAGGAGACATTTTTGCAATCATAGCAAAGGCTGGAAACATAGAAGGCATAAGTTATTAGTCATTACGTTGCACAAAAGAGAGGATAAAGTAAATAAAATTAGAAATAAGTGATGGAATGTTGTTTCCCACAAGTTCAGTTGTAGTGCAATGAACATATTTGAAACTAAGTCAAAATCCTTCAAAATGGGATTCATTTTATTGATTACCAACCTCACAACATGGTGTATTAGTATATCCACCTCGTAATTGCTACCAACACATGTCTCTTTGCCATGTTCCATGTGCATGTGGATATCGTAAGTGGAGACTCGATAGAGATGACCATGAGAAAATATTACATGTTATTGAAGAGTGAGATGAACCAATCAATGTGGTATGAAAAATATTGACAAATTTCATTTCATTTTAGGTATGATCTCTAGATTATGACTTAATATTGCCTTAGGTCTACTAGATGTTCATGTGTCTTGTGAAAATTTTAAATTTTAATATAGCTGATAAAATAAATAATTTTTATTTGGTTCTTAAAATTTAGAATTCATTAAGTAGGTTCTAATTATTTTTACATTTCATTATGGTCGGAGATGTTTTTATAGTCATGTAGGAGAGGCTGGAAACATGTAGAAAGTGTAAGTACATTGCATAGAAGAGAGGATTAAGTTATTATTTCATTCTAGGTATGATCTCTACACTACATGATAAAATATTGCCTTAGGTCTACTAGAAGTTCAGGTGTCTCAAGTAGAAATTTAATATTTTAGTTTATATGCTAATAAAATTTAATTTTAATTTGGTTCTTAAAATTTAGAATTTATGATGTACTTGTTCTATTTTTTTACATTTCATTGTGACAGTTGATGTTGCTGTAGTCATAGTAGAGGCTAGAAACATAGAAGGTGTATGTTGCATAGAAGAGAGGATTAAGTTATTATTTCATTCCACTAGTATGATCTCTACACTACATGACAAAATATTACCTTAGGCCAACTAGGTGTCTTAGGTCTCTTAGAAGTTCAGGTGTCTTGTAGAAATTTTAAATTTTAATATATGTTGATAACATTTAAATTTGATTTGGTTCTTAAAATTAAGAATTCATGACACGTTCCAATTTTTATAGAAAAGGTTTGAAACATAGAAGGTGTAAGTAGATTACATAGAAGAGAGGATTAAGTTATTATTTCATTCTAGGTATGATCTATACACTATGACCTCTACTAGAAGATATAGAATAGGTATCTTAGCTCTCCTAGAAGAAGGTATAGAATATGTGTCTTAGACCTGTCTTAGGGACCTACTAGAATAAGGTATAAAATAGGTGTCTTAGGTCTACTATAATAAGGTATAGTTCTAGGTGTCTTAGGTCTACTAGAATAAGTTATAGAATAGGTGTCTTAGGTGTCTTAGGTCTACTAGAATAGATGTCTTATGTCTTAAGTGAGGCCACATGAGCTTCCACTTTCATGTGGTTGGCCTTGTCAGTAGAGAATAAATATCCTCAAAGCTAAGGAAAGCTCTTCTCTTATAGAGATAAGTTATGAAACCCTAGTAAATATACTCAATGCTCATGATTTTAGTCTCATTAGATATGTAGTCATGTGACTTGCATGTCATTTTGGTTATTGTATTTTTTAGTTCATCTTCCCAATTCATTACATGGTTATAAATGTTGGAGAAATCTTGTTTTACAAATTATGAAATGTGATTAATAGTTCTATCTTTAATTAGAAAATATACAAATAGACTGTATAAAAGGATAAAGGTGATTTTTTCATTCAATTTTTTGAATATGCTTGTTTAAGAGAATGATAAGCTTCTTGACTATTCTACTTTAAAATTTAGAAATTAATATTTTTAGATTTCAAATGGATGGGTTTATTTGTATGAATTTTTATTATATTGGATGATGCAATTAAGCTTTGAATTATACTAAATTGTAGCTTTTCATTGAGATCTGTAATGTTTGTTTTATTTTTATAACAACTATTTTTAGTGTAAATATGAGTTGAAATAGTGATTGTTAAGTAATTCAATTGGTTACAAACCAATTAAAATCTATGATATTTTTTCTATTGAGCATTATACAATTACATGGATAATTTTTTTAGTTATAAGGAGCAAGATTATAAACCTATCATACCTGAGTTGACAACTTGTTTTCATTTCCAAGAACTATAATTGTAACTTTAAACTAGTTTACTAATTATATTCATAACTAAATATTTACACAACTACCTCTCCTAATTGGATCAAGTAAATAAGCAATCACAACCTAAACAATTAAGATAGAATTAGTTAAGTTACTTCTAATTAAATATGAATTAATTCTCTACATCCTAAAGTGATCAAGCTGCAATATATTTAGGTTGTTTTCAATATATTTACTTTGTTATATCAACAATCAAATATATCAAGGTTATTAACTCATTTATTCATATATCAACATAAAATAAACACATGTAAAATAGAAATAGATCCACACATGTCAAACATAAATGTCCATGACAAATGTCAAATTTAAACATAAAATAAACACGTGTCATGTTTGGTCATCAGCTTGACTCCTAGTCGAGTGGCCCTCAGAGTGAGAATCATGCACTTATACATGAATAGATCCCTACAAAATGTACATGGATAATTAAATTAGAACATATATATACATGTTTCATATGTATACATATGTATGTACACGTGATATAAATATATGTTTCAATTTGATTTTAAAGTTAGATTTGTATACATAAATTATTTCACCTACCCACTACCCTCAAGTGAAGCACATGTGCGTACATGCCCTATGCTTAGACTAGGAATATCAATTGCTGCCCCAAGATACATGCATATGTAAAAAAGAAAAAAATTTAAAAAGAATTACTTGTGTAGGACTTCATGAATATGTTTTAAATTTTATAATATAAATTTTAACTTAAAAACTTAAAAAATATACTTGTGTTGTTGTACCAAGAGGAGCACCATCTCCAGCCATATCTACATATGTTGACACAAATGTACCTATAGTATACACAACAACCTCTACCTCTACTGAAGATCTCTCATCCAATAAGTGTAACAATGATGTGTGCAAAGGACTTTGAAGTGAGATGGAATCAAACCTGAAGAAATCAACTCTATGAAACTCATGTCTCCTACAAGTTACTCCAATGCATCAGACGCCATAGACTTTTGAGGACTGGCATAATGATCTATAGATGGCACTACTCGAGTACATGACTCCTACCCAGTAGAGGATCTAGTAGATCTAAATATTGATTTTTCACCATGTTGACTCAATACCATGTTGACTTTTCACAATATTGTTCAAAGTTTTATTTTGTGACCAATAGTACTAGAACTACAATAAACTAAATGTTTTAAGGTCCACCATGCACATGTTAGGGTTTGATCTCCAAATAATATGGTCACTACCTAGATAACATGTATAACACATAACATGCTTTGATACCAAATGTTGGGGATTAAATTATCCTATTATAGACAATTGATATACTGAGATAAAAAAACTTAAGATTATGTGATAAAAAAATAGTAAACGGTATTAACCAATCTAAAAACATTGACATAAATAAATGGAACAATATGCAAATACAAGATTACATAAGACACCAATGTTTAAGTGCAAAGCCATTACTGGAGAAAACCTAGAACTAAAATATAGTCACCATTGTTTTATTCAGAACTGAAAGATCCAACACAACATGCCTCTTATAGAGTCTCAATCTACAATATTACAGCATACCCTTATTCTACAATCAACCTTCCAACATCAAAATCATTTGTCTAACCTTCACCTTCATATAAGAAGATACATATAATCATCATCATGTAAGACCAATCGTTTAACTATACAACCTATGGAATGTTAAGAGTCACACATCTATATCTTGACTATACCATGATGATCAATGTATCACACATATCAATAAATGTGGTGTCTCCATATGGATAATCATTGTGTCTATGTAGCCACTGCCACACAATAAGAATCAATAATTTCTTACTAAACACTATTGATGTGTAGATGTTTTCCTATATAACCACCACTACCAACTTCACGCTTACAATACATATAAACATCTAACCATTTCTAGTTTCTTGTAGTATCTCATAATATCCTCATAAACATAACCATGTCTCTAGATTGTATTAAATGAACTCTAGCTCTATCACAAGTGTACCTAGATTGTCATTCCTGCTTCCAATAACAATAAATTTAGTATGCAATAATGAGTTCTTTTCCAAATGACTTGTGGTTACTACCACAACATCACCATATGTAAACATACTAGTATGTTATATTTCAACATCTAAAATGCATTGCATCATACTACATTGCAATCTATAGCTACTTACCAATATATAGATAGACTCTTTTTGTAGGAACTCTCCATATGTGAATAACACACCCAAGTCCCAATAATTTCTTCAATAGTGGGTTGACAAAATAATTCTCAGAAACAACATATAGATCTTGATTATCATGTATATCCATATGAAGGGATCACAATTATACTGGCACATATTGATCTATGGGGAGCTCAATTCTCATCAATATTCTATCTAATCCATCCTTCATTTCATATAGGAAGTAATGACATAAAAGAGAAAATCTCCTGTCTTTTTGCAATCTTTACCTTTCTAAACTACGATGTCATTATGTACTTGTTTAACCAAATAATCCCCATAATCATACAATGTGGTTATATGTAGATGTTGATCATCTATGACAAAAGCTAAGGCTAACTATGATATCTTATTTCCTACATCTAGGCTAGTTACTTGATAGAAATTTTGATGTCTCTTGGAAGTAGGGCCAAAACTTATTTGCATCCATTGGTTTATATTCATCATTTTTAATGTGTGGCAAGAGTTACCTATCTTCCTTTAATATATGGTGAGGTAATTCATACCTTTATAATAATGTATGTCCCTTTTATACTCAAAAGGCAACTTCTTCAAATCTAATTCAATTCTAGCCTCAAGGGTTAGACTAAACACCCTTTGAATTGTTTACTAATTTAAATTAGAGGCTATAGTTCGATCTGCTACAATCACCATTCTAGTATTCTCATTATAATGATGACAGTCCCACTCCACAACCTCTAACATATGGAAACAACTTGATACTACCAACTTGGTCAAATCCAAGGTCTAAGCATTGCACACTAGTTGGGATGGCTTCCTTCTTCTATACATATTCTTGAATAAATGTTTTCCCTTTGCCTAAGTTATAGGATTTTTGAGTTTTTGTTGTTGTTTGAATTTTCAATCCCAACATAATGTATTCTCCCAAAAAGAAAGCCATGATAATTTTCTAGATAATCCTACAAAAATAAAACTCATCTTTGTATGTATTATCTCTCTAACATACTAAATGTCCATTTAACCATAATTTTTAATTAATTAAAATTTTAAAACATATTAAATTTCAAATTTCAGTTAATTACATTGATAGGCACTACCTTATGGGGCAAGGCAAGATCCATACATGTATGGTTGACAATCGATGGTTTCATATGCATAATTAATGGGGGGTGTGTTGTGATGTTCACAACACGCCCCATTATGCTCCTTAGCAAAATGGGGACCCCTGCTGATGTCTTGCTTTTTGCTTCTGCTTGTGTTTTTTCTGCTTCCTGGCGGTCTGGTAAAAATGAAGGTCAGGTGCATCATCATCATGATATATGATAAGGTAGGTCATCATCATGAGGTCTGTTTGTCAAAGTTCATATTTTGTTTCTGTGACCTCATATTTTAAAAGAGCTTGAAATTCCATGCAGGTTTGCCTTTTACTTCACTTGAAAATTCATCCATATGTGGAAGTTATGCACGGTCAAAGTCTTGGTCAAACCTGATATTCGCAGAAGGATCATCATATTTTTATATCCTAAGTCATGTTGACAGGATCATCATGATCTTGGTCTATCACCCACTAAAAATCATGCAGTCGCAATATCCGGACGTCAATTTTAGGTGGTAGTTCCCTTTACCCGTCAAATGGCCTCAGGCGCATCATCAGCATCATGATTTTCTTAGGAGCGTCATATTTTATAAACTTGGTTTTGCTGTATGAGGACATCATCATCATATTTGAAACGCACCCCCCCGACAATATCCTGAGGTTCAAATATCATGATGACATCGGCTTTAAGTCAAAGTAAGTTCCCCGTCGAAGTGGTCTTTTGTATCGCAAGCATCATCATGATAATTCAACATTACCTGATCTTATATTATCATGCTGATCACCCTGACTTAGAAAAATCCACCTTCGGCATATTTGCGTGCGCGTGTTATAATCCTATCGCAAGGTCATCATCATGATATTTGCTGAACTTCTAATTATGATGATGACGACTCCATATCATCTTGATCTTTCACGAGTCATTTGCTGAAATTCGCTAAGTGATGGAGGCATCATCATCATAATTCGAGAAGGAGGATCATCATCTTCATATCCTCCTGATCTCCGGTTAGCGAATATCATGATGATCACCCTATCTATTCAGAGGGGGTCGATATTGCATTTCTTAACAGCATGATCATATTTCACAATATCACCCTAGCGCAAATATCATGATGACCTTAACTCATCCTTGTGCTCCGAAGACAAATTATGATGATGACGTCATCATGATAAATCGATGAGGGTCATCATCATCATATGTTTTATCCTGTCCTGTAGTCAAGATCATCATGATCTTGTTTGTTCGCCCGATATTTCGCAAAGTCCTCCTGCCGATGAAATACAACCTTTTGCAAATATCCTGATGATCCTCATCAACATCACATTTTCTTTCGACAGGATATTTTCCCAAACATGACCCGATTGGCAAAATATCATGATGACGTCATGTTTTAAGTTTAACGAAGGCTCCGGATATCATGATGACGTCATCCCGATCTAATAAACGAAGAAGTAAATATCCTGATGATCATCATCATCACATTTTTCCTTCAAACAGGATATTTCCCAAAACACGATCAGGTTCACGAAATATGATGATGACGTCTTATTCCAAGTTCGACAAAAGCCCCAAATTCGATGATGATCATCATCATCCTGATCTTTCGAGAGGGTTACCTTGGCCGCGAAAGGGTCATATTCACTTCATCATCCTGATCATGCTCCTTAGGTGACCCAATATCACAAATATCCCCCTGATCTTAACCGAACATGATGATGACCTCATCCTTAGCATTTCAATGAAGCCCGAATATCATGATGATGTCACCATCATCTTCCTTTCCTTGGCAGCATGATTATATTCATATCCTCCTATTCTTCTTCATGATGATGATGATGATGATGTTCTTTTCCCCGATATGCAGAAGCGGAATATCATGATGATGAAGTATGTCGGCTAACATGTTTTTTTTGACGCACTGACAGGGATAGTCATGTCGATGGGCGGGAAATGAGGCGGTGGAATTTTAAAGGATTTTTTTTGGCGCCTCTGGCATTTTTCGGTCAGCAATGGTTGACCCGTGAATCTTGAGCAGTCTGAACGCATTTTTTGACGCGTTTTGAGAGGATTTCTGGATCCGATTTTCTCCATCTTGCGCAGTCACCTGGGTTTAAACGGTTATTTTAATTTCATGCTGTTTTTATGATAAATGTGAAACTTATTGCTTGTCTTGTCTTGCAGGCTTGCAGTTGAGGAAGCAGCTGGAAAGTCAACACAGTGACCTCATGGAGGCAGAAGATCTGATCTCAGGAGCAAGAAGATAGAGATGAAATGCAAAAGGTCAAGGCCATTCAAGTGAAGAGGAAGGTCGCAGCTGGAGGTATTATCACAACAGACAAACAGAAGTTATTGCCCAGCTGCCGGAACTTCTCAGAAGGGGCAATATTTCGCCCAGATTTGACCACTGCTCTAAGATATTTTTGAGAACTGGTTCACCTGCATTTATTGTTGTAACTAGGGGTTTGAACCAGGGGTTCAGTTAGGTTTTTGCTGTAGTGAGGACAATCAGAATGTCTTTATATTGTGCCTCTCTACACTGTAATACTTTACAACAGGGGCTACACAACAGGGATTTTTAGGGCCTACAACAGAGATTCTAGAAAAACACAGCAAGTTAGCTTAGCATAGTTTAGAAGTAGAGGAAGGAGGTCGCCTGTTTGTCTGCAGTAAGGTGCACGTGGAATGTCTGGCTACCTTACTGTATCTGTAAAGCTTGTAAGTTCTCTGTAGTATGATCAATGAAACTAAGAGTCATTCTTACATTGTAAATCATGTATGGCTATTCATTTCTAATGCAATAGAATCTGGAGTTCTGCATCTATCTTCTGAGTGTTCTCCTGCTCTTCTTTGTGTTTTGAAATATCTTCTTTGAGAGCTTGCAATTTTAAATGTATGTTTGTGAAAATGCTCAGAACTTACATTTAGGGTTTTTACTGTGGATTTGATCAAATTACTGTGGTATTTACATAGTGCATAACAGAAACACTTAGATCCTTCGGTAGATTAAGTGAGGTATAGAGTAGATCTTTCTAACTTTTCCCAACCCATCTGAAATATCTAGCTGAAAACGTATGAAATCCAAAGGAAATTGTCTCAAATTTGAAGAAGCATGCATAATAGAGCTATAAGTAGACAGTTTTCATAAATAGATAAAGAAGAGAGCTGCAAAAATCCAAGAAAACCCTCTGAAACTTGCAGCCCGGTATCACTTGTATGCAAATGAACAGAATACTTGTTGAAATCTATGACCTCTTTGCATATTCTTAGTCCAGTAAACCACAAAATAAACCTAAACTACGTAAGGCCCCTTGAACATTACAGCTTCACATTGACCAACTGAACTTGACCAACTGAACCATTGTAGACTTGGGATTAGTTGAATCACCAAATGATTCCTTCTTGTCTTTCAAGTATAGATTCAGTTCATTATATGTGAATTTTAACTTATTGTTATGATTGCATCAAAACAGTCATCAACAGTTTTCTGGCGCTAGAAGGAGGGCCTGATTTGGTTTAGGGTTAATTTTCTGAGTTCAAATGCTATATTCTGAGATATGTTAGATCTCATAAAATTTCAAAAGGCCTAAAAGGGTGAAAAGAAGGTCCCATTTTTTTTAATGGACACATATGGGGACAGTTTTCAAGTTAACAGTCCTTTATTTCAGGGAGCTTTGAATGAACAGTTTTATTCTCAAAGTTTATCTAATTTTTGTTTGTCCAGTTGTTGCAGGATACACCAGACTATTGAACACAATGAACTTAAATGTTTAACATTCCTCACTAGGATAGATTCATATTTGAAAGGACTAATTATTTTTTCAGATGTGTTCAGGGCTGAAAGCTGGCAGGAAAAAGAAATTTTGCAGCAACAAGCTAATACAACACTAGAAACTAATAGGTGGTTAGAAAATACAATAGAAAAATCAATTCTGGAAGGGAATGATAACAGAGCATCTTTTCTTAGGTCATATTATGGAGGGATTGATAGTAGGTCTCTACTTCCTAATACAGGAAAAGGGGAGTGCAAGTATAAGTCTTTTAAATCTTGTAGAGAGGAAACCATTTGTCAGGATAAGGTTTTTATTGCTGACCCTAATGCTTTTGGTAAAGACAGTAAAACATCTTTCCTTAAGTCATTTTATGGAAAGGAGAAATGTGGGCAAATGAAAAAATTAGAGTGCACTGAAATTGATGAGATCCCTACTATAAAAACTAGTGAAGTCATAGAGGAGAAAGTAAATCCCAATCCCATGACTGATTTCTCTGAATTGAATGACCAAGTTCCGGATTGTTGCAGGTTAATAGAAGCAGACTCCACACTGAATGATAAATATGAGTCATCTGATGAACAATCCTTAAAAAAAGAAGATACAGAGGATCATGGAGCTGCTGTACACAATCAGACATCACCCCCATGCCATGTTGAAAATAAAACAGGGGAGTACTCTTGTCAATCAAAAGATGTTGTCCCACCTTTACTCTCAAGTGATTTAGAAATGATTAATTTCTGTATATCAGATGATGATGAAGATACTTACTTAAGTGCTGATGTGCAGGAAACTAATGAGAACATTGAGAGGTGTGCTAAATTTGAGGATAAACTGAACATCCAGGATGAAGGAACAAAGCTGGATGAAGATGAAGAAATGATACATCTAGAATCATTCTTCTTTCAACTTGAAAAAGGACTAGACATAGAGCTGGGCAATGAAAATACAGAGCTAAATGAAGAGCCAGCTACTAATAAACAAGTGTGTTCCATAGAGCTAAAGGCGCATCAGGTTGTCTCTTTCCTTTCCTTAGTAAACAATGATAAATGCTATTTTGATTATGCAAATTCAAGAGATAGGACATGCCTATGGATTAATCATAAGCCTGATGAGCTGCCTCAGTTACTAGTTAAGAGCTATTCTGATAAACACAATGAATCTAGAATACCAGAATTTTTTTCAGAATTCAAAGATAAATCTGCTATGATGAGGACCATAACTAGTACCCTGTTACTCCTGCACAACCTAAAGAAATATGCAAGTAGGGGTGTTTTTGGGTCTTTTTCCTGGGTTTCTGATTGCCTCGTGGAGGCTTGTATATAGTCTGGTAGGGTAGTTGTTTTTGTTTTTTTTTTTTTTTTTGTGTTCTTCTTTTGCTGTTTTCTTTTTAGGTTAGTTGTTTGTATAGTTCCTTTCTGTTTGTTTTTGCTTTTTGTTTCTTTCTGTTTGTACAGTTTTTTCTTTTGTTGTGTTGTTTGTACAGCCTATTTGTTTGGTTTGTTTGTTGTCTCCTCAGCAGGGATCTTTATTTTACTGTAGAGTATTAAGGAGCAGAACTAGCAACCATTCAAAACAGTATATAATTTAGGATATTCAGGTTAACCATTTGCAATTTACACATAACCTGTCACTGTCATGAATGTAGAGGGTTGTTCATCTTCTGAAGTTTTGTATTCAATAAATGTGATTGAGAATTCGAAGCAGGTTTCTCACGATGGCACACCTAAAATCCTTGGGTTTGTTGAACCTACCAGTGTAGATATTAGGTGAAAAATCAGAGGTCACCCTTGCTACCATTACAATTCTCAGCTTAATTTCAGCAAGTGTCCACTTCTTGCATCATCATGAAGTTACAAATTGCTATATCTTATGAAATCTTTCAAAATTAGAAAACAAAATAAATAAATAAATAAATAAAGCGGATTATACTGAAAATCCAGATTAAGCCATCTAAGTAACTCTACTGGGGCTATGGACGCTCGCTGGCAGTGGGGCTCTACTTAGGAGAATTGTAACGATAACCTTGCCGGGGCTATAGACGCTCGCTGGCAGCAAGGCTCTATCCGGTCGGCTATGAGGGAATATCCTCACCTACGTAGGCTAATGTCAGTCACTGGTTTGTTCAACCGATCTTCAAGATGAGGATAATTAATCACATGCACACAACTAAACTGAAAATAGAAATTCATGCATCTTTATTGAACACTTTGAGTCTCAAGCTGAATAGTAATTTGCAGGAAAGATAGTTGGAAGTTATGAGTTTATTTCACCTAGTTTCCTTGAACACTCTGAATTTAATTGTTTTGTTTTGGTTGCTAGTTGTTGTGATGTTCACAACACGCCCCATTATGCTCCTTAGCAAAATGGGGACCCCTGCTGATGTCTTGCTTTTTGCTTCTGCTTGTGTTTTTTCTGCTTCCTGGCGGTCTGGTAAAAATGAAGGTCAGGTGCATCATCATCATGATATATGATAAGGTAGGTCATCATCATGAGGTCTGTTTGTCAAAGTTCATATTTTGTTTCTGTGACCTCATATTTTAAAAGAGCTTGAAATTCCATGCAGGTTTGCCTTTTACTTCACTTGAAAATTCGTCCATATGTGGAAGTTATGCACGGTCAAAGTCTTGGTCAAACCTGATATTCGCAGAAGGATCATCATATTTTTATATCCTAAGTCATGCTGACAGGATCATCATGATCTTGGTCTATCACCCGCTAAAAATCATGCAGTCGCAATATCCGGACATCAATTTTAGGTGGTAGTTCCCTTTACCCGTCAAATGGCCTCAGGCGCATCATCAGCATCATGATTTTCTTAGGAGCGTCATATTTTATAAACTTAGTTTTGCTGTATGAGGACATCATCATCATATTTGAAACGCACCCCCCCGACAATATCCTGAGGTTCAAATATCATGATGACATCGGCTTTAAGTCAAAGTAAGTTCCCCGTCGAAATGGTCTTTTGTATTGCAAGCATCATCATGATAATTCAACATTACCTGATCTTATATTATCATGCTGATCACCCTGACTTAGAAAAATCCACCTTCGGCATATTTGCGTGCGCGTGTTATAATCCTATCGCAAGGTCATCATCATGATATTTGCTGAACTTCGAATTATGATGATGACGACTCCATATCATCTTGATCTTTCACGAGTCATTTGCTGAAATTCGCTAAGTGATGGAGGCATCATCATCATAATTCGAGAAGGAGGATCATCATCTTCATATCCTCCTGATCTCCGGTTAGCGAATATCATGATGATCACCCTATCTATTCAGAGGGGGTCGATATTGCATTTCTCAACAGCATGATCATATTTCACAATATCACCCTAGCGCAAATATCATGATGACCTTAACTCATCCTTGTGCTCCGAAGACAAATTATGATGATGACGTCATCATGATAAATCGATGAGGGTCATCATCATCATATGTTTTATCCTGTCCTGTAGTCAAGATCATCATGATCTTGTTTGTTCGCTCGATATTTCGCAAAGTCCTCCTGCCGATGAAATACAACCTTTTGCAAATATCCTGATGATCCTCATCAGCATCACATTTTCTTTCGACAGGATATTTTCCCAAACATGACCCGATTGGCGAAATATCATGATGACGTCATGTTTTAAGTTTAACGAAGGCTCCGGATATCATGATGACGTCATCCCGATCTAATAAACGAAGAAGTAAATATCCTGATGATCATCATCATCACATTTTTCCTTCAAACAGGATATTTCCCAAAACACGATCAGGTTCACGAAATATGATGATGACGTCTTATTCCAAGTTCGACAAAAGCCCCAAATTCGATGATGATCATCATCATCCTGATCTTTCGAGAGGGTTACCTTGGCCGCGAAAGGGTCATATTCACTTCATCATCCTGATCATGCTCCTTAGGTGACCCGATATCACAAATATCCCCCTGATCTTAACCGAACATGATGATGACGTCATCCTTAGCATTTCAATGAAGCCCGAATATCATGATGACATCACCATCATCTTCCTTTCCTCGGCAGCATGATTATATTCATATCCTCCTATTCTTCTTCATGATGATGATGATGATGATGTTCTTTTCCCCGATATGCAGAAGCGGAATATCATGATGATGAAGTATGTCGGCTAACATGTTTTTTTTGACGCACCGACAGGGATAGTCATGCCGATGGGCGGGAAATGAGGCGGTGGAATTTTAAAGGATTTTTTTTGGCGCCTCTGGCATTTTTCGGTCAGCGATGGTTGACCCGTGAATCTTGAGCAGTCTGAACGCATTTTTTGACGCGTTTTGAGAGGATTTCTGGATCCGATTTTCTCCATCTTGCGCAGTCACCTGGGTTTAAACGGTTATTTTAATTTCATGCTATTTTTATGATAAATGTGAAAATTATTGCTTGTCTTGTCTTGCAGGCTTGCAGTTGAGGAAGCAGCTGGAAAGTCAACATAGTGACCTCATGGAGGCAGAAGATCTGATCTCAGGAGCAAGAAGATAGAGATGAAATGCAAAAGGTCAAGGCCATTCAAGTGAAGAGGAAGGTCGCAGCTGGAGGTATTATCACAACAGACAAACAGAAGTTATTGCCCAGCTGCCGGAACTTCTCAGAAGGGGCAATATTTCGCCCAGATTTGACCACTGCTCTAAGATATTTTTGAGAACTGGTTCACCTGCATTTATTGCTGTAACTAGGGGTTTGAACCAGGGGTTCAGTTAGGTTTTTGCTGTAGTGAGGACAATCAGAATGTCTTTATATTGTGCCTCTCTACACTGTAATACTTTACAACAGGGGCTACACAACAGGGATTTTTAGGGCCTACAACAGAGATTCTAGAAAAACACAGCAAGTTAGCTTAGCATAGTTTAGAAGTAGAGGAAGGAGGTCGCCTGTTTGTCTGCAGTAAGGTGCGCGTGGAATGTATGGCTGCCTTACTGTATCTGTAAAGCTTGTAAGTTCTCTGTAGTATGATCAATGAAACTAAGAGTCATTCTTACATTGTAAATCATGTATGGCTATTCGTTTCTAATGTAATAGAATCTGGAGTTCTGCATCTATCTTCTGAGTGTTCTCCTGCTCTTCTTTGTGTTTTGAAATATCTTCTTTGAGAGCTTGCAATTTTAAATGTATGTTTGTGAAAATGCTCAGAACTTACATTTAGGGTTTTTACTGTGGATTTGATCAAATTACTGTGGTATTTACATAGTGCATAACAGAAACACTTAGATCCTTCGGTAGATTAAGTGAGGTATAGAGTAGATCTTTCTAACTTTTCCCAACCCATCTGAAATATCTAGCTGAAAACGTATGAAATCCAAAGGAAATTGTCTCAAATTTGAAGAAGCATGCATAACAGAGCTATAAGTAGACAGTTTTCATAAATAGATAAAGAAGAGAGCTGCAAAAATCCAAGAAAACCCTCTGAAACTTGCAGCCCGGTATCACTTGTATGCAAATGAACAGAATACTTGTTGAAATCTATGACCTCTTTGCATATTCTTAGTCCAGTAAACCACAAAATAAACCTAAACTACATAAGGCCCCTTGAACATTACAGCTTCACATTGACCAACTGAACTTGACCAACCGAACCATTGTAGACTTGGGATTAGTTGAATCACCAAATGATTCCTTCTTGTCTTTCAAGTATAGTTTCAGTTCATTATATGTGAATTTTAACTTATTGTTATGATTGCATCAAAACAGTCATCAACAGGGTGACCATTAAAAAGATCTATACTGCTTGTTCATCGGGTACATTCATAGTGGGTAATTCAATGGCTAGCACTCACTTGTTTAATCTTTCTTCTCCACTTGTATGGCTACACAAATAACACCTCAAGCAAAGGGAACCTTATAATGCAATCTAGATTAGTCTTTCAAAACTAGTATTTTATGGCTCACTATGACATCTTAATGGATAACCCTTTAGACGCTCCCCAAATTTGTACTTTCTTCCTTCTTGAAACATAACACACATTGTGTGCTTCTTCAACAGTGCAAAGGTGAGCCATTGGAAGTCACCCATGAACTCTTCTTCTCATCACTCTACCACATGAAAATCCTACCAAACTCCCACTCATCCACCCATATCTCGAGGTGCAAGTGCAGAAAATTCTTGCAATTATCGTGGTTGATAATCATGTTGGTGAAATTTAGGCCCTCATTTTTTTGAGTGCTAATGCCCACACTACATAGGGCAAAGAGCTCCTTATCATCAAGATTCTCTAATATTTGGACACATGGTAAAGAGGGGGGATGATGAAGTTGGGTTGAACCTTGAAATTCAATGAACATTGAACATAAGGATGGTCATTGACCTCCCTGAGGATACACTTGTCTACATGCATAGAATTAGTCTTGCCAAGAAATAGAGGCATTCAATCATTACATAAAATGCTTGACCCTAGCTCTACATTTTCTAGCCCCTCACGATTCTTGCCCTAGAAAACAACAATGATAAAGCCATAAGGGTTTGAGTTTGAAGTAGTAGTCATTGATGTGTCTATTTTTAGCAATTCAATGTATGGCCTACTTGAAGAAACATGCCACCACTTCTTGGGAGGCATTCTCCATAAAATTGAAGAAGCTACCATTGTGAAGTGGTGTTACTATAGTGGGATTCTACTGAGTTGAGTGACACGACATATCAAAAATTATGAAAGAGTTACCAATGTTTATGCTTGAGATGAAATTGTATCTCCAATCTTTGTATTATTTTTTCTAGTGTATACTTTCTATGATGGTTGTGGGTTAGAGTTTCTAACAATACAATTGTTAGTCATGGATGGAAGGACTTGCAGTGAGTAGAAAAATTTGACATTCAATTATGCCTCTTTATTACATTGAAGTGTTTTTTATTTATTATTTTGACATGATAATCAATATAGAATGTTTTATGTTTTAGTAAGTTTGTAGTCGAAGGGAAAGAATAAATGACTATTTGGAATTATTTTTGAATAAAACAAGCATTGACTAGAAGAGACATAGGGATTTCCCTTAAAGGTGAGAAAGGGAAAGTTTCTTCTGCAATATAAGAATGCCAAAGCAATGAGGAAGTTTTTATTATGGAGAAATATTTCTTTTCTATGAATGTTGTGGTTCCTTACACTTAATAATCCTTGTAATTATTCAAGTGCACAAATGTCCTTACCAAAATATAATATTAGAGAATGAGGGTGTTTTAACTACTTGAGTTAAAGCTAACAAAAAAGATTATGTAAAGCTTTAGGGTAAATATGTTCTTCTATGTGTTTGTCAAGAAAATGTAAAACCTTGTATAAGACTCTATTTATGGATGATTCTCCACATATTGTTGCATTCTTTTTAATCATATATATGTTGATGATCTATGTAAACATTTAAGGATAGTTAAATGGTGTAGTCACGGTACAAGGGTTCACAGAATGAACTATCTGAACCGTGCAGCAAGAGTAAATATAACAGAAACAACTCAAGAATATGGAACAAATGTAGATTCAGTCATTGAATATATCAAAGAATTCAAATACACTCTGGCTGGCAACATGAGGGCTTACAATTAGGGCTCACAAGCCTAATTACATACATGTACAAGATAAAGCTTTGAATCTCCTTCTCACAAAATCTAAACTATCAGATTCTTCTATGTGAATTGATGCTTTCCTAAGGATCTATTACATCAATATATATCATATCTGGAACATTAGATTCCTCCGCATCAGCCACAAGAGATTCAGAATCCCGATGAAGAGGTGTAATGTGTGTTCTTGGATAGGTCAGACCTATCAGCTTGAAAAATCCTTCTCCAATGGATATAATGAAGTGCGGACCTATGAGGAAGGTTGGCCATGAACCCAGGAACATTAAAGAATGAATCTTTATGATCCGCAAGTCGTCCAATGCTCCCAATCCTTCTCCTTCAGCTGAGTATTAGGAACTATTAGAATGCTCTGCTCTGAGAAAACAATTGATCTTCTGATAGTGATAAATTTTTGGTAACTGATCCAAATGCTTTGAATTCTTGATATGATGTGGATGAATGAATGTAGATTCTAAGTCCAGATCCGCAAGATGTGAAATGCCAAAACTGGACAACAAGCCGAAACTACTTCTGACTGAACTGGAAAAAGAAAGAACTAAAATGTAAATGTTTTTGGTTGATGCAAGATTGCTCTTGAACTAGGGATGCTCCTGCATCAGACATCCGAGGTTATTGAAAAAGTGAGTCCCTCACTTTGTTGGGGCTAGGGGAGAACCAAGATGGTCCACCTCAGCCTAAGAAATCCATGATGAATCTTCTTCTAGTTTTCCTTTCCATTTCACAAGATATTCTTTGTATTGTCTTCCTCTGGTGCTGCATCCAACTTTGCTATCCAAAATGTCTTCAGTTTGCTCCGGTGCTTGTTGTGGTAATTACTTCTTCAGGTCTTCGTCCATGCTGTCACTGAATTCTGCTTCATGATATTGATAAAGATCTGCAAGGTTGAAAATAGGTGAAATACCCAATGTCTCTGGTAACTCTACTTCATATGAATTTCCTGAATCAAATTTCCTAAGTATCTTACAAGGTCCAAACTTCTTCATCTTCAACTTGTTATATTTCCCAACTGAAAATCTTTCTTTTCTCAAATATACCATGACTTCATCTCCAACTTCAAATTCTTTGTGTCTTCTCTTCTCATCTGCCTTCTCTTTATACTTACTATTCATGTCCTCTAAATGCTTATTCACTTGTTTATGCACTGTCTTCATATGATCTGCAATTCCTCTGCTTCTACACTCCTCTTTTCTTCCATGCTGATATCTCTTAATTCTGCAACTCCTCTAGGATTCACTCTGGTCACAATCTCAAAAGGTGTTCTTCCGGTACTCCTATTGACTAAATTGTTGTATGTAAACTCTTCTTGTGAAAGAATCAAATCCCAACTTCATGTCTTTTCTCCAACCAAACATCTCAACAAGTTTCCCAAATTCCTATTCACTACCTCTATCTGTCCATATATCTGTGGATGAAAAGTTGAACTGAACTTCAAATCTGTCTTCATATTCTTCCAAAGTGTCCTCCAAAAGTATTCAACAAACTTTATGTCTCTGTCTAAAACTATACTCCTAGGTAACCCATGCAATATCACAATCTCCTTGAAAAATAGATTAGCCACATTCACTGCATCAGTTATCATCTTACAAGGTATGAAATGAGCCATCTTTGAAAATCTGTCAACCACTACAAATATTGAATCATGTCCTCGATGTGTCTTAGGTAATCCCATTACAAAATCCATGCTTATGTCTTCCCAAGGTCTCTCTGGTATTGTTGAAGGTTTATACAATCCAGTGTTCTGACTACCCCCTTTTGAAACTTGACAAACTCTGCAACTCTACACAAATCTCTAAACATCCTTATGAATCTGAGGCCAAAAGTAATTTTCACTCACCAAAGCCACTATCTTATCAATGCCAAAATGTCCTTCCAATCCACCACTATGATTTTCCTTGATCAAGTTATCTCTCATTGAACTCCTAGGTATGCACAACTGACTTCCTTTGAACAACATGTCTTCTTGAATGAAATAATCCAACCACTTACTTCTATCTGTCACAATAGGTTCTTTACATGCTTTCCAAGGTTCTACAAAATCAGTGTCTCCCTCATACATATTCTTCAATTCATGAAAACCCAATACTTCAACTCTCATCTATGTCAACAAGTTTCTTCTCCTACTCAATGCATCAACAACTTTATTTGATTTACCACTCCTATGCTTCAACACAAAAGTATAACTCTACATGAACTCTACCCATCTCATATGTCTCTGATTGAACTTACCTTGACTATTCAAATAATGCAAAGCCTGGTGATCTGTATACAACACAAACTCCTTAGGCAACAAATAATGTCTCCACTTCTTCAAGGCTTGAATTATGGCATAGAAATCTTGATCATAAACTGAATATCTTCTCCTTGCATCATTCAACTTCTCACTGAAATATGCTACTGGTCTACCTTTTTGACTTAACACCGCTCTGATTGCATTTCCACTTGCATCACAATCAACTTGAAATACCTTATTGAAATCTGGTAATGCCAAAATAGGTTGCTCTGTCACTTTCTGCTTCAACAACTCAAAACTTTTATCTGCTCCTGATGTCCACTTAAAATCTTTTATGTCACCTCTCATTGTCTCTGTCATAGGGTTACAAACTGAACTAAAATCTCTGATGAACTTCTAGTAGAAACTAGCCAAACCATGGAATGATCTAACCTCTCCAATGCTCTCTGGTGTAGGCCACTCAACAATTGCTTTCACTTTCTCAGAGTCCATCTTCAATCCTTCCACAGAAATCACAAATCCCAAATATACCAACTCTTCTTTCATGAAACTACATTTCTTGATGTTTATCAACAATTTCTCTTCTCTCGATCTCTGCAAAACTTGTCTAATATGAAACAAATATGCTTCCTTTGTCTTACTGAAAATCAGAATATCATCTAAGTATACAATCACAAACTTACCCAAGAATTTCTTCAAGACTTCATTCATCAATCTCATGAAAGTACTCAATGCATTTGTCAATCCAAAAGGCATCACTAACCACTCATGCAATCCTTCATTTGTCTTAAAAGCAGTCTTCCATTCATCACCTTCTCTGATCCTAATTTGATGGTATCCACTCTTCAAATCTATCTTTGTGAAATATCTTGCTCCACTCAAACAATCCATGATATCATCCATCCTAGGTAAAGGAAATCTATACTTAACTGTGATCTTGTTTATTGCTCTAGAATCAATACAAATTCTCCATTCTCCATCCTTCTTAGGTGCTAACACTGCAAGTACTGCACAAGGACTCAAGCTTTCCCTGATCAAACGTTTCCTCAACAATTCTTGTATCTATCTATTTAGTTCTTTATTCTCTGTCGGTGTCATCCGGTGTGCTACTTTGTTAGGCAAACTTGCTCCCAGTATAAGATCCATGTGATGACTAATACTCCTTATAGGTGGTAATCCTTCAGGCACATTATCTGATATGATGTCTTCATACTCTGTCAGCAACTCTCTTATCTCCTCCGGTGATTCTTCTGTCTCTTTCTTCAATGCTTCAGGCTTCTTAGGAATCAAGGCATAACACATATTCTCATGTCTCAAACCATCCAGAAATTTCCTTCCATCTACCAAACAGATTCTAGCATTTCCACATACTTCACTGTTAGGATCATCCTCCAAAGGAATCAAAGTAATTCTCTTTCCATTTACTGTTATAGTATATGTATTCTTTCTCCCATCATGTATATCTTTTCTATCATACTGCCAAGGTCTACCCAACAATATATGACAAACATCCATAGGCATAATATTACACAAGACTTCATCATGATAAGATCCAATATGAAATTTAACCAAACATTGTTCACTCACTAGTACCTTATGATCATCTTGAATCCATGCTATCTAATAGGGCTTAGGGTGTTTCAATCTTTCTAACTTCAGCTTAGTCACCATCTCCTCTGAAACTAGATTATCTGAACTACCACTATCAATCACAACTTTACAACACTTACCTCCTAATTTGCATCTTGTTTTGAACAAACTTTTCCTTTGTGATGGTTCCTAATTTGCCTCTGTTTGAAATAGTGCTATCCTCATCACCAATGATTCTCCTTTCTCCATATTGCCAATTGAACTAGGTGATCCAACAGGTTCTTCTTCAACATAGGCTACTCTTCCACTATTTTTTGTCTTCTTGCTTGTACTACCTTGATTACATTCAAATGCTCTATGTCCTTCACCTCCACACTTAAAACAAGTACCTCTAAATGTTCTCTTATCAAATCCTCTTCCTTCTCTTCTGTATCCTTCGTTCCGGTATGCACTAGGGTTTCCTCTCTAGTAAAAATTTGTGTCATCTCTCTGGTAAGCCTTGTTATCTCTGTCATCCTTCCTCAACAGGCTGTTAAACTTGTTCTACTCCAGAAATGATCTGTCTCCTCCAGAATAAGTCCTACCTCTCTGAAATTTATCTCCTCTACCTCTCTGTCTCTAATCATGTTTCTTATTCAGCTTCTCTTCAACTTTCAGTGCAAATTGATACGCTTCTTGCAAAGAGGTCATCCTTACCAAGCTTAGTTCTTCTTGAATGTTCAATCTCAGTCCGTTGATGTATCTAGCCATTTTCTCCTTTCTTTCTTCACTATGTCCTATTATTATGATCATTTTATGAAATTCTTCAGTGTATTCCTTCACAGATTTCTCCTTTTATCTTAGGTTTTGTAATCTTTTCAACAGCTCCAGCTCATAGTCAGCAGGTATGAATTGATTCTTCAACTTTGTCACCATCTGGTCCCACTTTGTAATCTTTTCTTTTCCTCTCCTATTTCTTTCCAACTGAACCTCTTTCCACCATATAGCAGCATGTCCTTTCAACTTTGTCCTTGCAAATTTTACCTTCTCTAGATCTTCAATTTCCTTATATTCAAAGTATTCTTCCATGTCATTTATCCAGTCAATCAACTCTTCCGGATTCAAATTACCAGTATAGTTCGGTACATCCACTCTAGGTCTTTTTCCAATCTTTGAAATAGATCACAACATCTTTACTTGATCTGATTCTTCTTCTTCATGACCTTCTAGAGTTTTGCCAGTTTGTTTAGTAGATTAAAATTCCTCTTCATCATCACTTTCAATATTAGGTCTCGGTGTCAATCCTCTTCACCTATCTTCCTCAATAGCATCCAAATGAATTCGCATTGTTCTCATCAATTCCATCATCTCATCCATTCTATTAGCCATTGTACCAATAGGAGGAACTCTTTGCGGCGGCATCCTCCTAGGATCAAGTGCAAACTGCCTCAGGTCGGTGATTGAGCTACAAGCAACAACTACCTCTCAATCGATGATCGGTTGCACACAAGTAACCTACCTCGGATCGGCGATCTGCTTACAACAAGATCTTATGGAATCCCCTTCACCAATTCACTCTAAAGAATCAAACTTTCGCTCTAATACCACTTGGTGCAGTCACGGTAGAAGGGTTCACAGAATGAACTATCCAGACCATGCAGCAAGAGTAAACACAACGGAAACAACTCAAGAATATGGAACAAATGTAGATTCAGTCATTCAGTATATCAAAGAATTCAAATACACTTTGGCTAGCAACATGCGGGCTTACAATTAGGGCTCATAGGCCTAATTACATACATGCGCAAGATAAAACTTTGAAGCTCCTTCGCACAAAATCTAAACTATCAGATTCTTCTATGTGAGTGGTTGCTTTCCTAAGGATCTATTACATCAATATATAGCATATACGAAACATTAGATTCCTCCGCATCGGCCACAAGAGATTCAAAATCCTGATGAAGAGGTGTAATGTGTGTTCTTGGATAGGTCAGACCTATCGGCTTGAAAAATCCTTCTCCAACGGATACAATGAAGTGCAGACCTATGAGGAAGGTCGGCCATGAACCTAGGAACATTGAAGAATGAATCTTTATGATCCGCAAGTCGGCCAATGCTCCCAATCCTTCTCCTTCAGCTAAGTATCAATAACTATTAGAATGCTCTGCTTTGAGAAAACAATTGATCTTCTGATAGCGATAACTTTCTGGTAACTGATCCAAATGCTTTGAATTCTTGATATGATGTGGATGAATGAATGTAGATGCTAAGTCCAGATCCGTAAGATGTGAAATGTCAAAACCGGACCACAAGCTGAAACTGCTTCTGACTGAACTGGAAAAAGAAAGAACTGAAATGTAAACAAACTAAAATGTAAATGTTTTTGGTTGATGCAAGATTGCTCTTGAACTAGGGATGCTCCTATATCATTAAATAGAAGTATGTATGCTATGAAATCTTGTTGATCTTGCTAATGTCAGAAACCTTGTGAAATTCCCATTTTCCTTGCAAAGAAGTGGAGTCAAGCACCTTGAAAGCAATTTCTAGCTTGCAATTTCATCCTTGCCCTCTATACACAACCCCAAAGATGCCCTATCCTAGCTTCTACACATCATTAAATGAGTTGGTTGTCACCTTTAGATTGTGGTATGAGAATTTTTGTTGGAGAGATGGATATTGCCCCTATTGGCTTGTTTTGCGGTCTTGTTCATTTTAATTATAGTAGCCATGGAGGAATTCATGTGCCCTATTTTAGAGGGTTTGTTCAAGTGAAAGTCCGAAGAATTTGTACACATCATTTTGTTGTGGATTCTTGCTATAGATACGGTAAATTTTTGGGTTCTTTTAGTTTTCTAAGAGAAACTTATTTTAAAAAAATGCTTTTTCAAGTAGATTTGAGACTTTTTTCATTTATTTGGATGTTGTTATGAATATGCCTCGATGGTATACCTTGTTATGGTTTCTATGGGTAGTGTTTCTTTTTCATTTGCATGTGATTGTATTATTTTCAGTGATTGTTGTTGGTGACTCTTTAGTTTTGCAAAGGGTATGTACTTTGATATCTAGTCAAACTTTATATTAAGTTTGTGTTTGAGATCCTAAAGACAAGAATTCATAGACAATAGTAGACCTAAACTCATTCAATCAATTGGATTGTATCTTCTTCCCCGTGCCAAGGGAACGTTGCACATTGGTTGGAAAGGACTAGTAATACTTGATAGAGCTTGCCACGTGTCTACTCTTGGTTTAGTCTTGATTCCCTTAGGCCACAATCCATATCACTACCAAGCCACATGTTAAATCCCAATTGAACTAAGCAACACCTTACAATTGTGGACTTGAGAATACAAAGGGTTTGTAAGAAAAAAGACAAGTGAATTTGGATGCAAAAACCCTTCTAGATTTCACTTATTAAAAGTCTGTTTCATGTTTGAAAGGTTTAGATCTCCACAAACCTAAACTTTATATTATTGAAGTTTATCATGATTTTATCATCCAATGGTATTTTACATGTTCTTTGATAGAATCAGACCCCTATATATATCATGGCTCACTAGCAGTCTCAAGTTTATGGTGGCGAGTTTGTTTCATGCCTAGAAGTGCCCATGAGTCTAGAATTTTATTTCAAAGGAGCTCAACAAGACGTCTTGCAATTGATGAGGAGCTCGAGTCACAAGGTTCGAAGGAATTGATGTCAAGCATGTGGTACTCTAGACCGAACTTCAATGGTCCTTCGAACCAATTGTCAAGATCATAATACCAACAACATACTTCAATTCCTTGCTCTATACCTTTTATATAGTACGTTACATTAAAAAAGAAATGTAAGATTTATGTTTCTATATTTATATTTATATGGTTACATTAAATCATGGCTTAAATTTGACAGTTGTATAGCTGTATTTAGATATTTTTGTTGTAAAAATACAATCCAAATTTTAAAAAGATTGTATCATATGAAAGGAGAGATTTTGGACAAACTGTCAAAATTTATATAAGATTATGACGATATATATATACACTAAATCATGTCATAGTATTTAAAGAGTACTATTGAATAGATAACTGTCAAAAAAAAATTGCTTGACAAGCAAGTTCGACTGTCAAATTTAAGCATTGCATGATTACATGAACGTAACTATCGGGGTATATTGCACATGCTAGTTCAAAATTAGCATTAAGTGGGCACCCTGGATAGATGCTGACGTATCTGTGCTGTTTTAGAAAATTTTGACACCTTTATAGACCAGAGGTGGTACAAAGTCTTTATACCGACAAAAATACACCTTGGATTGCTTTTGACGTCGAGAATCTCGGAAAGTTTTTGATAGCGTCAGCCGAGTCACTTGTCGATTAATATATCCCTACGTCGATTTGCGGTCCAGGGGAAAAGTAGAGGTTGGATAGAATCTAGGGACCCCTTGCTTCTCATGTACGTCTTCACAACGTGGGATAAAAGACAGGATAGAAATATCTAGGAATTTTTTCCCTTCTAATAACAACGTGCTCAGCTAAAGAAAATTAATCCTTGAAATTTGCGAGGCTTAAATTTGATGGCTGTACGGCCGTAGTTGGTAGAACATCAAATTTTTATAGAGTTATTCTGATATATGTATTTAGTTTATATATAATTTTTTTATAATAAAAATATGTCTTAGTATTTAAAGGGCAAGTTTGAGTAGATAACTGTCATGAAAAATTTGTTTGACTGTCAAATTTAAGCCCTACTTGGAACTGTCATAATATTAATTAGTGTGAGGAGCCTAAATTTGACAGGTCAAATCAATTTGAGTTATTTTTCAAATATAAAAATATATTTTATTTTGAAAAAGTATATTATAAATTAGATATATATATTATTATTATTTTATACAATTTTTTATTATTTCATCAAAAATATTCTTTTATGATATAGTCTTCTTAAAATATAATTGTATTTTATAACAAAAAAATATTAAATACAATCATACATTCATCAAATTAAAATCTGAAATTAGAAATGATAAATATGAAAAAAAAATGTTTATTTTTTGAAATTTTAAAAATTAACCAAATCTTTATCGATTAATAATTAATCTTGCCAATCAAAAACTGTATAAGTCATGGATGCATGGAATCCAAAACAAAAGCATTACAAGAGTATAGATTGAAATAATAGTTTGTCTCAGTTTAAATTAGAGTGAATAAATGGTTGGTAAACCTCTTTTTAAAGTTTTTAAAATAAGATTAGAAGCCAACTTGACAAAACTAAATACAAAGTTATAGTAATTTAAAGTTTACCTATCAAAGTTACTATAACGTTTGTCTATCTCTTAAAACACTTAGGTTAAAAAAATAAGGAGAGAAATTAATTAATAGTTGGAACTATGTTTACCTAACATGTTTAACCTTAAACTATAACTTTTAAATGGGTTATGAGTAACTAAAGTGATACTAAGCTTCTCCGTAATTTGTCAAAAGTATAAGGTTTAGCAAGTTTTAATTAAATTAACTGATTTAGTCACATTAAAATGAGTGCAGTAAATTTTTTAAGACAGCAATAAGAATTTTAGCCAATCCAGCCAAGCCCCACCTAAATGAATGCATTAATTAACTATTAATTTAGTAATAAATTAAAATAGGTTAATTAAGCTAATAAGGGCGTGGTTCAGAAGTGTTCTTGCAGGAGCGGTGCCCAAAAGTTTACCAGGCACATTAAAAAAAAGGTTAATTAAATTAGTTGCATTCATCTATAAAAAAATTTCAACATTAATTAAACTAAATCAAACCAATAAATAAATTGAAAGTCTTTATTTAATTACTTAAATAATATATAAGAGTAACTAACTAGTGCCACGTAGTGGCCAGTACCTGCCTTGTAGTGTTGTTATTATAGTATTTGTTTAGTTGTAATTTTTTTCTCGATTAACTATTGGTTGTATATAGTATTTATTTAGTTGTAATTTTTTTGTTGATTAGGTATTGGTTGTATAGACAAATTGCTTTCCAATAATTAAAAAATTAATTTTGAAGAGTGTTGAAATGTCTTGGTAAATAAAATTGAAATCTAAAAAATAATTTAGGACTAAAATATTTTCTTAACTATAAAACTAAACTTTACAAAGCCTATTAAATAACACAAATATTTCTTTAAAATGTACTAATACTTTTATAATTTAAAATGTATTAAATGCATTAAAATATTGTAAGTTTGAAGAATAAAATAAAAAATGTAATAACATGGCGAAATATTTTTAGTGATACTAGATTTTTAACTTTTTACTAAATAAAATTGAAATCTTATATTTTTAACTTTTAAGTAAATCAAATTGAAATCCCCAAAATAATCTAATTTCATAAAACAAAATGTGTAGAACCCTAACACTAGTTGGGTGTGGAGAGATTTGAAATGTCGGCCTAACATATTAAAATGTAATAATACTGAATACTATTACAATTTAAAATACATTAAAATATTGTAAGTTTCAAGAATAATTACACAATATAATAACAATAAAATATTCATATTTAGATCACTACACTTAGTCATTTAATTTTTTATTTAAGTACTAATAGTATGTACTTTTAGAGAACTTTTGACTAAATAAAATTATAATCCTAGATTTTTAACTATTGAATAAATAAAATTGAAATCCCCAAAAATAATCTAATTTCATAAAATAAAATGTGTAGAACCCTAACCCTAGTTGGGTGTGGAAAGATTTGAAATGTGTGCTTAACATATTAAAATGTAATAATATTATAAGTTTGAAGAATAATTATACAATACACTTCGTCACTTAATTTTTTGTTTAAGTAATAATGGTAAATACTTTTAGAGAACACGATTTTAATTATTTTAATTAATCTAATATTGTGGTTTAGTAATAATTTTTACAAAAATAAATAATTGTTTATCATTTCAAATTTGTAACTATTATATTTCAAGAACTAAATTTATAAGAAAAAATTTATGTGAACTCAGTTTTGAATGTCTTGTGTAAATAAAATTGAAATCTCAAAAATAATTTAATTTGGTAAAAATAAAATAACACTAAAATATTTACTTAGCTATAAAACTAAATTTTACAAAGCCTATTAATTAACACTTTGTATTATGTGGAGATTTGAAATGTTTGCTTAATATTATAATGTAATAATATTAATAGTATAATAATTTAAAATGCATTAAAATATTGTATGTTTGAATAATAAAATATAAAATGTAATAACATGGCAAAATATTTTTTATGATACTTTAGATAAATAAAATTGAAATACTAGATTTTTAACTCTTGAGTAAATAAAATTGAAATCCCAAAAATAATCTAATTTCATAAAATAAAATGTGTAGAACCCTATATTTTTATAGTATTATTAATATTATAACTTTGTCCCTTTGACAAAAAGTAATTTTTATGTTTATCTACTGAATCAAAAAATTAAACTCATAAAAATTGATGATTCTTCCCTCTCATAATTATCGTTAGCTAATGAATCAAAAAATTAAATTCATAAAAAATAATGATTCTTCCCTCTCATAATTATCGCCATCCATTTAGGCATGACTTAACTAGTGGGAGACAAAATTTGTGTTCATAATTTGTTTACTTGCCACATCCTCGCCTCAAACCAAAATTCTCTCCACATTTATAGTTTTATAGTTTTTTGTTGCACTCTCCGACAATCCAACAATCCGCAGAGAAGAGGTCATTTTTTTTCAGCCAATGACAATACAGATAAATCATTTTTCAATAATTTTTTGTTACAAATTTATCATGTTGACATAGGAAAAGTACAAATTTAAATTAAATTTGCCCGACAAGAAAAATAATCCTATCTTTTGATTGGTTTGCAATCAATAAATTAATAACTAGATAAGTGTGAACTTATTGCAATAGTACCAGCTGAAGGCAGGTACTAATAAATAAAATATTAAAAGCAACTTATATAATTACTAATTTAGTAAACTAGTTAATAAAATCAAAATTATTTTAACTGGATTTTAAATTAAATTTTAAATAAAAATATTAATTACTAAAATACTAAAACCACTACTCATCAAAATCATAAAGCAATTTAACTAAACAATGATTCCTTTTACTAACTTTCTAATTTTCTAATTTACAATTTAGAAATGTTAAATAATCAATTTTATCTATTCAGGCAGTTTTCAAAATTAAATAACTTAAAAAATAAATTTACTATCAAAATAAAACAGAGGAATAACATTAAATATATATTTCTAAATTTACCATCTAAAAAACCATAAAACAAACTAAAAAAAATCTTGTCAAACAATAATTATCTTTTTCCCCTTATGATCAACTCACTAAATGAAATGTGAAATTTTATAAAATATACTTATATTCATATGAATGAGTTAATCTTATTTTCTCATTTTCAACACAAAATACCCAAATAAAAGGAGATACTTTAACATAATTCAACCATAATTATACACAACATTAATTCCATTCTTTTAATGAAAATAAAGAATTACCACAATTTTGTATATAAATATAAAATCAAAGTTTTGGATTCCAAATACACAATATAACATATGGATTTAGAAATCCATAATTTCCATTTTGATTCACATGAATTACAACATGGTTCACAAATGAGCTCTATTGGTCAAAATGAAGTACATTAACAAGTAGGTCTCCAAGTACTCATTTGCACAACCTACACACACAACACACCAAACTAGGCAACCAAGGCTCACTCTCCACCCTACCATAGGGTTTGTTACATGAACCCACCCCCAAGAAGGATATCTTTCAAAAATAGGAAGCACATGCAAACATGGATTCAATCATGCAAGCACATTTAACAAACATGCAAAACCCTGAAGGTCAACTCACGAACTACGAATCCTTGTGGATTCTACAAAAAGGGGGAAAGAGGGGATAATCCTCCCTCTTGGGGAACAATAAACAAGACTTGTCATTATGTCAATCATATCATACTACCACCATCACATACACAACAACCTTTCACAAGTCCCATACAACCATACATCCTCCTTCACATACAAAAATCAACTTCAACATCTCCCATGCACACAACTATCATGTCCCAAGAAATAGCAGCATTCAAACTTACATTATTCTCCTTAAAGATTGTTGGCCGACTCCCCTTGATATATGCAAATTAACATTACCTTAGTATTTGTCTTTGAGTCGACCACATTTCTATATTGGCTGAATACCTTCTGACGTATATTCCAAGTCACATATAAATAAAGTTAAGATCACCCAAAGTGATAATGCTAATATGTCTCATAAGACAACAGGCAACAATTCATTGTAAAAGGCAATGCCTATGTTTAAGAAAAAAAATATAATATTGAAGACAAGAATGATATTTATACATAAGCAGTTGTTAAGGAATGAGATCCAACGGTTCTTGTAATATGCAAGTGGTAGATCAATGATTTGAATAAGACAAAGTCTTATTTAAAATATGGCATGTGATTGATAATAGACTATATATGATTCATTAAGAAAAGAACGAAAGGTGCGATTCATATAGTTAAACATATTATTATCAAAAGATAGCCATTTTTTAAAAGATGCGATTAATATTAAAGACAAGCTATTGATAGAAGTCAATGATCAAATAAAGAGAAGAGACAACAATTGTAATTATTGAGTAAAGATAATTAGAAAAGCAACGAACAAACAAGTTTGTTATTAATTGTTTCCCTACAAAGTACAACAATCGAGCATATCTAGAAGAGCTGTGATTAAAGGGAATTCAAAATACAAGAGGCAACTATCAGTTTTGAGAAGGCACAATTCATTTGTGAAGTTGTGTCTATTATGAAGAGTCACAAATGTTCATAGAGACATCTCCTTTGATAGAATATAAAAGCATATAGAAGGCATCAGTCAAGCTAAAATGAGGAATCAATAGAAATAAGAATCATCTGATTTATATACAGATTAAGAAAATATTTTTGAGTTTGAAATTATACTTGGAAGTAGGTCTGAAATATATATGTAGCAGTATATTGGGCTGCAGATAGCATAGAAGGAAGGAATAAAATCCTTAAGAGTTCTAAAGGATACAAAGATAAGAATTATCCTCTTGGTATGATGTATCTAACCCTATGTTTATTATGATCAATGCCATGTGGTAAATAATGACATATATTTATAATTGAAAGATTATCATTAGTATCATTACACATGTATATATAAGCATTGTGAAACTTGCTATGAAATATATAAGGGACAACATCAATAGATTGTATTTACAACACATTGAAGTAGTGGTATGTTCAAACTCAATGCCTATTTATTTCTATTGCCTCCAATGTTAGGATAGGTGAGGTGTTGTTAAGGAGAGGCGGAATAAATCCATCCATGGAGGTGGTGTCATCACGCCCTAGACAAGTAAATCCCCATCCAAGGTTGAAGATTAGAAGAGAAATAAGGATTGAGACTTGAACATAGTCAATATAGAATGTGCTATGAATAAATATAAATAAATATGAGCATTTGGTTCAAGAAGTATGTTGAAGTATATCAAAGTATGTTCAAGTTAATACTTAGTTATTTCTATTTCCTCTAACCTTAGGAGAGGCGAGGTGTTGTTAGGGAGAGGCGGAGTAAATCCATCAATGGAGGTGGTGTCATCGTGCCCTAGACAAGTAAATCCCCATCCAAGGTTGAGGATTAGAAAGGAAGTAAGGATTAAGACTTGAACATAGTCGATACTAAATGTTTTATGAATAAATTAAGTTAACTACATATTGATGAATAGATGATCTTTCTATATGGATATTGTTTATGAATTTTAATGCAAGAGAAATCTTATCTGACACTAATAAAATATTTGTATATCTATATTTTGTATATGTGTCTCCCCATGTCATGGTTGCAAGATTAGAGCACAAGAATTATATAGATTGAAAATAATCTAAAAGGTAATTCTGAAACCCTAACCCTAACTTGTGGTATTTGAATTTTTAGGTTAAAATTAGTATTGTTTTAAGAAGGGGACATTACAACAACCCTTATATCTCCAAAAAAACATACTTCACCATCACAACAACAATTCACAACCTCCTCACAAATCACCAAAAATAACAACACCCAACTCCAAAAAGGTTCCCCAAGAGAGGCTCCACGCCTCTCTCTACCCCAACACATGGGAGGCTCTCACCCCTCAAGGGAGATCAGCTCCCAACACAACCCATTTTTGCCCAAAAAAATAACTTCATATACATAACATGTAATCATCATTCATTATTTACACACAAGAGTTTTACATACAATTTGAAATAAAAACCCAATAAAATTCCTACCTTTGGCTCTCCAAGTTAGGAGAAACCCAACAATGGCCAACACTTGGAACTAGAATCACAATTT
Source organism: Cunninghamia lanceolata (assembly GCA_027924645.1). Lineage (NCBI taxonomy): Eukaryota > Viridiplantae > Streptophyta > Pinopsida > Cupressales > Cupressaceae > Cunninghamia > Cunninghamia lanceolata. Next base: position 2,108,923 of record BSBN01000277.1, read on the forward strand.
CCTCAAGATCCTTCCAATTTCCCAAAACCTCCAAATCCTTCTCACTAATTTCTCTAAAAAAATTCTTACACCAAAATAAACCCCTAAACAATTGCACAAAATCCAAGATTCGAAAAAGATCCTCCAATTGAGAAACTTCCCAATCTTATGTAATAATAAAAAAATCACTCACAAATGGAAAGGAAGAAAAAGGAGGGAAACTTTCCCCCTCCCCATCCTTCCAAAAGAGAACTTTTGAAATGTCCCTTATCCTTATCCCAATTTAAAAGAATAAAATAATCCTAAAAAAAAATTCAAATAAATTTAAAAGACTACACCCTTTCCCAACTTTCACATAAAATAAAATTATCAACACATGCACAACTAGATTTAAACTAAATAAAAATAAAGACCTAGAATACATCACACACACAAAAGCCTTTATCCCTTTTTGGGTTAGACTAGGCTAACTAGTTATGCTCTTGAAAGAATCTCCAAAGTCTTATTAGCCTTGGTTACCTACTTGCACACTCAAGTTCAAACATCAGTAGGTCATGTAAAATAAATGAAGCAACATAAAAATAATAACATATTCAAGTAACATATAATTATCCATTCATTCACATCATCAAATATAATTTAAATCACAATTTAACTTGAATCTAAACGGGTAATACCATTCAACATAAATAATCTATTCAAGACATACATCTACTAACATAAAATAAAGTCACATGAGTAGAGTTCAAATCCCATAGCCTCAAAATGACAACAATATCGTCTAAACTGAAATGTCATAATATTATAAGCAAGTCTAAGAAATAAGCAAGGCATGGTTGGGTCTGACATTATTTTAGACACCCAAAATTGGCCCATTTCATTATTTATGCATTAAACTCATATTGCATTGCATACCTTCATTTTGTCTAACACACTTATAATAAAAAATCTCAATTTCTTCCCCATCTCCACAATTAATTAAACAAATTCTATTTATTGAATTAATTTCCTTATTTCTTCTATTTACTATCAATAATTAAATAATTTTAAATTATTGAACTCCATCTTTCATCCAAAATAAATAAAATAAAATATTTTATTTTATTTTATTTCATTCATTATATATCTCATCCACTCTTATCTTTATCATTTTCTTCTAAAATCGTGCAAGTGGGCCCCCTTGTCCATAAAATATAAAAATTAGATATGGGAAGATTTAATAAATTAGAAAAAAACAACTATCCTCATCACTTAAATCTCAAAATAGAAAAAGCATTCTAAAGAATCTTATCCTCATCAATAACCCACCTAAGATTTCTAAATAAAGTGCCTTTTATTGACACTTGGCACGTGTACATTCATTCGTATCTCTCCTTCATCCTCATATGTTGATTTCTTCATTTATTCCTCACTGTGATAAAAAATCAACCCTTGCCTATAAATATACACTCTCATAAGCCATTTGGTATGCATTGAGTTCAATATCCTTACTTTGCCAAAATATTCTACCAATCTTCCAATCTTCTATCTATCTTCTTTCATCAAATCTTCATATTCATTGTTATGCTGCAGAAGTGAGCACCCAACATTCCTCTAACAATCAAACCTTCAAAATCTTGCATTCTCATGCGAGGTGGAGAAGAGCAATGGAGATAAATCAAGCATAATGTGGAGATCGATTTGCATTTGTGTTTATTATTTTGATTTTCATATTGTCTTGTGCTTCATTGTGCATTGTTAGGGTTTTATCATTGTTTATTCATTTACCTTGATTTTCAATTTTTACCCTATCTACATTCTAGCATGCCCGGTGGGACCTACTTCGTTTGATTGTTTTTGCAAGTTTTTGTAATAAAATTTACATTTTTCTAATCCTCATTGTCAAGTTTTGAAGAGAATCTATCACAGGTGACCTCTTGGGCTAAAACTAGCTACACCATCGCATCTGGAAGGCCCCTTGCATGATTTTTTACTATAAATTTGTCTATGTTTGATAACTGTAAAAATTTTGAAATTTTTTTAGTTTGCAAGCCATACAGTATGGAATCTGTACCGTATGGCCTAGCTGTACCTTGCAGACTGTGTTTCATCTAATATCAGGGTTGTGATCTTAAATAGTAGGATTGACTGTGTCTTTGTTGGATTGGGGTTATAAATCTTTTATTACAGGTTTAATGTCATAAACTTTTGGTTGTAGGCTAAAATTTATGTATTATCTGCTGAAAACCCTAATCATTCGACCCTTAGTCGAAAGGCCTTAGCCTTTTATCTCTTGCCACACAGCTCAGTCGACCATTTATGTTATAGTCACCCTCTGCAAACTGAAACCCTAACCGTCCAAATCTCTTGTCGCCTTTCCTTCCACCAACCTTCCTATCTTCGCCGCCTCTGTCTAAAGCCTGTCGCTCACAGATCTCTGTATAAAAACCCTTGACATTTTTTTCACATGCATGTGAGCATGCATATCTCTCCTATTGAAAGTCAAGAAAAGTGGCATCCATGGCAGAGCAGAATGTGAGTAAGACAATAAACAAGATTCAAACGTCGAGCACCACAATACTGACTCCTATGTTTGACAACCATGTCGCCTTTGTTAGGATAACTCATTATATCAACGACTCCACCACATTGGATTCTGGAAGGAAGAAGCCAAGCACCAATATAATTTTTGTTTTCAAACCTTCAATTATTTCAAAACTACATTATGCACATCTCCTGCTTGGTATTTTCAGCAGCTTCCGAGCTAGTTTTGCGCCTTTGATTAGGCTACTTTCTGCTCTGAATAATTTAACCAACTCATTAGCCTTTGTGAATTGACCATTCATAAGCTCACGGTGAAGTTTCATGTATGCCATCCTTACAGTCTAGGTTAAAAAAAATTGGGGTGTACGAGCAGAAGATAAGCACAATATTGGGATAAAATACAACTCAAATCGAGATTATCTCTACGGTATTCTCCCTTATCCTACTCACAAATATGTGGTCGCTTCGTGCCATGCGAGAATGACGTCCTCTAGGTCCAATTCTGAAATCCACTGCAGGTCTGCAGTACAGTCCCTTTCATAAAAACACTGATGATATGTATAAATCCTTTCCCTGCATCTTGCAATGTTTGTTTCCGGGTCACATAGATCTTATAGCTTTTTAAAAATTTGCTCTTTGAGGTGATCTGGAATAGTCTTCATCTCGATATGTATAGTTTTGATGTAGAAAGGCAAAACAAATTTAGGTGACCATTTATGCCACAGTCGCCCATCCATCTAAGAGTCAATCGCCTCCTCATTTAAATGGTCGCCACCGATTTTCTTTGCATCCAAAAGCCTAACCTCTACAATCGATACAGTCGGCCACCTCCTATTCGAAGTCGATGTAGGAACCCATCACATCTCACCTGATTTGCATGAATAATATCACTTAGTCCGTTCTTGGACAAGTCCAAAAGCATCAAATCATTCTTGGCAGAGCATATAGAGCGTGGAATAGAACTATTGAACTTGTTCCCTGACATGCCTAAAAATAGGGAGAACATTCTAGAATGGAGTCATGTAATCTATTGTTATGCAAGTCTATACTTAATAGATAAATAATAGGGGGCACAGAACCTTCCAGTCAGTTATGTGAAAGATTGAGCGCTGCAAGATTGGGAAGATCCCTCAACCAAGTGGGAATATTTCCCACAATGTTGTTATTTGACATCATTTCTCCGCCACTCCTTATCTGCAGTCGACACCACTAAAAAATCTCATCGCCACCATCATTCTGGTCGCAGTCAAAACACTAAAGCCGCAGTCAAAACTCTAAAGTCGGCATTCAAAGCACTAAAGTTGGCGTTCAAAGCACTAAAGTCGGCATTAAAAACACTAAGGTCGGCGTTAATAAGTCTAAGGTAGCTGTCAAAAACCTTCAGGTCGCAGTTTTAAACGTTTGGGTCGCTGTAAAAAACCCTCCATCACCGTCTCAGAATCTTACGGTCGTAGTCTTGGGTCGAATGTCCAAAGCTTCAATTTTAGGTTTTAATTTATCATTTAGGGCTCTATATTAAAAGTTTGAGGTTTTGGGCTTGGAATCTTGAATCTTTAAAAGGGGGTGAAATTTTATTCAAACTTTCAACACTAAATTACCTCCAACAACACTGATCAAGAAAAGATTTCGCAAACCATCAAAGCATCAAAAGTCAAGCTCTGGTCAATCGGTCAACATGTTCTCATCTACTTGTCATAGGAGGGCAATCTTTTTCTTTTTGTCATAATAGGAGCATACAAACTCAAAAACTCACGCAGGAGGACTCATTGGAAAGCTGAGAGCACAAACTTTGCAGTGGCCTCAACGGTATTAGGTAATTCTGCCATTTCAGTAGGTAATCTCTCTGTCAAAGATTAGCTACCTTTCAAACTTAAAATGCACATATCTTGAGCAAAACGTATCCTTTTTCAGCAAAATTTTTTTAAAACTTCCTAGAATTTCATAAACTTTTTGTCTATATAGTCTATTTTTTTGTATCATGTCATTTGTATTAGATTTTTAACAAATCAAATCTTTTTGACCTAACCCCCTGTTAGCTTGCAAGTTTGGTTTTCTTCTTGTCTTGGTGACTTTCAGGGGCATCTAAGGAGCTGGAACAACAGGGGCATCAACATACATAGCAAAATTAAGGATGAAAAATAATCAGGTGCAATCAATCCATCTCATATCTCTAAACACTGTTTGCCTCCACATTTTGATTTGGGCTTAAAATCAATTTTGTTTGCTATCACATCATTAAAATCGGGCTAAAATGAACAACTGTCTTCCTACACATTTGGCTTTGGGATCTTAAAACAAACAAGTGCTTGCATTGTCTTCTTATCACACATGTCATTTCTAAGGATTAATTAACAACTGCGATCTGTCAAACCCTATCTAGGAGGCATGCTAAGGTTTTCATCACCCCTAGGGACGACCTCAACCACGTGTTCTAGCAAGGTATATCAAAGGGGGAAGAGCAAAATCTGTACCTCAACCTAGCTACGTAGTCATTGGGATAGCCTTGTGGCCCTGGGTGATTCTAGACACAAGGTGAAGTGGTATTCGCTTACGCTTATGCCACATCCCTTCAATAGGCTTGTGTTCACAGATTTGGGCCCCTCGTACCTTATGTATATCAAGGACACCCTTAGTTAACCCTTGTGCAACCTAGCTTAAGACTTATTGGCCATACCCTACTTGATTAATTATTAGGGCTTGTTGTTGTGTTTACAAGTGTTTGCTTAATTATAACATCTAATCTTGCAAGGAAATTTGAACATTGTGCTTGGCGTGTGTGTTTATGCATTTACATTGTGTTTGATATTCCCCAAGTCAAACTACCAATCTTTCCTTATTATCTAAGCAATCACATCCTATTCAAACACTTGACACCATATCAACATTCGAAGACCTAACACAAGAACTCATTCACCTACTTCACCAGGCACCAAAACCTTTAACCCAACAAATGATTCAAAAGGTCCATGGCATGATCCAACAATTTCAACTTCAAGTAAGCCAATCCCTACATATGCAACACCTCATAGCACAAATCAAACACCTCTTGGCCACCTATCAAATCCAACAAGCACATCCCCAACCAATGCTAAATCAATCCTATGTGCCACCTATCCCATCATGTCAACCTTAGCCATCCACATATCACATCAATTCTTCATCAACCTATCACACTTCTTCCAATTTCAACCCTTATCCATATCAACCCACCTATCAAAAACCATTATCCTATGCAATCCCTCCACTAACAGAACATCAACACCTTTAACAACAACACCAACCTATCCAACAATTCCAATACCAACCTACGCAACAATTACAACAAATCATCCAACAACAACCAATCACATCACAACACCATCCAAACCTCAACCCACTCTATCTCAATCCTATCTTTCACCTTCACCATCATGCCAACCTAACCCACCTACTTATAATGTCAATACCTTATCAACTTATTCAATCCCTTCTTTCAACATGCCACCTCACCATCAAACCCATTGCCAAGACAAACATGTGCCCTCACAAGAGGTACATGCAAACCCAAATAGCCCTTTGTACATAAATCAAACGTCCTTAAGTCCACTTTTGGAGCAAGATCTCATATCCTTTGATGAGGGAAATACCTATGTGTCACCTAATCCTACTCAAAGTGGCCCCTTGTACATAAGTCAAGTGTTCTTAAGTTCACCTTTGCAACATGACCTCATATCCTTTGACAAGGGAGATACCAACCTAGCCAATGCATCCTATGAGCCACCTCCAACATCCAATCACATGCCAACAAATGAGCCTACTAGTCCTATCTTGGCACCACCATGTGATCCTAATCCTAATCCATCTAGTCCTCCTATCCCTCCATCCAATCCAAATCCCAAGCCATCCAATCCTATTATCCCTCCATCCAATCCAAATCCCAATTCATCCAATCTAATTATCCCTCAACCTTCTCATGATCATAAGCCTACAACACTATCCACCATTATCGTCCATCCCCTATATTATCCATTCACACATACCTTAACATGAAGGATGTGCTCCATTGGCTACTAGATAGGAACAACTTATCCTCATATCAAACACCTATCTTAGCACCTAGAAATGAGCCTTCAAATGCCATGCTTATCCCTCAAACCCCATCATGTGACCCACAAGCCATTGAGCCAATTGAAGAGCCTCTTATCTTGAGCCCTGATCAAAGTTCATCATACTTTCTTATGGGTGAATATCAAGAACCCATCACACTCATCCAAGAGGCTCCTACATCTACTTCCATGAAACCACAAGAGTTATATCAAGAGTATGATCCTAAGCATGTGGAAATGTTGAGTCCTAGTCCTAATCAACATCAAATCCTTTCCATTCACCCCATTCCTAACATCTATCTTTTCTATAATCAAGATGACATCCATGAAGAAGCCATCCACGAGTACCTTGATCCTATCCATAATCCCATACCCATCCATGAGCAAGATATCCAACTTGCTCCTACCCATCCTCCACCTAGCCCTATCCATAAGTAACAAAAATCTATTTCCCTTGATGAGACATGTGCCTCCCAAGAAGACATAAGCATAGAAGATCAAACAAGTAGCTTGGATCTTAATGAGAAAAATGAAAATCAAGATCCTAATGATCCTCCTTCCACATCCATCATTGACCCCATTTCAAATCTACCATCATGTCCTATTAGTCTATCCACCTTAATTCATGAATGTTCCTCCCTAGGAACATAACAACCTTTGTCTTCCACCACCTCATCTTCTCCATCCAATAAGGAACTTGTGTCTAGTGTTCCACCTACACATAGTCCCATAGTCAATCGCATGCTCTAAAACATGAACTATCAAGGTAAAGGCTTAGGCCTTCTTGAACAAGGAATTTTGGAGCCCATACATGTCAAGGTCCCTCCTTGCTCATTTGGCCTTGGATACACATCCCAAGGTAAACAATCTAAAGATGTCGGTACTTCCTCCAAGCCTCCTAAGTCCACCACTTCCTATCACAAATCCCATCATACCCCTAAAACATATGTTGCCATTCCACCTCCATCATCTTACAAATCGCAAAAGCATGTGACCATACACCTCCCACCATCCACTTTTCCTTTGCTTCTTCTAACTCCTACCATCCCTCCATTGAATCTACCTCCACTACTTCCAACACCTAATTATCCATCCATCCATAAATCCTCTAAAAATTCTAATCATGGCCAACAAATGCACACGTTGTCTAAACAAGGAGCTTTCACCAACCCCACTTCCACCATACCCATGGGATTCACAAGAAAATATTTGGAATGCCTACACTCATAAATCCAACAATCCTACAAATCCTAATGTCTTAGGGTACAAAAGAAAAGAATCAAAGAAAAATATATCCAAAAAGCTACCCAAGCCCATACCTTCACAAGTAAAGTCTAAAAGCAAAATGGTTTGGGTTCCTAAACAAAAAACAAGCACATCAAAAGAGGCATCCTTCTCTCAAAACCCCCAACCATCCACTTCCACCTCACATTCCCATTCCATCCAAAAGTCTCAAATTCCTCCATCCCACATGAAAATCAAAAATCATAAAAGATACTAAATATATGTGGGTACCTAAAGCACTTCGTCACCCATCTCCTAAGCAAACAACACCATTGCTTCCTACGCCACCTTTCAATCACAATATTCAATATTTATCATGGTGTGTGCAACCATTGGTCATGGTTCCCTTCCATCCCACAACACTTGGATATACCTCCATCTCCCTACATTTCATTCATTATCCTACTATAGTCCATGCTCTTGCATAAGCCCTACATAATCTGCATCATAATCCACCTTCCCTCCATTATCCACATCATAATACACTATTTACCCTCCATAGTCCACTGTCGTACCTTCCATAATCCACTACCTACCTATTTCATCTCACTTTCATGCAATCTCCCGTACCAACATCTATGAGCATAATGACACTTGATGTGGTCCATATGCGACATCTATCTCTAGCAGACTATCACCTTTCATTGGAACTAGACACTTGAGCCCCTCTTAATCCTATCCACCTATCCTATCAAAAAAGTCAAAAAATAAAAAAAATAAAAATAAAAAAAAGTAAAGAGAAATCCTTTTGTCCAACGGTGAAAACCTGGTAAATAGTCACCCTAGATAAGTACCATGATGAAAACCTGGCAAACAGGTGTCATGTGTAGTTTGATCTTCTATGTCATCTACACTTGGGGGCATGTTGTCTCATCCCCCTATCATGTTCGAACTTATCCTTTTCCATTCTATAATATACTATGTTACCATGTCCTTATCCATTCCACATACACATACCTATCCTAGTGAGTCCATTCATCCACCCTTCCTCTTTTGATCTTGATAAATATTGGGGGCAAAATGTTGAAACATGCTTTGGAAAAACTCTTGATGTACTCCATTCTTTCCAAACCAATCCATCCTACCATCCTATCATCATCCCATTGTCATAAGCCAAATCCTATCACTATCCTATTGTCCTAAGCCTTGTCCTGAAAAATCCTAAGCATACTATCTAGAATGGGGCATGTTATTCCTATGCGACATAGTCCTTTGAGATCACATCCTTTCTCTTATGCATACATACATCCACTATAGCCTATCCTTGTATCTATCCATTTACCATGAGCTTTCCATTCCACATATCCTTTTATTCATTCATCTATCATGAGTCATCCATCCTACCTTCATCTTGGCACCTAGACATGTTTTTCCCTTGTCATTAATATCTAGCACAAAGGCTGCCCAAATTTATAAATCCATTGACATCCCAAAACATGTCAAAACATATCAAAAAATTAAAAAAAATCACAAAATATTTTCAAAATCCAAAAACATCATAAAATTTAAAAATCCATAAACAATCAAAACATTTCAAAATACAAAAAAAAAATCATAAAAGGTCCTAAAAATATATATATATATATAAAATCAAATATCCAAAAAAAATCCAAGCAATTCACTTCTTCCAATCCAATCATCACTTCGATTCTTTCATCCCAATCATCTATCCAATCTAATCCCATCATCAAATCAATCCTTCCAAATCATTCAATCAAACAACCAATCACTTAATCCTTCAAATCATTTTTTCTAAATCAATCAAAATCACATCAATCCAATCCATATCATCCCATCCATAACATCAAGCATCTAATCAATCCCATCAATCTGATCAATTCATCAATCTTCACCATCATCATCAAACACAAATCATAACTACATCTCATCTCTATCATTAAGTGCCTTGATCCTGCGGATATGGGTATGTCGGCAATCTAGTGTATGAAGGAAATACCCAGATTCAGGGACAAGGCGATACTCCTCTTTCATCTTCTATCCTTTTTTTTATCATCCTCCTCTACATTATTCACTTTCTTCTTCCATCCTCATCTCCCACACCATCAATAAAAACACAAAACAAGAACTACATACCATCTCTATTGTTAAGTGCCTTGATCCCATGGACACGGATATGTAGGCAATTTGGTGTATGAAGAAGTACCTAGATTCAAGCACAAGGCAATATTCCTCTTTCTTCTCTCTCATCATCTTCTCATATCATCTATCTTCATCAATTTTTCCAATCAACCATTCAAACCACTTCTTCAAATCATCAATCCATCACTTCTTCCAGTCAATCTCATCATAAATAAAATCAAATGCAAACCAATCTTTAAATCCATACCAATCAAGTCAATAAATCTTGTCAAATTATCCAATCGCAATCAATGGTCTTGATTCTAATCTTGTCATAAACCAAATCAATCAACCAATCAATTAATCACATCTTTGTGTTGATCTAGGGATATATCATTCCCCATAATGACAACACTATCAATCATCGTCAATCAATCAATCAATCAATCAACAATCAATCATTGGTTTGTAGATTGACAGGGGCAATAGCTTATTTGTTTTTGTATCATTTATGCATGCTTGCTTGTGTGTGTTATCTTTTTATGTTGCATTTGCATCAAATCCAACCTAGCTAATATTCATATCTTATATCTAGACAAGGTTATATCACGTTGCGGCATGAGACACATCATCACCTTGGTCTTCATACCTTGGTGCATAATGTCTAGTGCTAAATCAAACATATGATTGCTCACTTTCAATGTAGCATAATGTATCCTTCATCTCTTTCCTCCACTTCCTATCTTGCTCCATTCATCTTATCCCTCCTTTATTATTTCGTCTCATTTCAAGAGCTTACCCGTGTTTGTCCAACCCGCCTATCCTCTCGAGGGGACATCATCATCCTATCTTTCTATCATCCACCCCCTTTTCCTCCACCCGTACCTTAGCTTCTTTGAAATGATGTTACTCGACATAAATTTCATTATCTCGAACATCATCTCAAAGAGGGGAAAAATGTAGAGACCCAAAATTGGCCAATTTCATTATTTATGCATTAAACTCATATTGCATCACATACCTTCATTTTGTCTAACACACTTATAATAAAAAATCTTAATTTCTTCCCCATTTCCATAATTAGTTAAATAAATTATATTTATTTAATTAATTTCCTTATTTCTTCTATTTGCCATGAATAATTAAATAATTTTAAATTATTTAATTATCCCATCTTTCATCCAAAATAAATAAAATAAAATATTTTATTTTATTTTATTTCATTCATTATGCACATAAATTAAATAATATTTATTTAATTTATATCTTATCCACTCTTATCTTTATCATTTTCTTCTAAAATCATGCAAGTGGGACCCCTTGTCCATAAAAAAGAAAAATCAGATATGGGAATTTTGAATAAATTAAAAAAAATCAACTATCATCATCACTTAAATCTCAAAATAGAAAAAGCATTCTATCTTGAGAAAGAATCTTATCCTCATCAATAACCCACCTAAGATTTCTAAATAAAGTGCCTTTTTATAGACATTTGGCATGTGCATATTCATTCTTATCTCTCCTTCATCCTCATTCGTTGATTTCTTTTTTTATTCCTCACCGTGATAAAAAATCAGCCCTTGCCTATAAATATACCCCCTCATAAGCCATTTGGTATGCATTGAGTTTGATATCCTTACTTTGCCGAAATATTCTTCCAATCCTCCAATCTTCTATCTATCTTCTTTCATCAAATCTTTATATTCATTGTTATGTTATAGAAGTGAGCACCCAACATTCCTCCAACAATCAAACCTTCAAAATCTTGCATTCTCATGCAAGGTGGAGAAGAGTAATGGAGATAAATCAAGCATAATGTGATCGGTTTGCATTTGTGTTTATTATTTTGATTTTCATATTGTCTTGTGCTTCATTCTGAATTCTTAGGGTTTTATCATTGTTTATTCATTTACCTTGATTTGCAATTTTTACCCTATCTACAATAACTAATACATCTAAGTTACAAATATCTTTATTTTCCTATCAACCAAACCCTTGCACCTCTTAAAGATACAAGTGCTAGTCATTAAAGTTATCTTTTGTTTTCCTTTTATCTTTTAATTTATCACATAGTCATAGGTCACACTCAAGCTAACGGGGGTAATTTAAATAAAAAATGAGAAGTTTCATTATTGGCCAAGAAAATTAGTCTTTATTTGAAATAGCTTTCGAAACTTCATTATGAGTAAAGGAAGTATTTTTATACCTAAACATATATAAACACACACACACACACACACACACACACACACACACACACACACACAGACATATACATACATACATACATATATATATATATATGTATGTATGTATGTATGTATGTATGTATGTATGTATGTATGTATATGCCAATAAGGGCGTGGTTCGATGGTCAAGATGCACGGTTGTTGTGGTGGCAGCCACCAAGGTTCAAAGCCCCATTGGACCAAAGATCTCATAGGCCTTGTGCCTTCGCTGAGTTGTCATGCTCTCAAGCTGTGGGCCTTTGCTGGGCCAACAAGCTCGCTAGTTTGAACTTAGTGATAATGCCTTGGGGACTGAGACCCCCCAATAGTGGTCTCGATGATAAATCCATGGGAAGAGATCCCCCGTAAGGGTTTCCCTGGCCTCTACCTAGGATAAAAAATGGGTTTCCCCAATCATATGTGTGTGTGTATGTGTGTGTGTGTGTGTCTATATATATATATATAGAAAATACTTCTTTGTACGTTTAATTGTTATGTATAACATAAGTATGTTATAAGTATTGTAATAGTGAAATTTTTTTTGTGATTTAGTTTTATGTTTAATTTATGGTAATGTCTTAATACATTTATAAGGTTATATATGGTGTATTATTTAGAGTTAATCATACATATTGAGCTTTGTTTGTACTTAGTCCTATGTTTATATTGCTTATCCAAATCTTTATGTACACACAATCCTAGTTTAATTGGCTTATCTATTCGATTATCATCATTAATGCAATCCTTATCCATAATTCAATCTTATCATACATAGATTTAACCTAGTTGTCTATCCCAAGTTGTGTCTACATGTTCAAGGTCATTGTCATAGTCATGATCTTCATCTTTTTAATTGCAAAATAAAAATCAAACATTTAGCCATTTGGTCCCATACTAACTTTGCACAATTTTTTGATTGGTCTTATGTTTGTGTATAAAAAGACATTCATTTGTACTCATTTTGATTATTGTAACACCCCAAATGTACACCCAAGACATTAACAGTTAAAAATAGGAAAAAAAATTGTGATACAAAAGTGGCATCAAGCAAGCCACACTGCACTCCTTTATACCCAACATGTCATTAAACCATGCAATGACACACTTGGCATGCACACCGATGCACGACACATAGTTACACAAGTGAAAGACTTAAAACACCACATCGCAAAATATTGTGATTAACACAACCAACAAGATATGGAGGAGAGTTTGTAAGCACTAAAAAAGGACCATGAGCCTACATGGTAAATTGATGATGAGTTGTAGTCCTAAACACATACTTGTAAGAATGCAAATATGACCTCTCAGTAGCATTCTTTTTGGTGACATGTTGATCGAAGTTATTCACCTTGTTTATACCTCGAATGTCCCCTAGCTAACCTTTTAAGGTCTTTCATTTTCACCATTTACCCTTTGTGAAGAACTCTTATTTGTCACTTTCTAGCCCTATCAATTTGACCTACGAACATTACAAGATGGGAAATTCACTTTCCCTAAGCTCTTTTCAACCATTTCAACCCTCAAAAGGCTTCCAATTAACCTCCTAGACCATTTCTCACAATCAATTTCATCCCCCTTTTCTTCCTTTCTAGGTTAACCATATTGACTTCTTGATCTCCCTTGGGAGACCCTACCACTAAAGTGGATTTCCTATGGGTGACCTACCCTTTCAAATTGGATGACCCACTCTCTTGAAGTCTGATAACTTGTCTCCAAGTATTGAAGTCATCTTTAGCCCCCTCTAACCAATCTTAGCCCCTAAAAGCACCTACAACACCCATTCCTTCTGGGTCACCCATATTGACCTCTAAAACTCCCTTGGGTGTCCCTATCATTTAAGTGAAATGCGCTTGGGTGACCTTGTCATTTAAGTGAAACTTCTCTAGGTGACCTACCCTATCAAACTGGGCTTGACCTAGTCATGTTTAAACATGTGAGTTTCACTTTAGTTTGAGCCCAAATTAGCTCCATTTTTGCTCTAGTTTGCATGACTCTTTGACCCTAATTGAGCCTAGTCTATTTCTAACTCAATCTTCACTGTCAATCACTCTATTCTTAGTTCCAACTAATATATTCTTATCTCTCCATAAATCTCATTCTAACTCCATTCCTCCTTTAGTGATAAGCTTTCAAAGCCTGATCACTCCCCAATCAACGAGTAGTTCACTCTTCAATCAATCATATTAACTCATAAATCAAGGGAGTTAACTCACCAATCACCTCCACCATTCATGAGCCTCTCCAAACTATAATACCCCCCTCCTATATGCATTATGGGAGGCAAATTCATTGTTGCACATCCATTTCTAGCTTTGCTTTTTGCTCTCCATGGCATGCTTATGCTCTTCACAAGACTTGTGAGCCTTTATTTTCCTAGTTTAGTAGTCAATATTTCAAAAGCTTCAATAGCATTGTTATGCTCGCTGAATTGCTTTCTAAAAATCCCAAGCCATAGTACTTCAATAGCTTCAATAGATCAAATTGTTTCATTAGGGCCTTCATGCACAAGTATGTATATCACTATCTTACTTGAGTCCCTTAGGGCCTTTGCTATAATCAATGTTCTAATTTATTTGGTTTAATTTATTTTAGATTTTTAAATACCAAATTCATTTTAATCTCATTATAGTACCCATACAATACTTTGTATTAGAACATCCCCAATTGTGCCAACATGGCATGGTTCCACTCTACTATTAACCTTAGTATCCAATCCTAGGTCCAAAAGTTAACCTTCACCCAAAAAGTCAAGGCAAAAAAAATAAGGTCAAAGTTTATGATCCTAGCATCCAAAAGGCCAAGAAATTAAAAAAATTATAAGACTCTTTGTCCCACAAAATAAAACAAAAAACATGGTTTAAACCTCAATTTTCATTTTTTCAAAAAGTTGGAAAAACCATAAAAATGCCCAATTCCACCGTTGATGACATCATCCCAAAACCCTCAAAACTTATCTCCCAAAATATATAAAAAAATTAAAATTTAAATATACCCTTTGGCACCTAAAATGCACAACAACAAGCATTCCATCTCACAAAGTATATTTTAAGAAAGTTTTGCCATGACTTTGGCTCTATTTTGCACTTTCCAAAATAAATTTAAAACTAATGAAATTAAATCAAATTTGCTTCTAATTGCATTCAATCTACTCCATCCACTCCTACAAATAAAGATACCTTAAGCATCCACCTATTGTGGGCATGGAAAAAGAAAATCTTCAATTTAAATGCATAATTTAAATGGGAGAAATAACTTCCAAATAAAGATTGAAACAATGGAGGAAGAGTTCCCTTTGAAACATGAGATCACAACAACATTTACCACCCACAAGCAATCCAATCCCAAAGCCAATCCAATCCCAAGAAAAAATTAAAATCCAAGCCTTTCAATTTGTAGAAATTTTATTTTCAAAGGAGGAAGGAGAGGGCTTCAAGCTAAAATAACAAGTAGTGAATGCCTCCTCTTTTTCCTTAAATTATCTATTTAATATTAAGATATTTTGAAAAACAAAGATTTTTGTAATAATAGATATTCCCCACTAACTTATAAATACCTTTAGGGGCAAATTTTCCAAATTTGGCTAAGGCTTAAAGCCCAAAAAATAATTTAGTCCACAATGTATTTTTGAAATATCATAATATTAAAATGCATAGGACCATTCCATGATGGTAATCAAATTAAATAAATTTTACATTTAAATCATAAAGGTCATTGCAAATATACTTCACAAAAAGTAATACAGAAACTGATTAAAAATATAAACAAAAAATAAATGACAAAATAAACACACATAATGAGAGCACACACACATTACTAATTTATTCACAATGCATGGATCCAAAATTAACTTTGATTCAAATCCTTGTTTCATAGAATCACAAGATATGTCCCACAAATCAAACAAGTGAGATGGGGGATATAAGCAACATATTTGTCCAAATTGAAAACTCTCTCCAATTAACCACCATTGGGGCTAAAACTTGTGCCTACACCCTCAATAAAACATTAGGCATACCTATTCCATACAAGATAGTTGAAGCACATAATAAACTCACAATGTGATATAATGTAGATGAACAATATCAATAATTGCATCAATTCAAAATCATCCTAAAGCTACATATTCTAGAAACATAAGTGTAGAAATTCATAATCATAAAAAACATAATGTTGAACTAGATAATCATAATCAAATCACATTTAACAAGTATAGTGACAATATTGATGTTGAAACATTAAAATAGACCAACATATATGAATCCACATATGTGAATCCAAACTACAAGATCTATGCCTCTCAATGGCTAAGCACATGGAACCTCATCGAAAAGTATGATATTGCATCGGAACACAAAATGAATCCAAGCACATAGCATCATGACATACACACCCCATAATAGATAGTTAGACAATAGATGCCAATAGAAACCTCATTGATAGTAACATTGATGGTAAACCAAAACATCACATAAAGTGATTAAACATGTATCAAATCATAGCATAAGTACCCAAGGTACACAATCAAAACACCTCGATGGTAATTCAAGGCCTCATCAAAGGGTTTGGTACAAGGACCATAACATATGCTAGAGAGAATTACATCCTCCCCCACTAGGATTAGACTTACGCCTAGAAGCCAACTAAGAGATAAGGATAAGTTACCCTTAGCACATAGTCCTTGACAAATAAATTGTTGAATCAAAGCCATGCACCCTGGAAGGAGAAAAACAAATAAACAAACATAATAGCATGGATTCAATCCTACACCACCCCCATGCTCTATTAATCTAATCCAAAGATTACGCAACACATTACGTTCCTCAATTCATATTTGGACAAAGCACATGACACTTCATCATTGATCATAGCCAAGCATTTAGAACATAGAATATACAACATAGTAAAAACTATCATAGAAAAATTATATCACATGTAGCATAATGCAAGGAATTCTCTAAACTCCCAAGGAGCAACTCCTACAATAACTAGATTCATAAAATGAACAACTCACAAGAGTAGACAAGTAATTATAATATTAAACATATAAATAATATGTGCTAACACACTCACTAATGCATCATCATGCCCTACACTATGTCAAAACATTTGTACAACTATGGAAAGGCATCTAAACAACATAATGTATGTCTTCATATTACTCAATAACATGGCCCTTGTGTCTAAGACATCATCTTACAGTCTACTAATGTTGGAACATTAGGAGGAATGGTAATGTGATAAAAAACAATATAATAATGGAACAAGCAAGACAAATTCTAAGCAAGCATATCTCATTCACATGAACCACTTGCATAAGATTAACAACTAAGCTCATTCTAGAACTTAAATATACATCATTCATTTCCATACATATATGACATTCAAGCAAACTTGCACGATCACATACATCAAGAGATCCATAAAAATACAATTACAATTCATAACTTTCCTCAACACTTCATACAACATTCACTCACATTCCGAAAAGAGTGTAAGAATTTCATACCCCAAAATATCTAGCAAACACAACAAATAAGAATCAACATATTCTTTGCGATTTACTCCCTTATGCAATCGACCAACAATCCACCTTGGACGCGGTAGAAAATAACATTACATCGTACATGACCAACAACTTAAACAATTTAGCATATGCACCACAATAATGAAAATAACACCAAAGTGGAAGAAATATCAATTACAAAAATAAGGCAATAAATGAGCTCAATTTCAACAATAAATCAAGCATGACCAAATATCTAAAATTTGGTGGCTAAACTAATCATAAACAAGATAATTAGATGAATTCTAATCCTTATGGACATATAGAAAATTGTCAATGACCATACTAAAGTATCACAATCTTGAATTTACAATTAACAAGCACTATGTGACTAATTCTAGTCATGTGTAAGGGAGCTAATAGCTCCACTAAACTAGGATTACCAAAATCCAAGACAAGTAAGAGATTTGTCAAAGAGTACTATGCAAGTGGGTCTTCTGAAACTCTAATCATGTCATAAAACATAAGATCATAACTCTTCATATCTCCTTACTAAGCATAACAACCAACCATAATGTAGAACCATCACAATAACACACATGCAAAAATAGAGCTACCCAATATGATATAAGCATAGTAATATGGATGCTACAAACACATTATTCTTTTCACAAGAGAATATTCCAATGATTGAAATTTAAACATAACATAGTTGCTTAATCATTATTTATTTCTAAAAGTGCATACTAGAATACATATAATATAAAGTAAACAACTCAAATGTAGATTCTTTCATCAAAGCTCATATTTTCACTCACCATGCTACATGGATAGTAGAGATGATTCACATTTCATGAAATTGTACATTATCTCACTATTTGACCAACATCAAGTCACCAATAAGGAATAAGGAAGTTCATGGTTATGACTACTATTTAGTCCTTTAATAGGCTTCAAAGACTAAGAATACAATTAGATTAGTTATCCAATTACAAATACTCTCATAGAAATCATGTAGGATGAACTTTTCAATTACCAAACATAGCACAAGTCAAATTGCCAAACGAATTAAGTTCTAACATGCTATAATAATAACAATTTTTATAAATTTCTAACTCTATCATAAGACCAAAATTTACCAAAGAAACACATCTATAACTAAAATATAGGATAAAAACTAAGCACAAACCTACACTAACTATCATGGTCTTGAGTGAAAATTCATGCCCATACCAATCCATATTCACAATCACAAGTTGGATGCCAATAGAATCATTAGAAATAGCACTACAAGATAGGCTAGCTCTATGAACCACACAATCCTAGATTAATTGGCTTATCTGTTCGATTACCATCATTAATGCAATCCTTATCCTAGATTTAACCTAGTTGTCTAACCCAGGTTGTGTCTACAAGTTCAAGGTCATTGTCATAGCTGTGATCTTCATCTTTTTAATTGCAAAATAAAAATCAAACATTTAGCCATTTGGTCCCATGCTACCTTTACACAATTTTACAATTTATCTTATGTTTGAGTATAAGAAGACATTCATTTGTACTCATTTTGATTATTTTAATGCCCCAAATGTATGTCCAAGACATTAACGGTTAAAAATGTGAAAAATAATTTTTTTGTGATACAAAAATGGCATCAAGCAAGCCACACAACACTCCTTTGTACCCAACGTGTCATAGGACCATGCAATGACACACTTGGCATGCACACCAATGTACAACACAAGGTTACACAAGTGAAAGACTTCAAACACCATAACATAAAATATTGTGATTAACACAACCAACAAGATATGGAGGAGAGTTTGTAAGCACTAAAAAAAGACCATGAGCCTACATGATAATTTGATGATGAGTTGTAGTACTAAACATGTACATGTAAGCATGCAAATATGAGCTCTTAGTAACATTCTTCTTGGTGACATGTGGATTGAAGTTATTCACCTTGATTATATCTCCAAAGTCCCCTAGCTAACCTTCTAAGGTCTTGAATCTTAACCATTTACCCTTTGTTGAGAACTATTTTTTGTCACTTTCTAGCCCTATCAATTCAACCTACCAACATTACAAGATGGGAAATTCACTTTCCCTAAGCCCTTTTCAATCGTTTCAACCCTCAAAAGGCTTCCAATTAACCTCCCAGACCATTTCCCACAATCAATTTCATTCCCCTTTTCTTTCTTTCTAAGTCACCCATATTGACTTCATGATCTCCCTTGGGAGACCCTGCCACTAAAGTGGATTTCCCTTTGCTAACCTACCCTTTCAAACTGGACAACCCACTCTCTTGAAGTCTAATAACTTGTCCTTGAGTCTTGAATTCATCTTTAGCCCCCTCTTACAAATCTTAGCCCCTAAAACCACCTATAGAATCCATTCCTTTTGGGTCACCAATATTGACCTCTAAAACTCCCTTGGGTGTCCCTATCTTTTAAGTGAAACACTTTTGGGTGACCCTTTCATTTAAGTGAAACTCCCCTAGGTGACCCGCCCTATTAAATTGGGCAACCTAGTCATGTTTAAACATGTGAGTTTCTCTTTAGTTTGAGCTCAAATTAGGTCCATTTTTGCTCTAGTTTGCATGGGTCTTTGACCCTAACTGAGCCTAGTCTATTTCTAACTCATTTTTCACTCTCAATCACTCTATTCTTATCTCTGACTAATATATTTCTATCTCTCCATCAATCTCATGCTAACTCCATTCCTCCTTTAGTGATAAGCTTTTAAAGCCTGTTCACTCCCCAATCAATCCAATTCACTCTTCAATCAATCATATTAACTCATCAATCAAGGGAGTTAACTCACCAATCACCTCCACCATTCATGAGCCTCTCCAAACTATAAATACCCACTTCTATATGCATTATGGGAGGCAAATTCATTGTTGTACATCGATTTCTAGCTTTGCTTTTTTCTCTCCATGGCATGCTTATGCTCTTCATAAGACTTGTGAGCCTTTTATTTTCCTAGTTTAGTAGTCAAGATTTCAAAAGCTTCAATAGCATTGCTATGCTTGCCAAATTGCTTTCTAAAAATCCCAAGCCATAGTACTTCAATAGCTTCAATAGCTCAAATTTTGTCATCATAGCTTTCACAACTCAATCTATTTTCAAATCAATTTCTTCTCCATCCCTATTACCAAGAGGAGATCCCCACTATTACAAAGGAGAGGAGGTTATCACAAAAAAACTTCTAACAATACGCCAAGATCATGCCCCAAAGAAAATCTAGGTTTTTCATGCTTTGAATTAGTTAATTAGATCACACTCTTTCTCTTGGGAAGTAATCTTTGTATTGCTCTTTCATTGACAGGATTTGTTTTGATTTAATTAGATTAGTATTACTTTGCTTATTTTATTTCATTGGTTAGATTAGCATTTCAATTCAAATACTTTCAATTTCTAGAATAGACTCAAAATTGCTCCATAAAATACAAAAACATAGGATTAGATTGCATTCAAAAAAACATATATAGTTGCATTCATAATTCCTTTCATAGTTAATTAGATCATTAATTTATTCAATTTGGAAAAAGAATCAAAAGTTGCTTGCATTCATACTAAATTACATTGCATCAGAAAATACAACAATTATTAGGAATCATAGAAAGCCAAAACCCTCTATTCCATTAGGAGGTACACACATCAAGTCAATACAAGGTCAAACCCTCAATCACATCACAAGGTCCATTACAGATCAAAAATAAAATAAAAGCATAACAAACCTTTGACCATAATTCAAAGTCAACACAAGTCAATAAAAAAAGTTAAACACACCAAAACTCGCTCTCACTCTGAAGCATTCGATGTGCCCAAGGATAAGAGGAGATTGGACTCAAGATATTCTTGATGAAATAGAGGAAATACACCCTAGACCTCAACACACACAACAAATAATTTAAGAGCAAGAACACACCCTCAAAATCATTCAAAAAAAATATCATTCAATAGGTCATTCAAGTAAACAAGAATAGGTAACAATGCTTTAGATAAATCAACGAGAAAAATAGTCTTAGGACTAGGTGTTGGAAGGTGAGAAACCCCAACAAGAGACTTGGAATTAGTGACCCTTCGGGTCATATAGTCATCTCCACTAGAACTACCCTCCACGACGTTGTACTTCCACACAAATAGAACCACCCCCAGGTTATGCCCCCACTTGACTGGCTTATGCCATGAGAGTGAGAGTGACTTGAAGGTCTCCCATTACAAGGAGGCAATTGATGTGTGATATCGAAGCTAACTCACTCATGTTGTGCTTGAGTCACGTTTCAAAGAATACAAAGTCAAGGTTCCCAAGACAACTTATGAACTCCCACAACTTGCCTACCTAGACAATTCCCTAGCCTCTTAGTAAATGGGCTAAAGATGCACTATCTTAGACTTGAAGGTCCAATCTATAAGAATTTTAGACTATATAGTCCAAACTACATGGCTTGAACTGTAGGTTTCAAGGTGCATGTTGTATATTGCAACACCTCAAACTTTAGAGTCTAAGAACTGCAAGATGCAACTTAAAAAATAACCACCCAACATCAAGCCTAGACAAACTATAACTTAGGCTTCATGTTCTAATTTACAAATACAATTATGCAAAGATAGGTCCCTACAACAAACACCAAACTCTATGAACTTCACCTTGGAATTCAAGGGAGTCTGATTTACAATTTACATTTTAGACTTTAATGTTTGAAATGTAACTTGCAACTCAAAAACAAAAAGATCAACTTTGAACCATGCTAAACTACTTCAGACATCAAAATCCAATCTACATTCGATATTTTGAGCCTTAGAGTCCAACTTACAGATAGAAACTCCTACAAATCCTCATGGAAACTCTGAGTTTCTTTGTTAGAGAGCTTTGGGCCTTAGGGTCTAAAAAGAAACATGCATCTTGAACTTAAGAGTTTGAGAAGCATCTAATACCAAGAAAAAACTCACCTCAAGGCTGAAATTTGACTAATAAGAGACTCATATTTTAGAGCTCAAATTATATTTTACACTATGCAAAATGCATGGACAACTCTAAATCCTAAGAAGATTGCACTTCAAACTTCAAAGTTTGATTTACATTTTGCATTTTGAAAAATATAAGTAGAACTTTGAACTCCAAGCTCCTTATGCAAATAAGACTTTAGACTATGAATTTCTACAATTTAGACCATGGACTTCAATTTGCATTAGTAGACTATAGAAAAAGCAAACGTCCAAAAACTAACAAGCTATTTTTTGCAAACAATGAGACATAACTTCCTTTATTTTTGTCTTGAATGAAAATTACTTGGACCAAACATTTGAGCACCTATGAGGTCTAAAATGACCCAACAAGAACCCAAAAATGGGCACAATTCCATAAAAATAGGTAAAACAAAAGCTCATGTTTCTAACATGAACATAATAATGAACAACATGATAACATAATCATCATAGCATGAAAAGTAACTAATCTACATAGTATATCAATATGAGCATAACCAAATGATTTTATTTCAATATACATTAACTACACATAACATAAAATAATAAACTGAAAGAATGGAATGGAACCACCATCCCCAAACTAGGTAATTAACCAAAGGTTACAAGTTTAAATATGGCTCCAAATCAAACTAAGACAATGAGTGACAAAGTCTTGATTATACATATTTCTCAATAAATGATGCCATATAAGAGATACATAGCAACAACAATAAAAGAACTTTGCACACTCTCCATGCATAACCATCGATCTAGCTAGCCCCAAAATTAGAATAGTGCAACCCAACCATGTGGTACCCTTAGGCCACCCCTCTGAACTAAGAGAGGATTATTTAGGAAAGCATACATGCAGACACAATACAAGCATGAGGTAGATACAAATCTTAGCATCACACATGCCAAGAACATATGTATCATGAAATCAAGTACACAATCTAATACAAGGGTTGTGGCCTCCAACCAATAACACACACAAAAACATGGTAACAAACCATCAAGATCAAATAAATGAGTTGGCACAACACCACACTCAAGCAAAGAAATCACAAGGATACATTGAGTACCAATGACCCAACAAAAATAAGAAAGGACCTACTAAGTATCAGATGTAGAGTGTCATCATTAACTTGTGTGACTTCCTTAGGGCATTTATGCACAAGTAGACCATAGTATTAGTCTTGCATGATTCCCTCAAGGTCTTTGATGCAAGTGATGTTCATAGTGATTTCTTGTGTGATTCCCTTAGGGTCTTCATGCACAAGTATGTCTAGCACTATCTTACATGATTCCCTTAGGGCCTTTCGTGTAATCAATGTTCCAATTTATTTGGTTTAATTTATTTTAGATGTTTAAATACCAAATTCAATTTAATTTCATTATAGTACCCATACAATACTTTGTATTAGGACATCCCCAATTGTGCCAACATGGCATGGTTCCACTCTACTCTTAACCTTAGTAACCAATCATAGGTCCAAAAGTTAACCTTCACCGAAAAAGTCAAGGCATAAAAAATAAGGTCAAAGTTTATGATCCTAGTATCCAAAAGGCTAAGAAATTAAAAAAATTATAATACTCTTTGTCCCACAAAATAAAACAAAAAAACATGGTTTAAACCTCAATTTTCATTTTTTCAAAAAGTTAGAAAACCTATAAAAATGCCCAATTCCACCATTGATGACATCATCCCAAAACCCTCAAAACTTATCTCCCAAAATATACAACAAATTTAAAATTTAAATATACCCTTTGGTGCCTAAAATGCACAAAAACAAGCATTCCATCTAACAAAGTATTTTAAGAAAGTTTTGCCATAACCTTGGCTCTATTTTGCACTTTCCAAAATAATTATAAAACTAATGAAATTAAATCAAATTTGCTTCTAATTGCATTCAATATACTCCATCCACTCCTACAAATAAAGATACTTTATGCATCCACCTATTGTGGACGTGGCAAATGAAAATCTTCAATTTAAATGCATAATTTAAATGGGAGAAATACCTTCCAAATAAAGATTGAAACAATGGAGGAAGAGTTCCCTTTGAAACATAAGCTCACAAAAACATTTACCACTCACAAGAAATCCAATCCCAAGAAAAACTTAAAATCCAAGCCTTTCAACTTGTAGAAATTTTATTTTCAAAGGAGGAAGGAGAGCGCTTCAAGCCAAAATAACAAGTAGTGAATGCCTCCTCTTTTTCCTTTTATCTATTTAATATTAAGATATTTTCAAAAAGAAATATTTTTACAATAATAGATATTCCCCACTAACTTATAAATACCTTTAGGGGCAACATTTCCAAATTTGGCTAAGGCTTAAAGCCCAAACAATCATTTAATTCACAATGCTTTTTTGAAATATAATAATATTAAAATGCATCGGACCATTCCATGATGGTAATCAAATTAAATAAATTTTACATTTAAAGCATAAAGGTTATTGCAAATATACTTCAGAAAAAGTAATACAGAAACTGATTAAAAATATAAACAAAAAATAAATGATAAAATAAACACACGTAATGATAGCACATACACATTACTAGTTTATTCACAATGTATGGATCCAAAATTAACTTTGATTCAAATCCTTGTTTCATAGAATCACAAGATATGTCCCATAAATCAAACAAGTTAGATGGGGGATATAAACAACATATTTGTCCAAATTGAACTCTCTCTCCAATTAACCACCATTGGGGCTAAAACTTGTGCCTACACACTCAATAAAATAATAGGCATACATGTTCCATACAAGATAGTTGAAGCACATAATAAACTCCCAATGTGATATAATATAGATGAAACAATATCAATAATTGCATCAACTGAAAATCATCCTAAAGCTACATGATCCAAAAATATAAGTGTAGAAATCCATAATCATAAAAAGCATAATGTTGAACTAGATAATCATAATCAAATCACATATAACAAGTATAGTGACAATATTGATGTTGAAAAATTAAAATAGACAAACATATATGAATCCACATATGTGAATCCAAACTACAAGATCCATGTACCTCTTGATGGCTAAGCACATGGAACCTCATTGAAAAGTATGGTGTTGCATCAAAGCACAAAATGAATCCAAGCACATAACATCATGACGTACACACCCCATAATACATAGTTAGACAATAGTTGCCAATAGAAACCTCATTGATAATAATATTTATGGTAAACCAAAACATCACATAAAGTGATTAAACACATCAAATCATAGCATAAGTACCCAAGGTACACAATCAAAAAACCTCAATGGTAATACAACGCCTCATCAAAAGGTTTGGTACAAGGATCATAACATATGCTAGTGAGAATTACATCCTCCCCCACTAGGATTAGACTTACTCCTAGAAGCCAACTACGAGATGAGGATAAGTTACCCTTGGCACATATTCCTTCACAAATAAATTGTTGACCCCAAACTTAGCATCCAAGGAGAATAACAAATAAACAAACATAAGAACATGGATTCAATCCTACACCACCCCCATGCTCTATTAATCTAATTCAAAGATTACACAACACATTTTGTTCCTCAATTCATATTCAAACAAGGCACGTGACATGCCATCATTGATCATAGCCAAGTATTTAAAACATAGAATATACAATGTAGTTGTTATCAACAAAGTATGCACCCAAACTAAGCTACCAACTTAGCTACCTGTTAACACATGGGAACACTCCTAGGCCTGTGGGTTGCCTAAAACTTGGAGTGAACCTCTAGAGTGAGTTGGTTCTCTTGGGTATCTTCACCTAATCTAAATGAGTGCCGAGGAAAAGGGGTAGAAGGTAACTGAAAATGCAATTCTAAAACATAAGGATGATTCAACAGAATCCTAACTTATTTTAATTCTTTTACTCACAATCAGACTCCTGAAACATTTATTTTCACAATCCCACTTGTGCATACAACACAAAATGATTTGCATGAAGGTTTGAAATCAAACACAACATGCAACCTACATTATATGAGCTTTCTACACTTGCAATAATATGACATAAAAAAGATTCGAAAGACATAATCACAGTGACAACATCTAACTATATTACTACAAAATGAGACAAAAGATGGGAAAGGAAACTCTATTGTCTTATTAATCTGAAAGGAGCATACAAAATGAGAATCTGAGTACAAAGTCTATAATACTCTTTGCAAGTGAGCCAAAGAGAAAGAAATAGATAATCAGAACTAAGAAAAACTAAATTTTTCTCCAAATATATGCCTCTAATTTTCCAAAAATGGAAAAATAGAAAAAACTACAAAATCTCTCTGAAAGCTAGCCTCCAAGCCATTTTAAAAATTCACTAAAAAGTTGCTGAAAAGGCCCCTGAAATGTCTCCAAACTGAAAATAGAAGTTTCCAAGATGTCAACTCAAGTGGTCCCACCAAAATCCTCTCAAAATTAGGCTTTACCTAATCAGAAAAAGCTCCAATTTGCCCTTATTTGATCAATTTCGCCCAGAAGAAAAATCAAATCCAAAAGAAAGATTCTGCCTAGATTTTCTCTACTTTAATTGCATAAATAACAAATATTTAAATGTAATTTATAAGATATTGTCGTACAAGATTTGCAGCTTTATTTCCTATTTTGTCTTGATCTAATTTTTGCAAAAAATAAAAATACAAGGATTTTGTTTTTATCTTGCTAAGTATATTACATTTCATTTGGCATCTGATTTTCTATAAAAATCATAAAAATTCCCAACGCATATGGGAAGGTTTGATAAAAAATGAAAAATAAAAGCCTCTAAGGCTACCCTCCATTTGATCTGCAAATTATCCCTAAGGCATATGAGGCTTTTGGCCTATCTTCAAAGGTAATCATATAGCCTTTAAGGCATAAAGCCTAGGCTTTGAACATGCAAAAGTGACCTAAGGCATATGATATCCTAAGTCATGAGGATTAGGTGAATGCAAATTGAACAACATACCATAATGGGTATTAATCAAGGCATGAAAAATACAATTTGATGTGACAAAAGTCACCATCAAACTTAGGGCTTTAGGCAAACCCTAACAGAAAACAAACTACGCCCTAGTTTTTTGGGCTCATTTCACACTTTGCAATTTTGAGATGAGGCTCTCTGCCCAGCCGTGACCCTGAGGTTAGGGTTTGAAGGAAAACCCTCAATTCCCTACAATCTCTGAAGGATTTCCATGGATTCTTTTGAAGATTCTGATAGAAAATACAAGGTAAGCTTCTCTTTGGCATAAAACCAACCAAAATTTTTCATTCTGAATGCAAATATGGCCTTATAGGCCACGGCCATAGAGGCTTCTCTTCTTTGACATACTTGCTTTGTTTCATTTCCTATATATGATTTGTTTGCCTCTTGTTTTGAGGCCACCATGACCGACTAATCTGAACATTGGGAGCTTTTACTGTGGGCAAACCTACAACTTATATGCATGTATCTTCACTTAGAAATAAGGTAAAATATCTTCTTTTGAGCTCTGTATCAGTTCTTTGATTTCTTCACCAAAATAAAGCTCAATATGAGCTCCAAAAATCATGAAATGAAAGCATTTCCTTCTTGCATTTATGTTAAAATAACATGAAACCCACTGTAGCCTAATAGGCCACAACCATAGAAATTTAGAAGATATATCATTATTTGTGTTTTCCTTGGCTTTGCAAAAAACAAGTTCTATTTCTCTCTGCAACCTCAATGATGATAGTTGACATTCCTATGGCTGCAACTATAAAAGAGGATTTTGTTGATATTTCTATGTGCAATCTTTATATTGAAGGTTATGGCTGTATATATACTCACTTTTCCTTATTTTTTGAGTATTTCTTGTTGTATAGGCTCAAAATTTCTCTATTTTCTTCTGTATATGATCTTATAACTTGAAACCCAAAGTGGGTTTAATATATTTTGAGAAAACCCCATTATGGGCTTACAACTGCATCTGTATACTTCATTATTATCTTTGAGTCCCACTAGACTTCCAAGAGCTCTCAATATCTTCTTTTCTTTGTATTTGTTCTTTCTCTATGCAATATGATCAGGGATTCGACATTCTATGAAGAAAGAACACATTCTTGGCTGTGGCCTGAGAGCTTTAATGTATATGATAGCACTTTTCTTCAGCAACCTATAATAACTCAGTCACTTTGCCTCTACTCTATGCAAAACTGATCAAAAGATTGATTGAAACTCGAAATATTGACAGATAAAACACAAAAGCTTCCTTCTGAACAAGGCACTTCCTACTATTCCTTGTGTACAAGCATCATGAAAAGATACTTTGATGAACATGGTTATAATGCATCTGTCATGTTGGCATTGAATATTACATTTCTTGATGAACACAAGAGTGTTGTCCTCCTCATATGAACACTTGCAGGCTGTATTTTGTAGTGATAACATACATGTGATTTTCTTCTGTACCACCTATAGATGAATATGAACTTTGAGAATTTATTACTTTTACAATGGTAAAGTGCATTTGATGTCTTAAGCTTATACAACTATACACTTGTGTGCTCCATGTGATGACTGGTTTATCTATTCTGTATACACTTAGTGATCACACTCAATCTGTGACATGACATTAATCAGTTATAGTCTAGTTCACTGTATCACATCAAATGTATCTAGACACATACACACCATATTTAATGATAATGACTCCTTTGTCTCATTGGCTAAAGCATGGACATTTTGTGTATAACTTGCAAAAGTATCTTTGTGGCATCAGTTTGATCATTCATGTATGATAATGATGCTCATTTTTACAATTGTTGCTTTCTTGATAGCTGCAATATATATCACGAAGTTGATGTTGTTCATTTGCACTTGTACTCCATGGCTCCATCATGTATACTGTAGAGGCATCTGGTAACTGACTTTATTCTTATAGTTGTTCTATTTGCTTGATGTCTTTTCTTGTTCCAATATAGTTATTTGAATTCATACAAATGACAATATAATGATATTGTGAGAACAAATAGTAGCAATAGATATTCTAATGTTGGTCATACATGTACCCAGTTTCATACCTCATTGGGCAGCCTTGAATCAGCTCACTACTCATTTGTGATTCTCATCTCATCATGTTTGAGCTGACAGTCATGAATTAACATTGATCTTGAGGCTTCTATAAACACTTCATGAATTACTCTTTTAGTTGAAATGTTTATATTTGTACAATATGAATAAGTATTCCTATTCCACTTCCTTTGAGATTTAGGGGCAGCATGTTAGGCTCTACCCTTGTGGGAGCCCACTTTACACCACATGCTGAAATGTCCTCAAAATAGCAACATAACTTCTTCTATACCTATACAAGAAACAAAATTGTTAGTTTTAAAAAAGTGAATCTCAATGATGTTTCATCTCTCTAGGCTCTCTTGCATATGGATGATTTGATCTTCTAACTTAGTGCATCATAAACAATGTATTATGTCTCTGTTTGATGAAGTACATAGGATAATTTATATCTAGAGCTCTAACATATCTCTCTCCATCTCTTGCAGGTTCATTCAAAGGTCAGGAGCAAAGAGCAAGCTACAACAAGGATCAGTTCGAAACTTCCATAGGCAATGATAGATATGCCTTATCTTATCTTCTTAATTACTTTAGTCCTTGCTAGATCCATAGTATATTCTTTCTGATGTATTGATTCAGCTACTCCCACAGCTTGTGTGGGACATTTGATCTATCTTGCTTTCATTCAATGCAATGTTTATTCAATTTATGTATATCTCATTTGTTAAATGAATAATCATTGTAATGTGAAATGAAATAACTTATATATCTCATGAAAACTCTGCAAAGCAATGAATGATGAACTAAATCTCTTTCCTCTATTATAATAATGATAAAACTGAACCTTTCAAGCACCTTAAACTAAGCAAAAACATTATAGCAGAAAATGTTAAAAATATTTCATCTGAAGATGGAATAAATGTATCAGCTCTGCCAATTTGAGTTGTAGGTGAAAAATTGGTAACATTTTTGGTGATTTCTGCTACATGCTTGCCTACTAAGCATCAAGACTAGCTGCCTTAACTATCCATTGGGCATGGAATCATACTCTGCTCATCTCAAACTCAGAAAACTAAAACTTGGCACTACAAACTACTCCAAACAGTAGTAGAAAACCAAGCCAAACCAAACTGAAAGCAAACTAAAAGGCCTTGGTGGCTAGAAAACATGTGCAACAACACTTAGGGAAACAAAAATAATTGAAAGGAATGTGCATAAAGCACTTATTAACAACAACACTAACTCTAAGGTCTATTCTAACTAGCCAAAGAAGCTAGTCAAACAAACCCATTCACTAGTTGGGTGAAGTAGCTACCTTTTTTCAATAAAGAACACTTATTTACATGCTTATGAATAGTTGAAACTAGATGAAGCACAAGAAGATACTCAATAAACTGTTGCAATGCTTCATAAAGGATGTTGACAAACTCACCCATCCTTTGTTTATGACCAACCATGCTATTGGTTTGGAGTGAATGGATAAGTTTGATCTGTTGTCCCTTTACCGAAACCTCATCAAGTATGCTTGGGGTCTTGATCCTAGAAAGATGCCTGATTGGGCATCCTTTTGATATCATAAACTGATAATTCTTTTTGCTGGCCTCTCCTTCAAGAATCATTTATTACAACACAACCTCTTTGATCACTTGATTATGTTGATCACAAACCTTTGTCTTGAAAGGTGCTAGGTTATCAACAATGTTAGAGCAAAAATTTTCAATGACAGTTGAGAATAAATCATTTTGATGAACAATTTCATCATGCAATGTATGCTCTAACCTATCCTCATGATGACTTTCAAAACTCATACCTTCAACATCTATGATTTGCTGCTTCTCTTGCTTTACTTGAACAACCCTTTCTTGTGAATCAACCTCTTGACCTCCCAAGACATGACTATCCTCAAACTGATTAGCCTTATATTTTTCAAATGCAAAAGGAAAAAGTTTAAAAACCTGCTTTACCTTGTTGTCCTCATCATTTACTAGCTTGGGATTTTGGTCGCTATAAGAATTCAACAAAGTGGCAAGCTCTCTTCAAGCTGAACATTTAGGATCTTGACAATCAAGCATAGAGTTATCTTGAAACGGTTGATCTTCTTCAGCTAGTCCACTTGATTGCTCTTCAAGGCAAGCTGCCTTAGTTTCATTCATGTTAGCCTCTTCACTGTAGTACAAAGGGAGCTCTAAAAACAAACTAGATGCTTCATCTTCATGGAGAATCTAATATGATTGAGTTTCATGTTCAGCCTAGTAGCCTGTCCTATCTTCATGCAAAAGAGGCTTGCTAGACTCTGAAACAGAACTGTCCCTTTGCTCTTCTAGCTGAATTGAGGCCTCAATCTCATCCTTGCCTTTATGAAACAACAATACATCATGTTCTACAATATCTTCTAACTATCCCAAATCAACTAGTAAGTTGGGTACCTACATGTTGTCTTCATCATCACCAACAAAAGTAGGTAGCTGATCAAACAAAGAAACTAAACCATCTTCTTTATCTAGTTTATTCTCCATTGGAACCTGGGCAATTTGTCTTTGCAATTGAAGACTTTCGCCTTCCAATCTTTGTATCCTACTTGCATTCATCTTATAAACAACATTAGAAAACTTTTCAAATGATTCAAAATGTAAATGATTCAGTGTCAAGCCTGAATCAACTTCCTCTACACATGCATTATGCTCATATCCAGCTGGGGATACAACACAAATAACAATAACCTCTTGCTTCACATTTGGTTTGTCTAATTTAGGGGCATAAAAAGGCTTGCAAGAACCTTCAACTATGAGACTAAAACTTAGATTTCTGATTAGTTTGGGCTCTACAACCTTTTCTTCTTCTTGATTTTGGATTGGTATGGGAGGGGTAGCTTTAACAAGGTTTCACATTTTATAACCAAGATACTTGGTCCAAGAAGGCTGCCATGGTTGTTCAAAACTTTGATGACTTGGTTCAGGCTCTTGATATGATAGAAACTGAGGTTTAATGGATTGGTTTTGAATGCAAACAGGGTCCTGAGAAAAATTAAAACTTCTGAAACTTGGAATTTGGAGATTTTGGGGAGTTTCTTGGAGAAAAAAGGGCTCTTCAAGTGGCTAGTTTTGAATTCAAACAAGCTCCTACAATGGTAAAGGATCTCTAAAACTAGGAACCTTGACCTTCTAGGAGGATTAAGAGGCTCACTTTTCATAAAATTTGGAATTTCATACCTACTAAGCTCCTCTTGAAGGGGCTGATCTAGAATGAAAGGAGCTATTTGGTCTTTGTACCTTTATGTTTCTAACCCTTTCTCATAGAGATAGGCCTGATAAGCCATCTCTTCCTATTGCTAATTATACCCATGTTGCCTCTTAATCTCCTCTACCTGCTTTGTGAAGTCATGCATGAAGTCAAACAACATACCCTTTATACTTGCAATCTCCTCTTTTTCATCCTATTGGAGTTGGCTTTGAGTGTATGAATGCTGAGATGGAGGCTAAGTAGGGATGGGTGGGAGGTAAGCATGTTGAGCATGAATCTCCTCAAATTACCTCTTTTGAGCTACCAACTCTTTTGTAAACTGCCTACCTTGCGCCTTCAATTCAAATTGCCTATGAAGTTTGGCTTGATGAGCCAAATCTTCTTGCCCATGGGGATAAGCCTAATAAGAACATTCTTCCAGCTAAAAATCAATCTCTTGCTTCCTCTTAATGTCATCCATCTGCTTGTTGAAGTCTAATAGAATGTCCCTAAGCTCCATAGTTTTAGAATTTTGAGGCTGATTAGAAGATTGGGCAAGGGTGGATGGGTGGTAAGCATTTTGAGTAAGCTGGTAGCTTGCTGAAAGAGGGTTATTTGGACTAAAACCAGCATTGTGGCTACTTGGGTATGGTTGGTATGAAGGTTCGTTGATAACATTTTCATAGTATGGGGGTGGGTATACATATTGACTATGAAAATTTGACATTTCTACTCATATGAAGAGCTCAAAATAAGAATAAAAGCTTATTTTTTTGAAACATACCAGATCTATTAAAACTAATAGATCTTGATTCAAAGTCACCAGATGTGTTTGAAGAACTTGCCTCCAAAGGCTGAGATTGTTGGTGCACACACCAAGAACCAGCAATAAAATGATGAGCTTTGAACTGCAAGAGTTCAAACTGTCCCACCGGGCGTGCCAAAAACTATTATCAACAAAGTACGCACCCAAACTAAGCTATCAACTTAGCTACTTGTTGACACATGGGAACACTCCTAGGCCTTTGGGTTGCCTAAAACATGGAGTGAACCTCCATAGTGAGCTAGCTCTCTTGGGTATCTTTACCTAATCTAAATGATTGCTGAGGAAAAGGGGTAGAAGGTAACTGAAAATGCAATTCTAAAATCTAAGGATGATTTAACAAAATTCTAACATATTTTAATGCTTTTACTCATAATCAGACTCTTGAAACATTTATTTTCACAATACCACTTGTGCATACAACACATAAATATTTGAATGAAGGTTTGAAATAAGAATACATAAAGAGATCCATAAGAATACAATTACAATTCATAGCTTTCCTCAACACTTCATACAACATTCACTCACATTTTGAAAAGACTGTAAGAATTTCATACCACCAAAGATCTAGCAAACACAACAAATATGAATCAACACATTCTTTGTGATTTACTCCCTTACGCAATCCACCAAGTATCCACCTTCGACATGGTAGAAAATAACATTACATGGTACATGACCAAAACTTAAACAATTTATCATAGGCACTACAATAATGAAAATAACACCAAAGTGGAAGAAATATCAATTCCAAAAATAAGGCAATAAATCAGCTCAATTTCAACAATAAATTAAGCATGACCAAATATCTAAAATTTGGTGGCTAAACTACTCATAAACAAGATAATTAGATGAATTCTAATCCTTATGGACATATAAACAATCATCAATGACCAAAATAAAGTATCACAATATTGAATTTACAATTAACAAGCACTATGTGACTAATTCTAGTCACAAGTAAGGGAGCTAATAGCTCCACTACACTAGGATTACCAAAATCCAAGGCAAGTAAGAGATTTGTCAAAGAGTACTATGCAAGTGGGTCTTCTGAAACTATCATAAAACATAAGATCATAACTCTTCGTATCTCCTTACTAAGCATAACAACCAACCATAAGGTGGAACCATCACAATAACACACATGCAAAAATAGAGCTACCCAATAGGATATAAGCATAGTAAGATGGATGCTACAAACACATTATTCTTTTCACAAGAGAATATTCCAATGATTGAAATTTAAACATAACATAGTTGCTTAATCATTATAAATTTATAAAAGTGCATAAGAACTCCCACCTTCCAGAATACATATAATATAAAGTAAACAACTCAAATATAGATTCTTTCATCAAATCTCATATTTTCACTCACCATGCTACATGGATAGTAGAGATGATTCACATTTCATTAAATTGCACATTATCTCACTATTTGACCAAGATCAAGTCACCAATAAGGAAGAAGGAAGTTCATGGTTATGACTACTATTTAGTAATTTAATGTGCTTCAAAGACTAGGGATACAATTAGATTAGCCATCCAATTACAAATACTCTAGAAATCATGTAGGAGGAACTTTTCAATTACCAAACATAGTAAAAGTCAAATTGCCAAATGAATTAAGTTCTAACATGCTATAATAATAACATTTTTTATAAATTTATAACTCTATCATAAGGCCAAAATTTACCAAAGCAACACATCCATAACAAAAATATAGGATACAAACTAAGAGCAAACCTACACTAAGTATCATAGTCTTGAGTTAAAATTCATTCCTGTACCAAACTATATTCACAATCACAAGTTGGATGCCAATAGAATCATTAGAAATAGCACTACAAGATAGGCTAGCTCTATGAACCACACAAGGATCCAATCAATAAGGAGAAGTACAGGGTAAAATCATGTAGAAAGGTATAGTCATAAAGGATCACCCTAGACTAATATAGCAACTTAACACCATAACCTCCCCACCTTTATCACTCCAATACTTAACTCCACACATGTTGAGGTCAGCAACCCCAAGGTTGTTTATCAATATTGTGTACAACCAAGCATTCAAACAAGTATGACTCTCCCATACTTGCAGCTATGCACACAATCAAAAGATAAATGTGTTGCAAGTATGGGCCTAACTACTGTTGTCATTGATGTCAACACACTCCTATTGCATTAATGATAAGGATTGGATGAGCTGTGTGCTGAGGATATTGAGAAAATTAGTCTCAATCAGGAATAGTGAAGAACAATGATGACAGCAAGGTAAAAGTCCAAGATAGGTTGAGGATCAGAGGATGTGGATTAAAGGGTTTGTATAAATGAGTCTTAAGATGTTCTAGTAGAAATTTCAGAGGTCCACATGAAGATATGAAGAAGTTGTGATCACTCAAGTAGAACCGGTTCCGGTAGATGTTCAGAGGTGACAGAGTGTTACAAAAAGGTCCAGTGAGATCTAGAAATGCATTGTCCTATTCTACGGATTTGAAGGAGTGTTTGGGAAGTCCTTATGATGAGTCAACTTGATTGGTTCATGGTTTAGAGGTCCGCAAGCATCTATTCCTTTGTGACAGTAATGACAGACTGTGTTCTTGAGGTTCCGGATGTAGGAGAGAAGGATTTCAGTAAGTAGAGGAAGTGTGGATGTTCTTGGTGATTTAGGCAAGCTTGTGGAGGTCCTTGGATCATGTTCAGCTCATGTTGATGGTCCGCATTAGAGTTGGGGCCTGAAATTGAAGAAATACTTCCGAATGAAGGTGTTCTTCCTTAGGCTGGCTGACCAGATGAGTTACTCAACTTGCGGATGTTCTTGTGGATGATTGCCGACTTAGATGTTTGTTCCTAAGTTGATGTCATGTATAAATAAGGATTGCGATGTCATTTCAATGTGTGACTTGTGGTGATGAGGATGTGGTAGCAAGGAAGAGAGCAAAAAATAAAGAAGAAGGTTTGGGCTTAAATGGAACTGACTCAAGCATGGTGAAGATGCTATTTAGCAGTTCAAGTATGTGATACTTATTCTTTTGTAGACAGTGTGTCTCTTGTAGGCAGTGAGCCTCTTGTGAGCAGTATGCTTGGGCAGTGAGCCCTAATTGGCATGTGCCATTTTGTTCTTTCTATTCTTCTAACAGAGAATACATTCTTGGGTTAATCACCTTGTGGTTTTTCCCTTAAATAGGTTGTCCATGTCAAAAATCTTAGTGTCTCATGTGTTGATGTGTTTCTGCTCTTGATTTGTTGCATTGTGCTTTCATGGTTGATCTTCTATTATGCTGCTAATTAACAATGTGGAGTTAAGTGTTTAAAGTAGGAGAAAGTTTTGTACTACTGATTCACCCCCCTCTCAGTTGTGTGCCCTAAATCTAACAATTAGTATCAGAGCCAAGTTCCTCTAAAAGGAGCTTAACTGCTTGAGGAGATCCAGGATGTCATCTTACAAGAAGGATAGTCTGAAGTTTGATGGAACCAACATTGCTCTTTGGAAAGGTCGCATGAAATGTCACTTATAGTGTATGGGAATAGCATACTAGTCCATGGTTACAAAACCATATGTACCTCCACAGGGTGGTCTGACAACCCTAAATAAAATCACAGATGCTGAAAATAATCTGCGGACCATAGAGGCTCTTCTAAGTGCATTATGTGACTTAGAGCTCTCAAATATTATTGAACTTCCAACTGCTTCTGAGATTTGGAAAAAAATGGAACTTTTGCATGAAGTAGACCAGTATGTTAAATGTGCAAGGTTATAGAGTCTAAAAGGGAAATTTGAAAAATTGAAGATGAGAGATGATGAAAATATTACCACTTTTATGCCAAGAGTGAATGAGCTGGTTTGTGGAATTAGAAATGCAGGTGGAATCTTGAGTGAAGATGAGATTGTTGGCAAAATTCTCAGATCCCTTTCTGCTTTCTATAAAATCAAGGCTGTTGTAATTGAAGAATTCAGAGCTCACACAACTGTCACAAGAGATCAATTGGTTGGTAAATTGGCAGCTTTTGAGATGGTTGAGTTTGGAGATGATCCCCCAAAGACTAAATCTACATTCAAAGCCAGTGCCTTTGTAAAAGGAAAATAAAGGTTTGATCCAGGAGAAAACTCTTCAAGGAAACCATCATGGTATGAAAATGCAAGAAAAGAATTAGAAGAAGAAGAAGAAGCTGAAACTGCTCATCTTGAAGCTCTTATTGCAAAAAGACTGCCAAGAGGATCTGGTAAGTATGAGGGGAAATTGCCTTTTAAGTGTTTTAACTGCAATAAGATTGGTCATTTTGCATCAAGGTGTCCGGAAATATTTTCTAGGCCAAACACTAATAGACCAAGATTCTAGAAGAATTGTTACTATGCTCATGAAGGAGATGATGAAGGAGTAACAGATGATGAATCAGAGAAAGGAGACAAATCCGAAAGTGACTGGGTGTTCATTGCCATCAAGGAAGAAGATCCAATGCCCTCTGAATCTGTCAATCATAAAGTTGAAGAAAAAGCCCTGGCTGCCCAAGTTGAAGAGAAGGATGATTGGGTCATTGATAGTGGTTGCTCTCACCATATGATAGGTAACAAAAACAAGTTCATAGATTTGGAAAGATATGAAGGAGGAGTAATAAAGTTTGGTGATAACTCTACTAGTAGAATCAGAGGTAAAGGAACTATTTCTTTTGATGGAAAGAAAAAAACTGGTAATGTATTATATGTTGAAGGATTGAAGCACAATCTTCTCAGTGTTGGACAATTGGTGGACAAAGGCTATGATCTCAGATTCAAGAATGGAAAGTGCAAGATTTTTGAAAGTTCCAGAATAGAGATTGCATCCGGTACCCAAACAAAAGGTAACATCTTTCACTTGGCTGGTACTGGTAAAAGTTATTTATTTGTTCAAGTTGATCAGAGTTGGTTATGGCATAGAAGAATGTGTCATATGAATTTTGATAATATCATCAAGATAAGCAATACTCAGGCTGTAAGAGATCTTCCAAAATTGGTAAAACCTACAAATAGTTTGTGCAAAGAATGTTAGTTGGGAAAACAAAGCAGAATCTCATTCAAAAGCAAGGAACAATCTTCTACTAGATTATTAGACTTGGTTCATACTGACTTATGTGATCCGGCAAGAATTAGGAGTGTGCAAGGTGATAGATACTTCATGTTCTAATTGATGACTATTCCTGGATGATGTGGGTAACCTTTCTGAAAGAGAAATCAGAAGCTCTTGAGAAATTCAAAATATTCAAGGCTATGGTGGAAAATGAGACCGGATTGAAATTGAAATGTCTAAGGTCTGATAGAGGTGGAGAATTCATATCCGTGAGTTTATAGATTTTTGTGAGAAACATGGAATAAAGAGACAGTTGTCTGCTCCTAGGACTCCACAGCAAAATGGAGTAGTTGAGAGAAAGAACCGGACCATCCAGGAAGCATCTAGGACCATGATGATGGAAGCAAATGTTCCCCAGATCTATTGGAGGGAAGCTGTCAGCACTGTAGTCTTTACCCTCAATCGAGTTCAAATTAGAAGCAATACCGGTAAGACTCCTTATGAACTTTGGTTTGGTATTACACCTACTGTAAGGTATTTTCAAGTGTTTGGTAGCAAATGCTACATCAAGAGAGATGAAGATCTAGGCAAGTTTGATGCTAGAAGTGATGAAGGAATATTTTTGGGTTACTCTACTCAAAGCAAAGCATACTGGTGTTATAACAAGAGATTGAGAAAGATTATAGAAAGTACAAATGTGAAGGTTGATGAAGGAATTGAAAAACCCTCAAGGTTTTATGAGTATGATGAAGATGATTAAAATAATGCTCTGATTCAAGATGCTCAAGTCCCTCCTAAAAAACATATTCAAGGTGATCTGGTAAGTTAGGAAGAAGAGATAAGTTTCAATGAGCCTGATCAAGAGTTAGAAGTACAAGAAACCCCCAAAGTCCCAAGGTATGTAAGACTGAACCATTCTGAAGATCAGATCATAGGTGACAAAAGCAAAGGTATACAAATAAGAAGAAGAATTGCTCAAGATTCAGATGAGTATTGTTTGATTTTAAAGATTGAACCTAAAATAGTAAATGAAGCTTGCAAAGATGAAAACTGGACTAAGGCAATGGAGGAAGAACTGATGTAAATTGAGAAAAATCACACTTGGGATCTTGTTCCCAGACCTAGAAACAAGAATGTGATTGGAACCAAATGGGTCTTCTGGAACAAATTGAATGAAGTTGGTGAAGTAATCAGAAATAAGGCCAGATTAGTTTGCAAAGGTTACTCTCAAATAGAAGGAGTTGATTTTGAAGAAACTTTTACTCCAGTGGCAAGAATTGAAGCAGTCAGATTATTTCTTGCATATGCCGCTTTCAAAGATTTCAAGGTATATCAGATGGATGTCAAGTCTGCCTTCCTGAATGGTGACTTAGAATAAGAAGTGTACATTGAGCAATCGGATGGATTTCAACTATCTAAAAATAGTGATATGGTTTGCAAGTTGAAGAAGGCACTGTATGGACTGAAGCAAGCCCCAAGAGCCTGGTATGAAAGACTGGATAAACATCTCTTGAAGATTGGTTTCAACAAAGGTATTGCTGACAGTAATTTATATTTCAAAATTGATCATGAAAACATCCTAGGTGTTGAAGTGTTTGTTGATGATATCATTTTTAGAGGAAGAGATAATATGTGTAAAACTTTTGCAAATCAAATGAAAAGTGAGTCTGAGATGTCCATGCTTGGTGAAATGAGTTTCTTCTTGGGTCTGCAAATAACTCAAACAAAGAAAGGTATCTTCATTTCTTAGACCAAATATGCAAGAGAATTGTTGAAGAAATTTGGGATGGAAGATTCAAAGCCAATGAACACTCCCATGGCAACTGGATGTAAGTTGAGCAAAGATGATGACTCTCCTAGGATAGATCAAACAAAATATAGATCAATGATTGGAGGATTGTTGTACCTCACTCAAACTAGACCAGACATTATACAAGTTGTTGGTCTTGTTGCTAGATTCCAGGCTTATCCTAGAGAAGCTCATGTCATGGCAATTAAGAGGATTTTTAGATATCTAAAAGGGATAGTTGAGTATGGTCTGTGGTATCCTAGAGATCATAATTTCTCTCTTCATGCGTATACAGATGCAAATTGGGTAAGAGATGTGGATGACCAGAAGAGTACCAGTGGTGGAGCATCTTTTTGGGAAAGAGATTGGTTTCTTGGCTAAGCAAGAAACAAGAAGCAATATCTCTGTCTACTACTGAAGCCGAATATATAGCAGCAGCAGGTAGTTGCACTTAAGTGTTGTGGATGAAGCAGATGTTAAGAGCTATCAAAGTGAAGTATGAGGAGCCTATCACAATTTTCTATGATAATTCAAGTGCAATAAACATATCTAAGAATCTGGTGTTACACTCAAAGACCAAACACATATCCATCAAGTTTCATTTTTTGAGAGAGCAAGTGAACAAGAATGAAGTCAGATTGGAATTTGTGCCTTCCAAGGATCAGATTGCAGACATCTTTACTAAACCTCTGCCTAAGGACTCTTTTGAGTATCTAAGGGAGAAATTAGAGGTTATTGCCCCTCCGATGATGAACTAAGTTGCACTGAGGTGCATCAGTCTGGTGCATATCATAGTCACATCTTGTGGTCCGGACTGATAATGGGGAGCTCCTACTCAGGGGGAGCAGCAGATATGATTCTAAAGTGATAGAATAGCAAGTATGTGCCCTTTGCCATTGATGTCAAAGGGGGAGAGAAGACATGTGAAAAATAAG
This sequence comes from Cunninghamia lanceolata, assembly GCA_027924645.1. Classification (NCBI taxonomy): domain Eukaryota; kingdom Viridiplantae; phylum Streptophyta; class Pinopsida; order Cupressales; family Cupressaceae; genus Cunninghamia; species Cunninghamia lanceolata. The sequence goes on from BSBN01000277.1 coordinate 2,150,422, forward strand.
TGGCTGCTGATCAAAGGGGGAGTAGTAATGGGAGAGAAGAAATGTGAATGGTGGTTGCTGATAGGGGGAGTTGTGACAGTAAGGAAAAGTTCTTGTCTTGATGGTCAATTAGTTTTTCACATCATATGTTACCATCAATGACAAAAGGGGAGATTGTTGCAAGTATGGGCCTAACTAGTGTTGTCATTAATGTCAACATACTCTTGTTGCATTAATGATAAGGATTGGATGAGCTGTGTGCTGAGGATATTGAGAAAATTAGTCTCAATCAGGAACAGTGGAAGAACAGTGATGACAACAAGGTAAAAGTCCAAGATAGGTTGAGGATCAGAGGATGCGGATTAAAGGGTTTGTATAAATGAGTCTTAAGATGTTCTAGTAGATATTTCAGAGGTCCGTATGAAGATATTAAGAAGCTGTGATCACTCAAGTAGAATCAGTTCTGATAGATGTTTAGAGGTGACAGAGTGTTACAGAAAGGTCCGGTGAGATCCGGAAATGCATTGTCCTTTTCTTTAGATTTGAAGGAGTGTTTGGGAAGTCCTTATGATGAGTCAACTCAATTGGTTCATGGTTTAAAGGTCCACAAGCATCTATTCCTTTGTGACAGTAATGGCAGACTGTGTTCTTGAGGTTTTGGATGTAGGAAAGAAGGATTTCAGTAAGTAGAGGAAGTGCGGATGTTCTTGGTGATTCAGGCAAGCTTGTGGAGGTCCTTGGATCATGTTCAATTCATGTTGATGGTCCACATTAGAGTTGGGGCCCGAAATTGAAGAAATAATTCCAGATGAAGGTGTTCTTCCTTAGGCTAGCTGACTAGATGAGTTACTCAACTTGTGGATGTTCTTGTGGATGATTGCCGACTTAGATGTTTATTCCTAAGTTGATGTCGTGTATAAATAAGGATTGTGAAGTCATTTCAATGTGTGACTTGTGGTGATGAGGATGTGGTAGCAAGGAAGAGAGCAAAAAGTAGAGTAGAAGGTTTGGGCTTAAATGGAAATGACTCAAGCATGGTGAAGATGCTATTTACCAATTTAAGTATGTGATACTTATTCTTTTGTAGACAGTGTGTCTCTTGTAGGCAGTGAGCTTCTTGTGAGCAGTATGCTCAGGTAGTGAGCCCTAATTGGCATGTGCCATTTTGTTCTTTCTATTCTTCTAACAGAGAATACATTCTTGGGTTAATCACCCCATGGTTTTTCCCTTAACCAGGTTTTCCACGTCAAAAATCTTAGTGTCTCATATGTTGATGTGTTTCTACTCTTGATTTGTTACATTGTGCTTTCATGGTTGATCTTCTATTATGCTGCTAATTAACAATGTGGAGTCAAGTGTTTAAAGTAGGAGAAAGTTTTGTACAACTGATTCACCCCCCCTCCCTCTCAATTGTGTGCCCTAAATCTAACAAAATGTACCTAGTATCACAAGCCAATGGATACTCAAATCATGTACAAGGTGTTTGCAACACATCACACAAACACTCAAAATGGGATAATCACATTCACACAAGATCACAAAACACAATTTCCTTTTCTTGTTCCCTACCTAGTGTTCAAAAATAACTTTCTTAAATACAAGATTACACAATAAAATCATCACAAATGTTTCTAATAAGTTCACCTAACCATCAATTAGAATTTAACCTTTCTTAGATATAAATGGAATCTAATCATAATCTTCCATTCAAGGGAAAACAATGCAATCAAACAAGCTCACCAACACACTAGTATTCACATTATAGACCATAATCAAAATAATAATAATATTTCAACTCACAAGGTGGTACATCATAACACAAAACACAATATGGAGAATTCTATTGCACAAAATCATAATAAGAATACACCAAAGTATGGTACTTATGCTTATTTGACAACAAAACTAATTTAATAATGATACACAATTGTTGGCACTTTTTTTATCATCGATGTCAATGGTAGTCTTGACAATGTTTCTCTGACCACTTGTCATTCACAAGATCACTGATGTTGTATCATTGAAATCATTGTAACTATTTCATGGATATAGTAAATTAGGATAGCTTTGTGCTTTGTAATCATATTACCTCTGCAAACAAGTGTTTAATGTTTCATCCTCTGCTCCTTGTAAATAGATGTTTGTTTGTTGATTACACTTTTGTATGGGTTCTTGCTAGTTAGGGTTTGACTGCTTGTTTGAGGTCCTAAAACTCTAATGACCTAATTATCTTCAAGAGAAAAGTTCTTGTTTGCTCCAAGATCAAAGAACTTTCTTTGTTGGGTCAGTGCAAGAAGTTGGGTCCACTTTTTTGCCAAAAAGTGGAAGTGTTTTCCCTAATTTTTAGAATTTGTCACATTTGACCTTAAAATTTGAAGCACTTAGAGATGGAATATTTAAAAAAGTCACTATATATAAAATGTAGTACTCAGAGTCTAGTTTCTAAATATGTAATTTTTTTCAATACTCAGATGATACAAATTAATTTTCAATAGGCATTTCTAAAAACCACTATTTAAAAGTCACTTTTTTTACTATACCATGCACGTGTACGGCCAACATAATTTGATCTAATAAAATTATTTTTCAAAATCCTTTTTGGAAAACATGTGTAGTATAGTGAAGTTTGATGAGGATATTTTTTTATAATTTTTTCCAATTAATTTTTTTTATTAATTTTTTATTAGGCCTAATTGCTACTTTTGAAAACCCCTCGTGTACGGCCAACATAATTTGAGCAAAAAAAATCATAAAATTATTATTTTTTTTTTTCATTGTGTAAAGAATGGTGTAGATTGATGACATATAATTTTTTTTTTTTAAATTTAAAAATTAAAAGTTATTAAAAAAATACAAACACCTATCATTTCAAGTTTTTGGACTAGTTTGCTTATAAATTAAATAATAAATAGAAGAACATGTCTAATAACAAAAAAAAATTATATATTTGAAAACGAGACAATGTCATCTATAATGGATTTTCATTTCGTAAAAAAATTAAGAAAAAAAAGCCCTCAACCATACAGGTAAACTCAGTGTTTCTTCTTGTTTTGTATTTATAAAAAAACTTGCAGGTCCAAGGCTCAAGGTCGGTCAACCATGCCTATCCCGAGCCTAAAACCCAAGAAAAGGTAAGGGAAAAGGCGGGTGGAGATTTCTAATTTCAAATAACGGGTACCTGTTATAAAACAGGTACGCGTTACATAACGGGTACCCGTTATATAACAAGTACCCATTATGTTTTCAATAACGGGTACCCATTTCTATTATACCCGTTATTTCCCATATTAGGGAAAAAAGTACTTTCACTGTTTCCCTGCAACTTGCAAGTCTGATCAGTACAGCGCGACAACGACAATTTCTGCATTTTTTTACTTACAATTGTTTTGTGGAATCTCTTGACAGGTCATATTCTATTCAGATTTTGAAAGGAGTCAATCATATGAACAATTTTGAAGTGAAATCAAGTGCATGAGCTATTTTCAAGAGAAATAAAGAAAGAGGGTTTTTGTTTTTACATCTACCTTTTACTTCAAAATCTATGGAACAAAGGATCTACATCTAATTCTACTTCAAAAGTTCAAATAAGGACATCAATTATGAAATTGGATTAAGTATCAATTGTTATTTTATCAAGAAGGTTTGGTAATCATGGGATCAAATCAATGTCAAAGAAAAAAATAAAGGAGGGTAATGACACCTCAAGAAATTGAAGCAAATAGAGAGAAGGAAGCCAAAAGGCAAAGAGATAGAAGAGCAAGGATTCAAGAGATGAAGAATATTGAAGCATCTAGTTCCATGAGTATTGAAGAGAAAGACATTCAAGAGAGTATAAATGATGGGATGAATGTAGATGATGCAAATGTGGAAATGGTGAGTTTGGAAGAAAATGTGTCTATAGAAACAAATGCATGTATGTCTTCAAACCCAACTTTCAAAGATATGGAAAATGCGACTATACAAACAAATCCAGGTATGTCTTCACAGCCAACTTTCAATGTTATGGAAAACATGACTATAGAAACAAATCCAGGTGTGTCTTTGGAGCCAACTTTCAATGATATAGAACACACGACTATAGAAACAAATCCAGGTGTGTCTTTGGAGCCAACTTTCAATAATATGGAAAACATGACTATAGAAACAAATTTAGGTATGTCTTCAAACCCACCTATTGATGATATGAATGAGAATGATATCCCTTTTAGGAGTAAAAATGAAAATGTTTTATTTGAGATTGAAAGAAATGTCTTAGATAATCTTCCTGGTAAGATTTCTTGGAGGCAAATGAGAACTCATGCAAATAGATTATATAAAAAAAAATTTATAGAAAAAGTCTTGGATTTCAATGTCAACTTATGATGCAATTGATGAAGATGTGGAAATTGCGAAAAGTAATGAAAAAGTTAGGCATCTTTGTAAAACCTAAAAAAAAAGATGAATCAATGAAACAAGTTTTATCTAATGTTGCTAATGCTATTGATTCTACTGGTAAAAAGAGTTGATCTAAAGATAGCAATGCAACATGAAGAGCTATAACAACTGCTTTAGTCAATAAATCGTCTTCTAATAAAAGAATGATAAGTAAGACAATTGAAATTCTAAAGATAAATCTTAAAACTTTGAGAAGAGCAGCAAAGAGAAGAGAATCTATTGAAAAAGATTCAATTAACCAATGTTAGAGTTTTAGTGGTAGACTCCCAAGGTATGACATGAAATTAAATAGTGAAATCAAATCTTTAATTGAAAAATATTGGCATGATAATACAAGGGTATCATCTAATGTTAGAGATGTTTTAAAATTATGAGTGGGGTCTAAAATTCGTGATCCTCATCCAAAACATCTATTAGACATGACTCAAACTGAATTATATAAAAAATTCTTAGATGATTTAGTGCTAGAACCTTTTAATATTCCATAAGCCAAAGATCTTTTGAGAAATGTAAACCTTGGTATGTGAAAATTAATAAATAGCAAATCTCTTGTTGTTGTAAAACTCATGTGCAATTTCATTATTATTATGATCTTTTTCGATATATACGTTCTACTTTGCATACTGACGAAATTATGCAGGAATGTGGTATTAATATGCCACCTCAAACAATTAAGGAGTTTGTAGCAGGTTTGTTTTGTGAAACATCTACTGTATACTTATTTTATTCAAAAGCATGTATTTCTGGACAATGCAATAGATGTGGCAACTTTTCATTGTTAGGAGAATATATGCATGAAAATATTTCACATGAATTTGGACAACAATTAGTGGATGTGAAAAGATTCAAGAATGTTGAATATTCTTTAAAGGATGGAAAAATTGGAAAGCGTTGTGAGTTAGTCACTTAAAAAATTTGTGTGCATGCATTCATCAAATATTTTAAGGATAATATTGTATCCAAATATGTCAAACACTCCTAATATGCTCGGTGGCTTGATGGACAATTCCGTTCATATAAAAACACCTTTCCAATTGGAACTATCCTATCAGTAGTTGACTTTGCAAAAAACTATACTCTTGCTCCACAAGAGGAAATTCAATCTCAGTATTATAATTCAGTGCAAGTGGCCATATTTGTTCATATTGTATACAGACATGTAGATGATAGTACAGAAGATAATAGAAAATTTTTGAGGGAGTATCATTTCTATTTGAGTGATAACCGGTTACACTCTTCAGAGTTTGTGCAATATTGTTTCACAAAATTTTATGAAAGTTTAAAAGAAAGAGGAATCCAGATGACACAACATTTCATATGGTCAGATAATTGTATAGGACAATTCAAAAATGCAAGAATGTTTTATTGGCTATGTAGGGCTCACAAAGAAATCAATATCCAACATATGTGGAGTTTTTTTGAAGCTGGACATGGTAAAGGAGAACATGATGGAGCTGGAGCATGTGTGAAAAGAGCTCTTGCTAGAGAGCAACTAAAATTTGAGGATACAGCCAAATTTAGAGATGTACGTGCAATTGTGGATTGGTGTAATAAAAAGTTATCTATGGGATCAAGTCAGAACTCTACAATTCGACGATTCTTTTAGTTAGTTAAAGAAGAGAATATTCCTACTTGACTTGATTGTGAGACAATAACTAGATCAACAAAATGGCATTCATTTAAGAGTTCAAATGCAAGCACATGGACTATATGGACTAGGGAGCTTGCATGTTTTTGTCAATTTTATATTACAGGTGATTGGGGAGCATGTGAAAATATAGAATGGGTTGAAGAATGGAAACAAAGATCCTTGACACCTACAGAAATACAAGATCAACTTGAAACAACAATTGAAGATGATTATCAAATGTTTGCATCAGATGACTATGATCGTGTTTTAGACCTTGTACAAGAAGGTACTTTTGTTTTCAATTTTTTTTATTGTCATTTTTTTGTACATCCTGTATATAATTAATTATATATGTATGCATGCACAAATTTATGTGATTTAGATACATGTCACACTTTATTGAATTACATAATTTTTTTGTAGGACCTGTCTATGCTATTATTGCACTTGAGGGCAATGAAGAGTAAACCGAGTATTGGTTGGCTCGATGTGTTGAGACAAAACAAAAGTTGTTACATCCTAGAGTAGATGATGATAACATGGAGTATCCAACAGGTTCTGTGGTTGTTGTTGGCACTTGGCTACGAAAATATCCAATAAGAAGGGAATGGTGTGCCTACATTTGAAGATTATGAAACACATAAGAAGATCATACACTACTCACATTTGGTTGTGGCAACAAATATAAAACTAGTCAAATATCAAGGAAAACCTTCTAATAAATAGTTATGGACACTTTCGATGGAAGAACATGAGTCAATTATAGATGCATTACAAAAAAATGAGGATACAGATGGTACAATGGAATAAATTTCCAGGTAAGTAAACCATACTCTTACATCCCCAAGTTAAATTCTTTCATTCTCATTTTAGCTTCTATATTATTCCCCTTGTTTTAAATTTTGTATCAACTCATGGAAATATATAGTTAATTTACTTATACATTTGAACATTACTTTTTGCAGGTGTACCCTAGACAAGTAGTCAAATTTGCATGATTGTCAATAGAAGTTTTCACCATACAAGTATGTGAGGTCAATTTTGTAGTCTTCAACTAAAAGTGAATGCAAATTAGGTAATTACATATATATATACTCAAATATTTATCATCTATCCTCTAAAGACACCCGCTTGTACATCCCCTTAATTAAGATGTCCTCTTAGCTCCCCTTAAGCCATCCTCTTACATCCCCTTAAGCCATCAAGTTTTATTTTATACTTTGTAAATTGACTAGTGTACATCTCTCCAAGTAAGCTATCCTCTTTTGTATCCCCTTAAGACATCCTCTTCTAGCTCCCCTTTTAATTAATCCTCTTATACATCAGCTAAAGCCATCCTCTTATGTATCCCCTTAAGACATCCTCTTAGCTCCCCTTAAGTCATCGTCTTTGTATCCTCTTTTGTGTTATTTAGTACATATTGCATTAATATTTTGTGTTTTTGGTACATATTCTTTCATTCTCATTTACATTCATTATTTCTTGTAGGTGTATCCTACAAGTAGATTTTTCCATGATTGCCACTACAAGATTTCATCATAATGTAAATTGTAGATCAATTTTGTAGTCATGTCAAACTAATAACATGGACCTATAAGCTAATTGTATAGATATACTCATATGTTTAATAATTGACCTATTTTTTTGTTTTGAGACTCTTTTTATGATTTATGCATTTAATTTTCACGGATTGAATATTATTTTATGATCTATGCTATTAGTGTAGAGGTTTAATAAGTATATATAGTTTGTATTTTTCATATCATTTTTGTACCCACTTTAGCTATGTTTTGAGATGTGTTGATTTAGCATTTATTTTAAATATTATTTAATTGCACAAATGTTGAAAAGTAGTGTCATGATAACTTTAAAGGGAAATAGTCCTAGGATAGTTTGCATATTTGAAACATGGTTTAATATCACCTCTATGAATGCCTAGGTGTAATCATTGGTGTTGTAGAACTCTATTTACGACTGCTAAGGTAATAATGAGGGTTATCATGCATAGGTAAGGTATTAAATAGTCATGCATGAAGATTATTGCCATGTATCCAATCTAGACTATCATAAATCATTGAGATGTTCTCACAAGAGCAATTCAAATCTAAAAATCAGTCATAATGAGGTTATATCATCTAAATTCCATTGTAAAAATCCATATGACAATAATAAAACAAATTTAGGATAGTCATGAAACAAATAGGACACTCATGACACAAATAGGACAATCATGTTAGTCAAGAGGTTTTCACAGTGATTGATGATCAAGTATATCAAACGAAGACAAGAATCTACATGTATAGCAAAAGGAATCTCAAAAATCATCTAATTCCCTAGCACTAGAAACATTATGAGTAATCATTATAAGCCTAATTAATGCACCAACATTGTCAACCAATAAGGTATAAAAGAGAAGATCTTAAAAGATTTTTTTGTAGCTTATATTGTGTGGATAAGAAATTTGAATTTCCTTGTAGTTTCTTCTTTAAAAGAGTTAGTTTCTCTACAAGAATTGAATACTACTTCTTGAATAATTTCAAAATGTGATAAATTTTATTGTAGCTTATATTGTGTGGATAAGATTCAAATGAATTTCCTTAGATAGTTTCTTCTTTAAAAGAGTTCTAGTTTCTCTACAAGAATTGTTCATTCTATTTCTTGAATAATTTCAAATTGTGATAATTTTTTTTGTAGCTTATATTGTGTGGATAAGAAATTTGAATTTCCTTATAGTTTCTTCTTTAAAAGAGTTAGTTTCTCTACAAGAATTGAATACTACTTGAATAATTTCCAAATGTGATAAAAAATTTTTTATCTTATATTGTGTGGATAAGATTCAAATGAATTTCCTTAGATAGTTTCTTCTTTAAAAGATTTAGTTTCTCTACAAGAATTAAATGCTACTTCTTGAATAATTTCAAATTGTGATAATTTTTTTTGTAGCTTATATTGTGTGGATACTTGATTTGAATTGAACCTTCTAGTTTCTTCTTGATTTGAATTATTTGAGATTTGTGACGGAGGCTTGCAAAGAGCCATTCATGGTTGAACTTTGTTGAACATGCTTGGGCAGAGCTTAGAGACTTAATATAGGTACTAGTTGGTTGTTGCACAGAACTAGCTATGTGATTAGTATAGTGTTGGAGTCATTTGAAGTAGGTTGTATTAGATAGAGCCATACATGGTTGAAGGACAAACAATGATGTCTTTTGGAGACAAAGCTTAGAAAAGTTCGTGGCATCTTGAAAACATAAGTGTTGATTGTATGTAGGTTGATAAAGTTATTGAGAGTCCTTGATAGAGGTATAGATTGCAAATAGACTGGAGCCATGTTGTAAGTTTACAGTAGAGCTTGTGAAGCCGGTTGGTTGATAGAGATTCAAAGCCTTATGACTAACTAGATAGTTGATTATGGTTGGAAGAGAGGTTGCATGCAAAGTCAATTGGGATTATTGCAATAAAATTTTGGACTACTATTTAAGTGGACTTTGGAACCCATGCATGGAGCTCTCATCCTTCATTCTCCACCATTGCAAGAGGAGTTGTAGGTCATGATCCATTTTAGAGAATTGTGCATTTGTATAATTTCAGTCATGTTAAGGCTATGTAAAAGCCATTATATATTATGAATTAGTGTCATTAGAAGCATTGCTCACTCTTTTGAGAATTTTATGCCTAGTTGAGAGTTTCTCCCAAGTTCATTCTTGTGTTGTATACTATTTATTTATGTGTGATGCAAGTTTAAATGTTCCACATTTGAGATGTTGTCTTAGTCTTTTAATGCACATTTTAGATAGCCATTAGAGGTGGTTGATTGAAGGTAAAGGAAGTTGGAAGTATCTCATTTTTAAATCCATATGTGATGTATCGAAGTGAGGCATAGCTACCCCGAGTTTATGGATTAATTGGCATTTGTTCTATACAATGTGTAGAGGTCTAGAAATGTGTCAAGTTTCATGGACTAGAGAATGCAAAGTGTCCAAAGGTTCTTTTGGTGGAGCTTGTATGTGTCTCTGGGAATGGTGTGCACAATAGGGCCTATGACAAATGGAAATCCCTCTATGAGGAGTGGGAACGATGCACTAGGGAGTGTCAAAGCTCCCTCAAGATGTTGATGTGGTTTGGTGTTTTGTCTTTTTTTTAGCTTTCTATTAGTTGTGTTGGAATTTTGTGCTTGCTATATGTATTGGGGTATTGATATAGTTGCATATGGGTAGTTTAGAAACCTTTATGGGATGTTGTGCTTTCTACTGCTATGCCTAGTCTTGGGTTGTTAGCACACTCATTTATTTATGTTTTCTAAACTATTTTTCAAGAATGGGTCCCATAAGTAGAACACCTATATTATAATTCAAAAAAATTAAACCAAACAAATATGAAATCCACACTAGGAACTAGGTATGTTGAAGATGTAAAGTAATTTTGAATTGGGAAAATATTCATAGGAATCTCTTCTTTAATTCCTTTCCTTTATGAGAAACTATATGTGATTCAACTTCCAAAGGCCAAGGGGGAAGTAAGAAAAGATCAAAAAAGACTTGAGTTGAATAATAACTGAATGCATAAAATTGCAAGGAAGTTTTGGCTATTATAGTGGTTAAGTAAGAAAGATGATAACAAAGTCTCGGTTGCAAATTAATAAAATTTCAAGGACTATACAAATGATCTATATTGAAGGTTTTGTAATCAAAGGATGACCACAATCATTTAAAGGAACATGTATCTCAATTGAGGCTAACTAGGTGAGTCTAACATCCTTATCATTTTATCGTGATTTTGTAGGTTTATCCTAGGTAAATTACCTTGTTATAAAGTGCCCTAAATTTATCTATTAGATAATTGTAATACCAAACTTATCTATTAGATAATTGTAACATCATTTACCTATCTATTCCACTATGTAAATTAACTTAATTTAGGTTTGTGAGGTAGTTAATAGATTGTTCACTATTTCAAGAAAAAATTTTGAACCATAATGCATTTAATCACTTCTTAAAAATTAAAAAATGTAGTAGAGAGAAATCTTCTAACATGTCTAAATTAAATAATTTATAATCTAGAAGTGAACAATGAAGCATATTTAACATACTAAACTACATTCAAGCATATATATCTAGAAGAACATGTAATAGCAAGTTTGACATATATAGTCAAAGTCCTGGAACGGCATATATAAAAAATAATGTGCACATCATACAGTTTAGTCTATGAAATAAAACTCTATGTCAGGAATGATCATCACTCAAGTTCAAATCTGAAAGAGGCCTCTTTCTTCCTCGTGAAATGGATGGATCTACCTCATGCTGTACACACAAGAGAAAGAACTTGCAATCAGATTTAAAAATTTTAAAAATGACATATGAAATTAAATATTTAAATGTAGGCTTTAAAGTGTGCATTTAAATTACCATCTCATGTAGTCCCACATTTTGTTGTGTAGGTGGTATAACTGTTTCATCTTTGTGACCAAAAGTTTGACTTGCTAATTGCTAGAATTTCAAATAAAGCAAGTTTGAAATAAGTTAGAATTTAAATTTAGCATATAAAGACCTAGAAATTGCACATATAGAAAATTTTAAAGTAAAGTTTAGGACCTGAAAATGTGTAGATGGCTCATGAATTTGCCCCTGAGTACCAACCTGGCCAATAGTCTCACTCCTATCATCCTGCACTTACATATATATGGGTGCATATATAAATTTATATAAACTCAAAAAAAGAAACTTAGTAAAAATTTAGTACAATTTTTTAAAACACACACCAGGGAATACTTAGGCATAATAGTTGACGATGGAGGATCAATGGAAGAAACACCTGAGCCATGTGGTCAGTCAGACATGGGAACTGCCACATGATCTGAGCCTCACTGCAATAGTAGTGTTTCACATACATGTATGTATATAGTTATTTATTTAATTATACACTTGTTAATTTAAAATATAATATTGATAAGTTTCAAAAGAAAATTTAAACTAGAATTAGATACATACGGTTTTAGGGTTAAGATATATTGGTTTACCCCGTAAGGTGTGCTAATCTCTACAGCTATCAATGCAAAACTCAATGTATCAAATCGTGATGTGGCCCTAGAGCGACTTAAGATCTGTACAACAAATAGTTTACAATTATATATTAATTCATTAAATTATTTATAAAATTTTTGATCTAAGATCAAATTATACACTTGAAATATTTAATAAAATGTGGTCAATGTACCTATGGAGGATTATCATCCAAATATAGTAGATCCAAGTATGACTCCACTCCGGCTGTAGCTACATCTGATGTGGATGTAGGAGCAGGACCATAACATGGTTGATTGCAATTTGTACACAAATGTGCCCCTGACATGCCTGAGGCTCTATGCTGAGATTCATCGACTCCTCCATGATGCTCTCCACCACTGAATTCAGCTGCATGTGGGCAGCTTGTTCAGTGAGATTGCTTGAGAGTCTACTCAATGCTCCTAATGTCGACAAAACTGCCTGCTGCTGAATAGGTGTAGGAATCGTGGGCAAAACAGGACCAACCATAGAAGCAGGAGGAACAGGTCGATTGGGGTTAACTCATGCCCCTGGTCTGTGTTGTGGTATGCCACAACCAACACCCTGAAATTCTCTCATATCAAAATAATTGGGTTTTTGACCCAATTGAAACTCCACCCATAATTTTCTCAAAAAATATAGCAGCACCTCACAATTAGCATGTGGTGGGTGATCAAACACCATCCACCACCGATCCAAAAAATGTCTCAAAATCCCCTCATGCATACACCACTTAATTGATATTCTTTTTTTGTTGCATCTATAGGTTGATTAGTTTTTGGGTGACGAAAAAATGCGGCTAATGTTTATTTTGTAATGTGGAGGTCATGGATGTCTTTATATGAAAGACCATCCACATAGAATTGCCTCCACTCCTCCCACCAAAGTTGAAATCTATTTAGGTCTGCATCGATAGACCTAACATAATCAATAATGGTTTGCATCGAAGATGCAAACCGAACCACATGAGGAGGCATCAAGTGAGGTTGATTATTAATCAAATTAATGTTCTCCTCAATTGTATTAATATTTTCATTAATGTTTTGCCACAATTGGGCCTCATCAAATGGAGGGGGTGGGGGGTTTTGAGGTGGAGGGGATGGGGGGTTTTGAGGTGGAGGGGGTGGGGGGTTTTGAGGTGGATCACGGGGTGGGGGGGTTTCATAAAGAATGTCATCTATTAAAAATTCCTCTAGACTCTGGCCATCCATTAGATCTGTCTCCTGCAAATTTCCAAATATGTAAATTCATATAAAAAACTTACAAATGTATAATTTCACAAATATATATACATATTGAAAACTTACAAACAAATATCTATAAACTTAAACTTAATCTAGAGTAGATCTATAAATGATTTAGTTTAAAATATCCATGAATTTAGAGAGCACGTAATACTTGAAAATTAAACACATGCACAAGTTTATCATATAATATGATCAAATGATGATGCCTCATACCTATGTCTCCTTAAATTAATCCAACATTTCCCTAAAATATTATATTCTCCTTCCTACTTCATTCCTCTTTAACCATTTTTTAGAGGGTTTTTGAACTATAGAATTGGTATTTATAGATAAAATATGGAATAATTAGAAAAATGATCTCACAAATTACCAAGAGGAAGTTATGCAAAAAATTACAACATAAAGCTATGTCTAAATTTTTAGATCATTTTCACATAGTGGACAAGGTTGCAGGTTCTAGGTCCTAGTCATACACCAAGGTGTCACTCTACCTAACAACCTTGTCGTATCATCATTTTTCTCAAAATTATAATGGAAATTACATTTTGACACCTTATATAGTCTAAATTTAAAAGTGCATGCCAAGTGTATTAGATTCCCATTTCTCTATTAATCGGGCTACTTCTAACTTCTAAGTTAAGCTCAATTGTGACATATTTTACTATTTTGCACCATCTTCTACTTTTATTTTGAGTCCATTTATAGTTAATGTTTATTTTGAGTCCATTTGTAGTGGTAACCATCTCCTACAAGTGCATGTAAACCCTTGTATTTATAGTTTACTTTTCCTAATCCGGTGTCAATTTCTATTTCCATTGTCTTGTTTGTTTAACTATCATTGATTATTTCCCCTAATCATTTATCACATTATTTGGACTTCTATTTTTGTATGAAAATATATAAAATCGGCCTGGACCTCTTTCTAAACCATTTTCTTTCCTCAATTTTTCATTTTAGATTCTCATTTCTACTTTATTTTTCATCACTTGTATCTTTCATATTATTTCTTTTCTTCTCCCATATTAGTCCTCTCTATATCCATATTATTCCCCTTTACTTTGTTTCATTGAGTCTTATTTTTCCATCTCCTAAATTCCCTCTTTCTCCTTCAAACCTTGGTTTAAACCTAGCTTTAGTTTTTCATACCAATTTCTAGATCCTGTTGTTTTTACTCCTCCAAATAGATGACGGTGTGACATGAAGATGTCTATGTGATGCCCTGACATTATAGGTGGAGGCTCCCTCTCTCTAGTGATAGGTCTATTTTGTATTGTATTTTTTAGTTCCACTTCAATTCATAAAAAAAAATTCCAAAATGTTGTAAATAGTATTTCATTTCTATTCATTTATTGCTCTTAACTTAGAAAAGTTATATTTTCTAATTAATAGCATTATACTCAATTTGCTAGAGCTATCACATCTAATACACCTAAGACTCCTCTTAATTATCATGTAGTACCTCCTCCTAACTATCAAGTGGTAGCTCATACCTATAATACCTATGGGAATAGGCAACAAAAATTCATTCCTATTTCTCTTCCTATATTAACTCCAATTTTACTATAGGCTTCTCATGTGTCTCAAAAGAGCGGTACAGATTATGACTTAATTGAACATTGCATGCTACTTTTATACTACATTTATACCAATAGTGACCTTGTTAGACTACATTTATACCAATACTACAACATTGTATTCCAACAATATGAGTTACCTTCTGCTGAAGTGTAAAAACAAAATGAACCCATTTTGATTATTGTTGGTGTAAATTCTATTGTAGGAAAGTGTACCCTTATAGATAATATCTGTGGTCTTAATGTATTTGGGGTAGATTTTCTAAATCACATAAATATAAATACAACTTGTATTTTGTCTTCTATTATATCAATTATGGGTTTCTAAAACATAAGTTAGAAAGCCCTTGGAAACATCACTTTTCCTATAGAATTGGGCCCTATCACATTACCAACCATGGTGCATGTGATATTGGTTTTCCTTTCTTATAATCTCCTTTTAGGTAGGCAATCTATTCATACCATGGGTGCCATCCCATCAAATTTAAATATTAATATATTCAATTTGTCCATGGGAATAAAAAAATTACAATAAAAGTAGACCCCGATCCATTACAATATTGTCAACAAATTAAACTTGGGAAAAAGCATAATTCTTCACTACTACTTCAAAATGTGATGCCTTCTTTATCCTCACAAAAAATACAACTCCTATTGATGATGTGGCTAAATATTCACCTCTTCTTCTAGTACATGGACTGGTGATGATTGGGGTCCCTTAGATTTCACACCTTCTTTTTTGGAGAGTATAAGATAGACTTGTCACATTTTGAGATTCCTAAAATCACAACTACAACATTGGCATCACAATCTAATGAGGCATCCATTTCCTCTATTAAAGGATCATTTGAATATACCTCTTGTGTTGGGCATGCCTTTGACATTGATCCTACTTCTTTTGAAGAGTTGCAATCATTTATAGGCTTGGTTTTGATATCCTCGCAAATTTTAGTTATAGGCATAGTCACTTAGATTAAAAATAAGGCATTAAGGTCCCTATTGATCCTAATGAATATCATGCTATGAATGGTATTGGTTATAGACCTCCTAGGTCTTCATTCTAAAATTATTTGCATGTAGACATGATTTCCTCATCTTCAAACTTATCCCTTTTATCATTAGTGTACCCTAAGTTAATCATCAACACTGAAGCATCCTACATGCCTCCTCTTGATACATTTTCATCTTCAAACTTATCCCTTTTATCATTATTACATATACTAAGTTAATCATATCCTCAGAAAATCTAGTTATAGGCATAGTTGCTTAGATCAAAAAGAAGGCATTAAGGTCCCTATTGAGCCTAATGAATATCATTCTATGAATGGTATTGGTTATAGACCGCCTAGGTCTTCATCCTAAAATTATTTGCACGTAGACATGATTTCCTCATCTTCAAACTTATCCCTTTTATTATTCTAGTGGTAGTTCCATCTCATACAAGTGCATCTAAACCCTTGTATTTATAGTTTACTTTTTCCTAATCCGGTGTCAATTTCTATTTCCATTGTCTTGTTTGTTTAACTATTATTGATTATTTCCTTTGATCATTTATCACATTATTTGTCATAATTTAAAAGTGCATGATAGCCCATGCCAAGTGTATTCTTCCCATTTCACTATTATAATATTTCCAATCACTTGTCAATGTAGGGTTTACCAGAGCAATAAGGCACATAAGAAACATAAAAATTTGCACTTTGGGGCATGGGCCAACAACCTCCTAGGTCTAACCCCATGCAACTAGAGTAATATACAAGGACTCATAACTAAAGATTAGACTAGGCTAGTAATGACATGATAGATGGGTATGCATGTAGATGAGTTAATAAATTTTGAAGAATGTATTTCTTTTTAATGTGGCTCATGGTAAGCTAACTCTTTGGAACTCAACACTTGATGAATGAAAACATGAAAGATCCACCTACAAGCCTATAGGAATCAAAAGTGGGATTTGATATTAGGAAAGTGAGATGAGAAATACAAGCATGGACAAATCATGGAATTCTACATAGCATAAGGTAATAAATAAAAATAATGCTAGTAAGAATAATGATAATAGAAACGTGGATAATGAAAGTGGTTGCAATGGAATTAATAGGAGTAAAAGAATGCTTAAAGCAGAGAGAATCTAAACGATGGAGAACTGTGTAGTCAATGGGCATGGCATGGGATTCAAATGAAACTATGGGATCCTCAAAAGCAATAAAAGTTACTTAGTGGTCAGAAATGGAATACTAGTAAATGATGATGAAGATATATATATAGTAAAGTAATTATAAGATATTTTTAATTAGTAGTTTGCATTTTTAGGAGGATGGAAAGTGGCTTGTTTGGAATTTCAAGTCAATTCAATCTAAAATTTTGTTTGACCACAACAATTCAATTCACAAAGCTTCCTTTGAATGTTATTATGTTCCCATTAGAAGTCACTGAATAGTCAAATGCATTCAAATCATACTCACACAAAATTAAATCTTTATAATTTGGTTTTTTAGGGTTTAGGGTTTGCAGGACAACATGGTTTTAGGGTTTATAGTTTGGTTTTTTAGGGTTTATAGTTTACATTTTTAGAGTTTACAGTACAACATGGTTTCAGGGTTTATAATTTGCTTTTTTAGGGTTTATAGTTTAGGTTTTTAGGGTTTGTAGTATAACATGGTTTTAGGGTTTATAATTTGGTTTTTTAGGGTTTATAGTTTAAGTTTTTTAGGGTTTGCAGTAACATACAATCACAAAAAAATCATAAAATTCTAATAACAAGTAAAACCCTTAAATAACAAATAAAACCCTAATTTTCATTTTAACCCTACAATTAGAAAAAAAAAACATTTTAAACAAGATAAAAATAGGCAGAGAACCAACCTGGAAGAGCTCAGTGGTGACGAGGTGGAGGGAGGAGGTGAGAGGGCAAAAAAATCTCTGCTGTTGTGTTTGTTTAGTCTTTGGCAATGCGTACCCATTCTAAACAATCTGCTGTCACTGTCAGCCTTTGTGGGAGAAAATGAGCCCGCAGGGCTCTTTTTTAAAAATATATAGTTTTTTGAAAATGGGTACCCATTTAGTAACGTGCACCCAAAACTAAATGGGTACCTGTTTAGGCTCAGGTGCCCGTTTAGATTCAGGCGCCCGTTCCTAAACTAGTACCTATTTCTTTGAAAACGGGTACCCGTTATTGGCGGCATTTTTTTTGCCCGCGTGACTTCCCCTATATGTGGACCGAGTTTCTTGCTTTTACCCTACTATTTGTTGAGAATTGAGTCAGTGCTAGGCAAATTTGAAGGTATTCTCTTGCCTGATGTTAACCCATTACTCAATATGCAGTTTACAGATGACACTACAATCTTCCTAGTTATTGAAAAGCATAATCTTTATAATTTGAAGCTAAGACTCCATAAATTTTGTTTGGCCTTAGATGCCAAGATATCAATTAGCAAATTTGTCCTCTTGGGGAGGTTTGATTCCCCTCCTGACTGGGTGGGATATCGTGACTGGTAGTGGGGTGGCCCCAAGAAGCTAGTTATGTTCCTGGGTATACCTTTCGCTCTGGATCCCTCCCTCAAACAGATGTGGGAGTGGCTTTTCTCCAAAAATGATGTCAAACTTAGAAGTTGGAACAAACAAGCCTTGTCTCTTGCAAGGAGGTTTCAAATTTGCCAAAAAATCCACTTTGCATATACTATTTATTATTCCCCTATGTGGCTCTTCTCTTTTGTGCAAATTGCAAGTATTCAAAAAGAAATTAGGGCCTTTCTATGGTCAGATGGTAAAGGGAAAAGGAAAAAACACCATGTTAACTGAGATTTGTGTTGCTTCAATTGAGATCATGGTGGACTAGGTCTGAAAGACTTAAAATTGCAGGGTATGGCTCTTGTGGTGAAGTGGATTGTATAGGCTCTGGAAGGAAATGAACCTTGGAAGGTTCTTGTAAGGAATAACTTCAAACTCTCAAGGCCAAGATTAGCCCTAGGATGGAGAGATGTACATCCTCATGACCTCCTTTTTGGGGATTTCAAGGTGAAACCATTTGGGTCAGTTGGTTTTGCCTCTATTTGGAAGGCATGGGAAGTCTGTCGAACTCTCATCTCCAAAAATGAACTACAAAGGCCTATTATCCAATGGGGAGAGCACTTATCAATTTGGTGGTCCTTGAAACACAAGGATAGGCATTTGGCTCTTATTCAAGGGTGTTCCTATCTGAAATGGCATAAGCTGGGACTGCCTTCATTCCAAGATATTTGTAGCTCTGAAGGCATTAAAAATTGAGAGACCTTGAGACTTCATTTTGGCCTCAAGGATACTTAGAAGAAAACTTATTTTGTCCTTCTTTCTGCCTTCTCTTCTTTTCTTGCCCAGACAAAATTGTTGTGTGAGCTTGAATGGTTGAGTATGTTGAAATGGAACAATGGACTCAGTTTGAAACTTTGTGAGCCTAAAAGGATCTATAAACTTTTAAAGGATTCCAATGAAGTCTTTAAGCACTGTGCCAAAGTTTGGGATTGTAATGTTAGTCACAAATGTCTTAGGAGGATCTTTTTGTCTTTTTGGTCTAGTTTTATGGAACCTAAGAAAGGATGTTTTAGATGGCTTCTTGGTCTAGGGAAATTACCAGTGGGTGCTAATAATAGTGTTTACAGAGTTTGTAATGTGGTTGAGTCTTGTGATCACATTTTTTCCCAATGTCCTTTTGCTTGTAAAATATGGGATATTTTCATGGGATGTCTATCCAATTGGTCTCTAAGCTCTCCTTTGTGTAAACTTGGTATTCTATTTGGTTGCCTAGCTAGCTTTGACTCTAAAACCAATAAGTTCTAGTTGTTGTTTACTACTGAGGTCTTGTGGATGTTGTGGAAAAAGAGGAATGAAGATTACTTCCAAAACAAAGTTAGGGTTCTTACTGGGCCTAAATTTAGAGTCACACAAGATGATTTCCTTTTCTAGGTGGCAGCCTTTGTTGAAGCACAAATTGCTATTTTTTCTGATGATGGAGATGATGTTCCCTCTCTGTACTCAAAGGCTAGCTCATGCCCAAGTCATGTGGGCTTGTAGGATATGAAGAAAACTTACCTTACATTCACTGAGAAGTTGGATGCGTTACATAGTAAATTCAAGGAGCTAGATTTGGTAGTCAAAGAGGAGACAGTTGAGTCACAGATGCGCACTTAGTTTCCAGACCTTTTGGATCCTTCCCCTACCTTGATTGATGATCAGGGTGTTCTCAGGCTTCTTGTTGATCAGGATGGAGTCTCACATGTTTATACTAAACCAGGCGCAGATGTTGAGCTGGTAGCAGACTTGGAGCCCGATCCAGACACAGATTCCTTTCCTGATCTGCTGTCAGATATGGATGTACACTCATCAGATTAGGATGATATCTTTGTTGAGCTAGGATCGGATGGTACCTCTTAATAGTATATGATGCTACCTTTTAGTAATATAGTATTTTTTCTTATATGACGTAAAAAGGTAAAAGTAGTAACAACATTATAAGTAGTAGTCTGGCATTCTGTGTAAATTGAGTGGGTGGCCATCTTGGCCACATCAGATGTAATGACTTTTGCTCCTCTTTTTGGTAATACAAATGCTATATCCTTAATAGAAAAGAACTCTTTGACATTTATTTTTACAAACTTTAATCACTATTAGCAAGCAAGACTTGAATGGAAACCAATAGATCTTGTCTTTGTATTTGCAAACTTGGCCATAACTATGCCCATGGGTTTGTTCATAGTGCCTCATTAACAAAATACAA
This sequence comes from Cunninghamia lanceolata, assembly GCA_027924645.1. NCBI lineage: Eukaryota > Viridiplantae > Streptophyta > Pinopsida > Cupressales > Cupressaceae > Cunninghamia > Cunninghamia lanceolata. Next base: position 2,171,082 of record BSBN01000277.1, read on the forward strand.
CCATGTGATGAGATGATTGAAACTGTATATTAGAAAATCACATACATGTAGTTATTACTTTTTATGTATGCATAGAATACAACCATATTATTTTCCTTTTTATTATCACACAATCATGTCATTAATTTTAGGAATTAAATATGTTATGAAACTTTAAAATAATTTTAGTTTGAAATAATTATTTTAATTTAAATTATTTATTGTGATTAAAAATATGAAATAATTATTCTATTTTAAATTAACTATTCTTATTTAAAAATATGAAACTATTTGCGGATAAAATAATAAATATTTATTATAAAATAATAATAATATAAATACATTATTACAGTGTTTTCTAATATTATACTACATAATTATGATTTAAAATTATTAAAGTATACAATAATTATAATTATAATTTAAAATAAATTGATTAAAAGGCTTCTAGATGATACTTCTTTGTGTACTTTTGATATATTTTTAGTTTCTGCCAAGGAAACTATAGGTGAGCCATGTTCCTAACTAGTTATTAATAATTCTTTTTGCAACCAATGAGAACTAAATAAATTTTGTATTTAAAAAATATTTACCTATTGCTATTGTATAGATGCAAATATTTTAAAAAACATATTTGAAAAAAAAAAAAATTCAATCTATTTGGTAGAAAACTTTCACCTGATAAGGGTGATTATTGCGGATCATCAAGGTTTAAATTATAAAGTTTTGTATGAATCCTGGAAATAATTTTATACATTACTTTCATTTTTCTCAAAAAAAGTGCAAATATAACATTCTGCGTGCCACTGGAGAGTTTTAAGGGAGTGGAGGAAGGAGCACACCCCATCACGCCCAAATTTTTAGGCAACCATTCTTCATGTTTTTTATGTTCTTGATGTCTAAACATTGTAGAATCTACTATTCCTCTTGAAGAAAGGCTTTGTTTTGAACTTGGTAATGCTGCTTCTTTACCATACAGTTAGCTGGATTATACATTATCATTTATTATAGATCAGTATTTCTAGATTTAATTGTGTATGTGTTTTTTCCTCAACGTTTCGGATCATACTTCATAATCCATCATTATTTTTCACTTCTCTGGCTCTATTTTCTCCTGATGATGGATCATGGAGTATGATCCGAAAGGTTGAGGAAAAAACACATACACAGTTAAATCCAGAAATACTGATCTATAATCATTATGGACTATGGAAATCTGATATCTATCATTATCATTTATATATTATATGCTATATGGAGTGATTTTATCTAGAACTTCCCAAGCTACCTTTATGGATATTTTGCCGAGGGCTTTAGATTGCTCAGAAGTTTGGACCAAGCTTATGAATTCAGTTGAATTGTGGGGTGTTTATGATCTCTTATGAACATTAAATTGACAATCTCTTGTGAACTTCATCATTTTTTTGTGAGTATTTTCCAGTGTACTTCTCACTTTATGTTTCAAATGTTTTCCATGTCAAAATCTATTTTTCCCATTGTGGAAAATTCCTGTAGGAGTCTGGGTAGTGTCTCAGTCCTAGTGTGGCTTATAATCCTCTCAGACTAGCTACTGATTGAAAGCTTTTCTTTAACAAAAAAGGAAAACATGGACATGTTTGAAGCCATACATTATCTAGATTTGCTTGGGAATAAAATTGTAAAGTTTGCTCCATTCTCACGAGGGTTGTAAAATGGATCTTGTGCAATTTTTTAGCTTTCATTTTTGCGAATTCTTTGATTGACCATTACTTTTGGCTTGGATCTTGTCTTAATGTTCTAAACTTTTTTTTCACTTTCTTTTAGAAGAATGTTTGGTTTATGAAGTCGAGGAGAAAGTTTTGGATTTTTTCATAACTTATATTAAGTTGATTTGGTTGTTGAATATTTCAGGTCATTTGTTTTTGGTTTGTAAAGAGTATGGTCACCACCTTGTAACCTGAGCCTTTAAAATTTGACTATCTCCAGCATCTTTGTAAAAGAGATATTGTGGTTAAAGCTTCCTAAGTGTTTGGCTGCTCTGGCAAGAAAAGTTCAATAGAAGAATTTGTCTTTCTAGTGAGTAATCTTTCAACAGTTTAGTAACCATGCCTATTTTTAGTAGTTTAATCTATCGTGGAAATTTGTATTTTCTAAAAGTAGAGAGATTAATACTCCTTTTTTAAGAAATATTAATTTCATTGGCATTTTTAAATTTCTTTTTAAGTTTTTATCTAATAGATCTTGCACAAATCCCTCGATATGCATACATGTCTAGAATTAATAACTTAAATATTAAGAAATTGCATGTAAAGATTCTCGTCCTTAGTAGGGTATAAAAGGTGATGGTCTGCTATTGAAGATGAGGCTTGGGTTGAAGAACTGGTGGACACAGTGCATGTAATGTCAGGTTCTCAAGAATGTTGAGGGGTGGTACAAGGTGTCGGTGGTCACTGAAATGGAGCAGTCATTGTGTACATGCATTAGCTGGGGTTTTTTTAGAGAACTTAAGTAGTTTTTCTATTAATTTTAGACCAAAAAGGGAGTACAATGAACATCATCCTAGAAAAAGTTGTCATTACCCTCCTAAGCTCTTCTACTTTACTATGTTTTTGGATTGCACCCACAAAAGCAATATTCATGTTCTTGTCCCAATGGGGCATGCCTTCATATTTAAAAAAACCATCTGTGCAATCTCTTGTATAACATCTGTATAAAATACAAAAAATTGTGGGTCATGCGATCCGTAAAATGTGATGTCCATGTCTACTAAATCTTCTTCTTTACCAAGGTAAGCACTTGAATCCTTCGCATAATGAATTAAGATACCATCGTAGAGTTCAACCCCGCAAAGGCTCTTAGGAACCATGTCTCTAATTTTTTTGACGTCAAGAAGAAAGTCTCTGATCCTAGATAGACCTATACAAACTCTAATTTGGTGGAAAAATTGGCTTTTTACTAAAGGATCCCATTAGCAAGTTGTTAATTGGTAATAAAAATAAATAATGATTTATTTTGAGCATGTTTTTGCACCTATTAAGGACCTAGCATGTTTATATGGTATTTTGTCCCAAGGCCTATCTTCTATGTATTAATTTAGTAGGAGCAATGTTGTTCATGTCTATATTAGAAATGTGAATGTTAAGTACCTATTTCACGGATTGTCCCTATAAGTGAAGTGAAGAATGGTTGGAATCCAATGAAGTCATTTATTCCGTATCCTGGTACATTCACGGGAACTCTGTCATCTACTCTGTATATTGCCTTACCCTGTGAAGGATACCATCATATATCTGCAAATTCATGCTGCAAGCCAAATGTGAGTACCATATTTTCTATGTCTACATCATCTTTCTCAAGATTTGTAATGGACCTCTTGAACAATCGTTGCAATTGAAGGGTGACCTATATTAAAGTGGAGCATACTTTAAGAAAATCATAAACATTTTTTTCTCCAACAAGAGCTTTGAAGTCAAGGAAGGTTGTGGTGGAGTGTGCTAGAACAATAGTGTAGAATTGAAAAGTAAAGGTCTCTCATAATTTTATTCTCAAAAGAAATTCACTGTTACAGAATTACATCATGCATTCGCATTCAACCTCAACTGACATATAAAACCAGGAAAAAACATATATAATTAATTTAATGTGGTTATACTTTTCCATCAATCATTTTGCACTGTAAGTTGTATTCAGTAGCTTGTTCTAGTGAGTAGCAAATGTTTTTTTAGCTACTCTTTGTCCCTGTAGATGATAGTACATAATGTATTTATTAGATATCTACAAAACCAAAGATGCTACTACATTATTTACAGGTAAGAAGATGCATTCATTGATATCTATGAGCAAGACTAGAACCAAAAAATTATGCAACACTTCTTAAATATGTCATACATTAATACAAAATGTAGCCCAAATAAATGATTGAGATCATGCAAATAAATGATTGAGATCATGCAAAATTATTCATGAACATTTTGGCAGTAACTTCGTTGCTCTATAGCTCTTGTTTAAATATAGCTATACTTCAACATCTTTACATGTAGTTTTGACCTCAAGAAACACTAACATATTAACAATAAAAGAATATTAATCTTAAAAAAGAATTTTAAAATATTATAATTTAAAAATTTTCAACCTAAAAATATAACTATTACTATTAACAATAGCAATTCATAAACAAATCCTAAAATTAGAAATTCCACTTATTGAAATTTTCAAAAATTTAAACATATCAATCATAAACAATACAATGAAATTCAAGAAACCGAACAACTTTTAAATAAAAAAAGAAATGAAACAACTCAAACTCAATAACACCACTAAAATGATTTCTGATTAAAAACACCATCTACAGTAAATAGTATCTACTGATTTTTTTTCCTAAAACAAAAGATGGCTACCACTTTAACATATATTAATAATAAAAATTGATTAAAATTTTGAAAGAACAAAAATAGTTTTAATTGCACTTCAAAATCTTTACATGTAGTTTTTTTTTTTTAATAAAAAGGTTCAAAAACACCCATACCAGATATATTTAATATAAAAAGAGTACAAGAGGGGCCCATACACGGGGAGAAAAGCCATCAAAGTCAAAGTGGTAAAAAACACCAGGCATCATCCAGTCAAAAACAGCTTCATAGTAGTTACAGTCCCATATAATGAACATCAAATTAAAATAAATGAAGCTGGAAGTAACAGATAGTTCTGCTAGAGTGTACATAAAGTGGCTGCTAGAAGTGAAGAGACAGGCCCACTTGGCCTTAAGCAGGCAATTAATACATCTGACAAAAAATAACTCCATGCTCCACCCAGAAAGATTTGAAGTAGTCCAAATCAGAAAAAGAACCATTGTTCACCTAGCGGTGACAGGGAACTCTGCCAGATCTAAACATTGAAGGTTGAATTTGCCCAGAACTCACATACCATTCAGGTTTCTCAAAATGGGCACTGTATTCACTTCATAGAGACAAAAATCTCTTCTCAAAGAGAAACGAACATAAGACTTGCCACCCACATCTGGATGTCTCTTGAAGAATAAAACACCAACAATGCCTTGGAGTCATGTACGGAGGAATGAGACACCTCTATTCAAAAATTTAGATGCAGCAATTCAAAGATAATGTTCTACAAACATTTCAACCCCTTCAAACAAAGGTATTACCTCTGAAATCTCCTAGCAACGACAATGGGATTGATTTAATAGACACAAAATTGAAAATCCAAACTTAGATGCCTTCAAAGGAAGTGAAGTGCTGGTTTGGAGTTTCAAAATACAAACTCCATCAAGGCATGTCCAGAAACTGCGTCCCATTCAAGTTTCTCAGGATTAGGCACTCTATTCGCACCATAGATGCAAAGAAATAGTGAACACCTCTAACTCTCTTCTCAGAGAACAATAAACAAAGAACTTGCCACCCACATCTCTGGATGTCTCTTGCAGAATAAAATACCAACAGGCCCTCTGAACATGCCAGAGGGGCATAGATCAAAGAAACACCCACTGCCTGGGAGAGGCATCATGGGAAACTCACTATCAAGGAAAACACAATGCTGAAGGAGCTAAACCAGAGTAAAGAAAGATTCCACATCCATTACTGTCTATGATGGGAAATATGCATTGTTGTTGGCTATGAACTATTCTTATTTGTAAGAGCTAAGATCTATCTTAAATGTTTATATTTTGTTACTAACATGGCCATATGCATTATGTCTCTTTCTTACGATTGGTTTACTCATATAACTCTTCCCACTATACCTAAAATATTAGGGAGAGAATTTATCATTATCCTTGCATTTAAGAAGTTATAAATCCTATGGTTTTTCCAAGACAAATTAAGTGATGCACAAAGAAAGAGTTGTATGTTTGGTGTATTATTAGAAAACAAATAATTAGTAGAATATATTAGTTAATACATTTCATATGCCAATGCCATATTAGTATGACACCGCCTAAGTTATTATCAAAATTCTTGTCTTAACAAAAGAATACCAAGTCAAACACTACTACCACAATGGTGGCTTGAGCAACAAGATTAAATATTACACAAATCAATTTAACCATCATAGGTTGGTCAGTGTTTTATGCTTATAACAATCAAGTTGATTTATCTTTAGCAAATTATTGTGATAAAGTGAGGATGCCCCATGGTGCTTAATAAGATACTTCACCATCTCCTACTAAATGTATTACATCTTTTATTTTAAGGTATTTTAGTATTAAATTATCCATGTGTAGCACATTACTTAAGAAATATGGATAGTAATGCCCGAGTTACCTTGAGTTTATCATTGGAGTTAGGAGTGGACCTTTAACCAATGAAGGTGAAACCTAATGGACTATGTTGAGGCTTCATTAATTGGATAGAAGATAAGACCTTCCTTACAAGTTTCCCTACAAACTAAAATAGAGTTAGCATTATAGCACTTAGACACAATTTTGGTATTAATGAGAAGTAAAATAGAGTTAGCATTATAGCACTTAGACACAATTTTGGTATTAATGAGAAGTGGACAAGAATAATTGGACCATCACAATATCATGTTTATTAATGTTTACAAATTTGGGTTATGAATAAACTTGTTTACTATAAGTATCTTGTGTAATATTAGTAAGTGGCTTTTGTTTCTAATCATAGCTTTGATATGCTTAATTTGTGCTAAAGGATCATTATTGTGATCAGGGTTAGGACTATGATAGTGGCTTTGTATCTAAAAGATTGTGACACAATTAATACCCTTTGATTCTCTATGAGGTCCTTGTCAAGATTGAGCTTATTTAATATCTCTATAGCCGGAAAGAGAAGATTATATCATTATCAACCATTACTTGGCTTGACAAAGGTGTGGGAATCTCTAAGTATTGAACTATGATATATCGGGGCTAATAGAGTAGCATGTAACTATTGGAATTTAGGGAAATATTGTGATGAACTCAATTAAGTGTGAATTAGTGGAGGATTTGGGGTTGGTGCCCTTATGATCTATGACCCTCTAAAATGTTCAAACCAAGAAATGTTCGTACCATTATTAGGTACTAAATTGTGAGGACTGGTCATTGAGTTTAAAGAGCATTCATCTATATTGTTGTTTTAGTCCATTTGCTTGTTGGCTACATGATGATGGTCATTAAGATGTGTTGCAAGTATAGGTGACTCATGTATTAATAGTGTAAATTATGTAATCAAATAGTCTACATAGCGAAACATATGTGGTGATTGATCGTGGGCATGGTACTATTGTTAAAACACATTGAGTAGAGAAAATCTTAACTATAGATAGTTGTTTGATTCAATTGAGTAATCTAATCTCCTTTCCTTATGATAAATTTCATGGAAACAATACATTAAGCCATATCTTATAAATATGTAGCTCTCTTCTAGGAAGATTAATAAGGTCATCGCATAATAGAACAAAGTGTGATGATAATCCCTTAGTTATAAACAACACTATGTACCGAGTAATTAGTTTTAAGATGTCTTCATGATTCATGCGGTCGGTGATAAATACATGTGTTGTGTTATCATAGGGTACAAGAATGTTGCATGATATCCTTGCTATTTTTATAATTATTAGGGAGTGGCAATCTTGGATATGACTATGATATTGATGTTATTGAATCATATTATAAAAGGATGTCATTGTGGAGTCATAATAGGGATTTGCCTAATTACTACACTATGAATATATTTGGTTTTCTCTCATCATGTGTTCGGATAAGGATGATCTATTTTATATTGATTATGTTGTTATTCATATTTCTGTGTATGGATTTGATTGCGGGAATATTAGTAAGTGTTGGTATGATAATGGGATGACCATGAAACCTTGAGGTTAGGGACCTAGGTGTGTAACCCTTGAGAGATTAAGTGACGAGAACTACATGTGACTTTGATCCCATTTGGAAGTGGGTATGCAGGCAATTCTTTGGCAAAGGATGCCCCTGGACCTCAAGTCTATAGGGGAGAGGTTTAGGGAATAACTCTGAGGTATGGGGTGAACCTAAACTTGATCAACCTTCCCTCTTTGGTATGTTTTAGCTCAAGGCTGAAACTACCTTGGATGATTGTAAAGTCACCCATTTAATTATTAAGTCCCCAGTATATAGGCCCAAGCTAGTAAAAAGGCACTCTATCAACATTATGTTCCTCCACTCTAAGGTTGTTGGGTTAGGTTCTCTAAAGATGCCCCAATCTTGGATTGACTTTTAGAATCAAGATCTTTTTAGTTTGTCTCTAATGTAATGTATGACAGTGCCTTTGGACTTGTCTTGATTAATATAATTAGTGTTTTGCATGTTGATCACTATGGGCTATTGATGGTGGGAATTTATTAGTAAGTATGGTATTTATTCTTTACTGAGCTTGTGATTGTTAATATGCAAAAGATGTGCACTAAGAAGTAGAATTATGTTTAAAATTACTATTGTGGGTTTGGGTTGTGTATGATGCATACTGCGTTTCAAAGTGACCATTGAATGTATGGAATGGGCATTAATATTACATTGAGTTTGTATATGCTTATGCATTTGTGACCAGATAGGGTCCAGCTCATGTGGATTCAATATATATTTATGAGAGTTGACCTATAATATAGACCCCTAGACATATAAGACCTAGTGTATTGGTTTATGGACTTATATGTGGTATATGGTTGAGTCAACCTAATTCATCTTGGTGAATCCTTGTGATATCCATATTGTGTGTGTACCTGGCCATAAGATGACCCACATGTCTGAAATGAGTCTGATACAAGTGCAGATAGCCGACTATCACTAGTACCATGCAGGTGACGGATGCCAGGTGCTATCTGTCGTATCTTAGGATGAGCGAGTTTTCACTAGTAGCATGGAGGTGACAGATACAATGAGCCATCTGTGTTATGATATAGGTGTGGTTGAGCTAGTTGTCACCAATATTGTGGAGGTGACAGATACCAGGTGCTATCCACCGTATCTTAGGGTTAGTCAGTTGTCACCAGTACCATAGAGGTGACAGATGCCAGGAGCTACCCTTTGGTATGATAGGGCTTAGTTGGCTTTCACCGGTACCATGCAGGTGATAGATGCCAGGAGCTACCCCCTACCAGGTTGGACCCACTTTTGCCAATGGCATGGAGGCAATAGATGTCAGGATCCAGTGACTCAATGGTTCAGTGAGATGTGGATATCTACTTAATAGCCATAGGTGATGTATGTTGTTATACCTACTCCTTAGCCAGTGATGACAATAACTAGTATGGGATTCTTTCTTGTCATCATAGTTGGTTGTGACTGTGTATGTGGTTACACCAAGTCCTTAGCTAGTGTTGGCAACAAGTAGTATGGGATGCTTGCTTGTCATCACAGTTGGTTGTGAACCAAGAAAATGATTGGAGCTCATGTGTTAGTGAACCAAGTAATGGGAAGGTGCATGTAATAGGTTACATCCACTTTCTATTACGAGTTGGTCACTATGTATGTGTGAGTCAATCACTATGTCCATCTATATTAGCGACCTAATGTGTTATGTGTTATTGCACTTGAGCCCTTACTAGTGATGATCACAAGTACTAAGGGATGCTTGCTTGTCATCATAGTTGGCTACAAATCAGGGAAAATGATGGAACCCATGGTGTACCATTAGATATACCAACATTCCCTTTTCAGGTTGGGATATATTTGAGGACTTATGGGCTAGTGAATCAGACAATTGGGAAGATGCTTGCAATATAGTCGCAACCATTCCTTTCGCTACCTGGCCACAATGTAAACCTATGATGTGCATGTGATGCCTACATAATCTATTCACATTGTGTGTATGTGAATTAGCCACATTGTGTATATGTGTTTCTTTCCCAGTTATTCATTTTGGGTATATGGTTTGTACATATGAGCTAGTCACACTTGTATGTGTGACCCACGTGAGTGATCATCATATTGCGTACAAGGAATGTATGCTTGAGCCTTCCACTATGGGTGAACAAGTAATGCTTATATGAGCTGGTCACTATGTGGTTTTGTGTGTTTTTGCATATTGATGTTGGTATAGAACTAACTCTTGATTGGATTGCATTTGCTATCATATTGTTGCATATGAAATGATTTGGAATCATAAGATTCAATTAAAGACTACGATCTAAGGTGGGATTAAATATATCATATCAAATGAGAGGATGAAGCCTCTCTATTATTGTTGATTACGAACTATGGCGCCTCTGATTCCCGCGAGGGGTTACGTAGGCAGGACCATTGCAAATGAACCCTTGAGGCTTAGGTCTGGGTCTAGGGATGACCCTAACCTTTGGAGCTTATCATACTCTGGTGTGAGTATATGAGTTTTGGCATATAGTTGTTGTCATGACTATGAATGGTAAATTTTTGAAGCTAGCACTTCTAAATCAGATAGAAGATGCTTCAACATTTATGATAGTACTTGATGAGTAAAAAAAAAAATGGTAGTAACCAGGGTGGTTATTACAGTATACAATAATTGTAATTATAATTTAAAATAAATTGATTAAAAGGCCTTCTAGATGATACTTCTCTGCCTACTTTAGATATATTTTTTAACTATAGCTATACTTCAACATCTTTACATGTAGTTTTGAGCTCAAGAAACACTAACATATTAACAATAAAAGAATATTAATCTTAAAAAAGACTTTTAAATATTATAATATAAAAAATTTCAACTTAAAAATACAACTATTTCTATTAATAATAGCAATTCATAAACAAATCCTAAAATTAGAAATTCCACTTATTGAAATTTTCAAAAATTTAAACATATCAATCATAAACAATACAATGAAATTCAAAAAACCAAACAACTTGAAAAAAAAAGAAAAGAAACCAAACAACTCAAACTCAATAATACCACTTTAACATATATTAATAATAAAAACTGATTACATTTGAAAGAACAAAAATAGTTTTAATTGCACTTCAAAATCTTTACATGCAATTTTGAGCTCAAGAAACAGTAACATATTAACAATAAAAAATATTAACATTAAAAAAGACTTTTAAAATATTATACTATAAAAATATTCAACTTAAAAATACAACGACTCATACCACATTAAGCCATCTAGCATCATAGTTCAAATCTACTGTTACCTTCAAGTACAGAATTGCTAATTCATTTTTATGTCCAACAGAGGAAGATGATATTAAATTAATACAATAATATCGTCATCTACAAATATAGAGTCATAGACCAATCAAAGATTAAATTCTCCCAAATATAAGTAATACAGTTCAAGAGAATACCCAAAATATGAAATAAAACTGAGCTTACAAACTGAACATGACAAACCTTCAATTGGAACGCACTATGCTCCTACCTGATATCACGCAGGTTCTGTGTATGTTCAATATCGCCATTGCAATGCAAATGTATGGAAAAAAAAGAGATTCTAAAATTAGAAGGAACTTGATTTTATACTCAATGAAAACAAAGAATTTAATGGTATACGTTTGAAAGTGTGAAATTACTATTAATAATAGCAATTCATAAACAAATCCGAAAATTCCTGGTAAAACTACTTAAAACAATAAAATTCTACTTCTTGAAATTTTCAAAAATTTAAACATATTAATTATAAACAATAAAATTCAAGAAACCAAACAATACAAACTCAATAACACCACTAAAATGATTTCAGATTAAATTCACACTATTGACTGGTTTTTTTTTTTTTCTAAAACAAAAGGTCTTTAACATATATTAATAATAAAAACTGATTACAGTATGGGGATGGAGGCCATCCATATTCTCTCTGCACATACATATATAAAGCTTACAAAAATGGCCCCATAATGGCCTGGAAACAGCGACGACAGCCCAAACAAAAAACCACTGCCAATAAACCATATATCATCCCATTAACAACATGATCCTCATCTTGCTCAGGCACTGGTTTCACTGATGAAAATCTCAAGAAAACACGATATCTATTCATGAATATTCAAATTCTAATGAAAGCAAATAATACCACTAAAATGAAAATCTCGTCAATTAACAGGAGCCACTTCACTGGAATCCACATAGCAATCTCCACTGGCCATACTGCAGAGTATGTAATGCACACCAATATTCTTCACTGGGTCCACAAGTGCATTCCTGGCTCCTCCAACAGTCACATATATAAAAAGAGCATTCCCAGTCTTTTTACCAATTCTTATGGGTCCCGCTTCTATTTCTCCATACTTAGAAAAGAATATTGGAAGCATTTCGTCAGGGATGTAAGATGGGATATTTCTAACAGAAATCATTCTTTCAATAACTGACTCAACAGGCTTACTTTCTACACTGTGCTGTAAGTCTGGTGAGTCATGTTGGGGAATTGAGAGAAGACCCAGGCTTAGATCAGTATCTGGAAAATGTGGAGAAGAACTTTGTAGTCTGGTCAAACTTTGTAGTCTGGCCCAAGTTATCCCCAATACTGAAACCCCATATGGATGAAAGCTATGGTGTGTCCCCCCTGATGGCATTGTTAAATTCGTAGCATTAACAGGAGCCACTTCACTGGAGTCCACAGAGCAATCTCCACTGGCCATACTGCAGACCATGTAATGCCCACCAATATTCTTCAATCGGTGCACAAGGGCCTTCTTGGCTCCCTCAACAGTCACATATATAAAAATAGCATTCCGAGCCTTCTTATCAAATCTTATGGGTCCCGCTTCTATTTCTCCATACTTAGAAAAGAACATGAAAAGCCTTTCGGCATGCATGTCAGATGGGACTTTCCTTACAGAAATCATTCGTTCAATAACTCGCTCAACAGGCTTCTTTTCTTCACAACAAACATTTTCCACTTGTTCTTGTGCTTCATCTTCACCTTTTCCTTTTCTTTCGTTTCTTGTGGCCTCCATTGCTGTGTGCATTTAAAAACAGTCCTTCAATGAATGAGTAGTGCATTAACTACTTTGTAAAGGCAGCTTAATAAGCTTTTCACAACTCTATTTATAGCTTCAGAACTCTGTTTATAATTATATCTTTATATGGTTCATGATAAAGATTAACCAATATAAAATAGAGCATGAGTTAGAATATCTATTGAGGAGTTAATAATGATCTTGTGCTGTTTATTAAAAAGCATGCAAATTTTATTATTAATTTAGAACAGTGTTTTATTTTATTTTATTTTTCTTACATGCATAGTGAAAAAGACATGCAGTAGATATAAATCTTTATAAGAGTATTTTGGTGGAATATTTTATGAGAAAATGAGTGAATTATTTTTTTATATTATTTTTAAAGTGAAATATTCTATATAAACTAATTTTTGTAATGGTTTGAAATATATAATTTTTTTAGAAAATTTTAGTGGAATGGATTTTAGTTCCTTTTCAAAGTTAGATTTTATTAGAATCTATGTAATGGCTTGAATGAATGGTACTTTTAGAGTTTGAATGGCATATTATTAAAACCTCAAATTTTGTTATATTATTAAAATATGCTAAATTTTATATGAATTCAAATGTATAGATAGTATATTTGTAATAAAGTTTATTTTTTAACATCTCAAGCATCATCCAATTTAATAATCAAATAGTTAGTAGCAATTTTATCTCATTCAAAATAAAAAGTAATAAATAGATGTCCTATTTTTAATACCTAAAATTTACTTTTAACTATTGAAAGTAATGGTATATAAGAAGTAATCATTACAAAAATTAATTAATTATAAAGGAATCAGAATAACAATTTTATACCTACAAACAATAGATGAATTAGACTTGAAATTTTGTTATATTATTAAAATATATTAAATTCTATGTGAATTGTGAAATGTATAGATAGTATATTTGCAATAAAGTTTATTTTTGAACATTTGTATTAGTTAAATGGATTTTGTTTTGATATTATTATTATTTTTAAAAAATTAATTATGATTATGTTAGGGAATTGAAACATCATCCAATTTAATTATCAAATAGCTAGTAGCAATATTTTATCTCATTCAAACTAAAAAGAAATAAATAAATAGTTGTCCTATTTTTAATACTAAAGTTTAGCAATGCTATATAAGAAGTAATCATTACAAAAATTAATTAATTATATAGGAATGAAAATAACAATTTTATGCCTACAAACAATAACTAAATATGATAATTAATTTAAAGAAAAAAATTAACACACCCAATCACATCATTTTTTTGAAAACAAATGAACACATCTAATCACATCAACTATAGAATTTTATATAAAACAAGTGTTGTGTAGTGACTACTATCTAGACAGAGAATTAGGGCATATATATATATAACCAAAAAAATATTAGGGTTATGTTTAAGGTTATAGTTACAATTAGGGTTACAGTTAGGAATAGAATTAGGGTTAGGGATATAATTATGATTAGAGTTAGAATTAGGGTTACAAATATAATTAGGGTTAATTATAGAATTAGAGTTAGGGCTAGAAATAGGGTTAGGAATATAATTAGAGTTATGGTATGGTTAGAATTAGCATTTTCATTAGAATTACAATTATAATTAGGGTTATTATTAGGGATAGGGTTAACCATAGAATTAATGTTAGCAACACAATTAGGGTTACAAATATAATTAGGGTAAGGGTTAGAATTAGGCTTATAATTAGGTTTGAGGTTAAGGTTTAAAATGAGTATTAGGGTTATAGTTAGTTTTACAATTACATTAAGAATTAGGGTTGGGGTTAGGGTTAGAAGGAAGACAATTAGGGTTATGGTTACAGTTAGTTTTATAATTAGGGTTACGGTTAGCATTTAGGTTAGAATCAAGGTTAAGGTTAGAATTGGAGTTAGGATTAGCATTACATTTAGGATTATGATTACATTTTTTATTAGAGAATATGACTTAAAATTAGGATTACAATTAGGGTTAGCATTGGGGTGAGAGTTAGGGTTAGAATTAGGGTTATTGTTAGGGTCAGAATTAGAGTTAGGGTTACCATTAGTGCTAAGATTAAGGTTATCATTAGGGTTAGGATTAATGTTAGGGTTAGGGATAAAATTAAGGTTACGATTAAATCCAGAATTAGAGTTAAGAGTTAAAATTAGGGTTACAATTAGAGTTAGGGTTAGGGTTAGAGTTAGGGTTAGGATTAAGGCTACTAATTTTCTAATGATTCAAGAAGTTAAAGCTATTCAATTTTAGTTGGATAATATTCTCAGATTTATATGGAAATACTCCTATAAATTGATTTCTAAACATCAAAAGGGTAAGGGAGGATTGGTTATCCAAATGAAGCAAGAATGGGATCAATAGATTACACACTCTGGCTCTTCCCCCTATAATAGAGTTGTCTGGGCCTACTTTAACCTCACTGGTTACATCTTTGGACTTTGTTCACTGTATGCCTCAAATGATTATAGAGAGAGAAGTTGCTTGTGGGATTGGCTCTTTGCTAACCTTCCTAAAGAGCCTTGGTTGATTGTGAGTGATTTCAAATGGTGGAACATAAAGAAGATAAGCTAGGAGGTCTTAGCATAGAATGGAAAGGTAACGAGAAATTCTTTTGGACCACTCTTAGGAAGTCTCTAAGCTTGTGGGATCCCTTGGAAGGTGAGAAGAGAAAAAACAAATGGATTTGGTTCTCTTACTGTAATGCCCAAGCTGGAAAAAAGAGGATATATTGCTGATTGGACAGGTTCTATGCCAACAAAGACTTGTTTAGATTTTCTCCATCCAATGGGGACAATGCAGTCAAAGTTCTCCCCAACTCCCTATCTGATCATCACCCTATTATTGTTAACATTGCCCTTATGGGGCTTGGTGATGATGCTAAGCCCACTGGTTCTTCTTCCTTCAAGCTTAATACTTTGCTTTTGGACAATGAGGATTGCAGACATGGTATCTAAGTTCTGAGAAGCCTCATTAAAATGACTCACTTTCATAAGGGGGTAGGTTGCTATTGGTCTGAACTTATCAATGCTTGCTGGAACCTCCTCCAGATGTGTGGCAAGAAATTTGCCCTGGATAGAAGGAAGCAAGAAAAAGTGCTACATAAAGGTTTTCTTGAATATGAGAAAAAAATCCAAGAGACCCCTACTGACTTGGAGTTGGTCTCAACTCTTAGTGCCACTGAGCATAGGCTAAGGCACTTCAAGAATCTCAGGGCTCATAATGCTAAACACAGAGCTAGATTTAACTTGATAAAAGGAGGAGATAAACACTCCAAATACTTTTTCAGCCTACTGAGGAATAAATGTAAGTAGGAACACATTGACTCCATTGTCAGAAATGATAGGGTATATATAGAGTTGGAAGATATTCAAGAGTTATTTAAAAGGTTTTATGAATAGGTTTTCATGGCTAAGGATAGAGGTATTGATTGTGTGGAGGCACAGAGGATGTGTTATCCAGTCTATCCCAAGAAAATTAATAGTGCCATGGCTGAGAGGTTGAAGAAACCAATCTCCAAGGATGAAATTAAAGCAGTTATTCTTTCTATGAGCAACTGTAAATCTCTGGGCATTGATGGGTTTCCTATTGAGTTTTACAAGACCAACTTGGATTGGGTTGCGGAATATTTATTTGAAGTTTATCAAGAAGCCATAGCCAAAGGATCCCTTGGGGAAGAGATCAATAGAGGAATCATAAAGCTTATTCCTAAAGGGGGAGACAAAACAAATTTTAGGAATTGGAGGCTATTACTCTCCTTAATGTCTCTTATAAGATCATAGCAAAAGTTTTGGCAAAGAGATTGGTTGGCATTCTGCCCTCTATTATCAATGTCACTTAGACTGGCTTTATCAAGGGTAGGTATTTTCTGGAAAACCTTCTAACTAGTTAGGAGGATTCTCATTGGGCTAGAAATTCAAGCCAGAATACGGGAATCCTACTTTTAGATCTTAAGAAAGCATATGATAGGGTGGAATGGTCTTTTATCATCTACATACTTAAAGAATTTGGTTTTCTAGATGAATTTGTAAGGATGGTGAATATGTTGTTTAGTGATGCCTTAGCCCAGGTGGTGGTCAATTGTGTACTTTCTTGCTTTTTCCCAATGGGGAGATTTATTAGGCAGGGATGTCCTTTGGCCCCCTCATTATTTGTCATAGCATCTGAAGCTCTATACTATCTATTGAGAATTGAGTCGGTGCCAGGCAAATTTGAAGGTATTCTCTTGCCCGATGTTAACCCATTACTCAATATGCAGTTTACATATGACACTACAATCTTCCTAGTTATTGAAAAGCATAATATTCATAATTTGAAGCTAAGACTCCATAAATTTTGTTTGGCCTTAGGTGCCAAGACATCCATTAGCAAATTTGTCCTCTTGGGGAGGTTTGATTCCCCTTCTGACTGGGTGGGATATGGTGATTGGTAGTGGGGTGGCCCTAAGAAGCTAGTTATGTTCCTGGGTATACCTTTTGCTATGGATCCCTCCCTCAAACAGATGTGGGAGTGGCTTTTCTCCAAAAATGATGTCAAACTTAGAAGTTGGAACAAACAAGCCTTGTCTCTTGCTAGGAGGTTTCAAATTTGCCAAAAAATCCACTTTGCATATGCTATTTATTATTCCCCTATGTGGCTCTTCTCTTTTGTGCAAATTGCAAGTATTCAAAAAGAAATTAGGGCCTTTCTATGGTCAGATGGTAAAGGGAACATGAAAAAACACCATGTTAATTGGAATTTGTGTTGCTTCAGTTGAGATCATGGTGGACTAGGTTTGAAAAACTTAAAATTGCAGGGTATGGCTCTTGTGGTGAAGTGGATTCTAAAGGCTCTGGAAGGAAATGAACCTTGGAAGGTTCTTGTAAGGAATAACTTCAAACTCTCAAGGCCGAGATTAGCCCTAGGATGGAGAGATGTACATCCTCATGACCTCCTTTTTGGGGACTTCAAGGTGAAACCATTTGGGTCAGTTGGTTTTGCCTCTATTTGGAAGGTATGGGAAGTTTGCCGAACTCTCATCTCCAAAAATGAACTACAAAGGCCTATTGTGCAATGGGGAGAGCACTTATCAGTTTGGTGGTCCTTGAAACACAAGGATAGGCATTTGGCTCTTATTCAAGGGTGTTCCTGTCTGAAATGGCATAAGCTGGGACTGCCTTCATTCCAAGATATTTGTAGCTCTAAAGGCATTAAAAATTGAGAGACCTTGTGACTTCATTTCTGCCCTCAAGGATACTTAGAAGAAAACTTATTTTGTCCTTCTTTCTGCCCTCTCTTCTTTTCCTTCCCAGACAAAATTGTTGTGTGAGCTTGAATGGCACATTATATCAACTTCATTGGTTTATCCTCTGTAACAAAAGTTGTTTGCAGAAGATAAGGATTACATTTTCCTTGATGGCATATTAGGGTTTTGATAAGGATTGGAGTCCTAAATTCTAAAGTCTTAAAACCCTAGGGACCTCCTAAAACCCTAAGCACTTAAAAGATAATTTTTTTCTGTGATGTAGGATGTGATTTTTGTTTTAATTCTTTGGTGACCTGTTATCATTGGTCACTTATAACTTAAGTGACAACTTAAGTCCACCGTCATCATAGGATGACCAGCCCCTCAACCTAGTCAGGACTGGCTTCTCCCTTCAACACTTTGTAAAGTGGCACCAATGTCTTTATCAATGGTGGCTATTAAATCTTTCGATGGTGCAAAAGTCTTCATCAATGGTGACCATTTAAACCCTGACAGCTACCTCCCCAAGTTTGGTGTTTGACGGGCAGTTACCCATATTTTTTGTTTGACAATAGTTTGAGCAATTCTATTAACTGCTTTCTCATATGATGGTTTGTAAGTTTCAAAAAAAATATAGTTTTGTGATTTTGACATTCTTGAAGGTGAGATACAATATAAATCAAGTGCATATTGATGTGTTGGTTGCTTATGAACTTCTTATAGAATCATTCATAGAATGTGATGGTAAAAGAAGGAAGGGATATTGATGTGTACACATAGGTTGAAGGGTTTGAACTTGACAGGGCAGCGAATGACAAAGTGTTTATTGCAGGTGTTTTTGTTTGATCGATGATGATATTGTAAATAGAGTATTACACTAATTATTTGTCTTTTTATGTGTGATTGGAGTTGGTGCTCCTAATATGATAAGGAGTTGGTGCTCCAAAACAAGTTGAAATCAGTGAGATTTGGCTAGTGAGACCTAATGGTGATTTTCTTGTGAAGTTGGATTGGTTAAGAAAACCCAACCAACATTTCACACAGTGGTTTTTCCCTTGTTAGGGTTTTCCACATACATACACGTGTCATGGTGCAATTTGTGTGATTATATTATTTTCTAAGTACTTTGGTGTGTTTGAATCAATTGTTCTTACAAGTATTGAATCATTAGATGAGCTAGTTTTTTTGTACTATTAATTCACCCCTCCTCTCAATGGTCTAGTGTATTCCAACAATTGGTATCAGAGCAGCAAGTTCCTTGCAGTAGTTTAATAAACTTAGGTTGATCTTGGTAGTGAAATACTATGGCTAATCAAGAAGGATCTTCTTCTTCTAAAGTACCTCTCTTTAATAGCACAAATTTTTCTTTTTGGTGTATTAGGATGGAGTTTTACTTATCCTCTTTAGGATTTGATGTGCGGGAAATAGTAGAAAATGGGTATAATGTACCTTCTCAACCACCTGCTATTGCAGATGAAAAAAGAGCCTATGAGTGCAATGCTAAGGCCAAGAATGCCATTCTTTTTGGTTTGACAAATGAAATCCTAGTTAAGGTTATGCATTGTAAAACTACAAAGGATGTTTGGGCTAAATTAGTTAGTATTTATCAAGGTGATGTCAAAATTAAAGAAGCCAAGTTGCAAAATTTTAGAGAAAATTTTGAAGGATTAAAAATGAATGAAGAAGAGAAGATTACAGATTATCTTCTAAGGGTAGATGAGATAGTTAATTCCATTAGAGGTCTTGGTGAGGAGGTGAAAGATTCAATAATAGTCAAAAAGGTCTTAAGATCATTGCCTTCTAGATATGATTCTAAGGTGTTTGCAGTTGAAGAGGCAAGAGACTTGAACACACTCACTTTAGATGAGTTACATGGTACATTCACTACCTATGAAATGAGAACACACAATGAAGAATCCACAAATAGAGAAGCTACTTTGAAGACTATGAAGAAGTGCAAGCAAATAGATTATGAGTCTGATGACATAGTTGTAAAAGAATCAAATTTTGTTAGAAAGTTGAAGAAGGGATTAGGGAAATACAAAGGAAAACTTCCTTTCAAATGCTTTAATTGTGGAAAAATGGGACATTTTACTATGAAGTGTCCTTATGGTGAACTTGAAAGTGATGTAGAGGATGATGGAAAGAAACACAAAAAAGAAGCAATATAACTTTAGAAGAAAGAGTTCTTACAAAAAGAAGAAAAGTCTATTTATCAGAGATGCTAATGTAATTGATAGCAACTCTAAAGACACTATTGATGAAGAAGGAGAGACCTTATTTATGACTACTATAAGTTCAAATGAAGATCAAAGAGATAAACATGACAATGAATCTAATAAGGATGAGCAAACTGAAGTTGATGAAGTTGACCTTGAAGGTGAACTGATTTATGCCCTAAGGGAAATACAAAGATTAAAAAAGGAGGCCTATATACAAAAAGATCAGACTTAAAAAGTTAGTGAAAAACTAATCAGCACAATCAAAGAATCAGATCAACTGATTATCAGTCTGAAAACACAACTTGAGGAAAGTAAAAGAGTTGAAGAGATGACCAAGACAGAGTTAAAAGTCAAGGTAAGAGATTGTCAATGTTTGGAAGAAGAAATTGTTTCTTTGAGGAATAAGTTAGAAAGATATGACAATACCAACAGATTGAAAGACCTTTTGGATAAGCAAAAGAGGTTCAAAGATATGAGTGGTTTGGGGTATGAGACAGGCCAAAATTCAAATACTTGTAATCTTCAAAAGAAGGAAGTTGAATAAATCAAACAAAATGCTTCAAAAACCAATCACAATAGTCCAATCAAGAGTGCTGATGCAGATGGTTTTACAAAAATTAGAAATAAGAAGTTCATAAGACCACCTATTGCAAGAAGGAGCACTCCATTCAGGTTTAATTCATACTTTTCTGGTTATTGTTTTTATTGTAATCAATATGGCCATAAAGCTAGTGATTGTAGGGTTGTTCTTAGAAAAAGATCTAACTTTGTTAGCAGAAACCATTTTGATATCTTGAACAATCTAAGATGCTATAATTGTAATAATTATGGTCATATAGTCAAGTATTGTAGACCTAATCTTGATGAACAAGCAAAGAAAGGTGATGCTCATCCCATGGAGAATATGAATATTACAAATCCTGATAAAAAAATCAAAAACAGTATGGAAGAAAAAAGAAAAAGACATAAAAGTTGAAAAATCAATGTTGGTACAAACTACCTTGCATTATAAAAAGAAAGATCTTTCAGTTATAGATAGTGGATGCTTAAATGATAAGAGAAAATTCACCAAACTTGAAGACTATACTGAAGGCTCTATCAAATTTGGAGACAATACTTCCATTCAAATCAGAGGCAAGGAAACTCTATTTTTAGATGACAAAACACATATTCATGATGTCTACTATGTACAAGGTCTAAAATATAATATATTGAGTGTTAGTCAGATTTGTGACAGTGGTTACCACATTTTATTTAATGCTCAAGGCTATGAGATAAAGAAAAGATTAGGATTTAAATAGTGGCAGAAGGTATCAGAACAAAAGGTAATGTATATAGTCTCAAAGGGACTAAAAATAGACATAGGTATGAAAGAATCTACCTTATGGGATAGGTGGAGGAGAGTTGGTTATGGCATAGAAGACTTGGGCACCTAAGCTTTGATAATCTAGTAAAAGTTATTAAAAATTAGAATGTTAGAGACATGCCTCACATCACCAAACCTATCAACAACACATGCAAAGAGTGTCAGCATGGAAAACAGACCAAAATTAGTTTCAAGTCAAAAGAGCATTCATCCATAAGGCCATTGTAGCTAGTACATACAAACTTGTGTGGTCCTACAAGGACAAAAGATCTAAGTGGAGAAAGATATTTCATCTTATTCATTGATGACTACTCAATGATGACTTGGGTAACATTTCTAAAACATAAATAAGAGGCTTTTGAAAGATTCAAGATTTTTAGAAAGCTAGTTGAAAATGAATTAGACCAAAAATTCAAATGCTTGAGGTCTGATAAAGGTGGAGAATATACTTCAAGGGAGTTTGAAGACTATTGTGAGCAACATGGCATCAAAAGACATTTTTCAACCTCAAGGAAACCTCAACAAAATGGTGTGGCAAAAAGAAAAAATAGGACAGTCAAGGAGATGGCTAGGACAATGTTAAATGAAGCCAACTTGTTAGATATCTAGTGGAAAGAGGTAGTCCATACAGTTTTATACACCTTGAATAGAGTCCAATTGAGGATAAATTCCAAGAAAACTCCATATGAGCTTTGTTATGGTAAGTCAACTACTGTTAGTTATTTTAGAATATTTGGTAGAAAATGTTATATTAAAAGGGAAGAAGAAGGCTTAGGTAGCTTTGAGTCTAGGTGTGATGAAGGAATATTTCTTGGATATTCCACTCATAGAAAAGCATACAAATGTTTCAATAAGAGGCTAGAAAGAATGGTTGAAAGTACTAATGTCAAAGTTGATGAACACTAGTAGCTTGACAAACAACAGTTAGAAGATGTTGAAGAAGAATTTGAATTGGAAAAAGAAATAGAAGTTCCAAAAGAAGAGTTGACACCTGAACAACCTATTGAAACTATGGAAAAGACTCCCTCGAGAACTATACAAAGAGATCATCCTGAAGAGTAGATTATTGGGAACAAAGATGTAGGACTACAAACAAGAAGAAGACTTGCCAAATCAAATGACCAAGCTAATATATGTTTGTTATCAACAATAGAGGCAAAAAATTACAATGAGGTTAGCAAAGATGATTTTTGGATCAAAGCCATGGAGGAAGAACTAAGTCAAATTAAGAAGAACAAAACTTGGGAACTAGTTCCTAGGCCTAAAGACAAGAATGTCATTGGAGCCAAATGGGTATTTAGAAACAAATTAGATGAAAGTGGTAAGGTTGTTAGAACAAAGCAAGACTTGTTTGTAAAGGATACTCTTAGGTTGAGGGTATTGACTTTGAAGAGACATTTGTACTTGTGGCTAGACATGAGGCCATAAGAATGTTTTTAACCTTCTCTTTCTATGAGAACTTTAAAGTGTACCAAATGGATGTGAAATCAGATTTTCTGAATGGGAACTTGGAAGAAGAAGTCTACATGGAACAACCTAAAGGTTTTCAGTGTGAAGGATGACATCATTATGTTTATAGATTAAAAAAGGCCTTGTATGGTTTGAAACAGGCCCCTAGAGCATGGTACTCTTGGTTGGACAAGTATTTGCAAAAGCAAGGATTCACTACAAGTGGAGTAGATATCAATCTATATTTCAAATCAAAAGGTGAGGACTTACTATTTGTTGTAGTTTATGTGGATGACATCATATTTGGTAGTAGTGATGATGATATGTGTAAACCTTTTTCAGACCTCATGAAATCAGAATTTGAAATGTCTATGCTTGGAGAGTTGTCCTTCTTTCTTGGATTGCATGTTTCACAACTTGACAAAGGTATCTTCATTTCCCAAACTAGGTATTCAAAGGAGATTCTTAAGAGGTTTCAAATGGATGAATGCAAACCAGCCAGCACTCCCATGATAACTGGTTGCAAGTTGAGCAAGGTTGATGATTCACCCGATGTAGATCAAACTATGGATAGATCCATGATAGGTAGTCTATTATATTTGACAACATCTAGGCCTAACATCATGCAGGTAGTGTGTTTGGTATCAATATTTCAATCATCTCCCAAAGAATCTCATGTGAATGTAGTCAAAAGAATCTTTAGATACCTCAAAGGCACATTAGACTATGGTTTATGGTATCTTAGGACTGATGAATTCACATTACTTACCTATACCGATGCTGATTGAGTAGGGTGCATTGATGACAAGAAGAGTACTAGTGGTGGAGCCTTTCTCTTATGTGGGAGATTAGTGTCATGGCATGGCAAGAAACAAGAGTTAGTGTCTTTGTCAACTGCAGAGGCAAAATACATTGATGTTGCCTCATGTTGTACCCAAGTTCTTTGGATGGTGCAAACACTTAAAGACATCAAGGTAGAAGTTCCTAAACCTGTCTCCATTCTGTGTGATAATACTAGTGCCATCAACATATCCAAAAATCCTATTATGCACTCAAGAACTAAGCATATTGCTATTAAATATCATTTCTTGAGAGAGAAAGTACTAGAAAATGAAGTTGCACTGGACTATGTTAATATTAAAGAACAAGTGGTAGACATTTTTACCAAGCCTTTAGCCAAGGATTTGTTTGAGCGTTTGAGATAGAGGTTAGGTGTTCAATCTCTCTCTTCTATCCATTGGATCAAAGTTCTGGTATAGTTTCAAGGGGAGTATATGATCCTTTTTATACATATCTGAAACTAGGACAGTATAAGTCTCTCAGTCAGGGCACCCTTTGTCATTGATATCAAAAGGGGAGTAAAGAAAATGAATGATAGTATTAGATGCATTCTTGAGTGATCAGTGTGTTGATCAGTGTTTGTAAATCAAATGCATTCTTGAGTGATCAATGTGTTGAATCAGTATTGGTAACAGAGGATTTAGATAGTGATCTTTGATTATTACAGCCATCTATGTTTGTATAGTGATCACTATTTGTATAGCAGTGTTTTCTCCTCAATGGATGATGGAGAAGTTGATCTCTATTTGGATAAGTGATAGTGTGTGACAGTGTTGTTGTTTGTTTGTATCGGGAGGATTATATTATGTGATGTTACAATGTTTGTATTAGAGCATGCACTCAATTTGCAAAGTGGTTGTACAGTAATAGTCTACATCTATATGAATCAACTTTTGAGGAGATACTTATGTAATGTTTATGCTCTGACATAGTGTTTCTACTTCATGGGTGTTTGTATCACATATATTGCTCAGTTGCAGGGTTTTCAATGTATAGAAGCAAGTGATATCACAAGTGGTAAAGTGCTGATATTATCCATTGACAATGTTTTGTGTATCTGATAATACGACAGTCTAGATGATCAATAATCAGTTGCAGTGATCAATGTCAAGTGACATGTCAGTTTGCCTAGAAAAGTGACAGTATTCTTTAGGGGGACCTTGATAAAAGTATTTGTTGCAAAATGGGTAAAATTGTTATAAGTTTTGATGTCAATGCCAAAGGGAGAGTTTGTTGGCACTATTTTTGTCATTGATGTCAATGGTAGTCTTGATGTTTCTATGATCACTTGTCATTCACAAGATCATTGATGTTGTATCATTGAAATCATGGTAACTATTTGGTGGATAGAGTAAATCATGATAGCTTTGTGCTTTGCAATCATATTACCTCTGCAAACAAGACATTAATGTGTCATCCTCTACTCCTTGTAAATAGATGTTTGTGTTTTGATTACACTTTTGTATGGGTTCTTGCAAGTTAGGGTTTGACTACTTGTTTGAGGTTCTAAAACTCTAAGAACCTAATTCTCTTCAAGAGCAAAGTTCTTGTTTGCTCCAAGATCAAAGGAGTTTCTATGTTATATCAACTTCATTGGTTTATCCTCTATAACATAAGTTGTTTACAGAAAATAAGGATCACATTTTCCTTGATGGCATATTAGGGTTTTGATAAGATTTGGGGTCCTAAATTCTAAAGTCCTAAAACCCTAGGGACCTCCTAAAACCCTAAGCACTTAAAATTTAAATTGATTTTGTGATGGGATGTGTTTTTTTTTAATTCTTCGGTGCTATTATCATCGGTCACTTATAACTTAAGTGACAACTTAAGTCCACCATCATCATAGGATGACCAACCCCTCGACCTAGTCAAGACCGACTTCTCCATTCAACTCTTTGTAAAGTGGCGCCAATGTCTTTATCAACAATGGCTATTAAGTCTGTTGATGGTGCGAAGGTTTTCATCAATAGGGATCATTTAAACCCTAACAGATACCTCCCCAAGTCTGGTGTTTGATGGGCAATTACCTATATTTTCTGCTTGATAATAGTTTGAGTAGTTATGTTAACTACTTTCTCATACGATGGTTTGTAAGTTTCAAAACAAAATATAGTTTTGTAATTCCAAGGTTCTTGAAGGTGAAATACAATATAAATCAAATGCATATTGATGTGTTGGTTGCTGATAAACCTCTTACAGAATCATTCATAGAATATGATGGTAAAAGAAGGAAGGGAT
This sequence comes from Cunninghamia lanceolata, assembly GCA_027924645.1. Taxonomy (NCBI): domain Eukaryota; kingdom Viridiplantae; phylum Streptophyta; class Pinopsida; order Cupressales; family Cupressaceae; genus Cunninghamia; species Cunninghamia lanceolata. The sequence continues at coordinate 2,197,247 of BSBN01000277.1, forward strand.
ATTGATGTGTACCCATAGATTGAAGGGTTTGAACTTGATAGGGCAGTGAATGAAGAAGTGTTTGTTGCAGGTGTTTTTGTTTGATCTATGATGATATTGTAAATAGAGTATTACACTGATTATTTGTCTATTTATGTGTGATTGGAGTTGGTGCTCCTAAACAAATTGTAATCAATGAGATTATGTCAATGAGACCTAATGGTGATTTTCTTGTGAAGTTGGATTGGTTAAGAAAACCCAACCAAAATTTCACACAGTGGTTTTTCCCTTGTTAGGGTTTTCCACATACATACATGTGTCATGGTGCAATTGTGTGATTCTATTATTTTCTAAGTACTTTGGTGTGTTTAAATTAATTGTTTTTACAAGTATTGAATCATTAGATGAACTAGTTTTATTGTATCACTAATTCACCCCCCATTCTCAGTGGTCTAGTGTATTCCAACAACAATAAGAAGAATCAAATTGGGGACTTAAGTCTTTACCCAAGTTCATTCTATCATATGCCAAGAACTTCTTCAATATGATATACACAATTTGCAATAAAATCCACACATGATCAAGAGTGATCAATGTAACATTTACATCATGCAAGAGCATAACAAAAAGTTCAACACCATTTGCACAATCATTCGATACCTTTCCACAAATTGCAATATTTCAAATTATGAAAAGTAATTCTAATTTCTTGATACTCTAATAATTATATTAGAATGCATTTCACCAAAAAGCATTATTTCCAAATAACATTGACTAATCTAACTCTTTCAATCAAAAACTTTCTAATAGCGTGAACCACTTAATCAAAGGAACTATTAAATCCTTTTACACATATCAAGTAAGCGCACAATTGCCCAAGCGATAATTAAATACTTTTCGTACTTCCTAAAATTAACTATTTTGAAATGCTAATAAACCTTAACACATATCAAGTAGTCGCAAAAGAAATAATTAACATCACCCAAGAAGACACCCTTGTGGGTCTAACACAAAGGGGTCTAGAATTGCAATCGCCTCGAATATGGTTTTCATGGGTATCGACAACACAAGGACAATGGTGAGATGGCTAAACATCTCATGTCAACATTCTCCACATCTCACTCATTGGTCAAACACCTATAAAATATATCCTACATAGTCAAGGAAAAGAATCAAATCTAATAATGGGGATCATAGCTAAAGTAAAATATTTCGACCAATGAGGATGTGTAATCTAGCAAGATACATATCCATCTTGCAATTACATCATATAATAATCAACTCAATATATCCTCTCTAGAAATAAGATTAAAGTGGAATTAATCATTTACTGAAGGAACTAGGTCTACCCACCCAGCATATCATTTAAAGGAAAATAGTGAAATTGAAACACCAGCATATATCAATGTCATAAAGATCCCATAACATGATCAACATACAATTAATCATTTAATAAATAGGATGGAAAGGCTTAATATATGAAAGCATTACACAAAATGAGAGAATAATTCTATTCTATAAAAGGATGCAAATATAGAATGATGAGAGATTAGACTGGATTACTCAAATGAAATCTACAAGTTGATATATATAGGACACCACCAAGAGATGAAAATGTACAACCAATATGGGATAAAGGAGATAGAGTCACATGTGTGCACAACATCTATAAAAAACTTAGAAAGTACAAATGACATGATGCAAATACAACCTACTTAGAAGTAGAAACCTACCTATGCAAGCTTATCCTATTATAGGTGAAAAAATACAATAAAGAAAATAACTAAATATAAGAAAATAAACATGCACAATAGATTCATTAGAAGCCATCTCTTAGATAAGATTATATCCCCTTCATTAATCTCTCCTAATGGATAAATAAAAGATTCTTTATTTTGTCAAAAGATGCTTTGTTTTTGTGAAAAGATGCTTTCTTTTTGTCAAAAGATTCTTTCTTTTACTTTCTAAAAAATAATACATTTTAAAAACCTTGCAAGTTTATTAGAAAAGTTGGGTTAAACACGAGTTAAATATTATTAAAATATAATAAAAATATTTAAAATATTTATAGCAAGTTAGAAATTTTTGGTGATTTTCTCCATCTTTTTCTCCTTCCTTCCAATTTCTTTTTTTCATTTTTATTTTTAAATTTTTTCAATTTCTTTTTTGGTTTGATGTTTTTGGTGACTTTCTCCATCTTTTTCTCCTTCCAACTGTTTCCAATTTCTTTTTTTGCTTTTTATTTTTATTTTTTTCCAATTTATTTTTTATTTTTGTTTTTTTTTCTAATTGGGTTTTTATTTTTATTTTTTCCAATTTATATTTATGTTCTTTGATTTTATCATCTTTTGCTTCTTCAATAGTTTTTAATTTCTTTTTTAGTTTTTATTTTTTCAAATTTGTTTTATGGTTTTAATTTTTTTATTTCTTAAGTTTTATTTTTTATTTCTATTTTAGTATTTTAATTATTTTTTTATAAATTTTAGTACGCACAAAAAATGAGTGCTCTCATCCCCACCTAGTTGTCCTTTCGGCATAATAAAAAAATTAAGATAGAGTAATTGTGACTTTTTAAATTTTATTTATGTTCATTTATTTTGTAACTTTTTAATTTTTATTTATTTTTAGTCAATATTGTTGCACACAGTCCCTCACTTGATAATAGACAGTTGATCTAATACTATATGTCGTGGAGGACATCCCAAGAGCCGGAGAACCAATAAGCCATACGGTAAGAGATTATCAGAAGAAAGGCCCTGGTATAGGGCAATGTTTGTACTTGTATCCAATAAATTGTATAAGAAAGGATGATCCTTGTTGGGCTTGACCTTGTATAAGATCTATAAATAAACAGTATGTACTAGACTGCAAAAGTCCCAAACTAGACCAAAGGATTTCTTTGCTCTATTATTTCCTATCACTGAACAGAGCTGTATTTTATTGTTTTTTATTATTGACTTTATATATTAATGGCCTCAGTGTTTTACCAATCAAAAAAAAATATTGTTGCACACAAAAAAAAAATTTAAAGAAGTATCAATTACAAATTTATTTATTTTTATATGTAGCCAATCTTGCTTGATTTTTTAATTTTTATTTATTATTTATCGCAACTCTTTTGATTTTATATATAATACAAAAATTTGACGGGTAAAAGTTTATATTTTAAATTTTTTGAATCTAAAACAAGAAAAAAACTAAAATGTAGCAAGTTAAAGTTTATATTTTAAAATATTTTGAATCTAAAACAAAAAAAAAAGACTCAAATTTGGTAGGAAAATTTTTATTTTAAAAAAATATTTTTATTTATTTTTAGTCAATATTGCTACACACAAAAAAATAAAAATTAAAGAAGTATTGAAATTTATTTATTTTTATATGTAGCCAATCTTGCTTAATTTTTTAATTTTTATTTATTATTTGTGGCAACTGTTTTGATTTTATATATAATAAAAACACAAAATTTTAGAAATCTTTATTTCTATAAGTCGACTTAAAAAAAATCCAATTCATAATAATAATAAAAAATTAGAAACATTTATTTCCATAAATCAACTTAAAAAACAAAAAAAAATAGATAACTTAATTTAAAAAAACAAAAAAAACAATAGAAACTTTTATTTTATATAACTCAACTTAAAAAAACAAATTAACTTGGGTTAGCTTTTCAATGTTTTTAATTTTTTTTTTTTTTAGAGAGAACATGTGCACATTTTTAAAATATATATATATTTTTAACTTATTTAAAATTTTAATTTAATTTTTTTAAATAGGAGAAATTTTGGGGTTGGAAAAACCTTATTAGTAAGTATGATTTAGAGATGTCTTGGTCATAAAACTTGTTGTGCGTATATTGTGCAATTATTTGTATTATGACTCTGATATCAAGCTAGGCACTAGAAGTCACAAGATTCTTAGCAAAATTGCCATGTAGACTAGGATAAGGCTTATTTCAAGATATATGATTCAAGGATTGGCATTTATAAGTTGTAAGATCTTTGAACACTAAAAGAGTACCATGTTAGCTATGATACAACTAGATTGTAAAAGGGGATGATTCACCCTTTTGAAGCTTGATATTGAGATAATATATTAAATAAAATATATGGGAATTACTTCAAGGCAGTTATTCCAATGTGTGTGCCATTCTTATTTTAAGTGCCAATTTTTTATTGAATGGCCTATTTGTGTGATCAATTCTATATGTGCCTTGCAATTAGTTTTAGTAGTCTAGGAAGCTTTAGAATATGAGATTCCTAGGAATCAACATTTAGGTTTATAATGACTTCCCCTAGATCTTGACACTAAGTCTATAAAATTATAAGGGAAAATGGCAAAGAGAGTGTAAAAAAGGGAAACATGCATAATAGATGTTAATATAGTTTTGACCTTATGGCTTATCATTAAACACATAGCAACTAGAATTTGTAGCCTAAATCTACAACATGAATAAGCACAATTTCAACTAAAACAAATAATGCTTCACAAGATTGAAAAATGACATAAAAATACAATGCATAGAATAGAACGTAATCACTAAGCATCAATAAATTCAAATATCCATACATAATGTTTTAGCCTTAAAGGCTTCCAAAATTTTGTAGAGGATAAAAGCTAAGGTTACTTTAACTATTGTATTACAAAGCTAAAGTAAGGAGTTAAACAACTCATACAAATGAACTTTGAATCTCTTTTTTATATCTAAATTAATTCCTCTCACTATTCAAAATCTCAACATTTGATATTAAAGTCTCTTATTGCTAGAAATTACCCTAATGACTATGTTCAATGGAAGACTCTCCCTAGTTTCTATTGCAAGTATGGCCCTAAACGGTGTTGTCATTAATGTCAACCTACTCCTGTTGCATTGATGTCAAGAATTGGATGAGTTATGTGCTGAGGATATTGAGAAAATTAGCCCTATCAGAAACAAAGAAGAATAGTGAAGACAGTGAAGTTCTATGAAGCAAAGATCCCAGCCAGTTCAAGATCAGAGTATGTGCATCAAAGGGTTTATAGATATGTGTCTGAAGGTGCTCCAATCAAGATTTCAGAGGTCTGCATGAAGATTTGAAGATGTTATGGCCATATGAGTAAAAATGGTTCTGGCAGCTATTCAGAGGTGACAGAGTGGTACAAATAGGTCTGGTGAGATCTGGAAATTCAATATCATGTTCTACAGATATGGTGGCATATTTGGGAGGTTAATAGACATTGACAACTCAATTGGTTCATGGTTTGGAGGTCTGCAAGCAATTCTTCTAATGTGACAAAGATGACCAGCTATGTTCTTGAAGTTCTAGATGAAGATGTGAATTATTACAATAAGCAGAAGTGGTGTGAGTGTTCTTGGTGATTCAAGCAAGCTTGTGGGGGTCTCTAGATTGTATCCAATTCATGTTGGTAGTCCACACTGAAGATTGAGCTCATAATTGAAGATTTACTCTTGGGTGATGGTGTTCTTCTCAGTCTTGGTTGACCAGATGATTTGTGCATGTTGCAAATGATCCTAGAAATGTTTTGTGAAGCATAGTGTGTTCCTCAAAGAAGATTGAAGTCCCAACTACGTGTGGCTGATAGTGTAGTAATGCGCAAGAAGTTTTTGTAACAAATCAAGTTGTATTTTTGTAAATGCTCTGTAATAAAATAAGTGCATGTTGTGTTGACTTTGATGTTCATTCCAAAGTGGTTCAAAAGCATCCTATGTGGTCATGATGAGAAGGTGGTAAGGGAGAGGAACAAAAAGCAGAGTAGAGGTATTGAGCTTTAATGGAACTAACTCAAGCATAGTGAAGATGCTAACTTCTAGTTCAAGTTTGTAATACTTATTCTCTGCTGTAGACAGTGTGTCTCCTATAGGTAGTGGGCCTCTTGTGAGCAGTGTGCTCAGGCAGTGAGCCCTAATTAGCAGGTACCATTTTATTCTTCATATTCTTTTAACAAAGAATATAATCTTGGGTTAGTCACCCCATGGTTTTTCCCTTAACCAAGTTTTCCAAATTAAAATTTTGGTGTTATTTGTGTTGAGTTTGTTTCTGCTCTTGAATTATTGAATTATGCTTTCATGATTGAATCATTGAAATGAAGTTGAAATATAAGAAGGTTTTAAGTGAATAAGGAACAAAATTTTTGTGACAACTGATTCACCCCCCCTCTTAGTTGTCTGTCCTTAAATCAACAATTTGTATTAGAGCATCTTCCTCTAGAAGAAGCTTAACCTCTTGAGGAGATCCAGGATGTCATCTTACAAGAAGGATAGTCCAAGGTTTGATGGAACAAACTACACTCTTTGGAAAAGTTGCATGGAATGTCACTTGCAATGCATGGGAGAGCAGTATTGGAACATGACTACAAATGAGTATATTCCTCCAAAGAATGGTTCGACAACTCTAGATGAAATTAGAAATGCTGATAATAATCTTCAAGCTAAAGAAGCCCTACTAAGTGCCTTGTCTGATATAGAGCTAACAAATGTTATGGGATTGAAAACTGCTTATGAAATTTGGACAAAGCTGGAGATTCTACATGAAGGAGACAAATATGTTAAATGTGCAAAGTTATAGAGTCTGAAAGGAAAGTTCAAAAGCCTGAAGATGAGTGAAGATGAAAATATCACTACATTTATGCCAAGGGTAAATGAGCTTGTTTGTGGCATTAGATGAGCTGGTGGAACATTGGATGAAGATGATATTGTTGCCAAAGTTCTTAGATCCTTACCTCCTGCTTACAAACACAAGGTTGTTGCTATTGAGGAATTCAAATCATTATCAAACATTACAAGGGATCAATTGGTTGGAAAGTTAGCTGCATTTGAATTGGCTAAGTTTGGAGATACACTTCCCAAGACTGAATTTGTATTCAAAGCTAGTGTCTCTACAAAAGGCAAACAAAGATATGATCTGGGAGAAAATTCCTCAAAGAAGAAAATTTGTCAAAGAAATCAACATGGTATGATAAAGCAAGAAAGGATCTGGAAGAAGATGAGTCAGAAGCTATACAACTTGAAGCCCTTATTGCTAAAAGATTGCCAAGAGGATCCGGTAAGTATGAAGGAAAATTGCCTTTCAAATGTTTCAATTGCAACAAGATTGGTCATTTTGCCTCAAGGTGTCCAAAAAGATTTTCAAGGCCTAACCCTAATAGATCAAGATTTCAAAAGAAGTGTTACTATGTTCAAGAAGATGATGATGAAGGAATAGTAGATGATGAATCTGAGATAGGAACCAAATCCAGAAGTGACTGGGTGTTTATTGCCATCAAGGAAGAAGATCTAATGCCTATTGAATCTGCCAATCATAAGATAGAAAGGGCTATGGCTGCTCAAGTTGAATAAAAGGATGAATGGGTCATTGACAGTGGATGCTCTCACCATATAACTAGCGATAAGAATAAGTTCATAAACCTGGAAAGATATGAAGGTGGAGTTGTAAAACTTGGAGATAATTTTGTTGGCAGAATTAAAGGTAGAGCAACCATTTCTTTTGATGGAAAGAACAAACCAATGATGTTCTATATGTTGAAGGTTTAAAGCATAATCTTCTCAGTGTTGTGCAGTTGGTAGACAAAGGTTATGATCTCTAGTTCAAAAATGGAAAATGCAAGATCTTTGAAAGCTCTGGAATTGAGATTGCATCTAGTACTCAAACAAAAGGTAACATCTTTCACTTGGTTGGTATTGGCAAAAGTTGCTTATTTGTTCAAATTGATTAGAGTTGGTTGTGGCATAGGAGAATGTGTCATCTAAATTTTTGATAATATCATTAAGATAAACAACACCCAGGTTGTAAGAGATCTTCCAAGATTGGTGAAACCTACTAATAGCTTGTGCAAGGAATGTCAGTTATGCAAGCAGAATAGAGTCTCATTCAAAAGTAAGGAACATTCTTCAACTGGATTGTTGGACTTGGTGCACACTGATTTATGTGGTCCAACAAGAATCAGGAGTCTACAAGGAGAGATATTTCATGTTGCTGATTGATGACCACTCTCAGATGATGTGGGTGACTTTCTTGAAAGAGAAATCTGAAGCACTTGAGAAGTTCAAAATATCCAAGGCTATGGTAGAAAATGAAACTGGCATAAACATAAAATGCCTCAGATTTGATAGCGGTGGAGAATTCACATCTGAAGAGTTCATAGAATTCTATGAGAAACATGGGATAAAGAGACAGTTATGGACTCCACGGCAGAATGGAGTAGTGGAGAGACATAACCAAACCATCTACGAAGCTTCTAGGACCATGATGATGGAAGCAAATGTTCCTCAGATCTATTGGAGAGAAGTTGTGAGCACTACTGTTTATACTCTTAACCAAGTACAAATCAGAGGCAAGACTGGTAAGACTCCTTATGAACTTTGGTTTGGCATCACTCCTATTGTGAAGTATTTCAGAGTCTTTGGTAGCAAATGCTATATCAAAAGAGATGAAGACCTTGGCAAGTTTGATGCTAGGAGTGATGAAGGAATATTCTTGGGTTATTCTAGTCAAAGAAAAGCTTACCGGTGTTATAACAAGAGATTAAGAAAGATTGTGGAAAGCACAAATGTGAAGGTTGATGAAGGCATGGAAAATCCCTCAAGGTACTATGAGTATGAAGTTGATGATCAAAATGATATCTTAGACCAAGAAGAACAAGTTTAAACTCTAGTCTAAATTCTAACTGATCTGGAGAATCCAGAGACGCAAGAAGAAGAGACAAGCTTGACTGAACCTATCCAAGAATTAGAAGTGTCAACACAAAGGATAGTACTAATTTTGACAATACTTACATTATGGCCCCTAGGGCCATGGCTCTCTAAACCAGTCAAAAAGATAATGCCAAAAATACTAAAAATGGACTTCTCCAAGCTCCATTTCTCCAACTATAAACCTGCAATAATATAACACAAAAATGGGGAACCAAGCCACAATGGAATGCCCTCCTCCCTACCATAGACCCACTAGTGGGTCACCCCCTCCTAGGGATATAGGATTCACAAGGTTTCACAAACACACCACAACAAGGAAAAAAAATCCCAAACACACAAAATTTACTCCCATGGATTTGCACATAACAAAACTCAATAAAATGAGTTTGGACGGGGTAGGGGAGTGGACCCCTCAACTCAAGAGGTCATCCCAAGAACTCCAAAAATCTCAAGGCCTCAAGCCATAGTAAAAATATTCATATCTCCATAAATCTCAAAACCATCATGGCAATCTTGCCATCCAAATTTCTCCCAAACACCATAGAATGCCCTCAAGGCAATAAATAGTACAACAATAAGGAGGTGACCTCGAGGAGGTTCACTCTCCCCCACCCCATACGATTTGAGCCTTACCTCTGAATGGAGGTGCTCTTACCAACTCCCAACCCACACAAAAAATGAAAACAACACCCAACATAAATTTCCAACACATTCACAAAAATAAAACAAGCATAGGGAAATGGCTATTGCCATGGAGCTTACCTTCAAAATCCCTAAAAATGGAAGCATGTTTGAAGAAGAGCTCCAAGCTTCTTTAAGTCTCCCAATCTCTAAAAAGTTTCTAACACTCTCAAAAAATCTAAGAATAGATAGAAAATTTCAAAAAAAGAACCCCCAACTCCTCTCCAAGAGGAGATAAAATAGGCCTTCAAAATCGGCCTTAAGGAATGAGAAGGTGACACTTGTCACCTTCTCCTTCCTCATCTCATGCCACTTACAAGGGAGAAGGAGTGTGAGGGTGACAGGTGTCACCCTCCAATCCATTCAAACCCTCACCTTATCCATTTGTGCTCTCACACATGTGTGAGAGACCAAGTGGAGAGGTGGCAACTCCCTTCAAGCCTCTATGAGGATAAGGGATGCCACATGGCATCCTCTTATTCTCCAAGAGAGCCATCTCCCTCCAAGATGCTCTCACACGTGTGTGAGAGTCTTGGAGGGAGATCCCACACACTTGGGAGTCTTGAAGACCTCCCAAGTCTTCGTGGTGAAGGGATCCCCAAACTTTGGAAAGGGAGATGGGTCTTTCCCAAAGCATGACTCATCTCCCTTCCTTAGCCATTTCAAAATTTGTCACTTTTACTAAACCCCAGTTTAGAGTGACCAAAAGTGAGTTACCTTAGTGTTTAGTTAGTCAAAATTGACCCTAGACTCTAGGGTTACCACCTAGGGTAAGTTTGGGACTCTAAAACACACCTAGGGAGGTATAAAATCACTTTTAAATAGCTTTAAAATAAAAATAATACCAAATGGTGTAAATCAAATATAATTATACAACACATGATATAAATTAATTTAAAAAAAGGTAACTAGGCCAAATAAATAAATCAAGCATGCATGAAAGTAACATCTGATCAAACGTGATCCTCATCCCTCTTGGGAATGGATTAGTTTTACAGGGAATTACATATGTGTGAAAACTACATCTGATTTCCCGTGGCCTAGGAATATAACCTGCACAACTAGATCAAGCGGTCAATCACATCATGGATAAATCATAGCCAAAGCAACTGAAATTAAAGTCATGTCATTGCATACAACATTAATCATCTCTAACATAATTAAGATTAAAATTGTATTTCTTATCTAATGTCTCATAATCATCATCAAATATTAAATCCACATAATGAACTTGAAATCACATCAATAATCATCATCAAATATGTCTCACATGTCTAACATCATCATAACATCAAAATATGATCTAATCAAATCACCATATGTCTAATCAATGCTAATCCAAAAATTAGGAGATATAGTCTAAGTCTACATAATAGAATAATAGCCTCTAAATGTCTAATAATGTCACCAATTATAATGTAAATGATCAAAATAGGGAAGTGAAATAAATTGGCCTCACATCCTCCCCCCCTAGACTAAACTTCCTCCTGGAAGTCATCAAAAAGGTGAGGATAGAGTGCCCTTAAACTAGCCGCATCATCCCAAGTCACTATGACCTCATCATAATGATCCCACTGGACCCTAACCTGGTCCAGCTCTCAACCTTGAAGGCCCAAAGTCCAATGAGCCAATATGTGAATTGTCTCAAAAGACAACTGTCCATCCATCTCTACTCATAGTCCTGATAATGGGGGCCTGAAAGTTAGCCTTGCAGTTATCAACCGTTGAAAACATGTGGTGGGATCTACCCACATCTCCAACTATCGGCTCTGATCCTTCAGCACGATGTTGTTCTCCAGCTATAAATTCCTGTGGGCACTCTCTGGCTAAGTGACCCTCACCACCACATACATAACATGGTCCCTGAGCTTGAACATGTACTGTCTGTGTCCTACTTGACTGTTGCTTCTTAGGTCAACCCGTGGAACTCTGTGATACTCCAAAGGACTGCTGCGACCATGCAGGTCCTACAGTAGGTGTCTATTGTCACTGATTTCTCCGTGGACCCTGCTGATGCTACTGCTACTACTGTGGAGGTCTAGGAGGTAGAGGTGCGGGACTAAACCCTCCTCTTTGAGGTGGCAGTGGTGGTCTACGATAACTCTGTTGTTGCTGTTGTCCATGATCCTGAAACTGAAGGCGTGAACTCTGTCCTTGTCCCTGTATCTCCTCAACAATGTATGCCTTCTCAGCAGCATCACTTAATGTCTGGGGGTCTGTCATGCTGGTGCAGGAGAACCTAACACAAGGTGGCCTCCATGAGGCATTCAATTGTTTGATGTTCATTTTGTCATTTCCAATAAGGTCCTATAAGACCATTTATGTAATAAGGTTTGTTTGACCAATGCATTTTATTTTAGTTTGTATCTAGGTTTATGTTGTAAGTCCCAAGGACACTTGTCGATCTGTAATTAGGCAGTTGGAGGTTGTCTCCCAGCTGCTTGGAGTCAGGTTGGTACTACTCAGGGTGAGTAGATAAATACCCTAGAGTAGATTGAATGTAATGAGTTGAGTTGAGTTCAGTTCAATAGTTGTAGTTGAGATCAGAGATCAGTGTGATTGTAATTGAGAAACAGAGAATTTGTATGCACATTTTCTGAAAGGCATAATAAACAAATTTCTGTGCATCTTTCTATCATTTGAATTCGTTAGGTTTTCTCTGTACAATTGATTTACTATTTTGTGGTCAACATGGACTCTTAGTCCATTCCACCGGTTAGATTTCTTCAAAATCGGTGGAATGGCTATACAGTTCATTTTTGTGTTTTTTGTTTTGTTCATTTGTGTTTGCAGGATCATGTACAAGATGCATTAATAGATCCTAGCATCCTCATGTGCTAGGTTGGCGAAGTCTAAGATCTATGTGGTTGTTAGAGAAAAGGATCTACGAAGTTACAAGGTTTGCAGAGGTTTAGATCCGTGAAGATTTGTGTCGTTTCGTCGGGTATACATTCTGTGTGTATATCGCTAATGTATGTCGGGGTCATTTCATGTGTATATCACAGTTGAATGTTCATGTGTATCTCGCAAGTGCATGTTGCGGCTACATGTGGTGAAAGTGCATTTCATATGATACAAGGAAAGTCAACAGTCGGCTTCACTAAATGCATATTCTAAATGCATGTTTTCAAATGTATCTTACGAATGTATATTGAGGATATACATTGCATTAGGTCAATGGTCGGTCCCACTGAATGCATATTTGGGTCAAGTATGTTTTGAATGTATATTGTGCATATACATTGTGTTAGATGCAAGAGGTGACTGGTAGAGATGGTGAAGGAAACCAGTGATCACAAGTCGGCGAAAGTATTTGCAAGCTATGCCATCGGTGTATCAAGAGCATATACAAAGCACTCACAGATGAAGAAGGTCACACCGACAATGCATATCCTGAATGTACATTGAAGAATGTATCTCTCGGCAGATACAAAGGTGAAGGCATACATCAAGGAGTGTTGAACATCGGGAAGATAAGAGGTAAGGTGGCCGATGAGGAATGTTTGGCTGATAGGAGTAATTCACCAAGACACGGACCACCCTCTTGCTAATTAGTTTGTGTGACAGAGTTGTGGCTCCACATCATATTGGTATTAGAGCTAGCAAAAGCTCTGGGTGGAGGTGTTTATGTATTTAATTTTCTAAAGGCAGATGAATCATGTTCCTGTAGTGTGTGGGTAAATGATGATGAGGTCTGTCAAGACCATTCACCAATAGAGATTTCACTGGAAGAGGGTGTAGAGTAAGGCCACTGCGAGAGAGAGTGGTAGTGCACCTCTAGAATCTGTTGTTGGATGAGAAGAATGGGTCTGTAGCAGTGACATCTGATTGAGCATTGTGTTGTAGTCTAATTGAGGATTTGCAGAAGTGTTGGCATTGTCTGTGAATATTTATGTCAGACAGAGAAAGCGAAGGAGAGGCTAGCCATATGCCTCCAAAGGAGATGACCACCGAAGTGGTCAAGAAATTTAAGGAGATGGAGGAGCTGATCAAAATTAGGGTCAAGGAAGCACTCCAGGCTAAGTTGAAGGCAATGAAGATAGGAAAAAGGATAGAGGAAGATTTAGATGGAGAAGAAGAGAAAGAGGAAGAAGAAGCAGAGAAACAAGCAGGGACAAAGATGCCGGCTGAACAAAAGCAATTCTTGGAAGCCATTAAGGCTATTGGCAAGGACTCTTTAGAGGCTCGGATAGATATTCCCATGTTCAGTGGAATGATGAATGCTGATGAAGTTATGGAGTGGATTGAGACTCTAAACAACTACTTCGAGTACAAGGAAGTTCCTGACAGTAAGAAAGTTAAGTTTGCCAAAACTAAACTCAAAGGTGATGCCCTTACATGGTGAAATTACACCCAAGGAGAAAGAGTAAAGAATGGGAAGAGTATGATATCTTCGTGGAGCAGAATGCTGGAGAAGATCAAGTCCCAGTTCTTTCCAACTGACTATGAGGTGCAGATTTATAGGAAAATACAAAATCTTAAGCAAAAAGATATGGATGTGGCTACTTACATCGAGGAGTTTCACAAATACACTCTTCGTTGTGGGTACATGGAGGATGAAAAAGCCAAGGTAGCAAGGTATTTAAATGGTCTGAGGGTCAATATTCAAGATGAGATAAGTTTGTTTACCCCTGAAATAGTGGAAAAATGATTTCAAGTAGCATTAAGAGCTGAAGAGAAGCTGAAGAGGAAAGGTGAGCAGCAAAGTAGAGGAAGAGGTGACAGAAATTTTAGAGGCAGTTTTGGAAGAAGAAGTCCTAACCAGAGGCCTAGTGGTGAGTCTAGCCAAGAAGAGCAAGTTGGAGACTCAAGTAGCCGAGGAGGCTACTGAGGAAGAAGGCTGAATGGAAGAGGTGGGACAAATGGATCAGATAGAGAATCCAAGTTCTCCAACATGAGATGCTATAATTGTAATCAGATAGGGCATCTGGCATACAAGTGTCCAGAGAAGGCCTCAACTTCTCATGGTGGTGAGAAGAGAACCACTTTGATTCAAGAAGATGCAAGGAGTGTGGCATCTCCTGAAGTGAATCTAGAATTAGAAACGGGAGAAAGTCTAATGATCAAGAGGACGTTGTGTTGAACCATCACAGAGGAGAGCTCTTTTCAGGATCAATTGTAGAAGCAAAGGTAAAATATGCAAGGTAGTCATAGATTCCGGTTCAACAGATAATATCGTGTCTAGGGAAATGGTGGATAAATTGAACATAGAAAGAATTCCTCATCAAACTCCTTACAAGGCATCTTGGGTAAGTGATAGTCAATCACTTTTGGTAAGTGAACAAGCATATGTTGATTTTCATATTCGAGAATATAAGGAGAGAATTTTATGTGACATTTTGCCCATGGAGTGTTGTCACCTACTTTTAGGTAGACCATAGCAATTTGATAGGCAAGCATTGTATGATAGATATGCTAACACATACACCATCAAGAAGGATGGAAAGACTTTCATGATGACACCATTGTAGGAGGATGCTGAATCAAAGAAGGCAGCTAAAGTCATTTTGGTGGGTAAGAAAGAGTTTGTGAAGATCTCTGAAGAAGAGATAAGGACAATTGAGGACACCTCAAGGAGTGAGGTTGCCAAAGGTCCAAGTTTGAAGGTGATTTCAGCTTTGCATGATGGAGATCAGATGGTCATGTCTAAAATGGATCAGCAGAAGGTCATAGCTCAGGTCTACAAGCAGCCACAAGTTGATTGGAATGAAGAGGATGCTATCCTCGTAGGGACTATTGTTTGTCCTCTAGAGCTAACAAGAGTTGGAAGGCAAACATATCCTACCATAGCAACAATACAAGAAGCATTACCCAAGGTGTATAATGCAGGTGTTCTAGAAGAGATGACAGTAAGAAAGCAAGGTGTGAGTAGAGCCTACAATGCTAGGCATGAGTCTTTGGTTCCATGGAAATAGGTTGCAGTCCAGAGATCATGGGGAAGACATGAGACAATAGAGGATACAGGTAAAGCAAAACAAAGCCTTAACTCATGGGGCATGAGTTCTTTTCAAGGTGGGGTGTATGGTGTAGGAGCACCTAACACAAGGTGGCCTCCATGAGGCATTCAACTATTTGATGTTCATTTTGTTGTTTCCAATAAGGTCCTATAAGACCATTTATGTAATAAGCTCTGTTTGACCAATGCATGTTATTTTAGTTTGTATCTAGGTTTATGTTGTAAGTCCCAAGGACACTTGTTGATCTATAATTACAAAGGTTGTTAGGCAGTTGGAGGTTTTTAGATCTCCCAAACGCTTGGAGGTTGTCTCCCAGCCACTTGGAGGTTGTCTCCCAACCGCTTGGAGTCGGGTTGGTACTACTCGGGGCGAGTAGATAAATACCCCAGAGCAGATCGAATGTAATGAGTTGAGTTGAGTTTAGTTTAGTTCAATAGTTGTAGTTGAGATCAGAGATCAGTGTGATTGTAATTAAGAAACAGAGCATCTATATGCACATTTTCTAAAAGGCATAATAAAAAAATTCTATGCATCTTTCTGTCATCTGAATTCGTTAGGT
The DNA here is from genome assembly GCA_027924645.1 of Cunninghamia lanceolata. NCBI lineage: Eukaryota > Viridiplantae > Streptophyta > Pinopsida > Cupressales > Cupressaceae > Cunninghamia > Cunninghamia lanceolata. The sequence goes on from BSBN01000277.1 coordinate 2,213,112, forward strand.
TTTCTCTGTGCAATCGATTTACTATTTTGTGGTCGACATGGACTTTTAGTCTATTCCACCGGTTAGATTTCTTCGAAATCGGTGGAATGGCTGTATAGTTCATTTTTGTATTTTTTGTTTTGTTCATTTATGTTTGCAGGATCATGTACAAGATGCATTGATAGATCCTAGCATCCTCATGTGTTAGGTTGGCGAAGTCTAAGATTTGTGTGGTTGTTAGAGAAAAGGATCCGTGAAGTTATAGGGTTTGCAGAGGTTTAGATTGGTGAAGATTTGTGTCATTTCATTGGGTATACATTATGTATGTATATCACTAATGTATGTCGGGGTTATTTCATGTGTATATCGTAGTTGAATGTTCGTGTGTATCTCGCAAGTGCATGTTGCAGCTGCATGTGGTGAAAGTACATTTCATATACAAGGAAAGTCAATGGTTGGCTTTACTGAATGCATATTCTAAATGCATGTTTTCAAATGTATCTTACAAATGTATATTGAGGATATACATTGCGTTAGGTCAATGGTTGGTCCCATCGAATGCATATTCGGGTTGTATGTTTTGAATGTATATTACGCATATACATTGTGTTAGATGCAAGAGGAAACTAGTAGAGACGGTGAAGGAAACCGGTGATCGCAAGTCAGCAAAAGTATTTGCAAGTTGTGCCATCAGTGTATCGGGAGCATATACAAAGCGCTCACTGATGAAGAAGGTCACACAGACAATGCATATCCTGAATGTACATTGAAGAATGTATCTCTTGGCAGATACAAAGGTGAAGGCATACATCAGGGAGTGTTGAACGTCAAGAAGATAAGAGGTAAGGTAGCTGATGAGGAATGTTTGGCCAATAGGAGTAATTCGCCAAGACACGAACCACCCTCTTGTCGATCAGTTTGTTTGACAGAGTTGTGGCTCTGCATCACATACGCACATGCCTTGCTATCCCATGGTTTAACCCTTTGATAAACTTATGAACCAGGAGTTTCTCATCATGGAGATACTCTGCATATTGAGACAACTTGGTGAACCTACCCTCATACTAAGCAATAGTAAGCCCTCTCTACTGAAGATCATGGAACTTGTCTATGCGATGTTGTCTGTAGTGATCTGATAAATATCACGCATTGAAGCACTCAATGAAAGTCTCCCATGAGAGTGTGTCCAATGATAGACGATGCTTGCACTCCTCAATACACCACCACGTAGCTGCTGCATCTCGCAATAGATCGACTACCACACCTACCGTCGTGTTGCCCTCGTAAGGACGCAACGCGAAGCACCTATCTAAGCTAATGAGCTAAGCCTTAGCTTTGGCTCCCTTTGTACTCCCGGTGAATGTAGGTGGATTCAGCCTCAACAATTCCCTGATAGGGTCTCCTCAATCTTTGTGCCCTTGGATAGGCTCATCTGCATAAAAATCATAAGGCCTGTGAACAATCTGCTCCACTCGCACTACCTCCTCATGCCTAGCATGACATGGAGGGCTCCTGCTACGGGCCCTATAGGTCAATCAAACCTCCTCCGCCATCATATCTGGTATCTCAACATATGGCTCCACACTTGGTGCCTCTCATGGCTTGATGCAAGGCTCCACACGTGACTCTGCTCATGGCTCCTCTCGCAGATCAATGCAAGGCTTGGCACATGGCACTATGCACAGCTCAACTGTGGCCGATGGTAGCCTATCTAACACTGCCTGTAGTGCCTACAATATCTGTGGCCCAATATCTGGTATAGGTAGGGCCTGTGGTGCCAGTGGTACATGCGGCATACATGGGGCCAGCGGTGCCTAACCCTTAGCTGAAGAATCACTATGAACCTTGGCAGATGCAGTGTGGCATGAATGCGCTCGCTGAACTCATCGGGGAGGCATCCTACAAAAAAATGAGGTAATTACAAATTAATCAAAGTTGCAGAATAATAATGTGCCATAACAAGCCCAGTGTTTAAACCTGACTCTGATACCAAATGTCATGCCCACATTTCCCATGCGGTCACGACACGCAACACACATGTCATGTCCACATTTGTCATGTGGTCATGACATGAAATATCAAAAACTTTTCTGCATGTCCCTAGAAACCTCCTTGCATGCGTCAGCATGCTCGATGGCAATATGCATAAGGCATAAACATGTCAATCAAACTCGAGGAAGAGCGTTTACATACGCAATCCCCTGTGTGATGATAGCCAACTAGGGGGTTATGCGACGCGAGGAGCGTCACTACTGGGGATAGGATCAAATGGCCTTGAACCCTAAGTTTCCTCAGTCAGTGACATGATTACAACAGGAGTCAAAATCCAACCCTAATTCTAAGGCATAAAATAAATTAAAACACGCTTATATTTAAATTAAAAAAAATTGCAAGGCAAAATTAAAATGTTAACTATTGCCAAGGAATTTCATTTAAAATAACTACCCTAAGTCTGGGAAAAATTTCAGCAACATAACACATTATTAACGTTTGAAATAAATATTTTAAAAAGGTCTCCCTCTAAAATATTTATGAGAAAAATTAATAAAAAGATTAAATTAAATTTACCTAAATAACCTTATAAAATTTTCCACCCGTTAAATTGAAAGTCAAAATAATTAAAATTATTAAATAAATAAATCCCAAAATAATAAAGGTCTATGAATAAATATAATTCCAACAATTATATTTATTCAATTAAACCAAGGAAAAATTAAATCAAAATATAAGATTATAAAATTTGTCCTCCATTTAATAACTCATTAAATTAAATAGAACAATCAAGCAATTAATTACCCTTAAATAAAATATAATAATAAAACCCAACTAATAAAAATAGCCCAACAATTAAATTTATTCTAATAAGTCAAATGTAATCTCCCCAAAAGTTAGAGGACTTAAGGATAATAACCTCACCCTACTAAATAAATTATAATACAAGTGCACTTCTATCCCTCTCACTCTCCCTTAGGATTTTATTATTTATTTATTTTCATTGGGCCAATTTCTTATGGAGTACTTTATTTAATTTGTATAGAGGTTTTATATTACTTGGGATTTTTAATTTAATTAGAGGGGTTTTAATGTATTTGTTCTTCTAAAATTTTGAGACAGGGTAGTGGTATTTTTTTAAAAGTGGGATTTTATATCCCTTTTGGATGATTTATTTTAGACCTTATACTATTAATTTTCCTAGTAGGGATTAATTTTTAATTATGTGGATATTCCGTATATTAATTATTTTTGTTCATTGCTTGTTGGGGTGGGCATAGTGTTTTAAACTCTTTTGTGGAAAATTTTACCTTGGCTTTTAATTAATTTTATTTGTGTTGAAATTATATTATTAGTGGACCTTTATTATTTGGGGTTATATATTATTTTAAAGTTAATTTATTTAATTTTCGTTTAATCAAGGGGTAATTTTTATAACGTTATTTACTAATTTTAATTTTTGATTTAATTGAATAAATATAATTGTTGGAATTATATTTATTCGTAGATCTTTATTATATTTTGGGATAATGTAGTTAGCATTTTATGTGGATTTTTCTATTTTTTTTATGCCTTGATTCTAAATTAATCTTTTTATAAGTGGGTTTTGATTTATTTATTTTGGAAATCATTTTTATTGCCTTAATATTATTTTTTTATTTTTATGGGTTGTGGAAAATTGATTTGTTTCTTTTTTTTGGAATATTATATTTAATACTTTTAGTGGGACCATATAATCGTATTATAATTATTTAGTAGGGTGAGGTTATTACCCTTAAATCCTCTAACTTTTGGGGAGATTACATTTGACTTATTACAATAAATTTAATTGTTGGGCTATTTTTATTAGTTGGGTTATATTATTATATTTTATTTAAGGGTAATTAATTACTTGATTGTTCTATTTAATTTAATGAGTTATTAAATGGAGGACAAATTTTATAACGTTATATTTTGATTTAATTTTACCTTGATTTAATTGAATAAATATAATTGTTGGAATTATATTTATTAGTAGACCTTTATTATTTTGGGATTTATTTATTTAATAATTTTAGTTATTTTGACTTTCAATTTATCAGGTGGAAAAATTTATAAGGTTATTTAGGTAAATTTAATTTGATCTTTTTATTAATTTTTCTCATAAATATTTTAGAGGGAGACCTTTTTAAAATATTTATTTCAAATGTTAATAATGTGTTATGCTGCCAAAATCTTTCCGAGACTTAGGGCAATTATTTTAAATAAAATTCCTTAGCAATAGTTAACGTTTTAATTTTGCCTTGCAAATTTTTTTAATTTAAATATAAGCATGTTTTAATTTATTTTATGCCTTAGAATTACGGTTGGATTTCGACTCTCGTCGTAATTGTGTCACTCACTTAGGAAACTTAGGGTTTGGGGCCATTCGATCCTATCCCCAATAGCGACGTTCCTTGCATCGCATAACCCCCTAGTCAGCTATCATCGCACAGGGGCTTGCATATGTAAATGCTCTTCCCTAAGTTTGATTGACATGTTTATGCCTTATGCATATTGCCACCGAGCACACTGACGCATGTGAGGGGGTTTCTAGGGACATGCAGAAAAGTTCTTGATATTTCATGTCATGACCACATGACAAATGTGGACATGACACATGTGTTGCATGTCGTGACCGCATGGGAAATGTGGGTATGACAAAATACAAATCCCTAATTAGGGCATGGGCAGAATAGGGTAGAAAGTCCAACAATATGTTATAAGAAATAACAAAACAAGGGAAATCAAGAGGAAATGGCTACCTGGCAGGAGAATGTGTTGGAATGCAGTGCGTTTGTGCCCCCCTTTTTGAAGATCGACGTCCAGCCTTAGGGAATGGTCGGCCTGAGCTTTGCTTCTGTGTGCTAGTCAAAGCTATGTCGGAGTGAGCCAGCCAAAATGTCTCTATCTGTGAAAAATGCCTTTGAAATCACCCTTCTATGATCACCTTAGCCTTGGTTATGTAGTGCAAGGCCTCGAACCTTTCTATGGATTTCATGCCTTGGTGATAAAGATGCAAGCCTTTACCAATAGGTCACAACTTACAATCCAAACCCTGGTTGCTGGTCTTTCACACTCTAGATCGACACCTTTCACAGGCTCTATCTACCTTCACACAACACAACAAAAAAGTGATCTACCTATGGGCATGAATATTTAAAGATAAATAGCAAAAACTATGCAGCTATCAAAGATTGCATCGAGCCATAGAGGCACAAATTGCCCTTTGAAAAAGCCAAAGCAAATGCTACCAAACAAGGGTATGATTGGGGATTTTCAAAATGTCTTTGAAAAAAAAAAAGGAGATCTGCACATCTGATTGCCTTTCCTTGAAGGAACCTGCACCCCTCCTCTGCAAATATGGGAATTCTTTCATTGCTAGCCTTGTTGTTGCACCCACGACCACTATTGACAGGGGGCGCAGGGTTATAGAGGTAAAGCGCCAAACATAGAGGCGTAAGAAAACTAAAATGTAGAGATTTGACACAAAAAATATCTTGGTCAGCCCTTATCCCACTCAGCCATGGGCTTGCCTAGATGACCACCACAGAAACAAGTGTGAGATGGGCAAAAAAAGTGGCAGATTAAGGCACCTCTTATAGTGTCATTTGTTGTCACAGATGACCTTAGGTATGCAGACCTCTACATAGAAGTTCCTCACATCCAAAGAGACTCCACAAAATGATACACCTCAGGAATGCCTCCAAACAAAGACTCCACCGCAAAACAAAGTGTGTCACTCCAAAAAATAGGGGTTTTGACTTCAAAAAATGAACTAGCAATCAAACGCGTTTGCTCTGATACCATGTGAAAACCCAAAATGCATAAGATGAATGTCAATTACTAAATTTGAAGTAGTTTGATTGTGCAAACAAGGAGTACATATAGGTGAGGATAGGCAACCACTAACCCACATAATGAGGATATGACTCCTCACAAGTAGAGTGATGGAAAGATGCCTCCCACTAACCTAGAGAGAGGTGTCAAATGAAAGATGAAACCTCTATGAAACTCCTAACCAACTTGACAACTCATATGAACAAGTGTCAAGTGTAAATGAACAACTAAGTAGACTTAATAAACCTAAGTGTATGCATATATATACACTAACAAAAATAATAATTAAAAGTATGCAATAAAAAATCAAACACCTTAATATGAAAATCAAAGCGCATGAATGGAGAATATGAAATCACCTAAATAAAAAAAAATCAAAGGGTAAGGTAAAAGCGCCTTATGAAGGGTAAAATGCCTTTAAAGAAAATTTAACATCAGATGAAACTTTAAAAAGCTAAGTTGAAATTTAAAAACAATTAAGGCTTCTTGAAATAAATATAAAACGCGTTTCCAAAGATGAAAGCGCTCCAAAACAAAAGATCAAAAGTGCAACATTTAAAGAACACTTTGCAAAACAAAAAAATCAAAGAAAATAAAGAAGCACAGGTTGCAGAAGAAGAACGTGCTCAACTCAGAAGTCTCTCACATGCTGCAACAAATAGAAGATGACTTGTCCTTGCTAGAGGAGAAGGTCCGCGCCTCACACACAAGGAAGAAACTTCAGATGAAGATTAAACATGCTTTGGAGCGCTTCTCAGACTTCAAATACATCCCATTCTTAGACATTTCAAGTTAAGGAGAACCGCCCATAGAAGGGATTCCAACATGCTTCAGGCATGAAAGTAGCACCAAAAAAAAAAAAGAACGCATCTACAGGTGTTCAACATCAGAAGTTCATGCCTTCATCATCTCAAAACATGCCTGAAGGGCCATTTCAGTAGCAAGACGAAGAAACCTACCTATGAAGGGGCAAACCACCCATTCCAGAAAGAAACACATCTCTCCTCTCACCCTCACGTTGGCGAAGATTGAAGGAGATCAGTCCAGAAAGGAAAAGATAGTGCCCGTATGAAGGAAAGTGTGCCTAATATAGTTCATACACACTTTTCTTCAAGGGACAATAGTTAGTGAAAAGAATAGTCTACACCAATAAGAAGATGAGCACTATTATTTGTCAAGTCTACACTAGCTTAAGCGCAAAGGTTCCTTCATATAAAGCTAAACGTGCTTTATCAAACAACAAACTCTTTCAAGCGCTCCAACTCATTTTAGACACACCTCCAACCACTTCACAAATCTATTCAAAGGCTCTCATCTCCAGATTAGCAAGAATCCCAGCTCATACCAAGCACTAGTAAGGAATAGGAAAATGCATATCGCTATTCAACAAGGAGATCAACGTGCCTATATATCGGTCCCAAATGTCCAGCTCATGAAAGAGAGTTTTTGACACCTCTTAGAATGTCCATACGTGCCTAAAGTACTTCTTCAAAGCCATTTAAAATGGTAAAAATGCACTCTAAACACCCTAATTCTAGCAGTCCATGTCCAACAATGAAAGCAATGCCTTTTTGAAGAGCATTTGATGCACTAGTAGCAAGGAATACAAATACCGTATTTTTTTTAAAACTTGTCCATCCATGGAATCCACTCACAGCAAATGAAGAAGCGACATCTAAAATTAGCATTTGAAGGTGCAAGACAAAAGTTTAAGAGAAAACCACACCCTCTCAAACATCTCATCATTGGATCAAAATCTGCACTCATCAAAGGAAGAGGGCATTAGAAATATAATTGGGAACTTTTAGATTTCATATTCAATGTACAATCTGGATTATGTTGAATAGGCTAAGCTTTTGCAAAGGCAAATAGTTGGGCGTATCACACACAAACCAACATTTTTTTATTTTAGATCTTATGTCAATTTGGTGGTTCCTGATGGAGTATGTGATACAAATATAACTATTTGAAGATCGTGGATAGGCACTAGAAGTCAAAATAGTTTCAGTTTAATGTTTTGTTTGTATGAATTTTTTATATATTCCATGAACAGGACAAAGTATCAATATGGTTCTTCAAGAAAAGAATATGGAAGAGAATAAGCTCATCAGTTACCTAGAAGAGAGCAAGTTAATGCCAACTAGAAGGAAAAATTTCAAGGTGATAAAGTTTTCAAAGTGGATCATCTTTAGATTCGAGTCACCAAGATGGCGAACTCGTCAAGATTCACAAAATTTCATCAAAGATTTATGTTGATTCGCTAGAATTAGCCAAATTTCAGTGGGCTTCTATGTTGCCATTTTTGGCAATTGATATTTCCAAGGATCTATTTTGAGAATTGAGGTTACTCAATAGATATATTAATTTTTAGATCCTTTTATCATGCAATTTTAGAACTATTTGTAATAAACATGCAATAATCAATTAATTGTTTTTTGCATGGCTTTAGGATTATTTTATTATTTGTTTTAGCTACAAATAAGAATTGCATCTCATGCAATTAATTAGAGTTCAGCTAGGGTAGTAATTCATTTATTTTATTTTATTTATTTCTCATGCAGTTGCTTTGTAAGAGTATAAATAAGTGCTCTATGTACATGTAAAAGGGACTTCATTAATGGAGATTTTTAGAAGAGATTTTTAGGATCTAGTTTTTGGTATTCAATTTAATTGTTAGTCAACTTTTTTTTAAGCTTTCTAGCAATTAGCTTTCCAATTTTCAATATTCGGTGTTTAGAAAAGTTATTTTGTATTCAATCAATGAATAAAAGCAATGACAATTCTCATGCCTCTATTTGCTTAAATTGTTATTCTCATATATTCACCTAATCATGTTTCTTGTTTGTTCATTTAATGGATTCCAGTATGCCTATTTTATTTCCAAGTATCCATTAAAATGTATTATTTGTGCCGAAAGTTAGGTTGATTCAACAAATCTACAAACTTTGTGTTGCAAGTGAAATTGAAGGAATAAGTTGTATCTTTGCATCACCTTATAGTTGATCTGGTCTTGGCATTCATATTTGTGTGGTGCTAATTTGTTCAATTAATCCAAATTGTGTACTTTCTTTATTTAGCCTCTGTATTTAACTAAATAGAGTATGTGTTTAGCCTAGGTTTTATTTTCAGTCAAAAAGCATAAAAATCTTTGCTTCGTTGTTGAATGTGTGTCTCTGTCTTTCGGCACACTGAAAAACCAAAAAAATTGCAAATTTCCCTTCCATTTAGCAGCATAATTATGAGAAAGCCCCTAAAGACACTATAAAGGTTGTAAGTTACGAGTACATAATTTGTTGTTTTAATTTTGTTTTATTTTATAGGGAGCTTCCCCTACAAATTTGAAGAGAGGTTCTACTGCACATCTGTCCATTTTGCTTTCCCACTAAAAGGTGTAAAATAAAATGCTAACAATTTTTTGTGATTTTATTGGGGAATGACATAAGACATCTGTCTTATCCATTGCAAATTCAAAAAGGTCTAGAGTTCACTTCATTTTTCCAGTTTCAAGAGAAGACTTCCTATGGCTCTGCTGGACTAAGAAGGCAATCACATCAATAATCACCTACCTTAGCCATGGGGAAATTAGATCTCTCCATTGGCACTAGTAGAAAATCTTGAGCTTCCTGAAGGATCAAGGAAAAATTTTCTAAAGTTTCATGGTGATGACAAGCAGCATCCTGATGAGCACATTTCTGCCTTCACCACTGCATGTGGGATTCTCAATTTTGCACATGTGAAGATGTTGCAGTGTGTTTGTTTGTGGAATCATTGCAAAGTTTAGCAGCTGAATGGTTTAATCACCTTGCTATCGACTCTATCGCAAGTTGGGAGTTGATGAGAGAGAAATTTCTCGCCTGTTTCAAGCCTGCAAAAGATAGTCATGTTTTGTTTGCATAACTCTCAAACATCAAGAAAGACAGAAGTGAGCTGATGTGAGAGTTCGTGGCCAGGTTCAACCGTTTAGTTGGAAAAGTTACAAACACCCTAAATCCTTCATCAAAAGTTTTGCTAAGTTGTTTCACAAATGCATAATCTTTAGAAGTTTCTTTCTATCTCAAGCAAACACACTACAAAATTGCAATAAGCTCAGGATTATGCTATTGAATTAGAAGATCACTTTAGAAAAGATCTAAAGAGAGTCAATCAAGCCATTGGTGCCCTTGAACATTGTACCACTTCAGTAAGTTCCATCTCCTTCAAATATACCAGATTCTTTCATCAACTATGTCAGTGATCAACCTGCTTCACCTGTGCATCAAGTATCACTTGTGTGTCAAGAGGTAGATGTGTCTTTTGTAATACAAATCTGATGTTTGTTTCACACAACAAACCAACATGATGGAGAAAATTACCCTGAGATGAGAAGATTCATGCAAATATTAAATGCTTCAATTGAAAATCAAGGATTATCAGATATTCTTGAACGTCTTTTAGACGAGTCCGATGGTGGCTCTATGAAGGGATTTACCCAATGTATATATCAATTATTATCATTTTCCTAACTTTGTTTCAAGCAACATCATGTGTTTGCATATGGAACATGAATATTCATTAGAAGCTAAAAATTTTCATAATTTCTTTGAATATGAAGAAGGATCATTGATGGAAGAACCTGAAGAAATGTACGACTTGTATACTTTTTCTAAGGAGGAAGAAGTACAACACATCTCTCAAGAAAGAAATTGTGAGGAGGAAATCAAAAGTTCTAAAGGAAGCAACGGTGAATCCAATTTGTTCCTTTCATCATTTGAAGGATGGTTTGAATAATTTACCTCAAATGCACTAAAACATGAGGAAGACAACAAAGATTTTATTCTTTGTGCAGATTTTTCAGTTTTAAAGATAAAAAATTCCACTAGCATAGAAGTTTAAGAATCTCAATTGATGTTAAGAGAGACAAAGTTCTGGTCATCAAGAGTTGGCATTTTCATTCAAGACATCAAAGAGATATATCAATTGGAGCAAGAACAAGATATTCTTTTCCAAATTGAAGATGATTCATCAATGGAGGCACTCGTCAAATCAGAAGACTATATGTAAGGATCTTTGCCAGATTGTAATAGTTTTTTGCATCACTTAGAGAGTGAGTCATAAGTAGAAGATAGTGTAAATTTTCTTTTGTAGTTTAGCCCATCTACATCTTTGTCTCCAAAAGATTTCATACACACAAATGAAGAAGATGATGCTAGACCTTCTAAGGTTATCCATGAACTTGTGCAAGGAAAAGACATCAGAGACATAATAAGTTAAACACAAGAAGTGACATGTGAAGAAGCTAGTGTAGAAGAAAAGCTCATGGAATATTCAGTCTTGGTCACTGAAGAGAATCATATGGAGAAATCTTAAATTCTCAACAAGTGTGTGGTGAGATATGTAGTATGTGAGATCAATGAAGCAGAAGAAGAAACACAAAGCTTAGAAGAATCTTTACTTGATCCTACTTACATATTAGAGGAAGAGAAGTGTGTTGTTGCTGAAGATGAGTTGCTACCAGATATCTGCATTCATGGTCTCAAGGATACATTTATTGGAGATTGGTCTATGAAGGTTGATAAGACTCAATATGATGGATGGAGAAGTGAGCTACTAGGTGAAGATGTTATCTAGCAAGTGTACTTTGATGATAATCAGGAGCTCGAAGATTCAAATCTTGATAATTTATCACATTCAAATTCCAAGGATTGGATGGACGAAGACATGATTGATGAGAATGATGAAGAAGTACCTAAATCACTAGATAAATTGATGATAACAGTTGTGGATTCGGTAAGCCAAGAACCAGTGATGGAAATTCTATATGAGCAACTTCAACCTTTTCCAAAGGATGACTTACAGACTTAGTTCAAGGTTGCATATGTTGAAGACATGGATGAAGAACATCAAGTTCTACATGTGGTGGTTACCATTCCCACGAGCATACTTTGGCCACAGGACCTTGCTTCATACCTTCAAAAGGAGGTTCTTTAGCTCCACCTGATGCGAAGGTTTTTTTCTATGGAAGAAGATGATCAATTGGAGCTTGGGCACATCATTTGGTTCATCATGAAATTCTCATGGCATGATTGTGTCTACCCACTTGAATCATGTCTCTTTGAGAAGGTGTTTCTGAGGAAGAAAGACTATGTGCCGCCGAGACAAATTTCCTAGCTTAGGAGAAGAGGTTCTTATTTTTCTAAACCTGTTGATGGTTTTGTGTAACAGATTTTGTTCTTCTTGTCCTTGCTCAAAAAAAGAGCATTTGTGTGTGTCCTGTGTTTATGTTGTGTTTCCTTAATCATTTTTGTTAAATGTTATGATAGGTGATTTAAGAAAGTCATGTTTTGTTAGGTGATTTAGGAATGTTGTTTCTAGGTGATTTAGGCTTGTTTTGACTCTATTGCCCAATTGATAAGGCATTGGTCTGCATGCAAAATTCTAGAGATTTTATAGTTCTCCTACACCACAAGTATACACCGTGGTCCCCAGATAGAGCTAATTGTTGTACCCATCCAAAACTTTTTCCTCATCACCAAGTTGTATGTTTCATTCAAGTTGCGTCATTATGTCTAGTCTGAAATCGTTGTCTAGTCTTAATGTCAAATGTCAAATCCAAATATTGAGTCATTTATCAAAATTGTGTCTTAAGTCGTCAAATATCCAAATGGTCTAGTCAATCCACATGCAAGCTCGTCATATCCATCATGTCGTCGTGAAAGTCTTGGTCATAAATGTTGTCTTGTTTGTTTTGATGATTTAATATTTACTTAATAATTTATTATTAATTATTTGTTATTATTGTTATAATTGTTTGTTTGTAAATTTAAATATATTAATTAATAATTGTTATTAATTATTTATTAATAATATTAAAATTAGTATTGTATTAACGTGAAGTTTTTGTTCTCGTCCTTGTCTGTAAAATTTAATATTAATTAGTTTATGATTAATAATTTATTATTAATTGTTTATTAAATAATATTAAAATTAAATGTCATTGTTATCGTCAAAAAATTGTTTTGTCATAAAATTAAAAACTCCATAAAAATTAAAAAATTTCTTAATAGATTATTATTAATTTGTTAATAATAACCTAATGACAAAAATAATTAGTTAAAAATAATAAAATATAAAAAATATTATTGTTTTCTTTTAATAAATGTTATTAATAATTCTTTATTATTAATACTTATTATAAAAATAATAATTAAAATCATGCAATTAAAAATCAAACGCCTTAATATAAAAATCAAAGCGCATAAATGGAGAATATGAAAGTGCCTAAATAAAAAAAATCAAAGGCTAAGGCAAAAGCACCTTATGAAGGGTAAAAATGCCTTTAAAGAAAATTCAACATCAGATGAAACTTTAAAAAGCAAAGTTGAAATTTAAAAAGAATTAAGGCTTCTTGAAATAAATATAAAACGTGTTTCCAAAGATGAAAGCGCTCCAAAACAAAAGATTAAAAGTGCATCGTTTAAGAGCTCTTTGCAAAATAAAAAAAATCAAAGAAAATAAAGAAGCGCAGGTTGCAGAAGAAGAACACGCTCAACTCAGGAGTCTCTCACACGCTGCAACAAATAGAAGAGGAATCGTGCCTGCTAGAGGAGAAGATCCACACCTCACACACAGGGAAGATGCTTCAGATGAAGATTAAACATGCTTTGGATCACTGCTTAGACGTTTCAAGTTAAGGAGAATCGTGCTTCATAAGGGATTCCAATGTGCTTCAGGCATGGGAGTAGCGCCAGAACAAAGAAGAACGCATCTACAGGTGTTCAACACCAGAAGTTCACGCCTTCATCATCTCAAAATGTGTCTAAAGGGCCATTTCAGCAGCAAGATGAAGAAACATGCCTATGAAGGGGCAAACCACCCATTCCAGAAAGAAACACATCTCTCCTCTCACCCTCACCCTGGCCAAAATTGAAGGAGATCAATCCAGAAAGGAAAAAATCGTGCCCATATGAAGGAAAGTGCGCCTAATACAGTTCATACATGCTTTTCTTCAGGGGACAAAAGTTAATGAAAATAATAGTCTGCGCCAATAAGAAGATGAGCATTATTAATTGTCAAGTCTACGCCAACTTAAGAGCAAAGGTTCCTTCATACAAAGCCAAATGTCCTTTATCAAACAACAAACTCTTTCAAGCACTCCAACTCATTTTAGATGCACCTCCAACAACTTCACAAATCTATTCAAAGGTGCTCATCTTCAAAGCCATTTAAAATGGTAAAAATGCACTCTAAACACCCTAATTCTAGCAATCCATGTCCAACAATGAAAGCAGTGCCTTTTTGAAGAGCATTTGATGCGCTAGTAGTAAGGAATACAAATACCATATTTTTTTAGAACTTGTCTGTCCATGGAATCCACTCACAACAAATGAAGAAGTGGCATCTAAAATTAGCATTTGAAGGCGCAAGACAAAAGTTTAAGAGAAAACCACGCCCTCTCAAACATCTCATCATCAGATCAAAATATGCGCTCATCAAAAGAAGGCATTAGAAATATAATTGGGAATTTTTAGATTTCATATTAACGTACAATCTGGATTATGTTGAACAGGCAGAGCTTTTGCAAAGGCAAATAGTTGGGCGTATCTCACACAAACCCACATTTTTGGTTTTAGATCTTATGTCAATTTGGCGGTTCCTGATGGAGTATGTGATACAAATATACCTATTTGAAGATCTTTGAGAGGCATTGGAAGTCAAAATAGTTTCACTTTATGGTTTTGTTTGTATGAATTTTTGATATATTCCACGAATAGGACAAAGAATCAATATGGTTCTTCAAGAAAAGAAAATGGAAGAGAATAAGCTCATCAGTTACCCAGAAGAGAGCAAGTTGATGCTTACTAGAAGGAAAAATTTCAAGGTGATAAAGTTTTCAGAGTGGATCATCTTTAGATTCGAGTCACCAAGATGGTGAACTTGTCAAGATTCACAAAAATTCATCAAAGATTTCTATTGATTCTCTTGACTTAGCCAAATTTCAATGGGCTTCAATGTTGCCATTTTTGGCAATTGATATTTCCAAGGATCTATTTTGAGAATTGAGGTTGATCAATAGATATATTAATTTTTAGATCCTTTTATCATGCAATTTTAGAACTATTTGTAATAAACATGCAATAATCACTTAATTGATTTTTGCATGGCTTTAGGATTATTTTATTATTTGTTTTAGTTACAAATAAGAATTGCATCTCATGCAATTAATTAGAGTTCAGCTAGGGTAGTAATTCATTTATTTTATTTTATTTATTTCTCATGCAGTTGCTTTGTAAGAGTATAAATAAGTGCTCTGTGCACATGTAAAAGGGACTTCATTAATGGAGATTTTTAGTAGAGATTTTTAGGATCTAGTTTTTGGTATTCAATTTAATTGTTAGTCAACTTTTTTCGAAGCTTTCTAGCAATTAGCTTTCTAATTTTCAATATTCAATGTTCAGAAAAGTTGTGTTGTATTCAATCAATGAATAAAAGCAATGACAATTCTCATGCCTCTATTTTCTTAAATTGTTATTCTCGTATATTCACCTAATCGTGTTCTTGTTTGTTCATTTAATGGTTTCTAGTATGCCTATTTTTCTTCCAAGTATCCATTAAAATGTATTATTTGTGCTGAAGGTTAGGTTGATTCAACAAATCTGCAAACTTTGTGTTGCAAGTGAAATTGAAGAAATAAGTCATATCTTTGCATCACCTTATAGTTGATCTGGTCTTGGCATTCATATTTTTGTGGTGTTAATTCGTTCAATCAATCCAAATTGTGTACTTTTTTTATTTAGCCTCTATATGTAGCTGAATAGCGTATGTGTTTAGCCTAGGTTCTATTTTCAGTCAAAAAGCATAAAAATCTTTTCTTCATTGTTGAATGTGTGTCTGTGCCTTTCCTCACATTGAAAAACCAAAAAAATTGCAATTTTCCCTTCCATTCAGCAACATAATTATGAGAAACCCCCTGAAGACACTGTAAAGGTTGTAAGTTACGAGTACATAATTTGTAGTTTTAAGTTTGTTTTATTTTATAAGGAGCTTCCCCTACAAATTTGAAGAGGGGTTCTACTGCACATTTGCCCATTTTGCTTTCCCACTGAAAAGTGTAAAATAAAATGCTAATAGTTTTTTGTGATTTTGTTGGGGAATGACATAAGACATCTGTCTTATGCATTGCAAATTCAAAAAGGTCCAGACTTCACTCCATTTTTCCAGTTTCAGAAGAAGACTTCCAATGGATTTGCTGGATCAAGAAGGCAATCACATCAATAATCACCTACCTCGGCCATGGGAAAATTAGATTAGTCCATTGGCACTAGCAGAAAATCTTGAGCTTCCTAAGGATCAAGGAAAATTTTTCTAAAGTTTCATGGTGATGGCAAGCAGCATCCTGATGAACACATTTCTGCCTTCACCACCACATGTGGGGTTCTCAGTGTTGCACATGAAGATGTTGTAGTGTGTTTGTTTGTGGAATCATTGCAAAGTTTAGTAGCTAAATGGTTTAATCACCTTGCTACCGACTGTATCGCAAGTTGGGAGTTTATGAGAGAGAAATTTCTCGCCCGTTTCAAGCTTGCAAAAGACAATCATGTTTTGTTTACATAACTTTCAAACATCAAGAAATATAGAAGTGAGCCGATGCAAGACTTCATGGCCAAGTTCAACCATTTGGTTGGAAAAGTTACGAACACCCTAAAACCTTCATAAAAAATTCTGCTAAGTTGTTTCACAAATGCACAATCTTTAGAAGTTTCTTTCTATCTCAAGCAAAGACACACTACAAAATTGTAAGAAGCTCAAGATTATCCTATTGAATTAGAAGATCATATGATCACTTCAGGAAACATCCAAAGATATTCGATCAAGCCATTGGTGCCCTTGAACATTGTACCACTTCGACAAGTTCCATCTCCTTCAAATATACCATATTCTTTCATTAACTATGTCAGTGATCAACTTGCTTCACCTGTGCATCAAGTATCACCTATACATCAAGTATCACCTGTGTATCAAGAGGCAGATGTGTCTTCTGCAATACAAATCTAATGTTTGTTCCACACAATAAACCAACATGATGGAGAAAATTGCCCTAAGATGAGAAGATTCATGCAAATATTAAATGCTTCAATTGAAAATCAAGGATTATCGGATAATCCTAAATGTATTTTAGACGAGTCCGATGGCGGCTCTGTGAAGGGATTTACCCAATGTATATATCAATTATTAGAGGGAATCATTTTCCTAACTTTGTTTCAAGCAACATCATGTGTTTGCATATGGAACATGATTGTTCATCAGGAGCTAAAAATTTGCATAATTTCTTTGAATATCAAGAGGGATCATTGATAGAAGAACTTGAAGAAATGTACGACTTGCATACTTTCTTTGAGGAGGAAGAAGTACTACACATCTCTTAAGAAATAAATTGTGAGGAGGAAATCAGAGGTTCTAAAGGGAGCAACGGTGAATCCAATTTGTTCCTTTCATCATTTGAAGGATGGTTTGAATAATCTACCTCAAATGCACTGAAAAGTGAGCAAGATGACAAAGATTTTTTCTTTGTACAGATTTTTTAGTTTTAAAGATAAAAAATTCCACTAGCATAAAAGTTCAAGAATCTCAGTTGATGTCAAGAGAGACAGATTCTGGTCATCAAGAGTTGGCATCTTCATTCAAGACATCAAAGAGATATCACAGTTAGAGAAAGAACAAGATATTCTTTTCCAAATTGAAGATGATTCATCCTTGGAGGCACTCGTCAAATTAGAAGACTATGTGGAAGGATCTTTGCTAGATCGTGATAGTTTTTTGCATCACTTAGAGAGTGAGTCATTAGTAGAAGATATTGTAAATTTTCTTTTGTAGTTTAGTCCATCTTCATCTTTGTCTCCAGAAGATTTCATATACACAAGTGAAGAAGATGATGCTAGACCTTCTAAGGTTATCCATGAACTTGTGCAAGGAAAAGACATCACAGACATGATAAGATCAACATAAGAAGTGACATGTGAAGAAGCCAGTGTAGAAGAAAAGATCGTGGAATATTCAGTCTTGGTCACTGAAGAGAATCATATGGAGAAATCTTAAATTCTCAACAAGTGTGTGGTGAGATATGTAGTATGTGAGATCAGTGAAGTAGAAGAAGAAGAAATACAAAGCTTAGAAGAATCTGTACTTGATCCTACTTACATATCAGAGAGGTAGAAGTGTGTTGTTGCCTAAGATGAGATGCTACTAGATATCCACATGCATGGTCTCAAGGATACATTTATTGAAGGAGATTGCTCTATGAAGGCTGATAAGACTCAATATGATGGATGGCAAAGTGCGCTACTAGGTGAAGATGTTATCTAGCAAGTGTACTTTGATGATGATCAAGAGCTTGAAGATTTAAATCTTGATGATTTATCACATTCAAATTCCAAGGATTGGATGGATAAAAACATGACCGATGAGAATGATGAAGAAGTACCTGAATCACTAGATAAATTGATGATAACAGTTGTGGATCCAGTAAGCCAAGAACCATCGATGGAAATTCTATATGAGAAGCTTCAACCTTTTCCAAAGGATGACTTATGGACTTAGTTCAAGGTTGCACATGTTGAAGACATGGATGAAGAACATCAAGTTCTATATGTGGTGGTTACCATTCTCATGAGCATACTTTGGCCACATGACTTTGCTTCATACCTTCAAAAGGAGGTTCTTTACCTTCACCGATTGCAAAGGTTTTTTTCTATGGAAGAAGATGGTCAATCAGAGCTTAGGCACATCAATCAGTTCATCATGAAATTCTCATGGCACGATTGTGTCTACCCACCTGAATCATGTCTCTTCAAGAAGGTGTTTCTAAGGAGGAAAGACTATGTGCTACCGAGACAAATTTCCCAGCTTAGGAGAAGATGTTCTTATTTTTCCGAACATGTTGATGGTTTCATGTAATAGATTTTGTTCTTCTTGTCCTTGCTTGAAAAAGAGCATTTGTGTGTGTCCTGTGTTTATGTTGTGTTTCCTTAAACATTTTTGTTAAATGTTATGTTAGGTGATTTAAGAAAGTCATGTTTTGTTAGGTGATCTAGGAGTGTTGTTTCTAGGTGATTTAGGCTTGTTTTGACTTTATTGCCCAACTGATAAGGCATTGGTCTACATGCAGAATTCTAGAGATTCTATTGTTCTCCTACGCTACAAGTATACATCGTGGTCCCTAGATAGAGCCAATTGTTGTACCCATCCAAAACTTTTTCCTCATCGCCAAGTTGTATGTTTTGTTCAAGTTGTTGCATCATTATATCTAGTCTCAAAAGGTTGTCTAGTCTTAATGTCAAATGTCAAATCCAAATATTGAGTTATTTATTAAAATTGTGTCTTCAAGTCATCAAATATCCAAATGGTCTAGTCAATCCACATGCAAGCTCGTCATATTCATCATGTCGTCGTCAAAGTCTTGGTCATAAATGTCGTCTTGTTTATTTTGATGATTTAATATTTAATTAATAATTTATTATTATTGTTAAAATTGTTTGTTCATAAATTTAAATATGTTATTTAAGAATTATTATTAATTATTTATTAATAATAGTAAAATTAGTATTGTGTTATCATGAAGTTTTTGTTCTCGTCCTTGTCTATAAAATTTAATCTTAAATAGTTTATGATTAATAATTTATTATTAATTGTTTATTAAATAATATTAAAATTAAATGTCATTGTTATTGTCAAAAAATTTGTTGTCATAAAATTAAAAAATCCATAAATTTTTTTTAAAAAAGCGTTATTTTTCTTAATAGGTTATTATTAATTTGTTAATAATAACCTAATGACAAAAATAATAAGTTAAAATTTACTAAAAATATATATATATTATTATTTCTTTTAGTAAATGTTATTAATAAATTTTTATTATTAATATTTATTATAAAAATAATAATTAAAAGCATGCAATAAAAATCAAACACCTTAATATAAAAATCAAAGCACTTGAATGGAGAATATGAAAGCACCTAAATAAAAAAAATCAAAGGCTAAGGCAAAAGTGCCTTATGAAGGGTAAAAACGCCTTTAAGGAAAATTCAACATCAGATGAAAGCTTAAAAACCAAAGTTGAAATTTAAAAACAATTAAGGCTTCTTGAAATAAATATAAAACATGTTTCCAAAGATGAAAGTGCTCCAAACCAAAAGATAAAAAGCATGTATCATTTAAGCGCACTTTGCAAAATAAAAATAAAAATAACAAAGAAAATAAAAAAGCGTGGGTTGCAGAAGAAGAATGCGCTCAACTCAGGAGTCCCTCATGCGCTGCAACTAATAGAAGAGGAATTGTGCTTGCCAGAGGAGAAGATCTGCTCCTCACACACAAGGAAGACACTTCAAATGAATATTAAATGTGCTTTGGAGCATTTCTCAGACTTCAAACGCATCCCATGCTCAGACATTTCAAGTTAAGGAGAATTGTGCCTCAGAAGGGATTCTAACGTGCTTCAGGCACAAAAGTAGTGCCAGAACAGAGGACACATCTACAGTTGATCAACACCAGAAGTTCACGCCTTCATCTCAAAACGTGCTTGAAGGGGCAAACTGCCCATTCCAGAAAGAAATGCATCTCTCCTCTCACCCTCACGCTTGCCAAGATTGAAGGAGATCAGTTCAACAAGGAAAAAATCATGCCCATATGATAGAAAGTGTGCCTAATACAATTCATACACGCTTTTGTTCAGGGGACAAAAGTCAATAAAAAGAATAGTGTGCACTAATAAGAAGATGAGTGCTATTATTTGTCAAGTCTACGCTAGTTTAAGAGCAAAGGTTCCTTCATACAAAGCCATATTATTTGTATTTGAAGGTTAGGTTGACTCAACAAATTTTCAAACTTTGCATTTCATGTGAAATTGAAGGAATAAGTCATATCTTTTCATCACCTTATAGTTGATCTGGTCTTGACATTCATAATTGTGTGGTTTTAATTTGGTCAATCAATCCAAATTGTGTACTTGCTTTATTCAACCTCTATATTTAGCTAAATAGTATAAGCATTTAGCCCAAGTTCTATTTTCAATCAAAAAGCATAAAAATCTTTGCTTCATTGTTGAATGTTCGTCTCTGCCTTTCAACGCATTGAAAAACCAAAAAGATTGCAAATTTCCCTTCCATTCACTAGCATAACTATGAAAAAACACCTGAAGACATTGTAAAGGTTGTAAATTGTGAGTACAAAATTTATAGTTTTAAGTTTGTTTTATTTTATAAGGAGTTTCTCCTACAAATTTGAAGAGTTGTTCTACTGCGCATTTGTCTATTTTGCTTTCCCACCAATAGGTGCAAAATAAAACACTAACATACATCAACCAATACACAACAACAACTCTAAAATGTTTAGAAATAAAATTTCAATTGATCAACATTAAATACATCAAGCTACATTTAAGCCTTCAAGTCTTATGATATTGATACATAAACTAGCACTTGCACCCATAGGAGGTTCAAAGAATATACTTATAGGAACAACAAACAATTTTAGAAAATTTTCTGTCATGAATTCTTTTATAGTGTGAGACATTTCTGGGCACTATAATGCTCACATATAAAAGCCTATCGGCTAATAAGGTTTGAATTTGTTCCATAATTTCAACACTTAGACTTAGAACTCTTATAATAATATCTGCTTTTACGGACTAGACATACAAACTCCATATGAACCTCTTAGCACTACACACTTGCTCAAACTAAAGATCTTCAAACGAGCACTGCTCCCTTGGGTTCCCAATTCTTTCATAGTTATGTGTTTATTTAGTAACCCCAATACACATTTCTAATGAAGAGGAGTGACCTCCTATGATCATTTTATATTTTAGCCCTATATTTACATAATCCTAAGACTAATAGTCTTCTAATCAATCAATGTCATAATATAAACCTTCATAAATATTAATGATCATCCTAAAGGTTCAACCATGTAAATCTATTTTGATTATGCTTCCAACCAACCAATTATTCTACAAGATATGAAAAATGAAAAACAAATTTAAAAGTAATAATTCAAATGTTTGAAATCTCACACCATTCTAGGATGTGGAGTAGGAACTAGAGAGTTCACATTTGTGTCACAAAATCTTTATGTGAGCATTTCAACTTTTGGTGTACCATATAGGTTCAAATTGTGGTTCAACCTATGTACTTTGTGCATTAATAGAGACTTAGCCAAAAATCTTCATGCTCCCATAGGATCTAATGAAGATTATTTTTAAATACTATTAGACCCACAAATTGAAAGAACTTCAAAACCCTACAAAACACACATAAATAAAAGGAAACTATATAACTTATTTTTAGGTGATGCAAGATTGCTCGACCCCTAAGATTTCCCTACATTAGACTCCTTAGGTTGGAAATTTGTGAGCTTAGTGCTCACAAATAAGAAATAAGTAGTTCTAACCACTCTTTTAGTTATTGATCCAACCTCAGTGTACCCTCAATGCAAGGATAGGCTTTAGGAAATAAAATTACACATCCTCATTTTCTTCTTCTATCTCTAAAGCTAAGAGTTGGGGTAAAGATCAAAATCCTCTACCAAAAGTTGTCTCTCCTACACTTCTCCCCACTCCTTGAGGACCAAAATTCTCCTTGAACCAACAACCTCCTCCATTGTGTCCTCTTGCAGCATAAATTTTCTAATTTGGCTACATCTACTTCCATCCAATGCTTCATGCCATCTTTTTTCAATCTAATACATATGATAAATCCAAATAACCCTACTAACAAACTCTCCTTGCTCAACCTTTTTCTTAATTGTCCCAACTTCCTCATCTTCAACCAACTTAAATTATACACCCGTGACTACTTCTATGACAATCTTCATAGGAGTTTCCAATTCATACTTTATAACAATTGATCTCTTACATCTCTCCTTCCTCTTCCTTCTTCCTTTTGATAAGATTCTTCTATTCCCTTTTATTGGTGCTCTCGATAACAACCATTTCATTGCCACTATCTAATTCTTCCTCATCCTGCAACTCCTCATAATATTCTTTGTTACCACCTCTCCTCCTATAATAACATGTAATGTTATACCATCTCATCTCATTCTCCTTGATGGATCCTCATTGACCAACTTTCTTACATTCATGACTTCTCTTATCACTATGAACTCTTGGACCTCATTCTACACATCCTTCATATGGAAATTCTTAGTTGTTGCATTCAACCCTTTATTATCCTTCACCACTTGTTGGTTCTATCCTTTAGTGAGTCTAAATCCACCATTAACCATCCATATTCACCAAATTCTTCTTCTCTATTCGATCCTTTATTATCCTTCACCACTTATTGTTTCTATCCTTTGGTGGGTCTAAATCCACCATGCACCATCCATATTCACCATATTCTTCTTCTCTTAACTTTTTTGCATCCATACATAGTCCTTTGTAACCTTCTAGTATTCTCACACCCACTGACATTACCACAAACTATATCCATGCTTCTCCACTTAGATCCTCTAGTTCACTATTTTCTTCTCTAGTATTTGCTCTCTTTCGCTATTTGGTTTCCTTCCTTCCAACAATTTTTTTTGGGTGATTGTGTCCCACTTTTTAGTATTTCAGGAGCACCGTCAAATTAGGTTTTTGTAACATTCATCACGTTATGTCAATTATAACAAACAAATTTTTAAAAATTTAAGAATGATGTAAACTATGTTGGCATGTTCACATTAGTATAGAGATGTTTTTTCCTACTTTAGTTTGTTTTTCTATCTTGTTCACACCTAGCATGTTAATTTTACTTAGGACACTTGGGTTTGTGTGAGATCATGATGGGTCATACAGTGGCAGTGACCAAAAAATACCCTTTTAGATAGCTAAAATTACGAAATGGATTTTTTGATTTTGTTTTCTCAAATAAAAAGTTTAAATTTTCTTTGTACCACTAAAGAAAAATAAATATCTTCCCAAGATAGTGTTCAATACTGCTAGTCATTATAGCTCAATATAGATTAGAGTTTTGGGTGACACCAATTTTGATGGTCCATAATTAGTAAAATCAATCCCAAGAGTTTTAGAGAACTTTCATGCATTAGGATATTTTTGTTGGCAATATTGTCGTTGATGTCAAAGGGACTACTAAATGGTAAGAAAAGGTTTGATGACAAAGGTTTCAGTTTGATGTAAACAAGGTGTATTGAATGGTATGGAGATTTTTGGATAGCATGAAGTTAGTTGGACAATTTGTGTGAATAAGATGACAAGATTTGTTGAACTATGCAATGAAGATGCCAAAAACAAGATACTAGGTCATGAACAGATGTTAAGGCATACCAAAGATAAGATACTAAGTCATGAATAGATGTTAAGGCATGAGTTTTCAAATAAAATTTGTTCAAAGAATTGTCATTGATATCAAATAAAGGAAAGGGAAAGCAATCAGCAAAATATTCTCAACACGTACTCAGTCAGCAATTGGGAAGAAAAGAGAAGTTTAATGTTATTAGAAAAATGTCCTCAATTCAAACATCGGCTTAGTCGGCTGTATACTATTAGCTTGAACATCGGCAACTATAGTATCGACAACTTTGAAGTAGAACAAAGTTGGCAATTTTGTAGGATTACAAAATCATCAGTAGTTTGGATGAAAAACAAAGTCAGGTTAAGTTTTTTATTGTTTAAATCTACCAATTTGGAAGTATTGAGAAGTTATCATCTTTTTGAAGAAAAATTGAAGTAATATGAAGAAATCACTTTGAAGAAAAATCTGAGTCTAGTGTTGTAGGCAAAGTTTGTACTAGATGAACTTGCTTTAAAGTTTCATTTTTCGCCGACTTACTGATAATGAAGGAAGCTTATACAAAGCTCAAGTCAAAAGACAGTCAGGAAAATCTTCTATTCTCGTACTAGCTTGGAGGTTTGGCGTTTAGCCAATAATCCGATATGGCTTATGAAGGCACATTCAAGTGTGAAGACAAAGTTAAGTTGTGAAGAAACCTAGTGTTGTCGGGAAAAAGTCCCAAAGGCTAACTAGTTCTAAAGTTAGCAATTTAGCCAGTTCACTGACTAGTTTTAAGTATGGATGGAGTGAATAATGAAAACCTAAAGTTCTATATTTCATCTTTTTGCCGATACACCAATACATAAGTTCATGAAATGGTCATTTTTCCAACAAAGAAGAGTTGGTCAAATAAAGCAATAGTTCAAAAAACTCTAGTTTCATAGATATTAAGGCAAGTTCAAGAAAGTGCACTTTAGCTAATAACAAAGAGTGGATAAGTTTGGATTTGTGTCATTTCACCAATAAAGAGAAGGGTCTATTAAATTGCTTAGTTCTAAAAGTTTCACTTTTGCTAATAAGGCAATAGTTTGAGTTATCTTGGATTTGCTGATAGAAGGAAGAAGTCAAGGTAAGTTAAAAAAAAGTTTATGTTCACCGATATAAGGATTGGTTCATGAAATATAAAATTCACTGATAAGAGGCATAGGAGTGAAGTTTTGAAAAAGTAACTTTAGCCAATAAAGACATAAGGAAGCATAACAAAGTTTCAAAATTGAAATATTCATCGACAACAAAGGAAATAGAGCAAATTTCATAAAAGTAATATTTGCTGATGACATTGGAGATAAAGGTAAAAATAAAGGTAAAGAATGAAGTTCGTATATTTGAAAATTTGTCAATATAAAAGGAATAAAGGCAAGTTCAGGTTTGTGTAATTTTGCCAATAAAACATTAAAAAAGGGGAAGTTCTAAAAAGTGTCTATTTGCCGATAAAGGGAATAAATAGTGGTAACTCAGGTTTTGAAAGAGAAACATTGGTTAATAGAGAACGGGATCAGTCCTATATTGGTAAACTATATTTGCATCGACAAAGGGCAAGTATAAAAGTCATTTTTTAAGATTGGTAATAATGTATTCTCTCTAGTATGTTCAACGATAATTTTAAGATCACGGTAGTGTTATGTGAGTTGTTAGAATGGATTTTAGTCACTCTGATGGGAATGCTAAAATATTTTATTGGAGCCTAAAGGTTGAATCAGGTGCGGTAGTTGAACTAATTTTGGTTAGTTGTGAAATGACTTGGAACTGTTGATGTTTAGTTATTGAATAGTTGCTGGTAAACCTCAACCCTCAACCCTCAATCTTAATCCCTAATCCCTCAACCCTTAACTCTAATCCCTCAACCCTAAACCCTATCCCTAAACCCTCAACACTATACCTTAAATCCTAATCCCTCAACCCTCAACCCTAAACCCTATCCCTAAACCTTAAACCCTAATCCCTTATCCCTAAACCCTCCAACCCTATCCTAATCCCCATAACCTCGACACTCTACTTTAAGCCTAATCCTTCGACCCTCAACCCTCAATGTCAAACCATAATCCCTCAACCCTTAACTCTAATCCCTTGACCCTCAAACCTATCCCTAAACCCTCAACCCTAAAACCTCAACCCTCAACGTCAAACCCTAATCCCTCAACCCTTAACTCTAATCCCTCAACCCTAAACCCTAAACCCTATCCTTGAACCCTAATCCCTCAACCCTCAACCCTAATCCCTCATCCCTAAACCCCAAACGTTGTCCCTATTCCTAAACCCTCAATGAGCTAGATACTATACCTTAAACCCTAATCCCTTATCCCTAAACCCTCCAACCCTATCCCTAATCCCTATACCCTCGACACTATACTTTAACCCTAATCCCTCAACCCTCAGCCCTATCCCTAAACCCTCAACCCTAAAACCTCAGCCCTCAACCCTCAATGTCAAACCCTAATCCCTCAACCCTTAACTCTAATCCCTCAACCCTAAACCCTATCCCTAAACCCTCAACACTATACCTTAAACCCTAATCCCTAAACCCTAAAGCTTATCCCTCAACCCTAATCCCTCAACTCTCAACCCTAATCCCTCATCCCTAAACCCTAAATGCTATCCCTACTCCTAAACCCTCAACGGGCTCGATACTGTACCTTAAACCCTAATCCCTTATCCCTAAACCCTCCAACCCTATCCCTAATCCCTATCCCCTTGACACTCTACTTTAACCCTAATCCTTCGACCCTCAACCCTATCCCTAAACCCTCAACCCTAAAGCCTCAACCCTCAACCCTCAATGTCAAACTCTAATCCCTCAACCCTTAACTCTAATCCCTCGACCCTCAACCCTTAACTATAATCCCTTGACCCTCAACCCTATCCCTAAACCCTCAACCCTCAACGTCAAACCCTAATCTCTCAACCCTTAACTCTAATCCCTCAACCCTAAACCCTATCCCTAAACCCTTGACACTATACATTAAACCCTAATCCCTCAACCCTAAACCCTAAACCCTATCCCTGAACCCTAATCCATCAACCCTCAACCCTAATCCCTCAACCCTAATCCCTCATCCCTAAACCCTAAATGCTATCCTTATTCCTAGACCCTTAACAGGCTTAATAGTATACCTTAAACCCTAATCCCTTATCCTTAAACCCTCCAACCCTATACCTAATCCCTATACCCTCGACACTCTACTTTAGCCCTAATCCCTCGACCCTCAACCCTATCCCTAAAACCTCAACCCTCAACCCTCAATGTCAAACCCTAATCCCTCAACCCTTAACTCTAATCCCTTAAACCTAAACCCTATTCTAAAACCCTAAACACTATACCTTAAACCCTAATCCATCAACCCTCAACCCTAAACCTTAATCCCTTAACCCTCAATCCTAATCCCTCAACCCTAAACCCTAATCCCTCATCCCTAAACCCTAAATGCTATCCCTATTCCTAAACCCTCAACGAGCTCGATACTATACCTTAAACCATAATCCCTTGTCCCTAAACCCTCCAACCCTATCACTAATCCCTATACCCTCGACACTCTACTTTAACCGTAATCCTTCGACCCTCAACTCTATCCCTAAACTCTCAATCGTAAAACTTCAACCCTCAACCCTTAATGTCAAACCTTAATCCCTTAACCCTTAACTCTAATCCCTCGACCCTCAACCCTATCCCTAAACCCTCAACCCTAAAACCTAAACCCTCAACCCTCAACGTCAAACCCTAATCCCTCAACCCTTAACTCAAATCCCTCAACCCTAAACACTATCCCTAAACCCTCAACACTATACCTTGAACCCTAATCCCTCAACCCTAAACCCTATCCCTAAACCCTAATCCCTTAACCCCCAACCCTAATCCCTCAACCCTCAACCCTAATCCCTCATCCCTAAACCCTAAATGCTATCCCTATTCCTAAACCCTCAATGGGCTCGATACTATACTTTAAACCCTAATCCCTTATCCCTAAACCCTCCAACCCTATCCCTAATCCCTATACCCTCGACACTCTACTTTAACCCTAATCCCTCGACCCTCAACCCTATCCCTAAACCCTCAACCCTAAAACCTCAACCCTCAATCCTTTACTCTAATCCCTCAACCCTAAACCTTGTCCCTAAACCCTCAATACTATACCTTAAACCTAAATCCCTCAACCCTAAACCCTAAACCCTAATCCCTCAACCCTCAACCCTCAACCCTAATCCCTCATCCCTAAACCCTAAACACTATCCCTATTCCTAAACCCTCAACAAGCTTGATACTATACCTTAAACCCTAATCCCTTATCCCTAAACCCTCCAACCCTATCCCTAATCCCTATACCCTTGGCACTCTACTTTAACCCTAATCCCTTGACCCTCAACCCTATCCCTAAACCCTCAACCCTTTACTCTAATCCCTCAACCCTAAACCTTGTCCCTAAACCCTCAATACTATACCTTAAACCCTAATCCCTCAACCCTCAACCCTAATCTCTCATCCCTAAACCCTAAACGCTATCCCTATTCCTAAACCCTCAACATGCTCGATACTATACCTTAAACCCTAATCCCTTATCCCTAAACCCTCCAACCCTATCCCTAATCCCTATACCCTTGACACTCTACTTTAATCCTAATCCCTTGACCCTCAACCCTATCCCTAAACCCTCAACCCTTGAACGTCAACCCTCAACCCTGAACGTCAAACCCTAATCCCTCAACCCTTAACAATAATCCCTCAACCCTAAACCCTATCCCTAAACACTAAACACTATACCCTAAACCCTAATGCTTCTCTCTTGGATAATGAAAATAAAGTTTGCAAAACTACAGTATTTACCATCAACTATCAAGAGCAAATGTCATCCATTAAAATTAGGAAAGGTCCTTGAAGTACACCTTAACTCTTTAGGCTCATGAGTTTTCCTTGCTTGCATCTCACATCTTGGGCCATATTGTGCCCTGTCAATTCTCTGAGTTTCTAGCTACATCAATAAAACTTTCTAGCTGAAGTGAATATTCAAATTATATGGCATGTTTTTCTGGCCCATCTGGGGTTCATTATGCCAATAGGTGTACACACTATGAGAAAAGCTTTGTGTCTGGTACATCCGCAGTGAGTAATTAACAGTTGAAATTAGAAGGATGATCATTATGAGAAAATCTTTGCGTTGGGTTACATCCATAGTGGGCAATGAATAGTTGAAATCAGAACCCATGGTCAACATTAAGCGAGCATTTTTTTATTAAGATTTTTTTTAAAGATTAGCATACTCTCTCCACCTATTTGCTTGAATTAAAATCAAGTACATAAAAACGTGCACACATATGCTCCCAATGTATAACCTAGGTGTAATTAAAACCATCAAATAGGTAAAATAAACAACTTTGGCCATAAAAATCAATCAGTCTTTTAAAAATAGATATTAGTAACTATACATTTTAGATATCAGTAACTATACATTTTAGTCTCATTTCTTTGTTGATTTTATATTTTTAATTAACTAATTTTTGTTTGTTTTAGACAAAATATTACAATCCTCATGAAGATCTTTTCTTGTATAATTTTCTCCTCTTATATTTGGCCTATCTTTTCCCTCCTAGAAGTTCTTTCAGAAGGATCCTTATTTTATCTTTTCATCTATATGAACTCTAAACATAAATCTATGTTACTTGCTGTCCACCTGCTCAAAGATGCAAACATCTCCTTGATATTATTATGACATACAAAATATGCCCACCCCACACTTAGGGCAGTTATATTGTTATGAAACAGTGAAATAATCTCCCATTGTTTACTAGCTCTATCCACAAGAACTACTAAACTTTTTTATCTTGGTAATTGTAGAGGACATTCACCTATTTTTGGCAACTCTTGCATTTCCAAACCATTACAAAAACTAAGTTATTTTAACCCAATAAATAGATAATTGCATTGATTTAATACTCTACTATTAAAGCTTAGCATTCACACAAATGTAGATGTTCATATTATAGAAGACTACATTATATTAGACTATTCTACAGATCCCTCAGAAAAATGTAATAACAAAATTGCTTTGCCTTATGTTAGCTTACAATTAAATCCATTCTTTTTGACACTCTTCTCTTAATAAAGTAAGAAAAATAAGAATAGAAGGCATATAATTTGATCTTACTAGTATGCATGGTCAATTTACATTCCCTGACTTCATTTTCATTTAATAAAAAGGTTTATCTGATTTGAAAGGTGGGGCAGAGTTCACTGTCATGTACTTTTCTAGATGATAGGGTCCATAATGTCTAGGGTTCTTCAAAGAAAGGCCTATAACAGAATTAATTTTTTGTTATACCAATCCTCCTGGTAAAGCTACAATTCAAATACCTACTTTGAAAGTTGAAATAAATTAAATTAGACTTACAATTTTGATTTTCTTCCATTGCTTCAACAACATCATTGTCTTCTTCATCAGAAACCAATTCAATCAATAACTTGATGCCCATTGGTTGACTTGAACTGCATCCTCTGTTAGAAGAAGGGCATTTTTTATCTGTATCAATGTTAGTATTCATACGCTGAAGAGCATTGATATTTTTCACACACCCTATCCTTTTAAATATCTTAACCTTAAAATATGACTTGAATATGTACTTGAACACAACAAAATCTCCAATCTCCATCCCATGATGATTCACAAAATTTTCCCAACCCAGCCTAAATTCCATTTTATTTATGGTACCCCATAATTGTACATCCCACTCTTACCCACCTGGGCCTTGCAACACCATATGTTCGTCTGTGTTGTCAATAAACTATGAAACAAATGTAGGAGGAATGTGTTGCCATAAACACATTACACAATTAGATTTTACAACTTCTTAATAGTGTAAATGAAATAAAAGAATGAAAAATAATGTATAGAGTTACCATTTTTTGTGTAAAGTCTCCAAGCATAACTTTAAAGAAGGAGGCACACCCATTAAACCAATTCATTCAACAACTTGTTGCCCATTAGTTGACTTGAACTGCATACTATGTTAGAAGAAGGGCATCTTTTATCTGTATTGATGTTAGTATTCATAAGATGAAGAGAATTGATGTTTTTCACACCCTGTTCTTTGAAATATCTTAACCTTAAAATATGACTTAGATGTGTACTTGAACACAACAAAATCTCTAATCTCCAGCCTATGATGATTCACAAAATTTTCCCAACCCTGCCTAAATTCTAGTTTATTTATGGTATCCCTTAATTGTACATCCCTAAACCCTAAACCCTAATCCCTTAACCCTAAACCCTAATCCCTAAACCATAAACCCTAATCCCTAAACCCTAAACCCTAATCCCTTATCCCTAAACCATAAACCCTATCCCTAAATCCTCAACCCTCAACATTTAAACCTTAAACCCTAAACCCTATCTGTAAACCCTCAACACTATACCTTAAACCCTAATCCCTCAAACGTAAACCCTATCCCTAATCCCTCTAGCCTCAACACTCTACCTTAATCCTAATCCCTCGACCCTCAACCCTAAATACTATCCCTAAAGCCTCAACCCTAAACCCTAATCCCTCAAGGTCCTAAACCCTAATCCCTTATCCTTAAACTCTAAATCCTATCCCTAAACCCTCAACCCTCAACCTTAAACCTTAATCCCTCAACCCTAAACCCTAATCCCTCAACCCTAAACCATAATCCCTCTTGACCTTAAAGCCTTAACCCTTATCCACCCCTCTCCTCCCCTATCTGCCTCACCCCCATCTCTACCCTCATCTACCCTCGACACTATACATACATATAGGCATACATATATACATACATACATACATACATACATACATGCTTAATAACCTTGAACATAAAACATGTTGGCAAGAGACACTATATGGACTCATGAATGTTGTCATTGATGGCAACAAAGGTTATCCCTCACATCCGCAAGACATCATAGGTCCTCACCGGAAGTCAGATTGAAGAAGTGTTGAGGTCCGGTAAGCAAGAACAAAGCAGTCAGTAAGGTCTGACAAATAGGTCCAGATCTCTCAGTAGAAGTATCTTAGTGAAGTACGGATTTGGGGAAGTCAAGAGGAGTATCTTGACTGATAGATTCCAGGGTTTGAGCCTCCGGTGTGGAAAGGATAAAGAGATATGAATGCTTGAGTGTCGGGTTCCCAAGTGACAGTGTGAATAGAGGAAGAACTAACTGGCAGAACATCAGACATTATTCCAGATGTGTTACTGATGATGGAAAAGGTTCTTAAGGCATAAGTTATGTTTGGCCGACATAATTGATGACTTCTACAAGTATATGATTGATCTACATTACTTGGTGTGCAAGGATTCAGTTGACAGATCAGAGTTTGAGGAAATTATTAACTGTTTCGGATGCCGACTAGAAAGGTGATAAAATCACTTTTGCATATATATATATATAAGATGATTTTAGTTATGAGAGGTGTCGTGGTTTTGTGTAATGTGTGAAGAAAAGTAGTAGACCTGAGTAAAAGCAGAAAGGAAGGTCCGGTATGTGAAAGGAGAGTAGCACAAAAGAAGAGGAAAGATGAAGTGTAGCAAATCAGTTTACTGAGCCTAATTGGAGTTGAACTCCAGCATATGTTGATGCTCCTTATCAGTTCAAGTATTGTATTACACTCTTTATAAATTGTAGACAGTGTGTCTCTTGTAGGCAGTGTGCCTTTGGTGAGCAGTGTGCTCGGGCAGTGAGCCCTAATTGGCAAGTGCCATTTTGTATTTCCATTCTTCTAACAGAGAATACAATCTTGGGTTAATCACCCCGTGGTTTTTTCCCTTAATAGGGTTTCCACGTCAAAAATATTGTGTCATGTGTATTTCCATTTCATGGTTATGTTTGCTTGTTTGAATTAATGCTGCATTGATTATTAAGAAAGTTTAGAAAGTAGAAATTATTAGGATAACTAATTCACCACCCCCCCTCTCAGTTATCAACAATTGGTATTAGAGCCAAGTTCCTCCTAACAGAGTCTAACAGCTTGAGGAAGATCTGGGAATTCAAATGGATGTATATGGGTTAAGGGAGCAACTCAAGACTGCCCTTGATGATCTTGAGCAGTCAAACTCTGAAGTCAATGAATTAAAGGAAAGACTAAAACAGGCTGATGATTTCATGAGAGAACTAAAAGACAAATTAAGTCTCTCCATGAAAAAGAGAAAGGAGCTTCTTCAGCAATTGGCAAGTCAAGGTGAAGCCAATGATACAAATGAAGATCTGAAGGAGAAAACCAAGTTATGTGAAAAGTTATCAAAAGAAATCATTATGGTAAGACATGAAATGGAATCAGGAGTTATGAAGTTTACCCAAGAGGTTGAAGAGAAGAGAAAAACTGAAGATGATCTAAGACAATCCCTCAAGGAGAAATCAGAAGATTGCCACGAGATGGATAGAATTATCAGACATCTTGAATCTGATCTTGAAGATGCTAAAGATAATGAAGAAAAACTTGAGGATCAAATTATCTCTCTTAAAAGGGATCTTCAAACAGCAAATGAATATAAAGAGAAATTCAAGATAAGTTCTACTCAACTTGAAGTTCTTCTTGAAAGTCAAAATAGGGTAGATGACAAGTGAAGTCTGGGATATGAGAAAGGAGAAAGCTCTGGATCTAGTCAGAAGAATCTTAGATCAAAAAATCCAAGGAACAGGCCTAGAAGACCTCCGGTAAGATAGCCTAATGCTCAAAGATATCCACCTTTCAATGGATAATTCCACAACTACAATAACTTTAGTCATAAAGCTAATTAGTGCAGAAAGAGAATAAATCAGACCAATACATCCTTCTCTGGATAGTGTTTCAACTGCAAAAGGTATGGTCACAAATCTCATGAATGCAGAAATATGCAGATAAACAATTCATTTAATGGTAGATGCTTTGCATGCAATAGAATGGGTCATATGGCTAATCAATGCAGATCAAGAGGATATCAATCAAATATGCAAAGAAATGTTATTTGTTATAATTGCAATAGATCCAGTCATATTGCCAAATTCTGTAGAAGCAAGAATTAGGACAAAAGGGGTCCGGTGCTTCATAATCAGAATCAAGATAAAGACAAAAGAAAAGTAAATACAGATGAAGTTCAAAGAGAGATGAACAAGATTTGGGTGAAGAAAAGTATAGAGAATGTAGAGAATGAATCCGCACCAGAATCTGGTGCTGATATTCCATTCGAAAACTAAATAGAGGAGCTCTGGCTCAGGGGGAGTAACAAAAGATAAGCCAATTCCCCCAGCCAGTCAATTGGTGCCTAAAATTGGCACATGAGAAGCTGTGAATTAAAGGGTTCTTAAAGAAACATCTAAAAGGGTTATGGTAAATATTTGAGAGATCCGCAAGAAGATTTGAAGAATCTAATCCTTCCAGAATTGATCCGGTAAAATAGTCTTCCGGTAAAAATAGATTCTTTACAAGTTTGGTCCGATATGATTCAAACTATGGAGTCTTGATCTACGAATAGATCAAATGACTAGTGAAAGGAAGATAGATCATCACTACTCTCCAAGAATAAATCAAAATCTGTCTCAGTGATCTAGAAAGGTTATGTCTCCAAATAAGACAAACAAGGCAAACTGGAATGAATTAGGTTGTGCATTTATTGTAGGATGAAAATTAGGGTTTCTCAGAAATAAAAGAGTTCATTCGTTCGTCATTTGCACATTTGCACTCAAGAAGAAAAGAAACAGGAGCTCTGCATCAAGTTGTCTCAACTCCCAAGGTTCAGCCATTAAAATTGTTTCATTCAGATTATCAAATCCAGCTCCTTCAGCGAACCCTTGATACAGAAAAGGTATTTTTCATTACTAAATTTCTCGTTGTAAAACCTTTTTGGAAATGGCTACTTCGAATGTTGTGAAGATCTCTGATAGACCTCGTCCTAAATTTAAGAAGCATCCATATAAATCTCTAGAAGTTGATTCCCTAGGCACATTTTCAAGCATTCTGCATGGGGTACTGCATGTAGAAGATGTTAGGGTTTACATTCATGCAAACATTGAAGAATTTGGGAATTCAAAGTTAATGGATATCTATCATAAGCAGTTAATAGATGATTCCTTTGAGATCAAACCTCAGTATAAAGCCATCCGGGAGAAACACTTTGCACAGTGCATTCATTTCCCCTATTTTGAAGAAGATGAATGGGTCCGGTACATTTTGAGCAGAATACATGATAACTTCATATGGTTAAATGGACCATTCAAAATCACAAAAGATGCCATTAAGGCAGTTACCGGATTGCACTCATCTGGTGGGATACCTGTTTTTAAATATGTTAAAAAACAAACTGTGAGTGAGGCTACCGAAACAAGGTTTGATAAAAGGGCAATGACAATTGAGGATATCACTGATCCGGATGTCAAGTTTGCATCCATGATCATTGGCTACAAAATATATCATTCTAGTAGGGAGAATTCAGTACCTGGAACTGCTATCTATACTGCCTATGAAATGTTGAAAAAGAATGTTGATTATGATCTCTGTGAACTCCTTTGAACCAACTTCTGGAAAATCTACAGAAGATAAAGAAAGATAAGAAGAACTCCTTCAAATATGGTGGCTTGATACTCTGTTTGTTTTTCTATTTTATGAATGAATTACTTGGATCTAGTGGCTGGATATGGCAAAATGAGAGACCTGTTGCCATACAAATCAGGGATTATCTGCATGGACTTGGTGATGTTAAGGCACAGAATACAGTACTCTGGGGTTATTTCAAGAACTTTCAAAGTATGATGTAAGCAAGAGAAAGAATCCCCCAAGCTCTAGTTGAAAAGTATAAGGATACTATTGGCTTCATGGTAGAAACTGATCAGTGCCTTATGGAGACAGTAGAGCCAAGAATAGTATGGATCATGCCGATAGGGTATGGAGTTGATAAGAAAATTGTTGAGCTACATGTTGAACACATGCTAAGTCAGCCAAAAAATCCCAAGGCAGAAAGGTTTGGAACCTTTGAGGAGCTAAGTGTAAAGATTCATGCAACCAAAGATCAAAAGAAAGGTGAGAAAAGAAGTTGAAGATGTTGCCAAAGGCTTTGGCATCTCAAAGGAGGCACTTGATGCCAATAGGGAAAAGATGAAAGGGTTGAGGAAGAAAAGAAGAAGGCAGAAAAGAAAAGTGAGGAAAGTATTCTGGCAAAATCTTCCACCCGGACCAGATCATCAAAGAGATCTGCACCTACCCCTGCCAAAAGCTCAAGGTCATCAAAATCAAAAGCACAATCATCCGGTAGAGGAGAGAAAAGAACAAAGACAAAAGCCACAAGGGCTTATGCTAGTCAAAGGGATGAAGAGGAGACTGAATCTGATGAAGAAATTAGGAAAATAAAGAAAAAGAAAAAAACATCTGGTGAAACCTCTACTGGTCAAGAGGAAGAAGAAAAGACAGAGGAATATGTTGAAAAACCCACTCTTCACATTGATGACATAATCAAATCAGTCACAGTGGATGGAAATCTTCAGCCAATGCTTGAATTCTATGATGATTATGGTGAAGCAGATCAGAAAATATTGCAAGATGCCATAGTCAGGTACCTAAATATCTACAACAAAGCATTTATTGAAATTATATCTCTGGTCCCTAAAAGCTTGGAGAAGGAACTAGAAATAAGAAAGAACAATGCCCAAGGCAAAGACCTAGAAATCTGGGAACAGATAGCAATCCAGCTATATCCTTCAATCGATCCCAAAACAATGAATATGGTATTCAAAGATTGTAAGGATGAGTTCAGGAGCAAAGCAAGGATGAATCAACTTATGCTCGGAGAGACTAACAAAGTTGCAAAAGAGACAGAAGAGATCCTCCAGAATGCATTCAAAAGATTCAACATTCCAATTATAGAGGACTTGGGTACTGACCCCTCGACCACAACTGTTGCAGAAGAATCTACTGAGAAAATGACAAAAGAGGTAATGAATACCGGTGCAGAAATAGCTAAGGACTTGGAATCCTCTGCTCCGGAAGAGGTGGTCCATGATCAGACTAACATTTCTCCTCAGGTTTCCCCTGTTGACTCCAGATCTAAAGAAGAAGAAATAATAAAGGAGAGAGAAAAAGAGGTGAAAAGTAAAGAAGGAAGTCAAGCTGAAAAGAACATAAGTGACACTGCAGAAGAGAAAAAGAATCT
This sequence comes from Cunninghamia lanceolata, assembly GCA_027924645.1. Taxonomy (NCBI): domain Eukaryota; kingdom Viridiplantae; phylum Streptophyta; class Pinopsida; order Cupressales; family Cupressaceae; genus Cunninghamia; species Cunninghamia lanceolata. The sequence continues at coordinate 2,250,363 of BSBN01000277.1, forward strand.
GTCTCCGGCAAGAGACACTACAGAATCTGTCAAGGACTTCTTGACAAAAGAAACTAATGAGATGGATGAATTAGAATTACTAAAAGGGCCATTAGATTTTGACTCTCTATCTCTAGTACAAACAATGAAGATAGCTTCATTTGCAAATGCGAAGGTCAAAGAGAAACTACTGAAATCTCACATGGAAGACTGTGAGCTTATAGAGGTAGCATTCGGAGTGTTGGAAAAGATCATGCCATCTTTTTAGAAGGATCCCATAGCCTCCTCTTCCGGTTATCTTAAAACTCTAGTCAATAGTGTTAGCACACATTATGATTCTCTAGAGAAATCAGCTGAGGAGAAGGTCAGGAAAGAATTTTTGGACAAGAGATTCTCAGAGCTGCAAGGGATAATTTCAAATGACAGAAGAGTTCTGGTTATTGGGATAAAAAGTTTGGAAAATGCCCTTAAGGATGGAGGTGATGTATACAAAGTTTGTATATCCTGGTCTAAAACAACAGTGGAGATTGAGAAGAAAATGAAAGAACAAGAGGATAAACTGATAAAACTTTCTCAAAATTTTGATCCACTTACTACATCCATAATAAATCAAGAATGTCAAACGGTTGTAGTTTTGAATGAAATTAAGAAGCTTAAAAAAGAAAAGAAAAATAGAATCAGTAGGTTGAGTGAGCTCAGAGGGATAATTGTCCCTAAGTTAGAGGCCATAAATGAAGCTCAAATCACAGCCCAGACCAATGATCCAATAGATCTAAAAAGGGCAGATGCATTTGCATTCCTATTGAGTGGTCATCTATCAATTTTGGATAGAATGAAGCAAAGTTGGGCTACAGAATTCATTCAATTAAAAATAACTTTTGCAGACATACTTCAGTTTATGTAAGTATGCCATATGTATATACTTATGCAGACAAGTATAGTTAAAATTTTGAAAATTTTGGTGTGCGGACCCTACCATTTACCATTGATGTCAAAGGGGGAGTGAGGAACAGTGAAAAATGAGGAATCCAACTAAGGGGGAGCTTTGGTAAATGTACATAGAAACAGAGCATCAGCCAAGGGGGAGTATAGTGTGACACTTAGTCATTTTTCACTAAGTGTTGCCATCAATGCCAAAGGGGGAGATTGTTGGCAAGAAACACTATATGGACTCATGAATGTTGACATTGATGGCAACAAAGGTTATCCCTCACATCCACAAGACATGATAGGTCCTCACCGGAAGTCTGATTGAAGAAGTGTTGAGGTCCATTAAGCAAGAACAGAGTAGTCAGTAAGGTCTGATAGACAGGTCTGGATCTCTCAGTAGAAGTATCTAAGTGAAGTGCGGATTTGGGGAAGTCAAGAGGAGTATCTTGACTGATAGATTCCAGGGTTTGAGCCTTTGGTGTGGAAAGGATAAAGAGATATGAATGCTTGAGTGTCGGGTTCCCAAATGACAGTGTGAACAGAGGAAGAACTGACTGGTAGAACATCAGACATTATTCCAGATGTGTTACTGATGATGGAAAAGGTTCTTAAGGCATAAGTTATGTTTGGGTAACATAATTGATGACTTCTACAAGTATATGATTGATCCGCATTACTTGGTGTGCAAGGATTCAGCTGACAGATCAGAGTTTGAGGAAATTATTAACTGTTCCAGATGCCGACTAGAAAGGTGATGAAATCACTTTTGCATATATATATAAGATGATTTTAGTTATGAGAGGTGTCGTGGTTTTGTGTAATGTGCGAAGAAAAGTAGTAGACCCGAGTAAAAGTAGAAAGGAAGGTCCGGTATGTGAAAGGAGAGCAGCACAAAAGAAGAGGAAAGATGAAGTGTAGCAGATCAGTGTACTGAGCCTAATCAGAACTAAACTCCAGCATATGTTGATGCTCCTTATCAGTTCAAGTATTGTATTACACTCTTTATAAATTGTAGACAGTGTGTCTCTTGTAGGCAGTGTGCCTTTTGTGAGCAGTGTGCTCGAGCAGTGAGCCCTAATTGGCAAGTGTCATTTTGTATTTCCATTCTTCTAACAGAGAATACAATCTTGGGTTAATCACCCCATGGTTTTTTCCCTTAATAGGGTTTCCACGTCAAAAATATTATGTCATGTGTATTTCCATTTCATATTTATGTTTGCTTGTTTAAATTAATGCTGCATTGATTATTAAGAAAGTTTAGAAAGCAGAAATTATTAGGATAACTGATTCACCCCCCCTCTCAGTTATCAACAAAACAATCCAAGGGGGACATAACGCAAGCGCATTATAATGCACTCATGTTATGTCAAACATGACAAACATTGAGTAAACTTTTGCAAAAAAGGAAAAAATACAAAATAGAACATAACGCGAGCACATTATAACGTGCTCGCATTATATTTTGCTTTGGGAATCCCAAGACTTAGGCTTAGGATTTGCTTTGGATTTCCAACCCAAAGGCTAGGAGTGCCTTCCCAATGTCTAGAGATGTGTTTTTGCATATTCTACAAGATTTCACATAATTTTGTTCCTACTAACCCTCAGATTTGCACATGTTTCAAGGTCAAACAAATTGAACCCCTGGGTAATGTTAGGCTTTCTCTTAGCTATTTAACGATGTAATTTTTTTCACATTTTGACAATGTTAAGCCTGTCATCTTTAATTTCTTTTGTTTGTGTGTCCATTTTTGGGCAAAAACTAGTGTTTGGTCTTTTTTTCATTGTAAATTTACCGTTCATTGAAATTTCAAAAAAATTACATTTTTAGAAACTAGACTCCATTCCACACAGATTAAAAAAATTGATTTTCAATTATTTTTCAAAATTTATAGGGGTAGCATGACCAAAATTCTATTTTCTAGGATGTGTCCACTTTGAAAATTAGTAAAAAATCAAATATTCATTAAAAAATTATTAGAAAAATCAGGCATAAATTACATGTTGCTAGCTACTTTCTTGCCAAAATGATTTTTAAAATACCAAAAAAAAGTTAACCTTTTGAGAGAGCCACAAAACATGCTATTTTATGTTTTTTTGACAGAAACAACACCAATTTCTGTGGCTCCCTCTTTTGAACCCCTTGATCTATACCATTTTTTAAAAAAATTAGTAGTTTAGAAAGTATACTCGGAGCACTACGAACATTGTTTTGGTTGCATCTCCAAATTTGGAGTGTAACTATGCTTAATTTCTCATCCAAGACTAGTATTTCCTTATTTCAGAAAAAAAGTGGCCACTTAAGACCCCTTTTTGGCCCCCATCTTCTTGCACTTACCCTGCCATGAAGAAAAACTAGGTCTAGCAGGGTCACTGCCTCAACCCTAAAGTTAGCAAGATTACAATAAGGGTTGTTAAACCTTGAGGGCTGTTAAACCCTACTAGTGGCTTACTACCAGACTCACTACCATGATCAACACCTTTCTATATTTGCAAATGAAGTACAATAATTCCCCCGCTGTACTCTTCCTCTGCCCTGCTCTTCCTCTTCTTTCTACTGCCTCTTCTCTGCTTTGCCTTTTGGACCTTTCTTAATATCTTTTCATTTTTCACTCAAGGACACCTTTTTCATGACTCAACTACAAGTATTTATACACTACATCAACTTTGGAATGATCATCAAGGTCAGCATCACAATCATCAAGCATTGTAACAATCTCCAAGGTTGGTATTACAAACATTTACAAAATAGGTCCTGACCTATTCCAACATTATGCAAGGGGAATGAAATGTGAATCACATCATGCCTTAGCTAGGACTCAAACACGATCTTCCATGCCACAACATGCTTCCACAATCTTCTAGAGATCTCTGCAATCACTCAGATCAACCAGGTCAGCCAAGACTGGTTACACGCTACATTATCTAGGAACAATCTTCACACACCATCTCAATTTCTTTACATGGACCAAAGTCTAGATAGGAACATAATTAGGAGATATCCACAAGCATGCTATAATCATCAGGAGCAACCGCATGAAACTTAACCACTTTATCCATAGGAATCTTCTCACTGGAACACATGAACTTCATTTTCTTTAACTGTCATAAAGGAAAGATAGCTTGCGAACCACCAAACCATGAACCATTACAAGTGTAGACACTTATCATCATCCCAGACTTCCCTCTAGAACCGTAGAATGAAATACTTTATTGCAGAGGAATGCAGAGCAGAATACTTTCTTCTTGTCCTAACTGAACTTACAGAAAAAGCAAGTTTCACTCTGGTGAACACAACTCATTCAGATATTCATGTGGATGTCTCAAACCTGGAATGTAGTATCCTTAGTCATACCTCTAACTTAATTCTAATCTGCAAACCACGATCTTCAAGAAGAAGTAGATGTGGAGCAGTTTACTAGACTGTTCTTCAGCATACAACTTACTGTCTATACTGCACTTCTCTGTAGCTCACTAGTTTCTTTCTGAGAGGCTAATTTTCTGAATATCCTCAACATACAAGTCTTCTAAACAAGTAATAGAATAAGATATAGTTTCACTAATAACAAGAAGGATATGTTGACATCAATGAGAACACTGATTAGCCACATACTTGCAACAATCTCCCCCTTTGTCATTGATGGCAACATATGATGTGAAAAACTGCAATAGCCATCAAGACAAGATTCTCCCCCTTTCTCTTTACACATCTGTACTCTTTCTTTCTCCAAAATTCTCCCCATTTCTCTTACACATCTGCACTCTAAGTTTTTCACATGACTTCTCTCCCCCTTTGACATCAATGGCAAATGACACATACTTGCACTCATCTGCTCTAATCTAATTTCTCTTCTGAACTCTTTGACTACTCCCCTTGAGAAGTAGCCCTGAAAAGCATCAATCTAGACATTTGAGGATCTCTAGATTGATGCATTATTATGCATCTTAGTTTAGAGTAGAAGGGGTAATAACCCCTAGCTTTTCTCTAAGATACTCAAAAGTGTCATTAGGTAGAGGCTTGGTGAAAATGTCTCTAAGCTAATCCTTGGTAGAAACATACTTCATCTTGACTTCATTCTCTATCACCTTTTTTCTCAGAAAATGATACCTGATGGATATGTACTTTGTCCTTGAATGCATCACTAGATTCTTTGATATGTTAATGGCACTTGTGTTATCACAAAAGATTGCAATGGGATCTTCATACATAACTTTGATGTCCTTCAAAGTCTGCTTCATCCATAACACTTGAGTGCAACTGCATGTTGTTGCAATGTATTCTGTATCTACAATAGATAGGGATATTGAATCCTATTTCTTGCTCAACCAGGATACTAATCTTTTACCCAAGAAGAATGTACCTCCACTTGTACTTTTTCTGTCATCCACATCTCTGGCCCAATCTACATCAGTATATGTACTGAGAGTAAAGTCACAGTCCTTAGGGTACCACAAACCATAATCTATTGTGCCTTTTAAATATCTCAAAATTCTTTTGACTACCATCACATGTGATTCCTTGGGTTCCTCCTAAAATCTTGCCACAAGACACACTGCATACATTATGTCAGGTTTCGCTTGAGTCAGATAAAGTAATCCTCCAATCATAGATTTATACTTTCTCTGGTCTGCCATGGGTGAGATATCATCTTTGCTCAACTTACAACCAGTTATCATAGGTGTGCATACTAGTTTAGAGTCTTCCATCTCAAATTTTTTTTACAACTCTTTCACATACTTAGACTGAGAAATGAAGATACCCTTATCCAATTGACTTATTTGTAGACCTAAAAAGAAGTTGATCTATCCAAACATAGATATTTCAAATTCACTTTACATTTCTCCAACAAAAATTGAGCACATACCTTCATTGCCTCCAAAAATAATATCATCAACAAAAATTGTAACAATCAAGGTTTGTTCATCATTGAATTTGAAGTAGAGATTACTATCTGTAGTACCTTTACTAAACTCTATATGTATCAGGTACATGTCCAACCATGCATACCATGCCCTGGGAGATTGTTTTAATCCATACAATGCTTTCTTCAATCTGCATACCATGTCCCCTTGTTTTGATGATTGAAATCCTTCTGGTTGTTCAATATAGACTTCCTCTTCCAACTCTCCATTTAAGAAGGCAAACTTCACATCCATTTGATAAACCTTGAAATCTTTGTATGCTGCAAAAGCCAAAAACATCCTTATTGCTTCAATCCTTGCTATTGAAGCAAAAGTTTCTTCCAAGTCTATTCCTTCAACTTGAGCGTATCCTTTGCATACCAACCTTGCTTTGTTTCTTACCACTTCACCATTCTCATTCATTTTGTTTCTGAAGACCCACTTTGTACCAATTACATTCTTGTTTGCTAGTATGGGAACAAGATCCCAAGTCTGATTCTTCTCTATCTGCATCAATTCCTCTTCCATACCCTTTATCCAATTCTCATATTTGCAAGCCTCATCCACAGTTTTAGGTTTAATCTTAGAAATCAGATAGAAATTTACTTGTTCTTCTACATCTTTTCTTCTGGTTAAGATCCCTTTTCTCTTATCTCTATGATTTGATTTTTAGAATGACTGATTCTTACATATCTTGGAGTTTTTGTAGCACTTACCGAAGCTTGTTCTTCTTCATCTGTGTTATCTTCATGTTGCACCACTTCTGAAACATCTAGATCATCTGACTCATTTCCACTTGATTCTAAAGACCTTTCCTTACATTCATCAACTTTAATATTTTCACTTTCAATGATCTTATTCAGCCTCTTATTATAGAACCAGTAGGCCTTACTCTTGTTGGAATAGCCAAGGAAGATTCCTTCATCACATCTAGCATCAAACTTGCCTAAATCTTCTTCTCTTTTGAATATAACATCTGATACCAAAAACTTTGGAATACTTCACAATAGGAACTCTACCATGCCACAATTCATAGGGAGTTTTTGAACTATTACCTTTTACTTGAACTTTGTTTAGGATATATACTGCAGTGTGAATTGCCTCTCTCCAATATGCTTCTAGAAGATGAGCTTCCTTCATCATGGTGCTAGCAGCTTCTTGAACTATTTTGTTTTTCCTTTCAACAACTCCATTTTGTTGTGGAGTTCTGGGCGCAGATAGCTATCTCTTTATTTCATGTTCTTCACAAAATAAATTGAATTCATTTGATGTGAACTCTCCTCTATCAGACCTCAAGCATTTGATTTTCAAATCCATCTCATTTTTAACCATTAACTTAAATGCCTTGAATTTATCTAGAGCTTCATCTTTCTCTTTCAAAAAGGTGACCCAATTCACTCTAGAATAATCACTAATGAGCAACATGAAATACATGTCTCCTTGCAAACTTATTACTCTAGTAGGTCTACACAAATCTATATGCACTAGCTCAAGTAGTCCTCCAACTGATTGGTCCTTTCTTTTAAAACGTGTTCTTGTCTGTTTCCCAAATTGACACTCCTTGTAAATTGGATTAGTAGGCTTCACAAGCTTAAGCAAATCTCTAACAATATGTGCAGTACTTATCTTCATAATATTATAAAAATTTATGTGACACAACCTTCTATGCCATAACCAACTCTCATCAGTCTGAGTCAACAAACAATAGTTCTCAGTTTCTTTCAAGTCATAGATATTACCTTTGGTCTTCTTACCAGTTGCCATAACTGTTCCATAGATTTCCTTGATCTTGTATCCATTGTCCTTGAAGCTTAAGTCATAGCCCTCGTCACACATCTGACCCACACTCAAAAGATTGTGCTTTAATCCTTTCACATACAAGACATCTTCAGTATTATGCTTGCCATCAAAAGAAATAGATCCTTTCCCACAAATCCTACTAGTTGTATCATCTCCAAACCTAACCAGTCCACCATCATAGCTTTCCAAACTTACAAACTTAATTTTGTTACTAGTCATGTGGTGAGAGAAACCACTATCAATAACCCATTCATCCTTGTCCTTAATGACCTGAGCAGCCAAAGCACTTTCCACTGGTTTTTCTTCCTTCACATAGCTAGAAGAATTAGTAGACATGAGATCTTCCTTAATAGAAATGAACAAGCATTCATTTATAGAGGAACTAGCATTATCTAGTTCACCATTATCTGATACTCCTTCGTCATCATCAAAATCTTCAACATAATAACACTTCTTTTGGGTCCTAGGCCTATTCTTATATCTTCTTCTATTTCTTTCAATTCTTTCAGGACATCTGGAAGCAAAATGACCTACTTTACCATAGGAAAAACATTTGAAAGGTAATTTTCCTTTATACTTACTAGATCCTCTTTGCAGTCTATCCACAAAGTTGGCTTCAACTTCATCTAACTCATCATTAGATTCTACCTTGTACTTTTCTGATCTGGAAGTACTTCCAGGAGTACTAGTTTTGAAGGCCGTCTCAACTTTCGGCAGAGCATCATCTAACTCCGTCATTTCAAAAGCAGTAAGCTTACCAAGCAACTGATCCCTGTTAACATTTTTCACTTGCATGAATTCTTCAATCACAGCTACCTTGTGATAGTAGGACTCAGGCAGAGATCTAACAATTTTCATAAGAATTTCCTTTTCTTTGAGAGTTCCACCTATGGCTTTTATCCCTGTAACAAGTTCATCAACTCTTTGCATAAAAGCTAACATGTTTTCATCATTATTCATCCTCAAGCTTTCATATTTCACTTTCAGACTTTGTAACTTGGCTTCCTTCACAGATTCATCTTCTTCATACAGATTTTTCAACTTTTCCCATACCTTATTTGCAATTTCGAGATCCACCACTTTCCTCAATATTGAGTCGGTTAAAGAGCTTAGCAAAGCATCCTTTGCCTTGATAGCTATCTCATATTCTTTGATTTTGTCTTCAATCTTCGGACCATTTTGAGGTATGGTGTATTCTGTTTCTGTAGCTTTCCAAACCTTTTCATCTGAGCCTTCCAGAGAACATAATTTGTTCCATCAAAATGTGGCACTTCCTTCTTGTAAGACATTTTGGATCTTCCTCAAGTTGTTAAACTTTCTTCAAAAGAATTTGGCTCTGATACCAATTGTTGATATGCATCAGATAACTGAGGAGGGGGGCTGAATCAATTGTCACAAAAACTTAAATACTTTTTGCAATTTAAACATTAATCACTTATCCACAATTATTATGATTTAACAATGAGTGCATAAAATCAGAAACTTAACCACATATGCAACATCAAACACAAGAGACACCAAATTTACATGGAAAACCCCAAGATGGAGAAAAACCATGGAGAAGATTAACTCTAAATATATATTACAATCTTAAAATAATGATATTCAGGATTGGTCACTCCACAGGCCTAAACATACTGGCTTATTGCCATGAAGAACAACTAGGTCTAGCAGGCTCACTGCCTCAACCCTAAACCTAGCAAGATTACAATGAGGACTGTTAAACCCTACTGGTGGCTTACTGCCATGATCAACACCTTTCTATATTCGCAACTAAAGTACAATAATTACCCAGCTCTACTCTTCCTTTGCTCTGCTCTTCCTCTACTCTACTCTTTCTTTACTCTGCTCTTCCTCTTCTTTCCTCTACCTCTTCTCTGCTCTGCCTTTTAGACCTTTCTTAATATCTTTTCATTTTTCACTCAAGGACACCCTTTTCATGACTCAACTACAAGTATTTATACACTACATCAACCTTGAAATGATCATCAAGGTCAGCATCACAATCATCAACCATTGGAACAATCTCCAAGGTCGGTATTACAAACATTTACAAAATAGGTCTTGACCTATTGTAACATTATGCAAAGGGAATGAAATGCAGATCATGCCATGCCTTAGGTGGGACTCAAACATGATCTTCCATGCCACAACATGCTTCCACAATCTTCCAGAGATCTCCACAATCACTGGGATCAACCAGGTCAGCCAAGACTAGTTACACGCTACATTATCTGGGAATTATCTTCACACACCATCTCAATTTCTTAATGCGTACCAAAGTCTAGATAGGAACATGATTAGGAGATATCCACAAGCATGCTATAATCATTAGGAGCAATCACACGAACCTTAACCACTTTATCCATAGGAATCTTTTCACTGGAACACATGAACTTCATTGTATTCAACTTTCATAAAGGAAAGATAGCTTGCGGACCACAAATCCATGAACCATTGCAACTATAGGAACTTATCATCATCCCAAACTTCCCTCTAGAACCACAGAACCAAACACTTTATTGTGGAGGAATGCGGAGCAAAATACTTTCTTCCTGTCCTAACTGAACTTACAGTAAAAGTAGGTTTCACTATGGTGAAAACAACTCACTTAGATCTTCATGCGAATGGCTCAAACTCGAAATGCAGCATCCTTAGTCATATCTTTGACTTACTTCCAATCCACAAACCACGATCTTCAAGTAGAAATAAATGCGGAGTAGTTTACTAGACTATTCTTAACCATACAACTTACTGTCTATACTGCACTTCTTTGTAGCTCACTAGTTTCTTCTGAGGAGGCTAATTTTCTCAATATCCTCAACATACAAATCTTCTAAACAATTAATAAAATAAGATACAATTGACACTAATGAAAACAAGGAGATGTTGACATCAATGGCAAAACTGATCAAGCATATACTTGCAACATGTTGCATGTCATCAACCTTTTGGATTAATGTTTGGACAATGGTAGATAAATCTTGTGGTGCTGGTTGTGGAACATAGGTTTGTTGATTTTGCATTAGTTGTTGGAGGAAGGAAGAATTTGTTTTTGTGGTGGAATTTAGTGTTGTAAGATTTGGTTTTGGGAAATTTGATTTTGATGAGCGAGGTGTTGTTGGTATGTAAGGAGTTGTTGTAGGACGTGTGGTGGGAGTTGTTGATTTTGGTTGGGGTTTTGTTGTGTGGTTTGGATGGAGGATGTGAGGGGTGCTTGTGAGACTAGATTTTGTATGTACATGAAATTGCATGAAGGGTTGTTACATGGGTTAGTGTTGGATGTGTTATGGGGTGGTTGTGAGAATAAGAGGGTTATGAAATCTATGGTGTTAGCATCAAGTTGGGGCAAACTTGTGGAAATTCTTGGGTGTGTGGTGTTGTTGGGGATGTTTAGAGTGATTTGTGATGTAGATGTGGTGACGGTGGATGTTGATATGGTCGAGACATTTGGTGTGGTAGATGTGTTTGTGGGGATTATGGATGTGGTAACATTTGAGTTGGTGGGAATTGTAGATGTAGTGACGTTTGATTCTTGGGATGTGTTACAGATGGTATGGGATGTAGATGGTTTGGACGATGTGGTGATGCTAAGTATGGTAGCACCATTTGGAAGGAGGAACTCAAGATACCTATTGGGATCTAATTTTAGGACTCTATCGAGTATATCCATGGAATCAACGTATTGCGTGAAATCTAGGACATCTTGATCTACATTATTGGTGTTAGATGGGGGTGCTTGTGGTTGGATGGGAAAGGGATTTAGCATAGTATTGGCATCAAATGATGGTACTTGTTGGACTACGACGACATTGATCTTTGGTTGGTAGAGGGCATTCCCATGCCAAAGTTGATTCTAAAAGGTTCCATGTCCTTGTTTTTCTTAGCTTGGAATCTTGTCACGGGCATGCAATGGTTTTGGGGTGTGGATTTGTTTGGGTGGATGAAGATCGAGACCTTAGAGAATAGATTTAAAGCATTGGACCCAAAGATAGGCGGTGATGGAGATGTGATGAGAGGTGAATAGTGATATGGATATGATAGAGGTTCTTAGATTTAGAGAACAAAATCTCCAAAGTTCTAAACCTAAGGATGGTATGTATGGATAAAAAACCTTGGAGGTTAGGACCTCAAAGATAAATGGGTGATTTGATTTTCAAAAAGTTTTGGACCAAAGGAGATGGTGGGAGTGGATGAAGCAATATGAATGATTTTAGGATGAATGTGAGAAAAAAGGGGGGTGATGATGTTATTAAGATAGTTGTAAGATTTCTTGGATAAAAATCAACCAAGGAAGACCTTAGATGGATTTTGGATGATAATTAACTAAGGAAAACCTTAGGTGATTTGGATGTTTTGGATGTTTTGATGATGTTTGGGAGGATATTCAAATCAAAGGTAAGCTTAAATAAATCTAGATCTTTGAGTTACAAGATGGATGCTTCTTTTACTTAAGGTAGACTTATTACCTTAGGTAAAAGGAGGTTGATTATTATACTTGTAGGTAGACTAATGACCAACAAGCAAAATGGGATGTTAAAAGGATACTAAGATCTAGATTTAATTCTTTAGTCAAAAATTGATTTGGATGTTGGTTGATGCTTTGGGATGTTGGATGATTTGATTTTGGATTTGATGGATAGGATTTGGATAGAGTTGGGAAATGTTGGATTTGGAATGAATTTTTGGAATGGATGAAGTATATGTCCAAAAAGTGAAAATCAAAATGCAAAGTTAGGTTGGATTATATGGAGATGGAAAAGATGGATTATGGTTGAGCTTTAGTGATTAATGAAATGAAGGGTCCAATAGTCAAAATAATTTTTTTCTCTAAGGTCACAATGGAGGTGTATGGATGATTTTTTGGGCAAAACTGTGGGCTTATGGTCAAAGGCGAATTAGGGTTTTGATCAATTTTGACAAGATGACCACTGATTATGATTAAGCAGGACTCAAGGATCCCAAAACAATTTTGTAGACACATGTGAAGTTTGATCTCTAGATGGCGTCAAATTCTAGGGATAAGGTGCCAAAATAGTGAACTAATACGTTAGGAAAAATGGTGGCACAGATGAATTTTTAGGTGCCAAACAGAGAAGTTTTGGCACCAAAGTGTGACAGTGTCTTGGATTTTGTTTGGGTATTTGAAAAATTTTGGATGTTGGTCTAAAATGTTTGGATTTTTAAGGTCAAAGGATTGATTTGATGATGTCAAATGTTTCAAAGGTTCAATGATCAAGGTGGTTTCAGATAAGGTCAATGGTAGTTTCCTTGGCAAGCAATACAAACATTCCAAACAAGAAAATACAATGGCCAAAGGTTGGATGGGAAGTTCATGTGTGATGTGTATATTCAAGAAGCCCCTGAAGGCCCAAATTTCCACAGGTATAAACACAATCGAAAAAGACTTGAAGACAATGCTTATTCTACATAAGGTCAATGTGAATGGCGATTTGTCAAGCCCACAACTTGGAATCTTTGACTCAAATGTCAACACACCAAGAATGGGTGTGTACACTATATTGTCTTTACGAGAGAGGATGGATAGGGGTCTCCTAGAATGGAAGGATGACCCAATCACCCTTACCCCGGAAAGCTACAAGTAGCTTATGCTAAGTATAGGATTCCCATCTCATCTCTAGGGAGCCATATGGTGAGAATCTTGAGAGGATTATATGTTCTCTTTCCTTGAACAAACTGCAACAAAGTCAAAAAGGGGTGGACTTCTAACCAAAGGTGTTTAGTGGGGGATATTCAGGGGACCGACATGTTACGAGCATCCAGCAAGCCACTTAAGGCTTTAAATAGTTATACTAGGAGTCTCATACATACAAGGTATGCCTTCGTTCAAACTAGCACTATACAATAAGTACTAATACTAGTTAGACTTGGCTTTTGTCTTATCCTTTTTTTATAAAGCAGATCAAACAAAAGTACCACTTAGGATCGTCCCTTGGGGTGAGTACCTCTTTTCCCACCAAGGCAAGCATTTTTATAAGAAAATGAAAAAGAAGAAAATAGAACCATTTCTCTTCACCCAAGATTCTTATGAAGGTGAGGGGAGAGGATACTTTGATTTTATCCCTTGGGATCTATTAACACAATATGCAAGTGCACCAAACACTTCAAACAAAATCAAAGTTCTTTTTAAGGACCCAAATTGAAGTGTTCCTATGTTTGTGCAAACAAGTTCCTTTTAAATGCACCAAATTGAAATGTTTTCTATGGTAAATACCCAAAGTTCATTCTAGTGCACCAAAGTAAATGTTTCTAAGCTAACAAAAACCCTGCAAGCAAATGTTAGTAGTTTAGATGTTGTTCTTAGCTAGCGTTCCTTTTCCCTGCAAAATGTGTTAGCTATCTGCACAAACCACAAGATGTCAGTACGAAAATGGCACCAAAACAAAGTGCAATGGTGCCACAAATCCAAGGAATGGCATTAAAATCTAGATAAATGGTGCTACAGAGATAGTAAGCAGACTAAAAATTGAACAGTGAGCAAAAAAGAAAATGGCACTACATATTAGGTAAATGGCCCTGATGTTTCAAATAGCACTAAAATGTATTGAAATGACATCAAAATGCTGGAAAATGGTGTCAAAGCGTATTTATACATGTTCTTATGCTTTTCACTTGACCTGATAGAACCAAACTAGGCATGGATAGCGCCAAAGTGCAACAACTTTCCTAAAACCTACTCAAAAGCCCATTAGTTTAAAAAATATCAACTCAAATCAAGTTAAAATCTCCTTCTCTGCCAAGTATCATCCAAAAAACAAGGTTGTATGTGTAAAACAAGTCAAATGCAAGCCAAAATATGGTTAGGGTTAGATGAAAAAACATTTACATGCATCCCTATAAATTTTTTTACATTATGTCACCTTGTCTCTATGTTATTATGCTAAAAACAAAGAGGATACACCCCTAAAACCCACTAAAAACCCCTAAAATGACATTAAGACAAATTTTCAAGCATAAAAGGTTAGTGGGTTGTTGCAAAGAGATGGTGCCAAAACAGAGGGTAATGGCACCACAAATCCTAGAAATGGCACCAATACGTAAACAAATAGCACTAAACCGAGAGGTCTTAGCACTAGAAGCCTGCAAACCATGTCTTTTTTACAAAAACTCAAACAAAATTAGTAGCTTGGGATGATGGGGTCCCACCGGGCATGCCAAATGAAGTCAAGGAAAACAAATGAAGTCAAAAACATAAACAAAATGCATAAAAACACATGTTTATACCTCACAAGTGATCCTCCTCCTTGTTAAGGTTGAGAGAGTGCACTCTTACTCTCTAGCTTTACCTATGGTTTGAATATGAAATGCTCTCAAATGCATATGCAAGTCACTAAAAGCCTAACTTTAGATGAGAAGATGATGGAAAGATTTTGGCATAATAACAATATACTAAGCTTGGATGATAAAATGGCTTTGGAGAGGTTGTATTTATAGGTATTTTGGGGGGAGATTTGATCCAATGGTTGAGATTGAAAGTAGAGATCAATGGATGAGGATGAATGTGAGATAGAGGGCTTAGATTTGATCAACAACAAGGGAGGGATGAGAATAAAAGTGAATTTTTAATTCACCTTAGGAAGGGGTGTGTATTAATGAAGTTAGATGAGGGGGATTAGAAATAAATTTTTAATTCTTTTGGGGAAGAGTTCTATTAAATGTGAAATATGACAAGTTAGGTGTGTAAGTACTCATTAATGGGTTTGTAGGACAAATTAGAATAAAAAATTACATTATGTGGAATAAAGGTTAATTTTTTATTTAGGAGATGTGGGGATGAGTGTTAAGTGGGTTTTGACCAAACTAATCAAGGGAATTAGTTTAATTAATATAGATGTACTAAATTAGTGAATGACATAATTAGGGGTTAGAATTAATTAAATGATAATTTATTTAATTAATTCTAAGTCTAGGGGTCACATGGGCTGGGGTAGCTAATTAAATAATAGTTATTTAATCAATTAGGATAAATTAATCACATAAATATTTGCATATTTATTTAATTAATTGGACTAATGTTAGTAAGTGTAACCATTGAATTAATTAAATTAATTCAATTTTAAAGATGAAATGATCAAGAGAAGAGAAGATGAATGAATAGGTGTTGGGAGGGATAATTAATTAAATAAAAATATAATTAATTATTTAGAAGAGGATGGATGATGTCAGAGGATAATTAGTTAGTGAAGACATTGTTAGGTGTCTACAGGAAGTACTAAGTCTATTTTAAGACAAAAAGCCTTCATCAATGGAGACTTTTAAAGCCTCTTCAAAAATCACCCTGACGTCTTTGACAAAACGCCCTGGCATGATGTATCTTACTTCGCCCTTGACAAATATCCCAATCAAATCCCGTGATAAAAAAAGGCAAGCGATCTGAATACGGTATACTTGAAGCCGCAATTAAAAGCATGACAAGTGTAAGACTTGTTATCAAGACAAAAAAAATTAAAATTAAAAACAATCTTATTTAGACAACAGTTTCATCTTGGTCAAAAAATTGCATGCCGAGTATTTTTTAAGACGAAAGTAAAGGAAATTATATTATTTTTTATACGAACTTTTTGAAAAGAAAATTAAAATAATTATATTATTTTTATTTTTGCATTATCAAAAGTTTTACACAACTAAAACTTTAGGAATTAGCAAGAAAGTTCATATAATATCATGTGAGAGGTTTTGTGGTTCCAATTCTAAACGGTTTCTTGTGGGTTTCTGCCAATCATTAAAAAACTCGTAAGATTTACGTTCTCTTACCCACCACTTTCATTGCCGATATAAAAGGTTTAAACTAATTCCGATGAATCGAAAGATTATTGTACAAAATCAACAGTTTTGAAGAAATTGCTAAGGATGTTAGTTTGGAAACCATGACAGTCTTGTTGCGCAACAAGCACAATACAAGAGCTGTTAAGCTGCTGGAGTCCCTCACTAAAATTGCATGGTGCATTGCATATAAATTATTGAAATCAATTGTTTTGACAACAAAAGCTTTATGATATTTTATTTCAGGGTTTAACTGCATAATTTTTGAGTTAAACACGACCTATATTTCATGAGTAGTGGTTCACATGAACCCATCTCTCATACTAATGAATGGTCCACTTAGAACTCATTATACTCAAAAACTATGCAGTTAAACTTTGAAATAAAATATCATAATTTGACATGCTGCGGAAAATACCTCCTACTTATCAACAATTGTCTGTTCCCAAGAGAATTGGGAATGGGAAGTCGAGGTTATAGAACGAGGCACTAAAGCAAGCTGTAGATGGGTGTATTAAATTGTATGCCACCATCCTCCTAATAGGAAGATGATGAATAAATACAAGAAACCATGTTCAGATTATCCACACATTATATTTGAGACTGTAGAAGGATTTCATATAAGGCAAGTTTTTGTCGTTAGAAAACCTAAAAACAGAGCATTTGTAGTGATGCAAACCATCTGAGATCTTCAATTTTAAGAATGGCGGAAAAGTCTGCATAACTTCAAATTCATTTTGAAATTATTCGTTCAAATCAACATAGTCCTTATGTCACAACCAATCTACAAAGGCTACTCCGAATGATGGAAACAGTTGTAATCAAAGCCCCCCTGCCGCCCGAAAAAACATGTGAACCAAAACTCCTAAGAATGTATATTGATCCTTACCAAATTACAAATTTATGTGTCTGGTCAAAGATGCCAATGGAAAGAACTACAAAAAGTGAAAAGGACATTGTATAATGATTGATACCAGCCATCATTAAAAGTTTGTGCTTGAAGAAAGATTAGGAACTGTTATGTATGAGGTGAAGAAACTAGATTTAATTTGTTCACCCTTGCCTTTGAAACTCAAACATAAGATAGCCTTCCATGAATAAGTACAAGTTCTGTTAGAAACTGTTAAATTAGGTTTTGTTGTAATCTGGATCTGCACAATATGGTGGTATTGCAAAGTTTTGGATTTAATACCTGGAAGCTCCTTCAATCTCCCGCTCTAACCATCTTTAATCAATTAACTGAACTCAACAAATATTAACAGAAATTGTGACAAAGCTATGAAACTTCTTGTGGTTTAAGTTGGTGTGAAATCTGACAGAAATATTAGTGATTTTCAAAACAATACTATGACAATCACTTGGCATTGCAATTTTAATAGGGTATGCCAAAAGTCTGAATATTAATCTGCACATTCCTCAACAAGAGGCAATTTGCATGTATTATATGCACAAGTCTTCATAATAAGCTTATCAACATGTATGCAAAGTGCAAAAATTTGTTGGATGGTCTTAAAGTTTTGGCATCTCCTGAAATTCTATGATTACAGCTTACCAAAGACATGATTATTCTAATTAGGCATCAAGAGATTGCTTCACCTAACTCATGAAATAGGTGTCCAACTTGATCAGTTAACCATTGGTAGCATACAACCAGCCTTTACCAAAACAAGAGCTTTATAACAGGGCAGGGACATCCAGAAAGGACAATGGAATGAGGATTTTTGAATTGTTTCTATGACAGAGGGACATTGTTTTAGTGTGGCAAAATTATTCCCAAATTTTCGGGACAACAGTTTAAAATTATATAAAATTAAACATTTGAATTTAAAAGTTGTGAAAAAATAATTGGTGTCCTCATTTTTTTTCGGAGATTGTTTAGATGGGTGACACCCAGGTACATCCCGTCAAGGACCTGAATTTGAGGGTCTATCCACCCTGCCAAGCAAATTTTCCGCAACAGTTATTCAAAGTTGCCCTTCACATGCTAACCTGTGTCTCTTCACTGCCTCAGCTTAATAGATGCACTTTTAGTTTTTATCAAAATAACTACTAATTTGTTAGATCTAAAATGAAAATATTATAGACTGAATATATACAATCACAAAGAATTTTTTATGGGTGCTAATTGCCAAGAATCCACTCTATTTAAATACCATCCATTTTAATGGTCAAACAGTAAATAGTAAATTTACACCTCATTCACAACAAAAAGTGATAAATATTTGTTCTATTTTTATTGAGCAAAATTGACCTTTGACAGTTGAAGTGGATGATATTTAAGAATAGTCCCAAAAATCTGGACTTTCATACTACACAAATTTCCTTAGTCATAGCCTTTCATGATAATTACCACAGACAAGCAAAGACTAATAATATAATTTTAATATATTGAACAAAATAATTATACAAGGAATAAAGCAGTCCTCAGGGGAAGGGACTAAAGATGAAGAATAGTAAACTCTATTGACATAACATACAACAGTCTTCACGGGGAGAAACTGTGAATTGTGAATGAAGAATAGTAAACTCCAGTGACATAACATACAACAAATGCAGGGACTAACAATATTTTTTATATATTAAACAAAGCACTTATACAAGGAATAAAACAGTCCTCAGGGAAGAGACTGCAAATGAAGAATAGTAAACTTCAGTGACATAACATCCAACAAATGCAGCGACTAATTTTTTTTATATATATTGAACAAAGCAATTATACAAGGAATAAAACAGTCCTCAGGGAAGAGACTGCTGATGAAGAATAGTAAAATCTAGTGACATAACATACAACAAATGCAGGAACTAATAATATATATATTGAACAAAGCAATTATACAAGGAACAAAACAGTCCCCAGGGAAGAGACTGTGAACGAAGAATAGTAAACTCCAATAACATAACATACAACAAGCAAAACCATGAACACAGGCCTGTTAAACTCATTACCAACACTTAATCTGGTCTCCACTAACATATGATAATGGAATGCCAAAACTCTACAAACATGTTAGATATATTGTCCTAAACTAAGACACTACAAACATGGAAATTCAAATTATAAACTGGACATGATTGAATTGTGGGCTCCTCCCATATCCTTATATCTACACAATTCCAGCAACAATAGCCCGCCTTCCTTTATCCTCCCGCATCAAGTTAGCTAATAACTAATACATCAAACGTCTGAATCGGAAGAACTTCATGCAGTACTTCACTATGGCTCACACAATCTGCGAAGTGCATAGCTCGTACTTAAAACCACTACAGAGACGACGGTGCAGAGAAAGATGATGATAATATCTTTCCAATGCTCCCTCAAATTCGAAAAATATAATTTGAGATTCTGACGAAATGACTGAGGCTGTTGGCTGGTGATCTCCATGAACTGACTAATGGTTTCTCCTCCAATCAATACGAGTATTCCAGTAGCAACAATGCCGGAAATAAAGAAAACTGCCCGCCAATTGTGGCAGATGAGGGCGTTGTTATTCTTCAATTGTCCAGACAGCATGGGTACCATCAGCGTAGTTTGAATTCCGAGGCACAATATAACATGTTCTCGCAGAGACAAGGCCATGGAAACTACTGGAATTAGTATTTAGACAGGAATATGAAATGGTAGCTTCAAAAGAATACCTTCAGATCCTTAAAAGTACTGATTTGCTACGATCGCTCACCCAGTTTTATAAGAAAACTGTATGCACCAACAATTGTTGACACTATATGCGAATACAGTGTTTCAGTTCTCCCCGGACCTATGTTTTCGTTTCACCCAGGACGTATGTCGAATTCGTATACAGTGTCAACAATGCATTCGCATACAGTGTCAACAATTGTTGGTGCATACAAATTTCTTATGTTGACTATAATACTTAGAATTGAATGAAATGTGCTCTATAATGTGCTCTATAGATCTAAAAACAACCAATCATGTGATGCCACATCAATGCCACTCTATTTAAATATCATCCACTTCAATGGTCAAACAATCAATACCAATTTTACACCTCATTCACAATAAAAAATGTTAAATATTTGTCCTATTTTTATTGGCCATAATTAACCTTTGAATGTTGAAGTGGATAATATTTAAGAAGAGCCCATCAGGGCACCAACAAAACATCACTTAATGCACAGCTATTGGTCCACCCTTTTTTGGGGTCTTTTTGGACACCTCAACAAAAAGTACGCTGATGTGGCCTTGAAACCTTAGTTATAAGTAAGGGCCTTGCCAAATAAGCTGTTGTAAAATATTTGGAGTGATTGGAAATTGTCACGTATGATTTTGAGAGACATGAAGTTAGGAACTACTAGGTTCTCTCCCCTATGTTATGTCAATTGAGTTCATTTTGTTATGGATACTTTTTTTTATTGTAGGTGCTTCTAATTGAGTTGGGCATTTTGTTTTTCAAGACGGGTGCTTTTGTGTTGAGTTGAGTCATTTTGCTTTAGTGTTCTAGACTTCATTTTATTGGGTTCGTGTTTTGTTCCTAGACATGGGCAAAGGCAAATCGTGCTATCTTGAAGTTGACATGACTTTAATTTTAGGTATTTTTAAAATACAAATAAATTTTTAAAAAATTATATCATATGAAAAGAAATATTGAAGACAAAATCGTTAATATTTTTATAAAATTATTTTGATGTATATTTAGTTTATATATAATTTTTAATAATAAAATATCTCTTATTATTTAAATAGTAAATTTGAATGAATAACTGTCAAAAAAATTGCTTGACAAGTAAGGTTGATTGAAGTTAGGCTTTGGGTGCACTCTAATCACTATGCACACACCAACTCTCTAGCATTGTGGAATAATTTTTTTTAATACAAATTTTCAATAAATGATTGATTGGCATGTTCAATTGCTATTCAAGTGAAACAACATGTTGAAGGTGTAAAAGGTATGACTATATATATTGTGTAAAAACATATTAACTAGTAATTATTTTTGTTTGATACTATTTAATTTGCAATTGTTCAATTCTAATTTGAATGGAAATTAATTTGGTTGGATGATTTTTAATTTGGATTATTAAATTATAAGTAATCTCCTAAAGTTGTAAGATTTTAAATAGTTTGGAAAGCCATTTTCGAGCCTAAGTTGGCACATTTTGCTTCAACCATTCTTTAATGAGGTTTATCTTTGGGATCTTGATTGGTATATTTAGGAATTTTAATTCCCAAGTGTTTGTTATGTGGGTATTTGGAGACCCTTAAACATTGTAATATAAAATTTAAGCTAATTTCAACTTATATTACAAATTAATCAATTTAAAAATGGAAAATAGAAAATGTTATAAATAGAAGAATAAATTGCATAAACAGGTTATAGAATAGCTCAAAAGACTAAGGTTAATAGAGGAAAAAGGAAAAATGTGGCTATGAATATCCCTAAACAAATTTTGCTATCTTTAAAAGAGAAAGAGACCGATATGGGTTCTCCTTCTAAGATGCCTTAGAAAACTATAAGAATTAAATCTATTACTACTAACTTTGATATTGATGCGACCTTCATGCCTTAAGACCCCAAAGGGAAGGATGATAATCTTGAGGAAGTTTATGCTAGGACTATTGGTGGGGGAAAGAGGTTTGCTAGGTTGGCCAAATCCTCTATTGCTTTGAGTGGTGGGAGGTGCTCTACTAGCAAAGGTGATAATCAAGAAAGTGAAGTTAATGTACAAGAGATAACCTCTAATTTGATACCTTCTTATAATTCAAAAAGTACCAAGGATGAACTCTATGAGGATGAAGAGGGGTTTGAATCCCCCTTATGGATTTTGAAGACATAATCTCTCTCTCTCTCTCTCTCTCTCTCTCTCTCTCTCTCTCTCTCTCTCTCTCTCTCTCTCTCTCTCTCTCTCTCTCTCTCTCTCTCTCTCTCTCTCTCTCTCTCTCTCTCTCTCTCTCTCTCTCTCTCTCTCTCTCTCTCTCTCTCTCTCTCTCTCTCAAATAATGTTGAAGAGGATGTTGACGATTAGTATGAGGAACCTAAAAAGGAGAACAAAGCTTTTGAGGATGATATTATAGAGGATGTTCACATGAATATGAATGGAAATGAAAGCTTGATTGAGATGGGTGACAAGCTAAATGATCTCCTCAATAGAATGAGCAAGCTTGAAGAGTCCACTGAGAGGGAACATAATTGTGATAGATGCAATGAGAAGTGGGTCGAAATGTATGAGAGAATGAAAACATTATAGAACAAAATGATCAAAATTGAAGAAGGTATGAATGAGTTGGTCAAAGTTAGTAATGACATGATGAGATGTGTTGCTAAAGGGATTGTCATTCTTTAGACTAAGATTAAGAAATGCAAACAAATATAGGATGAAGAAAAAGAGACTTCTAAGAAAAATATGAAAAAGATCAACATGAAGATGGACATGGGTGCTTCTCTATGGGAGGACAAACTAAAGACTATGTGAAAAGACTGGGAAGTCTTGGTGGCATCTAATAGGGTGTGACTCTTCTACTATTTGGATTGTTTTGGTGCTATTCATTGTGCTATTTCTTTGCTTCTCTTGGGTTGTTTTCTATCTTTTTTTGTTACATATCCTAGTTTGGAT
Source organism: Cunninghamia lanceolata (assembly GCA_027924645.1). Lineage (NCBI taxonomy): Eukaryota > Viridiplantae > Streptophyta > Pinopsida > Cupressales > Cupressaceae > Cunninghamia > Cunninghamia lanceolata. The sequence goes on from BSBN01000277.1 coordinate 2,273,325, forward strand.
TTGTTTTTCCAACTAGTGCTTTTTGTTATTTGTATCCTATTGTACTATTTTCTATCTTATGCTTTGTTTCTAATCATTTTTCTACTTTAAGGGACTAGGACCCTTTTCCCATCTTATCTAATAAGAAATGTTATATAATAGGAAAACTAAAATAAAAGGGAACCTACAAATTCAACCTAGAAGCTCTTAAGCATAGATGCTAGCATTCCCCTGCTATAATCTAGGATGCCCATTGTTGTCTTGGTTCCATGTAGTCCTAGGATGGTAGAAAATAAAAGTACCTAGAACTTGGGATTTGATCTACTTACACACCAAGAGGCAAAAGAACACAACAAATTATTTCAAAAAATAACATTTAAAGATATAGAAATACCAATCAATTTAAATAGAATAACAATAAAGAAGAAAGTGATGCAAACCTCTGTTGTGAGTCGTGTCTTTGAAATAGCCTATTTCTAGGATAGAGAAAATGTTTGTGACTGCAAACTAGCCTGTCACAAGCCCCTAGTTTTATCTTCTTGACCTCCATGGGTAGTTAATGGAGTGAAAAAAAAATGGATTTTACTGTGAGCACATAGCCTATATATGTGTCTAGCACTAAGGATGACAAACTAAAATAATTTATGGGTATGTGCAAGATCATGATGGGTCAAACTATACCTCTAAGTGGCAATGAAAATACTAAAAATCAAACTTAATCAAGTTCATGTGAAAATTTGAATCGATTATCTACACAATTTGAAAAAGATGTAAGAATAAAATTTGTAGAGAATTGAATCTAGTTTATGGGCTACTATTTAAAAAAAAAACTAAATTTACTTAGCGAAAAATGAATATTTCAATGAACCGTTATTAAAAATTTTTAGAAAAAAATAAAAAGTGGGTGTTATTCTAGCCAACATAACTATGAGCAATTTTTCTTTTTGAATCTTTCAAAATAAGAACTCATGCCTAGGTGCGACACATATTTTTTTGAAATTTTTTTCTAATAAAATAATTAGTTATGATTTTTTTACTGTGAATTTTTTTAAAAAGTAAAAAGTAATTTTCTAGCCAACCTAACTCAATAAAAAAATTGAAATTCAATTTTTTTAACCTATAGCTAGAAAAGCATAGTGTGACACAGCTTTCAGATCTCAAAAAGGTGAAACAGTTTGAAAGTTATGGATGTTTTTCAATTAGTGTGTCCATCAGGATTTTAGACACACACTATATAGAAAATTATTAATAATTATTTAATAATATGATAACCAAGCAAATCTTATATTTTTAGAAAGTTGACAATTTCTTCAATAAACCCTTTTCATTTTATCAATTTTGCATTAAAAAAAAGTCATCAGCACGAAGGGTGAAGTTTGAAGAAGAGAGTGAAACCTATAAAAATGTTTGAATTCAGGGAAAGTCAACTATGATAGTCCCAAGCCTAAGTACAAGGAAAAATTGAAGCAAAATGGATATCCATTTTGCTTTAGTTAATAATGGATATCTGTTTTAGGTAACTAGAAACGGATATCCATTTCTATCTGCCCAAAACCTTGTGGTATGTGTGTTTATGCTTCATTCCTCATGACTTGTAGTGTATTCATGTGTATACTTCATGATTGACATGTATTCAAGTGTATACTTCATGACTTACGTGTATTCATGTGCATACTTGATGACTTACGTATATTCATGTGTATGCTTCGTGACTTACATGTATCCATGTGCATACTTCGTGTATATTACATGTATTTACGTTTATGGTTCATGTCTTATGTGTATTAAACTCTATCATGCTACTTACCTCCTCCCTATCATGAATCTCATGCACTCCTTATCTCTCTCTTTCCATGATAAGTTCTTTGACGTAGTGATGCTAGACTTAGATCTTCAAGCCATCCACATTCCACTATGTCATTGATACATTTAGTATTAGCTTATCTACACTTAACTTATGCTATCTATCCTTTCCATGATTAGGTTCATGTATTCTTGTTTCCCCCTTCTACCTTCCCAATATATCACCTCACTAGTTATTCCTAGAGGCACATAGATGGATCACCCTTCTTCTAGCTCATCAATTTTGGAGTTCTCAAATAAATCAATCTTTTATTTGCATGCACAATAAAATGATGGCTGTACTCATTGGGTCTAGCCTTTGGTGATGAACATATCCTCCTAGTTTCATGGGGTTAGGCTATGGGGGTGACATCCCTTCCAAAAAGATAGAAAAATAAATGAAAAGAAAAAGAAAAAGCACATGTGCTAATCAAAGAAATTCAAATCCATATCTCAAAAATTAAAGAAACTCAAAGCATACCAAGTCAAAGAAAAATACTTCACTTGATCAAGTAGTCCTACTTCTCTAATTCTTTTTATATTGAATCAACCTATAGGCTATCCTTCAATCTAAGTCTAGGATTGAAATCTTGAGTTCCAGATGTTTTCTTTTCACTTTCTTATGGTCTACATGACCTAAAATTGGATCCCTGCTTTATCATATCACTTCACTTCCTTCATCCACAATCCCCTTATACACTTGCCTTCCTCATTCTCCTGAAATGCAAGATTACACATTGAATAGTCCCTTGAATGATTCATGCAAAGCTCTATGCTACTCCCTTGTCTTTTCACATTATCTCCTATATCCTACATTTCACATACTTACACTATACACTTCTCCTATACACTTCCAGTTTTCAATATGTACATGGTGTACTTCTATTTTATAGTTGAAAGAATTTTTCTTACCATCTTGGTGTATAAGATTAGGATGGCATTATGAAATTCACTTGAATATGTTGTGACTCCTTGTGCCTCTATACCTAATTTTCCTACAACCTATTCTCCATATTATCCTTCTACATCATTTCTCTTATCAATTATAATCACATTATCTCTTGTTACTTTGTGATCTTTGATCGTCTATCAAATTTATTTGAAACTTCACCTTCTTCTCTTTCATCCCATTTACCACTCTATCATCACATCGACCATTACACTTTTCGGGGTATAATCTTACTTGTTTGGATCCTATGTTTATATTAGTTTATTTTTGTTAACTTTTTCACTCTATCATCTCTTTGGGACATTTCTCTCTTTTTCCCCTTAGGGAATCTACATTGACATCACAACCATCTTATTACTCCACACCTACTTGCTCCCTTCTCCTTGATTGTTTTCCTCTATCATTCACACTTCCTATTGTAATAGGGGGAAATTGATTTTATTTATTTCAACCTTATAATTTCTTGTAGATAGAGATATTAAAACATAAAACTATAGTTTTTGATGTACAATCTAACATAGCACGATTTAAATGTAACTAAATGTATTTCACCTAATCAAAACTATGCTCATTTCCTAGACAAAGAACTATGGTTTTTTTTCTTTCAACTAAGAGAAAATAGAAAAACTAAGAATATAGTAATAAAATCTAGAAAGTGGATATAGAAATAGAAACCTAGAGTAAGACATTAGAATCTAGAGAAGGTCTTAGAAAGCATATGCAATAGAAATTGTAGTGCACTTCATAGATGCAACACACGTAGGCTCACATACAAATGTTTATAGTCCTTTGTACCAAAAATCATAAAACTTACATAGGAGATGAAGGACCTAGGTGGAAAGGACAGAATACAAGTACCTAGTAATATAAAATAATAACTAAAATATAAGAATTTAATGAAAGTGTATACCTCATGACTTGTAGTGTATTCATGTGTATACTTCATGATTGACATGTATTCAAGTGTATACTTCATGACCTACATGTATTCATGTGTATACATTCCGATTACGTATATTCATGTGTACGCTTCGTGACTTACATGTATCCATGTGCATAGTTCATGTATATTACATGTATTTACGTGTATGCTTCATGCCTTACGTACATTCATGTATATGCTTCATGTCTTACGTGTATTCAAGTGTATACCTCATGACTTGTAGTGTATTCATGTGTATATTCATGACTAATGTGTATTCAAGTGTATACTTCATGGCAAGTACATGTATTCATGTGTATACTTCGTGACTTACATATATTCATGTGTAAGGTTCGTGACTTACGTGTATCCATGTGCATACTTCATGTATATTACATGTATTTACGTGTATGCTTCATGCCTCGTATCTTACGTGTATTTATGCATATACTTCGTGTATTACATGTATGCTTCATGCTTCATGTATTATGTGTATGCTTCATGTTCCGTGTATTACGTGTATCTATGAGTATGCTTCATACTTCGTGTATCATGTGTACTTATATACTTCATGCCTCACATGTGTTTATGTGTATACTTTGTAGATTACATATGTTTCATGCTTTGAGAGGAAAACATAATGAATATCTATTTTAGAGAATGGATATCCATTTTACAAAATGGATATCAGTTTTGTAGAAGGGATATCCATTGCTAGATATCCGTTGCCCAAATAATTGGGCTTTAGGTAACAGATATCCATTTTCAGAAATAGATATCCATTTTGAAAATGGATATTCGTTATGTAAAATCCAAAAAAAAGACAAAAGGAATCTTGTTAGGCCCAACAACTATGCCCAGAGACCCTCTGCTATCAAAAGACCCATGATCTCTGCCTGTTACAGTAAAAAAACACTTTTATGCACTTTTGGACACACAATTTGCTTGTTACAATCATAAGGGTGATATTTTTGTTCCCCTAATGGGGAGCAATAGTCGTCGTAAAGAAAAAAGGAGGAAAGTTACATTGGAAGAAATTGAAGCAATTAGGGAAAAGGATAGAGCAAGGAAGAGGATTGGAAGGCCAAGTTTGGTGGATGCTCATCAAGGTGAAGCTTCTTCTTTACCATCTAATGACATGCAAATTGAAGGTGTTAATGTTGATTATAATGAAATGTTAGATAAGAATGAAATTGACCATGATATTGTAAATGAAAATGTTGCAAAATGTTATGAAACACCTATTGATAAGAGCAATACCATGGACAAAGAAGAAGAATAAAAAAAAAGATGTTTGCTTGAAGAAGGTGGATATGAACCTCATGATGTTGAATTTGCACTCCATAATCCATTTGTTGATAAAATTGATGAGGTTGATAACATGGATGAAATAATGAAAATCAATGTATCTCCAAATTACATAAGAGAGGATGTTTGTCAAGAAGAGAATAAGCATGATGAAATTGGAAAACATCCAACAACCAGAAAATGGTTACTTGAAATTGATGAGAACATAATGGAAAAACTTGAAGGCAAGAGGTCATCACGAACAACTCAGTTGTGGGCTTCAAAACTCTTCAATGAATACTTTGAGAATAAAACATTAACCTCAAACAATGCCAACTTTTTGTGTAATTACTAAAGATGTACAAAATGAGACCTTTACTAAATAAATTAAAGATTCAGCTAAACAAAGTGTCTGATTGGAATAAAATTATTGTTAGAAGCCTTTTTAATGCACTCAGTTCTATTGGAAAGACTAGCAAGGAGAAAGATAAAAGAGCCTCTCGTAGAGTAATAACAACCTCATTAGTAAGAAAATAATTAATAAAGGTTTGATTAATGAGGCAAACTTGTGTTGACTTAAGATTGAATCGTAAAATATTGTTAAAAGCACTAGCAGTAAGATCAAGACTAGATAGTCCTCTTGGAAATGATATTTGGGCTTTCAATGGTAGGCTTCCACGAGTTGATAAAAAGCTAATCAATAGTACAAATGAAGAAATTGAATGATTTTGGCACACTAACTCTAGGGTATCATCGAATGCAAAAGATGTTTTAAAGTTAAGAATTGGTGATAAAGACTGCACACCACATCCTAAACATTACTTGGAATGTAGCCAAACAATATTGTGAAACACAACCTGGTGTGACAATCTCACAAAGAGAATTTGAATATATTAAGCCATTTTATTGTGTTCCTCCTAAAATTAGTAATAAGTGTTGTTGTAAATACCATGTAGAGTTTTCTATGTATCATGAATTATTATGCAATATTCGGTCTACTTTGCACACTAACGAAATGTTACAGGGGTGTGGTACAATTCAACTACCAAAGTCATCGAAGGACTTATTGGATTTATTTCTATGTATTAGAGATGATGGTTGCACTTTCTACAAGAATGATTGTTTAAATTAAAAGTGTTTACAATGTGGTGGGTTATCAAAGTTTGTATCATATTTTCATGAGGGCAACGAGCATGATTTTGGAAAGAGAATGGTTGAGAAAAAGAGATAAGGTTCTATATGTGATTTGATTGTAAGAGAGGTAAGTATTACTGATTTTATTGATGATTTTAAAAAAACTTTTCTACAAGTATTACAGACATAGCCACAGGTCTTGATGGTTAGATCAATAGTTATGTTGTCTCTATAGTTGATTTTGCAGAAAACTACACATTGCAACCCCAAAATAAAGTACAATCCCAGTACTACAATTCTATTTAGATTGCTATTTTTGTTCACATCACATATAGGCATGCCCCCGAGAGTACATAAGAGAATAGGAAGATTGTCAAAGAATACCATTTTCACATGAGTGATGATCAATATCATTCATCAGAGTATGTGAAATATTATTTTTCAACAATTTTATGGGTTCTTGTAAGATAAAGATATTAGAATGGATCAACATCTCATTTGGCTAGATAATTGCACCAGTCAATTCAAGAATGCTCATATGTTCTATTGGTTGAGCATAATGCACGTAGAGAAAGGTATAGCTCATATTTAGAATTATTTGAAGCTGGGCATAGAAAAGGTGAACATGATGGAGTGGGTGCATGCGTGAAGAGAGCTCTTTTTAAAGAACAACTAAAGATTAGAGGTGGTGTTACATTTAGTGATGCAGATTCTATTTTTAAGTGGTGTAACGATGCATTGTCACAAAGAGTGGATCTTGATCCAGAAGTGTGCAGGTTCTTTTGGTTGGTTGGTAAGGGAATAGCAAGAGAGAAATTGGATTGTCAAAGAATCAATGAATTATCAAAGATGCATTCATTTTGAAGCTTAGTTGCAAGTGCATGGACTATTTGGAGACAAGAATTAGCTTATTTTTGTGAGAGTTATATTAAATGTGATTGAGATAATTGTGAGTCAAGTGAGTGGGTAGATGCATGGATTCCATGATATTCAATCCCTTTATCTCAAGGTCAATCATCTTTAGTCAATGACATGGAGACCTCATTTGACTATGAACATCTTTGAGACCTTATACAACCAGGTCATGTTTATGTAGTTGTTGCATTGCATGGAAATAAAGAGAGATCAGACTATTGGTTGGCATGATGTGTATAGGGAAAACAAAAGCTAACACGACCTACAATAGATGATGATGGGTTCACATATCCTACATGATCAGTTATTATTGCTGGTACTTGGTTGTGAACATATATGATTAGAAAGAAATGCATCCCTGCCTTTGAAGACTTTGAGAAGCATACAACCATATTGCTATATTCGCACCTAGTCATAGCAACAAATATTAAGTTACTAAAGCATCATGCACAATAAAAAACAAAACAACTATGGACAATTAGTAATGTTGATATTATGAAGTAATATTGGATACTCTGAAGGTAAGAGATGACCCCTCAGGTATGCTTGACTAGCATTTAAACTTCCAGATGGATAGGTATGACAATTTTTATCTTACTTGTTCTTATTTTTTTCTATTTTTTAGAATTGTTTTATTAAAAATCTTGTTTCTTTAACTATAATGCATGCTTTGGACTATACATAACTATGAATGAGGTGATTTTGCATGGCATTGTAGGTTATTTTGACTATACCCAAGGTATGATTTTTAGTGTTCATTTGTATTTCTTAATATTTTGTTTTCTATCTTTTTCTACATACTAATTTCTAAATTCATTTTGTGCATATCCTACAATCAAGGCATTCCATGAGATGACATGTATTTGATGTGTTCTACTAATTAGTTCATGTGCCTTGTCTATGCTTCCACATTTTGCATACATGTGTCACAGGGTAATTACAACTACAACATTTGACAAAATTCTCATATCCTTCATGCTTTGATGGATGTCCATATCTTGTTCGAAAGATCCCATTTTGGCACATGCAGGGAGGATGCTAGCAAAGGTTGTGGAATTTAGATTTACACCTGTCAATTGCATTTTCTTGAAAGTGTCTAAAGCCTTTGTCAACAAATCCATTTTGTTCATATCCTGCAATCATGGCATTCCATTAGACCATATTTCTTTGAAGTATTCCACCAAATAGTCCATGTGCCTTGCCTATGCTTCCTCACTTTGCATTCATGTCTCCTAGGGCAGTTGCAACTACAACATCTAACAGATTTCCCATATCCTTCATGATTTGATGGATGTCCATATCTCATTCCAAAGATCCCATTTTGGCACATGCAGGGAGGATGCTGACAAAGGTTGTGGAATTTGGCTTTACACCCACCAATTGCATAAAAAATGGACACTTAGGAAGGTTGCACTTAGCTATAGGATCATGCAACAGTCTCTTGGAAACCCCATTTTGCTTTATGACAATACTCATGACAGTCTTGAAGCAAAAAACTATTTATGTACATCAGTCCACTATGACTATCATAGTATTAGAGTCTTTTGGAAACCTTCCTTCAAACTTTCTCCTTCATAATCTTTAGTGTTTTGACCTCATCATTGCCCCTTGGATGGTCTTCACACTTCCTAAGAGAACACCTAGCTTCTCCTTTCCATGGTCATCCTTCATAATATAATGGCAATAATCTATTTTATGATTGTCCTTAGTCATGACAATGCTCCATAATCAGTAACATTTGTTTTTATTTGAAAGCCTCCTTGAAACCTTATGTTTCCTTCTTCTAGATGGTGGTTCACTTTATTTCTAGGTCATTTGTATATTTGTATATTTTGTATATCCTATGAGGAGATTATGACCATAATATAATAATGTTTCCATCTTACATATCCTCCTAGTATTTCTTCACATCTAGTGCTAATAATTGATAACCATTTCATGTGATTTTAGTAGTACACTCTTAAAGTTGTGTTTTTTCATTATGTTCAATACTAAATTTCATGGTTATATATGTAGTGATTTAATGTCATGAATATTTTAACAATAAACTAGTATATCTCTTCAAATCAATCCCAAAAACCTCTTAAAAATAGTCCCAAAAACCTCTTTAAAACTATCCCAAAAACCTCTTAAAAATAGTCCCAAAACCTCTTAAAATCACGTCTCCCCGTATGAGAACTAGGGTCTTTGCCGGTACATTGTTCCCTAAGAGCAAAGTCACTTAAGATCCTAAGAGAAAAAACCTTGTCATGTGCCATATTTTTTGTTCTGCTCATTGTGGGGCTAAACGGATTGCGCCAACACATCAGGGTGGACAAGTAAATGCTAGGGGAGGTCTCATTTAATGGACCAAGTGTCCCAGTCATTCTAAGAAGAAGACTACTCGCAAAGTCCCTTAAGATCCCTAAGACCAAAAAATACCAAACTTTGAAAGAGTAGTTCTCAGAATTCATGGCAATTGGGAAAGATTCGTTTGGACCTATAGGTGCACGTCAGGTCCATCCATAATAACCACTCTCAGTTTTGGTCAATCCAGTCTATTTGACCATGCCAAAATCAAATGCATTCTTGCAAAATACTTCAGTTTCATGCAGTGGAAAGGTGCTAAGAGTGACATTTTGCATTCCATAGCTCGTGGGGCCAAAAAAATTACACCATTGTATCGATGTGGGTGGGTAAATGCCAAGGGAGGTCTCATTTTATGGGCCAAGTGTCCCAGTTGTTCAGGGCAGCAGGCTACTGGCAAAGTCCCTTAAGATCCCTAAGACCAAAAAATTCTCAAACTATGATGGAGCAGTTCTTAGAATTCATGGTAGATGGGAACATTCTATTTGGACCTATAGGTGCACATGGGGTCCATCCACAATAGCCTCTCTCAATTTTAGTCAACTCTAGTTCATTTGATTGTGTTGAAATTTAATGCATTCTTGCAAAATGCTTTAGTTTCATGTAGTGGAAAGGTGCTAGGAGTGACATTTTGCATTCCATAGCTCATGGGGCTGAACGAACTATGCCAATGTATTGGGGTGGGTGGGTAAATGCCAAGGGAGGTCTCGTTTTGAGTGCCAAGAGTCCCAATCATTCGAGGCAGTAGGCTACTGATAAAGTCACTTAAGATCCTAATAACAAAAACTACCAAACTTTGACAGAACAATTCTCAGAATTCATGGTAGTTGGGAAGGTTTTGTTTGGACTTACAAGTGCATGTGGGGTCCATCCACAATAGCCTCTCTTGGTTTTGATCAAATCAAATCTATTTGACTGTGCCGAAATCAAATGCATTCTTGCAAAATGCTTTAGTTTCATGTAGCACAACCTTGTTAGGTGCTATATTTTTTGTTCTGCTCATCATGGGGCCAAACAGACTATGCCAATGCATTGAGATGGGTAGGTAAATACCACAAGAGGTCTCATTTCATACTCTAAGCATCCCAGTCATTTGGGGCAGCAGGCTACCAGCAAAGTCCCTTAAGATCCCTAAGACCAAAAAACTACTAAACTATGACAGAGTAGTTATTAGAACTCATGACAGATGGGAATGTTCAATTTGGGTCTTTAGGTGCATGTGGGGTTCATCCACAATAAACTCTCTCAATTTTGGTCAACTCAATTATGTTTACCATGCCGAAATGAAATGCATTCTTGCAAAATGCTTCAGTTTCATGTAGCACAACCTTGTCAGGTGCTATATTTTTTTGTTTAGCTCATCATGGGGCTGAACGTACTATGTCAACACATCGTGGTGGGTGGGTAAATGCTAGGGGAGGTCTCATTTCATGGGCCAAGCATCCCAATCGTTCCAGGCAGCAGGCTATTGGCAAAGTCCCTTAAGATCCCTAAGAGCAAAAAACTGCCAAACTTTGACGGAGTAGTCCTCAGAATTTGTGGTAGTTGGGAATATTTTGTTTGGACCTATAGGTGCATGTGGGGCCCATCCACAATAACCTCTCTTAGTTTTGGTCAACTCTAGTCCTTTTGACTGTGCCGAAATCAAATGCATTCTTGCAAAATGCTCTAGTTTCATGTAGTGGAAAGGTGCTAGGAGTGACATTTTACATTTCATAGCTCATGGGGCTGAACAAACTATGTCAATGTGTCAGGGTGGGCAGGTAAATGCTGTGGGAGGTATTGTTTCGTGCGCCAAGTTGTAATCGTTCGAGGCAGCAGGCTACCTTCAAAGTCACTTAAGATCCTAAGAGCAAAAGCTACCAAACTTTGATGGAACAATTATTAGAATTCATGGTAGCTGGGAATGTTTTGTTTGGACCTATAGGTGCACGTGGGGTCTATCTACAATGACCTCTCTCAATTTTGGTCAACTCAAATCTATTTGACCATGCCGAAATCAAATGCATTCTAAACAAAATGCTTCAGTTTCATGTAGCACAACCTTGCTAGGTGCCATATTTTTTGTTTTGCTCGTCGTGGGGCCAAACTGACTATGCTAACACATCAGGGTGGGTGGGTAGATATTAGGGGAGGTCTTGTTTTGTGTGCCAAGCATCCCAGTCGTTCTGGGTTATAATCTACTAACAAGCTCAAAAGTTGCTAGGACTGAAATGTTGCATTCCATAGGCCATGGGGTCAAACTGACTACGCCAACACATCCAGGTGGGTGGGTAAATGCTAGGAGAGGTCTCATGCACCAAGTGTCTCAATTGTTCTGGGTTGCAAGGTACCAGCAAAGTCGAAAGGTGTTAGGACTGAGATTTTGCATTCCACAGCTCGTGGGGCTAAACTGACTACTCAAATGCGTCAGGGTGGGTGGTAAATGCCAGGGAAGGTCTCATTTCGTGTACCAAGGGTCCCAGTCATTACAAGCTGTAAGCTACTGACAAAGTCACTTTGTTGGTAGATTACAACTTGGAATGACTGGGACGCTTAGCACACAAAATAAGACCTCCCCTAGCATTTACCCACCCACCCTGACATGTTAGCACAGGCAGTTGGCCCCATAACCACTAGTAAAAAAACAACAATATATGATTAAAACAACTACTAAAAACTACATATAAATGACCAAACACGATCACGTGACCATTAGTAGTTTATTGTCAGTCATTTATAATGCGACAAATTGATGACTAAACCATTTTTAGTAATTTATTGGTTTTTTTGATTGATTGATTTGGTAGTATATTTAGTCATTGATTTAGTCATTGATTGTTGTAATCTGGTCACGTATTTAGTCATTTTTTATTCACTAATATATTTAGTCATTGATTGTTGCTAACTAGTCAATTATTTAGTTATTTTTATTCATTGATTTCTATCCATTAGTAGTGTATTTAGCCATTAATTTTAATCATCATTTTGATCAATTTGGTAGTATATTTAGTCATATTTATTCACTGTTCATTGATTTCTATTAATTGGTAGTATATTTAGTCAATTTAATTATTGATTAATGTCAATTAGTAGTATATTTAGTTATTTTAATTGACTGATATTTAAGGATGTAAACATAAAACATAGAAATACACATCAATCATCAATTGTGCACAATAAGACAACCATTGAGAAGGCAAAATCACTGAACTTTATTAAAAGAAAGGTGTTCTTACAGCTTGCACAAGTCTAAAATATCTATCTTGCTTGAAAAATGCTTAAAAATAGAGTATTACAATGTTTATTTTCAGTCACAAGACTGAAAATCTGAGTTACAATGCACATAAATGACAAGAAAGAAACTTCTCCAAAAAACTTCTACAATGATGGAAATGCATGCTTAGAGTCATTCAATGCAAGCACGTGCCCCTTTCATCTCCTAAAACTTCTAAAATGCGGGCAATCTTCCTGGAGCAAGTTGTAACGTGTAGAATCCAAGAAGGAGAGTGTTGATTGTGTCCTATATATGAATCTCTCTCCTTCAATGCAGCCAATATTAACCCAAGAATCTTTCCTCCTTTATATGCAATGTGCCATCTGATATAGCAACAAGGTGCTTCCTATTCTGCCATGAATGAAGTTGTACCTCAATACAACCAACAAAATTACTATTCGTCTCAATTCAGAAAGAATAAAAGTACATTGTATATTGCAAGTTTACAAAAGTCCAAACATAGCAGAAAGATAAATCAATTAAAAAATTGTAGACTTGTCAACAAATGCCTTATATAGAGTGTTCAATATAGGCCTGAAATATACATATTGAACCATTGATTTCATAAACTTGTTCAAATTTTAAGAAAGGTGATACGCTCAAATTATAGAATGAAGTTGACATTATAGAATGAAGTCTATCAACACTAACCAAACTGGAACAACATTACCAACACAAATTTCCTGGAAACCAAGCCCAAGAATACCATCAGACTTAGACAACAAAAATGTCAACCTTGGTTCATGTGTTGTCTCAGTAAAGCCCTGCACCATGAAAGAATCCATTTATACATAAATTCCAAACTAATTTGATGAAAAAAGATCTTTGATATCCAACTGTGGAGCCTTAACATCCAAAAATTACTAACGTGATGTTTCACAACAAGTCTCCCAACTGTGACATCATCTTTACTTAAGAAACCAGATATTGATCCACTGCCATATTAGATCTCACAGGTTTCTCCTTCACAAACAACAAATGATACATATTAATTGTTTAGCAACTTCCTTAATATCCGCATGTAAGTAGACTAAACTAAGTGAGGTTGAGGGTTTGAAGTAAAGTACCATCTTTTTGGTATGTGCTTGACTTTGATGACTTGTGTATTGAATGAAAATAGCAAGCTAGCTGCACTGTAAAATCATTGTTACAAAAATAACCACAAAATCCTCTTTAATTAAAACAATCCTTCTAGATATTTCAAGACAAGATACTTCAATTAATTTCTAAGAAATCTAATTTCACTATCCAAACAACCATCAATCTATTTACTATATATAATTTCCCAAAATTTAGAATTTGAATGTAATGAAACTAACCATAATTACCAAAGATTTGACACTAAAATGTAGTACAAAATGAACTGTTTGACAAAATGCGTCAAAGAGATGTCATCTCATGGAATGAAATGATATGATTGCAAAATGTGCACAAAATGGATTTTGCAAGGAAGCTCTCAAAATCTTTGAGTTAATGAAGCACTCTGGAACAACAACATTGTAAGCTTTGCTTGTGTTCTAGATGCATGCAGTCATGCAGGTTTAGTGGATGAGGGTTGCACATACTTCACACGTCAGTAACCCTTATTGCATTACATATATAGTTGATCATTAGGTGTGCATGGTTGACCTTCGTGCCCATGCTAGCTATCTTGAGGACACCCTAAACATTATTACTAAGATGCCAATTAAACCTTTGGTGCCTGTGGATCATATATGAATATAGGCTGAGTATTCCAACAACACTGATTTTTTAGTTGGATCCTAATTAAAATGCTTCAACTTATGTTCTTCTCTAAAACATCTATGCAGAAGTGGGCAGATGTGGTGAGGTTCAAATAGTAAGGAGATTGATGAAAGATAGAGGAATTAAAAAGATACCTACATGTAGTTGGATTGAAGGGCATAAAATGGTACATGTTTTTTTGTGTAGGAGACAGATCACATCCACAAACATGGGAGAGCTATGCAAAATTGGAGAAATTGGCTTGGCAAATGAAGGTTGTAAGGTATTTCTAGATTCAAGACTTTTACTTAATGCTATGGAATAGAAGAAAAAAGAATCATTTATCTGCCACCATAGTGAAAAGTTAGCAATTGCATTTGGTTTGTTAAATATGGCCCCTAGTACAACCATTAGAGTTGTTAAGAACCTTCAAGTATGTTTTGATTTTCACACTACATCTAAATTCATCTCCAAGATTTTTGCAAGAGAAATTGTTCTGAAAGATGTGAACCATTTACATCATTTTAAACAGGGACAATGTTCTTGTGGAGAATATTGGTGATGCTAAATGAAACAATCTGAAAAATAGGCTTGCACTATAATATGTCCACTACATCAGATATCAAATAATAATGAAGGAACATCCATCAAAGCATAACAACATGGATTTTTTTGTCATATGTTGTAGTTACAAGTTCCCTGCTAGACATACATGAAAATGTGGAAGCATAGACAAGGCAAGCGAACTGTTTCAAAAAATGCCTCAAAGAAATGTGATATCATGGAATGTCATGATTAAATGATATGTTTAAAATGGGTTTTTTCTAAAAAGTCTTTAGAAAATTTTAAGAAAATGAAACTGTGGGTGTAAATCCCAACTCCTCAACCTTTGAAAGTAGCCTTCCTGCCTGTGTGTGAATTGGAGCTTTGGATGAGGA
This sequence comes from Cunninghamia lanceolata, assembly GCA_027924645.1. Taxonomy (NCBI): domain Eukaryota; kingdom Viridiplantae; phylum Streptophyta; class Pinopsida; order Cupressales; family Cupressaceae; genus Cunninghamia; species Cunninghamia lanceolata. Next base: position 2,288,618 of record BSBN01000277.1, read on the forward strand.
TATGAACATCCATCAAAAGCATATTTGGAAGTAGATTTTTATCAGATATTGTAGTTGCAAGTTCCACTTCAGATCACCAAAGCCTTCACAAAAACTTCTGCACAAAATTCAATAATGAAGAATTTATGCACAAATTCTCTTTTGAATGATGCACAAATTCTTCACCGCAACACCACATGGTTTGTTGTTGGGCCTTGCAGTAATGTGGGTGATTCCCACATCACCGCAAGGCCCAGCAACAAATCGTGCAGTGTTGCAGTGGAGATGTCATGAGATGGAAAGTAGAGGTGAGGTGGAGATACATGACGAGATGGAGTTTTCAACATACATGAATGAGATAGTCAATCTACACCTCCCTTCATAGATGACTCAATTCTAGATAGCCCACTCCTATAACACCACACACTCTAAAAATATGATTTGGATAGTTTAGTTTTTACCAATTATTATAGTCAATGGGTCCAACCATTGGGTTATTACAAGGAGATCATTGGGAATTTGTTACTCATGGCATCTGAGAGCTTATAATATGTCTTCATTCCATTAGACTCTACTCAATTGACTCCACTTGGATTGACATCTACTCATATAGAGATAGGCTCCCATCCGATGGATGAGATGAGATCAAAGCACTACGCCCCTATCTATCCCATTAGATATTGATCTCGAGGGAGGTCTCCACTGTAGCACCGCATGGCTTGTTGATGGGCCTTGCGGTGATGCGAGAATCGCCCACATCACCACAAGGCCCAACAATAAACTATGTAGTGTTGCGGTGGAGGCTTTGTGCATCATTCAAAAGAGAATTTGTGCATAAATTCTTCATTATTGAATTTTGTGCAGAAGTTTTTGTGAAGGCTTTGGTGATCCAAAGTGGAACTTGCAACTACAATATCTAATAAAAATCCACTTCCAAATATATGATAAAAATCCACTTCAAATGAAAAGAAAGGGCTTTTAATCAAATGGAAATCATAATCAATTTATGGCCATGTCCTCACTAATCCAATTAAAGATAACTAGATAAGGCTACTTACATCACCAATGGTCTCATTGTCTACTCTTACATCATTTTATGGACTGTGGTACATGGTACTTCAACAATATGTGAAAATGGATCTATGTTGTCAATGACAACCTAGCAAAAGGTCACTCCATATGTGGAAGAACAAGCTTTGATATATTTCTTGATGACCTACTTCAACTTTTATACCTTAACAACAATGCACAAATGGATGGGAAATGAAGTGAAAAATTTCCAACAATTTAACCCTTATTTCTACCCACCAATTTATAGGGCCAATGTCACAAATACTATTCTTATAGCTTTGTTAGTTGTTATATGCAGTAGTTTGTCACAAAATAAATCCTCATTTATACAATATGTACTTAAATTTACAATTTGTATAGTGTGTTCTAGATGGTTCACAATCATTCTAAACAAAACTAAATAAGTGTCTTTTTTGATACACCTAGTGCAAAAGACTAATATGCACTTCAATTCAAGGCAATAAAGTTTTCTATGCTTTTTGATTGAAAGTAAACCTTACAACTATCACACTTATAGTGTTCAGCTAAAGGTAGAGTGAACATTAGTACACACAAGGATAAGATTGGTTGAATAATACAAAAGACTATGAATAAGAATAAGGGAATGCCATGCAATGTTATTAGATTCACATTACTAAGACAAGCAATTCAAAGATTGTAGTTAATATTAAAAAAACCTCAATCATTTCATCTACATACATCAAACTTATCAATTAAAAATGTAGTTGCATTCAAAGCTACAATCAACCTAACACCTATTGTAATACAAATCTTTTAGCAAATGCTAAGCAATGCTATTAGTTTGTACGATGATGACATTTCAAACCTAGGTTGAAGGAAGGACTATACACTTATGCTGGTAGCCACAAAGAGATCAAAGGGTAGTGAGTATTTTGTTGAAGAGTGGTAATAAAATGGCAGTGAGGATCAACCTTTAGGGTTTTAAGACCAACCAAGCCCTAGACAGTGCCTCAAGTGTGGAAATCTGATAGTAGTAGTGATAAACAATGTGATGGTCATAGCAATTAAGATTGTAGTCATACTCAGTTTTAGGACAATCATAACACTGCCATGGTTGACTATGCATAAGAGGCCAATGTATGCATCATAGGTTAGTGACAGTCCCATATCACAGTGGCTGTGCAGGAAGATACAAATGATAGTTGCAGGGTATATGGAGGCAAAATTTTTGACCCTTGAGGAAAGTAGTGAGTATCATATCAAGCATATACACTATGAAAAGTAGTCATGATGGGGTGCTACATGATTGCAGTTAGGCAAAGAAATGGCAAGATTCTAGCACTGTAAACCTTGTGTTTGAACCATGACATTATATGCAAGGAGACCATGAAATGAAAGTGCAGGATCAAGGTTAGAGATAGCTCATGCATAAGTCTTCAATCAAAGCATTCTTCATTGATACCTAAAGGACCCTTAGAGCCAAGCAAATATTCATGATTTGGAATGCTTTAGGAAAAAGTGAGTTATGTTACAAATATGTTCATATGATGTGTTATCATTGATGTCAACATATCTCTTTGTCAAAAACAGTGAAGACAATGCAATTCAGTAAAGTAGATTGATTAGCAATCCCAGTAAGATGAAGCTCAGAGTCTCCAGACCAAAGGGCTTTGTAGAGGAATGTCTAAAGTTACTCCATTTAAGATTTGAGAGGTCTACATGAAGGATTGATGAAGTTATGGCCATCTGAGTAGAACCAGGTTTTTACAGTGTTCAGAGGTGACAGAGTGACAGGAATGTGGTCTGGATTGATCCACATTGGAATATTATGGTCTGCAGATCTAGAGGTATGCTTGGGATGTCGGTGTGTATCCTCAACTCAAGTGGTTCATGGTTGGGAGGTCCGCAAGCAATCTTTCTAGTGTGACAGTCATGACAGTTAGTGTTCTTGAGTTTCCAGATGAAGGTGTAAGTGTTTTCTGGTGATTTGAGGTGGTGCAGTTGTTCTGGTTGATTTCATTATGCTTGTGGTGGTCTCTGGATCATGTGCCTATTGTGTTGGTGGTCCGCATTGAGGGTTGAGCTCGTGGTTGAAGATTTCTCCTTGGGTGTTGTTGTTCCTTCCAGTCTTGGCCGACCAGATGCTTGGTGCGTGTTGCGGATGATCCAAGAGAAGTTCTATGGAGCATGACATGTTGTTCGAGAAAGATTTGAGTCCCAGCTATGTTTGTCAGACAGTATAGTGGTTTACATGTAGCATTTTAAGTCTTGTGATTGAAATTATTTGTAATGCCTATTTTGGAGAATGTTCTAGATAGATGCTTGTAAGGCTAACTTTGATGTTGATTCCAAAGTCGATGTCATGTATAAATAAGTGTTGTGAAGTCATGGAAATGTGGGAATATGAGTGAAGATGTGGATATAGTGAGGAAGTGTTTGACGGCAGAGAAGAGGTGTTGTGAGCTTCAATGGAACTAAACTTTGGCAAAAAGATGTTGTTTCTCAGTTTAATTCTTCTGTGTTAACCTAGTGAAGGTTTTTGTAGGCAGTGAGCCTCCTTTGAGTAGTGATCTCTGGGTAGTGCACTCGAAGGCAAGTGCCTTCCCATTTTTCTATTCTTTTAACAGAGAATAAATCTTGTGGGTTAACCTCCACCATGGTTTTTCTCTTAACCGGGTTTCCAATAAAAATTCTGGTGTTATGTGTGTTGATTGTATTTCTGCTCATGTGTTGTTGATTCATGCTTTCATGGTTATATCTTTAATTTGTTTATAAGTGGTAAAGAAGATTAAATGTAGCAAAAGATAAAGATTTGGGACAACTAATTCACCCCCCCTCTCAATTGTCTGCCCTAATTTCAACAATTGGCATCAGAGTCAGTTCCTCTAAAAGAAGCTTGACCACTTGAGGGGATCTAGGATGTCGACATACAAGAAGGACAGTCCAAGATTTGATGGAACAAATTACTCTCTTTGGAAGAATTGCATGGAATGTCATTTACAATGCATGGGTGATCCTTATTGGTTAATAACTAAGAATGAGTATAAACCTCTATGAAATGCTCCTTCAAATCCAGATAAAATCAAAGACATTGAAAACAACATTCAGGCTAAAGAAGCATTGTTGAGTGCCCTGACTGATACAGAAATGATAAATGTCTTGGAATTGAAAATTGCTCATGAAATCTGGAAGAAGTTGGAAACTCTGTATAAAGGTGATGCATATGTCAAATGTGCTAAGTTACAGAGCCTGAAGGGTAGTTATGAAAGTTTAAGGATGAGTGAAGATGAAAACATCACCTCCTACATGCAAAAGGTGAATGAACTTGTGTGCAGTATCAGGTGTGCTGGTGGAAAATTGGAAGAATCAGATATTGTTGGCAAGGTGCTCAGATCCTTACCTACTTCATACAAGCATAGAGTTGCTACTATTGAGGAGATCAGGACTGTGACAACTGTCACAAGAGATCAGTTGGTTGGCAAGCTTTCAGCATTTGAAATGAGTGAATTTGGTGATTCTCTTCCTAAATCAGAATCTTCTTTTAAGGCCAGTGTTCTAGGAAGCAAAGATTTGATCCAAGTGAAAGATCTTCAAGAAGACTAACCAGATATGAGAAGGCAAGGAAGGAATGTGAAGAAGACGAATCTGAACCTGATGAACTTGAAGCCCTTTTTGCCAAAAGATTACCAAGAGGATCTGGTAAGTATGAAGGAAAGTTGCCTTTCAAATGTTTTGCTTGCAATAAGATTGGTCATTTTGCTTCAAGATGTCCAGAGAGGGTTTCAAGGCCAAACCCTAACAAACCTAGGGTTTAGAAAAAGTGTTATTATGTCCAAGAAGATGCTGAAGAAGGAGTCACAGATGATGAATCTGATATGGGAAGTACCTCTAGAAATGAATGGGTGTTCATTGCTATCAAAGAAGAAGATCCAATGCCTATTGAATTTGCTAGCTATGTGAATGTGGAAAGTGCCTTGGCTACTCAGGTTGAAGAAAAGGATGAATGGGTTATTGATAATGGATGTTCTCATCATATGACTAGTGATAAAAGTAAGTTTATGAGTTTGGAAAGATATGATGGTGGAATTGTGAAGTTCGGAGACAATTCAGGGTGATTGACAATGGATGTTCTCATCATATGACTAGTGATAAAAGTAAGTTTGTGAGTTTGGAAAGATATGATGGTGGAATTGTGAAGTTCGGAGACAATTCAGCTAGTAGAATATGTGGCAGAGGATCCATCTCTTGATGGTAAGAATAACACAAATGATGTTTTGTATGTAGAAGGATTAAAGCACAATCTTCTCAGTGTTGGATAGTTGGTTGACAAAGGGTATGATCTCTGATTCAAGGATGGAAGATAAATTTTTTTGGAAAGCTCTGAAACTAAGATTGCATCTGGTACACAGACGAGAGGTAATATCTTTCATTTAAGTGGTACTGGTAAAAGTTGTTTGATTGCACAAATTGATCAGAGTTGGTTATCGCATAGGAGAATGTGTCATGTAAACTTTGATAATATTGTCAAGATAAACACTACTTAGGCTATGAGAGATCTTCCAAAGCTTGTGAAACCTACTAATAGCATGTGTAAGGAATATCAGTTGGGAAAATAGAGTAGAACTACATTCAAAAGTAAAGAACAATTTTCAAGTGGATTATTGGAACTTGTGCACACTAATTTGTGTGGTCCTGCCAGAGTTAGGAGTTTGCAAGGAGACATCTATACTTTATGTTGTTGATTGATGATTACTCTCGGATGATGTGGGTCACTTTCTTGAGAGAGAAATTAGAGGCTGATGACATATTCAAGGTGTTCAAGGCTAGGGTGGAGAATGAGATCGGTGTGAAGATAAAGTGTCTAAGATCTGATAGAGGTGGAGAATTTACCTCCGATGAGTTTAATGCATTTTGTGAAAAGCATGGAATAAGAAGACAGTTATCTACTCCTAGGACTCCTCAATAGAATAGACTTGTGGAAAAGAAGAACCGGACTATTCAAGAGGTTGCTAGAACCATGATGATGGAAGAAAATGTTCCACATGTCTATTAGAGAGAGGCTATGAGTACTGCAATCTACTTAACCGGGTGCAGATCAAAGGTAATATTGGTAAAATACCTTATGAACTATGGTTTGGTAACTCTCCTATGCTGAAATATTTCAAAGTTTTTGGTAGTAAATTCTATATCAAAAGAGATGAAGATCTAGGCAAGTTTGAGGCAAGATGTGATGAAGGAATATTTCTAGGTTACTCTAACCAAAGCAAGGCATACCGGTGCTTTAACAAGAGATTAAAAAAGATTGTTGAAAATGCTAATGTCAAGGTTGATGAAAGTAGGGAGAGACCTTCTAGGTCTTGTGGATATGAATCAGATGATCAAGATGAAAGTCCAAATAAAGGAAAGTAAGTTCAAGAAGCTAGTGCAAATGTTGAGGAACAAGTTCAAGAATCAGAAGTTCAAGAAAATCCCAAAACTCCCAGGTATGTAAGGTTGAATCATTCAGAAGATCAGATTATAGGAGACAGAAACAAAGGTGTTCAAAGTAGAAGAAAAATTGTTGAAGAACAAGAAGAGTATTCTTTGATTTCAAAGATTAAACCAAAATCAGTGAATGAAGCTTGTAATGATGAAAGCTGGGTAAAAGCAATGGAAGAAGAATTAATGCAAATTGAGAAGAACCATACTTGGGATATTGTTCCTAGACCTGAAGACAAAAATGTAATTGGAACTAAATGGGTCTTCTGGAATAAATTGAATGAAGATGGTGAAGTTGTGAGAAATAAAGCAAGATTGGTGTGCAAAGAATATTCTCAGGTAGAGGGAATTGATTTTGAAGAAATGTTTGCTTTGGTGGCAAGAATTGAAGCAATCAGATTATTTCTTACCTTTGCTGCTTACAAAGATTTCAAAGTTTACTAGATGGATGTCAAGTCGGCATTCCTAAATGGAGAGTTGGAAGAAGAGGTCTACATTGAGCAACCAGAAGGATTCCAGTTGTCTGATCAAGAAGATAAGGTCTACAGATTAAGGAAAGCATTGTATGGACTTAAACAAGCCCCAAGAGCGTGGTATGCAAGATTAGATAAGTATCTACTAAAGTTAGGTTTTAGCAAAGGCACAACTGACAATAATCTTTATTTCAAGATTGACCATGTACACATCCTTATTATTGAGGTATTTGTTGATGATATCATCTTTGGTGGAAATGAGAGCATGTGTGAAAAGTTTGTTGACCAGATGCAAAGTGAATTTGAAATGTCCATGTTTGGTGAAATAAATTTCTTCTTGGGTCTACAAATCATCTAGTCAGATAAGGGCATCTTCATATCTGAGTCCAAGTATGTAAAAGAGTTGTTGAAAAAGTTTGGAATGGAGGATTCAAAACTAGTGAGCACTCCTATGATGATCAGATGTAAGTTGAGTAAAGATGATGATTCCCCTAACACATATCAGAAAAGGTATAGATCAATGATTAGAGGATTGCTTTGTCTGACTCATATCAGACCTGATATTAATAATGCAGTTGGTCTTATTGCTAGATTTCAAGCTGATCCTAGCGAATCTCATGTTGTAGTAGTCAAAAAAAAATTTAGATATCTGAAGGGAACATCTGATTATGGCTTATGGTATCCTAAGGATGATGATTTCACTTTTCATGCATATACAGATGTTGATTGGGTAGGAGATGTGGATGACAGGAAAAGTACCAGTGGTGGTACATTTTTCTTGGGAAAGAGATTGATTTCTTGGTTAAGCAAAAAGCAAGAGGCAATATCTCTGTCTATTGTAGAGGTAGAGTATATAGCAATAGCAAGTTATTGTACTTAAGTTTTGTTGATGAAGCAAATGTTGAAGGATATCAGAATTGTGTTTGAATAGACTGTTACAGTCTTCTATGATAATTCAAGTGCAATAAACATCTCAAAGAATCTGGTGTTGCATTCAAAGACAAAGCACATATCCATCAAGTTTTACTTTTTGAGAGAGAAGGTAAATGAGAATGAAGTCAGATTAGAGTTTGTTTCTTCTAAGGATCAGATTGCAAATATCTTCACTAAGCCTCTACTTGAAGATACTTTTGAGTATCTCAAAGTGAAGCTACTATCTAGAATTAAGGTACACTAGTGTGTATCAGTCCGGTGGAAATTACAATCATATGTTGTGATCCAAATTGGTGTTAAGGGGATGATACTCAGGAGGAGTAGTCAGTATGTTAATTCTGAAGTTTAGCTTGGTCTAAGAAACAAAAAGGTAGAGAGATGATTGCAAATATGTGCCCTTTGCCATTGATGTCAAAGGGGGAGAGAAGTCATGTGAAAAACTTGGAAGTAAGTAGTTGCTGGTGAAAGGGGGAGCAGTGAAGAAAGTGGTTGCGGGTGTGATAAGAGAAAGGGGGAGAAGTTCTTGTCTTGATGATTGAATCAATTTGTCACATCATATGTTGCCATCAATGACAAAGGGTGAGATTGTTGCAAATATGTGCATATGATGTGTTGTCATTAATGTCAACATATCTCTTTTTCAGAGACAGTGAAGACAGTGCAGTTCAATAAAGTAGATTGATCAACATTCCTAGTAAGATTAAGATCAGAGTCTGTAGACCAAAGGGCTTTGTAGAGGAATGTCTAAAGTTGCTCCAATTAAGATTTGAGAGGTCCGCATGAAGGATTGATGAAGTTATGGCCATCTAAGTAGAACCAGGTTTTTGCAGTGTTCAAAGTTGACAGAGTGACAGGAATGTGGTTTGAATTGATCCACATTGGAATATTATGGTTTGTAGATCTAGAGGTATGTTTGGGATGTCGGTGTGTATCCTCAACTCAAGTGGTTCATGGTTTGGAGGTTTGCAAGCAATCTTTCTAGTGTGACAGTCATGATAGTTAGTGTTCTTGAGTTTCTAGATGAAGGTGCAAGTGTTTGTGGTGATTTGAGGTGGTGTGGTTGTTCTAGTTTATTTCATTATGCTTGTGGTGGTCTCTGGATTGTGTGCCTATTGTGTTGGTGGTCTGCATTAAGGGTTGAGCTCATGGTTGAAGATTTATCCTTGGGTGTTTTTGTTCCTTCCAGTCTTGGCCGACCAGATGCTTGGTGCGTGTTACAGATGATCCAAGAGAAGTTCTATGGAGTGTGGCATGTTGTTCAAGAAAGATTTGAGTCCTAGCTATGTTTGGCTGACAGTGTAGTTGTTCCCATGTAGCATTTTAAGTCTTGTGATTGAAATTGTTTGTAATGTCTATCTTGGAGAATGTTCCAAATAGATGATTGTAAGGCCGACTTTGATGTTCATTCCAAAGTCGATGTCATGTATAAATAAGTGTTGTGAAGTCATGGAAATGTGGGAATGTGAGAAAGGATGCAGATATAGAAAGGAACTATTTGAGGGAAGAGCAGAGGTGTTTTGAGCTTCAATGGAACTAAACTTTGGCATAAAGAAGATGTTGTTTCTCAGTTCAATTCTTCTGTGTTAACCTATTGAAGGTTTTTGTAGATAGTGAGCTTCCTTTGAGCAATGAACTCTGGGTAATGCATCCGAAGGAAAGTGCCTTCCCATTTTTCTATTCTTTTAATAGAGAACAAATCTTGCTGGTTAACCCCCACCATGGTTTTTCCCTTAACTGGGTTTCTACGTAAAAATTTTGGTGTTATGTGTGTTGATTGTGTTTCTGCTCATGTGTTGTTGATTCATGCTTTCATGGTTATATATTTAATTTGTTTATAAGTGGTAAAAAAGATTAAATGCAGCAAAAGATAAAGATTTGGGACAACTAATTCACCCCCCCTCTTAGTTGTCTGCCCTAATTTCAACAAGTTACTACCCTATTTTGAAGTCATCATGGGATCATAGGTGGTAGTTTAAGAGTATTTATAATAATATCTATGAGTGGAGGTTTCAGGGTACTATTCACATTTTATGATCCATATCTAAACCTTGAGCACTAAGTGACAGTGTATAATACAATGTTGACTGTGAAGTGCAGGGATGATAAATAGACCTAAACAAGGCTCTTTATATCAAACATGGCTTATGAAAAGGCATTAAGGGTAATGACAGAGGTGTCAATGCATGAAGATGAGTGATGAAATAGTCTCATGTATTGAAGGTAGTGGTGAATGTAGTAGTGTTTTGTTAGGGACTGTCCATTCAAAATAACATTGACTTGAATACCTAGAGGTTGTGGATGTGGGCAACTCCAATCATGTCCCTTGATGAGAGCTCTTGTTCTAACACAATATCCAAATCAGGAATGAAGTATCCATATCCATGATGTATGACAGTTGTTTTGTTCACTAATGTTGATAACTGAGAGGAGGGGTGAATTAGTTGTCTCAATTATTTAACTTTCTTTTCTTCTTAATCAATTAGTACAGTATCAAAACTTATAAGCATGAATGAACATGAAAGCATAAATAAACTCAATACACATGACACAATATTTTTGATGTGGAAAACCTTGTTAAGGGAAAAACCATGGGGTGATTAACCCAAGATTGTATTCTCTGTTAAAAGAATAAGGTAGTACAAAATGGCACTTGCCAATTAGGGCTCATTGCCCGAGCACACTACTCACAAGAGGCTCACTGCCTACAAGAGATTAACTATGTACAAGTTATAATGAAAGTAACCAAGTGATTGAACTGATGAGAAGCATCCACTTATGCTAAGGTTCAGTTCCGGTTAGGCTCAATAAACTGATCTGCTGCACTTCATTCTTCCTCTATCTTAGACTGTTGTTCTATTACATACCGGACCTTTCTTTCTACTACTATTCTGCTCTCTTCTATTCTTCTCACTTCACAACACACAACTATCACATCAAAATCCATCTAGTATATATATCTGCACAAAGGATTTCATCCTCTTTCTAGTCGGCATCTGGAATAGTCAATATTTTCCCAAACTCTAGTCTGTCGGCTGAATCCTTGCTTTCCAAGTGATGCGAATCAAAGAGATACTTATAGAATTCATCTAACATGTCAGCCAATCATGAATGATACCTTAAGAACCTTTATCACCATCAATATCTCATCCGGAATAATGTCTAATGCTCTGCCGGTCAGTTCTTCCTCTATCTACTCTGCCAAACAGGACCCCAATACTTAGGTGCTCATATCTCTTCACTCTTTCATCACCAGAGGCTTAATCCCTGGAATCTATCAGTCAAGGTACTCCTCTTGACTTCCCCAAGTCCACACTTTACAAAGATACTTCCTCTAAGAGATCCGGACCTGACTGTCGGACCTTCCTGCATGCTATGTTCTTGCTTACCGGACCAAAGTATTCTTCAATCTGACTTCTGGTATAGACACACCATGTCCTGCGGATGTGTGGAATGGTCTTTGTTGCCATCAATGACAACACCAATGAAGCCACACAGTGTCTCTTGCCAACAATCTTCCCCTTTGGCATTGATGGAAACACTTAGTGAAAAATTACTGTCACACTACACTCCCCCTTGGCTGATGCTCTGTTCTAATGTACATTTTTTCAGAGCTCCCCCTTAGCTAGATTCCACATTTTTCACTGCTCCTCACTCCCCCTTTGACATCAATGGCAAAGGGTAGGGTCCACACACCAAAATTTAAGAAAAATCTAACTATACTTAGCCGCATAAGCATATATTCATGTTATACTTACATATACTGTAATGTCTGCAAAAGTTGTCTTCAACTGGGCAAGTTCTATTGCCCAACTCTACTTCATCCTTTCCAAAATTGAGATGTGACCACTCAATAGGAATGCAAAAACTTCTGCCCTCTTGAGATCTGTCAGATCACTGGTTCGGGCTATGGTCTGAGCATCAGTTAGAGCCTCATGCATGGCCTCTAACTTAGGGATAATAATCCCTCTTAGTTCACTTAGCCTGCTTATCCTAATTTTCTTCTCCTTCTCAAGCTTCTTTATTTCATTTATAGTTGCAAGAGTCTAGCACTCTTGATTTACTATGGAAGAGGAGAGAGGGTCAAAAATTTGAGATAAACTTGTCAGTTTATCCTCTTGCTCTTTTACTTTCTTCTCAATTTCCTTGGTCACTTTAGTCCAGGATAAACAAAATTTATATATATCTCTACCATCTTTAAGAGCATTTTCTAAGTTCTTTATCCCAATATCCATAACTCTCCTATCATTTGATATTAGACCGTGCACCTCAGAGAATCTCTTTCCCAAAAATTCTTTCTGGACTTTATCTTCAGCTGACTTTTCCAAAGAATCAAAGTGAGTGCTAACAGAACTAACAAGAGACTTGAGATTACCGGATGAGGAGGCTGAGGAATCCTTCTCAAAGGATGGCATGATCTTTTCCAACACACCGGATGCTATCTCTAGCATCTCATAGTCTTCCATGTGAGACTTTAGAAGTTTCTCTTTTGCCTTTGCTTGGGCAAAAGATGCTAGCTTCATGGTTTGAACTGGGGATAGGGAATCAAAATTGAACGGTCCTTGAAGCAGTTCCAGTTCATCAAATTCCATCATCTCTTTGGTCAAGAAATCTTTGATAGTTTCTGCAGTGTCTCTTGCCAGAGACAAAGTCTTCTTCCTTTCTACAGTCTCAGAACTGTCTCCTAGAGTCTTTTCTGTTTGGCCTTTTTACTTCATCTCCTTGACTAGTTTTCTCCTCTATTCTTTCTCTTCCTTTAGATCTAGAGTCTGCAGGGGAATTGGAAGGAGAGATTTTTTCTTGTTCATGAACTTCCTCTTCCAGAGCAGAGGAGTCTAAGTCCTTGGTTTTCTCTTCACTTGTCTCCTTTGCCTCTTCTCCATTTTTCACAGTAGATTCTTCTTCTTCATCCACAGCAGAGGGTTCATTACCTAGGTCCTCTATAACAGGAATATTGAATCTTTTAAACACATTCCGGAGGATATCTTCTGTTTCTTTTGCCACTCTGTCGGTTTCTCCAAGCATGAGTTGATTCATTCTAGCCTTACTCCGGAACTCATCCTTGCAATCTTTGAAGATCATGTCCATTTGTTTCAGAGTAATTAGAGGATAGAGTGAATAGCTATTTGTTCTCTAATTTCTAAGTCCTTTGCCTTGGCATTTTCCTTTCTCATTTCAAGTTCTTTCTCTAAACTTTTGGGAATTAGAGAGATGATTTCAATAAATGCTTTATTGTATATGTTCAAGTACTTAACTGTGGGTTCCTCCAAAAAAAATTTATCTGCATCATTATATTCATCATAGAATTTTGTTATTGGTTGCAAATTTCCATCCACAGTAACTGCCTTGACTACATCATCAATGCGGAGAGTAGGTTTTTCAACAAATTCCTCTGCCTTCTCTTCTTTGCCTTGACCGGTAGAAGGTTCACCGGTTATTTTCCTCTTCTTCTTCATTTTCTTTACTTCCTCATCTGACTCAGTCTCTTCATCATCCTTCTGACTGATGTAAGACCTTGTGGCCTTTGTCTTAGTTCTTTTCTTTGCTTTACCAAATGATTTTGCTTCCAGTTTTGATGCCTTTGAACTTTTAGCAGTTGTAGGTGCAGAGGTCTTAGAGGATCTGGTCTAGGAGGGGACTTCCACCGGAGCACCTTCTTTTTCTGCCCTTTACATCTTCTCTCTATTTGCATCAAGTGCCTCCTTTGAAATTCCATGCCTCTTGGCAAGTTCTTCTACTTCCCTCCTTACTTTTCTCTTGATCTCAAGCTGTCTGAGTTCCACATGAACTTTTACACTCAACTCTTGGTAGGTTCCAAACCTTTCTGCCTTAGGATCCTTGGGTTGACTCAGCATGTGTTGAACATGTAGTTCTACAATTTTCTCATCTACTTCATACCCCATTGGCATGATCCAGACTGTCTTTGGCTCCACTACCTCCATTAGGCATTGATCAATGTCTACCATGAAACACATTGTATCTTTTTACTTCTCAACCAATGATTTAGGAATTCTTTCTCTGGTTTGCATCATATTTTGAAAGTTCTTAAAGTAACCCCACAGAGCTATATTTCTTGCCTTAGCATCCCCAAGCCCATGCAAGTAGTCTCTGATTTGAATGGCAACAGGTCTATCATTTTGCCATACCCAACCACTGGATCTGAGAAGCTCATTCATAAAGTAGAAAAACAAACATAGTATTAGCCCTCCATACTTGAAAGAATTATTCTTGTCCTTCTTGATCTTTTGAAGGTTTTCCAATAGTTGGCTTAGAAGAAGTTCACAAAGATCATAATCTACATTTTCTTTTAACATCTGATAGGCAGTGTAAATTGCAGTTTTGGGTACTGAATTTTCCTTGCTGGAGTGATATATCTTGTAACCAATTATCATGGAGGCAAACTTGACATCCGGATCTGTGATGTCTTCTATTGTCATTGCTCTCTTGTCAAATTTTGATCCAGTAGCCTCACTCACAGTTTGGTTTTTGACAGATTTGAGAACAGGTAACCCTCTGGATGAGTGCAAACTGGTTACTACCCTAATTGCATCCTTGGTGATCTTAAATGGTCTATTCAACCATAAGAAGTTATCATGCACTCTGCTCAACACATACCGGACCCATTCATCTTCTTCTAAACAAGGGAAATGAATGCACTGACCAAAATGTTTATCCCGGATGGCCTTATACTGTGGTTTGAGTTCAAAAGCATCATCTATTAACTGATTGTGATAGATATCCCTTAATTTGGATTCCCCAAATTCTTCAATATTTGCATGAATGTAAACCCTAACATATTCTACATGCAAAATACCATGCGGAATGTTGGAAAATGCACCTGAGGGATCCACTTCTAGAGATTTGTATGGATGCTTCTTAAATTTAGGGCGCGGCCTATTAGTAATCTTCACAACATTCAGAGTAGCCATTTCCAAGAAGATTTGTAGAAAGATATTCAAGAACGGAAAATACCTTTTGCGCTTCTAGGTTCACGGTATGAGCTGAATCGGATTGCTGGAAGAATTGACTTCTGTGGTTTATCTTTGAGAGGCTTGAGACAATTTGTTTGCAGAGCTCCTTTTCTCCTTTTTCTCAAGTGTAAATGTACAAATGATGAATACAAGAACCCTTTTATCTCTCCGTAAACCCTAATTTCATTTGCAATAAATGCATACCTTAAGTTATTTCGGTTGCTCTATTCTCCTTGTCCTGAGAGATTTTTTCGGATCACTAAGATGCACTTAAAGTTACTCTCGGTGGATATTAGCAATCTATCTACCTTTTACAATCATTCCATTTAGCCTCAGATCAAGATACCTCAAATTTGAATCATGTCGGATCTAACTGTGAAAATCCTATTTTTACTGGATGACTATTGAGCCGGATCAATCTTGGAAGATTAACCTGTTCAAAACTTCTTGCAGATCTTTCATCTCTTTACCAAAGCTTATTTAGATGTTCCTTTGTGAACCTTTTAATCCGCAACTTTCCTTGTGCCAATTAACTGGCTGGGGGAAAAAGTTTTTCCTTGTGTCTCCCCCTGAGCCAGAGCTCACTTTTTAATTTCTAGAAGGAATATCAGCACCAGATTCTGGTGTGGATCCATCCCCTACATTTTATATACTTCTCTTTACCCAAATCTTGTTCATCTCACTTTGAACTTCATCTTCATTCACTTTTCCTTTTCCTTTGTCTTGATTCAGATTATGATGTACCGGACCCCTTTTGTCCTGGTTTTTGCTTCTACAGAATTTGGAAATATGACCGGATCTATTACAATTATGGCAAACAATATTTCTTTGCATATTTGATTGATATCCTCTTGATCTGCACTGATTAGCCATATGTCCCATTCTATTGCATGCAAAGCATCTACCATTGAATGAATTGTTCATTTGCATATTTCTACATTCATGAGATTTGTGACCATACCTTTTGCAGTTGAAACACTGTCCGGAGAAGGTTGAATTGGTCTGATTCATTCTCTTTCTGCATTGATTTTCTTTATGACCAAAGTTTTTGCAGTTGTGGTAGTATCCATTGAAGGATGGATATCTTTGAGCATTAGGTTGCCTTACCGGAGGTCTTCTAGGCCTGTTCTGGTGCAGGAGCTCCCCAGTTTAGTCATTTTGTTGGCTATTTACTAGTTTGTCTTCATGTTATTTTGGTTATCCCTAAGGCTTTGAAAGCCATTTTTATGCTATGTAATAAGGACTTAGTTTATTTAGTTGACTAGTCCAATATGGAGTTAGCTTAGGCCTATTCTATAGGTTTCTCCTTTTAGAAACTTGGTTTTTTTAAAGAAAAAAGCTTTTCCCATCGTTTCACTGCCTCTCATGGCAGTTGTACGGATAGAATGGGAAGTGGAAAGGTCAAAAAACTTTCTATAAACTTCACTTTGTAAAAACATGCCAAGGATGAATGGAGAGGAGGAGTTTATTAAGGAAAAAACTGTGTTTTTCTACTTTTGATTGAAAACAGCCATTCTGTACGGCCTAGTACGGATTGTTCATGAACTGAAATATTGGAAATGTGTTAGGTTTTCCAAACACCTTTCCTTTGCATCTAATTAGAGTTCTTGACACTTCTGTAGAAGGTAGAATCAATCCAATTTGTAAAAGTTGTTTTGAAACCCTCTTAACTAGGGTTTGTGTCCAAAAATGGTGAATTTGTCCTCTATCCTCTGAAAGTACCACCCATTTTCAGAAGGATGGAGGAGACTGGGTTAGATTTTATTGTTTTCCATGGTTTGCAGGTTGAAGACTCCTCTTCAAAGTGGTTGGCATGCATCTAACTAGTCAAAACAGTGACTAGTTGGTAGAAAATGGTGTAAGAACAGTGTTTATCATGAAAATAGTCACGTGCTCAGTCAAATGGAGGTTAGAATTTGTGGCATGGAGCAAGGGAAGACCTCTATAAATGGTTGGTAAAGCCTGAGAAGGTAGATCTATTATGTTCTTTTCATATAATCTAAATTAGCCTTTTTTCTTTGGAGAAAACAACAGTTTACTGTTTTCTGTACGTCAGTGGTATAGTACGGTTGCATGCTGGTGGGGGAGTACATATCCCTTTTAGGTATTTGGATGATGCATTGAGAGGTGATGGTCATTGAGGTTTGTGAGTGTTTAGTGTGGTGTTAAACATGCTCTTTGCTTACAAGGTTTAACCTCCTCTAACACTGCTTTCTTGAAGACAGTCATAACAACATTACTATTTCTGTCAGAACAAATACAGAGGCAAGGTGTTGGTTCAAAGGCCTCAAGTTAATCCTATCCTTGGTAAGTGTTTGAGGTGTTTAGACCCATGTTGGTAGAGGAGTTGATGCAGGTTTACTGGTTCATAACAAACACAAAAAAAAGCTTTCCTTGGCACTGTCAAAAGACAGTCACATAGAGATTTACTGTCCACTGTTTTGTTGGGAGTAGAATGGTGGTTTCTTGGTCAATGACCTTGTTCCATGCATGTCATAGATAAGTGTATATTAACTGATGGTGTGGTCCATGTTGGTAGAGTGGATTGGTAGTAGTTAAGAACTTTTGAAGGTAGATTACTGTCATTGGAGGTGGACTGTGTATAAGGGCTAGTTAGAGCAGAGACTCACTAGTAGGAAGTTGAATAACCTGTGTGGGTGGACACCAGTGGGTGGTCCAAGGTTATGTTAGTTCCTTGAGAAGCCTTGTGTAGGCTTATGATAGTAAACACCTTTGTATACCTCTTGGAGGAAGTAAAGGATCTAAGTTCATTAAGTGAACTTCAACAAACACTACCACTACCCTCTGCATCATATTGGTATTAGAGCCAATATTCTGATTGGAAGCAAGTGTATGTCAGAAGAGGAAATTGAAACAGAGGCTAGTACAATGCCTCCCAAGACAATGAGTCAAGATGGCATCAAGAAGTTGGTGGAAGAGATGGTTGAAGCAAGACTGCAAGAAGCAAGATTGCAAGAAGCAAAATTGCAAGAAGAGAAGTCTAAGGGCAAGACCAAAGAAGAGGGAAGTTCTTCTGACACAAATGAAGAAATAGAGGCAAAAGAGGATCCTCTAGAGCAGGATATGTCTGCAGATCAGAAAGCCTTCTTGAATGCACTTAAGGGTGCTCATGGAGACAGTGGTGATCCCAAGATGGATGTGCCTACCTTTTAGGGCAAGTTGGATGGAGATGTTCTCACTGACTAGATAGAAGCTATGTGCAACTTCTTTGATTACAAGGAGTTCAATGACAGCAAAAAGGTCAAGTTTGCCAAGACAAGGCTAAGAGGTTTTGCACTTGTATGGTGGAACTATATGTAGAGTGAGAGGGAGAAGATTGGGAAGAGTCCCATCACTAAATGGAGCATAATGGTGGCTATGCTTAGAAGCAAGTTCATGCCACCTGACTATGAGATTCAAATCATAAGGAGGTTTTAGAATTTGAGACAAAAAGACATGGATGTGGTTGCCTACATAGAAGAATTTCATAGACTCAGTATGAGGGCCAATCATAATGAAGATGAAAAAGGGATGGTGGCTAGGTACCTGAATGGACTGAAATACAATCTGTAAGATGAGATAAGCTTGGTGTTACCAAAGACAGTGGATGAATGTTTCTTATTGGCCTCCAGAGCAAAGGAGAAGCTGAGAAGGAAGGGTGAACAAAGTGCCAGAGGTAGAGGTGGCAGAAACCAAAGAGGAAGAGGCAATTTTGGCCATGGACAGTTCAACAAAAATGAAAATAACAGTCAGCAAGAAACACAATCAGAAACAGAGCATAGAGGAGGCTTCAGAGGACAGAGAAGTCATAATGTCAGGGGCAGAAATGGTGGGGGTGGTAGAGGACCAGGAGTCTTCACTGGAAGATGTTATGGCTGCAACCAAGTTGGTCATACAATGAACAAATGCCCAGGGAAAGCCAACAACTCTCATGACAGTGGGAAGAGAAATCAGATAGTGAAAGATGATGACTGTGAAAGTGTGAATTCACCAATGGGAAGTGCTGCACCTATTCTAGATGGAGAGAGTATGATGATCAAAATGGCTATGTTGAAGATGCCATTGAAGCAAGAGCCCCCTCAGAGAAAGAATCTTTTCAGAACCTAAGGCCTAGCCTATGGGAAACTTTGCAAAATCATAGTGGATTTAGGGTCTATTGAGAATGTGGTATCCACTGAGATGGTTGAGAAGTACAAGTTGAAGAGGCTGCCTCATATTAGTCCTCACAAGATCTCCTGGTTAAACAAGAACCAAATTTTCATGGTGGAGGAACAAACTTGGGTTGAATTTGCAATTGGTGACTACAAGGACAAAGTGCTATGTGAAATCATCCCTATGGATGCATGTCACCTGCTTCTTGGCCACCCATGGCAGTATGATGTTAAAGCTCAGCATGATGGTGAGAAGAACACTTATATCATCACCAAGAATGGAAGACCATTCAAGATGGATCCTATGTTTGAGCAGCCTAGGGGGAAGGAAAATAACAGCAGTGTCATGTTGGTGAATGGCAATGAGTTCCTAAACATCTTGAAGGAGAATGACAATCAGGGGTATGCCTTGGTCATGAAGCCCAAGAGTGGATCAGATCAGCAAGAACAAAAATAGAAGGAGATTCCATTGGAAGTACAGCAACTTCTAGATAAATATCAAGACCTTGTGGTAGAGGAAGTTCCCAACTCCTTACCACCCATGAGGGATATTAGTCATCAAATTGACTTAATACCTGGTGCTACATTGCCTAACAAGGCTGCATACAAGCTGACTCCACAGTAAAATGAAGAGGTAGCAAGGCAAATTCAAGACCTCCTAGAGAAAGGGCTGATTAGGAAGAGTCTAAGTCCTTGTGCAATTCCAAGTGTACTTGCTCCTACGAAGGATGGAAAGTGGAGGCTATGCACAGATTCCAGGGCCATAAACAAAATCACCATAAGGTATAGATTCCCAATGCCAAGGATTGAAAATCTTTTGGATTATCTGGGAGGATCATGCTATTACTCAAAGATTGATTTGAAATCTGGATATCATCAAATCCAGATCAGACAGGGAGATGAATGGAAGACTGCTTTCAAGACCAATGAAGGTCTTTATGAATGGCTTGTTATGCCATTTGGTCTTAGCAATGCGCCAAGTACATTTATGCGCCTGATGAATGAGGTATTAGTTGAATTCATTGGTAAATTTGTTATTGTTTATCTTGATGACATACTAATCTTTAGCAGGACAAGAGAAGACCATGTGAAACATGTTGGTCAAGTGTTGGAGAAGTTGCATGAGCACAAGTTGATGATCAACTTAGACAAATGTGAGTTCATGAAAACTGAACATGTATACCTGGGATTTGTCATTTCTAATGGCTATTTGAAGATGGATCCCTCTAAGGTTGAGGCTATTCTCAATTGGCCTACCCCAAAAATAGTGGGAGATGTGAGAAGTTTCCATGGATTGGTGACTTTCTATAGGAAGTTTGTCAGAGGTTTCAGTCACATTAGTGCTCCCATCCTCAACACCATCAAGGGTGGAGTCAAATGTAGATTCCAGTGGACAAAGGAAGCTAATGATAGTTTTGAGTTGTTGAAAACAAAGGCAACTGAGTTACCTACCTTAGTACTCCCTGATTTTGATAAGGTGTTTGTTGTTGAGTGTGATGCAAGTTAGCAAGCTATTAGTGCTATTCTCAGCCAAGAAGGACATCCAATGGCATTCTTTTCAGAAAAGTTGAATGAAGCCAAGCAAATGTATTCTACCTATGACTTAGAACTCTATGCAATGGTGCAAGCTCTTAAGAAATGGAGACATTATTTGCTGCCCAAAGAATTTATTGTGTTTACTGACAATCATGCTTTAAGCTTTCTTAACAGTCAAGAAAAATTGAACCATAGACATGTTAAATGGATGGAACAGCTACAAGTTTATACCTTCACAATTAAGCACAAAAGAGGTGTCTCTAATAAGGTGGCTGATGCATTGAGTAGGAGGTTGCTTCTTATTCATGAAATTCAGTTAGAAAGCATGGGTATTGACTGTTTAAAAGAGTTGTATAAAGAAGATTCTAATTTCAAAGGGGCTTATGATGTCTGTGTGAACTTGGCTAACACATTCCATGGAGAGTATGCAGATTTTGTCTTGCAGGAAGGCCTCTTGTTTAAGGACAATTTGCTGTGTGTCCCTAAGTGTTCCATGCGGGACAACATCATCAAGGAGAAGCATAATGGTTCTTTAGGAGGACATTTGGGCTTAGACAAGACACTAGAACAAGTCACAAGGTTCTATTTTTGGCCAAAGGTGCAATCAGATGTGAGGAAGTATGTAGCTAGTTGTGTAATCTGTCAAAGAGCCAAAGGTGTGTCTTCAAATGCAGGTCTATACCAGCCCCTTCCTATTCCCAATAGACCTTGGAAAAGTATCAGCATGGATTTTGTGCTTGGGTTACCTAGGATAGCTAGAGGGGTGGATAGTGTGTTTGTTATTGTTGATAGGTTCAGCAAGATGGCTCATTTTGTGCCATGTAAATGCACAAATGATGCATCTCATGTTGCAAGTCTATTTTTTAGAGAGGTAGTAAGGATACATGGTTTACCATTATCCATTGTAACTGACAGAGATTCTAAGTTTGTAGGTCACTTCTGGAGGACCTTGTGGAAGAAGTGGGGCACACAGTTGTCCTTTTCATCAGCCTACCATCCACAAACTGATGGTCAGACTGAGGTGGTTAATAGATCACTCAGAAACCTTCTAAGGTGCCTTACAAAGCAGCATGGTTTGGCATGGGACTTGGTTATCAGTCAGGCTGAATATGCCTACAATGATTCAAGGAATAGGAGCACTGGTAAAAGTCCTTTTGAGATAGTTTATGGCTTTCATCCAAGAGGGCCACTTGAGTTGAAGGATCTCCAAGGTTGGGATAGAAGGAGTGCACTTGGTGAAGAGTTTGCTGCCTCCATGAAAATAGTCCATGATCAAGTCAAGTTGCAACTACAAAAATTAGTCACAAAGTACAAAGAAAAGGTAGATTTGAAGAAAAGAGAAGTACAGTTCAAAGTTGATGACTTAGTTATGGCATATCTGAGGAAAGAAAGGTTACCAAAGGGTTAGCCAACTAAACTCCTGATGAAGAAGATTGGACCATGCAAAAATGGTGCACAAATTCGGTCCAAATGCATATGAGATTGAGCTACCAGCTGGCCTTGGTATCTCTCCAATTTTCAATGTTTGTGATCTTTTTCCTTTCAGACCTCCATTGCCTAGTGAAAGTGGATCAGATGTGGTGGCTAAAGATGCTGATTGGATCAAGGATTTGCCTCCAAGAAAACCTTTACAGTTGGAGCGCATTCTGGATTCCAACGTTGTCAAGAAGACTCGGAGAGGTGTCTATAAAGACTACTTGGTGAAATGGAAGGATCTTCCTGATTCATAGGCCACCTAGATGACTGAAGCAGATATCTTGAAGCATGGCATGACACTTCAACAATTGGCAACTCAAGGGACTTGAGTTCTTCCTACAGGGGGAGTATGGTACAGGAGCTCCCCAGTTTAGTCATTTTGTTGGCTATTTACTAGTTTGTCTTCATGTTATTTTGGTTATCCCTAAGGCTTTGAAAGCCATTTTTATGCTATGTAATAAGGACTTAGTTTATTTAGTTGACTAGTCCAATATGGAGTTAGCTTAGGCCTATTCTATAGGTTTCTCCTTTTAGAAACTTGGTTTTTTTTAAAGAAAAAAGCTTTTCCCATCATTTCACTGCCTCTCATGGTAGTTGTACAAATAGAATGGGAAGTGGAAAGGTCAGAAAACTTTCTATAAACTTCACTTTGTAAAAGCATGCCAAGGATGAATGGAGAGGAGGAGTTTATTAAGGAAAAAACTGTGTTTTCTGCTTTTGATTGAAAACAGCCATTCTGTACGGCCTAGTATGGATTGTTCATGAACTAAAATATTGGAAATGTGTTAGGTTTGCCAAACACCTTTCCTTTGCATCTAACTAGAGTTCTTGACACTTATATAGAAGGTAGAATCAATCCAATTTGTAAAAGTTGTTTTGAAACCCTCTTAACTAGGGTTTTTGTCCAAAAATGGTGAATTTGTCCTCTATCCTCTGAAAGTACCACCCATTTTCAGAAGGATGGAGGAGACTAGGTTAGATTTTATTGTTTTCCATAGTTTGCAGGTTGAAGACTCCTCTTCAAAGTGGTTGGCATGCATCTAACTAGTCAAAACAGTGACTAGTTGGTAGAAAATGGTGTAAGAACAGTGTTTATCATGAGAACAGTCACGTGCTCAGTCAAATGGAGGTTGGAATTCATGGCATGGAGCAAGGGCGGACCTCTATAAATGGTTGGTAGAGCCTGAGAAGGTAGATCTACTGTGTTCTTTTCATATAATCTGAATTAGCCTTTTTTCTTTGGAGAAAACAACAGTTTACTATTTTCTGTACGTTAGTGGTATAGTACGGTTGCAGGCTGGTGGGGGAGTACATATCCCTTTTAGGTATTTGGATGATGCATTGAGAGGTGATGGTCATTGAGGTTTGTAAGTGTTTAGTGTGGTGTTAAACATGCTCTTTGCTTACAAGGTTTAACCTCCTCTAACATTGTTTTCTTGAAGACAGTCATAACAACATTACTATTTCTGTCAGAACAAATATAGAGGCAAGGTGTTGGTTCAAAAACCTCAAGTTAATCCTGTCCTTGGTAAGTGTTTGAGGTGTTTAGACCCATGTTGGTAGAGGAGTTGATGCAGGTTTACTAGTTCATAACAGACACAAGAAATAAGCTTTCCTTGGCACTGTCAAAAGACAGTCACATAGAGATTTACTATCCACTGTTTTGTTGGGAGTAGAATGGTGGTTTCTTGGTCAGTGACCTTGTTCCATGCATGTCATAGATAAGTGTATGTTAACTAATGTTGTGGTCCATGTTGGTAGAGTGGATTGGTAGTAGTTAAGAACTTTTGAAGGTAGATTGCTATCCTTGGAGGTGGACTATGTATAAGGGCTGGTTAGAGCAGAGACTCACCAGTAGGAAGTTGAATAACCTGTGTGGGTAGTCCAAGGTTATGTCAGTTCCTTGAGAAGCCTTGTGTAGGCTTATGATAGTAAACACCTTTGTATACCTCTTGGAGGAAGTAAAGGATCTAAGTTCATTAAGTGAACTTCAACAAACACTACCACTACCCTCTGCATCATGTTCCTTTGATTTCCTAATCCAAAATTCTTCTGACCGGATCTGGAGCTTTCACCTTTCTCATATCCCAAGCCATGCTTGTCATCTACCCTCTTTTTGCTTTCAAGAAGAAATTCAAGTTGGGCAGAACTTATCTTGAATTTCTCTTTGTATTCATTTGTTATTTGAAGATCCTTTTTAAGAGTGTCTATTTGATCTTCAAGTTTTTCTTCATTATCTCTAGCATCTTCAAGATCAGATTCCAGATGCCTGATTATTCTATCCATCTTGTGGTAGTCTTCTGTCTTCTCCTTGAGAGATTGATTTAGATTATCTTCAATTTTTCTTTTCTCTTCAATTTCTTGGGTAAATTTCATAACTCCTGATTCCATTTCATGTCTCACCATAATGACTTATTTTGATAACTTCTCACATAACTTATTTTTCTCATTCAATTCTTCATTAGTGTCATTGGCTTCACTTTGATTTGCTAATTGTTGAAGAAGTTCCTTTCTCTTTTTCATAGAGATACTCAATTTTTATTTGAGTTCATTTATGAAATCATCAGCTTGTCTCATTCTTTCCTCCAAGGCATTGACTTCAGAATGAGATTGTTCAAGATCATGTAGAGCAGACTGAAGTTGCTCCCTCATACCATACATATCCATTGATATTCCCAGATCTTCCTCAAGTTGTTAGGCTCTGTTTGGAGGAACTTGGCTCTGATACCAATTGCTGATAACTGAGAGGGGGGGTGAATCAATTATCTTAATTCTTTAACTTTCTTTTCTTCTTAATCAATTAGTACAGTATCAAAACTTATAAGCATGAATGAACATGAAAGCATAAATAAACTCAATACACATGACACAATATTTTTGACGTGGAAAACCCTGTTAAGGGAAAAAACACGGGGCGATTAACCCAAGATTGTATTCTCTGTTAAAAGAATAAGGTAGTACAAAATGGCACTTGCCAATTAGGGCTTACTGCCCGAGCACACTGCTCACAAGAGGCTCACTGCCTATAATAGACTCACTGTCTACAAGTTATAATGAAAGTAACCAAGTGATTGAACTGATGAGAAGCATCCACTTATGCTGAGGTTCAGTTCTGGTTAGGCTCAATAAACTGATCTGCTGCACTTCATTCTTCGTCTGTCTTAGACTGTTGTTTTGTTACATACTGAACCTTTCTTTTTGCTACTATTATGCTCTCTTCTATTCTTCACACTTCACAACACACAACTGCTTCCTTCACATCAAAATCCATCTGGTATATATATCTGCACAAAGGATTTCATCCTCTTTCTAGTCGGCATCCGGAATAGTCAATATTTTCCCAAACTCTAGTCTGTCGGTTGAATCCTTGCTTACCAAGTGATGAGAATCAAAGAGATACTTATAGAAGTCATCTAACATGTCGGCCAATCATTAATGATACCTTAAGAACCTTGATCACCATCAATATCTCATCCAGAATAATGTCTGATGCTCTGCCGGTCAGTTCTTCCTCTATCTACTCTGCCAAACAGGACCCCAATACTTAGGTGCTCATATCTCTTCACTCTTTCATCACCGGAGGCTCAATCCCTAGAATCTATCAGTCAAGGTACTCCTCTTGACTTCCCCAAGTCCACACTTTACAAAGATACTTCCTCTAAGAGATCTGGACCTGACTATCAAACCTTGCTGCATGCTCTATTCTTGCTTATCAGACCAAAGTATTCTTCAATCTGACTTCCGGTATAGACACACCATGTCCTGCGGATGTGTGGAATGGTCTTTGTTGCCATCAATGACAACACCAATGAATCCACACAGTGTCTCTTGCCAACAACTAAGTCATCAAAACAATATATGGACTGTGTAAGTGTAGTGGCATAAGCAGCCTATGTAGGGGTCCATATAACTTTGTTTCACTTGCTTTTTAGTTCTTAGCAATGGATATGACAATGTAGCCTCCAAAGTGACAAAGGGAGATGGTGGTGTTTAGTGTTGCTGTAATGCCCCGCCCTGGAACCCTAGAGAAAAGCTTAACTATGCACTTAAAAGGAAACACATTCTTTTTAAGAGATGATAACACAAAGCAAATCATAATAATCACTTGACATGCAAGTTGGCTTCCATTCTCGAGGGTAAGAAGTACTACATCACTACTAACTACCATGACCAAATTAACATCCATGAATCAATTTGAAACCAAGAGCATTTGAGAGACAACACATAACTACCTTCATCAATAAGACATAGATAACTACATCAAGATTTAGCATAAATGATTACAAAAAGGTTTCCATTTCATTACAAAAATACATCAATACAATGATTACACTAATGCATCCAGATTACATTAGAAGATATACATCAATAATAATACAAGGTTCAACAGCTATACAAGGCTGAAATAGAAACATAAATGCCTGCCTCCACAAGCAAAATAAGATCAGTGATATTCTACAAGATATGTTCTCCATGCACATGAACCACAAAAAAGTGACCAATGGAAAAAGCACATGACTACAACAACACAGAGCAACAATGACGCCATAAGCAACATAGTAACACTTCCAGAGGCAACCACCAACAAGAGGAAAGAATCCAACTTGGGAATGTCAGACTACAAAAGGGAGAAGTGTCATCACACAAATTGTCATGGGTTGTCCTAGCAAGTCTTCCTAGGCCTCGGCCCCCATCCTGGGTTGTCCTGGTAGCCTCTCCTGACTTCCGGCCCCCATGCAAACTCGTGCGGAAATCAACCATACCTTTTGTGGGGACAAGGTCATTAATTTTGCCATTCCAGGCCTTCCCATCTCATCTCAAGC
Source organism: Cunninghamia lanceolata (assembly GCA_027924645.1). NCBI lineage: Eukaryota > Viridiplantae > Streptophyta > Pinopsida > Cupressales > Cupressaceae > Cunninghamia > Cunninghamia lanceolata. The sequence continues at coordinate 2,315,467 of BSBN01000277.1, forward strand.
CTAACCGAGCACTTGAGCCATGAGTGAGGCATTCACTTATCTTAATTAGTGTGAACTAACTACCCAAAGCCCTTGATTTAAAATTTAGGTTATCACTTACTTAAGGTACTCTCGCATGGGTTGTCCCAGACGCCACTTTGGGCTCCAGCCCCCATCGAGAGCCACTCCCCTAGCTGCATCTTAGGAAACCCCACTCACAACACAAAGAAGTTCAAAACATCCAAGAACCATGAGAGCATTAAACTCTCTTGTATCACCAATAACTCATAAAACCACTTCCACACAATATAACCATAGTTCCCATCACAAGACTATTACATTAACCAATACCAAACATTTCGTTGTTTCCTCAATATCATAATGGATCAAAGCATCCAAGTAAGTCATAAAATCCAATTCATGTCCCATGACCATCATAGCATAGGTGTGAGAACAAAATGATCAAGGAGGACTCAGAAAACACCACGCGGACCTTTATGTTATAACAATCAACCGGAGATCACATCCACATAAACTTATGCCTCTGGAATAACTTCTAGACAACATGACTCTAATACGACCATGGACACGACTTCCTCAAGATATACCCAACAAAATCAAAATAATAATATTTTAAAACAATTTCTTATAAAGAGATTCGTACTGAAGAAATGTACTAACTTATAGTTAAAACAATCAATACAAAATTCCAAGACATGGTAAAATAGAACAACTTAATACGAGTGCAACTAAACTTCAACCTCTATGCAACACAAACATAAAGTCGCAACGTCAGAACCATAGTCTTATTACGCCATTTACACAAAATTCTGACCAATCATTAAGGCAATTTTTTTTTTAAAACTCAATACTATAAGATGATTCCCTTACAATAGTAATAAGAAATACAAAAATTAGAATAATTACCCATGTTAGATTTAACCTTTTAATCATAAAACTAAACATATAACTTTAAGACTTTAAATGATAAGTTCCGTTACTCTACTAATCAATTCCAAAGAGATACTTTTATTTATCTATAAATATATTTCTAAAATATTAATACTAAATTGTAATAATCTATTCTTAGAGGGAATAGTGATAATAACAATATTAGTAGTAAGAATAATAAGAAAAGTCATTGAAATAACTAAATTCACTATCCAAGGGTCACTATTACTACACAAATTTTGTATCAGATAAAATGGCTTGTGACAACTTGCTTTCCTAAGTGCTAAACTCCTAACATCGTTATTTCTAACTTGCATTCATGAAGACTCTATATAATGATACAACTTAATAAGAAAGAACAGATTCTAATTAAAACAATTAAATTGATATACTAGAGTAATGTATTGCAAGATAGATCCATTTAGTTAACTCATCTAGAAGCCTAACTATAACTGTTAAGTAAAAGGAAGAGGTGCTATAAAATCTCATGAAATATACACTATTTAAGAGTATTAACAACTAAATAGAATATATAAAATACTTTCCTCAATACTCCTATCGGTGGACCAAATACAACTATTCTAATAATAAATTTATTACCTTTTTAAATATCTAGGATTCACTTACCACATGAGATGATCTAAAACAATAATGTAACCTATCCAAAATTCAATGGAATACATTATGGATATTTCTAAAACTCAATTTGTAATCTTCTAATACCATAAGGCCGTATGCCAATAGTCTAGGATGATTGCAGAAGCTTACGAAAATTAGAAACAGAGATTTGCAAGAGGGTTGCTAAGAATAAACAGACAGAGATGAGGACCATTACGTCCTAGAATATTGGTTATCTGGCAGTACAGAAGTACGAACTGGAGGCAATAATGGGAATGAGAGAAAATGACAATGATATAAGGATACGATGAGAGGCGAGCTGATAAAAAAAATTCAGCTGAAGGGTGGACGCCAAGAAATGCTGAAATTTTCAAGGATAAAAAGATACTTATAATATAGGTACATTTTAAGCTAATGGTGGTGTGGATCTATCATAAGGATCGATCCAAAGGATGCCAAGTTTCTGATGCAAGGGCCTTTGTAGGTTTAAGGAAAAGAACAATGATGATTCAAGGAATCATTGTCCAAGAGGGTCATTCCAACATACCTAATTGTTTATTTCAAGGCTTACAAGTTGCTACCTCCCAAGAGGCCGATCAGGATAGCTGGGTAAGGGAATAGTGTTATACTTGTTCTAGATGAAGATAAAATCATTTAATTAGAATAATGACTGTTAGGCTTGAGTGGCATGGATGATACTTGTTCACAGAGGGTAAGCAAAAGAAGATTCCTGGATGTCTCTAGGGCTTGCTTCTCGTCAGATTAAAACAGCAAAGGATATAAATATAAGAAATGGTGTCTAATTTAAAATCCTTAGGTTCTACTTGAAGGGTTTTATACGATAGATATATATGATAAATTTAATAAATTCACTAATTGAAATTCATTTGAAATAACATGATGACACAGGAGGTTCTATTGATGCCCTTGAAGGAGGTCTCAAGACGGAACTACTGAAGAACTACCAACACAACACTATGATACTTACAATGGCCTAAAAAAAATGGTGACAAATAAGTTAGTTCCAAGATTGCAGAGGGAAGGCAAATAGTTCAAAGTGATAAAGGAATGATCTAAATACCTATCAAGGCCTAATGGGAAGACATCAGTACAAAAAATTTAGTTTGGATGGACACCTTGGCGATTCGCTAACACCTAACAGGAATTTGATTGGCATAACAAAAAAATTGCAAAGAGAAGCAATCATGATGAGACTAGCATACTTAGAAAAATTACATAGATTGGGGTGGACCATGTAACCCTTGAACACAGAAAGGTGATAGGAGATTTCGAATTCAAAGAAAGCAAATTGAAGAACAATACTCATAGTAAAATACAACAAAAAAATTGGATTCGAGACAACAAGTGATTGCATAGAGAGAAAAATTTCACACACACAACAATTAGGCATACTTGAAATGTATTCTTGAGTCTTCGAAACACCTTTTGATGATTTCCTCCTCCTCTCAATTTTTTTGCCTTCTTCTAGATAAAATCTCTTTCCCAAAACTTCCCAAAAAAAGTTTGTCTTTTTTTTCAACCAAAGGCCCTTTTCCCTCTCAAAACACCTTCAGACAAAAATAGTTAATTGTCCTAATTTCCCACTACCCAAAACATAAATGCAGAAGATCTCCATTTACAGGGGATTTTCTCAAAATAGAACAAAATCAATATCTTTATTGTTCACGATAACACATTACCAACAAAACATAATTAATACCTATTCCAAAAAATCTATATATTCACAAAGATATCAATTAATACATTAATATCCTCAAATAATAGCCCTTAATAGTTATTATCATTATTATTTGTCAAACAAGGAAAAGTAACAATTTCACTATAAACAAAACAATTACTCCCAATAAAGGTCACACCATAAGCATAAGAACCCACATGCAAAACAATACTGACATCCACACAAGATCTTACTACAGAGATATACAATCATCCAACTCGACCAAAATGATAGAACTCTAGACATGATACTCATCCTTTACAAGGATGGTGACAAATTGAATGGGGACCTTTCGTTATCTCCACACAACGATTTCCATTGGTTAAGGCACACTCAGACCTGCTAAATCAGGTGGAGTCAATGCCTGGTACCTATAACCTGTACAAACTAGATGTCGAGCACATATACATATATCATCATCAAAACACAACCTGTGACAGGGAATCGCAGCGTAGTAGGGTGCTCTTTGAGAGTAATGCTACACCGTCCCTTCACAAACAAACATAACATATTATCTACATTGCCAAATAAATATATATAAGAATTAAACATTGGTTTATCATCATCAGAGCAATAATCAAATGTCAGATAATCTCATGAACATAGTTCTACCCAATTAATTGAACACATAATTAATCATAACATAAGCATGTTGTACGAACATAAGCATCAGAAACATCATCATAGAAAGCATAAATGAATATCATCATCAGTCATCCAAATAAAACCATCAGAATATACCATCAAGTCTAACCATAAGGCTCTAACTAACAGTAAATTAGAAAGCCAAAGTGAGGGGAACTACAGTTGCAAATGGATGTATTAAAACCCAAATGAAATTAACTGAGGAATTCTAAACATACATAATGAAGTTGTGGGTTATAAATCAGGGTAGTGCATCCTTCATAAGGTCCAAATGCAACATATAGTTGATGGTTGTCTCAATGATTATAGTCTTAGTAACCCAATAGTGATTTGTGTTTAAGGAGGCAACAAACTTGTTTGGTTTCCATTGTGGGTGTTTTGATGGGAGTGCCTTTAAGGCTCATGAAGCAAGGTCTATGGCATTGTTTGGAAATTAGTGACAAGTGAGGACAATAGTCATGTAGAAGCATCATACATAGCCTTTGAAGGTTGTATGAGCAATAAGAGCACAATCAAGTGGATAATTCATGCAACATAGCAACCATCAAGCTATAAAATAAAACACTTCTACTGGAGGCAACAAAATAAAAGTACTCACAATTGAAATAAACTTTACATATCATGGTTAGGAGATGTTGATTGTGCTTCTACCACAAAATAAATAGATAACAAACAACACACAGCCAGACATTTGTTGAACATTATCCCACAGTTACCTTAACTCTACATAACAATTTCATCAGAATAAATCTTGCCTTAATATTGTCACCCAAAAGGCCACCTTTGCTTGATTTCAAGAACTTATAAATATGGGCTACATTATCACCGTTCATCTCAATGTACATCACAGAGCCATAATATAAATACTAAAAATCCAATAAGCATACCAGATAGGCTAGTTATTACAAGATTGTTCTTTATATGACGGATGAATTCACATCAATAACAAAAAAGAAAAACCATGAAAATAACAAAATAGGAGTGATATGCTGACCTTGTCAATCATTGGGAATTCTACTTTAAAACGAGTACAATTTTGTAATCAAGTTATCCAAAAGAACTTTGGCAAAGCTTTGGCAAACTAGTTACTGGGAGAGAAAAATATGAAAAAAATGGCAGTTTGAGGCACTAACTTTATGATGAATTTCTGCACTCCATTGCATAAAATTTTATTGAAAAAGGAAAGTACCGTGTAGCTGAATACAAAAAACTCATCTTACAAATTTGCACTTATCATCTGCAGACAAAAATCACAATGCAAGCACATGCATCAGATTTAGAGGCAATAAATTCAACATGAATTTACACAAGCATTACAAATTCAAGTGGTTATATAATGTTTACCAACATATCCCTTATCCTTTGAAAAGTGCCTACGTTCTTAGTCTTCAAGTTCCTCTCTAAGGTTTCTTTTACGAAGTTCATCTTGAGTATCTTGGCCTTCCTTCCTGAAATGAACAATTGTTAGTATGTTTTATACTATATTGATAATTTATAAATAGAAGTAATATTTGATATGTATTATATTTAGAAGTTCATCAAATGCACAAAAAAATTTCTAAATCCCTTTTCCAATGTGCAATCAATCAACTCACTTCCATAGAAGAGTCGAAAAGGAAGCTCTAAGATTGCAACATGAGAACGATAACAAGCTTTAAAAATTTCTTATTCTCTCCATTAATATATTAGAAACAGAATTTGAAGGAGCACATGCAAGAATACAGGCCTTTGAATTGCTTTTGAGGATTTGTTATAAGAAGCAAAGAATGTATTTTAAAACTGCCCATGACAATAACTGAAAGTTTAGCACAATCGGGTAATTTAAAAACTTGTTGAGAGAAATGTTTCTCAAGTCATCCAAATCAGTAATGGTAAGCACTCATATCTTGGTAAATCAATTCCGTAATGTAGGAGATAGTTCTTTCTTTCCAAAATCCCCACTTGGGTTCATAGTATCCAAAAGGAAGAACTATGGATGTGCAATCAACTCCTCTAAACAAGAACCTCCTTTCTTAGCAAGTACCTAAAAACAATTCAATGGTGTGAGTTCTAGATCAAATCCATCTTTACAAATACATAATATATCTAGAAAAAAGTTACAAATGATTACAAATTCATTGAAACACCAAGGCAAAGCCTGTAAATCCTCCAAAACATAATAATGAACTCAAGTTACTGGGTATGTGGTGACCATTTCTTGCAATCCTTTCTAGGAAAATGAAGCTTACATTACATTTCATTCATTTTAGCCATAGTTGTAGAATTCACCAAGGGGTGCGTTGTTGAGATTTTGATGTTACATCTAATTTGGTTAGTAGTTTTCATTTTACAATAAATAATGGTAAGTAATAGTTAATAAATAAATAATCTTAAGTTAGGACTTAGATGTTAGTTGTGGGAATTTCCTATATGAAGGTTGAATACTATAGTTGAGTGGTTGTTGCACAAGTAAAATTGATAGGCTATATAAGCCATTATACAAACAATGTAATTATCATGAATGCATAATATAGTTTTGATATTTCCATTTTTGTTCATCATGGTGTAATAATTTGTGGTTCAGTGCTATCCATTTTCAGCAACAGTGATATGATTAACTCTTCAGTCTCTTTACAATTGAGGAAGAACTAAACTTTAGCTTACCAAGATTCGACTGGGTTTGAGAACACTATTCAATCTTTCAATAACATTGTCATCAACAAGAGAAATTTCATCAACCAAGAAGAAATGCCAACTCTTCATCACTTGCACAAGGGGTCCATCATGCTAGAGAAATAAGGATTGTCAATCTTTATGCAGCTAAACCAGTTCTTGTATGGTGTGTTCGAGAGTATCTACTTCATCTTTTTTGTATCATAAAGCTTTGATCTCTTACCATTATCTTATGATAAAACACTTTATTTAATACTATCCAACACATGCTTGATGGTACCCAAAGTGATATTAGCATCCTCAACATTAGAAGACAAGGTTTGCAGTAAATGAGAAAGAGAGGACCCAATTAACAGATATTCAGCCACCTGGAAACCTTTTTTGGTCACTCCAAAATTTTAATAATCTTACAAATAGACTCCAATACATACATGAAAACCACATACTTTGCATTCATGGACTAGATTAAATAGTTTTTATTTCTTGATTGTCCACATTTTTTCTTTAAACCTGCCTGTAATATGACTATGTTCACGTTCTAGTTGAAAACCCAGGACTTGCACCTAGCCTCATCCATTTGGGTACACCACACCCAAAGAGTTAGATGTGGTATTTTACCCAATTTCAACACTATCATGTCTCCAAGGGATTTGAATTTGGGACTCCTCTTTGTAAATTCTATGCTTTTATCATTTGAGCTCAACCCATTTGACATACTTTCTTGTTAATGTAGATGGTTTATTTTAAGATATAGATATCAATTAAAAATAGTACCTATCTTTTTATGACCATATTCGATGTGCTACCATTCTCAGAACAACTTACCAAAAACTCACAACCAGAAAAAGTTAGACACTGCTAACTTGTGTCCTTGAACATACTTATCTCTATCTAATAATTCTATTTATTGTGTTCCCATTTGCAGTTACCATGTGCCATTTGAACAACTTATATCATAGGAAATCAAGACCATGGTCACTTAAAGTGTGAGGGCCAATTTATAGATACTAACCATGAAGACCTATTTTGTGATTATATTTTAATGATGCAGATTTGCAATCAACAAAACTATTAAGGCTAATCTTGGAAACACTATTATAAACACATTTTGGTCCTTCACCTTTAAATATGTCTTCCCAATAGCAAAGCCATCCCACTCACCTCTAGAAAATTAGGTAGGAGCTTATGAATGTCTAATAACTACTCCTTACCCAAAATTGAGCTTCATAACTATATGATAACACAAACAATCCTTAGATAATGCAATAGTACTCCCAATAAAAAAATCTCCTTCTTAGTCCTCAAATAACATGCCAAAGCTTCAAAATCTCTATAAGGTGCACAACATCCCCCAGATGTTCTAGAATTGTGCAAATACTAGCTAGAAATCTGCCTTTGCCCAACAAGAATGATGACCAATTGTACAGAAGTGGGATGCAAGGAACTTCTATGAAGCTTCACTAGCATAAATGATAGCAAAGGGAAGTAAGATAATTTTGTGGTGAAAAATTAGCTACTATATCCACCAAGATAATCTCCCACCATAATACAATAGATTTTTAGTCATAAACTATAATCTTACTTAAAAACAAAGTGCTTGGAATTTGTGGTTGGTGATGCTAAGGACTTCCAAATCTTCTTTAGGGGACACTAGATTTTCATGAATAGAATGGTTTAATGCTTTATACTTAGGTTGTAAATTTAATTTTCTTACAAATAAGACATCAATTGTATGTCAACCTCAAATAAGTAGTATAGATAAGATGAAATAACATTTTAATGTATTACCGCATGGAGTATTCAATAATACAATCTTTTGCAATGATCCATCTCATTGCGATTGAGTTATGTTTTAAAAAAATAAAAAATTGTGTGATGTTGAAGCTATGCAGACAAAATTGTGTCTATAAGAGTCAAGTGTGCAATGCAAAGGTAGGACATACATCTGAATATTTGAATATGATCATAATGATTTGATTATAGATTTTGAAAACCATACTAAGGGGTATGGTTTAAAACAATTGATGAAGATGAATTATAGAGAAAAAGAACTTGACAATCTCCAATTGAAATTGAACATAGGCTCAGTTTTGTCAAAGAGTCCCATCGATGAAAGAATATATTGAATGGTAAAAACATTCTAAAATCATTTAATATATAACCATTCAGATTGAGTTTGTGTCTATGGCAGTGAAAGATCATTTAAAATCTGAATGGTTATTGTCACTTCGATATCATTAAAGTTCACAATGACATTCACATCTATATTCTTAGACATAATAACCTCATTAATGCACACAGTCACTACAAAACCACTAACCCTCACAGTGACTTGATTCCCATTCCTTGTCCAAGAGACTAGATCCTCATTTTGATGCACAGTTAGATTGATCTCCATTTTTTATGACTACTGCTTCCTTAATGAACCTAACACAATGGCTTTAATGGCAATGCAACAAGCCAATATCCCTTAAACAAAACCATTGTCCCTTTGTTGCACTCTTGAAACCCTAGATCCCAAAGCATAATGATTTGAAACACTATTCAAAGGCTAGATTGCAAGGGTTTTGAATTTGAAAACCTCTAATGTATAATGTTGCCTCCATAATACATAAAACAAAGCTCTACAAAGAAGCATTTCAAACTAAAAATGCACATCAAACACAAAAGAAAACTCTAACCCATGGGAATAAGGGAAAGAGCCCTCAAATGGACAAAGAAGACATTGATATGCAATAACATGAAGAAAGAACACTCCTTTATTTGCCTTCTATAACTCAGAAATGAAACAAAGCAACCCCAGGAAGATGGAAAAACACAGAAAAGAGGCAAAGGAAACAATCAACCATGCAAATGAAGATTGAAAATGCTTAGAAATGTTGCCATGAAGCTACCCCATGATCTTAGTTAATGAAACTTAGATAACTACCCAGAAACACTACAACCTTCCTCTTCAAAGTACCAAACAACAGAGAAGGCATCCATCTTGGAATGGTAAAAGTAGCAAGTACGATTTTCCTCTCAAAATTGAAACTTTCCTCATGAGCCCATGTTGTTTCGGTCCTTTTGCCAAAAAAAGAAAAATAAAAAATTTCCCATGCATACATGGAAACCCATGCACGTTTCCCTCCAAAAATAAAAAATTTAACTTTTTATAATGTTTTAATTCCTAGTTTAACTTTTTATGACTAATTATTTAGTCATTTTTATTTGTGTGACTAATTATTTAGTTGTGTTTTTTACCCGATGATCAAATTAGTCATTTATTTAGTAATTTATAGTTGTGTTACAAAAAATTAGTAGAATTTAATTATTTTTAGTTGTTGTGACTAAACGTTTTAGTCACGTAGTCATTTATTTGCCAAATTCTACTAGTGGACCTGTAGAATGCAAAATTTTAGTCCTAGCAACTTTTGACTTTGTCAATAGCTTAAACCTGGAATGACTGAGACACTTGGCACATGAAACGAGACCTCCCCTTGCATTTACCTGCCCACCCTGATATGTTGTTGCATTCAGTTCAGCCCCATGACGAGCAAAACAAAAAATATGGCACCTAGCAAGGTTGTGTTGGATGAAACTTAAGCATTTTGCAAGAATGCATTTAATTTCGGCATGGTCAAATGGATTGGAATTGACCAAAACTGAGAGAGGTTATTGTGGATAGACCCCACATGCACTTGTATGTCCAAATGGAACATTTCCAACTACCACAAATTTCAAGAACTATTTCGTCAAAGTTTGGCAGTTTTTTGCTCTTAGGAATCTTAAGTGACTTTGCCTGTAGCCTGCTTCCTCGAATGATTGGGACACTTGGTACATGAAATGAGACCTCCCCTAGTATTTACCCACCCACCTCGATGCGTTGGCATAGTCCGTTCAGCCCCACGATCTATGGAATACAAAATGTCACTCCTAGCACCTTTCTACTGCATGAAACTAAAGCATTTTGCAAGAACGTATTTGATTTTGACACGGTCAAATGGATTGGAGTTGACCAAAACTGAGAGAGGTTATTGTGGAAGAACCCCACATGCACCTATATGTCTAAACAGAAGATTCCCAACTTCCATGAGTTCTGAGAACTACTCCATCAAAGTTTAGCAATTTTTTGGTCTTAGGGATCTTAGGGACTTTGCCGGTAGCCTACTACCCAAAATGACTGGGATGCTTGGCCCATGAAATGAGACCTTCCTTGACATTTACCTACCAACTCTGACACATTGGCGCAATCTGTTTGGCCCCATGAGCTATGGAATGTGAAATGTCACTCCTAGCACCTTTCCACTGCATGAAACAGAAGCATTTTGCAAGAATGCATTTGATTTCGTCACGGTCAAACAAAATGGGGTTGACCAAAATTGAGAGAGGTTATTATGGAAGGTTCCCACGTGCACCTATAGGTCCAAACTAAACATTCCTAACTGCCATGAATTATGAGAAATGCTCCATCAAATTTTGGTAGTTTTTTGGTCTTAGGGATCTTAAGGGACTTTCTTGGTAGCCTGCTGCCCAAAATGACTGGGACATTTGGCCCATGAAATTAGACCTCCCTTGGTATTTACCCACCCACCCTGATGCGTTGGTGTAGTTTGTTTAGCCCCACGAGCTATGGAATGCAAAATGTCACTCCTAACACCTTTCCACTACATGAAGAGGTTTTGTAAGGAAATTGATGAGGGAAAGTGAATAATAAGCCTAATATCAATCCAATAATGCAACAATATCCTTCAAAATACATGTTTAATACAATTCTATATGCAAAATAAGCCAAAATCTAGTGAAAATCAATGAAAATTGCTAGTTTTTTTTTTTTTAAATTGAATGTGTAAATGCAATTTTTTGAAATATGAACGCAAAAACACATTGATATGGAACACTACATGAAAAATAATATTGGAATGAGTGTCTAATATGAGTAATAAAATCTAAAACAAGATTGTAACTACAAACCCTAGCTTTTGGAATTACTAGGTTATAAGAAAATTTTAAAATTTACAACAAACTCTAGCAGTTGTAATATGAAAAATGCAATGCAAATGATTAATTAATGATGAATTTATGTAATTTAAATAAGATCTAATAAAAATATCAGAAATTAAATGCAAATTATTTCAAAATGCAAGCCTAAAATGCCAATTTTTAAAAAAATTTCAAGTTTTTCAACTTTTTACAATTTTTCGAATGCAATAAGGGTATGATAAAAAATAAATTTCAGATTTAATGCAAAAATCAGAAATTAAATAAAATACAACTAAATTAATGCAAACTATGTGAAAATTCAAACCCTAGAATGCAATTTTTTTGATTTTTTTTCAAAAATTTTTAATTTTTTCATAGATTTTCAAATGCAATATGAAAATGATGAATTAAATAAATGCAAATCTAAAGTACAACACTCAGCAAGGTACAAAATTCATTAAAAACATGGGTTCACCAAAATGTTTAGGGTGAAAAAGGGTGGAGATGTTTTGGTTTAGGTTTGAAAGGCAAATCCTCCCTTTTCACCAAACATTCAAGGGCATATCAACCGAGTTGAATCTCCACTAAGTGAGAGCAATCACCTATCAGGTTGGGTTGCCACTTGGAATGATGTTGAAGTTTAGATGTATCAAAAAATATCTCAATTACTCTTAAAACCCCAAATAAGTAAAACAATAAGCAAATTAATGAATTATGACAAATCCTTTCAGACTAAGGTGAAGGATAGAGATTGTCAACTCACTATTTTTTGAAATCTGGGATGCAGAATAGTTAGGGACACTAGCACTAGTGCTCCTGTCCAAGATACTATTTTCTACATGGAACCTGAATCTCCTTCCAACACTGATCTGTGTTGTATCTTCCATTTCTACTCCGAAAAAGATGGAGGACACTGGCACTAGTGCCCTTGTCCTAAAATGTTGAACATTGTCCTCTTTTTGTTATATCCTAAACCCTTGTTGTCTGCAACCTCCTTTCTGCAACTCCACTTCACAAAACTTGGTACCTATAGCCTGCAATCACAAAGTAGTTTGGGAGGGTGTTGTGGTGTTTACAGGCTTGCCTCGATCAAGCCCCGAAGAGACATTCAAGTCTTCTGAACATCGTTGTTAGATGAGAGTGCATATCCTGAAGAAATAGAGGCAAAAATCCAAATGATAAATGATCAAAACATAATAGATATCACCTTGTAGTGTAGATCTCACATAAATGAAGGCTCTCCAATCATATGAGAAGATGAAGTCAAATCTGCAATCACAAACACAATAACAATGCTCTTCTCTTGCAACAATGAATATCTTGAAATCACAAATATGCATAAATTTAGCAATCATCTTCTAAACATCTTATAGTTTACAAATGAAAACCTAAACATGCTTATATATGCAACTACAAAGATTCTTGCTAAGAATTTTGTAATTCAAACTTGAGATGTCGGCATAGGACCCAAATAATGGTCATAAAACTGACATTTAAATTTAGGTCAGACCCAAAATAGGGCAGGACTAGGATGCTAGCACCCAAGTCCACCCCCTCATTTATGCTCAGTAGTCATTAAAATGGCACCCCCTAGGTCCTATTTTCCATAAGACTTCAAGGTTTTCTCATCAGGATTTAAAATTAACATGCAAGATGCTTAAATGTATTCTAAAGACCTAAGATATAAACCTTAAGAGGGAAAAGCCCCCAGGGGGACATTTTTTGACATAATAGTTTTGAAGAGGTGCGATCATTACAAGGAGGGCAATCTATTTGAGAAGGGAAGCAAGTTACAAAGAGGCATATCCTTTCACCAAAGAGATGTCTATGGAAAAAGGTATAAGTGGTAAATAAAATGTTGAAATATAGGGAATAGATTATAAAAAAGGATTTAGAACAAATATATGAAGAATAACAACATAAGAGAAAGAAATATATATTAGGAAAGCTAAATTTGCAGGCCTATATCAGTAGAGATATATATGCAGTAATTAGTAACAACAGATATTATTATTCTCCTAATATTGTTATTCTTTCTATAATTTTGCCTATGCACAATAGAATCAATATAACAACTTCCTTAAGATTCTCATTCAATTGGTCAGTCCATTGTGGAGGGAAGAAAAGTGGATATAAGGAATGCAAGTAGCTAGGAAGCTGTTCTGGTAGAGACACCCTAAGTGGGGTTGAGAGGCTGAATGATGGATGTCATTTCCTACTCCTGGGCTGGATGGAAGAGCTCGAGGCACCTTGTATGATCTTCCAATTAGTGCTCGATAATGAAGATAGACTGATTGAATAGAATCTTAAAGGAATCCTATATATGAATAATTCTATGAGTTGAATATTATGATAAATTATTGATCTTTAATAATTATAATGTCCTTTCTTAGTGATTATTATTGTTGCAAGTTAAGAAACTAGGAAAATCCTAAAAAGGGGACATTATAGGTGCATTACAGGTAGAGTCGGATGGGCAGTTAGCTGTGGAGCCCATTCACTTCTTGGCTTGTTGGACGCTAGCCCTTTGAGGGTGAGAGATGGACCAAGTCAAAGTGTAGTGGGACTGTTATGATGAGGTTCCAGCCACTTGGGAGGATGCTATACATTTGAGGGTATTCTACCCTCACCTCTTTGTTGACTTCCAAGAGGAAGTTTAGCCGTAGGGGTGGAGGATGTGAGGCCTACCCTTATTTCACCTCTTTATTTGACTATGAGACTTGTTGCTTTGGATTATATTTTGACATTTGGATATTTTGGGGACTATTGATCCCGTATATTAAACATTTGATGGCTTCATTTTGTGCTTTGATTATAAAAATGAGTTATTATATGATGATGCTATATCTTTCCATGCTATATTACATTCTACTTCTATGACAATGAATGTTTTATAATATTTGATGAAATTGAAATTATATAATGAGCTAATTGAGTTGACAAAATATTATGTCGATTTATGATTTCATGATCCTGATTGTGTTGTTGAAAGTAAATTTAATTAGGGAATAATGTAAATTCTATCATGTGATTTATTAGAACTGGTCTAATTGAAAATGTATGAAATCGAGTGCAATCATGTGTGTGTGTGTAAATTTAATTGCTTCGGCTATGATATACATTGGGCTATTGATATGTGTGTAGTGTGTAGGTTATTTCCATGGCTAATAGAAACTAGAGGTCATACAAATAACCCTAGTAATTATTCATGTGATACCAACCTAGTCCCTAATGTGAACAAAGGTTAATTGTTGTTTGAATATGAATGTAATGTGTTAATACTTTATTTTGATTTTAATTTGAGTCTCCTAAGGTTGACTTAGGATGGGGTGGATGATGAGTGTCATCCATGTGTCATTTTCGTTCATAAGTTTTAAGGGCTTTCTAAATGATGTTTTTTTATATTTTTAATGTTAATTTCATGTGTTTAAGGGTCCTGGGTCAAGTACCTATGGGTTAAGTACCTTATAGACCTTAAATCATGAGTTTTAACTCACATTTGACTCCTCTTTTTGACCCTGGGAGTTAAGTGGCGGGATTAAGGTTTTGTGCTGAGGGTTGGTTGACTTGTCACATTTAGTCCCACAACCCAAGGTTCATGTAAGGGCTTGGGGAAATCCCAAGAGTCTTACATGTGTGACCACACAATGTAAGAGCCATTGGGAAGAGAACCCCAAGTACTTCCCTCTTCCCTATGCCTCACACATGTGTGAGGAGAAATATGGGAAGATATGCTATTGAGGAGGAATGAGAGGTTGACACGTGTCACCTCCCTACTCCTCCTTATATCACACATGTGTGAGAGCACTTGTATGGAGTTATACTTGTGAGAGTAAATGAGAAGCTGACAAGTGTCACCTCCTCATTCATGGGGATGGGTTTTGAAACCCTATATGTCTCCCTCTTGTAGAGGTGAGAAGGGTTCTTTCTTTTGGCTTTTGCTATTGGATTTGGGAAGGAGCTTAGTCTTGGGAGGAAGATTTTTGCAAGGAACTTGGACTTGGCTCTTGGAAGTCTTCACCAAACATCCTTCTTCACTTGAGACTTGAGAGGTAGGCTCTCAAGGATTCAAGTTCTTCTTACTTTGCTTATTTTGCATGTATGCTTGTAGTTATGTTATGCATTTGGTTTGTGTGGTTTTCTTTGCATTGTAATGGGTTTATGGGTTGTAAGAGTGAGCTCTCCATATATGAGAACTCACCATGTGTAGGGTGAGAGAGGAGAGAACCTCCTTAGGGAAAACCTCTCCTTGAAAAGGAGTTTTGATAGTATTATGTATGGCAAGAGTGCCTTGGTTCTTTTGGAGTTATAAGAGGTTTTTGATAGGAAGAGGCTATGAGATTTGGGTGAAATGAGTTTTGAGTACTATGGTTTTGACTAGTTTTTTCCTTTGAGTGAGTGAGTCCACTCTCTCTCCCTTAAAATCTATTTTCATGGATGTTGTGTGTTAAGTCTCCTTAGATGGGTGTTCATGTGTATTATTTTGAGTGTGTGTCCCTTGTGTGTGTATGAACTCAGTTATTTTATGAGCCTCCTAGGTCGGGGTGGATTTCTTGCAATCCAACGGTTGGGAGGTGAGCTTCCCTTAGCCTTGGAAAGAGGCTTATTGTCTTTTAGGTTTGACTCTTGGAGATGGGCTTGGGAGAAGGTTTCATGAAGTGGTAGAGTGATTTTGATTATGTTGTAAAAATAAGGCAATGTAAATTCCTTGGATCCTTGAGCCTTGTAATGGTTGGGTGTATGAGAGAGTATATCTATCTCTTGGGAGATCCTATTGTTGTAATAGCTTCCTTGTAAATGTGTTTACCACAATATGTAATGAAGTTTAAATGGAATTGTAGTTTCCTATCTTGGTTGTCATTTGTGAAATGAAATATTTGGAATAATCTCTCTCTCTCTCTCTCTCTCTCTCTCTCTCTCTCTCTCTCTCTCTCTCTCTCTCTCTCTCTCTCTCTCTCTCTCTCTCTCTCTCTCTCTCTCTCTCCCCCTTTACTCCTATTATTCAAAAAAATTGTTAAGTTAGTTTATTGAACAAAAAAAAGTATAGTCTCATCAATATTTTTCTCCTTTAATATTGTATATATATATATATATGAAAGAAACACTACTTCAATGGAAATCTGATTTGAATAAATTTCAGCAATCTTTTAAGTGTGCATTAACAATGGAGATTGTAATCAAAACATAAAACCCATAATACATAAATATACCAAAAGCAGAATGAAACACAACACAAGTGTTTAACTTGGAGAAAAGCCTTGCGGGTTAAAAACTCCACCAAGAAAAGAGGCCAAGTTGTATTATCTTCACAAAAGGAGATTACAAATTCATTCACTTCCTCTGTCCTTCAACCATCACTTTGGCAGAACCTGGGTACCTGTAAATTATTATGCATCTCATCTACTATGCTATGGTTTATATAGAATTTACACAACCTCAAGACATTAAATGACTTCTTACAAGCTCATAAAACTTGTCAAGAGTAAACAATACAACCTTGGGCATCCATGGACAAGAATAGGCTCTTACGAGGTCATAAATGTTGCAATACATGCATCCTAAACTTGGAAAAAGGTGCACATACAAGCTTGAACCCCTATCAGCCAAAAATAGCCACTTACAACATCTTATGACGCATCATATACTATTATAAGTGTCATAGATTCTTATGACAACTTACAGTTGTCATAGAATCTCTTACACCTTCTTATAACATCTATGATGTGCATCATAACACTAAAAATAGATTATTCCTCCACATGTGCACCCCACTTTGACCAATTACCATTTACCATAGTAAATGACATCTTGTAACTACCACCGGTAACTCTGGGACTTACCTTGCAGTAACTCCGTAATTACCATGGACAATAAATATTTTTTACCACTGCCGGTGAAACTTGTACATCCCTTATGGGTAATTAGAAATAATAAATGGAATAACACAATAATGGCATTTACAAGGTTAATGGCGCCTTATTCCAACATTCTCCCCCTTGACATTATACTTTGTAAATCAACCCATAGGAAATCAAATGAAAATAATCAGGCACTAGAGACAAGGCCCATGGCCTCTCTGCACCACACAAACTTCTCTGTACTCATAGGCTTAGTCAATGAATCTATAACATTCTCCTAGGTGTCTATCTTCTTCAACTCAATCTCTCCATTTGCAACCAACTCTTGAACAAAGTAA
Organism: Cunninghamia lanceolata; assembly: GCA_027924645.1. Lineage (NCBI taxonomy): Eukaryota > Viridiplantae > Streptophyta > Pinopsida > Cupressales > Cupressaceae > Cunninghamia > Cunninghamia lanceolata. The sequence continues at coordinate 2,333,208 of BSBN01000277.1, forward strand.
CACTAAACATCAACATGCTTAGTCCGAGCATGATACATGGGATTCTTGGCCAAACAAATAGCACTTTGGCTATCATAACCAATCTGAATGATCCCGCAATCAAATCCAATACCTGTAGATAGTCTCCTCAACCAAATTGCCTCCTTAGAGACATGAGTAGTAGCCATATACTCTACTTCTATGGTGAACAAAGAAACTATAGGAGACCTCTTACTCATCCAACTCACTGCACCTCCAAACAAAGTAAACACATAGCCACTAGTGGACCTTCGACTATCCAAGTCACCTGCCCAATCTACATCAACAAAACCTTGTATGTCCAAAGATTTATCAGCACTATTAGTACCAGAATAAACCAAACAATGATTAGGAGTACCTGCAAGATATTTAAACACCATCTTTGCATAATTCTAATGCTATCTACCAAGGTTAGACATAAATCTACTCAAAACTCCCACTACTTGGGCAATATCTAGTCTAGTGCAAACCATTGCATACATCAAACTCCCTACAACACTAGCATATGACACATTAGACATATCCTCAAGATCATCCTCAGTCTGTGGACACATATCTAATGAAAGCTTAGTACCAATAGGTAAAGGAACTCTAACTGGGTTACAGTCTTGCAAACTAAACATCTACAAAATATTATTCACATACTTTGTGACAACCAAAGATTTCTATTAACTCTATCCCTCTTGATCTCCATTCCCAAAATATACCTTGCATCACCAAGATCCTTCATCTCAAATGCACCTGAAAGTTGGGCTTTAAGCTCACTGATCATACCCTTAGTATTGCAGAAAAACATGTCATCAACATACAAAGCAATAACTAGTATAGAATCATCAACACAGTAAATGTAAACATAGTGATGCTCCTCGCTTCTAACAAACCCCAATTTCAAAACAAATGAGTCAAACTTTTGATACCACATTCTGGGGAACTATTTCAAACCATAAAGAGACCTATTTAACCTGCAAACCCAATATTCTTTTCCTTTTACCTCAAAACCTGTAGGTTGTTGCATATAAATTTCTTCTTCAAGATCTCCATGTAAGAACGCAGTCTTAACATCCATTTTCTCAATCTCCCAATCATAAGCTATAGCAATGGATAAGAGAAATCTAATAGAAGTCAATTTAGCAATAGGAGAGAATATCGCACCAAAATCAACTCCCTCTCTCTAGGAGTAGCCGTTGGCTACTAATCTAGCCTTGTACTTCTCCAATGAATCGTCTACTCCAAATTTCTTCTTGAAGACCCACTTACATTCTATGGCCTTTCTTCCCTTGGGAAAATAAACAAGATCCCAGGTGTTACAAGAGTCTAAAGCCATCATCTCCTCCTGCATGGCTAACTTCCAAGACTCACTATCATCTGCAGAAATAGCTTCCCTCTAGGATCTAGGTTCATCATTAGTACTCAATAAAGCATATACACATTGAAAATCTGGTGGGCTATACCTGTCAACTGGATTCTATTGTCTTATGTGTTGGTATGTGGTGACTGACCATGCAAGTATTGTACACTAGTTATGTATCCTCGTTAGGGTTCAGGGCTGAGCCGAGCCCCAAGCGGGGGTTCGAGGGTAGCAGCCCCCAAGAAACAGGGATTTGGGGGTAGCAGCCCCCAAGAAGCAAGGTTTTGGGGGTGGCAACCCCTGAGAAGTAAGGGTTCGGGGGCGGCAGCCCCTGAGAAGCAGGGGTTCAGGGGCACAGCCCCCAAAAAAAAAATTTCCCTCCTTTTTTGCACAATCAGAGTCAGTTGTTAATTTTTGTTAACCGACAAAAGAAAAACGACATTGCAAAACCCTAATTCTATAAGCTTCCAAAAAGCTTGTTATAAGTGGTTGGGATGTATGTTATGGCGATGTATTCACGAGATTGTAATCTATTTCGTACTAGATAATAAAATCATTGGATGGATGAGTTTCTGTGGATGTAGCCCATATTGGGTGAACCACGTTATATTTATGTGTTGATCTCTTTTGTGTTATTCCTCATTAATATTTGGGTTATTTAATCTGCATATAATTGTTACTGTTTATTGCTTTGATCTGCCTAAACCATAACAACTGGTATAAGAGTGGGTTGTGTTTGATTATCATCTATAGTAAGATCTCATAGTTGAGTGGGAGTCTCATGGTTAAGTGGGAGCAATAGCAGACAAGGGTAAATTGAAGGTAGATAAATTCAATCGGTAGAACTATCAATTATGGAAGATGCAGATGGAGGATTATCTCTATCACAAGGATTTATGGAGGCCGTTGGAAGGAATAGCCAAGAAACTGGCAGTAATGATTGATGAGGATTGGGAACTTCTAGATAGAAAGGCACTGGGAACCATTCGATTGTGCCTGGCACCATCTGTGGCATTCAATATAGCAGAAGCGAAGACAACAAATGAACTAATGAAAGCTTTGGCAAAATTGTATGAAAAACCCTCAGCCTCTAATAAGGTATTTCTCATGAAGCATTTGTTTAATCTGAAAATGATTGAAGGTGGATCTATGTCAAATCATTTAAATGAGTTTAATACGATTACCAGTTAGTTAACTTCTGTAAAAGTGAAATTTGATGAAGAGGTGAGAGCTCTTTTGGTTTTATGTTCTTTTCCAGAAAGCTGGAATAGCTTGGTAATGGCTGTAAGTAACTCTATCTCTGGTTCAAATACTTTGAAATTTGATGATGTTGTTGGTGTTATCCTTAGCAAAGAAATGCGACGGAAAAGCACAGTTGAGATTTCAACATCGGGTAATGCTTTGACTGTAGATAACAAGGGAAGAACAAAGGAGAGAGGTGTTAGAATTGGAAAAAATTTCACATTTTGCATAGCCTCCACATACCTATCCTTTTATATACCACAAAAAATAGTCATTCTACAATCTTGTAATCAGTATGAATTGCGAAAATCTTGTGTGACAAGATCCATTTTAAATGACTATATTCATAAGAGAATAAAAACCTCTATAATTTCCTTTCCCAAGCATTATTGGCCAAACATGACCTCATCGTTGGAACCCTCCTCATAACTCCACCAATAGCCCTATGAAGACATAATAATATCCTATTGGGTAATAATACCCTATCAAGCTAACCCTTGAAGCCCTCTCCCTGATAGACCGACAAAGTTGGCAAAAGCAAGCTTATCATGGTAACACATGAACGTTGGTGGAACTAATATCCCAGTTCCCCCGATAACGTGATATAACTGTAACTTGTCTAAGATATAATACATATTGGCTAGATTAAGGCATATCGGGGTAACATTATTTGGAGTCCCACCGATAGACTGATTGAAAGGATTCATTGATGAGAAAGATGGATATTGGTGGAATATAAACTATAGTCTCACTAATACAACAATGATGATTACCATCGACTAGTACGGTACCCCGAGGCATCATTGCAATATTTGAAATAAATGCTCCCGCTGATGACATGACTAAAATAGATGGTACATTTATCAACCAGAATTGAAAAAATCTTTATCACCGGATGATTAATTCAGTCATTGCCAAACTAGGAGAACTTACTAGGAATGGAGGCTGGTAAAGGTTAGAGCTCTTGCACAATGAAGAATTGGTAAAACCAAAATTCAAGTAAGTATACATATCCAGCTGAGAAACTACATTTTGCAAAGGTTTAAAGGATTTAAATGATGGAAGAACACCCAGAAAAACCTAAAACTAAAAAATAGAAGATTGAAAAAAGAGCTTTGAATCAAGACTTGATAGACTAATGTCCTAGGTCTGGGCCAAGACCCAAAAGAAGTGCACAAATGAATCCTTCAATGGATCATTTATTGGACAAACATAAGGGTTTGGGAGACATTTGGATGCCACATTGGGGATATGATCTTTTCATATATCATTACAGAAAACAATATAGGTTCTCCCCAGTCTGCAACCCGTGGAGACTCAACATGGGAAGATTAGTGGTGCCCACTGTGTTCATCAATGTAGAATTAGTTAAAGCCCTTGCCAGAAAATATGACCCCAAGAAAAGGACCATTCAGTCGCATAATGGAGCTGACTTACTTATCATTTCCAAAGACCTCATTTCTAAAGTGTTCCATCTTGAGTGTTCTCTGGACTAACAATTCACAATCGAGATTTGCTGACAGAATATAAGGATATGGACACTAGCTATAAAAGATGGAAGCTAGCCCTGCATAGGCCTAGAGATGAAGATAGCCAATTAAGAAAATTCTCTGACACTAAGAATCCCTCTTTTCATGAAGATATGTTTGAGGAGTACTTCAGATACACCTGCTACTCAGCTGATCAAGTTTTAGGAGTAAAAGTTCCCCCTCTTATGTCTATTGTCCCGATGGTTTTGGCCACAGACATACAAAGCAGGAATGTAAGTTATTATGATTATGTAGGATATTTGGCTAATGTCCTGAATCAGGTACTTGAAAAGATCAAAAATAATAGTGAGTATATCAGTTTCAAACATTACTCTTTATTGATGTATTTACTTTTATATGAGGGACATGGTAGAGGATTTTGGAGTGAAGAGTTGAGGATAAAGGATACCTTCAAGAATGGAGATGATAAACCTGTGAAAATGTGGACTTCATTGTGGCACAACAGATATGGCCGATCTCACTATATTTATTTTGAGGAATATTTTGTTAAGCTATTGTTGAAATTATTAGGATACCCATGTACTTATAACTTATCCCCAGAAGTGTAATGATTTCTAAGACCAAAGGGAAATAACTCTAACAATAAAGTAAATCATAACTGGGGGGCTAGTATGCTTTCTCTAACTGTACAGTGATTAGGGTTTATGGGTTTGAAGGAAATCCACATTTGTTACCAAGGGTAGTCCCTAAAGAGTGGCTTATCTAGAGATTGTGAGACAATTGGCTAAATCAGATATCAAACACCTCAAGGGATACAAAAAATAGTCAATTATGCCTGGCACCCTGTGTTTTGGGGATTTCACAGTAGTCACTAATGAAGGATATGAAGAAATTGAGGCTAAGTTGGCACAATATAATCTCCCCTTGGGCAGTGAAAGAAAGAATTTTGATGCAGAGGGTTTTATTCACAGAGCAAGGTTGTCACAGGGGTTATCAGGATATGAACATTTGTTCTTAAATGAAGATGTTATCAGAAATTGTGATGAGGCTGCCACAATGAATAGAATGGATACATATAACAAAATTCTACTTGTAGAAGAATGGAAAAGGAAGAATATTCCTTTTTACTCAAAAGCCTTCAATGAGATACAGGATCCTCTGGAAAGAGTTGAGCAACTTATTGCTCGTGTGAATGAATTGGTCAAAAATGTGCCTTCATTTGTTTTTGATACACCTCATATGGCTTATTCAGGAACACAGGCCGAGGACATACAACCTATAGACTATGTTCCATCACAACCCACTCCTGAAGTGTGCTTTTTTGTAGACACTGAAATAAGTGAAGGGGAAGAAAGTGATGAGGAAAGTGAATTAGTGCCACCAATAAATGCACCGGTAATAAAGAAGTATGAACCCCCTTAGGAATTAAATGTTAAACAATTTGAAGCATCAGACGAATTATCAGATGATGTTAGGGTCTTGGCTGCAAGAAAATTTACTTCTGATAGTGACTTTGTTAAAACTGTTGAGTTCAAATCATTTGATTATGAATACAAAGGAAAGAAAATAAGACAGAAGATGTAGGTTGCCACTCCTAAACAAGAGGTTGTTGCTCTTAATGAACTGAAGAACAAAATAAGAAAGGAAATAAAGTCAATCACTCCTAAAAGAGGAAGGGAAATACTTCAAGAGTCTAAAGTGTCACTTCTGCCAGGATGGGACATGAGTTCTATAATAGTATTTGACAATTTTAAGAAAAGAGCTGACAAGATAGTGAACCTAATAGGTGAGGCAAATGGCAAGGTATATTCAGGATCATGGTATAACCCAGATGAAGCCACTTTACTTGTTTGGTCACTATATCCTTTAGATAAAAGACCAGTTGCCATCAATGACCCAAAACAAGTGTTTGGTCACCTTTTGGTCCAAAGGGTAGGGGATACCAATCCCATGGAAACAATAGAACTAAATGTCAATATAGCAAAATTTACTAAAGCACAAATTGAAAGATTGGTTAGAGAAAATGACAAATTAACAAAAGAACTAGCACACCTAAAAGAGAGAACACCTACCTCATCCGCCACATAATTATATTCTCTAGGACTTGAGAAAGATAAAAGAGTTTTACATGCATTGGCTGATATAGCCTAGTGGAAAAAATGTAATTCAAAATCAGAGGAGAAATATGAAAATTTGGAAAAGGAGATGAAAGTTCTCAAATTCAATACTGTATCTAAAATAATCAAGGTAAGGTTTGACAAAATGATGAAATGTGTTGATAAATACTGGAAATTATTCAAACAAACGCACTCAGTGATGACTAAGAACAAACGATTACGAAGGAGAATGACTGAGAAGGAGGAGTTATCAGAAAAGAAAGCTTTGTCAGGACAAGTGTTGCAGACATATAATGAATTAATAGATTCACATAATAAATATCATGACAAGCTTGAAGAAGAGCTTGAATATTTTGATCTAACTCCCTCACTTCACAATGATACTAGAAATCTTCGAAGTTATGAAGGTTGGAAAAATGACTTTCCTGAACTGTTGACTACCACATTACAGGAAATCAATGATGAAGCCATGATTATGCAGAAAGCCCATAAATAGATTGAAAAAATCATGTACATGAAATATGACATGAAACAGAGGATAATCAATGTTGACACTCATGTTGAACAGGGATACATCCATCACCTCTCTGCAGTCAACTTATTCATCAACCGAACCATGAACACATTAGATACAGTGGAGCAAATATCTCAGTAAAAGTGATCAATTGGCATCATGATGAGCACCAGATCAAAGAGCAGAAGCTTTAAATAGGCCTTTGATGGTCACGAGCTTTTGCTAGGAGATTAACAGAGTGGTCAACTCGTCTATTGTTCTATTTTAGTTATTTTTATTACTAAAAGATGTGACTTTTGAAAGGGGTCCATAGCTTGTTGCCTCTCAGTTATAAAAGGAGAGACCAAGACCCATAGAAGAAAATGAGACTCGAAAAACAAAAACATTATTAGGAAATTTTCTTTAGAATACCTTTTAGAAGGAGCATTAGTAAGAAGATAGATTGCACCATTTGATCATCCATTTCATATCAGAAACTGTCATAGTAGTGCATATCATTTGAAGATAAATATAATGGAGAAGGTGTTTGCATAAATATTGATTCACTTTCAAGTGTTCAACAGTTGTGTGGGTTTATTATGTTCATATGTTATTTGGCTGTCTCTAAAGTGGTTGTTTATGTTATTCAAATTAAGTGTGAAAATACATTTGATTTATCAATACACATTTGTTGTAGTTGTGTGATGCTACTGATTGGTTTCTATGTGCAAAGGATTAAAATTACCTTTTGAGCAATCTATTTTGATTGGTTCCTGTCTGCATTAAAATCCTTTTAAATAAATTGTCTTAGTTGGTTTCTCCTCATATTTGAATTAAAAATCCTTTCACAACTTCACAGTGACATAAGGGGATATCATTGGGATCATTAAGAAGAGTCCAGATAACTAATATACTTGCACATCTGCATAATGTGTAGACATTTAAAAGTACCCAACTGTTAGAGTTAAACTGAGAAGTGAATTTGCACATCTTACAAAACCCTATCTCCAATATGACAATCCACCCATTGACTCCATCCACCCAATAGATTAGGCACTGGTCGATTTTAGAACACTTTAATACAAATCCAATCCACATTCTTAATAATCCAGATACTCTCATTAGGAATTAGTAAGTAAGCTCTGCATCTACCTCATGCTTGTGTGCCATAGTGAGTAGATTGCCCAAATCAAAATCCATCTAGATTTCCAAATTTGCCATATCATTTAGGTACATCCACCTAGGCCTGGTAGAGCATAAAGAGTAGGGGGGTTTTAGTTGCATAAACCCTGTCTTGTTGACCAAATCAAGAGATTGGCACTCTCTTGTGGTCTAAAAACCTGTGTTTTTGAGACCCAACAAGAGGAAAAAGCCCAACAAATTGCAGGAAGTCACAAGGGAAGTCAAAGAAAGGTAGATCTAAATCCAAAGGAAGAGTGAATTGCTGGCACTAGGGAAAGCCAGGACACTTGAAGAAGGATTGTTGGTCTCGAAAGGGCAAACAAGGAGACAGACAACATGATGATAGTAGGGAAACTAATGTTGCAAGTAATAAATTATATGATGCTTTAATTCTGTGTTTAGATAATGCTAATGATTCTTGGGTAATAGATTCAGGGGCTTCATTTCATGCCACACCCCATAGGAAATATTTTCTAGATTATGTTCAAGGTGATTTTGGACAGGTATATTTGGGTGATGATGAACCCTGTCAGATTGTTGGAAAAGGAAAGATTAAAATCAAGTTACAAAATGGAAATGAATGGTTGCTAGAGGAGGTAAGGCATGTTCCAAATTTGAGAAGGAATTTAATTTCTGCAGGACAACTAGGTAGTGAAGGCTGTATAGTTACCTTTTCAGACAAAATCTGGAAGGTCACTAAAGGTGCATTAGTAGTAGCTAAAGGTGAAAAGGTAGGCACATTGTATTTGTATACTGGTAATACTTATTCTACCTTAGTTGCTACAGAAATAGTTGCTACTGAGATAGTTATAACACTTGTTGCAGGGATAGAAATAGAATTGTGGCACCATAGACTTGGGCACATGAGTGAGAAAGGGATGAAGATCCTTCATTATAGAAAGTTGCTACCAGGTCTGAAGCAGATTGACTTAGAGTTCTATGAAAATTTTGTTTATGGAAAACATAAAAGAGTCTGATTTCTCAAAGTTGGGAAAGAGAAGAAGAGTGAGAAATTAGAGCTTGTGCATTTAGATGTATGGGGACCAGCTTAGGTGTCTTCTCTTGGTGGCTCTTGCTATTATGTTACTTTTATTGATGATGCAACTAGGAAAACATGGGTGTATTTCCTAAAACAAAAATCAAATGTATTTGAAACTTTTTAAAAGTGGAAAGCTTTGGTTGCAAATGAGATAGGAAAAAAGTTGAAGTGTCTCAGATCTAATAATGGAGGTGCATATTGTAGTAGAGAATTTGAGAATTACTATTTATATAATGGAATCCGTAAGTGAAAAATGGTGTGTCTGAGAGGATGAATAGGACCATTATGGAGCATGCAAGAAGCATGAGATTGCATGCTGGACTACCCTTACACTTTTGGGCAGATGTTGTACATACCGATTTTTATTTAATAAATAGGGGACCTTCAAATCCTTTGGATGGTGGCATCCTAGAGGAGGCATGGATGGGTAAAAAGGTAAACTATTCATTTCTAAAAACCTTTGGTTGTGAAGCTTTTATCCATGTTGATATTGAAAATAGGACCAAGCTTGAGGCTAAGTCTAAAAAATGTACCTTCATTAGATATGGAGTAGATGAATTTGGTTATCGGTTATGGGATTATGAAAATCATAAAATCATTAGGAGCAGAGATGTTATATTCAATGAGAAGGTCATGTATAAGGATCCACTGCAGGAAAAGAAGCATGAATAGCCCAAAAAGGAATATGTGGTGCTGGATGAAATTCTAGAAAATAAAATACCAGTGGTACCTGATGCTCAGCAACAACAAGTTATACTACAAAATCCTGCAAGTGTTAGACGTTCTACAAGGATAACTAGACCTCCAGAAAGATTTTCTCCATTATATTCTATATTATTGACTAATTCTAGTGAACTTGAAAGTTATGAAGAAGTAATGCAGGTAGATACCAAAAAGTAGTGGGAGCTAGGCATGAAAGAGGAAATGGATTCCTTATTGCAGAATCAGACTTGGGACTTAGTCCAATTGCCTGCAGGTAAAAGAGCCTTGCCAAATAAATGGGTTTACATGTTGAAGGAAGAAAATGGAGGCAAGAAAAGATATAAGGACAAACTCGTGGTAAAATGTTTTGCATAGAAAAAAGGTATAGATTTTGATGAAATATTTTCTCCAGTTGTAAAGATGATTTCTATTAGAACTATTCTAAGTCTTGTGGCTAGGGAAGACTTGCATCTTGAACAGCTAGATGTGAAAACAGCATTTCTCCATGGGCATTTGGAAGAGGAAATTTACATGCAGCAACCACAGGGATATGAGGTCAAGGGTAAGGAGGAATTTATGTTTAGGTTAAAGAAGAGTCTGTATGGCCTGAAGCAAGCACCTCAGCAATGGTATTTGAAATTTGATAGTTTTATGGTTGAACAAGGATACAAAAGATGTCATTCTGATTATTGTGTTTATTTTAAGAAATTGGGTAATGGCAGCTATATTATCCTATTGCTTTATGTTGATGACATGCTTGTTGTCGGGTCTAACATGCAGCATATTAATGAACTTAAGCAGAAATTAGCAAATTCATTTGCCATGAAGGATTTGGGTGCAGTAAAACAAATCCTTAGTATGAGGATCACATGGGACAGTACAAACAAAAAATTATTTGTCTCAAAGTGAGTATGCAGAGAAGGTGTTGAAAAGGTTTAACATGCAGAATACAAAAGCAGTTAATACACCTTTGCCTAGTCATTTTAATTTGACTAAGGAGATGTGTCTAAAGACACAAGAAGAGGAAGACAAAATGTCTAAGATACCATATGCATCAGTAGTTGACAGCTTGATGTATGCAACGGTATGCACAAGGCCAAATATTGCACATGCAGTGGGAGTTGTGAGTAGGTATATGAACAATTCAAGAATGGAACATTGGAATGCTGTAAAATAGATTCTCTGATATTTGAGAGGTACTACTTCAAAGAAACTATGTTTTGGAGGAACAAATTCTACTATAAAAGGATATGTTGACTCTGATCTGGCGAGTGATATTGATAGCAAGAGGAGTACTACAGGGTATGTTTTTATTGTAGGAGGTACTGCAGTCAGTTGGATTTCAAGACTGTAAAAGGTTGTTGCACTTTCAACCACTGAAGCTGAGTATGTTGCTGCTACGAAAGCTAGTAAGGAGATGATTTGGTTACAATGTTTTATGGAAGAATTGGGGCAATGACAAGAATATAGCCCTTTGTACACTGATAGCCAGAGTGCCATTCATCTTGATAAGAATTCAACTTTGCATTCAAAAACTAAGCATATATAGCTCATATACCACTTCATTCGATTAGTTTTGGAGGATGGGCAGTTGAAGCTTGAGAAAATTCACAAAAGTCAGAATCCTGCAGATATGTTCACAAAGGCAGTTACACAGGAGAAATTGATTTCATCATTAGTTTCCATTGGCATTCATGACTGATAATGGTGGATATAAGAAACCAGCTAGGCCTATAATCCAATGGGAGCTGCAAGCGTAGCAGTGTCGTCTAGGATCAGTCTCCAAGTGGGAGATTGGTTGTATGTGGCAACTGATCATGCAAGTACTATACACTAGTTATGTATTCTCACTGGGTTCGGGGGCGCAGCCCCTGAAAAATTTTTTCCCTCCTTTTTTGCATGATTAGAGTTGGTTGTTAATTTTTGTTAACCAACAAAAGAAAAATGACATTGCAAAACCCTAATTCTAGAAGCTTCCAAAAAACTTGTTATAAGTGGCTGGGATGTATGTTACGGAAATGTATTCGCAAGATTGTAATCTATTTTGTATTGGATAATAAAATCATTGGATGACTGAGTTTCTATGGATGTAGCCCATATTGGGTGAACCACGTTGAATTTTTGTCTTGATCTCTTTTGTGTTATTCTTCATTGTTATATTTGGGTTATTTAATATAGATATAATTTTTAGTATTTATTTCTTTGATCTGCTTGAACCCTAACATTATGGATCTCCTCAAGGGTGGAGTAAGAGACTCTACTTGTTCTTCTACATGATCATCTACAACAACTTCTTCTGTAACAACAGACTCATCTTCATTAGAACTACTTGAATCTTCTTCTTCTTCTTCACCCCAATCCATCTTTTTATTCTTCCCAAGGTGCATCTTGCTGCTCTAAATCAAGGTGCACCTTCTTTACCTTTTCTTCTTTTTATTTTGGTTACTTAGGTTCAGAAATACCTCTAAGTTCCCTAAAATTAACATCTCTAGAAAAGATAATCTTGTGGGTTAGTGGATTCCAAAGCTTATAACATTTGACATTATCACCATATCTAATGAATGTACACTTTTCAGCCTTTGGATCCAACTTAGATCACTTTTCCTTAGGCACATGAACAAAAGCTTCATAGCCAAAAACCCTTAAATGTGAAACAGAAGGTTTCTTACCTGTCCACACTTCATAAGGTGTTGAATCAAGAGCCCTACAAGGAGATATGTTTATCAAGTAGCAAGCGATACACATAGCTTCTGTCCAAAAGCATTTATCCAACTATGCATCACTCAACATACTTCTGGCCCTTTCTATGATTGTTGGATTCATCCTTTTTGTAGCACCATTCTTTTGTGGTGTATACGAAGTTGTCTTTTATTCGATTATACCTACATGCTTGCAAAACTCGTCGAATTTCTTAGAGTAATATTCCCCTCCATTGTCAGATCTTAATATTTTTATCTCTAAACCTGATTGGTTCTCCACTAAGACTTTGAATTCCTTAAACTTAGTGAAAACTTCAGATTTATGTTTCATAAAATAAATCCATGTAAATCTAGATACATCATCAATGAAGGTGACAAAATAATGAGACTTTCTGATAAAATCACTATCCACAGGACCAAACACATCTGTATGAATAATTTCTAACTTCTCTTTTGCTCTATTGCTTCCTGAAGGAAATGATTTTCTGTTTTGTTTACCAAACACACAATGCTCACAGAAATCAAAGTGCTCATCAGAATAGGAGAAACCATCCAACAAATTTTTATTCTTAATAGTTTTTAATACATTATTGCTTGTGTGGCCCAATCTACGGTGCCACAATATACATGTATTTTTAGTAGTAGCCTCAAATACATAGGAGGAATTACAAACTATAGTGGCTTCAAGCTTAAACAAGTTCCTGAATCTCTTCCCTTTCTCTACCACCAAGTTCCCTCTCAATAATCTGCAGCCATGCTTGTCAAATGTCACATTCATTCCCAAATCATTCAACTTTGAAACTAAAATTAGATTTTTAGCTAATCCAAGAACATGCAAAACACCAGGGAGGGTTTTAATCCTCCCATCACTGAAACACAACAATACCTTTCCTTTCCTAACAATAGGATATGAAGAGTTGTCACCGAGGTAGATATTACCTCTATCGTATTCTTCATATGTGGAGAACCATTCCTTATGCGGGGTCATATGAAATGAGCATCCTGAGTCAACCAACTAGTGATCATTAGAAATAAGATTACATGCAGAAAGTAAAACTTCTTCACCTGCATTTGAGGACTTATCCGAAGCACTCTCCCACTATTTCTTAGGGTTTTTGCACTCCTTCACATGTCCCCTTTTACCGCAGTTCCAACACTTAACTCTATTCTTTTTACTAGGAGTCTTAGACCAGCCCTTGGACTTGTCCTTAGCCCCTTTCTAATCTCCTTTAGGTCCCCTTTCCTTAGACCTTCCCCTGATACTGAGAGCATCATCTGAACTATCCAAACTCTTCTTCCTCAATTCTTGTGCCAATAAAATTGCAACAAGAACATCCAACTTTGGATCTGTGAGGTTAGCAGTGATAGCCAAAATGACATTTTCCCATGATTCAGGTAAAGAACAAAGAAGTAAGATACATTTATCTTCCTCATCTACTTCAACATCTACTGAAGAAGGCTAACTCGTCAACAAATTAAAAGAATTTAAATGCTCTATAACTGACTCACCCTCTTTCATTTTCAAAGAAAATAACTTTCATTTTAAATAAAATCTATTTACCATACTCTTGGCTTGGTAGATCTCACCCAACCGATTCCACAACTTGTGTGTGGTCTCTTCCTTTGTGACATTCAGCAGCACAGAATCTGACAGCCACAAATGAATGGTTCCACGTGCCTTCTTATCTAGTTTTTCCCACTCATTCGGAGAGACATCATCAGGTTTCTTCTCTTTTTGGATAGCCAACCATTGGTTTCTTTCTTCCAACAAATCTTCTATTTTCAGATTCCACAACTCATACCATGTTCTGTTGAACTTCTCAATGTCCAATCAAGAGGTTGATGCAGCAGTGGATGCAGCCATAATAACAACACAAGATATACAAAACAAATGCAACCAAATCTCCACTACAGCTACAGCTTCCACACTACCACCCGAGAGTCAAAGATGGCCAGGCTCGGATACCAAATGTTAGAAATGAAAGTGTGATTAGGAAATCCAAATCAAAGGTAAAAACGCAAACTAAATGCATACAAAACAAGAAGTTATACCTTGATATGAAGACCCAATCTCATCAATGGGGAAGGAGCTTGCACCCAAATGCTCCAAAGATGTACACTAGATAAGGAAAACAAATGTGAAATTGCTCTATTCTAATGCAACTCACAAACTAGCTCAATAGACATTTGGACATGGTAACATTACTTAGAAATTTTATCGATAAATGGCTTGGAAGATGTATTTATAGGCATTTTGGAGAGATTTTGATCCAAGGGTTGAGATTGATTTGGGAGATCAATGGTGGAGGATGAAGATGATGTGGAGGGCCTAGATTTCATCATGGAGAATGGAGGGCTAGGAATAAAAATGAGTTTTAAATTTATTTTTGGGAAAAGGGTGAATTAAATGAGGTTGGGTGAGATGGATTATTTGTGAATTAAAAATTCACATGGGGAAAGGTAAAATGAATTAAAAATTCATTTGGAGATGAGTGGACATAAATGAGGTATGGCATGGGTAAGGGGTGTAAGATGTATTAATTGTGATGTTGGACATATTTTTATAAAAAAATGATTTATGTGGGATATATTTCAATTTTTTATTTGGAGGATGTGGGGAAGGGTGTTAAGTTAGGTCTGACCACTTAAATGAGAGGTTAAGATTAATTAAATATAGATTTTATTTAATTAATCCTAAGGCTAGGATGAGATAGGCTAGGGTAGGCAATTAAATAATGGCTATTTAATTACCTAGGGTAGGGATAGGTCAATTAATAGGCTGAATTAATTAGTTAAACATGATTCAGCTAATTAATTGGACTTAGTGAGGAGGGAAAAATTGACCAAATAAATATTGCATATTTATTAAATCAATTGGCTAAAGTTTGAACTATTGAATTAATAAAATTAATCCAATTGTTGGGGATAGAATGATGAAAAATTAGGTGATGAAGGGATAATTAATTAAATAAAAATTTAATTAATTGATTAGAAGGGAAATTGGTATGTTTAGGGATGTCGGGAGTCGGTTTGACGATGAAGATATTTTTAGGTGTCTACATTTGCCCCTCTTTGATGTGGCGTCAAGACCTAACAAGGAAGTGGTGTCAGGTCAAAGAAAAATATGCCCCAGCTACCAGGAAGGAATAAGATGGGTGAGGGATGTCCCCTCAAGAGGTCGGTGAAAAAATAATTTTTTTTGGGCGAGCTCTTGAAAGGACGCGACGGGGGTGAGAATTGGATAGAGGATGGAAAAAGAAGATGACAGAAAGAAAAACAGAGGAAAAAGAGTGGGCGAAAGGATGACATGGCTTACTATATTTAGACAAGTGGACCCTAAGGTTGCCACATTTGCACACATTGAACTCTTGAGAAGAAAGAGTAAAGGAGAGATGACAGAGCGCAATCCTAGGTTCCTGCGACTCACACACATTTTCGAGCACTTCCGATCATATGGCCAGGCACTAGAGGCTGGACCCCAAGTAGGGCCTAACCCTAGCTTTGTGATTTTTTGATTTTGTCACATTTTTTGGGGTTTGGGAATTGGGAATTGGCATTGTGGCACTATCTCAAGATCGCGCGGCACTAAAAACAAGCGGATTAGCACAATCCTCTGGATTGGCGCTATCCGCTAGGGTAGGGCAGAGGTAGATTGGTGCTAAATACTTAGCATTTTGGTTCCATCCTCTATATTAGCACAATGTGTGTCGAGGTTAGGGGTTTGGCGTTTTGGCGCCAAATGGAGAGAGGGGTAGCGCTATCTTCTAGTTTAGTGTGATGCTGTATAATGGCACTATCTTTAGGATTAGCGCAATGTGAAGGAGTAGCGCCATATAGGATATATGCGCTATCGAGGGAACTGGCGCCATTCATTAGATTGGCACCAAGTGGAATAGTGGCACCATTTGTGAAAATGGCATGAAGAGGCTATGCATTGGCACTATTATCTGAATTAGCACCCTAGGGTAATGTGGTAGCGCCATTGTTAAAAATGGTGCAAAAGATGGTCTATTGTGGCGCCAAATTACTTTTGGCTTTCAACATTAGGAGAAAGGGGTGGATTCAGAAAAAGATAGGTAGATTTTTTACCAGAAAACTGTGGATGCAGGATATGAGGTTGTTTATAGTGTCTTCGCGGGAGCGGCGCATGCCGTCTGTGATGGCATTATTTGATCATTCTGATGATGCCACTCGGGTTCGATTAGCGAGGATAGGGCTCTTGACAGCTACGTCGATGCCAGTGTTGCAAGCTCATAGAGCTCTAATTACAGTGGTATCGGCCGGAGACTTGCACATTTTTGCTTCCTACTGGTGAGATTACTATCACTCTTGAGGATGTTTATCGCATCCTCAAGCTACCTATTCATGGCCGTCAAGTGACATACGACATGAGGAGGGGATGGAGGGCCCTAATCAGATTGTTTGGCCATGATTACATGGCTTTGTCAGCAGATGGCAGGGAGATGAGCTATGAGGGGACACTGGCGGCGGGTGCAGACCACTTTGCTTTGTTCCTGTGTGCATTGATTGGTGGCGTAGTGATGCCCAATAGGATGGGCAGGGGATTTCCAGTTGGATGGGGAGAGATGATTGAGGGGATGGTTAGACATGAGACCATGTATGCCTGGGGACCGACAATGTTGGTACAGCTCTATCATGAGATGCATACAGTTGTCTATCATTATGATTCAGCTTTATCAGTCGGGGTTACTCTGCTGCATGTGTGGATCTGGGAGCATATTGCGGTCACTCGACTGAGATGTGGGTACTATCGTCGTCTGTTTGAGGCCTTTGTGTTCCTATATCGAGATGCTGAGTACACATATACTGGGCAGGTTCGGTATTGGAGATGGATGTTGGATGACATCATTCGGGTGACCTAGCGACCCTACATCAGAGTGGAGCCATGGATAGATGATGATGTGCACATGCCTTTCACTTTCCAGCAGTGCTACTTGATAAATCGAGGAGACCATATGATTGACATGTATCTACCGTTGCGAGTTATGTGACAGTTTGGGTTATGGTAGGATGCTCCACAACAGATGGCTATTTTTGCACAGACCCGTTGAGATGCCCGTTATTGGCCTGCTGCCATACAACCCCGGGTTGCCCTAGAGGATTTTGTGGCTTTGCAACCATTGCGGTGGGATTGGCAAAGTGTGGTCAGGGATGTAGGCACTACTCCTGCATATGAGACATGGTGGCAGATGTGGCAATCAACTCAATTCACTGACCCAGCAGATGAGGTAGTCCCTGCGGAGGAGGCGGTGAGGTCAGCGGATGAGGAGTCTGAGGAGGATGGGGATGATGATTTTGATGTAGATGATTTCCTAGAGGAGGGTGAGGAGATCATTGCAGACTACCTCATGGAGGTTGGAGGGGATGGGGAGGAGAGGGAGATTGGGAGAGATGGAGAGCCGATGGACATGTTAGCAACAGCAGCAGCTAGACAGGTCGAGCTCGAAGGAGAGGGGCAGGCAGGTGGTGGTTCACAGGTGCCCTAGTAGTAGGTTAGACATGGGGTACCTGTACAGCAGGTGCTTGTGGATCAGGTCCAGATTGGAGTGGTGCAGAGGCAGGGAGGACCTTGACAACATGGGGGATAGCCGAGGGTGGACATGGGTGTTCTACCCCCACCACAGGTATCATAGTAGTAGTAGGCTATTGCAGCAGGGTAACAGGCAGAGGCAGGACCTTCAGGGGTAGGTGGAGAGGTAGAGCTTCAAGGACCTACATCTCGTCGATAGCCTCAGAGTGGAGAGGAGGAGGAGGTTGAGACTCTGCAGGGATAGGTAGCGAGCCTGCAGGAGGCTTTAGAGAGCCGTGAGGCAGAGTTAGTGCAGTTGCGGGGGACAGTTGTATTATTGGATGGTACAAATGGACAGGTGGCTGCATTATGGGCACAGTTAGCCCAAGCTCAGGGTGAGATAGTGGTTTTGACAAGAGAGCGGGATGCTGCCCTTACGAGAGCTCAGCAGGCAGAGGCTACGGTGAGAAGTTTACAGGCCTCAGGTGCCAGTATGGCCCCAGTTTTGACACTGATGCAGACACAGTTGTCTCAGGCACAGGGATAGGTGTCTTAGATATAGGGACAATTGTCAAAGACCAGTCGACGAGCGGATTATTATCAGGTTCTCTATCATGCGGCAGTGCCAGCAGAGTAGCGTGCACCAAGCTATAGTGAGCTCAATGGGGCCAAGTCACCTAGGTCACACAGATCTAGATTAGTTCAGTCTGTTCAGCAGTTGATGAGTCCTCCATCACATGTGCCCCAGCAGGTTACACAAATACAGGTTCAGCCACAGCTGCAGCCATAGCCACAGGCAGGACCACAGCCACCACCACGACCAGGATCTCCTGCTGAGTCAGAGAGAGGGTCCTCTATGTGACAGTGTATCATTTTGGCCCTTAGAGGCATTGTATCATGACATGTTATTATATTTTTTGATGTATATACATGAGCAATGTACATTTTTGCGATGATGATATATGAGATGATGCTTTTTGATGGAGTATTTGTTTATTTATGATGGTTTTATATGATTATGATGATGCTTATGTTGATGGATGCAGTATGCTTTATGGATTATATGCTATGGATGTGTTGTGTTTATGCAATGTATTATGTTGATGTTATGGATGTACCTATTGATGTAATATGATGGATGTAATGATGGTTTACTTATTTTGATATATGCATTGTTGTGATCTATAAATGTCAGATTAATAATCATTTATTATGGATGTAAAATGTAATGCAATGGAAATGTACGTTTATCTAAATAAATAAATAAACACATGTTATGTATGGAAATATGGATATGCAAGTAGATGTTTATAAAATGTAGCTAAATGGTTATGATTATGATTATGCAATGTTACTAAATGATTATGCTATGCAAGTAAATGTAACTAAATGATTATGAAATGATATGTGGAATGCAATGTAATGATTGGAATGCAAACTAAATGTAAATTAAATGATTATATGTAATTTAATTGATTATGGAATGCAATTTAAATGATTATTATATGCAACTAAAGGACTATAATATGCACCTAAATGAATATGCAATTTAAATGATATATGATATGCAAGCTTAAATGATTATAAAATGTATCTAAATGAGTATGCAAATTAAATGATAGATGATATGCAACTAAATGATATGTGAGATGTAAACTAAATGATTCTAAAAATGCACCTAAATGAAATGCAAATTAAATGATATATGATATGCAACTAAATGATATGTGAGATGTAAACTAAGTGATTCTAAAAATGCACCTAAATGAAATGCAAATTAAATGATATATGATATGCAACTAAATGATATGTGAGATGTAAATTAAGTGATTCTAAAAATGCACCTAAATGAAATGCAAATTAAATGATATATGATATGCAACTAAATGATATGTGAGATGTAAACTAAGTGATTCTAAAAATGCACCTAAATGAAATGCAAATTAAATGATATATGATATGCAACTAAATGATATGTGGGATGTAAACTAGGTGATATGTGAGATGATTAAGGCTTGATACACATGATGTTCTTTGTTGGACCCTGGGTGGTGGGGCTGTGTGACAGGGGAAATAAGGGGGGATAGGATAAGGGTGGACGGATATGATTGGCTACGGCAAGATTGGGAGAGGTGGGGGGGAGTGGGATGGTTAATGAGGGAGTTGCTAGGTCATGAAACACCACGTCATTGAGGGGGGATTTACTTTGGCTTAGGATGTGTTGAGTGAGAATAAGTTGGAGGAATGGGATTAGTGAGGGGATTTGGTAGGGTGGGGGGGGGGGGATAGGCTAGGTGATTACAAAATCTAGGCCCAGATGGTATAGTTGAATAAATGATTAGCATGATGATTTGAGCTAGTAACAGTAGTTGCATAACATTATTTGAGAGCATTTCTTAGTTTATTATAGCAATGTAGGATATAGTTCACAAAGGTTTGAGATGACCTAGGTGATGATATATATCCCACGATTGCATGGACTAGACCTACAAATAATAGGTTGATTTCATGCATGCCCAAGGTAGTATAACCTTGCCTGGCCTAAGAAGGGGACTCATAGTGATGAGTGCCAATAGTACATATAAGGTATTGATGCCTATATATACAAATGATTCACATCATACTAGAACCGACCCAGGCTTCAAGATATGAATACTATTCTTGGAGTAATGAAACAAACCCACAAGCACAACATACAGAAACAATGACCATGTCTATTCCAGGTGTTGTCCGCCACTTACCATGATATAATGAGATCAAGGTAGCTTTGGAAATGACTTAGAGTGAGACAAAAAGATAAAAATCAATAATCAAAAAGACCAACAAAAAGATACAAATAGCCTTTGTGTGCTCTTGCCAAGATACATGATGACAGATTCTTGTCCATTGTAGGAACGATATATCCTAGGACGCGAATCGGTTGAATTTTGTTGGATAATTTTTGAAAGGTGGGCAAAAGGATAGTTAGGCCATATGTGGGATTATAGTTGGTATGTTGATTGATGTTTTTTGTGTTAGGGACCATGCTTCAAGCGTATACTTAGCATGTGTACCATTTATTGGGTCTAGTAAGCTTAGTAAATGGGGACCATCCAAATGGGTTGGATGGGTGCATCTTATGTACCTAAGTATTGGATACTTCCTTTGTATTCTAGACTGCCTACATACCCTGTGTCCATGGGATCAAGGTACTTTCAAGATGTGGGCGAGATGAATATGTAATTTTCGCAAGACTTGATGATGTGGGAATGGTTTAGGATGGGTGTGATTATGAGGGTTGATGACTGTTGATAGTCACAAGTTGCAGTGAGATCAATGTATGGGGGTGATTTGCAGTGGATTGTTGGGAAGGATTTTTTGGATTTTGGTAATTTTCTATTGTTTTTGGATTTTTTTTATTTTCTATTGTTTTTGGATTTGTTGGTTTTCTATTGCTTTTGGATTTTTTGGTTTTCTACTGTTTTTGGATTTTTTGATTTTCTATTGTTTTTGGATTTTTTGATTTTCTATTGTTTTTGGATTTTTTATTTTATTTTCTATTGTTTTTTGATTTTTTGATTTTCTATTGTTTTTTGATTTTACAGTTGTACAAAAGGAAGCTTACAAGGATCCTCATTCCATGAATTAGTGTTGGGTGGGATATTGCAGGGTGGGCGATAGGACTTGATGTTTCATAATTCCAAGCCATGAGATGCATGCAATATGAAGTGTTGTGACAGAAAGAGGACTTATTAGATGGTAGAACCGGCCACTACACATAGCGCCTGAAATAGGTTTTCACCGTGGTACTTATCCAAGGCGTCACTGAAGTGATTTTCACCATTGGAAGTTTTTATTGCACTCAAATTTTTCTTGATTTTTTGGTTTTTTTATTTTTTTATTTTTTGCCTTGGGGTACTCGATGGGTTATGCGTAGAATTTCTTCAGGTGTAGAATGTTCATAGGGTCATCCAGAGGTTACCCCTTAGGTCTTGCAAGCTGGTATGCTCCTAATCCATAGCTGGCTATGATGACATAAGGCCCTAGCCAATTGGGCTCAAATTTTCCTTTCTTAGGACACTCCTGCAAGTTTTTCTAGTTTTCCATAAGGACAAGGTCACCTACTTAAAATTTTTAGTTTCTTATTTTCTTGTGATAGCTTCTTCTGAGGCAATTTTGATAGGCCTACAGGTGGTTCAACGCATCTAGACATTTCTCATCCAGTAATTCTAGCTGATGCAACCTTGCGACTCGGTATTCCTCATCATTGATTATATTTTGTAGAGATACTATTAGGGATGGGAGCTCGACCTCAATAGGTAAAATGGCTTTGGATCCAAATACAAGGGAATATGGAGTGGCTCCTGTGGGGGTACGGATCCTTGTATGATAGGCCCATAGGGCGGGATTGAGATGGAAGTGCCAGTCACAGCCAGCTTCATTAACCGTTTTCTTTAGAATGTGGAGGATGGTTTTATTTGAAGCTTCTGCTTGACCATTTTCTTGAGGGTAATATGGAGTGTAAAAGTGTTGGATTTGGAATTTTTCGCACAGAGTGCGGACTTCCTGGTTCTTGAATGGTTTGCCATTGTTGGTGATGATGGAATGATGGATACTATAACGACATATGATATAATGGAGGATGAACTTGGATATCTGGGTTCCCGTGATGAAGGTGAGTGGTATTGCTTCCACCCACTTAGTGAAGTATTCGATAGCTGTGATGATGAACCTATGGCCATTGGATGATGGTGGGTGTATTTTGCCTACGAGGTCAAGTCCCCACTATGAAAAAGGCCACGGCGTCATGATTGGTTGCAATTCTTGTGCTGGTGCGTGAATGAAATCTCCATGCTGTTGACATGGCAGGCATTTTTTTACAAACTGGTAGGCGTCTCGTTCCATGGTTGGCCAATAGTATTCGGTCCTTAGGATCTTTTTAGCGAGAGTGGGTCCACTTGATTGTGCCCCATAGATGCCTTCATGTACCTCGTGCAAGGCCACTTCAACTTCCCTAGAGTCTAAACATCATAAAAGTGTGCCATCAAGACTCCTTTTGTATACGGTATCTCCTACAAGGGTGAAGCGAGAGGCTCGGCAGATGAAAGTTTTTCATTGTGAGGCGGACAGGTTAGGAGGGATGATGTTATCATGGAGATATAGATAGGTTTCTTGATACCACGGAGATAAGGGACCAATGACTTCGCACACTAGCTCTGATTGGGGAACATCGTATGTTGGAATAGGGAGTTCTTCTATCAGGAATTCACACTTCTTGCTATCCTTCTATAGACACCTAAAAATGTCTCTTACCATCAAACCGACTCTCGAAATCCCTAAACTATCATTTTCCCTTCTAACCAATTAATTAAATTTTTATTTAATTAATTATCCCTCCATTTCTCAAATTCACATTATTTTATCCCCAAAATTAAATTAATTTCATTAATTCAATAGTCCCAACCTTAGCCAATTGATTTAATAAATATGCAATATTTATTTAATCAATTTTCCCCTTTTCACTAAATCCAATTAATTAGCTAAACCATGTTTAACTAATTAATTCAGCCTATTAATTGACCTATCCCTACCCTAGACAATTAAATAGCTATTATTTAATTACCTACCCTAGCCTACCTCATCCTAGCCCTAGGATTAATTAAATAAAACCTATGTTAAATTAATCCTAACCTCTCACTTGGGTGGTCAAACCTAGTTTAACACCCTTCCCCACATCCTCCAAATAAAAAATTGAAATAAATCCACCTAAGTCAATTTTTTATTTTAAAACATCCCACATCACAATTAATTCTTCTTACACACCCCTTAACTCACCCATAC
This sequence comes from Cunninghamia lanceolata, assembly GCA_027924645.1. Lineage (NCBI taxonomy): Eukaryota > Viridiplantae > Streptophyta > Pinopsida > Cupressales > Cupressaceae > Cunninghamia > Cunninghamia lanceolata. The sequence continues at coordinate 2,356,888 of BSBN01000277.1, forward strand.
TCATTTATTTCCACTTATCCCCAAATGAATTTTTAATTCATTTTACATTTCCCATATGAATCTTTAATTCAAAAATAATCCTCCACACCTTTCCCCATGTGAATTTAAAATTCACAAATAATGAGAGCCCTCCAAATCCATTGACCAAGCTTCAACCCTTGATCTCTCTCTTATCCACTCCCCTTGTGACACTTGTCACAAGGCTATGACTTCAATCCTAACCCTAACTCTCATCCATTCTTAGCCCTTGATCTCATCTTTTGATCATCACCCTCCATCCTCTTTTCCAGAAATCTATAAATGAGACCCTTCTCTAAGCCATTTTAGAGGGACTTCTTCTTGCATCCAAACTCTGCCCAAATTTCTCTCAATCTCCTCATCATACCATCATAATATCATAATCACTTTAGCCATTCCATCTAATCTATCAATCTATCATCCAATCCCCTATCTACATTATGTTGAATGCATTTGAGCAATCCACATTTCATCAACTTGGGTAAAATCTAAGGAGCTTGGGTGCAACTCCTTCCACCCTATCTTGGATTTGTGGGTCATTGTGAAGGTATATCATTTGTGTTTTGCATTTGATTTGTGCTTTGACTTTCATTTTGACTTCATAGATTACACCTTCTTCATGTCGACCAGGGACCCGATGGTGGCCATGGTGTCTGCAGCTTTGTTGTTTAGACTTGGGATCTGTTCAAAGTGGATGTCATCAAAATAGTCTTTAAAGTCATGGACCATCTTTTTGTAAGGCAGTAGTTTATCATCCTTGGTCTTGTACTCATTGTTTACTTGTCGGATGACCAGTTGTGAGTCTCAATACACTGTCAGCTTCTGAATTCTCCATTTGATTGCCATTCGGAGACTTGTGATAAGGGCCTCATACTCTACAACATTGCTGGTACATGGGAATGTGATTTTGAAGGACTTGGGGATGGTGTCACCTTGAGGGGTAACAAACAAGACACTTGCCCCCGAGCCTCTATGTGTATATGACCCATTGAAGTATAGTTTCCATGTTTCTGTTGCCGGTGCTATTGTCAAGATGGCTTCATTAGGAAACTCTACCGGTGTAGGACATTCTGCTAGAATGGGTGCTTCAGCCAACTGATCAGTGATAACCTATCCTTTGATAGCTTTTCTCTCAGTATATTCAATGTCAAATTTGGTGAGGATCATGACCCATTTTGCCATTCTCCCAGTAAGAGCAGCTCTATTTAGCAGATATTTTAGTGGATCGATCTTGGCGATGAGCTTAGTTTTGTGATTGATCATGTAGTGTCTTAGTTTTTGTGAAGTAAAGACTAGGGCTAGACATGCTCATTCAATTGGTGTATAGTTTAGCTCATAGGATATCAGGGTGTGGCTGATGTAATATATGGCTCTTTCCTTCCCTTGCTCATCGTGTTGTGCTAATAAGGCTCCAATAGTTGTTTCTGTTGCTGAGATGTATAATAGGAGGGGTTCTCCTTGCCTTGGTGGAGTTAGAACAGGGGGATTAGCTAGGTATTATTTTAGGTGATCGAAGGTAGCCTAACACTGATTGTTCCAGGCAAAAGCTGTATCCTTTCTGAGGAGATGTTGGAATGGTTGACATTTATTGGCAAGTTGAGCAATAAACTGACGAATGGACTAGAGTTTCCCTTGCAGACTTCTTAGCTGTTTTAGTGTTTTCGAAGGAGGCATTTTAGTGATGGCCTTGACTTTTGCAGGGTCTACCTCAATTCCTCTTTTGGAGACTATGTATCCCAAGAGTTTTTCGGAGGTGACCCTGAAGACACATTTCTTTGGATTCAAGCGAACATTGTATTGCTCCAGTCAATCGAAGATCTTTGCCAATACATCCAGGTGTTCCTCCCATGTCTTTGATTTTCCTAGCAAGTCATCCACATAGTCTTCCATGATGTGGTGGAAAAGATCATGGAAGATGATAGTCATGGCTCATTGATATGTGGCTCCAGCATTCTTTAGGCCAAAAGGCATTACCACCCAATAGTATGCCCCCCATGGACATATAAAGGTTGTCTTATGTTGGTCCTCTTCTGCGATCCTGATTTGATTGTATCCTGAAAGACCATCCATGAGGGATAACATCTCGTGTCCTACTGTAAGATCCACTATCATGTCAATGTTTGGTAAAGGGAAATCATCCTTCAGGCAAGCTTTGTTAAGATCTCAGAAGTCAGTACAGCAATGGATTCGGCCATCAGGTTTGTCTACTAGTACTAGGTTGGAAACCCATTCAAGATAATCAATTGGTCGGATGAACTTGACATCTAGTATTTTCTTCAATTATGTTTTGACTAGGAGGGCCACCTGAGGGTTCATTTTTCTCAGCTTCTATTTCACTAGTTTTGCATCATGTCATACTGCAAGGTGATGGATGACCAAAGCGAGATCGAGCCCTGGCATGTCTGCATTAGTCCATGTAAAATTATGATTTCTACATTTGAAGAAGGCTAAGAAGTTTTCCTGCTCTATTGCGCTAAGAGATTCTTCCCTAAAGGTGATTTTTGGCTCTTCTTCCATCCCAAGATTCATCTCTTGAGCTAGCTCTACCAGGATGGGTGATCTGTCGAGATATACCTTGTCTATCTTGGGAAGGCCCATGATTCCATCTCCTAGCACCTCATGGAGGTTTTCACCTTTATTTTTACTTTTTTGGGATCTAACACTGCCGCAGAACAGTTTTCACCATCAAATCCATGTTTGATTTTTATATTTTTGTGACTGGAAGCAAGGGTTGTCTCCCCAAAATAGGTAGCTATATCAAGTTCCATGATGTATCCTGCTCTATGATCTCCTAGGGGGAAGTGATCTCTAGCCCCCATCATTTCAGTGATGGCTTCATGTTGGGTGCTATGTCGAAGACAGGAGGTCCCTATTGTTCCTAGTCTATGAGGTCAGGGTATACAAGGGGTAAGTCATTGAATGAAGAGGTTAGGGTGGTGACTATGTATATGGTGCATATGGATGAGTCAAAGAAATTGGTGAAGTCACTAAAGGAGTCTTGATGGCCCATTTTGTTGACATTATCTACTTCAAGGGAGACCGTAGTGACCTCAGCTAGGATACATTCGCCAGTAGTGAGGATACGTTGTTGTTGACCATATCCTAACCCTTGAGTATAAGGATTTCTTATCGCTTGGACTGGTTCCACGATCCCTTGTTCATGAAGGCCGATATCACCTTGTCCTTTATAGCCCATGTTTTTGACAATTTCTGACCCTTTTCCATAGATCTCTGTTGGTATTGTGGGGGCTTCTTGCTCAGTTTCTTCATCTTTATATAGCTAGGATGATATGTCTTTGAGCACATCTTGATCCAGGAGATGTTTCTTCTCAAAGGTAGGTGATGGTTGACATTTGATGACAACTATATTGGCCGCTTCTTTCTTTGGGAGGCCAAACATTTTAGGGTTGGGTAATGTGCCCACACAAAAGGTACCATGTAGGTCGTATTCCCCATATCCCATGTCACTGAGCTTGATCTTGACCTCAGGTGGTGGAGATGTTTGGGATGAAGTGGTGGCAATGTTGGCGGGGTCAATGTATGAGGTGGATGTTGTGGGATTGGCTTTTGTGATGGCTTTGTTATATGGACAGAAGGTGTGGTCATGGCCTTCCAAGAAACTGCAGTATTGGAAGGGGCAGGGGTCGGTGTAGATAGTTACTTCCATGCCATTGTGAGGGAACTTTAGACATTGATGGAATGTAGAGGGGACCGCTTGCATGGCATGGATCCACAGTCAGCCGAGAAGAATGTTGTAAGGGAGATCAAGATCAAGGACCTGACATTTTGTTTCCATTATCTTTTGTCCCACTTGAATAGGGATCTTGATAGTACCCTCAGATAGTCATTCAGTGTCATCATACCCTTTGATTGTTATGCATTCACTAGTGTCTACAACCACATCCGAGTATCCCAAGTGTTTTAGTAATTTAAGAGTGCATATGTTTAGGCCAGAGCCACCATCTATTAAGACTCTCTTGATGATATGCTTGTGGATGCGGACTTTGATGTGTAAGGTGTCATTATGTAAGTGTTCTTAAGTGGGAAGATCCTTTTCTAAAAATGTGAGATGATGAGGTGCGGCGATATGGCCCACCATGGCTTGGAATTGATTCACATTCAGGTTGGTGGGAACTTGTGTTTCCAAGAGTGCTTTATCAAGGACTTCTTTATGGAGAGGTGACATGCGGAGTAGCTCAAGTATGGAGATTTGCGCAAGGGTCTTTCCTAGATGTTCTAGGAGGTTGTACTGATTGGTAAGCGATGGGCGTGTAGTTGGATGATTGGGTAGGGAGTCTGACGTGGATGTGGGTGTTTGATCAGTGGTAGGGGCTGTGCAGATGGATACACGACCATGAAAAGTTGTGATGGCGCAATCGGGTGCTTGAGCCCAAATGGTGATTGTGTTGACATGGTTAAATGATGGTTCTATCCGCCCTACAATAGAGTCATAGGATGCAGGTGGTGGGGTGATGTTTTAGGCTTGATTAGATGATGAGGCCTTGTTATGATTGGGCAGTGGATCCTTGTAATCTCCTAGTTTAGCATTGGGCAATGGTTGGGTGCTTTGGTCAAGGGTGACTTGATTATGATCTATGAGGTCTTGCACACAATGTTTTAATTTCATGCAATCAGCAATTTTATGGCCCACAACACGGTGGTAGTTGCAATAATTATTTTCATTGTACCATGTAGCTTTGAGCTCATTCTCTTGTCAGGGTTTAACAAGTAGGAGAGTTATCAAACCTTTCTTTAGGCATCTGTCAAGGATATCCTTGATTGGTTCTCCTAAAGGTGTGACTTTCCTTCGGGGTTTGTTTTGTCTAGATTGCCCCTTTGGGATATTTACATTGGTGGTATATGTTTGATTCTATACATGTTGGACGGTCTTTACGTCAGTGACACCGTCGTTCAAGGTGTTTTTATTCTTTCCCCAAAAGCATGGCTTATCATTTGATTGCGTGTTGTTGTTTTTGTTTGCATGGGGGACGTTGATATTGATTTTGTTGTTGTTTTTGTTGTTGTTGTTGTAGGACTTGTTGTCATATAATTTGATCGAGCCTTTGGCGATAAGGGCCCTTTCTATGGTAGTACCTTTGTCAATGGCTTCTTCAAAGGTAGATGCACAAAGGATCTATAGATGGAACCCTATTTCTTGATTTAGGTTAGTCACAAACATGGTGACTAATTATTTCTCAGGAATTGACCAAGGGAGTTTGCTTTCTAAGCTTCTCAACCTTTGCAAGAAGGAAGCGAAGGATTCTCCACTCTTTTGTTTTGTATTGTAAAGGTCTATCATAGATATTTTGTGTTCAAAATTATAGGAGAAATGATTAAAAAAAATTCTGTGAGCTCAGGGAAAGATCTAATGCCCGGGGGAAGATGTGCAAACCATTCAACGGCTTGACCGTCGAGGCTTCTTGGAAATAGTCTCATTAGATAGGTATCATTGTTTGATACTTCTAAGCAAGTGAGGTAGAACTCCCTAAGATGATCCCTAGGGTCTTCATTTCCCTTGTATTTGTCAAATTTGGGTGTTTCAAAATTTTTGGGGAAAGGGGGCATGTACAGTGTTTGATCAAACAGATAGGGACAAATATCCTCATAAGAATAGTGCTTGCATTTGCCCCCAGTTTGTATATCATCTACTTTTTGAATCAAGGTTTGTACAATGCTTGTTACATTCGAGGTTGGTGGCAGTTGTGGTGTGTAGGTTTTCTGATTGATGAGATGTTCGAGATTGGGTGGGATTTGATGTTGGGGGTTGGGGGAGATTGTGTTTTGGTACTATGGGGTGGTGTTTTGGTTGAGTTGTGCAAGATGTTGTTGATAAGCGTAGAGTTGTTGGAGAATATGCAGAGGTATTTGAGGATTGGGATTATGTTGTGTTGATGATGCTACGGGGTTTTGTAGATACGTGAGATTAGATGGATTGACATTGGATGGGTTGACGTTGGATGGGTTGACATGAGATGGATTGACATTGGATGGGTTGGTCGTGTTGTAAGGTGGTTGTGAAAAGAATTATCTTATGTAGGCTATGGTTTGAGGGTTGAGTGGAGGCACACTCATGGAGGCACTTGTATGCGTGAGGTTCCCTTGGATGCCTAAGGTGATTTGTGAAATGGAAGAGGTTACGTTAGTTGTGATAGTGGATGTGGTGACGGGTTGGGAGGTGGTAGGATTGGAGACACTTGTGGGAATCATAGATGTGGTAGCATTAGAGCTTGTGGGGGTGGTAGATATGGTGGTTGTTGAGGTTTGAGAGATGATAGGTTGGGTGTTTGATGTAGATGGTTGAGAGGATGTGGTAGGATTGATGTTAGAGGTGGATGGTTGAGACGATGTCATGTTGTGGGGTGGTTGGGCACCAATTTTGAGGAGGTAGTCAAGATATCTATTTGGATCCGACCTTAGGATTTTGTCAAGCAAGTCCATGTTGTCGGCGTCTTGTGTAAAGTTCAAGACATCTTGGTCATCTTGGCTAAGGATGGGTGGTGGTGGTGGTGGTGGTTGTTGCAATAAATGGAAGGGGTTTTCATTGGGATTGTATGTCAGGATTTGAAAGACCAAAGGTAGGTTGTGTTTGGTTGATTGGTAGGTTGCTGTCGTTGGTATTAGGCATTCCTATGCCCTTATATTGTCTAGAGTCTTCCATTTCTTAATTCTTTTTGTGTTGTGATCTAGTTATGGGCATGCAAGTTATGGATTTAATTTTGAGGTGGAGTGAAATGGGGATGGAGACCTTAGAGAATTTAGATTAAATTGTTGGACCCAAAGAAGGATGTGGTAGTGAGATGGAGTAGAGAAAAAGATGAAGGGGTGGTTGTAGTGTGATGAAGGAGGATAAGTCTTCAAAAAAGTGTTAATCTAAGGATGATAAGAACAGACGGTATTGACTTTTTTGCACAAATTTGGACCAAAAGGTAGATGATAGATGATGTTTGCTTGAGGATAATTTTGATGGAAGGGATTTTGATGTTGATTTTGATGTTTGGTATGAGATATTAGGATGATGTTTTTGAAAAGGATTTTGAGGGTCAATGGATGAGCTCAAGTAAGATCTAGATTTGTGTCACACCAATGGATGTTTCTCTTTGTTTGGGGTAGACTAATGACCTTACACAAAGAAGGATGATTATTTCACTTGAAAGGTTGACTAATGACTCTCCAAGAAAAATATGATGTGAATGATGAAATCTAGATCTAGCTTTAGCTCAAAGGGATGACGAGTTTTTGGTTGATGATTTTTTGATGGGTGTTTGGATTTGGAAGATTTTGGATATGTTTTTGGTGAGAGAAGTGAAAGGATCTTGGAATGATTTATTGTGACAAGGATGTTTGTTTGGTCCAAAAGGTATGCAAAGATTAATGAGGATGAATGGATATGAAGTTGAGTGGATTATGGTATGGCGAGGGGTCTGATAATGATAATGATTGATTCTCTAAGGGCAAAATGAAGGTATGATTGGAAATTTTGAGGAGAAAATGGATGGGGTATTGACAAATTTTTGGGAAGGTGATTATGGATTATTGTCAGGCAGGTGCTAAAGATCACAATGAGATTGGTCTCAGTTTCAGGCAGATCAGTCTGCAAATAGTGTCAATCCACAAGTGAAATGGCACCAAAATCAGATAGAGATGGCGCTGAAACAGGTCAGTGTTGGTCGAGGCTCTGAAAAAGATAGATTTTGATGACAAATTTGGATTTGTTTTGATATGAAGTTTGATCAAATGATTTTTATTGTCTCTTGGCAAGTTTCTTGAAAGCACTTTAAGCATAATGACACAATAACCAAGATGTTTTTTTGTGAAAAGATGTGTGATTTTCTTAAACAAGCACTTTGCACAACCTAAGGCGAAGATAGGATAGTATTTGGTGAATCCCCTAGCTACGCTTATTCAAAACGGGTAGCTCTAGGATCTTGGTAGCACCGGCTCCCCCTTACAGTGCACTCACTTCTCATGCATACCAAGATCTGGGTTTCCACAAAGGCTTGTCCCTCACCAAACCTTAGGATTGTCCCTGCTACCTCAGCTAAGTACTGCATGAATCAGGGTTACTTCAAAGGTTTCCCTTCTGCATCAACAAATAGAAGGTTTTTTAGCTTGTTAAAACAAAGGTTCGTACTAAGTGCATTCGTTCAAGTGGCCATACGTGCGGCAGCGCTACTCTCCGTTATGGAGTCTCCCAGCCTCCAAGGGTTACGCCTTGGAGGGTTTTGGGGAAGGTTGGTTGTTGGTATGACACAACAACACCTGTTGCTTGTGACTTTTGTCACAAACACATTATTTTATATAGCAGCTCGAAAGAGCTTGGCTTTAGCTTGTTGCCGCTTGGGTCATTCCCACCTTTTGAAGTGGGGTGGCAGGCCCTCTAAGGATTTAACAAAAGCAACACAACAACAAAAATACTTTTGATCCCCAAGTTCATACAAGGACGCGAGGGGAGAGCATACGTATATTTTGTGCTTGGGTCACACTAAAAAAGGTTCATTTTAGTTCTTTGGATTATGTTGGGGGTGATTTATGTAAATGTTGTGAGAATCTTTTGATTCCCAAAATCACCAATGGTGCGAGGGAAGAGAATACACTATTCACCACATGAACATCATCATGAAAACACTTCACACAATTTGATTTGTTTTCTTGTTTAGATGAGTGAAAAATGCATATTGTTGTTCTTTTTAATCCGATGAGTTATGATGCACTTTGTGGTTCTTTTTAAAGCCCAAAATTGAAATGTTTGTGGATTTGTTGGCAAACACTTGTTAATTTTATAGCACCAAACTCAAATGTTGTTTATGTTAAGGCACACAAAGATCTGTTTGTTGGTTGTTGATAAATTTTAGTGCACCAAATTGAAATGTTTGTTTCTAAGCTAACATACAAGGGTTCTTTTTAAGCACCAATTGAAGTGTTCGTTTAAACTAAAGATAAAAGAAACCCTACAGGAACTTGTTAGTGGATGTGGAATGATGGTGATGACCTACAAACAGCTTACCAGCCCCTACACGGAACCCAAAGTTAGCCTGTAAAAATAGCTCTAAAATAGAGATCAAATGGCGCCACTGCGGACTGCAATGGCGCTACTGACAGAAATTGACCTAAAAACCTGACACCCTAGAAAATAGCACTGATATAAGTATAGATGGCGCTGATTTACAAAATAGCGCTAAAACCAGATACAGAATGCGCCAGAATAGAAGATAGCGTTAAAACCAGATACAGAATGTGCCAGAACAGAAGATAGCACTAAAATAGATTACATAAGGTGCTAAAATAGACAATAGTGCTAATATGAATATAACAAGGTGCCACTGCGAGTGCGGTTGAATGGTCTAGTCAACAATTGAAAATAGCGTTGCTCTGGGTGCCGATAGCGCCGATACGAGCTTAAACTTGTCAGGCTTGCAAAACAAAGGTCTTCCTAACCAAAATAGAGGGTTAGACTGCAAAGAAAAGGGGCTTGTTAGTCTTGTTAGCCTAATGAACAGAAATCAAGACAAGATAAAAAGCCAAAATGTATGTTTGGTCTTTAAGAAAATTTTGGCATAACCTCCCCCTCTTCGTACAAGATGTCTGCAAAAATAGAGAGTGAATAACCTCAGAAAATGGTAGGAAAATCAAAAAGCAAAAGATATGTGTGAGTACAATCTAAGACAAAAGTGCTATGTTAAATAGCGCTAAAACAGCATATAGCACTAAAATGCACCATAGATGGTGCCACTGCACAGGTAGATAGCGCCACTCCTGCAAAACACGTCTCAAAAACAAAACTCACAAAAAAAAAGATTAGATATAGACCTTGCGGGTCCTACCGAGCATGCCAATGTGATAGGAAATCCAAATCGAAGGTAAAAACACAAACTAAATGCATACAAAACAAGAAGTTATACCTTGATATGAAGACCCAATCTCATCAAAGGGGAAGGAGCTTGCACCCAAATGCTCCAAAGATGTACCCTAGATAAGGAAAACAAATGTGAAATTGCTCTATTCTAATGCAACTCACAAGCTAGCTCAATAGACATTTGGACATGGTAACATTACTTAAAAATTTCATCAATAAATGGCTTGGAAGATGTTGTATTTATAGGCATTTTGGAGAGATTTTGATCCAAGGGTTGAGATTGATTTGAGAGATCAATGGTGAAGGATGAAGATGATGTGGAGGGCCTAGATTTTATCTTGGAGGATGGAGGGCTCGGAATAAAGATGAATTTTAAATCCATTTTTGGGAAAAGGGTGAATTAAATGAGGTTGGGTGAGATGGATTATTTGTGAATTAAAAATTCACATGGGGAAAGGTAAAATGAATTAAAAATTCCTTTGGGGATGAGTGGACATAAATGAGGTATGGTATGGGTAAGGGGTGTAAGAGGTATTAATTGTGATGTTAGACATATTTTTATAAAAAATTAATTTATGTGGGATATATTTCAATTTTTTATTTGGAAGATGTGGGGAAGGGTGTTAAGCTGGGTTTGACCACTTAAATGAGAGGTTAAAATTAATTAAATATAGGTTTTATTTAATTAATCCTAAGGCTAGGATGAGATAGGCTAGGGTAGGCAATTAAATAATGGCTATTTAATTACCTAGGGTAGGGATAGGTCAATTAATAGGCTGAATTAATTAGTTAAACATGATTTAGCTAATTAATTAGATTTAGTGAGGAGGGAGAAATTGACCAAATAAATATTGCATATTTATTAAATCAATTGGCTAAAGTTTGAACTATTGAATTAATAAAATTAATCTAATTGTTGGGGATAGAATGATGAAAAATTAGGTGATGAAGGGATAATTAATTAAATAAAAATTTAATTAATTGATTAGAAGGGAAATTGGTATGTTTAGGGATGTCGAGGGTCAGTTTGACGATGAAGACATTTTTAGGTGTCTACAGAAAGCAACACTACTTCAATGGAAATCTGATTCAAATAATTTTTAGCAATCTTTTAAGTGTGCATTAACAATGGAGATTGTAATCAAAACATAAAACCCACAATACAAAAATATACCAGGAGTAGAATGAAGCACATAACACAAGTGTTTAACATGGAGAAAACCCTTGCAGGTAAAAAACTCCACCAAGAAAAGAGGCCAAGTTGTATTATCTTCACAAAATAAGATTACAAATACATTCACTTCCTCTATCCTTCAACCTTCACTCTAACAGAACTTGGGTACCTATAAATTTTTATGCATCTCATCTACTATGTTATGGTTTATATAGAATTTACACAACCTCAAGACATTAAATGACTTCTTACAAGCTCATAACACTTGCCAAGAGTCTTGAAACAATACAACCTTGGGCATCCCTGGACAAGAATAGGCTCTTACGGGGTCACAAATGTTGTCATACATGCATCTTACACTTGGAAAAAGGTGCCCATGCAATCTTGAATAGCTAGGGACCAAAAATAGCCACTTACAGCATCTAAGTTGTCATAGAATCTCTTACACCTTCTTATAACATCTATGACGTGTGTCATAACACTAAAAATAGATTATTCCTCCACATGTACACCCCACTTTGACCAATTACCATTTACCATAGTAAATGACATCTTGTAACTACCTTCGGTAACTCCAGGACTTACCATGTAGTAACTCCACAATTACCATGGACAGTAAATAATTTTTACCACTATCGGTGAAATTTGTACATCCCTTATGGTTACAAATAATAAATAGAGTAATAGAATAATGGGATTTACAAGGTTAATGGCACCTTATCCCAACATGTATGTATATGTATGTATATGTATATATGTATATGTATATGTACATGTATATGTATATATGTATATGTATATATATGTATTTATGTATATGTATATGTATATATATTTGTATATATATATATATATACACACACACACACACAAACACACACATATGTTATGTATGAAAATAGGGATGACCAAGTTTTCTGTGTTAATTAGATTCAATCAAACCCTTCTTTCACACATACATTCAAGGACATAGATCGAGCTAAGTCACAACTGTGATAGAGGACTCAACTACAGGTCTGATGTCACTATTAGATGCTTGGAAATATAGAATAGATTGATATTTTGTTAAAACTCTAGTCCGATTAGGCCTAAAACCCTAATTATGAAAAATCGTAAACAAATGGATGAATCTCAACAAATGCTCACACAAGAAGGCACAAAATATAGATTAGAAACATACTAGGATTTTAATTATAAAAAGTAGAAACTTCAGGGATGAAAGAGGGATCACCCTTGTCTAAGGTGGCACTTTTTTCTGGAGGTCGGGAGCCAAATATGTTGTATATTGTACCCTACTCAAAGATTTTTGATAGTGACAAATTGAAGGATGAAAGAGGGATTACCCTTGTCCAATTAGGGATATTTTCCACTACTTTCTTCAGATTTGGAATCCTTATGCTCTACACTGATCTCCTACAACACCTCTCCACAAGATCCAACACCTGTCACCTGCAATCACAAGAGAGGGGTTGGGGGTTGTGGTGTTTAGGAGCTTGCCTTGGTCAAGTCCCAGAATGGCATTCAAGCCTTCCAACACCATTGTTAGATAGAGAGTGTGTTTCCTTGGTGGATAGAGGCAAAAGAAAATGATATGATAAATTGATTGAAACACAAAGTAGATATCACCTTAGTAGGTGTAAACCCTCACAGAGATGAAATGCTTTCACATCATGAGGAAATGAGTTGATGGAGCCAAATTTGCAACAAACACATACAACACAACACAATACTACTCTGCAACACAATGAATGCCTTAAATACTCTGTGCTTGATGATCATAATTTCACCTTAATCAAATAGGTGTAAAATGAAGTCCTAAACATGATTATATGTGCATTCCCACTAAACTTTCATAATTCAAACTTAAGATGTTGACAAGGGAAACCTTTTTAATGGTCACAAGCTGACATTCAAATTTGGGACCTCACCAAAATAGGGTAGGACAAGGGCACAGGCGACCAAGTGTAGGGGCCTATTTTGGGTCTATATTAAGCTTAAGGTTCACCCCTACGTCCCATTTGACATGGGTTTTAGGGGATTTTGGTCTGAGATTCATGTTTAACATGCATAATTAAATCTAAGGGACTCGGGAGCTAAACCTAGGAGGTAAAAGTCCTAGGGGGACATTTTACAACATCACATTAGCCCTCACTTTAATATATGTATGTGTTGAACACCAAAAATACTGAGAGGGGGGTGAATCAGTATTTTATTAAACTTCTTACTTATTAAACTAGTAATCCATTTATTGCATGCAAGAACAAAGCAAATTAAACATAGCAGAAACAACCACAATCCATCATACGTGAACACCAAAAATTTTATGTGGAAAACCCAAAATTGGGAAAACCATGGTGAGTGTTAGCTCACAATATATTATGTAAGAACAATACCAAATTACAATAAGGCTCACTGGCTTAGGGCTCACTGCCCAAAGAAATTCTCACTACAAGAATGGCTCACTGCCAAAATAGGTTCACTACCTAGAGAAGGAAAGAAGAAGGAAGAATGGCTCACTGCTAGGTTGAATAACTCAGATTCCGTCTACACATGCATGGCTGCAGCTCCAATGAAGCTCAAAACATTGTCTCAAAACTCTTCATCTTTTTGCTCTATTTCGCCGCTCTGCTTTTACCTTAAGCAAGATCTCTCTTCTTATGCTTTTGTCACCTGCACTATACTTCACATATCACACACATTCATATTCACATCACATCTCTCAAACACTGAATTCGATCCCATATATATCTACAATAATTAAAATCTTCATATTAGGTCAGCCTAACCAGGGGTAGCGTGTAGTCATGCCTTATGTGCTTTGTCAGGCAAATTTATTCATCAAAATTCACAACAGACCCAAAGAACTCTTGAATCACCTTCACCTATGCTAGCCTCAACTATTCCACCACTTAGAATCAAGTTCTACATAATAGAACTTATCACATACAATTTGTACTTATCATGTCAGCCTCCAATACAGACTGCCACTGGTTCAATTCAACTGTTAGACTGCATCTTCCACTGCAGACCACAAGACTTGCTCAAATCCATATCAACGACTCTTCACATATCATAGATCATATTTCTAGAACTGCAAAGCAAAATATTCTTTTGTGGTAGAATGCAGACCACAAGAACACATGCTCTGTCACAGTCAAGTTTTGTCAGACCAAGTAGTGATACTTAAGCACCCATAACTATCTTTCTGGTGGAACTCAAAACTTGCAACTCTAGATTTAGATACTTCATACATGTTTTTTCAACACCTCAACTCCACATAATAAGATATGCAACAGCGAAGGAATGTGGACCAAATCAAAAGAGTGTTCTGCTCTAGATCACAATGTATTTTGTTCTTTTAGACTTAGTATGTTAGATTGTATGCTTTTGGTACTTATCAGGAGCTAAAAACTTGGATATAAGAATACAAACAACATACCAAAACCACATTATTTGATCTTCAACTGTAAACCAATGCCACCCATTATATTGCTACTCTGTCATTGTCTCCTGTATACTGCCAACACTTAGTCAAAAATGACAGTCTTTTTCACCAGATCAAAAACTTTGTCTCAACCTTATTCCTTTCCTTGTTGCCATCAATAACAACATCTTCAAACATCATGCACAATCATTCACCATCATACTAGTAGTGTCTCTTTATTAGGATGTTTTCCAAGTTGCCAATAGTATGATCTTATTACCCATACATGCATTAAAGTACGGTCAAAAACACACTAGACACAGCAAGCACTTGAAGCTAAGGCATACACAAAGATTGAGGAACTATTTCTAACCCCCAATCTCAAGTAAGCACTAGAAAGCACATTGTAGACACATAAAACACAAATAATATAGTAACAGGAATGCAAAACATGAAGAAGACAATATTGAAGACACATAAAACATGGAGAAGACAATATTGAAGACACGTAAAACATGATGAATATATTGATATAACATTTTCATTTTCATAATATTCATGGAAATAAAATTTGCAACATAAAACCCCAAAATGTAGGGGGGACTCATCGCCACACCCTTTACACTACACCAAGGGGGGAAAACATGCCATACAAAACCTAAATGTAGGGGGGACTCATCATAACACTCTTTACACTACACCTGAGGGAAAACATGCCATACAAAACCCAAGTGTAGGGGAGACTCATCGCCACACCCTTTACACTACACTAGGGGAAAACACTCCATACAAAACCCAAGCATAGGGGGGACTCATCACCACACCCTTTACACTACACTAGGGGAAAACACAGAAGAGACACAAAAATCATGAGTGCCATATAGCATGCCATAGACATACTATACGTCTTATACATGGCAAACAAGGGCGATGAGAAGATCTTATTGCTAAGTCCCACCATCTCAAACATGTTATAGGCACACCTGATGGTTGATCTTATGCCACAACAACTACCAATAACATGCTAAGGGAGGATAGTCTCAAGATCCAACCCCGCCTCTGTAGAGGATTTTTGTAATAAAAGGATGTACACTAGCTTAAGAGATACACCATCTCGCCTTCCGTAGAAGGGCTTTTGAATAAAAGGATTAGCACTAGCTCAAGAGATACGTTATCTCACCTCGTGCAGAGGGCTTCTTTGATTGCAATATAGATAAAGATGTGTACTCATGCTGGAGATACAGCATCCCACCTCACGGAGAAGGCTTACAAACATGCTTCATTAGTACCAAAATCATCAGACAGATATCATTATATATGCCCCTACCTTAAGGTGGTTGATTTCATGTACTAATATCAAGCATGTTAAGGTAGAGAGAAAACACCCAAGGAAACAAGAGATTTTGCAAAGCCCATGCCCCCAAGGTGACATGTGCTTACAATCACCAAATGTTCCCACAAATACATTGATAAGATATGCTAAGATAAATAACAAGAGAGGTTAGAAATAATACTCTAAGATAATAACCAAAGCAATTCATTTAAACTATATAGAAAACAACCACATCAAGGACCAAGGCTATACTACAAGTTCAGAACCGAGTATAACTGTTGGTCTATACTGCAGATACCTCATAACTGAGTGTAGTAACAAGGTGAGATACCACTCAAAGTGTCCAAGAGCATATTGAGCGGATTGTAAAATGTTAGTCACAAGAAATGCCATAAAATGATACATCACATGGAGTTATTCTACTATTCAAGTGTTGGATATATATAAATCAATCCCATCTTCACGTATGAACTAGGTCCATTTTTGCTTTCTCACTGAAGGGACACACGGTCCATATCAATATTTGTTTGTTTTCATCATTTGCCGACTAGGTAGAATCACTAGAAGAAGGTAAACAATAAAATGAGAGAGGAGAACAAGTGCCTTAGGAACACCAGGTAGGAGGATGCCCCCAGGTCATCAACCACAACGTTGTGCCCCTAAGGCACAATACACAATAATAAAATAGAGGAGAAGAAGAATGATGATACAAATAGAAGAATGGTCACAACAAAGGCGGTCTCCTGATATCCTTGACCTTACAAGAGTATCAAGGGTCATCCTAGAAGGCCTAAACAACACATAACACAACACAGGGGAACACAACACAGTGCTAACAACATATATATCTAGGAGGAGGCCACCCTTGAGAGCAACTAGAATATATCCTACAATGAGTGTGGCTTAAGAAGGGAGAAATACTTACTTGATTCAATTGGATATTTCCTGGCATGCAATTCATGTCTATCATCTCTGGATATATATTATTTAGTCTTGAACCTATTGATATTGTAGTAGCATTAGTACACTTATTCACTACCCTCTTAGGAGGTGGAAGAAGTGATTTGTTTTGATTAATCTTAACATCCATCCATAAGGGATTTAATGTGAGAGACCTTTCCTTGTCTAGTAGTGCTGCATCTATTGAAGAGGGAGCATAGGAATGAAGTAAAGGTAAGGTGTTGTAAGGATAATTGTTGGTGATTGTATCTTTAGTGAAGTTCAAGGAATATGCAACCAAATAAGAGGTATCCAAGGTTTTCACATCCTTAGTGATATCCAAGGGAGTTATTCTACTAGTCAAGTGTTGGATATATATAAATCAACCCCATCTTCATGTATGGACTAGGTCCATTTTTTCTTTCTCACTAAAGGGACACACGGTCCATATCAATATTTGTTTGTTTTCATCATTCACCGACTAGGTAGAATCACTAGAAGAAGGTAAACAATAAAATGAGAGAGAAGAACAAGTACCTTAGGAACACCAGGTAGGAGGATGCCCCCAGGTCATCAACCACAATGCTATGCCCCTAAGGCATAACACACAATAATAAAATAGAGGAGAAGAATAATGATGATACAAATAGAAGAATGGTCACAACAAAGGTGGTCTCCCGATATCATTGACCTTACAAGAGTATCAAGGGTCATCCTAGAAGGCCTAAACAACACATAACACAACACAGGGGAACACAACACAATGCTAACAACATATATATCTAGGAGGAGGCCACCCTTGAGAGCAACTAGAATATATCCTACAATAAGTGTGGCTTAAGAAGGGAGAAATACTTACTTGATTCAATGGGATATTTCCTGGCATGCAATTCATGTCTATCATCTCTGGATATATCTTATTTAGTCTTGAACCTATTGATATTGTAGTAGCATTAGTACACTTATTCACTACCCTCTTAGGAGGTGGAAGAAGTGATTTGTTTTGACTAATCTTGACATCCATCCGTAAGGGATTTAATGTGAGAGACCTTTCCTTGTCCACTAGTGTTGCATCTATTAAAGAGAGAGCATAGGAATGAAGTAAAGGTAAGGTGTTGTAAGGATAATTGTTGGTGATTGTATCTTTAGTGAAGTTCAAGGAATATGCAACCAAATGAGAGGTATCCAAGGTTTTCACATCCTTAGAGATATCCAAGGGACTTGAACATTCAACCAAATGAGGGAGATCAAGGATCTTCACTTCCTTAGTGATGTCCAAAGTACTTAAATATTCAACTAAAGGAGGAAGATTGATAAGATGATCCATAGCTGCTTCACACACTATGGTAGGGAGAGAATTTTTATTATTTTTAAATGAATTCTCATTATCTATCCATGGAATGTTCTTTGTTGGAGGGGGTTCTTTATTCACCAATGCTTCATCTTGGCTAGAGAGAGCATTGTAATAAAGAGATGGTGGGAGTTCTTCATTCACTAATGCTTCATCTTGGCTAGAGAGAGCATTGGAATAAATAGATGGTGGTGTAATGTTAAGGGATGTGTCAATGAATTCATCCTCTTGCGCCAAAGTGTCTTCATAAGTGAGAACAACTTTGGGAGAGAGATCATAAGGAAAAATTAAGTTACCATCACATGTATTAGAAATAGGAGGCATAGTGGAATGTCTGATAGAGGTAAAGTCATCTAGGGCTTCATCTAACATATTGAAATCATCATTACTAAACGATGCAATATATTTATTATTATATATGAATTTAATGAGATCATATAATATCGAAGGATATGTTCCCATGAGATTTGAGAGACTATCAAAATCAAGTATATAACAAAGGATTTCATATGTGGAACACATAGAAATATCAACATCATAGATATATGCAATTTGTTTTAAGACTTGAGGATATTCATGAGTAAATTTGGAAAAATTATCAATGTCTATGATGTATACAAACAAAGATTCCAAAGATGAATAACAAGATGCATCCATGATGAATAAATTGAGAAAATCGGGTTTTTAGATAGTAAAACACACAAATTTCACAACTAACCAAGTAAATAATGCCACACAACAAGGCAAGATAAGTGACAATGTTTCACACCTAAGCACTTGTTTGAGGAAAATGGGTTCTAAAATACACACGGAATTCACAACAAACAAAGTGGGTAGGAGGAAAAATTACTACATAACATGAGGCAAAGTTAATGATTTGATAGGTTTTGTTCAAAAAGATATGAATAATTGGGTGGATGGGAGGGTGCCCATCTCACATAGCCATGTGGAAGGGCTAATCCAAGGTAGATGGAATGGAAGGTTGATAATAAGCCACGAAGGCACTGGTGGGATCATCAAGTTACCAGGCGGAAGCTAATCATTATTAGAAATGATGGCTTCGTACAAAATACACCATGCTTTGGGCTCCAAAATCATTGCTAGGACAGAGAAAGCATTGGTGGATGGTTCACACAAGTTTGCTGACTCATCGCAAGGCTTGCCAGCCATTTCATTGGTAGTTCAATTATGACAGGAAAAGGCCAATCTCCCCAATAGCCATTAAAGTTGGTCTTTTCGATTCATTCTTTGCTGGGCTATGGAGAAAATCATTTTTCAAGTTTAAGTTGTAGAGAGAAGAAGATGGGTGAATGCTCTAAATTTGTGGTGAAAATTTCCATCGAGACACTGATCAATATTGGCGTGGATGGATAGTGCGGTGAGGGAGATGGCTTTCCGAGGTGTGATCTCTGACAAGGCTTAAGAGGTTGTTAAAGAGGTGTGATCCTCTATCTCTCGTGGTAGTGAAGATGGTCCTCGGCAAGGGTTTTATTAACAATGGAGAGGTCAAGCGGGTTGATACGCATATCACTTCCTACTTCTTGGCTGTGTTGTTGGAGATACGTTTGGTGAAGAAAGAAGTGAAGGCCCTGATGAAGATGTTGTTTCATGTTAATCTAATGGTAGGTTTGGAGGAAATTCTCATAATAGCTATTGTAGGGATGGGTATTCCAAGGCCTCGAGACTTCCCTTCTCTTTACAAGCCAGGTGAAGTAGTGAAATACTACCCATTCTTGTTGGATTTGAAGGGCTTGGCGTTGGTGGAGCACAATGAGATAGTGGAAATTGGTGTGAAATATATGTTGCAGTTGCTTGAGATGGATCACTCCTTCTGCAGCAGTGAGTTTTCTGATTTCAAAGAATTTGCCTTTGCTAATGGCTTCCTGGGTTAGGCTTTAGTTTTAGTTTCCTTTAATGTTGGTATTCTGCTATGTAATCCACCTATGTCTACTTCTTCATCTGCTACTTGGCTATGTATAAAATAGTATATTTGTCTCAGGGTGTAACTCTCAGTCCATTTTGGTCTTCATGTCCCTGCATGGTCATCAATGGAATTTTGCTGGCCTGCTTAGTCTGATAGGCCAGAGGCCACGAAACTGTAATCTTTTTAAAATATTAATATAATCTATTTTTTATGGGTTATATTAATATAATCTATTATTATGCATTAAAAAAAAAGATATGAATGAGGTGTGCAAACACTTAGTGTTGAAATACACACTGTGGAATTAAGAATATGCCAATTTTTACACAATGATATGAAATTATGCAAAATTTTCAAATGAAAAATGAATATATGCTTGAATATGAGTGCAAGATCTGAAATGGAAGATATGCAATGAAACAACACCAATCTATGCCTGTTTATGCGCCTAAAATGCTCATTTTTTCTCTTTTTTCAATGCAAATGTGCAAAATATGTAATGAAATTAGGGAAATGATGAGCGGAAGCAACTTAAAACTGTTTAATTAGTCTGATAATGTAGAAAAAATTGTCACAACACACCAATATTTCAATGCTAGATGAAATATTAGCTGAAATGTAGTAAAAATGCAAGGATTTTTTGAAACCCTAGTAGTGAAATTAAGGCATGAAAGTATGCAAAATGATGAATAAATGGAATCTAATCAGATTTTATATGAAAAATAACTCAGATCAGATTGGAAAATGATGCAAATATGCTACAATGCTCAATTCAAGTCAAATTTTAAGGAAATATGAATGAATAAACTTGTTTTTGTTGAAATACACAATCTGTAAATGCAAAATTTGAAATGTAGATGCAAAAAAAAAAAAAAACTATGATGAAACACCACTGTCCAAAATCAAATTTGAATGACTGTTAAAATGAGTAGTAAAATCTGAAACAAGATTTTAGCTACAAACCCTAGATTTTGGAATTACTAGGTTACATGAAAAATACACAATTTCAAGCAAACCCTTGCAAATAAAGTATGTAAATGGAAAGTAAATGATTATAGAATGATGTATTTCTATAATTTATCTTAAATCTAATACAAATATCATAAATTTAAATGATTTAGATGAAATTCAATGAAAATAGTGCAAACTATGTCTCAATGTAAGCCAAAAATGCCTATGTTTTTCAAAATTTTCAATTTTTATGCAAGATTTTCAAATGTATAATGATGAAATGGAATGTATGAATGAAAATCTAATTTAAAACACTCAGAAAGATACAATATTCAGCAAAACATAGGTTCATCAAAATGTTATGTATGAAAATAGGGATGACCAAGGCTTGTGTGTTAATTAGATTCAATCAAACCCTTCTTTCACACATACATTCAAGGACATAGATCGAGCAAAGTCACTACTATGATAGAGGACTCAGCTACAGGTCTGATGTCACTATGAAATTCTTGAAAAGATAGAATAGATTGATATTTTGTTAAAACCCTAATTATGCAAAATCGTAAACAAACAAACGAATCCCGAGAAATTCTCGCACAAGAAGGCACCAAATGTAGATTAGAAACATACCAAGTTTTAATTTTGGAAAGTGGAAACTTTGGGGATGAAATATGGATCGCCCTTGTCTAAGGTGGCACTTTTTCTAGAGTTCGGGAGCCAAATATGTTGTAGACTGTACCCTACTCAGAGATTTCTGACAGTGACAAATTGGAGGACAAAAGAGGGATCACCCTTGTCCAATTAGGGATATTTTCTCCTACTTTCTTCATATCTAGAATCTTTATGTTGTGCAAGATTTGACACCTGTCACCTGCAATCACAGGAGAGGGGTTGGGGGTTATGGTGTTTAGGAGCTTGCCTCGGTCAAGCCTCAGAATGGCATTCAAGCCTTCCAACACCGTTGTTAGATAGAGAGTGTGTGTCCTTGGTGGATAGAGGTAAAAGCAAATGATATGATAAATTGGTTGAAACATAAAGTAGATATCACCTTAGTAGGTGTAAACCCTCACGGAGATGAAATGCCTTCACATCATGAGGAAATGTGTTGATGGAGCCAAATATGCAACACATACAAACACAACACAATACTGCTCTACAACACAATGAATGCCTTGAATGCTCTTTTGTTGATAATCATAAGTTTGCCTTATTCAACTAGGAGTAAAATGAAGTCATAAACATGATTATATATGCATTCTCGCTAAACTTTCATAATTCAAACTTAATATGCCGACAAGGGAAACCTTTTTAACGGTCACAAGCCGACATTCAAATTTGGGACTCCGTCAAAATAGGGTAGGACAAGGGCGTGGGTACCCAAGCCCAGGGGCCTATTTTGGGTCTAGATTAAGCTTAAGGTTCACCCCTAGGTCCCATTTGACATGGGTTTCAGGGGATTTTTCTCCGAGATTCATTTTTAACATGCATGATTAAATCTAAGGGCCCTGGGAGCTAAACTTAGGAGGTAAAAGTCCTAGGGGGGCATTTTACAACATATATATATATATATATATATATATATATATATATATATATATATATATATATATATATATATATATATATATATATATATATATATATATATATATATATAGTTATGTATATATGAAACCCTAACAAAAAATTGTTCTTTGCTTCTGCTTTACTATATATAAAATAACATACAATGCGAACTGCATTTTCAAGAGCACTTTAGTATAAGTGAATTATTTATATATATAAATAAAATAATAACCACTATGTACTTTTTTTACAGAGCTATAAAAAATAGAATATATATATAAAACAACCCCATTTCCTTTGCAACCCAAGACAATATTGATTCAAGTTAGTTTTCTAAGTTGTTAGCAAATGCTTGCATAAATGTTTTTACTTGGGGAAACTAAATAGAAAATAGGAAAAGCTATTTGAGGCTATTAATAAGCTTGTAGAAGGAAACCAATGCTTGTGTTTTAATAGTTATTTCTAAATCATTTATTATTATCAAATAAAATAAAATAAAAGCCTTGGAGGGAAAATTGTTTTTAAACTTTAAGCAAATACCTTGAAATCTAGAAAAATGGAAAAACAAAACTTTAGAAAAATATAAATTTTGTAAACAAAAAGATTATTAAACTTAGACCAATGAGAATTAGTCTGCCCATGAGGGAAGAGAATTCTCTCTCTTGATTTTCCTACAAACCTACCATCAAAACAAAGTTAACTTGTGAGTGTCAAATGTAATTTTGGTATGCTTTAATAAACTTATTTAGGGCTAGTTGTGTTGCCCTAATTATTAGGGTACTTTAATCAACCTCTTAACCTTGTTTACTTTCCAAAACTCACTTATGGGATAAAATTTATTTATTGTTAAAGTTCTATGGTTGAGATTGAATTTTGCCCTTTAATTTAATTACACCTAGCTCATTTTAGTAGTGTTATGCTGCCGAAATTTTTAGTAAATTTATCCCCCATGAAATGTTATGCTGGCAAATTTTTGGAAGACCCAGTATTAGGATTTGAATTTTAGATGGTATTTGAGTTGGTAAATTTTATGACAATTATTATTGAGTTGATTAATTAAATAATTTGTATAGTTGTTTAAGCTTTCCCATTTTAATTTGATTGTAGTTTAATGTTTAAAAAAGGCTTAGATTAATTTATTTTCATGGTTAGATTATGGTTGTTTAAATAGATTAATCAAACAATAGCCCCTTTATGTTCTACATTTTAATTCCATTTAAAATTGTTAGACTAATTCTAGGGTTAGGGTTTTGACTTAGGTCGAAACTAATTTCTCGCCTTCACCTATGAAACCCTAGGGATGGTTCCTTGATGGAGGCCACCCCTCTTAGCAACGCATGATGCGACACATACCCCCTTAGTTTTTATCATCATCGAAGGGTTTGCAAAAGGAGTTTCACATTATCTTGCATCATTTTTTACTTCCTCACATTTGTGTGATGTGCCTAGCGTGAGTTGCGAATACAACCACGTTACGTGCATATGTCATCAAGCACACATGTTGTGCGTGAGGGGGTTTTAGAGTCGGGTTGGAAATTTTTTTGATGTTTTGTGTTTCATGACCATATGTAAAATGTGGGCATGACAACCATTGTTGGGTACTTGCAGTTCCTCGAGAGTAGCTTGGATTCATGTGCAAGGTGTGGATCTCATTATTGTTGCCATTTACTATTTGTATTTATTTAAGGGAAAATATATAATTAAGGATGTTGGTGTCCTATTTTGTAATCATGTAACATTATTTAATCCTATGTGGTTGAGGAATTGTAATCCACCCATATAAGTGGTGATGAACCTTTTATTGGTTTTAGTAATAGTTGACATTGGTGTCAAAAGTGCCATGGATTTTGTATGCTTTTCATCAAATGGAATTCATTATGGTTAAAATGAATTAGAGCACTTAATTTGTCATTTGAATAAAAAGTACATGCTTTAGTGATAGACATTACATCATTTATTTCTTGGTAAAAGAATCCATCCATCTTGTCTTGGTTGACTCTATAGTCAACTTGTCACTTGTCAAACTCACCTTCTTGTTCATTTTTTTCAAGAGTGGTTTTGGGAGTGTGTTAGTCCTCCTACCTTACTCCTTTTTTGTCCTTGTTAAGAGTTATATTGATGTTGAATTCTCTTGGTGGAATGATTTTCCATCAAATTATGAATGCTTGTGAATGTGAGTCGAAGAAACTCAAAATGATCGTCTCCATGCTCTTTAGGACCTTTTGGGGTTTCATTAGTGCCCCTAGGTTGTCAATTCTAGCGTAAAACATTATAATTACTTACTTAGCCTAAGAAATTATTTATTATATTTTACACATGGCTTTAACCCACCTTAGGCAGGTTATGTGGCAACTTGGAGAGTTGGTCAAACTCATCCAAGATACATGTCACTACTCCTTTGCCACTTGGTGGAAACATTCTTGCCATGACTCATTGAGTATTGAGATCAACTTTTGATTCAACCCAATGACTTCACCTATATGTACAACACACTTGTTCATAATTTATCACTCCATTTTTTGATCAACATTCTCTTAATAGATCATAAAACTCTAACATAGTATTAGAATAGGTTTGAGTTGTTCACTGGTTTGTTTTAAGGTGTGAAACCTCTATTGGAGGCACAATTCTCTATGGCAAGGCACAAATCTACCTACATCGGATTACTTGTCATTTCCTTGTGTTAGGTGCTTAATTTTCTTGTTCTTCGGTCTGATCTAGGCGTAACTATGTTTGGCTTGATTTGTAGTGACGATTCATTGTAAAGACCATGATTTTTTTGGTATGTGGACAGTTGCTCAGGCCTCATAGTAGGTACGAACCATAGACTCTGACTCAGGGTCTAACGGCCACAATTTTCTTTGTGTTGTTGTAAGGCCATATCACAGCTTGAAACCCTTCTTCGAAGGCATAAGGCATCAAATTTAGGCATCTCCAAAGGTCTGTTTGGTGTAATTTACAAGAAGCCACCATGGCAAGTTGCGATCTCTTCCTTGGTGCAATTTTCAAGAATCAAAGGCATGAAGGTCATTGAAATTTGTCATAGAAGAAACCCCTGTCCAGGAATCGCAAGTTTGTGTGCAGACCATTTGGAGTGATCTGTGGTTGACCTATATTTTGTATTTTGGTGGAAAGGAGGGCATGTGTAGAGGTCAATCCATCCATAGAGGCTCTTAGAGGCAAACCCACATGTAGGTCGATGGACCTGAGGTGTGATTGAAGGTGTTTGGTGTTATTTTAACCTTGTTTGGCAGTGACCTAGCATAAAGAGGCTGTGACTCACATCTAAGGGCCAACATTTGCTATGTTTGAATCCCCTACAAGGCAGCATTACAAGGCATTATTTTGAAGGCGTTGTAGATTATTACCTCTGATCTGTTCAAGAAAGGCACAACTCATTTTTGGAAGGCACCTCTGTTTTGGGCACTTAAATTTTTTATGCAAGGGGCTTCTATGTAAAAGGCGTCTCTTTTATGGTATTGGCATCGCCTCCATTACATGGATGGTTTTTAAACCCCTGCACTTCATTTTCCTAAATTCTACCTAATTTGGGGATTTCTGCCCTAATGCACCCCATAGAATTTGGGCCTCAAAATTTTGCACTAATTTTTATTTTTGGAAAGGCATTTAAAATTATGCTTTTCAAGTGTTAAAAAACAGGCAAATTTTCTTTTGTCTAAAAAGAACTAAGGAAATAAAATGCAAATTTTGAGGGGTAATTTAAAATTTGGGGCAAATTTTCTTTGAAGAATTATTGGATTTTAAAACCCTTGTATTTTCGCTTCACAAAGATAAAGGGTGATGTCCAATTTGGTAGGAGGATGATACACCCTCACAAATAAAACCATTGTAAACTTCACTCCTTTCCAATTCCAACGTGTGGTTGGAAGGCTAGGTCCACTCTCTCCATAGTGCATTTTTCTACTTTTTAGTGCAAATGTATTAAAATAGGCCACTTTTATAGGAACTTGTTTGTGTTATAACTTTTGGTTGGTAGCTCGAAATTGAGTGCCACTTTTTTCAAAAGTTCATATTTTCATATTTTCCATCTATTAGACCTTGATGCATTGTAAAACACACTAACTTATAAAGTGTCAAAACTAGGGGGTCACCTAGTACTAAATCATGGGGGGTTGCATAATGTGTTGATGTTTATTGTCTAAAGGAATTAACCTATTCTTAGTCATGGGATACAATACTCACTCTTCTATGATCAATCTAGAAAAGAGTAATTATAATTCATGGTGTGATGGCATCCTGAAACATCTTAGTTACCATAATCTCATGCCATATCTATATGGACTTATCCCTGAACTAGGTAAGCAATCTCAGAAGAATAAGTGGTTTAATACTTGTGATCATATTGTTGGATTAATCAGTTTACATATACTAGATATCTCTTTTTATTCCATCATGGATATTTAATGTCCACATGCATTATGGATCAAAATTTGGGAGATATGGACACTCAAATATTTCTCCTTTCTCGCATGATCCTACTATGATCAGAAATAACATCCCATATCATGATACATATATAGAATGTCTAGTTGACATAGAGGAAATCATCATTCCTACAACATCACCTATTGCTACTTATGAGTTGAGTGTTTCTTCACATAAAGATTCCAAAAATTCCTTGCAGCAGAATATTGATATCAATATTCCTAGCATTGCTGATTGGGATAGATTTCTACTTGACATTGCTTGCCTATTTGTAGAGTCCCACATTGCTGATTTGGAAGAACCCATTGAGGACATTCATTTTCTTTTCAATGACAGCTTTGATGAAATTGCATCACCATATTCATCTTAAGATATTATTGCTCTTGCCTTGCCTACATCAGCTTCTGTAGTGACAGAATCTACAAATATTTATATGTCCATATATTCAACTCTGTCATCATGTATTTTGACATCCTTAGTAGAAGTATCAGATTCTCACCACCATACATCTATAGTTCCTATGGTCCTTGTTCCTAAATCTTATTTGATACTTGATTCATCTTATTAGCATTCATCACACATCAACATTGGCTTAGAGATCCTTGAGCAACATTCAAAGACATTATGGGCATCATCTGTGTCTTTGGATCATGTGTAGAATTTAGAGACCTTCAAACTTCTTCCTGCATGTTCCTATATGGAATGGGAAACTCACTTACACACTTATGTGGTTTTATTTCTTCCCAAAGGGAGAAATGTGGTTCAATGTTCATGGATCATCTTCAACATCTAATGTCAAGCATCTACCAACACTACAAGAGGTATTTTGAGGGGAGGCTGCATGGTTTCTCTTCTCATCTCAGTTTTGGGAGGATCCATTTCTTCGGATAGAGTTCATTCCTTCACATTTTCTGGGAGGGTCACATCAACCTTCTCATCTTTCTCTCCTATGGGGAGAAAATCATATTGTACATTAGTGTTAGAAGTAGTCCTTAGGGGGTCATGCTAAGTCCTCCTTCTATCTCCTTCTTCACTTATACACTTTTATCATGTATCATTTCTCTCTTTTGGAGGGTAGTTTTTCCCCACAGGGTTTTCTACCTTTCTCCACTTCATGAGAGATTACTTTGTACATGCGTACCTCATCAGGCCTAGTAGTTGGGACCCATATTTGTTGTGCCCACCTAAGTTGTGTTTAAGGGGGTGTTAGTGTAAAACATTATAATTACTTACTTAGCCTAAGTAATTTTATATCATATTTTACACATGGCTTTAAGCCACCTTAGGTAGGTTATGTGGCAACTTGGAGAGTTGGTTAAGCTCATCTAAGATACATGTCGCAACTACTCCTTTGCCACTTGGTGGAAACATTCTTGCCACCACTCATTGAGTATTAGGATAAATTTCTGATTCGACCCAATGACTCCACTTATATGTACAACACACTTCATAATTTAACACTCTATTTTGTTATCAACATTCTCTTAGCAGATCATAAAAATCTAACAACAAAAATCATAAATAGAGTTCTTGTGTGGAATTAGAGTGAAAATAGCTCTAATTGAGTGCAAATTTTCCAAATTCTAGATGTTGGACAAGACCACAACACCCTGCTAGGGACTATAGTGTCCTAATAGAAACTACAACACCCAAGAAAGACTGGAGCACCCAGATGGGACTATGATGCCCAAGAGGGACTATAGCACCTATGTGAGGACACCTATGGATTGGTGCTAGTGTCTAGGTTTGGCACTAGTATCCAATCCTAGTGTTGGAGTCCTCCTTAGCACTGAATTTCTCTTTCACACTATTGTCTAGGGTTTGTCTGACAACAATCATTTCCTAGACTCTTTTAGGGAAAAATAGTAAATGAAAGTTGCTCCCCTCAATCTTCTAAGTCTACCCAATTACTTATTTGTTTGATATGATATAATTTCTAGAATTTATTCCCACTTTTGTGTTATGAAGCATGTCAGAGCATATAGTGACCTAGTTTGTCTTCTACTGACATTGTCATGCATAGTACATTGGTAATGATGTCTTGTGAGGGTTGTATCATTGGAATGTGACAAGTGGTGGTTGTGTTTATGTGTAGTTGACTCATGTTGTTACTTTCAAAAAAATGGTTCATCTTTGTTTATCTTGAGCTAATACCTTAATTATGTTACACCTCATTTTTGGACACCTTAATTATGTTATTTTAAACTAATTGTTAGATATAGGCTTTCTTACGCATTCTGAATTATGAAAATTGAGTTGTGATTAGAATATAAGTTTGGTGAGATAAATCTTCTTTGATTCATGATATGTAGAAATTGATATATTTTCTAATGTGGAGAATGGATTATCTTCATGATTATTGATTGTTGAAATGTATATATTTCATGTTGTAATCAATGTGGTTAATAGAATAACTACTATGATTGTTAATGAGGTGGATGTGGGAAAATAGTTTTTCCCATTTCAGACAAGGAGGGAGAGTATCACTAGAGAAAGAGAAATGGATCAAGGTGAATGGATGAGACACCATGCCTCTAAGAACTCACACACACACACAAGTATTGAGTCAATTTATATGTGTTTGGATACCGTTGATGTCATAAGAATGTTAGAATCCTGCATAGTAGTATTATTTTTGGTATGATGATGTAGTCGATTCATTGTTTTGTTCATCTCTTTGTCAAGTGTTGTCGATCTCATCTTTGGTTATGTTGATTGAGTTTTTGATTGTTTACCATTGCGTGGTATTTTTAACTACGATATCATCACTTGGGAACTTTGTCGAGAATTGGACATAAACTAACTTGCAAGAGATTTATCTTTTCTTAAAGAAGCATAGTTGTATAAAGTTATATAATATATATATATATATATGGATATAGATATGTATGTATATATATTATAATTTCATATATAATAGTTGTTTTTAAAAGATTTGAATTTTAAATCTTTGGAGTCTACTAAGATCCACAAAGTGGAGTTAGTGAATAAATGAAATGCATTTAATACATCTATTAGTGGGAGTACTGTGAAGTCAAGTAGAGTTTTTATTCCATTGAATGGTCATTAATGACAAATACTTCAGTTTTCGATGGGAGTGATGGATGGTTTAATTTGGTGAAGAATATAGAAAATGGAGGAGAAATTGTGGGTGCAATGTAGTATAATAGAAAACAAGAGGATGTGAGAACAACAATAGGGAGAAGCAGAGAAAAGGAGTAGTTTGAACTCTCTACAACGTTTTAGTAAACGGATTTGTCACTAAACTCTTTATATAAATTTTCCCACAAAATAGTGACAATCTTACTAATAGTTGGATTGAATCCAAATGAATTTCATAATCATCCACTACATTTGAAGAAGGGGTAGTTCCCTATGTAAGATGAAGTTTAAGATTTTTTGGATACGCTTTTAACCTGAAAACATGAAAGGCACTTTTCTAATAATATAATAATAAATAGACGTCTACGAATGCCTAACACATCCATAAGAAAATAGAATATAAATCCTAGATATGTAGAATCACCACATTTCTACCCATACATAAGAATGAAAATAATCTTGATGATATACGAATTGATTATTGTAAAGCCACCAGAATATCAATCAAACATAAGAATGAAGATACCCAAATAGATTATGTATAGACTAAGGTAGGCTATCAACACCTCACATAGAAATAATCAAGATTTTCTATACTCAAAATACCATAAACTCAATATAAGAAGAATCCATAACAAAATAAAGAGAAAAGTGACTCAATGTCCATCATTCTCCTGTATTAATGGGCAAAAATGGAACACAATATTCCATTCCCCCAAAAAATATTACATAGTCTGCATTATGATATGTTTAAACCTCACAATGTTTAGAAACATAATATTTTTAAAACATACATTTACTCCCAATGATCTAATCATGAATCAATTTTGCCAAAAGACCCATACATCTCCTCCTCTATTCCTTAAATAGGAATAACATCAAAATTGCCTCACGTTTATAACTGTTTCTTGAAAACTAATTATAAATGATAAAATAAAAACCCCTTTACCTTCCTGTGCACAAAACATTTAACTCATTAATGAGTTAAAGCATTAATAAAATGCACTTTATTTTAAATGATAGGCTTCAGTCTAAATTTGAATGGCAAGTGACTGTCATTCTTGAAAAGTTTGTAAAACCAAACCATAAATTTCATAATGTTTCTTTAGATAGCATGTATTTTTCATCGTGATAGATATTTTTTGCCATATACTAGATTTGAAGAATGTTATCCTCTTCCGCACTAGCTATGACCCAATCCTCAGATGAGTTCCATGAGAAATTTCATATCTTGCTTGTATGTTCCCCATGAATGAACAACAATTCAAGTGATCCATCTTCTGTATTCATCCATGTGATAGCAAGACCATGTCTTTGAATTATTGACACCATTGTTGATATAATCTCAAGATGCTTGCTTTGACCCTGGCTAACAATAAATTGATAAGGTTTGGTTAATGAATTGGGTAAAGGTGTTGTGCCACATGACAAACTATTAACAATAGATGGTGCCATTGAATTTGTAACAAGTCCTGGTGATGCAACTCCACTTGCAGAGGGTTGCTTATAAAAAGAGTTAGATTTGCATCTACTAAATGACATAGATTGTTGAGCCTATTGTTGTTGTGAATCAATTTGACTTGAGTTTGATTCAAATTGAGATTTTACCCTGTTTGAGTTGGAGTTGTTATAGAGACTCTCCAGCATTGGAGTAGGATCTAGACAAAGTTTGGTTACACTACCTTCAATATCCATGACTCAATTTCCATAAGATCATGGTAGGACAAAGACTCTGCCATAGAGAAATATCCTTTACAATATTCTCCATAGTAGGACATAGAAGAATGATGCTCTAATCTAGGAATATCCATTTTCGCAACGACCATGGATAATATTTTGACAATTAACCCACTATTAGTTGATAAAGTAGGACCAAGAAAATACTCCAAATTTGACTACCTATCTTTGAATTGTAAGCACCAATGTTGATTTTGTAATGTTTAGATAAGCATGTATAATATGTTTTAAAACTTCTATTTTAGTAGCAGTTGGAAGGAAATAGATTTGAGCCTACCAATTACACTTGTTTGAAAGTTTCAAAATCTTTTCAACGCAAACATTTTTTGCAGCACCTGCAATCATGGCACAATATCTCATTCCTCTCTCATTATCAGCTTCACAATTAAATGCAAGTAATAATTACAAAATGTTGATTCATCTAATTTTATCATTGCCATTATTAAGTTGTGTTGCTTTATACTTTATTATTGGCACCATATCCCTACATATGGCGGCATCATTTTTAATGCTACTTGTGCCATTCTTAACATGAGGCACCATATTTAATTTTTGCAACACCATATTTATAATAGGCACCTCTAAATTTTATTTCCTTTGAATTACTTCCTTAATTTTTGCCTGGCATCAACATTTGAAAATAATGCACCAATAATAGAGCCTTTTCAACAAACCATTTTGTGTTGCACCCTACTATATAGCTTGGCACTTGCAAGGGTTGTGGAAATTAGCATTTTCACCTACCGATTGCCTTTGCTTAAAATTTATATGCCTTTTCAATGAAGAAATTTTGTGTAACATTCAACAACTAATACGTTCTATGAGATCACATTTGTTTGAGGAATCCTATGAACTTCACCAATCTTGTCTACGCTTGCACATTTTCCATAGTTGTCTACCAAAGCATTTCCAACTATAATATCTAATAAAATTCCCTTTACAATGTGCTTCTATGGCTATTTCTTTCCTTTAAAATCTCTCATTTTGGCACAGTCAATGAGGATGTTGGTGCAGTTTGTTGCAAGTATGTGCATTTAGTGTTCTCATTGATGTCAACAAGCTTATGTTGTCATTAGTGTCAACTGTATGAGTAAGAGAACACTGCAAGAGTGTGAGCAAAATGGTGTTGAGTGGATGATGTCTCTGATGATGAGGATGTGTTGAAGATGGTGATGATATGTTTTTGGTGCTTGGTCTCCAAGTGCTTTTGAGAAAATTTGAATAATAGAGGAAACAGTGTGTTGTAAAGATGTTCTGGCATACAGAGTGGTGTTCTAGTTCTGCTCCGCATTTCTTTTATATTGAAGATTTGTTTATACGGTTTGGATATGTTGAATAGAGGTGTTCTAAGGTTCTACATTTAGAATTTGGTATGTTGGATCGATGTGCAGAGGAAGATGTGTTCACCAGTATGTGTATCATGTATTGCAGAGGTGTCTGGGAGAAATATTTTTGCTCCACATTTCTCTACAAAGTGGTTTTAGGTCTTGTGGTTCTGAAAGTATGATTAAAAGGTTCATATCTATCTTCAGTTGAAATTATTCATGATTTGGTGCTCCGCAAGTTGTATTCTTGAGTTACACTACATAAGAGAGATATTTGAGTATACTGGGTAAACAGGATAAGTTTGTTCGATAGGTGGAAGTTGTTGTAGATGAATTTGTTGGATTTTAGGATGTTTTTGGAATACTCTAGATCATGTTCAAGCATGGTGTGTGGTTTGCGAGTCATCTTTGGGTTTGAGGAAGCATGTACATAATTGTTTATGGTGTTAACATTGGTTCGGCCAACCTTGGGTGTTTACACTAATTACGGAGTTGCTTTGATGATTGTGGAAGCATGGTGTAACATTTATGAGTGGATTTAGGTCCAAGATAAGGTGTGTTGTGGTCTACCTATTAGAACACATGCAAACTACTGAGAGGGGGGTGAATCAGTAGGTCAATAATACATAAAACTTCAACCCTCTAGTATTCAAAACAAATTAACTTTCAATGTAGTAATATCAATACTAATAAAGCATGCACACATTAACACCAGATATACATGGAAACCCAGTGTGGTAAAAACCATGGTGACAAATGTTGCTGGCAACTACCGTCCTAATCTAACCTCACAAATGAAACCATCAGTTACAATATTTAAGAGCACTAACTCTAAGGAATCTTCAAATCCCTGATTTAAGAGCACCAACTCTAAGGAGACTACAATCCCCTGATCTGAGCACCAACTTAGTCCATCAGAGGCACCAACCTCTGAATCTTTACAAATTTAAATATGTAGACATTTGTTTCTTCTTCTAACCTTAGATGTACCTCTTCAAATCATTCATGGACTTATCTTCTTACATGACGGACTCCTATGTAATACACACTCAAAGAGTTATTACCTCCCCTGTTCTCATTAACAATTTCACATAGCATCTATGCATAGAACATTAACTCGCTCATTTTTATGGCAACACAACATGCACTATTTAACATTCACATGAGAAGAAACTACTTAACAGATTCTCAACAAATTCTACATGAGAAGAAACTACTCAAAAAAATTTGAATAATACTTCAATGAGAAGAAACTACTCAACTAATCCTTAACAAACCTTTGATGAGAAGAAACTGCATAAGAAATTCTGAACAATATTTTGTTGAGAAGAAACTACATAACAAGTCCATAACAACTCTATGCAGAGAAGAAACTGAATCACCAACAGAAAAACATCTGAGACATGGCAGTTGCAAAACTATAACATGTTGGGAAAAATGGAAGCGTCAACAAACACAACAGTAGCCATCCAATGAAAACTTAACTGAACTAATTGTTTAAACAATTTATCTATTTCCTTTTCTATCAACCCTTTTACCATTTCTCAAACATTGGCTTTTATTGCTTCTATTGGGAAAATTTCATTTCTTTGAACTTTTGACACCTAGCCCTTTATCGACGATTTCTCATTTTCCCAAACCTTTCCCTTTCCTCTTCTTTATTCATCTTATCGATGATATCCACATTCTTCAAACTATTGCCTTTGTTCCCTTTATCAGAAAAAGTCATCTTTTGCAAACTCTGACTTCTAACCCTTTGTTAGCAAAAAACACCTTTCCCAAACCTTGGTCATTTTCCACCTTATCGGCGAAAACTCCTCTCTTCGAACTTTGGTACATGTATGCCTTATCAGCAAAAATCTCTTTCTCCAAACTTTTCTTCTCTATCACCTTTTGCCTCTTATTAGAAAAGTTCCCAAATTTCAAACTTTGCATTTATCCCCTTTTTGCCTCTATTGGCAAATTCTCCAAACTGTAAACTTTCCTTCTCTTTCACTTTTTGTCTTCTATCGAAAGATTTTCTAAACCGCGAACTTTGCCTTTCTTTTTCTTTTGCCTTCTATCAGCAAATCCTTCAAGCCGCAAACTTTTCCTTTGTCTACTTTAACCATTCTATCGATGAAAGTTACAAACCACAAACTTTCTTCTGTGAACACTTTATCACCTAGTTGACAAATCAGAAATATCTGAACTCCTGAACTAGTTCTAAATAGGAACAACTTCCCTGACTAAGTCATTCTACTAACTAAGTCTTTTTCTCCAACACTTTCTCTCTTATCAGCAAACTAGTCAAACCATGAACTTTTGACTTTGAGTGACACTTGGCGCCATGTCAGCAAATCAACAAAATGCTGAACTTCTGAACTAGTTCAAAAAATAAGAACTTCCCTGACTAAGTCTTTTTCTTCAACATTTTCTTCTAAGTCTTTACTTTTGCCTTCCTACGCCATATTGGCTAGTCGTCTTATTAGCTAAACGCTGAACTTTTGAACAGTTCAAGAAAGACAAAGTTTCCCAATTACCTTCTCAACTTTAAGCTTTTAGAAGCTTCCTTTTACATTGTTGGCAAATCGACAAAAAATAGGACTTCAAAATAAGTTCACATTTTACAAACTTTTCCAACAACACAAGACTTACCTTTTCTTCAAAGTATTTATTGAAAAAACTTTCTGTCTTGGCCAATTTTACCAACAAAAGGCAAAATATAAAGAGTTCTGAATTGGCCACTTTTGTCAACTAAGGAAAAATACAAAGAGTTCTGACTTGGCCATTTTTTCCGACTAAGGGAAAAACACAAAGAGTTCTAAATTGGCCATTTTTTTGACTAAGACAAAATACAAAGAGTTCTAAATTGGCCATTTTTTTGACTAAGACAAAATACAAAGAATTCTAACTTGGCCATTTTTACTAACTAAAGGCAAAACACAAGAACTTAGTGTTTTGTTCTTTCTCTTCTATGCACTGATTTGCCATCCAACTTTGACATCAATGACAAACTATCAACAAACTCCCCCTTTGTCATTGATGGCAACACTTATGCATAAATTGATCTGTGTGTTGCTCTCTTTCTTCTACGATTTGCTCTAGTGTTCCTCCCCCATACTCTTTCTCCCCCTTTGTCATCAATGGCAAAGGGAAGTAAACACCCTCCTTTCTGACAACCAACTGCTACTGTCTAAAATGCCTCTCCTTACTATGTGACATCCAAACTACAAACTATCTACTTGCTCCCCG
Source organism: Cunninghamia lanceolata (assembly GCA_027924645.1). Classification (NCBI taxonomy): domain Eukaryota; kingdom Viridiplantae; phylum Streptophyta; class Pinopsida; order Cupressales; family Cupressaceae; genus Cunninghamia; species Cunninghamia lanceolata. The sequence goes on from BSBN01000277.1 coordinate 2,393,265, forward strand.
TGAGAGGTAGATACTATCCAAAACAGGGATGAAAAATATGCCTTGATCTACTCTCCCTAGTCAGTTGCCACAGCTTCACTTCTACTTGTGAAAAGAGGGAGCAATAAATCCTAGCTTCTTCTTGAGATATTCAAATGTATCCTTGGGAAGTGGCTTGGTGAAGATGTCCAAAATCTATTCGTGTGTTAGGACATACTCTATCTTGACTTTGTGATCTGCAACTCTCTCCCTCAAGAAATGGTATTTAATGGTGATGTGCTTCGTTCTTGAGTGCATCACATGACTCTTTGAGATATTAATTTCACTTGTATTATCAAAAAGAATGGGAATAGGATCATCAAACTCTACCTTTCTATCCTTGAGTGTCTACTTCATCAATAAAACTTGTGTACAACATGAAACAACAACAACATATTCTGCATCAACAGTGGACAATGTCACTAAATCTTGCTTCTTATTGAGCCAAGATACTAATCTATCAGCAAGGACGAAAGCTCCACCACTGGTGCTTCTTATGTCATCAATATTTCCTACCCAATCAACATATGTATATGATATCTAGATAAAATAATTATTTCAAGGATACCATAATCCATAATCCTCAGCACCTTTCAGATATTTGAAGATTCTCTTCACAGCTTGAACATGTGATTCCTTAGGAGTAGCTTGAAATCTAGTCACCATGCAAATTTCTTGCATGATATCTAGTTTGGATGTCATTAGGTACAACAAGCTACCTATCATTGATCTATATAGAGTCTGATCTGAATCCGGCGATTCATCATTCTTGCTCAACTTGCATCCTGTCATAATGGGGGTACTCACAGGCTTACAGTCTTCCATCTTGAACTTCTTGAGCATCTCTTTTACATACTTGGTTTGAGATATAAATATTCCTTGGTCTTTTTGTGATATTTGTAAACCAAGAAAGAAAGAAAGTTCTCCAAGCATGGACATTTCAAACTCTTTCTCCATCTGATCAGAAAATTCCTTGTACATCTTGTCATCACTACCACCAAAAATAATGTCATCAACATAAAAAACAACAATAAACATGTGCTCACCTTCTAATTTGAAGTACAAATTGATGTCAACACATCCTCTTTTGAATCCTTGCTGCTAAAGGTAATTGTCAAGTTTAGAATACCAAGCCCTAGGGGCCTATTTCAGACCATACAATTCCTTTTTCAGTCTACAAACATAATCTTTTTTCTCTGACAACTGAAATCCTTCATGTTGCTCAATGTAAACCTCTTTATTAAGATTACCATTCAGAAATGTAGATTTGACATCCATTTGGTAAACGTTGAAATTCTTATAAACAGAGAATGCTAGAAACATCCTAATGGCTTCCAATCTTGCAACAGGTGCAAAAGTTTATTCAAAATCTATGCCTTCAACCTGGGCATATCCTTTACAAACTAATCGTGCCTTGTTCCTTACAACTTTTCCATCTTCATTCAACTTGTTTTTAAACACCCATTTTGTGCCAATCACATTCTTATCTATAGGTCTTGGAACCAATTCCCAAATCTAATTTTTCTCTATCTAATTTAGCTATTCATCCATTGCATTTATCCATTCCTTACTAGCATCAATAAATGATTTAGGTTCAATCTTAGATAGTAATGAGAAATTTACTTGTTCATTTGATTTAGCCAACCTTCTAGTTTGAACGCCTTCATTCATGTCTCCTATTATCTATTGTTTAGGATGTTCTTTTTTAACATACCAAGCAGGTGCTTTATCATTTATCCTTTCAAGTTCTTCTTCAGTAATAGTCACATCTCCTTCTTCTATTATAATTGGTTCTTCTTAACAACTGTCCTTATTGTGTGTTAGATGTAGTTGATCCTCATCTACCCTAACATTGGCACTTTCTATAATTTGGTGCAGTAACTTGTTGTAGCACTTATACTCTTTGGATCTACTAGAGTACCCCAGAAAAATGCCTTCATCACATCTAGAATCAAATCTTCCAATTTCATCTTCATCTATTCTGATGTAACATCTACTACAAAACACCTTGAAGTATTTGGCAGACACGGTTCTGTCATACCATAATTCATATGGTGTCTTAACAATGTTAATTCTTAATTGTACTTTGTTTAAGATATACATTTTTGTGTGTACTGTATCTCTCCAATAGACATCGGGTAACTTTGCCTCATTTAACATAGTCCTTGCCATCTCTTTTACTGTCCTATTTTTCCTTTCAACAACTCCATTTTGTTGTGGAGTTCTACGTGTAGAATATTGTCTTCTTATGCCATGTCTTTCATAGTATTCCACAAACACATTTGAGGTGAATTCTCCTCCTCTGTTTGATCTTAAGCATGTAAGTGCCAGACCACTCTCCTTCTCAACCATAGACCTAAACATCTTAAGTCTCTCAAAAGCTTCTGATTTATCCTTAAGAAAGGTTACCCACATTATTCTTGAGAAATCATCAACAAACAACATGAAATATCTCTCACCTTGTACGCTTTGTGTCCTGGTTGGACCACTTAGAACTATATGTACTAACTCCAAAGGTTTTGAAGTAGAATATTCTTTTGTTTTGAAACTAGACCTTGTCTATTTCCCATGTTGAAATTCCTTACATATAGTATTTTCTGGCTTGATGATTTTAGGAATATGCCTAATTGCCCATTTTGAGCTTACCTTGACAAGGTTGTCAAAATTGACATGTGTCCCAATCTTCTATGCCATAGCCAACTTTCATCAGTTTCTCCCATCAAACAACTTTTACCATGCATCTCTTTGAGATGATAAAGATTATTCTCTATTCTTCTTGCTCTACCCACTAACATCCTAGAACTTGTTTTCCTAATTTCACAATCTTCTGCATTAAAGGTTAGACTGTATCCATTTTCACACATCTGACTCACACTCAACAAATTGTGTTTCAGTTCTTCCACACCTATTTTACAATGTGAAAGGACACACCAGTATCAGTTCAAAATACAAATATATTATTAAAGTTTTAGACTATATTGTCTCCTACTCATGTATGTGTTACTACATTTATAAATAAATTTTGGTTAAGGATTAGTTTATTCATCATCACAGTCTTTCATATGTATGTATATTCATCTTATGGCATTTACTCAAGTAGTAGTAAAATAATTGCTTTAAGGGAATATTGAATGTTGTAAATGTTTACAAGGATAACTAAGTAGAGTTAGTCTAGAGATGATGAAGTATAATAGTGTAATGCATTATTGTATTGTTCACAATGAACTGAGAAGATACTGATCACATTAGGTTTTCATTTTATATCTATTTGACTTTATAACCCAGGAACTAGGCACTGATCCTTTTGAAGTGTTACTTGATGCAACTCCATGATCATTCCTATTGAATATAAAATGAATTTTCATTTCAGTCATGTTATAGGCATTAATTTATCCAAATGTTCTTCTGCAAATAATTATGTTAAAGCTTGATAATCTAGCACATCGTTCCACTATATTAGTAATTTTAAGCATCTTGGAAAGAATATATATGTTTGATAATAGTATTTTGAGAGAAATAGAAAATAAATCCAAGGTCAAATATTGTAAAGGTACACCTGCCCAGGCCTTGTAGAGCCTAAAAGTTTAGAGGAAAAGGATCAAATCCAACTTTTCCTATTCGTTGGCCAATCTCTCAAGGCATATCCATTATTATAATAGGCTATTCTATAGATTTGATCTTTTGAGATCAGGTTGGGAATTTAAAACAACTAGCTCTGCTGTTGAATAGGACCTAGAATGAAAGTAGGATTTAAAGAGCTTTGTGTTGTTTAAAGTTCAATCCTCTATGAAAAGAGGTGGCGACTCTATGAAGAAGAACATGATGAAAGTATGAAGGATATTGCAACATCTTGAGTTTCTAATCAGAAGAAAATTTGCAGCAGCTATAACAAACTTCCACGTATTTTAGATATTCATGTCTCTATGAAGGATATTAATATGTTAAAAGGTTGTTTGTGGAAAATATTCTTGTCCTTATCTTAGTAAAGATTAAGCACTAAGGGAAAAGAGAGAAAGGGCAATGAATGACAACATTTCATACTATAGTCTATGTTTTAAAAAGTGAAGAATGCATGTTTTTTGTGAAAATGGTCATGTACAAGGTTTTGGGCAGAGTGAGCTCATAGATGTGTATTGGAAAGACTTTAAATCTTGCAAAAGAAACTTCAAATTTAGCATGAGAAATTACAAATTTGACAAGAGAAGGTTTCTATAGGCATAGGGAAGTGGTGTCATAAACATATGGATTCAAGTGTAACAATGCATAATATGCAGCCACATCTGTGTTATAAAGAAGCTTTGTTATAGAAAGATATAAAGCTATTGATTTCAGTAATATTTGTGGTTTTCTAAAACACATCCCACCTAAAATCAGAGATCAAATACCAAAGTTCAGAAATGATATATTCAAATCATCTAGTAGCCATTTGCAGGATTTTTGTGACCTAATGGGAGACTGAGTTAGATTTTGAGGATGTGGTCATGAAATTATTTGTTCAGTCCCTGAAGGAAGATGCTAGAGATTGGTTCACAAATTTGCCTACCCATTACATTAATTCATGGCAAGATCTCAAAGTAGCTTTTATGGAACAGTTTGGTGAAAGGGTTGATGTTGGCCTATTGATTAATAGACTTATTCATATTGAAAAGGGGGATGACAGATTGATCCCATCTTTCAATATGAGATTTACAAGGGTAGCAAGGGATATCCCTAAAAATACCAGACCAAATGATGATATGTATCTAGTTATATATCTTGGTGCATTTAATGAAGAAGATAGCTATCTTTTGAGAGATAGGAGTCCTACTACCATGAGACAAGCATAGTGTGAGAGAATCTGGATCTGTAGTTATGAATTTTGCTTCCCTCAATAATAAGTACGGATCAAGTGACACTATTGTTTGTCAGGTTTTTAAAAGACCAGATTCTTCAACAGGGGTTTCAGTTGATCATTTGAGAAATAGAAATCCAATTACCACATATAAACCCAAGGATAAAATTTAGCATTTGAGTGATGAAGTTGTGGATGTTGCTTGCAATATTTTGAATGTTGAATATGATAAGAATGGGGGCTTGTATGAGGTTCCCCCTTACTATCAAGAAGTGAGAAGATGTGCTAATTTCTAACCTGATAAGACAACCCATGGAATAAATAATATTCAAACATATGGGGAATGTGTGCTAGTGATAATTGAGGAACCAGATCATATCCCTGTAATGGATAGATCTATTTGTCTTAACAGTTATATAAATGATAAAATGAATTCTCTTCCTCAGGAGTGTTCTCTAAAAATAAACATAGAGTCTCCTCATGGTATGGATTGTTTTGAAGAGATACATGCCTAAGGAAAATAGGACTTCATTTTCTGATAGGTAATCTAGTTATGAACATGAGTGTATGTAATGAAACAACTTGCACAATATCTGAATATAATAGTAAATATGCTGCAAATACTTGATAGTAATATGCCACTTCGAGGGGGCAACCTCCTAATCCACTTCGAGGGGGATACCTCCAACAGTCTTCAATGAGAACACAATACACAATATGATGATCTAATAAGACTCACTACCCCTATATATACCTATTTATGCCTAGGATATCACCCAGGCCGACTTAGATAGCCCTATAGAAGCCTTAGGCCAACCTAAACAACTAAATAACAATATAATAATGATAATATGACTTAATTAAGAGTTAAGATAGCCACAAGCCGACTATTCATAACCATATACACTATAGAAGTAAGGGCATAACATGCCCCCCACCTTTACAAAAGCGTTGTCCTCAACGCTGATCAATTCTGGTAGTTTCTTCATATAATCTTCATCATCCCATGTGGCAACTTCAACTAGAAGATATGTCCTTGATGTCCTCAGCTTGTTCATGTGTGTCTGGAAAATTAACTTCAGCTCCAAGATGTGTCTTCCCTTTGCATCTAGCTCTTGATGGTGATGAATGTGTTCTTCCTTTACTTGAACCTTTTGATGTGCCATAGAGGAAGAGGTGAGGAATAATACATGGTACCCTTGCATTGGTTGAATAGCTTGATCAGGAACTTCTTCTTCTTTCACTTCTTCTTCATCATCTTTTTCTTTTTCTTTTGTTTCTTCTTCTTCTTCTTCTTCTTCTTCGGTCTCTTCTTCTGCTTCATCATCATCATCATCATCATCTTCTTTATCTTCTTCTTCTTCCGCTTCTTCCGCTTCTTCTGTTTCTTCTTCCGCTGCTTCTGCCGCTTCTTCCGCTTCTTCTACTTCTTCTTTCGCTTCTTTCATTGCATCTTCCGCTTCTTCTTCTGCTTCTTCTGCTTCTTTTGCTTCTTCCACTTCTTCTGCTTTTTCCACTTCTTCTTCCACTTCTTCCACTTCTTCCTCTTCTTTCGCTTCTTCCTCTTCTTCCGCTTCTTCTTCTGCTTCTTCTGCTGCTTCTTCCGCTTCTTCTTTTGCTTCTTCTGCTTCTTCCGCTTCTTCTTCCGCTTCTTCCTCTTCTTTCGCTTCTTCTTCCACTTCTTCTTCTTCTTCTTCTTCTGGTTCTTCTTCTTCTTCTTCTTCGGGTTCTTCTTTTTCTTCTTCTTCTGGTTCTTCTTCTTTTTCTTCTTCTTCTGGTTCTTCTTCTTCTTTGTCTACTGCTACTGCTTCTTCTTCTTCTTCTTTGTTGCTTGAGACCTCCTTTCTTGGTTCCTTCATTAAGGCACTTAACATGCTTCGTATATAT